>OX243956.1:0-2500000 GCA_945859745.1 Synanthedon formicaeformis | reverse complement strand
AACCGCACCGACCGACGAGGCAACGGAGACACCGCAACTCGCATTTCTATAGAAATTCAAGGATTCCGCATCATTTATATCGTTATAGCTCGTTATGCTGATGTTGCCTTCTCGTTCGGTCGTCGTTATTTCAAAAGGGTTGATCGTTTAGATAGTTTCGTTTCGTCCCTCTTTGGTTCGGTTGCATTGCATGCTATAATGGCCCTCTACTGTTTTGAAGCATGCAAGTTTTGTCAATACAATATCGTATTCAATCACAGGGAGACGTTAGCTTCATCGATGTGCTCTTTTCTCAATATAGTGAAAGTCTTTAATGTTAGTAGGGGTACAGGTTTGTCTGTTCAGGCACTGATTGTAGAGGGTGATTAATTACATCGATTCAGACCGGCTTTTTTTTTTGGGATAGTAATTCAATGTAATAAATCTAGAAGAAAATAATTATTTCTCGTCGCATGAAAAGTTAAGCATTTCTTTTTCTGCGAAGGTTTATGGTCGAGCCGTCTGATTCCGATCGCGAATTAGTGCATGCGTAGAAACTGGTGAAGCACAGTGCCATGCACTTGGTTGTGGTGATTTTTGACATTTGATTATTATTATTATTCAGTAGTTAAACAGTAGATTTGTGATGCAGTTTTACTATTAAAAGTTTCCTTTATACATTTTACAAAGTGAAATTTTGGAATAAATTTTTTGCATGAAGTTCTTATCGAGTTGTTTGGTGGATTCGAAGAAGGAAGCGTTAAATTTTATTTAACCAATCGGCACGCGACCTTTTAATTTTATCTAATACTAACTGGTGCCCGCGACTTTGTCCGCGTTCTCTATAGCCTATAGCCTTCCTCGATAAATGGACTATCCAACACAAAAAGAATTTTTCATTTCGAACCAGTAGTTCCTGAGATTATAGCGCGTACAAACAAACAAACAAACTCTTCAGCTTTATATATTGGTATAGATTATAGTAACACATTTTTTATATTTTTTCTGAGGCATTAAATTTTACCTGTATTAGTTAAGAATTAATAAATAGATAACAAAAATGAAGTTAACTTTCTCAAACCCGTTGAATAATAAGCTCGTAAATAATATCTGGCAATATTAAGTTTGAACAAATTACCCTTTTGGGTTTCGGTTGAATGTATGCTAAAAAGGTTTCGCGAGCCGATCGCCCTATTTCGATTCCACTGAGCAACGCAAGTGGCGCGGGTGTGGGTAGTTGAAACAATCTTCAGTATGTAACCGCATCGGACACGAACGTTGCAGTTCGACAGTGGCGCACCCTTCAGAACTGCCTCCGTCGCCGCATCAGTGGGAATGACGCGAGACGCGGCGCGGCTTCGACAAGCGACGCGCGGGATACCTCGACACCCGATAACCATCGCTTCCACATCACTTGCATACACCCTCTCTTAAACGTCACACCGTCTGAAAAAACTCTACTTCAAACCCGTGGCAGACTGTGGGAATGAATTGCGCATAAAACCTAAAATCTATAGTACTTGTATGAGAACTAAATATCTGTTTAAATTTTATAAAACAGCAGTGATTAAGTAGGAAACTTATTGGAAATAAGCACGTCTTTAAGAAAAATATATGAATAAAAAAAAAAAAATTAAGTTAATTTTGGTCTATCAATGGACACACTGAACCATGGATGGGCTGAATATTTTTTTTTATTGTAATGGAAAGTAACGGTAAATACTTACTTTTGAGACTAAGCAACAACATTTACATAATTTTACATAATTTACATAATTTTACAACTAATTTGAGCAGTGTACATACAAAAACTGTTTATTAAATACACGTGTTACCCACACTAAATGAAATAAATGTGGCCATAATTGATATTGTTAGCAGATCGGCGCGAGAAACTTTTCTGAAACTTAATATTACAGTTGCAGTTGGGCAATGACTTTTTTTTAAATGATTTATTTTTTCTAATGATATGGTGGGATTATGATTTAAGATCGGCACAAATAAAATTATAAGTATGCTTGGCGCAATACAGTCCACATAGTCTCCAACGGGCATTATTCAAATTAATTAGTTATTAATTAATTATTGCTCAATAATCTGTACCTAATTTTCACATGTGTGTAACTTTAGTTGTGTTGTATTAGCAAATGGATCGTTATCTTGAGCAATTAACTGTTAAGTAGATTGAAACAATACGCTTAAGCTCTTTTATTAACTTGTTTTGACGTTTTAAATTAAAAATAAATAATAAAATTAACGTTTTTCCAATTGGGCATTTTCGATTTTATTAATCAGTTTGAAATTTTCGTTATTTAAATATAAGATGTGATGCATCTTGTTTCAATTTACAACTCGAGCTTAAAACTAATAGTCCAATGAAATAAATAAAATATTGAAATCAGAATTTTTATCAAGTCTTGATTAAATATAATTATGTAGTTTGCTTCTGTTGTGTTAAAAATATGTTTCCAAGACTCGATTGTATTTTTTGTGTATGTAAGTGAAAAAAATTGTACCTATAGAATGTAATAAACCGCACCGATTGGATTGAATCGAGTAACCGGTGTGGTTTTTTTTGCAGATATAATATTTTCAAAATGGAAAAAAAAATCTATTTCGAATACAAAATAATCTACACGAGTTGACATTCAGTAAACAATGAAGTAGATAGCAGGTTATCTTATCCCGCTAATTGTATAAAAAAAAAATACCGCGTCATACCTCATTCCGATAATAATGTAAAAAATACAAAAATGTAAAATTTTGAAAAATAATGAATTGTTCATATAAGTTCACTAGATGTCGACACGTTGTTCGATGTCGGCGCGAATACGAAGGAAATTCTAGAGAAAAGCCATTTCCAAACGCGATTTTATATTACCAAATATAAAAAAAAAAACTTTTGTCCTATTACTTTCAGTAATTTTTCTTATTACGCTATATTATATAGAGAGTATAGCGATGTTTTGTCTATAGCTTATTATAGTTAGTTCGGTATTGTGAATATAGGGTAAGATAGTTGAAGGACGGGACCGGATTATGGGCAAGAACATTGGTACATTCGAAACGCAAAGTGTTTAGTAGCATTTCGTTTGATAGGTAGTATTTAAGCCTTGAGCGTAGCCAGGCACTTGACTTTGACACTGGTGTTTACGAGTGTACTTGTATAGAACTCGCTACCGGTGAAGTCAAAAGTCAAGGTTCTGAAGAGGGGCGGAATCCATTTCTCAAAGTAGAAATTTATTCCTGAATATATTAAAACAGCAAATTACTGGCCAAGCCGGAAACTAAAGCAATTGTCGACCGATTAATATTGGAAGTGGATTTCAAATTTTAAGGGACCCGAGTCACCATTAAAGCGAACGTGGTCGTCTCAATTGTTATATATAGTCCGAGACTTGTGTATAGTAATTTTCTCTAACTTGCGAGGAAAATAATTGGCAATAAAATAATAATAAGAAAATCCATTTCTTCTGATGAAGTTTGTACTAAATTTTATTAAGATAACAAGATAATTTTAATAACAATTTTTTTAATGGAAAAATATTCAGAGAGGAATTGTCAGTATGAATAAAACAAAATGGCTGTCATCTTCTTCTGGTACAGTTGGCCATTTTATAAAATTGTCCAGCGAAAACAGTCTATTTATTGCAAAGACCTAGATTGGCCGAGCGGAATCCAAAAATTGCGCATTTAGTTACGGGTATAATAATTCTCCGTAACTCCTTTCCAAGTGAGCGAAGGAAGAAGTGAAGAACGCGTAAGCGCCGCATTTCCCATGGCGCTTTCGACCTTTTGGTCGCGAACTTTAGCGTAAACTCTTACCGTATTTGACAAACAATTTTGTTTCGGTCTCCAAGTCTAGTTGAACACATACAGGTCGATGATTGACGTATTCTTTTTTAAATAATGAAGCAATTTCCAAGCAAGTGGGAGAAAAAAAATCTTAGTAGTATTACTGGCTACGCAACGGGTTCGAATGTGTACAACGAAAAGTCTTAAATAACGACTAGCCTAAATGTATACATTTAACGGTTTGTTGTACATCGAGCGAGACTAAAGTAGGAAAATCGTATTGGATAGTTTCGGCCACTGTTCGCGTATATACTATGCGTTGGAAAGTATATTACGGATATTATATATGCTTTACGTAGTTAATTTCGTTGTATATCGATTCCGCATATTTTAATATAAAATGTATATGTGGCGTAGTTTTGTATGCCTGTACGTTTGTTTCAGGAAAGTGGCCAGCAATAAATTTTGCAATATGTTTTAATGCTATTTTAAAATAATAAAATTTGTATTCTTATTACTTTACTTTTATCTAAAAATCGAGTGCAGAGGCGAGTTTTGTACTTAAAAATAGGATTTTCAGTTGTGTGCCAACTTTGGAATCTCTTGAAATTTGCTCTCTGCACTCGGTTAAGGACTCGAGCGCGTTCTTGTACTATAATTATTATTGTTAGGCTTATTCCTAAACACCATTGTAAGTAACATCGACTGAACATTTTTACGTAGCTAGGTTAGATAGTGTTAGAGTAAAACCAATTTAGAATAAACACAGCAATGGATATAGTTAGTATTGAGTAATTTTCACTTGTCATTGCAGTAGTGAGATATTGTATAGCGAATTGTTGTAAATGTAACGGATTTAAATGTGTATTTCAAGCATTTATATAGTTCGTATATTAGTGTTTTGACGTGTGTATACTGGAGGTATGTTAGTGTGCGTGAGTTAAAATAATTAAAAAAAAAAACCTTTGTTCTGTGTAATAAAATATCTTAAATTTTAATTTTAAATTGGCTCCGTTCACGCCGCTAACATGAAGGTTCGTATGCACATTTTTCAAAAAGATATATACTCTGCTTGCTATCTATAAAGCGTTGCTATTAGTTTTTTTTTTTTTTGAAAAATGCGTATGCGGACCGTGACATTAGTAATAGTATGATTTTGTGTGAGTGTCAACAGACATCGTAGCCTTAAAACTAGTTCAAAACTATAACGATAACAAAAAAAAATGTAAATAAATAAAGTATAGTATTAAATGTAAGGCTTTAGTACGATTTTGAAATGTAAGCCGTTGTAGTAAGACCCAATTTTGGACTCCTCGATTGATCGCTGTGCTAATAAAGACTGGGGCAACCTCATTTCAGATTCTAACTGGCATTTACATAAGACAATTATATCTGCAGTGAGATATATATAAATTTTGCCATAGCATATAATAATGTTACTCAAACTGTCCAACTACACAATGATCAATAAGGGAGGTCCCGCGTCGGTACAAAGGAGGCGATACACAACCCACCTTGCCTTAACTAACTCAATATAACTCTGTGATCCGATAGGCGTAATATTGGACCCGAAAACACGACCGAAAAATTTGTATCCTGTACATACCATAGACTATAAATATAACTCGTCTCTTTTTTTATGGAAGGCTTCACTAAATGAGAACACTCGAACGCCTCATAAAGTTATGACTCGAACTTTCTCAAACAAAAAAAAAATTGTGTGTGTGTCCAGCTCCAACGCACGTCTGGAGTTTACTCCTTACGAAAGATTATAAAATACATAGATAATTGAAATAATTAATAAATTTTATAAATTAAAAAAAAAATAATTAAAACATATATTGAAGCATATTGTAGCCTGTAACGCGTAACGTGTGACATGTTACATTTGATTTTACTCCCATAAATTTTCATACCCCGGGCTTATATATGAAAACCGATTCTTAAAGGAGTAAACTCCAAAAACTCAATCATACTGTATGTGAAGCGTTCGAGTATTCGATCGAAAGTCTCCTACCGAGTACTCAACAAGACTTTATCCGCTTTACATCTTGGAAGCTAGTTCGTTTGAATGTTTGTAAATATAAACAATATAGATGCATAGAAATTTTAAGATCACAAAGATGTACTTGCGGCGCCTTGGACATGCTTTTTTTTATTTTACTATGTACGTAATGTGTTTCCAGACTTTCAGAGATCTCGTTATAATTTTAAGTACACACAATCCTATTATATTATCATCTGATACACAAAGTGATTTTTAGTTGTAAGTTTTTGTCACACTAGGTAATTGTGGTCAGACATCTGTCGGTTTAAGGGATTCTCAATTTCGGATTAGTGTTTTTTTTTTTTAAATATAACTTCGTGTAAATGTAACTTGCAAGACTTAGAGAAGAAACTTAGCTGCGTTTATCCTTTCTTTTGTGTTCAGTATCGTCAAACGTAATATTTTAATATTTTAACAATGTATGTGCACTCGAAATGAGGAGAAAGATTTTTTACTTACTGACTTTTGTCTTTAACTAATGTGTAAATAGTTAGATATTTTAGCACTTATAATTATATAAGTTTGGTCCTGTACCTCTGATGAAAACACGAAGACATTTCCTTCAATTTTTTTTCCTACTGTAGGACATGTTTCCTAACATTTTCTTATTGTATAGTTTAGTTTAATCTCTAACTTCACTCAATAAACTCGGTAGTCTTGTGATTTAGACAAGGAACGGACAGAGGTTTTCACTCGATGTAAATATAAATGATAAATTTTGTCTCCTGTCGTGTACCGAGTTAGTTGCATTTTACCATTGTTGCGAACTGCCAAAACTATTTGTAATAATTTTTTTGTAGCGTTGTCCATCAACGACGACAAATGTAAGTTGACACTGTTCACGGACACTTGTGGCACGTACTGTGTGAGATTATTTTTGTGGTCGTTGTAAAGTAGGCGCATAGGAGCTGCAAGTGGGCTCGCGATATTCTAACAATAAACTACTGCATAATTATGTGTGAATTTTTATTTTTATTCTTATTATACCTTGTTATTAATTTTATTACCTTTTAAATGGGATATTGTAAGGAAAAAAAAAAATATTTTTGAACATTGAGCGTTAAAAACCCAGAGACTGCGTGGTCCGACTGCTTCCGTCAAAGGTTTATTAAAAAGTTAAACTGATGAGTTTTTTAAATAATTAATTCTTAGAGGAGTATTGAATTGAATCGTATGGGGAAGCAGTTAAAAATTTCAATAATATATAAATACATGCCATACCATGGCCGACCAGAAAAGTGCTTTATCAGTTTCGATAACAAATTCCATTCATTTAATTAGCTTAATTAAAAATTAGCTAAGGCTTAGATTTGAAATAGGTATTGATTACTGGTTGGTTGATAATTGTCACTTTGAATTTTCAAAGGAAAACAGACCTTATCATTCTTAGAGTGATAAAGCACTTTATTCGTAGAGTTTACGTATAGTAGATATATATATATATATATATATATATATATATATATATATATATATATATATATATATATATATATATATATATATATATATATATATATATATATATATATTTCCCTTGACGTAATAATTTCTAAATAATATTTTTATATAGATATGATGCATATTTATCACAACTTAAAAACAGTTATAGGAATAATGTTATCAGACTGTCGAGAGTTTGTAATTAATTAGTTCAAACCGATATCTTTTGAACTTTAAGTATTTATTAGAGAATTGTGTAAACACGCTTTAGTCACATTGAAATATTTGTCGTGAGGCGTTGTCTGTTGGAATATTCAACTGTTTTTATTTTTACTATGGATTTGTATACGGTTTTAGTGTTTATATTGCTATTAGGTAAGTTTATCCCTTGTTTCACTTTTGTATATTGTTTCTTATATCTACACAAAAATAATTGAATTATGTAGGTTACATTGCGTGATTATTTTCAATAATTTTTAATGTCTAGGGATACTAGCTGACATGACCAGGGTCAACTAAATAGTTGGTAGGGGAAAAAGTTTTTTTCTTATTTTATAAGTAAAAAGTTTCAGTTCTAGCTAGCTGTTTTTGATACCATTGAATAAATGACATTTTAAAAACAGAAAAATTAAAAGTAAAACCCGGTTTGTTGTTTTTTTGTTCACCAAAATGAGCGAATCTGACGAAGAAATTCGATACCTTTTGAAGTTTTATTACAAAAAGGGGATTAATTGTGATTTTTTAAAAATTTACTAATTATAACACTTATCTTCTAACCTCTCTCTATTAATTTTAATTTTAGCAAAAAAGTTGTATAAAAAATTTTATGTACTAAATCTAAATTTTCTACAATATTTGCCTGTAACTTTTTTGTAACTCTGAGGTACAATTTTTGTAAAATTAAAATAAGCAGTTATTTTGATTTTTTTTCCACCCCTTCTACAGGTTGGAATCGAAAATGACACCCATGGATATCTAGAAACTTTATATCAAAAATGCCCCTGAGGTACTCAAATTTTGATTTGTTAATAAATTTCCCTGGACAAATATGTTCGTTTTATTTTTAGCATCAGTGTCAGCCGAACAACCACGCTATCGCTCTGATTATGTGTATAACAGTTTGACGAACGCATTTTATAAGCTGCATATCGATCCAGCGCGCATTTGGAGAGCGAACGAAATATGCATAGTGGAAGGGGCGAAACTACTTGTACCAAATTCACAACAAGACATAACACAGTTTCACACACTGTTCAAGAAGTATCCTGATTTGGGCGATTACGTGTGGGTGGAAATCTCTGACGGACAGTACCACGAGTCTGCTGAGGAACATCCGATTATAAACTGTGAGTGATTAGACATTTCTCTAGGCGATTGAAATTTTTAAATTAAGAAGGGCAGCACACAGAATTCTGTAGAACGAAATGCTTAGGTGGTGTCTGGAGCAATAATACAGGGCTTAATATGGGTCTTCAGAGCCGCTGCTTTGGAGTTATATTCTGGGGGCATAACATTTTTTAAATCTACTTCAAGTAGTGATACTTGAACTACTTGAATTAGACTAGATATAATCGAGTTAAGTTCAAGCTCCAAAAATATTGTTTTCTTAAAATAATTCAATCAATTAAATAGTGTGAAGAACTTTTAAATGTATTTGTGTAGGTACACTGTACATATTAGAAAAAAAAGGTAGGTATATTAATTATTGAGTTGATTTTTGTGTTAATAATGGTACTAAATGTATTAGCACTATTTATGTATGATTTTATTAATTAAAAAAAAAACTATTATGATTTTTTTTCCAGTGGAGCCGGAAAGCACCGAAGAAGATCACAAAGGTAACTGTGAAGTCTTGACTCGAGATGGTGAAATAGATACGTACGCGTGCTACCACCACTTGCCGTTCGTCTGCAAAGTTCACGCTCAAGACATATATTATAATACAAAATGCAAAGTTTACGGGAAAGGTAAGAGTAATTTTAAACCACGATTTTCTATAGTAAAAAAAGATATAATAATAATCTAATTATATGTGAGTTCGGATATGGCTTGATATCATACACTGTGAAGTAGATTTTGGAGATATTGTCCATGGATTTCATCTTAACAGTTTAAAATCATTAAAAAAACCATTAATTACAGAAAGGTGCAGAGATGGACAGATTTTTGATATACTTAGTTGACCGCACGTATCTGATAATGTCTGGTTTGTATTAGTCCACGCTAGCTAAGTAGTATTCTTGCAAGATAGGTTTCGATTCATCATAGAGCCAGTGGCCTGTAGCAATAACTTTCAAAATTGCCCAATGAAAAGACAAAACTCTGCTCACATTAGCAGTTACTTCTTCTTCTTCTTTCTTATATATAAAAGGCGATATTTGTGTTTATGTTCCCTATGGTCTCCCAAAACCGCTGAACCGATTTTGATGAAACTTTCAGACAATCTTTAGATTAGTCCAGCGGGTAATACTGTGAAGTTTGGTAGCGATCGGACACGGGCGAAGCCGGGAGCGGGTCGCTAATAATAAATAAAATCTCAATTGCAGGTTACGAGTATTATCCAAGTGTTGGTAGTTGTTACAAGATCCCTCGGTACGTTTACAGTTGGAGTCAAGCCTATGAAGAGTGCAAAGCTGAAGGTTCCAACTTAGTAATACTTAATTCGGAAGTTGAACATGAGGTTGTCTGGAATCTGACGAAGACGTCAACAGCTGTTGACGGCGCTAAAGCCTCCTGGTTCTTCTTTGCTGGCTTTCGAGCGGAAAGACCTAAAAATGGCACAGAGAGGGTTTTCAAAACTATTTTTAGTGAGTAGTTGTACCAGTTTTTTCCTCGAAAACCAGTCCATTCCTCAATCCAAATATAAAACATAGCGGTCATTATTTTATGTTTTTATGTTAAAAAAATCCTAGGCGATACCTATGTCGTGCTGAATTATTTTTATATAAACGACAAGGACCGAAAACGCGAAACAAATTGCAGGGAGACACAATGAATGCGGCCTGTGACTAGTTTTTTACTTTATAGTAACCTAATCTGAAAGCGGTACATTTACAGATGACTAGCATGAAATATTCCCATGAAAATAATTCCCGTACGTATGTCATGATTTTTTTCCTTTCTCTATCTACAAACAGGGTTGGCAAAGCATTTGCGTCCTCTTTTTGTAGTGATTTGAATGTAAAGGGCTGCCTTCGTAGCCACCTACTATCAAATGAACCATAAGCACAGCTTTACAATCCATACAGTTGGGCAATGCCTTTGATGTCGGGCGACGCCGCCACTCAAGCGCGGATGTGCTAGGGTTGTCACAATATGGAAAATCCGCCACCGCTCACTCAACTCAAAAACATGTACGCGCCAGCCTTGAAAGTTGGAAATGCAGACTGCGTGAGTTCGCCGTGGCGGCCCGCGCCGCCCGCTTCCCCGCGCCAGCCCCCACCGTTGCTCTGTGCAAGTACATTCGTTGCCGAACTGTATGGATTGTAAAGCTGTGCCATAAGCTTGCTTTTAAAAAACAAAAGAAATTAATTAATGAACCAATCATTTCTTCTACAGATGAAACGCTAGACGAAGCTGGTTACAATCAGTGGTCTAAGAATGAACCAAACAATTATCAAGATTCAGAATACTGCGGATCTATCTTCAAGAATGACGGGAAATACAACGACTTGAACTGTGATCACTTGTACGCTTTTATTTGCGAAAAAACAGGCGTTTGATGCACAATTATAATTATTTAGGATGAAATAGATTAGATATAGCTAATAAATTATTTATGATTAAATTTTGTTTTAGTTGTTTATCTCTTTGGTATATTTTTTAACCCATGAACAAGACATAGTTTGTATTTCTATAAAAGAGTTGAAGTAATTTTACGTCTGTCTGTTAACATTTAGATATTTTTCTATCGTGTTATTTTCGGGTAGGTACAGTAAAGTCTATTTTAAATCCTTATTAATATTATAAATGCGAAAGTAACTCTGTCTGTCTGTCGCGCTTTCACGCCAAAATTACTGAACCGATTTAAATGAAATTTGGTACACAGGTAGTCTAGAGCCTGAGAAAGGACATATTATGTTACTTTTTAATAGGAAAAAAGGGTTGAAGGTTGTATGGAAGTATCGTCATTTTTAAAGATTGAAACTTATTTTTTAGGCTGTTGATTAGATACTAATAATAAATCTGTAAGTGTGGGTATTGTATGTACATATGTACGTTCCTCCATAACTCTTAAACGAATTAACTGATTTTCAAGAACAATAGATAAACGTTTAGACGTACAGGACACAGGACATGCTACTTTTTTCTTTTTCAACGCGGACGAAGTCGCGGGCACCAGCTAGTATATTGAATATAATTTAGTTTCAGAAAGTATCAAATGATGGAATTAATTGTCTCTTACATCTTATTGATTGAGTATAATTAGATGAGCTACATTATTTTGTTTGTTTAATTAATAACAGTTTTATTATTAAAATATTATATGTGTCGACCTATTTGCATTTACATAGTTGTAATTTTTTTCATTTATCATTGATTATTATTTATGTGTTAATATTTACTGGAAGAATATTGGATTGAAAATGGAAAAAAATAATAAATCATCAAAACCATATATGCATATATTTGCTATATATCTAATAAGAAAAAAATAGACAAAAATAATTTAATTTTTTTCGATTAGCTCTCCTGTAACAAGTGTAATTTTGATTTGTGCCCCTTTAGTTTTTAAGCAGCGATATGTAAGTCTTTTTTAGGCAACGGTAGCCACGTACCATCAAGTAGACCGTCAGTCAACTGATGATTTTTACATAAAAAAACATGATTTTCAAATAAAAATATATAATTTTATTTAGTTTCATTCGTGTTGCAAGTTGCGAGTTGTTGCGAGTTGGGCAATGATTTGGAGTTGGGTTCATTTTCCTCTTCGGTTATTTCTACAAGCAATCTTCGGTCAGCGGAAGCTCTCGGCCCTTCCCGCATTGAGCGTCGCTGCAAAAACAAAGTCATTTTTGTGTATTAGCAAAATTATGATTCCACCTAAATAACATGACTTTATTCTGCTCTCATTACCATTGATTGTCTATGCACCGACTTCCTCAGTCGTTTCAACTTTTCTTTGTTTTTCCTCCGCAAGAAGCCAGTCTAAAGTGAAATCAAAAGTATTTTTGATTATTCTTTTATAAAAAATTACTGCTTAGTATAGATATATACTAAGATGAAGTGAATTACCTCATAAAGAGCGACAGCTATCAATATAAGGATGATTAGACCAACTAGAGAGGCAACCACGATTATCCATATTGGTATGATGGCTTCCAAAAGCATCAGCGTTGTCTTCACACTAAAAAAAATGTTGTAAAATGTAATGTAGCGAGCCTTATTCATTATAAAACCATTTTAATTACTTATATTCAGCAAATAAATTATTATTGTTGCTGCTGTTGTTATAAGCTGCACTATTAGTTAACACTAAAGAAAATGTTATATTAATTAACTCACTCTGTCAGTTTGCTTTTATCTCCAAGTAATAGCGTAAAATTCGATTGAAGTGTCACATTCTTTTCTCGCGTCAATTCTTCGTCTGAAAATATTCAATGAGATCGATAATTTAGTGATATAGTTCTTTTTATCTATTTCGGCATGCTTATCATGTAATGGCGGCAGAAAATAACAAAAGTTGAAGATTTGCGTGAAACGAGTAAGGGAATGGAAGTACTAAGAACGATAAAGGAGAGGAAGTTGCAATATTTCGGGCACGTGATGAGGGGTGAAAGATACCATTACATGGTTTTGTAGGAGTTGTCGTGCCTCTAAGCGCCTGACTCGTAATTTTTTTTTAAGAGAAAGTAACAATGATTTAAGAATAAACATTATACAAGTAGAGGAATTTGTCGTATATATCCGTCTCTGGCGAAATGGACACGAAAATAATTGTCGGATAAATCCGACTCTGGCGGCTAAAAGGTTAAGCATTTTTAGAATTGTTGTGGATTACACATGAAACAAGGGATTTCTATAAATATTTTTTTAAAGAGACTTACCTAATATTTCAGGACTAACATATATGGATACATATAAAAACAAGGTTTTATTCACAGCTATACTTCCGATGTCGCATGTCGCTGACACGAAGTTGGTTTTCTCGACATCCTTGAAGTCACAACTAACGAAACCTCCCAATTCATCTCTGTATGTCTACAAAATATTATATTACATTGTTATTTTATTATTACTTAATATAGGCTAGAGCGGCTCTCTTATTAGCGGCTTTATTATCCCTCTCCCCTATTAGTGCAACTTATTTTACCCACTCACAAAAAATCACCTGAATATATAAATTGGCGTAAATTATAGGTTTTTACAATTCCAACTATATATATGTGATTTTCTATTACTAGTTACAAAAAAAAACTGCGGTTTTTCTGTTTGTTCTTTCGTATTATAGCTTTTAGGTATGTCATTCTCATTAATTAAACTGTATCACTAAAGTTTTATCAAAAATAGCTTTTGAGTGAGAGAAAACATTTGTAATATTAGTAAAATAATTTTATGTCAAATAAGTATTCAGTACGAAAGTCGATCAATTACCTACTTTATCTGTATGTTTGTAGTCGACAATAATATTTAATCTATTTTTTGGTTTGCATTTGAAAAACTTACCATAGCCGATTCGTAGTTCACGTGTGGTTGCTTTTTTGCCATTATACTACATTTAAGACCGACCCAGTTGGTCGGACCGTTATTAGTTATCTGAAAGTATAGAAAAAAATCTGTCATCAATAGATGTTTGACTACTTCCTATAATCATTATGCGTCATCTTTCCTGGTTTTTAGTAGTCTTAAAATCCTATCAAATTTAATTTTTACTCAAGCCTTTTAATATTAAATTTTTTTCTATTCAGATTCAGCCTAACAACCTATCTCTTCCTGATCTCTTATCCTTAATTCTACTAGGGTCGCAGTGCACTTAGCAACGTCACACTTGTTATAGACGACGGTAGCCATCTACCATCAAGTGGGTTCAGCCTGTCTGACGATCTTTACATACAGAAAAATCAGATCTCAAAGTCTATGTAATGCACAGAGTAGACAACATTAAATGCAATCAATCTAGTTCTTCTGTTCCTAACAATGTTCTAAGATATTTTGACAACATAGATTAACATACCTCGTATATGTGATTTATATTCTTGCGATGGTCGTCGGCCTTTGTCATTTTAACCACGTCACCCAGATTTGTTGACCTTTATAAAAATTTAAATAAATAACGGCTATCATGTAAGGTTTATTTTGATATTTTAAGTACATATATCTATTGTGAATATATCTAAACGAGGATATAACACTAAAGTGGACCGTCAAACTGTCTGTCGAACTTTCATAAAAAAAAATCTTTTTCAATGCCTTTATTTGTAAGTATCAATAAAGTTTAAATAAATAAATAATGATCGAAAGTTCATTACTACTACATACTTTATATTAAAACTATGTTAAACCTATCTCTACATAACTAACATGAATTATTCTGAATTTGAATTTGTACATTCAAAACAATAGGTTTACCTACCCTTTAATTTCAATTCCGTTACTGTCGGGTGTCAAATTTATGACTTTTTGGTACTGTTCAGTCGCTTTTGGATCTTGGCAACATTTAAACAGATCCACAATAATATAGATTTTCTTGTCATCACTTGTTAAGGCTTTTGTTTCTAATTTTATATCTTCTGTTTCCTGTAAAATTAAATATTTTAATTTTTTTCTCTTTCAGCTCGAGATATTTCAAAAGATATTTTTGTTATCTACTTATAGTGAGAAATGTTAATTGTTGAGATACCATTGATAAAGTCGGCCAATGTATTTATAATTTTTATATAATTATAGCATATAAATTATTTTTATTTGGAGAAAGATTAACTAACTAACTTTCTTTATCTCGCGAGAACTGAAAGAAAACTCGAATTAAATTAAATTTAATAGGTTTTTTTTTAATTTCGTGATAAATCAAACATTACATTAACAAGGACTTCGTCTAAGGACAACGACTGTATATTTACCCAAGATTTACTGTTTTTCATTGGAGCGTTAGGTTTGCAAGTCAAAAGATCCCCATTCAGTTTACACATAGGTGGCGCAAGCAGCACGCGAACACCAATTATGCGTATCTTGACGCATGCGCAGTACGCCGTATCACCACTGTTGCTAATGGCCACATTCAAAGTTTCCTCTCTTGATGATCCGATCACATAATTTTCTCTGTTGACAAATTAACGAATCTTACAAAGTAGAATTTAATTGGGGCCCGATGAGAAGGAGCACAATTGCTCTGTGTGCTACGGTGCTATGGTCCATAGTGATCCATACTCACGGAATAGATCATGATTTCTCTGCGAGACAGAATCCGTAATAGGAAAATTGTTTAACTTTATACAGTTCATTTCGCATTCTTAATCTGGGCAACCTGTCTAATGGACTTCAGGTCCTTCAGCCCAAGTAGAACCTTCAACCGTTGGAGTGCACTGAAGCAGGCTGTACTTCTATATGAAAAAATATAGCCTAAACTTATTTAGAGGATGTCTTTAGAGGGCTTCGCTTGTTGTCAGATACTCACAGCTCACAGTTTTCTCACAGCCAACAAGGTTCGAATGTTTTTGCCTGCGGGCTAACAGAAGCTATTGTAATACAGAAAAAGTAATTATAAACCATACTCACGGAATAGTGCTAGATATTGCTAGTTTCAACACAGGATTACATTCGCCTGAACCCTTGCAGTCTGCTGCCCAAATAGAACCAGTTTTTTGTGTGACACTTGCACTGCTTAAAGTAACACGACGGGTTTCGAAAACTGTGCTTTCTATTGGATCGCCGATCAGTTTGGCTGTTATTGTAAATCCAATAAGTTTTGTATAATCACCAGTCTGTAATAAAAATTAACATAACTTTGATTAAATCGTCTTTATTTCATTGCTAACACTGTTAATAACAGAATTGCGGTATGAAAGGTAGAGGTCTACTTGATGCTACATAGTCCTCCGATACTTGTGTAAAACAAGCAAAAAATAAAATAAACAAAAAGCTCGCATGTTTTTATTTTAGACACAATGAATTTAGACTTTAAACTTCTAAGCTTGTAGGCCATACGCTTAACTTTAAGTTAATAACTTTAAAGTTTGGCGTACAGCCTAAAAATTTAAGTGAGATTTTGAATTTCTTACAATAAAATAGATTCTGATGTAAAAAAACTTACTTGCGGAGTAAGAATGTTGATATTCTTGCAAAAAGACTCTTTCTGCTTTGCACTTATGACTTGAGAATATTTGTAAGTATTAGCAGAGTGGCCATCTTGAAATTTTGCTGCTTGGTGCATTAAGGCTACTGTTACTTGAAATTCTGCGAAGATAGAACGTGTTGGCAGTTACAGTCGTTAACAGTTGCGGTTCTTTTTTAATATTAACATCGGCTGGCAGGCTGACTGTCTACTTGATGTTTGCATACGGGTTGCACTGTGACGTTTATTGTGTTAATATTGTGCTGCCGATCTTGTTAGGGTCAAGTATATTCTATAATTAACTGGAGTGCTAATTTGTATTATAGTTGTTCGTTTAAACCAGATGTAAGCTTTCGACTTTACTTCAGTTGAGCGAGGAAATAGATAAATCAACATACTAATAAGTAAGTACTTTTCGAAATGTACATGAAATTATTTTTGTAACAAAAAACGTTTAAGTAAATTTTATATTTACCAGCATACACATCTTCCAGTTTTTCTGGAAAGGTGACATTCATGCAAGATTTGAAATCAAAGTATTCTTTGTTGGTACGATTCTGAAAGAAATGTTGAATCAAATTATTTAGTTAGATTATTCTAACTTGACTGCACTGTGAACTTCAGGTTGTATAATAATATCGGCCATTGCTTTGGTCTTATAATATGTTTCGTACTTATAATAGGATAATTGATTAGTATCTACTTAAAATTTTCTATAGATTCATGTAAATTAAAATAATATTTTAAATAAGTAATGGATTTTGATAATTTTAATTCTTAAAACCAAGGAGTATGGGGGCCCATTTCCTCTTATTCCTTCATCCTTTACTCTAGAACTGTGCCTGCCTTTAAAAAAACCTTTACATGACCTTTACATAAGTTCGGATCAAACTTGTTTTAAACCATTAACAATGATAAATATCTTCACACATTCCACACAGCACCATCTAGTTATATAGTATATATAGTTATGGATGGATACCAGACAGTTGATATACGACATGGATTACTTTTTTTTGTAAATACATACATATAATAAATACAAAACATCCATGACTCAGGTACAAAGGTAAAATGTTAACACTTAAACAATTGCGTCTAGCGGGATTCGAACCCGCGACCGTTTGGTTAACAGCTAGGGTTACTAGCCACTAGACCAAACGTGTCGTCAACCATTAATGTATGATGTCACGGCTAGGAATTACGGACCCCTTGATTGTTAAATCATTGATAAAATTAAGCCAATACGTACTTGTAAATTTCCATATTCTTCAAAAACCGTCACTGTAATAGAAGCAATACATCTGAAAAAAACCACCGAGTCATGTCCAGGTGCGCCTACAGCTAATTCTGGAACATAATATTAAATCAAGCCTAGTAAGGTATAACAAAATGTTTTATTTTAGACATATAGATAACTTCAATTTACCATTACAACCATTTTTGTCAAAGTCTTGGATAGGTGTTAGACTTAGCCCGAAATTCTTTTGGTCTTTCTTTGCTTCTATTCTTTGAAGGAACGTTTTTCCGGTTATCAAATCTGCCCCTGAATAAAGGTATATCGCTCCACGACCCCCGTCTTCGTAAGGAGCTGATATTATGATTTCTAAAAAGAAAAGTAGGCATTTGATCCTTAATCTCAAATTACTCGTAAAATTTATATATTTGACATTGGTTATTCGTATTATTCGAATACTATGATATCATTAATATATCCAAAAAATATAGATATCCTTTTAGATATAAATAGACATGGCAATGAAGCTGTGCTAGAACACATTTGCGCTTAATTTTAGTAACAATAGTCTAATTTACTAATTTACCATCTGTTCCATCACCGTCCAAATCACCGGCGTTTGCGATAGCGCTTCCAAAATGGCCGCCTTCTTTCATACCGTAAATAGTACGATTTAACGACAATCTCTGCAATTTAATTTTACAATAAAAGAAGGTATATTAAATAAAATTAAAAGTAATGTGTCACTCCTAATTTAAAAGTAATGCTAATCATCAGGACCTCCTCATGATGTAGGCCGTGCCATGAAGTACCACCACCTTATGAATGTTCCTTTATCAGACCATCAAGCGAGAGTCTCTCGAAGTGTTGGTCGAAGATCAACGCTATAATCCATCGCTATAGATCAGCGATTTTATAGCATTATTGCTTTCGCCATGCGAGATTTCGATATCAAGAAGCATTGTCAGTGGGCGTTTGGATCAATCAATTACAATGATGTCAGACTTCTTAGCGACAATATTCTTGTCCATGTTTGTAAAATTTAACGAAAATTGAGATTATGCCTTCGCACTTGATGCTTCGCACACAAAATCTTAAACGGCCTACGTACACGTGTTTACAAAACCGTCTACAAATATGTTGTCCGCAAAATTATAGTTTTGGTATTAGGTCTGAGACCTCAATATTTCTTTTTTTTTTCAGTGTTCTTCTAGCTACTTACATTTGGTTGATAAGCAGAATAAACGTATACTGCTCCCACGTCATAAGACAGTTTGTGTCGAGGCGCGTATGCCGGTGCACCGACAAGCAGATCAGATCGTTCGAGGCAACTCAACTTAGCTGAGCACAACGAGGCACCAAACAGAGAGCCCAAGTTTTGGTCTACAATCGTTTTACCCCTTTTAACATCCAGTGTATGGTGTTTACCTCTTTTATTTAAATAGAAGAATGAAATCTGAAAATTTTTAAAAGCATTTTAATTGATTGTCAATTGTTTTCCCAGTTTATTCAGACGCCATTCAATGACGAATCATAATTTGTTTGTGCCGGATTTTAAAAATAGGAATTTACTGATTTAATGAAGTCTGTGTTATTATAATTTAGAGGAGAACGTTTTATGATTAAATATTTATATTTATTATAAAATATAGAGCTTTTCAGTATTAATATGCGTCTAGGTACTACATATTACATATAGTCCTTATATGTTTATCTGTATCTGTATATCTGCCCATATATGTCACATATTTTGAGTCTAGCGGCTCCTTATCTTATCATTTAGGCCTCTTCTAAGTGACAGTAAGTAAATTTATCATGACAGGATTAATTAAGGCATTGACCATTAATTGTCAGGACTAGGTACATGTTTTTGAATATGTTTGTGTAAAAATATTTGTTTATCGTGTAAAAATATAAAAAAATATATGTTTGTGTAAAAAATTACTGGCTTTATAATTATGCATAATTTAAAGTTAAGTTTAATCAAAACATATTTTACCTTTCCCTTTCCAACTTCACCATAAGGTGAGGATATAGCGTATGTAGTTAAACTACCGAAAAATCTACCTGCCGCAACGGTATAGCCTAAAACAAACATAACGTTACTCTTTAAAAGCGAATATAATAAATCTCCTGATTTTTTGTGTTAAGATCGCCAGACAGATTGATGATCCAGTTGATAGTAGTCGGCTACCTTCGCCTATAACACAAGCAACGCCAACAAATGCGCTACTGACCACAGTAGAATTAAGGATAAGAGGTTAGAAAGGCACAGGGAAATAGCCTCTCGTATTCCTTACTCACTGACACAACAGCCCATGTGTGTTATTTCACAGTGGTCATAAGAGGATGCTTACCTATATCCGATAGATGGGCTGCCCAAATGACTGCAAAACGCAGTGTGGCCTTGTCACTATTTAAATTAATACTATTTTTTTGTAAAATAAATCTAATTAGTTATAGGGGCCTTTTAAAATGTCTGCTAAGCCTTTAAAAGTTTATTAAATTAAATTAAATTTTAACTTACCAAAGTTAAATCGAGTGATATCACTTTGTTGAAATCCATTAGTGAGGAACGGAGCTGTTCCCGGGTTCAAATATGTTAAGACTCTACCTGGAATAACATAAAATCGTACATATTTTAATGTGTGAATGCGCGTGCATGAGGAAAATTAGAAAAATCTCTCAGATCGATCTGAGATCTGAGTAAAAAGGTATTAATTAAAAAAAGCTATTCTATTGAGACCATTCTAATAAGCCCAAATCTGTTCTGTCTTTCAAGACTGGCACAATGTTTCAGAGCTGACAACCAAACCCCAGAAATGGAAAGGGACTTTAAGAAGAAGAAGAAGTTATAATTCTTAAAATTAAAATATATCACCTGCTGACATGGCTGGACCACCAATAAGCACATGGTTATCATCAATTTCAACACTCCAACCGAATGAATCGGTAATATTTTCTGTAAAACAAAAAGCAATCGCAATTTTAAATTACCAAGTGCATTTGAAGCCAATTAATTTAAAAATTAAATTTTAAAGAAAATATAGGACAAAAATTTATTTTGTGACTTATTTATTGCGTTCCGTACTTCAGATTATGCTGTTGAGGTTATGACTGAGAGAGTCCTAGGCGATTGCTGAGAGGTTATGATGCATGATCATATAACGATGACAAAAATAATTTTACAATATTTACAAACTAATATCTAAAGTGTATAAAAAAGAAGGTATAAAGTTTATCTATGTACAGTATGTATAAATGAATAAAGGTAAAAAAAATAGCAGTTGTTTCTATGCTGATCCTATAATATTCTGAAGAATTGTTTATGATAAGCAACTTAATTTTAATTCGTGAATTGTGTCTAAACATTGGACGTAGTTAGTGCTCGGCAGTTGCATATACCTACAATTATGTTATAAAATGTATTTGATGAAGGTTTTTACCGAAAACTGTAGCTCCCTCTAACATTTCTGCCATATCAATTTGGGTCATCATCGTCGGTTTTACCGTAGCATTGGGCGCGGTGTAACATCGAGAAAAAGTCGAGTATTTGTAGATTCTGCTTGGCGCTTTGGAAGCTGAAATGTATTCAAAATTCCACAGCCAAACAATAATAATACGCATAGAGCATGTATGGCATGTATGGCCGACCAAAAAAAAATGCTTTATCAGTTTCGATAACAAATTCCATTCATTTCAAAATTCGCTAATGGACCAAATACACGGTCAGTCCATCGCATCAAACTAACTGGCGTGAAGCCAAAATTTGATCGTGAATGGTAATAACTGATGGCTTGATGTCAAAAACTGTATGTAAAATTCGCGCCGTTGCCTCACGTCATTTTGTCGTCACGCCAAAATATTTGGTCCATAAGGGTTAGATTTGAAATAGGTATTGATTACTGATTGACATAATTGTCACTTTGAATTTTCAAAGAAAACCGGACTTTATCATTCTACAAGATACAAAGAATGTTTAATCTTAGGGTGATAAAGCACTCTATAATTTGTCGAGTTTACAACCTTCATTGTTCGTCTGTAAACTACTCTAATCATAAGCGATTTTCGGCTTTCTGTACGAATATTATAAGAAAAATATATAAAGAAGACAAAGTAGAAGACTAGCGTTCAGAGACTCTTTAATCACAACTGTTATCCACAAATAAAAAAGTTTTTAAATTTTATTAAACAAGTAGAAAATTAAAAAAGCAGAATGAAGCGACAGAATGAAACATTTTTGTTTGTTTATCTTTTGCTATATTTTCAATTAATTAAAGTATTTATACTTACGTCGCTTATTGAGTTCCACGTATCGAGGTGCACACACCTGAAACAGACATAAAAATGAAAAGATATTTTTTTACGCAGATTATACTCTTAAATAAAATAAATATGGGCAAAATAGAAGGAAGATATTGCCTGGGAAGGCGGAAGAAATACTAGCTATATAACAATAGAGAATGAACCGGGATCTCCACTAAACATCTGTTCCCTATGGCACAGGATAGGCATAATTTTTTGAGCTGACGACCATCCTTCAGTAACCGAGGGGCACTTTAATAAAAAGACACTCCTGGTGTCGACCACTGTGTATCAAGTAATGAGCAAGAAAGGAACAGGATCATAAACTAAAACTTTTTCTATTGCACCATAATTAATACGGATATCGTTAGACTCACTTTCTTCTCAACCTTTGTTTAAAATTTAGTTGAAATTTAAATTAAAATGTTTTTATTTATTGCATTGTTGGTTTACATTTCTCATAAACAGAAGTAGGTAGAAATATATTAAAAAAAAATTTTAATAACTTACTACATAAAACTGCTCTCCTGCTTTAACTGTCGCTCCCAACCAAATGTCGTGATTGCTATAGTTGTGTCCCTGTGGGTCAACTAAAAAAAAAGATTTTTTTTGATAATATTTGATAATAAAACATTTTAATTAAAACTGTGTGCCTAGTGCGAGCTTCACTCGATCAAACGCGTAAACGTGAATTTCTATGGGAATTCAGCAGCGCCACCTTTTTTTTAAGGTTGAGAAATCCTCCTGGATTATATGCTGTCGCTAAATCACGTGATACTTCCCATATATTTATTCTTTCGAACTTCGTTATCGTTTTAAATTTTACTTTGACTAAGGCCCCAGGACGAAATTAAATGGAAGACTGAGAAAAGAAATTGATGAACATGGTCCCTTGTTACGAAAGGGGTAACTGCGATTGTCTCACTTATTGTACATACTCATAAGCCTCGTGTAGAACGTAATGAATAAACGGCCCACGGGAGAGGTGTAACCCCCGGGAGTAAAAAAATCCTCTTGGATATCCAGCAGTGTAGGGGACACTGCGAAGTTATGCCGGATTCCTACCGGCTAAAACCCAAAGACTTTTTAGGGCGGCCGTTGATGGGCGGGGTCGCGGGGACGTTAAGTATGACACAACTTTGGTGCCCCAGCAGCGCCACCTAGTGGCCAACGTGTTTGATCGAACAAAACTTGCACTAGGCACTGTGAATGCTTACTTCTATTGATAAGTTTATCATTTATAATGTTGATTTGGTTACATTTACTGTCATCTATATTGCAGCTGTAAACGTGACCAACTGTGTCAGCCCTGGGTGCACCCACTAATAAACTGAAAAATAAAATTTGGTTTTAGTGTAGGTAAAGTTGGAAAATAGTAAAATATTTACATTCAAAAATTATTAAATAAATTTAATGATGTAATATTATTGATGTAATACATTTCCAAAACATACCAAAATTTGAAAGAATAATCTTATAATACTAAACGAGGAATTCTTGTATGCCACGACGATCTCGCAAACGGCTCTAACGATTTTGACGAAAATCCAGGGTCAGGGGTATTTTAGGTCTAGAAATCGATCTGTCAGGGTCTTATCTTCGAGAAAATCGTTTTAATTAGGTAGTTTTTTTTTTGTGAAACGGTTACAAAAGTACCGCTTGCGCGCTTTATAATTTTTTAAATTGAATTATTAATTATTAATTTCAAGTATTCTTGATTTTTTTTTCTAAATTGTTTCATAGACTCTTTCTTACATGTAAAAAACTTTAAACCATTCATTGGCCCGAGCGAAGCTCGGTCGCCCAGTCTAGTATTTATTTAATCTAACAATAAATTATTATTATTTGAACAATTCATTTAACATTATATAATTAATTAAAATTACTCACCTCTTCGTGGCCTGTTCATAAGCAATACTGTACCCGAAGTAGGAATCTTCACGCAAATTTACCGGTGGCCTAATTAACATTGCCGATTTTTCATGGTAGTAAGAATTTCCAGGATATATCCAAGAGTTAATAACAATCCAAAATAGGACTAGAATGTTAAAAAGAATACACAATTAGATGTCTATACTAAGGGCCTCTTTCACGAACTATAAGTAAAGTGTTGATTAGTTACTTTTAGAAATCATTTTCTGTTATATTGAATTATGCACTCGGTTTACTGCATCATTCGATAGCCGAATTTTTATTATTATTTTCTATTTAATGTTTGGGACGTTTACCGTTCAAACAAAGGTATATCAGCTCCATTATCCCCGGTTACCGGTGACTTTAAATGACAGTTTGGCCTAATTGACGTTTGTGAAAGAGGCGCTAAGTAATGAATGCATGATTGTAAAAACCCACCTCATACCAAATACAAAATTTTAAGAAAAATCAATAAAAACTGTCTGGTGTAAAAAAATTAACTGTATGATTTTTTTTCTTTACTATTTATGTTAAGAAATATTAAAAATATGGTATATTGGAAATTTCGTATAGAAATAATTAATAGCTTTTTTTATATATTTTTTAAAGTTTTGGGATGAGGTAGTTTTTTACAGTCATCTTGTACAAGGTGTGTTCTTACAATCATGCATTCTAATATTGCTAAGAGAGAAAGATTTGTGTTTTTGAATTTTTGTATTTTTATATGTATTGAATAAACTCAAAAACTATACAATCTAATAAAGTTACGCGGACGAATTCGCGTGCAACAGCTATAGTATTAAATAAAATATTATAATGAAAATAGGAATAATACTCACTATGCATCGCTACACAATGTTTTCACAACTAAACTTTGATTCATATTTTATTCAAATATCCTACTTAATAAGGATAACTTTAATAATGTAAATTGATAAAATATGATGTCAAAATGGGAAAATGTGTTTCATTTGTGGTTTTGTCGGAATTTTAAAATAAATTAAAAAACACAGCCAATTTTTTTGAAGTGTAATTATTTAATAGAGACAATTAAGAATGGAAGTCGCCTATTCTACTGACTACTGCTTGCCAGGGGTGGAATTTTTTTACTTTATTGTATAATTGTAAAAACCAAGTACTGTGGGGACATAACATTGGACGGCACTTCAATAGTAGATTCGATGTTTCAAAAAATGGCCGAAGTCGCCGGCAAAAGCTAGTATAAGTTTTGTCACCGATTGAATTTTATATCACCCTTCCACTTCTTCGTTTTTGTTTTACCTAAGTATAGTAAACATGATCAAAATCAAAATCAAATCAAAATATTTATTTATCAATTAGGTTTCTACAAGAAACTCTTATGATCGTCATTAATCAGATAGATCAGATCAGATAGACAGATAGATAGATTATCTATCTAAGTATAGGTACTTATAAAATTGTTTGTCTTGTATCTTTGTTGTTTGTGTAAATTTTGAAAGCTGAAATTTGGAACATAGGTATATTATACAACGTAAGCATCCGCTAAGAAAGTATTTTGAAAATATCAACGCTGTGCGAAGTCAGACGTGAGTCGCTAGTTTATCATATACTAGCAGGCCGCCTCCGGGTTCGCACGGATTTTTTGTGCTTTTTTCTAAGAGAGGTACAAACGGCAAGAAGCGACTTGTGGATATTTAATACTTATACAAATTTATTTATATTTGTGCAAAACTTATATTTAGCTAATTAATCAGCGTGGTTTCTATTAAAATCATATTGGGCAGCTCTAGTGTGCTCGTAGTGCGAATTATTTCAAATTTTACCTGTTAACACTGCAATGTTATGTATTTAAACGCTCCCAATTAAAAAGTTAGATTTTTCCTTATACATTTGCTAAAACATCATTTTTACTGTGCACTTTGTGTTGTGATGAATTGAACATGAATGGTGAGTTAAAAAATAACTATTTCATTAATATGATTTAGTCTGACTAAACGTGATCATAAATGCACAAAGATTAATAATAATTAAAATGAATTAAGATATTTTTTGATGCGTTGGTAATTCGAAATATTACTTCTTCCAGTTGTTGTCAGGACAATATTTTGTTAAATAACCTTACAAGTGAATTAGTATGTTTCAGTAGGAAATAGTTTTTTTTAATAGTCTGTATTTGCCAATTATTTTTTACATCAATCTTTCCTTAGTTATAAATGAGAATATCTAGGGTTTAAGGGCCGGCACTGATACGGTTTTGAAATAAAGAAGTGTCAGCCTTATTCTCATCGAAATAAGGTTAAAAATAATATGTTCAGGAAGACATTCCTTACTATAGGCAGCGCCGGTCCTAATTTGTAATTTTGTATTAGCTACAAAATCATCCGAACTTTTCATACCAGTAATTATAGGTTCTCAAACATTTCTAATTTTTTTTCCAAAGTACATGACGTTTTACATCAATTTAGTACCTACTTGTTTCTTCATAATTGAATTAGATAGCATAACGCACATTAGTGCAGAGTAGTTTTGGGAATACAATAAATTTTACAGGTTTTTCATAATTATATAATAAATGTAATTAACTTTCAAATATTTAAAATAACATTTTATTATTTAATATATTTTTTTCCTTTACCATTGCAGGAAAATTGCAACTATACATAATCATACAAATGTTAGGATGTATCAACAGCGATCGCCAATATTTGCATGAGGTTTCCTCTAAAACTTTGAAATGCACTGACACTAATCCCGACTCAGACTTCGGGCACACGATTGCTTACCAGAACTCAACACAACCTCATATTGGTATGTTAACCAGACCAATTTAACTCTAGTAATAGTAACGCAACGGATTTTAATTCGGTTTTTACTAATGGAAAGAGCGTTAAAGGAAGAAAGCTTTTGTATATTCTGTAACTTGCAGAAAAAAACACCCGTGCGTTTCAAAAGCTTCAGCAGATGATTTCAAGCTTCAAAATTTAAGAAGCACTTATTATCGTTATTATTTTTTACTGGCTATAAGTTACAAATAAATGAATATTTTATAAACTGGTATGGTATATTCATTTTATTAAAATTTTAAGTACTAAAATTCACTGAAATACAAGTATATAAATTTGTCACAGTGGTTGGCGCTCCTCATGACCACGGGAAAGGAGGTGTGTTCAAGTGCTCCTTAGACGATTTGCTGTGTTCCAAGGTCTACATAAATGTTGATAAATTATCGCCATCAGAAGGAAGTAAGTTAATCCTTACTAAACACGTCAGACTAAAATGTTCTTATTTAAAGAAATTATTGTTCATAAAATGTCTAAGTACATACAAATATTATATATAAAAGATATTTATAAGAAATTTAGGTAAAAATTTACGTCGTAAAACAATATTAGTTTTGTTAAGTATTTGAGGCTTATTTTTTATATAAAGTTGGCATATGTTGCTTCTTAAAACAAGCAATGCCTTGGGTACCATGGGATCTCAACGGGATAAGGAATAATGAATTAGGATGGGATAGGAAAATGGGCTCTTACTCATTTACTCACTCACCGAAACACAACAGCATATACACTAAACGTGACATAACAGCATAAAATATTATATTATGCTGTTATTTCACGGTTAGTCTTCAGTAAAGTGGTGGGTAAGTACTGCCACCAGATGTGCTGCTGTCTAATTTATGACTGCGAAATGTACACTGCATTACTTGCCTTGCCACTACTTATGAAGCTTAATTCAGTCATGGAGCCTTTTTCTAAGTTACATACTTATCCTAATAAGTATCATATTAAATAAAAATACTAGACTGGGTGACCGATCTTCGCTCGGGCTAATGAATAGTTTAAAGTTTTTACATGTGGTGGCGCCAAATCATTAGTTATCTGTGGTGCGTTTCCAATTCCGAACCCACACCAACAAACATGCATACACCGCAACGCAGTAGCGCCCTCTGGCGCACACAACAATACAAGATGAAGAAATGAACGCAACGTTCGATATACGTAAACCGCGCCGCGAGGATTTAATTAATAAATCCGATTATTCCCATATCGCACCGCTGAAGCATTGTGCTTTTGTAATATACAAAATGGTGTGGCTCCGCGAGTGCAATTGAGGTGAAAAGGGACAGTTTTGGAAGCCGGAACGAGTGTGCGGCGGGCCAGCTTCCGTCTCCATCATCCTGGAGGATTTGCATCATCATAACCGGCAGCGACGAGGTAGGTGTTGCATGTCCTATCCAACTCTTTTCCTAGCCCTTTGATTGCACGCACCACGAAACAATACAGTCCACTAATTATCTTCATATTAGCCGCACCATTTAGTGGTCACTTCGAGCCGGATCAAACCATTAGTGGCCACTTCGAGCCGGACCAAACCATTTAGTGTTCCTTACGAGCATATGGTCCAGTTTAGTCCCATCCAGCCGCCCTTATTAGGTTACTTTATAGGCCCTAGTAAGAGATTTAATATTAATCATTGTGAATATTAATTTTATCAACCCGCATATACCTACTTATTTATTAAAATATTCACATACTATTTTCTTCATAAACCGCCCGTAACAAATTAAGTTACGTGATTTCCCGCCTAGATATAATATATATCTATGTAATACTTAATATATTTCATAAAAATATTAAGCTAATTAATCATAAAGGTGATATTTTAATTAATTTGTAAATTATTATCTACCTACTATAATCTACCGCACTAGCAAAATCGTGTTATCGTAAATTGTTCGATATTATACGACCGAGTCACGAAGTCACGCGCCTATCATTCGCGTCGTATTATATTTTCCCGCATAATATTAACATTCGCGTCGTATTGTATTTTCCCGCGTAATATTATCATTCGCGTCGTACTGTATTCTCCCGCGTAATATTTGAATTTATTAACTTAACTAAATTATTGGCTTGCATTTCACAATGCCGCCTAAAAAGGTTTCTTCCGATAACGAAGAGGATGTACCAGATCCGCAACTAGCTATTGCAAAAGCTAAATATGAAGCTATCTTCGAAATATTAAAAAATATCTATGATATGTCCTCAGATAAGGAAAGTTTCCTTGGCGCTTCTTTACAGGTCGAATCGCTTCGCACTAAGTTCGAAACGAATTTAGATAATTATAATTCTCGCTTATTAGCATTGAATCCTAACGCGAAACCTAACTATAAAGGGCTCGTCGCTTTCGAGCATTTGTATAGTAGAATAAAGGGAGTTCAATTAAATTATTTGTCGCCAGCTGATAAGCAAGATTCACACGCACATAAGGCTTGTCCCACACTGCCGCCTATACAACTGATGGACTTTTCGGGTGACGTTCGCTCATGGCCATTGTTTTATGCCAGCTTTAAGTCTACCGTTCATGATAACCCATCGCTCACAAACTCCGAAAAGTTGTACTATCTGCTAGGCAGGCTGAAGGGCAAGGCTCAATCCGCATGCGCAGGTATCTCTCCTTGCGCTGAAAATTACGAACTTCTTTTACAGACGCTGATTGATAAGTATGAAGATCAGCGTATGCTCGCTTCCGCGTATTTAAATCAAATGTTTGAGTTCAAGTCTTTACAATCTGCCACCGCGACAAACTTTGATTTATTTACAGATAACTTTACAAGTGCAGTGCGTGCTTTAAAGAATCTAAAGTTAGATAATCTGACGGACTTAATCATACTTCACATCGCGCTTAAGAAATTAGATTTAGATACAGTTCGCGCTTTCGAGTTGAGTTGTGATTCCAAAATACCTACGTTCGACAACTTAGTCGATTCTATTACCTCCCGCGCTAAGGTTTTGGAACGCACTCAGCCTAGTTCATCGGGTGCAATGAATACTCGTCAAAATAATAATAATAATCGTCGCTCTAGTAATAATAATAATAACGCCTCGCCGCCTAAGTACCAAACCTACTTGAGTACAAAGG
Source organism: Synanthedon formicaeformis (assembly GCA_945859745.1). Taxonomy (NCBI): domain Eukaryota; kingdom Metazoa; phylum Arthropoda; class Insecta; order Lepidoptera; family Sesiidae; genus Synanthedon; species Synanthedon formicaeformis. Next base: position 2,470,102 of record OX243956.1, on the reverse strand, counting down.
TCGACTCACAGTGCAAGTGTCTTTGCACTAATATAACGCATCAGCATTTATTTAAATGTTCGGAATTTAATAGGATGACTGCTCATGAGCGTTTCCAATGCGTGAAGGATAACAATGCGTGTGTTAATTGCCTAAGTTTAAAACACCGAGTTTTAAATTGCTCATCTAAGTTTAATTGCCGCGTTTGTAAACAAAGGCACCACACAATGTTACACTTCAAGCGAGTGGAGACCGGCAGCGAAGTCCCCGAGCCCGCGTCGAAGCCTCCGCCTTCGACCGCTGTCCAAAGTCATACAGCTAGGTGCGCGACCCCCGCGCAGTCGCCGCAACCTTCCCCCGCGCGCTCAGATGTTGCGTTATGTACCTATTCATATAATAACCGATTGCATGATGCGCCCGCGCGTAGTAAACAAACTACTATTTTATTATCAACCGCTCAAGTCGTCGCGTATGATATTAAAGGCGATCGACATGTTATTCGCGTACTATTGGATTCTGCATCGCAAAGCCACTTTATTACGAAAGAGTGCTGCGATCGGTTAGGAATACAGCTTCATGACACTGAACGTACTATTGTAAAGGGGTTCGGTGGAGCTGAGAAAATTATTAAGACTAACTCAATCGATTTAAAATTTTATTCGCGCTTTGACAACAACATTAATTTTAATATCTCGCCGCTCGTTGTTGATCAAATTACCGATTTATTACCTACGGCTGTGGTAGACACTACTGTATTATCACACCTATCAGGGGTGCCGCTAGCGGATGAGAGTTTCGGCATGCCAAATAAAATAGACGCGCTGATCGGAGCTGAACTCTTCTCGCATATATTTCTCCCCGACGAAGTTCACGCCCCGCGCGACTCGTCGGCGCCCTCTGCTTTACGCACAGTATTGGGGTATGTTATTATGGGTTCCGTACCCACGATACCCACACTCATTAACAACCAGGCCTTGACATGTTGCCTCGCTCAAGAGCCTGCCGCTATTGACTCACTAGTCAGGCGATTTTGGGAGCTCGAGGAGCTTCCCTCCGCACCGCCCGTTCTTCATCCCGCCGATGTTGAATGCGAAGAATTTTATAAATCAACTACGACCCGCGATCGCGTTACCGGTAGATACACTGTTGGCCTACCATTTTACGACGATGTTTTTTCCCTCGGAGATTCTTTCGAACCCGCTCGCAAGCGTTTCTTATGCCTCGAAAGAAAGCTATTAGCTTCACCTAAACTTAGGTCGGCATATGATAACGTCATTCAAGATTACCTCGCAAACTGACGTATATAGGACCCCACTCCTATATACGTCATACCGCATCATGGAGTCGTGCGCGAGGACAAGACATCCAACAGTCGATCTGTCCTAGATAATCTCCCCGCTTCGCACAGACTTCCCTCTGAGGTGGAGTTTGATAAAGCCGTGCAACATAAAATATTAGGCTTGCATTGGTCCACAGATAATGACCCTTTTTATTTTAAAATTTCCGCTCCCGCCGAAGTGAAGTGCACTAAGCGCTCCATTTTGTCCACCGTCCGTCAGAAGGTTTACGTGCACCCCGTGTGCACGCCTGTAAAGCATTGCGCTTTATATGAGCTCGCTCTCCGCACCTCCTCCTGGAGTAGGCTTCTGCGAACTATTACATATGTATATGAGTTCGCAAAGTTATTGCCTCGCCGCAGCACTATTGCAGTGACCGCCGATGATATTCAGATCGCTGAAAATAAGATGCTAATACGCGCCCTGCAAAGCCAGCACTTTGCAGAGAAATATCATAGAATTAAAAATAATAAATCGTGCTCGCCGGCCTTAAACCGTTTGAGGCCTTTCGTTGACAACGGTCTGATCTGCTTAGGCGGTCGCCTCGTCAACTCCGCGCTGGACTATGCACACATGCATCCAGCTATTTTACCGCGCAGTGATCATGTAGCGAATGTGATCATTGATTTACTATTCACATGCCTTATGACTCGTGCTGTGCATATTAAGGTCGCAACAGACGTCAGCACTGCGAGTTTTCTCGCCGCGTTCAAACGTTTTCTCTCCTGTCAAGGACCAGTGCAGTACTTGCACTCGGACAACGCGAGAAATTTAAGGGACCGCCAGGGGAACTTACCTTCGCACTGTAATTAAACAATAATTTAGTTATTATTTTAGAGAAGTTTCGCACCGCGTTTTTTAGTTTAAGTTTAGTTGTAAGTTATATCAATACCGCTATATCAAATTTTATATTATTTTTTACCGCTTCGCATACCTATCTATAGTTAATTTGCTTCCGCTTCGCCGTGACTTTGTGGACTCATTACTAACCCCGCGCGCACTAAGCGCTTTATCCCGGAGTCATAGAATATATATATTTTTCTTCTCGCTTTTCTTATGTTTGTTTTTTAATGGTGACCCATTAAGGGCGGGTGGATATGGTGGCGCCAAATCATTAGTTATCTGTGGTGCGTTTCCAATTCCGAACCCACACCAACAAACATGCATACACCGCAACGCAGTAGCGCCCTCTGGCGCACACAACAATACAAGATGAAGAAATGAACGCAACGTTCGATATACGTAAACCGCGCCGCGAGGATTTAATTAATAAATCCGATTATTCCCATATCGCACCGCTGAAGCATTGTGCTTTTGTAATATACAAAATGGTGTGGCTCCGCGAGTGCAATTGAGGTGAAAAGGGACAGTTTTGGAAGCCGGAACGAGTGTGCGGCGGGCCAGCTTCCGTCTCCATCGTCCTGGAGGATTTGCATCATCACAACCAGCACGACGAGGTAGGTGTTGCATGTCCCGATCCAATTCTCTTCCTAGCCCTTTGATTGCACGCACCACGAAACAATACAGTCCACTAATTATCTTCATATTAGCCGCACCAACATGTAAAAAAGAAAGTCTATGAAACATTATATAAAAAAATTCAAGAATACATCATACATTGTTTATAAATATTAAAAATTTTAATACTTAATAGAAACAATTTAGACTTTTAGGCAATTTAAGAAGAATTGCACCGCAAGTGGAGCGAATAAGTTCGCTCGGCACCATATAGCGTCAGCTGTATTATAAAAAACGAGGAAGCGGTATTACTTTTGTAACCGTACCATAAAAAAAAAACACCTAAAACGAATTTTCTCGAAGATAAGACCCTGACAGGTCGATTTCTAGACCTAAAAAACGCCTAACCCTAGATTTTTGTCAAAATCGTTAGAGCTGTTTGCGAGATCGTCGTGGCATACACGAATTCCTCGTTTAGTATTTCACGTATATTAAATTGGTGTGATGGCATAGGAAAATTTTTAGGAAACTGTGTTTACTAGTTATGGGATTTGTCGGTGGGAAGAGGCCTATGACAATTACTGGACATCCGATAGGTGTTAATGATGATGTATGTTTTACAGACTTTGCCAAAGACAGAAGCTTTTGTTTGGGCGCATCATTAGCTGTACTACCTGATTGTTTTGTGGTATGTACTTCTCTATAACAGTTTAATTAAAATAATATGAATTTTATTATTGTTTGATAACTAGAACGTGAGTTTGTAATTTTTTTCAGGCTTGTGCCCCACTTTGGTCTACCGCCTATACTGAGTATCGAAATAAAGGTTCCAGCTATAAAATGAATGTTTTTGGACAATGTTTTGTAGTTGGAAAAAATGTAACAAAATTAAAAGATCCATTAGACACTTATTTGGAATTGTCGGCAAGTAAGTTTTTCGATACAATTTCCTTTTGTGAATTTGAAAAATTTAAATTGTTATCTATACTGTTATATAAAGCTGAAGTTTGTTTGTTTGTTTGTTTGTTTGTTTGGTTGTACGCGCTAATCGCTAATCTCAGGAAGTACTGGTTTGAATTGAAAAATTCTTTTTGTGTTGGATAGTCCATTTATCGAGGAAGGCTATAGGCTATAGTGAACGCGGACGAAGTCGCGGGCACCAGTTAGTTTTAAATAAAATGTATTCATTCTCATAATTGTAAATATTATCGTCTTTGTTTATAGAATACGCAATGGGAAGGTTTTTAATAATAATTAGCTACTTCACTATACCTAGTCTTTTGTAGAGGGTTGGTTACTTTTGCCCACAAAACTAGGTATCCACTATATAACTGCGTAACGCAGTGTGACCTGCCATTAATAATAATAATAATAATAATAATAATAATTTATTTATTTTCAGACAAATTAGTCCATACGGAGTAAATTACATAAAAAATTAACACAAATTAAACTAACTATACTAAACTTTAACTATTTACATTTTCAAATCTTTAAAAATAATAAATATAAAAATTTAGCTACTTAAATGTAGATTGGTGTATCGCGGTTAAAGACCGCCCCATCCATTCTGTCCGATAATAATAAAATTAACTTAGTTAGCACGCTGTTATTAAGAGTGCGTATAAAGCAAGCAAAATTTGTAATTTCACCCGCGTGGCCCCTTGCACATGACAGTGACACAAAATACGTAGAACTACGCACAACATGCGACGGAAGATAGCGCAACTCACTCAATAAAAATGTTATAAGTGCCAAAAGTATTAAATATTAATTATTCATAAACTACAATGTCAAATGAAAAATTGTTACATACAGCCTTAGATAATATGTGAAGTGAAATTACTGATACACTTTTAGCTTTGTAATGTGTGTCATTTTGAAAATAAAACTAAAATCGATGGAAATGAGAGCTCACCTGGTGATTTTCTTCTATCGAGAAAATTTCATTATATTATGTTTTCTGTTACAGTGGTCCCTTTCATTTATAATGTATTTATCTATTTAAAAAAAATAATTAAATTAGACTTTGTTTACTTAGATAAAATTCAAATCTAGGATTGGCTATTTCTCTTTATACCCGCTCTTAAGCACGCTGTATTTTTCAGAGGAGGAAATTGGTCAATTCGATGCTCACGACGGAGGAACCGGTTGGAACTTGCATATAATTGACGATGGTATATTGGTGTCTCAATCGCCAGAAGTCGGAGGATTTTATAAAGTATCCAAAGACGATCAACTTAAACTGTTGAAGGAGCACATAGCTTTCAACGCCGACAAAAGAAAGTATAGAAATATAGGTGAGTTTTTCTACGATATGGAGTGGCAGAATTTTGATCGTCCTGGTCATATTAATTGTCATTGTCATAAATAAATCTATATCAAAAAATTAATTAATGAAGTATTATTAAGATTCATTAATGTTTGTACATGAATAATTTGATGAAATTACGCGACCTCGTCCGCGTTAAGTTATTTTCGTCGCCTAGTTTGACTTCTTAGAGTAAAATCACAAGTTAGATAAAAATACAGTGCATAATTGACTGTATGGAAAAAAATTTTGAATCGGGCAGATTTATAAAAAAAATGCATTTTCTAAAAAAAAAAAATTAGTAAAATACTGCTAAAAAAACTTACTGTTCACAGTAATAAAAATTTTCCGTGACTACTTTTGTTTTTAGGCTTATTAATTAACTTACGTTCTACACTAAAGTTTGAATCGGCTACTTTTATTACTTTTTCATATTTTACACAATATTTAAGAAAAATCTTCCAATTTTAAATCTGTTCGGTTATCTCGTAAGAGCTACAAAAATTTTTGTTCCGCAATATTGCACCTTATTTCATAGGATATTAGGTTGCGGTCATTTTGTTAAAAATTGTGTTCGGTCTGAGGTTAGTCCTTGTCTTAATATCGCTTGTTGCTTTGGCCTTGGCTTTAAGCAGGTATAAGTTTTTTATTTTATTTTAGGTGATCCCTCGGGAAGAGTACTTTTTTCTGGATGAAATGCACCTTACGTCCTATTTGATATCCCTGACAGCATGTATGCGAAATTTCATGGTGGTTGAGTAGTTAAGGCGTGATAAAGTAACAGACAGACTAAATTACTTTCACATTTATTATATTAATGCAGTATGGGTTTCAATAATATGTGTGTTTTCAAATTTTTTAATGTCAACAAAAATTTTCAGGACACACGTCAGCTGTTGGAAACTTTTTGGGAAAAAACACATATGCAATCAGTATGATAGACGATTATATGTACGAATATGTGAGTAGTCATTTTTAATACAATATTACGTGAACGGAGACGTATACAAATAACAATTGGTTCTAAGTAAACATTCAGCTATTAATTACACTAAAATTGCTGTCGTGTGATATACTCGTATTACATACTATTTCCGTATATATTGTGCCTTGTCATACAAAAGATCTATTGTATGACAAGGCAAAATACGGAAGTAGTGAGCCGAGTACCTATATTAATTATTACAAATAATATATCGATGTATTGTAGCCCAGGAGTTTACTGTTATGTAGGTATGGTCCCATATCCCCTGACTCCAAAACCGCTGAACCGATTTTAACGAAATTTTCAGACAATCTTCAGATTAGTCCAGCGGGTAATTCTTTGAAGTTTGGTAGCGATCGGACGCGGACGAAGTCGCGGGCGCCAATTAGTATTTTATAAATATAATTAAAAAATGGGTCTCCTCACTTATGTGAAAACCTATAGGTACAATTAAATTTAAGGCCTCAAATCCGCTCAGTACAAAAAGCAAAAATCTAAGGTCGATTGAAACAAAATTACATAATAATAAATCAATTACTGTTTATTTATAGGTAACGATATATGACTCTGGAGCAAAGAAGATGGTAAAATTTAAAGAAAAATCAATCAATACTATGTTCGGATCATCTCTTCACATGGCGGATGTGAATCAAGATGATTGTTCGGATTTGCTTGTAGGTGCTCCGGCATACCACGACGATGATTTTGGCTACGAAAAAGGAGCTATATATATTTATTTGGGAGGGAATCCGGTGAGAAGTGTTTTTCTTTATACCTGTATGTAGGATACAAACAAACAAACATACAAACGTTACCTTTTTTTGTTCTATCATTACGCATTTTCATTTAATTATGGTTTTAATATATCCACTGAACTTATGTGGCAGCAAAAATTCAATACAAATAATGCAGAAAGAAGTACAATATTAGCGACTAAAGATGGCTCTCGATTTGGCTCTACAATTGACAGCAATGATATGGATGGAGATGGAATTCCAGGTAACATTAACCAGTTTTTTTTTACCATAAGTAGCTGGGCATGTCCACTTTATGGTGGCACTATCATTACCTCTTATAGGAAGCTTTATTTTTTAATGCATGAACAAAAATCTGTCCAGTAACGTTACTTATTTTTTTCAATTTTTAGAGATATTCATTAGTGCACCCTACGAGGATTCAGGGAAAGGATGTCTTTACATTCTCTCCGGATCTGAGGTTAAAAGTAAACTTCTGGACGGCGGCGGATCGAAAGTGATTCTTCTCTCCGAACTAACATTAACCCAAAGAGTTCAGAATGAGAAATTCAAATCTTTCGGATACAGCTTTTTGAATATACCTGATTTAAATAAGAACGGATGTGGAGGTCAGTAAACAGTCATTTTAAATAATAATAACTATTGTAACTATAGTAAATTACTAACTGTTAAATTTTGAGTGGAGACGAAAAAAAAACTTATCACATACCGGTAAAATGTTCCTACTTTACTCCTACAGGGTTAATTATGCTCCAATTCTTTTAAATGTTTTATCGCTTAATATGTCCAAATCGGTGCAACTTCATTACATTGATTTAACTTTAAAAATATGTTAGATAACATATTATTCTTTAAATTAATACATCTGAATATATTTCATAATTAATAGTGTGAAGAATATTCATAATTCCCTTTTTTGGAGCAAATATTGAGGACCATTTTACGGTATTTAAAGCAATGCAATAAATAATAATATTTAATAACAATTTTTCTAGCAAAGTTCAACTCGGATGTTTTTTTCTCAGTTCACTTGGCTAGTAGCGTTACACTTTTGCTGAAAATAGGTAATATATACTAGGAAAAAAATTAAAAAATAGTTTTTTAATGATCGATAACCAACACATATTTCACCGGAATATATATTCACCGAACTATATCAATACTAATAATAAATCTGTAAGGGTTGGTCATGGAATAAGTTACTTTGTTTTCAGAGATATCGTGTTTATAGGCTCTATACATGATACTAAAACTAAATTGACCATTTTTAGATTTTTTTTTCTGTATGTATGTATGTATGTATGTATGTATGTATGTATGTATGTATGTATGTATGTATGTATGTATGTATGTATGTATGTATGTATGTATGTATGTATGTATGTATGTATGTATGTATGTATGTATGTATGTATGTATGTATGTATGTATGTATGTATGTATGTATGTATGTATGTATGTATGTATGTATGTATGTATGTATGTATGTATGTATGTATGTATGTATGTATGTATGTATGTATGTATGTATGTATGTATGTATGTATGTATGTATGTATGTATGTATGTATGTATGTATGTATGTATGTATGTATGTATGTATGTATGTATGTATGTATGTATGTATGTATGTATGTATGTATGTATGTATGTATGTATGTATGTATGTATGTATGTATGTATGTATGTATGTATGTATGTATGTATGTATGTATGTATGTATGTATGTATGTATGTATGTATGTATGTATGTATGTATGTATGTATGTATGTATGTATGTATGTATGTATGTATGTATGTATGTATGTATGTATGTATGTATGTATGTATGTATGTATGTATGTATGTATGTATGTATGTATGTATGTATGTATGTATGTATGTATGTATGTATGTATGTATGTATGTATGTATGTATGTATGTATGTATGTATGTATGTATGTATGTATGTATGTATGTATGTATGTATGTATGTATGTATGTGTATGTATGTGTATGTATGTATGTATGTTCCTCCATAACTCTTAAACGAATTAACTGATTTTTATGAAACTTGATAGATAAACATTTAGACGTATAGGACACAGGATAGGCTACTTTTTCTTTTTCAACGCGGACGAAGTCGCGGGCGCCAGCTAGTATTTAATATGGCCTTTCGTGCTGTTAATATTTTCAGAGGTAGTAATTGGATCTCCACGTAGTGCAGCCGCCTCATTGTACAACGGTGTACCGACTGTTTGCATTAATGTGACTGCTCAACGTATTGGCCAAGAGGTACTTTGCTATTATTTTGAATTTTTTAGTGAGAATATTAATTTCTCCTTTCGATACTAAATTTAATTTAGTCCATTATTATTATTCCGCCGAATTGTACAGTCCGCGTGCTAGCTTTAAGGAATTTCATCATGATGAATATTCGTGAAATTATTTTATAAGGTTTAATTAACTGTATTTAATTGCTATGGTCATTGAGTAAAAAAAAAAACAAAAATATAATAATCAGATATTTTAAAAAATAGCCACACGATTATATAGTAATTATAACCATACCAATCTTTTGTTCTTGACTTAATTGGATTTTATAAATATTGTGGACTATAACATATTATGCTATATTCAATATGATTTCAGGCAGTAAAAGTGAAGGCAACTAATTTTACAGTACACGTGTGTGTAAATATTAATTATAGAAATTCAGTATTAAAGAACAATATATCCTCAGGTAAGTAACAAACGCTTTGTCTTCATTTTTAATCATAATTAGTTTACCGTTAAAAAATAATTTTATTTAATTCAAAGATGGCTGACTGGCCTGCTCGATGGTAGATGGTTACCATCGCTTGTAAACACGAGCAATTTAAACAGGGAAGGATATAAGATAAACAACAAGGTCTAGATAGGGAAATAGGCTCTGGCTTCCCATTACTCATAGGTCTAAGCTAAACATTAGAGTATAAATGTATACTACGGCGGTTTTCTGTAAGGGCATGATCACACTGTCAGACCAATTCTCAGTACAGACCCATTACTATTTTTTATATTATTTTTTAATTTTCAGAATTATCGTTTAGTTACTTAATAATTGGACCAAATGCCAGTTTTAAAGAATTTGAATCATCGTTCGTAGCATTCTCTAAATTGCTTGATTCCTATTGTGAAGATGTCACTGTTTACTTCGTAAGTGCTTATTGTAAAACTGATATTTCTAATTTTTATATCACAGGCTGACTGTCCACTTGATGGTAGGTGTCTACCGTTTGTCTACCGTCGTCTATAACACAAGCAGCGAAATAGGCGCTGCAAGTATACTGCTGTACACAGTAGGGTTAAGGATAAGAGGTTAGAAGAAGATAGGGATACTAAAAATAGATACAAACTGTCTGTTTCTTAATTATTACGAGATATTCTCTTAGTGACACTCATTGGAATAATCTCGAAATATTCAAGTTACAGTTTTCATTCTAAAAAATAGAAAGAGGCAGACGTTTCCATCGTAGTAGCTAGTCATTTAGTGTGATCGTCGTAGTGTCCCAATATCCAAATAATCCCAATGACATTTATCCCAATAAGTTAAGTGGCAAGTTCTGGATGGAAAAGGGAATAGAAATATTTTAATTACCCGTCGAAACAATGGCATACGAACCACCGTTATTTTGCGGTGGACCTAATTTACTCGTGTAAATCAACTAATTAATGAGTATAATTAGGATTGTGTAAGTGGTATGTAAGTACCACTTGGAAAGAAAAAAAGAGAGGAATTATATTATTTATAAAAAAAAATGGATTTAGCTCGTTTAGCTTTTGATAACAAAATCTATGTTGGGTGATTATTATACTATATGATTCTGCAATGGCTATATAAAATTCTGATATTCATTTGTATACTGTATTAGTTAAGTGAAACAGCGGGCTCATACAAATTTACTGCTGATGTTCAAGTGGTTAATGAAGATATTGAAGATGCAATAAGTAAGTAAATTTTTGGAACATGGTTTTTTTAACTTAATAGAAAACGCTGTTAAACCAACTTAGGAATAAAATTTTAACTGAATTTCAGTATTTAATCCTACTTGGGTTACTCTATGTCCAGAGAGTGTGACGAAAGTTGCTCTAGAAATTGAAAGGAAATGTAGTGACGAGGGTGACTGCGTGCCTAAATTCGACATGAAACTAAGATGGACTGGTGGGTAAGTTAAGTACAGCTTATATTTCAGTGATACGAGTATGTTAAGTACTACGTACTAGATGGAACACTCAAGACGCGATGAGTGTTCCAAGTGATTGGAGTTCCGACGTCCTACCCGTTCACAGTCTGTCATACGCGCTCGTAGAGATTAGGTGCGTTATTATTTTCAAAACCAATAAAAATGCCGTCTTGTGTGATGAGATATTGCAAAAATACAACTATAAATATTGGTAAAACTGCTGGTGTGACGTTCCATAGGTAAGTATTGTAACGTTTAATTATTGTAAGTATTTATTAATATTGAAACGTTTAATAGGTTAATACTTAATTTGTTAAAACCGACGTGCTTATCGGGTCGGCCATATTTAATATTCAGTTGTCTACGACTTGACCTATTGACCTTGACACTGCAGCCGCGCCGTCCCCCGCCAACCCCGCGCACCTTCCGCGTTGGAACATGAATTTAGCTAGACATCGTAGGGAGTGCTCAATCTAGTACTTACTTAACATATAACTGTTATATTTTATATTTAGTGAAAAATATACCTACGCCTAAAAATGTACCACAGTTAGAAGTAGAATGCACGAGATACATCGCATATTAATTGATCTGTAATCTGTTAACTTATTCGTGTAGTAAATTAGTTCCATATTGAATTGCTACTTTAAAACGTTCGCGCAGCGTCGCGTCGCGGCGTGAGCTGACGCTTACCGTTAGTTGTGCACGTTTTATGGTAGCAATATAATATAGAACTTATTTACTATACAAAAAGGTAGATAATTCAATAAGTAAGCGAAAGTCGTATTGGTTGCTTCACGCTGCGCCGAGATGCGTCTCACGACTGCATAGGGTCCCGAGACCCAATGAAGTCAAGTCAAGCATCTGCGCCTCGCGTTGCCTTTCGGTGTGAACTAACCCTTATTTTAAGTGTGTACCTAGTTGCGGCAGGGCAATAAGCGTATTAGTATAGGTTTTCTGTTGTCTTATTCGTACTTCTAAGACCATAGTTTTATTTTTTTAATTTAATCCATAATCGTGATTTAAATCTATAGTAATTTAATTTACATGATATTCTACCAGATCATCACCCAAATATGAAGTAGGCTTATCAGACAAGGAGACACTTGATGTTAATATTCGAAATACGGGTTTGATAGACGCTTACGAAGGTTGTGTCAGGATTGCGGTGAGTGGAGCACCAGTGTACAACAGTGAGTGTACGCATATCGACGACCAATATCTCTGTTATCTACCTAAACCATTGAAGAGGGACGCTGTTGTAAGTATTAAGAACAGAATTATCTAATAATCATACGTCGAGTTAGAATCATTCGCAAAAATAAAATGAATATGGGAATATATATAATTCACAATTCCTTTTAGCCATTGAATTTTCGAAAACATAGTACCTATTATAGTCATATTACAACATTATATAATTATACTGAATATTTATATAATGTTGTAAAGAAATCACAAAAAAATTAAACTAAAAAAAACAAAAGAAAAAGAAATAAAATGACACATTAAAACGGAACCAATAGAAGATAATGCATGTTTTTTTATATATAATATAATATATAAAAATGACTGACTGTCCACTTGATCGCTAATCTCAGGAATGGTTTGAATTGAAAAAATATTTTTGTGTTGGATAGGCCATTTATCGACATTTTGAACGCGGACTAAGTCGCGGGCACCAGTTGGTATGGGATAAAATAGGACATAGTTTCATAAAAATCTCTAATATCTTAAACATTGTTTTCAGTATATAATCAAAATGAAATTGATGATGAAGGAAGTATCACACGACGATGACAAGTTACACGTAGAAGCGACAGTTTACGGCAGCTGTAACCAACGGAATAGCACTACTTATAGAGAAATTCTCGATCATTTGTATTACAGGAGTGGCAATACTGTTGACATAAGGTATAGTTAAATCCAATTTCTTTATTTGGAGAATCACCCTGCACTATAATTTGATGTATCAACATTAATGCTTCATTATAAAATTAATTGTAATAGTAAGACGCTCTTAAAAAAGCAGATACTTACTTGTTTCTCCAATTATTTGTAATTGATTTTAAAATTTCTTTTAGGACTTTTCCCCAAAATTATAACATAACGCAAAAAGATTTCAAAGATAAGGACATTAATTCCGAACACATTTATAAGGCAAGTAATTTTATATTTTTCACTATGAAATTTCAACTATCTCAACCATAAATAATAAAAGCCATTTTGTACGTCAACTATAGATAACTATAGATAACTGTAATCTCAACTATAGAGATACAATCGCAAAGAAAACAGAAGGGAGTAATTCTATTTGAGAGATTTTCCCTTTAGGGTTTGGTTTATTTACTTTTATAATTTAAAAAATACTAATTATTACTAACATGTTTTTCAGATTATCAACAAGGGTTTTCTAAATTGGAAGGATGTCGGTGTAAAAACAGTCACACAGGACCATGTAGTTATTACTGTAATTTATGAAAATCGGGTAAATGTTTGAGACTGATGTCCTTTTTCGTTCATTCATACGAATAATTATATTCATCACTTCCACAATTCATCATTCTAACAAAACATTTGATTAAACATTTAGACAAAATATATGTGCTTAGATACTAATTGATCGCTTTTTCAAATTCAAATTCAAAATTCAAATTCAAATCATTTATTAGATGTAAGTTTTTACAAAACATTTATCTTCGTCAAAATTACAAACTACCACCGGTTCGGAAAGCTGTTTCTAGGGGGAAGAACTCGGCAAGAAACCCCCTAGTTGCTCTTTTCATAAATCAATTTACAACATGTAACACGTAACAATACATATATATCAATCTAATAACACAATATTCAACTATATTTTGTTTTGTTACAGGAATCGTCAAAGGGTTGCACGGAAAGGTTTATCGATGGCTTTTTTGAATCAGAATGTACCATTAATTTGCTACCAAATTCAACTACCGTTGTAATCCTTACACAAAAAGTAACTAGTGAGGATATAAGTGAGTAATTTTTAATGCCAAATAAACTATAGTACACTTTGTGGTAATTATGTAAAGTCGGGGTACGAAAACCTTCGTCAATTTTCAAATTCATTCCTTTATCAAATCGTAGACTCTTAGTACGTACCTTTTAAAACTAAAGCACTAAGCAGACATGTGACAGACGTTTGAAATGAAATTTTGACATGACTGATAAATTGCCTTGGTGCAAGCATTTGTCGACTTTAAGGTGGCGAACCTTTTTTTACCCCGACTGTACCATGTAACCGTCTTAGATACCAAGGTTGGTTATCTGGTAACTACAGGCACTGATTTACTATGAATGAAATTATGTACGAATTGGCGATAGGCGATCTGACATTAACTTCCAAGGAGACACCAGGATAAAGCCAATAATTGTTTAATATTTTTTTGACAATAAATATATTGTACTATGTAAAATAATATTTATAACGACATATTTTAGTTCAACATTAATGAAATATTTAGATTCTTTATAATACAAAAGTTTCAAAATGTTAATTACGAGTTCTGTTTTGTTTGAATATTTAGGTACTAGCGGTGTAACGTTAAACGTTACATCACAATTCGAGCTTCACTTAAAACATAAACAAATCAAGGATGGTACTGACGTTAAGCGTGAGAGGTAGGTGAAAACTTAATTTTTCATTTATCAGTTAATTACAATATTTTCGCTTGGACATAAGATTAATTTTGAGATTTGGTGCTATAACTTCTCAGTAAATATAAAATAAATATAAATATAAATTATCTTCACACATTCCACACATCAACCATCAGATCTAGTTCCACACTAAGAAACTATTACGGATACAAGACAGTTGACATACTACATAGATTCCTTTTTTTTGTAAATACATACTTACATATTATGTATAAATACAAAAATCCATGACTCAGGTACAAAGGTTAACACATAAACGTTTTGCCCCTAGCGGGATTCGAACCCGCGACCGTTTGGTTAACAGCTAGCGTTACTAGCCACTAGACCAAACGTGTCGTCAATAATTAAAACGTATATAGCTATTACCTAATCACAGGTTCATGTTAATTCAGGAATTAATGATCATTCTGTGTTCCAAGTGGTATCAATCAACGATAAACGTGCGACAAACATCCAAGCGACCATCTTTATATAGACATTGAAAATTAATTACAGATAGTACAGATTGCAGGATTTATTTAATTAAATTTTGGTTCGTTTGATTTTAAATTAATATGATTTCTGCATTTTTTAAAGTAAAGGTCGGATCACTTGTGATGGTAGGTGGTTATCATCGCCTAATAACATAAGAAATATCATAGGTGCTCCACGTACGCTGCCGATTAAGTATAAGGGATATGAAAATAGGCTCTTGTATCAATCAATACTAATAATAAATCTGTAAGGGAAGGTCATGGAGTAAGGTACTTTGTTTTCAGATATATTGTGTTTATAGGCTCTATACATGATACTGAAACTAAATTGACCATTTTTAGAATTTTTTTCTGTATGTATTTTCCTCCATAACTCTTAAACGAATAAACTGATCTTCATGAAACTTTGTAGATAAACTTAGACGTACGGGACACAGGATAGGCTACTTTTTTCTTTTTCAACGCGGACGAAGTCGCGGGCACCAGTTAGTACTAAATATACCTACTAGATGGAAATAAGTTCCTTTGTGTTTTTTACATTTAAAATAGTCAATCATTTTCAGTATAACGACTTTGTACACCGTTGGGGATAATGTTGGTTTCTGGGGGAATAAATCGTTGGTTCTTCTCATTGCTGTTTTGATAGCCGTTCTTGTTATACTGGTCATCATGTTCATATTGTATAAGGTAAGCACCTCCATAATCACAAGCTCTAATTCGAATTGGACAAACAGAATCATTTACCCTTCACGAGTTTTCTCATATTTATTAAACTAAGCGCCTGTTTCTCAAACGTCAAGTAGGCCAAACTGTCATTTAAAGTGACCGGTAACCGGGGATAATGGAGCTGATATACCTTTGTTTCTACGGTAAACGTCCCAAACATTAAATCAAAAATTATAAAAAAAAATTGGCTATCGAATGATGCAGTAAACCGAGTGCATTATTCAATATAACAGAAAATGATTTCTAAAAGTAACTAATCAACACTTTAATTTTAGTTTGTGAAGAGGCCCTAACTGATCTTGTTATCTTGTTAAGGTATCTTAAGATATGAATATAATATTAATTTTATAAAATAAAAATTTAAACTAGGTACCTCAAAAAAAAAATATTTAGGTAAATAATAGATTAAGGGCCTCTTTCACCAACTAAAAGTAAAGTGTTGATTAGTTACTTTTAGAAATAATTTTCTGTTTTATTGAATTATGCACTCAGTGCACATTATCATTTGATAGGCGATTTTTTATTATTATTTTCTTTTCTATGTTTGGGACTTCTACCGTACAAACAAAGGTATATCAGCTCCATTATCCCCGGTTACCGGTGACTTTAAATGACAGTTAGCCTACTTGACAGTTGGTGAAAGAGGCGCTAAGCAAAGGCTCTTCGCTCATACCGCGGCATTTTTTTTACTTTTAACATTTGTAGGTGAAAGAATTTATAAAATCCTTTTTTTTTTTAATTGTTGTAGTGTTCTAAAAAAGAAATAGTTGAAATTCGAGCACGGCCGAACACAAGTTATTGTTATAATATGACAATATAATCAAGGAAGTAATAAAAGTATATAATATAAAAATATATAAATATACTTTGACGAAATCATATTTTATGTTTATGTTTGTATCTTCCATAATTAATGTTCCTTGAGTCGTAAATGTCTTTGTATTTCATTACTTGATGTGACTTTGGTTCGTAATATAGGTTATATTAAACTCTCGTTATAATAATTACAGCTCGGCTTCTTCAAACGTGAGAAGAAAACGCAACTCGAAAAACTTAGGAAGCAGAGTATTGTAAGTAACAGCTTGAAAATAATTATGTTTTAGATGATGTAAGCTCTCCTGTTTCGTTGCATAAGAATAATTTAATGTTTCATAAGAAACATTAATTGTTTTCTGTTACTTATAACTTTAATTAGAATATTAGGCATTTCAATATAATACCGTAGATGGAAACAAAAAGAAAGATTAGTTACTCACTATCCCCATATACTGAGTCCAATGAACTCAGTATCATTCAGTTGATCAAACGACCAATATTTTGCATACACGTACAGATTTTTTGAAAAAAATTTGAATAGGTCATCGAAATACTACAATGGAATTTGCGTCACAAATGCCAAAGCGGCACAAAAAAAGAACGCCTTTGACAGAATCATGGCGGACTCTTGCTTTCACGCGTCAATGGTAAAAGGTAGTAACGATCAACTTCTACTATTTCATTTTAAACTCTAATGGGTTGACGTAAAGTCACATTTTCTTTAAATTACGTACTTATTATTATGTTTGTTTTGTTTTAAATGACAGTTCATGCTCTACGCATATGTCACTTTTAAATGTTCCATAAAATTCGTAGTGTTTTGTAAGGCACGCGGGTTCCATGTTGTAGTAGTTTGATTGAATAGGTACATTTGTTGGTTCTCTCTTATTACAAGTCGTGTTCGGTATTGGAATTGTAGTTATTTTATTATTAATATTTACGTATATAGATTTATGAGGCCCGTTTGCTGGGGGACTTCTAGAGGGGGTGCTGAAGGTTGAAACACAACAGCACACATGCTTGAATTGGAATTGGGGTTAGGGGGAGGGATGTCTTGAATAAAGTAGTGTGCGCTGTTACTACAAAATGGTGTAGAAAATAAAATAAATAATACAAAATTAAGCTTTGTATTAATTTCTACAGCGGAGGTTGGAGACTCAAAACCAGAAACCTGAAAACATGGACATTGTGGAAGACAACGTGGAAGACGAAGAGGTATAAGCTTAACATAACATAGCATTTAGGTACAGTCGCAAACTTTATAAAAATTGATTTTGGACAGTCGTGAGCACATAGTTTTACGAATTAGATTTGTAGGGATTGATTAGATAAATAGTTATTTGTAGATCGGGGTGCTATTTCTTTAACAGGCAGATGATATTAGATGGGATTAGATTATACGTGACCTTTAGAATGTGTCATCTTAAGAGTGCGTATAAAGCAAACAAAAATTGTAATTTCACCCGCGTGGCCCCTTGGACATGACAGTGACACAAAATACGTACAACTACGCACAACATGCGACGGAAGATAGCGCATCTCGCTCAATAAAAATGTTATAAGTACCAAAAGTATTAAATATTAATTATTCGTAAACTACAATGTCAAATGAAAAATTGTTACATAACAGCCTTAGATAATATGTAAAGTGAAATTACTGATACACTTTTGGCTTTGTAATGTGTGTCATTTTGAAAATAAAACTAAAATCGGTGGAAATGAGAGCTCACTTGGTGATTTTTTTCTATCGAGAAAATTATATTATGTTTTCTGTTACAGTCGTCACTTTCATTTATAATGTATTTATCTATTGAAAAAAATTAATTAAATTAGACTTTATGAACTTAGATAAAATTCAAATCTAGGATTGGCTATTTCTCTTTATACTCGCTCTTAATGGCGTAGTTGGTCATACGAAAATATTAACAAGGAACTAATATTAGAGGAAGAGTTTTGTGTTAGAGGACCATTTGCGATGTGGACCATATGCGAGTAAATCGAGACAACTATACACGTACTGTTTTTTTTTTTATGTACGTCTTAGGTTTTTATGTAATATCTACGTAAGGAGGCCTCTGTTACTGTCTATTAATATAGACTAATTCAACATGAAATATTAAAGGCATTTCAATATGAATAAACGGATTTTATATTTCGACTAGTTTTAAATTTTTGTTTTATACATAATTTCTATTTTTGTTTGTGTACTATTAGGTGTTAGTATGTGAATGTATGTTAATTTTGTTAAAAGACATTATATGTAATTTTCTTTACAGATGGATTTAGTTGTAGAAGAAATGTGCAATGCGCAGAACACTCCAGTTCAAGAAAGAAAATTATAACATTTTTTTTGAAAAATTACACCAGAAATGTAATTCTTCTATTTATAATTGTTTTTCTATGAGCTTTGTAATATTTATATGAGTACACCCCGCCATTAAAAAATTAAATGATACGAAACAAATATTTGGCTCTCATTTATTTTTATTCCATAAATAAAACTGTGTTTTTTTCCATAAATAAATCCAGTAATTGAACTGTGGATTACTTATATTCAAATTATATTACTTAAAAGATAGTAAACAAAAATTAATTGCTTATAAATCTTAGCGCCTATTTCACAAACGTCAATTAGGCCAAACTGTCATTTAAAGTCACCGGTAACCGGGAATAATTTAGCTGATAGATATACCTTTGTTTGTGCGGTAAACGTCCCAAACATTAAATAGAAAATAATTTAAAAAAATCGGCTATCGAATGATGCAGTAAACCGAGTGCATAATTCAATATAACAGAAAATGATTTCTAAAAGTAACTAATCAACACTTTACATGTAGTTTGTGAAAGAGGCCCTTATAATAATATGTCTTATAATAAATAAATATTTTTGTCAAGACTGTCGAAATAGTTAGAAATATCCCAAATTGTTCGCTTCTTTGACCAGTCCGACCATCATTTGTGTGACCTCGTCTCCTTGCTGGTATATTAGTTTTGCAGGCCAATGGAAAGCGTATCCTCTCAATTCATATGTATACACCAACCTGGTGCCTAAGGCATGACGCACCCAATCCATACTCCCTCCTGATGCCTTGTCTGAAATTAACAGAAAATATTTGCAGATTCTTTAGACGCTTTAAGCTTTGATTTTGTAAGGGCCTCTTTCACCATGTGTCAAGTTGGCTAACCGTCATTTAAAGTTACCGGTCACCGGGATGGTGGTGCTGATATACCTTCGTTTGTACGGTATAAGTCCCAAACATTAAAAAGAAAATCATAAAAAAATTCGCCTGTCGAAGGATTTAGTAAACCGAGTGCATAATTTAATAAAACATAAAATCATTTCTAAAAGTAACTAATCAAAACTTTACTTGTAATTGGTGAAAGAGGCCCTAATAGTAATACCTCAATGGTATTCCACTAAATTAATATAATTTTCATTCTTACATAGAATCTCAGACGCCGTTGCGGGTCCACCATACTTCGCTCCGTTAACTTTATAAGCATACTTCAGTGAACTCTCACCAATTTGTTTCTGAAAGGACATAAAATATACACTTGCTTAATAATATACTGTAATATTTTGGATTTAATTTAAGTGTAACTATGAATTTAAAAAAAAAGCGTTGATAAATTTTATTGTAGTAAATTTTAAAGGTTCGACTCAAGTAAGAGAATAGGCGCTAATTCTGAGAAGATCAAGAAAAACTCAACGAAACAAACAACGAACATATAAGTTCTGCAATAATATGATCTAATCTATTATTAATTAGGGCCGCTTTTACCAACTACGAGTAAAGAGTTGATTACAACAAATTACAAGTAAAGTGACTTTTAGAAATAATTTTATGTTTTATTAAATTATGCACTTCGATAGGCATTTTTTTAAATTATTATCTTTTTAATGTTTGGGACTTTTACCGCACAAACAAAGGTATATCAGCTCCATTATCCCCGGTTACTGGTGACTTTAAATGACAGTTAGCCTACTTGGCAGATGGTGAAAGAGGCCCTCAGTTTAATATATTCAAATTTTCGAATTGTTTCGGTACAGTCGGCCGCATAAGTCGATTAACACATTCAAAAGTGCAAAACAACGTAACACTCAACGCGTCATAAGTCGTTGTCACGACTAGAGAACAAAATAAACTTCACGTACAAACGATCGTAAAAAGCTTCAGTAAGTAAGTAAGTCGATTGTTCAGTTGTTTTGCACTTTTGAATGTGTTAATCGACTTATGCGGCCGACTGTACTTATTTGTTTAATTTAAAATTACCGAAAAACTTAAGAATGCTTACCAAATCGTCGTAATTGTCGACGTGTTCCGAAGAATCAGAATACGGCAAAAGGAGACACTTAGCGTCTGAGTGGAAGGCTATGTAGGCTTGCAGGTTCTCTATACTCGAAATATATCTAGACAACGTCCGGGTTTCTATTTCAGAAAAAGGCTCCGTGCCGGCGTATATTTGCGCATCGCAGGGATTGTGTGACGAGCTGTATTCTGAAAAACATTATTATTTTTAATTTTATTTTAAACATTAGGCGATGTGAAATTGTTTGGTGACGTGTTGTTCTTTTAAGTAATCCGTCCAATGACGTCTATACTAAACATAATTAAACTGAAAAGTTTTTTTTTTATGTGAATTTCTGAACTACTCATATCAACACTCGGTTTGAAAAACAATCAATTTTTTTAGGAAGTCTGTAGGTATGCTATATAACGATTAATGCGATGGCATATTATAATTACTTACAAAGAATATAATTATTGTTTATAGCCTGAAAGAATATACTAATAATCAATACTAATAATAAATCTGTAAGTGTAGGTATTGTATGTATGTGTGTATGTATCATAACTCTTAAACGAATTAATTGATTTTCATGAAACTTGGTAGATAAACATTTAGACGTACAGGACACAGGATAGGCTACTTTTTTCTTTTTCAACGCGGACGAAGTCGCGGGCGTCAGCTAGTTTATATTATAAATTATAAGTAAATGCTCAATATATGTACCTCCCCAATTGTAATCCCAGTTGCGATTAGGATCAGCGCCGTAGCAGCCATTGTATGACTTCGATCTTGTTTTCCTCCACATACGATCCTGTGAAAACAAACGATAGGTATTGATGTAATAAATCATGCTCTATTCGGCATTGCATGAAAAGCTCTCAAAGGTTTTTTGTTAAATTTCTCTAGCGGTAGTCCACGAATGTTGAAAAACACACATTTTTATTAGCCAAGTGGATCCTATAAATGTGATTGGTTCTATTGAAAAGTTTAATAAAAAATAGCTGACCTAAATTTGGTTTTATTATAATGTAATGTAAAAAAAAGTTCGAAAAATCGAAGAATAAAAAAATAAAGTTCAGATGACATTTACTTCAAAATATGAGTTGATTGATTATTTGGTTCCGTAATATCGCCATTCGCAGTTTCAAAATTGTGCATCTTAAGGCTTATCTAATGCATCTACATAATGGATAAATATGATATCCCAGACAAAACCTGTTGTCTGGGATATTATAACATATTATGTTGTCGGCTACATTATAATAATTAATATATGTTGCCGAAAGTAAAAACCACAAGTGTCTTACTTGAAACCCCCAAGAGAACTTAGTTCAAGCGAACTTCAACAGATGGCACTAATTGTGCTGAGTTTTGACTAATTGTATCTAATTATTTTTTGATGACTGTAATAATTCATTGCGGCATGTGCCATTAGGTAGATATTAGTTTTTAATAATATTTATGACTAAAGGTGTTTCCATTTTCCTTTTCACTCATAATCTGTTATTGTTAAGTATATTAAATAAAAGCTAAAAAAAAAGTACCTATTGAGTTTTTGTTTGAATTTTCCTTTTCAACTTTCACTAGGACATATAAAGAACGGGTGCACGCCACAGTTTCAAAGTTTTTTTAGACCAAAAGTTTGAAAGATATGATTTTTTGTACACACATAGAGAATCACAAGAAAAAAAAAACAAAATGGCTGCCACATCCGTACTAATTCTTCACGCTTCCGTTCCGTTACTCTTTCACGCAAAGACTACTCAACTGATCACCATGAAATTTTGCATACACGTTGTCTGGGACACCAGAGAGCACATAGGGTATATTTTATAAAGTTACGCGGACAAAGTCGCGTGCAGCAGCTAGTAGTATACTGAAGTGGATTGGAGTTTAGTAGGTATGTGTGTATTAAAACAGGTTCTATTTATGTAACCTAGAATATACGTTAACTTATATAATTATAGTGCTACTTACAACAGTGTAACTGAAATGATATCCATCAGGGTTGACAGTGGGGAAGATGCGCCAGTCAAATTGATCCCTTATCGTCGATATATCCGGATCGTCGCTTGTCAACAATTGATTAATAAAGTAGGTGATCGTCGCTGGAGTTATCCATTCTCGTGCGTGAATGCCTTTAAATTAACAATAGGTTTAGGTTTAAAATTACATAGGTACAATACTTTGAATAGTACCTATATTAATTTAGTAGTGGCCTTGTAGTGGCATAGAAAACTTTTTTGTCCTACACAATGAAACCCTGTAATTGGCAATGTAAGAACTTAGTAATACTATGTCTATTGTATGTTATTTTGTTTTGCTGTAGGATTTATGTTTAAAATAAAATAAAATAAATTATAATAAGTCGTTGAGTCCTTGAAGAATATCTTAGACATTGGAATTGTATTGAACTTTTGACATTGAACATGAACGCTGATCATTGAGGACTTAGATACTTTAAGATTATATGAAGAAAATCCTAAGATTATTTTCGATAAGAAACAATCGACGACAAGTGGTATACTTAAGTCATTGAAGTGCTATTGACCATTACAACTTGAATGGCGCAACGATTTCTTTTATCAGGTTTAAGAGTGGCAAAATATTACGATTAAGTATAGGTATTTTATATTTACTGATCCTTTAAGAGTTAATTTAATCCTTTAAGGGTCAGCGCGGACCGATGGAGTGGCGGCGAAGAGACTAATGAGCTATCATTTGAAAATCGACTTTAGTTTCTTTAGCTGAAGCTTCACCGAGCGCCGCTCGACAGCGCTTGCCGACGCGAGAGTATTTTTTTTATTATACCACTTTCAATCATCTGCTGAAGTAATTAAAGTCGATTTTCAAATGATAGCTCATTAGTCTCGCCGCCACTCCGTCGTTCCGCGCTGACCCAACCCAGAGTTAAGAGCCTAGTAGGAAGAAAGTTAAGCTGCCGAAAAATTACCCGGGTTGAATCTTAGTCAGAAACGGTGTTTTGGTTTTAATTTCTGTATAGGTAATAATGATCACTTGCTCTCACTTGAAGGACTGTTCTGGAATTCTGAAATCTAGCTTTAAAGACATGTGAAGTAGTACTAATCTGCAGGGACCTATTAGCGTTCACAACATAATACGTCAATGTAATAATTATGACAATAAAAGTGGTTGATTCTCGCCTATATAGGTCTGTGCCTTGTAGTGGAACGCAATTTATTTTTTTGTGATAATATATTGTAATTATACCAGGTAAAAGCCGACACAAAAAGAGTATATTTAGTGCAAATTGTTACATTGTTTTAGATAAGAACTATGACATATTACTTACTTGTTTTTTTTTATTGGTTTCACCCAAAAGACTATATAAGAGACTGTTCCTTTATGATTTTTAAAATATATAAAAATCAAATTAAAACAGAGACAAATTTAATTTGGTTATCCTTAGATTAAGTTTATAGGATATTGTAATTAAATGTTGCTAAAGAAATAAAAAAACTATATATTATAAACATTGCTAAAATCATTATTTTGGTGTGAAATAAGTTTAGTGTTTTAAAATAATGGATAATAAAGTCTTAAATAACAGTTTTATTACGTAAACTATTGTGTATGTATCTTATATTAGTTTGCATTACGATTTTTTGGGACTATAAAATGTATTTACTAACAGAATATTCTTAGCGCCTCTTTTACAAGCGTCAAGTAGGACAAACTGTCATTTAAAGTCACCGGTAACCGGGGATAATGGAGCTGATATACCTTTGTTTGAACGGTAAACGTCCCAAACATTAAATAGAAAATACTAATAAAAATTCGGCTATCGAATGATGCAGTAAACCGAGTGCATAATTCAATATAACAGAAAATGATTTCTAAAAGTAACTAATCAACACTTTACATGTAGTTTGTGAAAGAGGCCCTTATTATATTAATATGGTGTTCATACCAATGGTCTGATGAGGAGCTAAACATACCTGATTCTATAAATATGACAGGTTTGTCGCTTGTTCTTTCAATGGGTGTGTTTATTCTAACACCCAATATTGGACGTCCTTCATAACTTTCACCGCCGATAATCAGTTCAGTCCAATTGTTATACGATTTAGATATATTCTTCAGGAAGCTATAGATCTGTAATTATTTCAATATGTTTCCCAGTTTAATTGGTTATTTAAAAATCGGTCTAGTTGTTTTTGAGTTTATTCATTACATACAAAAATACAAATATTCTCTCTTTAGATAAACTATAAAATATGTCAGTACTTATTCAAATATAGAGCAAATGTCGAGCAATATTTTATAGATAATAATTTGACCGTTTCTTACATCTCGACATGTACTTAGAATATTTAGGAATATCTATAAAATTCCTCTCTTGGTCCTAAAAAACTATTACACTACGATACAATTAAAAATTCGAAATTATTTGACATGTAAAGTTAATTTTAATTATTGAATTAAAAACTAATCGAAGTATATCTAAAACTTACATCTCGACATGTACTTAGAATATTTAGGAATCAAATACCTCTTGTTCCTAAAAAACTATTACACTACGATACAATTAAAAATCCGAAATTATTTGAAATGTAAAGTTAATTTTAATTATTAAATTTAAAACTAATCTATATCTAAAACTGTATTCAAATTGTATATTTAACTTACGTCATCCACGTCATAGTACGATGTCCACGAGAAACCTTGTGACCGCACTGGCTTAATTGTGTCAGCATGAATAATTCTGATGATATTAATTTATAATTAGGAAACATGAAACATTCATTTATTACAGAAATGTTTCAATATTGGGATAATCAACACGTAAGCTGACGTTCGTAATACTCATCCTTCCATATTGTTATATCTATATGAATAATTTCTGTACGCTAGTCGAACATTTGCTAATTAAAACAAAATTTCAATATTTGGAACTGTCTATGTATATTCGAATTCAGCTGAAAATATGGTTATATCGCAAAATAATTTTCAGACGTTAAATTGAAATGTCTGCATTTATATGGGAATATCTCTCTGATTGTAATTATATTGTAAAGATTCTATTTTTTAACTGAATACAAAATTTCAGAACCCATAACCTGACGATAGTTAGCACGCATAATGTTAAGAAAATACTTGATATTTTAAGTTACAAAATTCGAATAATATCACTTGTTTTAAAATTTGTTTTTAATGAAGTTAAATAATTTATTAAAAAAATTTGGTATAGAAAAATCGGTAAGTAAAAAAAATAAAAAGGAAATTATATAAAAAGGAATAAATTAAAATACATATAAAAGCTTACTATAATATCAGTTGTTACAAATTTTTCAAAACAACGGTGTTCGTCTTAAAGGTAGAGTAGGTATCTATGCTTAAAACATTTTCCTGTTTGTTTATAAAATAAATGTTCAATGTGGTTGTCATTGTAATTGACGTTGTATTGATATCTCGACTGACCTCATTCGCTTTAATTTGTTAATGATTTTGACTCACATTTCCTCACATGAAAAGATGATATAATAATCTAATTATCCCTCAATGATACCGATTCAAAATGATGAATTTTGAGACCTCATTAACAAAATAAAATGATTATTATATGTATTTTCATTTCATTTTAAGGAATAATACATACTGATATGTAAAAACATGCCAATTTTTTTTATTTTCATTACTCACTTGGAAAAATCTTCAACTAAAACCTTTTCATGTAATTTCCTTTCATTTAAAATTTTCTTGAAAACTGCATCGTACTCAGGAGCCAGTAATATTTGTGTGGCGTTTCTATTATGACTGTCATAATAGAGCGAATTCTAAAAACAAAATATTAAATAAGTAATCGTTGAACTTTGGCAGTGAAATTTATAAATATTTTTAGCTGTCTGCCTGCAGCAACCACATTCTTACAGAAAACCATTGCTATAGCACTTTAAACCAGCACTTGTGCCATGAGCAATGGATGCTAGAGCCCATTTCTACACCCTTTATCTTATCTAGGCATTCCTATACTATTTGTTTTTGCTTGACTACGCCTTTAAAACGTTCATGATGTTGCACAGACCTATATGACCACAACACAAGAAGAAGATTCTCGCTGCCATTTCGTCACACTCTTGACTGTTATATATTTGAGTAATTTTTAACATTTGACTTTTTGAATTTTTTACTTTTTTCTTTTTAACATTTAGACATAGCATTCTAATTTTAGTTTGTTAATAATTTACTCGTAGTTTGGACTTTATTTACTTTCTATTTTATTTTTTTGATTTTGTAAAATTTATTTGTTGGAGTTATGTAGATACCAAATTGAAACATGTGTTCAGCTCTAATTAGCTTGCACACTGGACCTAGATGTTGAACGATAAGTGTTAATGTTAAAATAAATAAATATGCTCTTGTGGATTGTCTTATGGCACACTTTTACATTTTTTTTTTCAGATTCATTTTAATGAACTGAAATTAATAGACTGAAGAAACAGATGTTTCTTTAAATGTTAACTGAAGAAACAGTATGTTTCTTTAAATTTCAAATGAAGAAACAGTATGTTTATTTCCTGTTTTTCCAGAGTTTAAAGCGTTCTACCAAACAAACTTATTATATCTTTAGGTTTATTATATTAGTGACATATTAGTGACTTATTGTACTTACGTCAATCTTCTTCAAAACATTGATTAAGTCATCTCTGCTGTTTTCTTCGCCTGTTATCTCATATATCTTATATTTATTGTAGCTTTTGTACACTTCTGAGTGAGATAAAGTTATGAAATATAATAGCAGCAAAGAAAGAAAGTAAAACATTTTTTTGCACGACCAGTTACTGTCTAATGATTAGATGTACTGGCGCTTTCAAAATGGTAACCGCTGACCCGCATTAATTACTTATATATTACTTATCATTATCTCTTAAGTACCTACTTACTATAATTATATTACCTATTTTATAGATACGACATTGTAAATAGTTAGGGCAGGTACACACGCATATATCAACTTGAAAAGCGATTCTACAAAATTATTATATATTTAAATGAAACTGTGTCCTTTCCTGTATCCCTGACAACGTGTATTATGCAAAATTTCCTAGTGATTGATTGAGTAGTTAAGGCGTGAA
This sequence comes from Synanthedon formicaeformis, assembly GCA_945859745.1. Classification (NCBI taxonomy): domain Eukaryota; kingdom Metazoa; phylum Arthropoda; class Insecta; order Lepidoptera; family Sesiidae; genus Synanthedon; species Synanthedon formicaeformis. The sequence continues at coordinate 2,441,981 of OX243956.1, read as the reverse complement.
AACATAACAGTCAGACAGACAGAGACTTTTACATTTATAATAAGTCTATTTTACTTTTTTGCAAGTAAATATTAACACTTTAATATTTACTTGCAAAAAAGCCATGCGAAAAAAATCACGGTATATTTTCTATTAATATACATACATGTACATATATACATGGCCTAATTTTTGTACGTCAAGTGCGGGTAATAAACTCAAAACACTTCAATTATGGTATTCGAAATATTTAGCGTAAACGTATGTAGTACGTAATTAACATAATAGTTTAAATATATTTTTTAGGTAAAGGTCGTCAGACATTCTGACAATCTGATTGATGGTAGTATTAACATTCGTTGGAAGTGTGCTGAAAATGGGCACTGGAATCCCCTTTTCACTCATCGAAACACAACAGCACACATGCTGTTATCTGTCAGGTTCTGAGTGTGTGTTAGTTCGTGTGTGAATGTTAAGGGTTTTTCTATTGAGAGCGCTCGAACTTTGAAATGAAATAAAACATGTACAATTTTTATTTCATTTTAAAGAAGCGACTTGGTTTTGTACCTATATACTTTATTTTATAATGTATGCTTAGGTTACCTACTTATCTATTATTAATTAAAATGCAATAGCTTTTGTATAAAATAGTAACAAGAATCCACACATACTTAATGTGTATCGATATGTAGACACTGTCGCATTGTAATTGCTAAATTTCAATACTGAAAATTGAAATTACTTAAATATATGTTTTGTTTCACGAAGAAAGTTTTTATGCTGCGAAATATCAAGGGGAAATTATATATTTAAACTAAACTCTATCTACATACAGTTTAATTTTAAAATACATTAATACTATTTATATCAGACGAAATCGTTTAAATCTTTTGGCGTCGTTTGGAAATGTGGTGGATTAATCAAAAAGGTATTTAATGTATAGACTCTGATACTGAAGTTGCTGAGTAAAATCAACTGTATGGGTCCGCAGACTTTATTTCTAAACCCATTGGGAAACACTATTTGCGGTAACTTATGTCAACAGAGCTGTGTTTACGTAGGAAATGACACGAGAAAGCCAGAATCAATAACAATTTCACTGATTCCACATTTGATCAACACAGGGGGGAGACTACTATATTTACCCCACGGTTTTACATACAAAAAAAGTTAAAAATTTCCTCAATTTTGTATCTGGGCTTCAAATGTCAAAGTTCAATTTTGCTCTGCAATTAATAATCGCATATTATAAGTCGGCATTACGAGTGATTTTAGCAGATATTCTGTAACACAATGCGAATACTATTGCAAGCAGAATCGACTGAATCAAAGATTTAAATCTTTGGACTGAATTATGACTGAGTATGACCGTAAGGTAATAGTTGTGGCGACCCGCCTGCATAATAATATTATTATCTTATATATTCAGTAGATTTTTATGTTATTTTATAAGAAATACATTGCATGACGTGATCTAAATTATCGAATTTATCGATATTTATCGAAATAAAACCCAGATTCCATATCGCTCCTTAAAAACTAAAGGGCCATAAAACAAAAAATCCAAAAATGTTTTAATTGCAAAAATACAATCACAATCCTTCATATTGTATGTTGTAAAAAGACTTATGGTTGTTTTATTCCATATTTAGTATATTTTGATCATTTTTTATATATTCAAAAGTAACTTATATGCTTATATCTCTTCTAGTATTCAGTTTATTACAAAAGTTCTTAAACTACGCTTCTAACTATGTATAATATGCACATATTTAATATATATCTAATAAGAAAAAAATAGACAAAGAATAATTTAATTTTTTTCGATTAGCTCTCCTGTAAAAAGTTTAATTTTGATTTGTGGCCCTTTAGTTTTTAAGCAGCGATTATAGGAGTAAAAGAATTGTGGTCAAGAAATGTGTTGCTTTTAAAAATATTATAAACTAGCTGGTGCCCGCTAATTTGTCCGCGTTGAAAAAGAAAACATAATATTATGAGTAATAACGCCCGAAATCGTTATTGCTATGACGACGGTGGCGCCGCCATGCGACAGTGGCGCCAATTCTTTATATTTTTAGACGATTACTTATGAACAGTACTTTTTTCTGGATGAAAGGTACCCTATGTCTTTTCTTGTATCCCTGACAAATTTCATCATGATCTGTTGAATAGTTAAGGCGTGAAAAGGTAGCAGGCAGACAGACGGACAGAGAGAGTTACTTTGCATTTATAAATTACTAGCTGGTACCCGCGACTTTGCCCGGGTTAAAAGTAAGGGATGTGTGTGCACCTGACTAAATGTGTAAAGCAATATAACGCCTGACATCTTTGCTGTTATAAAATTTTCAGGGGTTGTATCTTTATTTTTAGTAGATAGCTGGTGCCCGCGACTTTGCCCGCGTTGAAAATATATAATAAAACCTTCCTCTTGAATCACTCTATCTATTAAAAAAAACGCATCCTTTGAATAGTTTTAAAGATCTAAGCATACATAGGGAACATACAGACAGGAAGCGACTTTTTTATATACTATGTAGTGATAGTGATAGTATGAATGGATGATAGGGGAAGAGTTAATTAAATAAGTATATAGACGTGTTCAAGTATCGTTCACAGATAATTTAAAAGATACATTCACGAGCCTGTCTACATATCGAATTCGCGGTAAAACATAGGGAAATTTGTATTCAGAGACACGTTCCGTCAAACAATTCTCGAAAATCTGCAAAAGCTTGTTCACTCTAATTCTGTAATGGCTGCGTAGTTACATCCAAACGGTACGCGTGGGGATTTGGAAATAAGTTGTACTAAAATTATTGTGATTTTATTGCGAATCCCTTTACGATTGCAGAAATGTGAAAGAAAAATTTTTATTTTGTTTTAAATTCAAATAATTTAAATTTTCTTAAATGCCTTTGTAATCTATTAATGACTAGAGGTAAAAATATAATAATTATAGATATGGTAATTATATAAAAATCGCAAAGTTTTCAAGCAAGAGATATAAAAGCTTGCTCTAAGATAATCGCTTGAGCCAAAACATTTAAAAAGATTTAGGAAACAAAAAGTTTACTTAATTATAACAATAAATGGAGACACTTAGGGCCTGTTTCACCGTCTCTGAGTAAAGTGTCAAGTAGGCTAACCGCCATTTAAAGTCACCGGTCACCGGGAATAATGGAGCTGATATACCTTTGTTTGTACGGTAAAAGTCCCAAACATTAAAAAGAAAATGAGAAAAAAAATCGCCTATCAAAGGATGCAGTAAACCGAGGGCATAATTTAATAGAACATAAAATTATTTCTAAAAGTAACTAATCAACACTTTACTTGTAGTTGGTGAAAGAGGCCGTTATACTACTAATGAACCTACTAATGGAAGTTAAGCAAATTCGAATGCTAAGGAGTAAAATAAAATTAATAAGATTTCTACTTCAATAATATAGCACTAATTGCATTTGCTATTAATTAAATCGATAAGCATTGGATTGGATTCCATTCTCCCAGACAACAATACACTTTAAGAAATGGTTATAAAGAAAGAAATGCGATAGAGCGCAGATTGGAGCTTTCATTCATTTAAAATAAAGTAAAAAATGGGTCGAACAGAGAACCTGAAGAGCGTTTCTTATAAAACCGTCGGTAGACGCCAAAGCACGTACAAAATTACGTACAGTACTTTCCTCTTTGGAGTAGGCAATCTCAAGTTGAAACTGTTTCCACTATCTCTTTGCCTTTACATTCTTAATCTTAGAGGGGCAGAGTGAGGATTCTCCCGACAATACATGCCGTGTGAAGATGTACCACGTTTTCTATCTGTCCCAAGGATACAAAACAATCCAAATCCAAATCCAGACATTAAATTTAGCCTATGTTAAGGGATGGAAAAAAATATTAAAAAAAAATCCTCAAATTATATAAAAATCCCCTAAGGCCCTATCCTTAGGGGACAAATCCTTTGAGATCCTTCTCAAAGGATTTGTTGGTAAATTTTCCAGGACTGTTAGGTTCTAATAAAAAATAAAAATAAAAAAAAAACTATTCGGTTTTCAAACTGGAAAATTTAAATCTATGTAGAAATAAAATAAAGTTTTTGTTCTTTTTTGGTTTTATACCCAACTCTCTGGAACTAACAGTCAAATTTCAAAAATATAATGTTGCATTTGACAGCCAAATTTTTGAGGAAATTCGACGGGCGGCAGAGCTTAGTAGAAAAGCTCTGCCGCCCGTTGAAAACCGAGAATTTTAGAAATAGGGCATATTGAATGATTTTCTGTATACAACATTTAACTGTATGAACATATGGCTACAAATAGAATATCAAGATATCTCTGATTACTTTATTTCTGAGACACAGTACTATTTATGGAGGTTTAAGCTTGACATTTAAGGAAGAGAGTTTGCCATTCTATGTATAATATGTAGTAATGAACCAATTCATAAATCTAATTTTCAACTTTTAATTCAATTATAAACCTATGGAATAATTTGTCTGAGAAAAATTATTTATTACTAGCTGGCACCTTATCTACCTTTATCTACCAAGTTTCATGAAAATCAGTTAATTCGTTTAAGAGTTATGGAGGAACATACATACTTACATACATACTTACAGAAAAAAATTCTAAAAATGATCAATTTAGTTTCAGTATCATGTATAGAGCCTATAAACACGATATCTCTGAAAACAAAGTAACTTACTCCATGACCAACCCTTACACATTTATTATTAGTATTGATTAATAATATAAGAATATTGATTTTATACATTTACATAATGTGTAAGAACGTAATGCATTTTTAGGGTGTTTTTTCTTTTCACTTGACATTTTATACAATTTCCTAAAAAAATCTATTGCCTTACTAATCTGACTTGTATTCTCATGTAAAATGTGAATGTTAAGAGGTGTACCCTCAGAGCTTTATTATCAAAAGCAGAGAGCGAAGTTCCGGAGGAAATTAAGGAAATGTAGGAGACATGTTTGTAAAGTTTTTATCAACGATCTCTTTAGGGCCTACGCGTTAATACCACATCTAAATTTAACATATACATAGTTGACCTCGTAGATAGAAGCAAAAAGAAAGATACGGTACGTTCTTACATTACGTAATCCACAAATGGGCTTTATAACACTCTATACCTATGTAAATACTTCCACAATCTACAATTCCAATACCAAATACACGTAATAATGGAGAAAGTCGATGAATGTATATTTAATTATTCAAAAACTGTTTTTTTTACGTATCACGTGTATGGAATTCAAGTTGTGTCTTTTGAGCGTTGAATGATACTGAGTTCATTGGACTCAGTTTATGAGATCCATACGTGGATAGTGAGTCACTAATCTTTCTTTTTGCTTCCATTTACGGTTAACCCTATGTATATTACGTTAAATTTAGTATGGAAGTTGTTAAATTACTTTTAACCCTTAACGAGACTAAAGCTAAATACCTCCAACATATTATTTTCATAACCCTAGTCGGACTTCAGCTTAGACATACACATAACTACAGATTACATAATATAAAACTGGTCTCCGAACCTCTAATGTGCCTCATGGGTTAACGGATAACTTAATATTAATTAATTAGATTATTTTAATAACTTTTACAAATACAAAGGCATGATTAAGATTTAGAAATGTAAAATCTGGTGCAGAATTTTATTTTATACACTTAAATATTACACAAAAATCATGTTATGGTCATGAAGATGATGGTCTTTGCCTACGATTATAGAATTACAATAAACCGAAACAACTTGGAACGAAATCCCACGGGTACCTCATAACATTTCAGGAAGATGCTCGTTTCACATCCAACAACCGAAAAATGCGAGTTGTTATCTTCAAAATGTATATTTTGTTGTTTTCTTTTTACCTACTGAGTTCGATATGCTATATATTTTTATTAGGGCGTCTTTCTCCAACTACAAGTAACGTGTTGATTAGTTACTTTTAGAAATCATTTTCTATTATATTGAATTATGCACTCGGTTTACTGCATTTTCGATAGCTGTTTTTTTACCAGGTACCGGTTACCAGAGACTTTAAATGACAGATTGGCTTACTTGACGTTTGTGAAAGAGGCGTCTGATAAATTTTTCGCTGTTGTGTAACTTCATCCTTATCGAAATAGCAATATTTTAACGTAGCAAATCATCTAAAAGCTCACACTCACGAAAACTTTCTTCACGTTATAATAGCTGGGCTCACTGCGCTCCGCAGTCATACTAGCGGTATTAACCACACCAGTTACATATAACACACATAGTAGCGGTAGTAGTAAAGGGGTGGAACCCTTTACACAGAGAACCAAATTGGAATAACAACGGTATTAATGTAGCTGCTTAAAAACTAAAGGGTCATAGAACAAAAAAATCCAAAAATGTTATTGCAAAAATACAATCACAATCCTTCATATTGTATGTTGCAAAAAGACTTATGGTTGTTTTATTCCATATTTAGTATATTTTTTGATCATTTTTTATATATTCAAAAGTAACTTATATGCTTATATCTCCTCTACTCTAGTATTCAGTTTATTATAAAAGTACTTAAAACATTTAATGCTACTTAAAAATACGCTTCTAACGATGTATAATATGCATACATTTGATATATATCTAATAAGAAAAAAAATTACTAAAAATTTTTTTTTTTCGATTGGCTCTCCTGTAAAAAGTGTAATTTTGATTTGTGGCCCTTTAGTTTTTAACCAGCGATATGTGAGTAAAAAACGCCAGTCGATTTGACTTCTCTAATTCTTAATATTATCAGGGCACTTGCAACGGGACACTCTTAGATCTTAGATATCGAGCAGTGCAAGGAACACTGCGGGGTTATGCCAGATTCGTACCGAGTACCGGCTAAAAACCAACGAATTTTTAGCGCGGCCGTTGATGGGCGGGGTCGCGGGGACGTTATGACACGACTTCAGTGCCCCGTTACGGGTAACCACCTACCATAAAGAAATTCAGACATAATGAAAATGTGTTTTTATTTATGTAATTACAAAGTACATTGATATAACAGGTTACTTAAAATATGAAAAAAAAATGTGCAGTGTTTAATGTAAATTTTTGTTAGTAAATGAGTTTAATGTTCTTTAATCGTAATTTAGCTGATAGGTTTGTAAATGGAAAACTTATAAATACAGGAAACTAGCTACAAATTTTTACTAAGGGTCCAATAGTATCTATTTGTATGGTATATAAAAGCACATTTGGAATACTGAAGCGTTTTATTCAATACTAATGTGAAAGTAACTGTCTGTCTCCCTGTTACATTTTCACGCCTTATTGACTCAACTGATCATGAAATTTTTCTATACGTTGTCAGGCGTACAGAAAAGGACTTTCATCCAGAAAAAGTAATATTCCCAAGGGACCACCTAAAATACAAACCCAACGTCGTGCAAAAGTATAACGGCATATATATTTGGCAGTTATATTTTTTATTTTTCAACGCGGACGAAGTTGCGGGCACCAGCTAGTTAAACATAAATACAAAAATGTGTTTTTGTTTGAAACAACACAGTCGTTAGGTATAGGGAAAGGCAGAATTTTGGTGAAGAATAACAGATGAGTTGAATAGCAACATTACTGTATATACGATAATTTGGATACGGTGTTATCCGCACAACATCAAACGTGTTTCAGCATCGAAAATATTCCTTTGTAAGCATCTCGTTTTCTCGGAATACGGCGCGATACAAAACTGGTAGCGTTAATATGCCGCTTTTCAAAATAAAAGTAAAGTATTCAATGCCTGACAAAAATACGAGTATCTATATAGATCTTTATTGCTCATATGAGCAATAAAGATTTAATAAAAGTTTTAACACATAAGAAAAAGGACGCGGACAAAGTAACGGGCAAAAGCCACTAAGAAATAAAATGAAGTAAGTAGATTCACTTTTCAACCGACTTCCAAAAAAGGAGGAGGTTCTCAATTTGACTGTATTTTTTTTTGTTTGTTACCTCATAACTTTCGACTGGGTGAACCGATTTTGATGATTGTTTTTTATTTGAAAGCTGGTGTTTCCCGTGTGGTCCCATTTCAATTTGGTCAAGTTCTGACAATGGCTCCATGAGAAAAGACCATGAGACGGTTTGAAGTCGTTTTTTTTTGTTAAAAGTTTTTTTTGTTATTTATTTATTTTTAAAGGTTAACTAACTTTTTTTGAAAAAACGTCGTTTTAGCGGCCCAAGGTTACGCACACCTGAGCTTAGGAGTTTTTTGCATAATTTGTTCAATCGGATGCTGCCCACGGGATGGGAACTTTTCTTGTTTCACTGCTGTGCGAAATAAATGTTTACACCTTAAACTTTATACTAAATTACACGAGCATTTACCCATTTTTTTACATAATGATAATTTTGTTAGGGGTATGCAAGAGGGTAATGGTATTACCAAATGAAAATATTACTAAAGTTTCAAAGCTAAGTGCTGTTTCTAAAAGCTTACTTTACTTATTGGAACTCGAGTCAATCATGACTTTTATTAGACATTTTAATGGAACACACACACACACATTGCATCCTTTTAAAACAATTTGTTTGTTTGTCTGTCTGTTATGTTTTCAAGCCTTAACAACTCGACCTATCATCATGAAATTTTGCATGACACATTTTCAGAAATGCAGATAAGGACATAGCGTACCTTTCAGATTGCAGATGCAGATAAGGAACATCAAACAGATTAAATGCTTAACAAAAATATACATAATGTAATAATTAGGTCAATAAACATTAAATAAATAATTGTTCATATATATATTTTTAATTTTATTTTTCAACACTTAAGAAAAAAATTGCTAAATTAAAATAGGTACTCTTTAATTTTGTAATTTGGACTTTGAAGACTGTTCAGTCATTTTTTGTGAATAAGCATTTATTCGTAATAAAAAATAATTATTAAAATTTGAATTAGGTACAAATCTAATAATTTTTGGACCGAGGAACTAAACATTGAAATATAATAATATGACAATTATAAATTTTATAGCAATTTTAAAAAAAATTAATGAAACATTTTTACAGTCTTAATTGAAGTCAAACTCTTAACAAAGCATTTTCATAATATTAACCTTTTGAAGAGTAAACGCGGGCTTCATAACGTAAGTAATCTTCTCAACTCTCATAACATACGTTGGTGAAGTCATATTACTCTTTCTTTTATTTTGCAGCAAAGCCTTAGCTCCCGCACGTAACAATTGTATACACAAATGAAATTCTTGCAATTGTCTACTGAATATATAAGAAATTTTACGAATATGAATTTGTTTATTAAGCTGGAAAACTCCTCATGTTATAATATATAAACTAGTGACCCGCTCCCTGCTTCGCCCGGGGTGCAGAGTTTATATACTTATACAAACATTCCCTGTTTATCCCTCTTTCCATAAGTGAAAACCGAATTAATATCGGTTTAGCCATTCTTGAGTTTTTGAGAGACTAATATGCACGGAGATTGATTTTATACATACATAATATATTTTTTGTACTATGACAAATTCGATAACAGGTGGAAAATTTTTCTCTTCCTGTCGTATGAGGCGACTAAAAAAGGTTCCGGCGATGGCTTTTTGAAAGCGCTTGGGAATAGCAAGCATCTTGGAAAACTGATAGCCTTCGATATATTTCAATAGAATGGTGTTACTTACCGTGGTTTCCGACTAGGTGCAGTTGGCGATAACAGGAGGTGTTTTTGTAGTATGTAAAAATCTCACATAACCTGGTTTCCACAAATCGAGTTTTTATGATAGGTTTTAACCCTCTTAAAAAAAAGAGTTTTAGCAATAGACTGAATTTTGTAATTAAAGTCAAAGATCCTCTTAAGTCTTAAATAAATTCAGAAGCTTTCCGCATTTTTCTTGACATATTTTTCATTATTATCGATTGAACATCCTCTTCTTTCCTCGGCTTTACTCATATCGATCGTAACTGTGAGATATGTAAGGACAACAGACTGGTCTGTCCATCAGCTAGAAGACAGGTTTACCATTCATTCTTCCGCTGTTAGCTGTATAGCTTGTCTGCTGGCTGTGTCATTAATATAGTGATCGGCTTCGAGATCATTAATATATGATATAACAGTAAGAAAATAATTTGTTGTCAGTATTATTCAAAAGTAAAAATTCCTGTAATGTTCACTAGAATTGTAAAAAAAAAACTTGTCTGAGCGTCGCGCATCAATTAAACCAAAACTTTTAGTACGCTCAGAGAGAGTTCGGGTTTAATTGGGACAAAGTACACAAAACTGAGTTGCAAGTGTTCCCTACCTAAGTTGAGACGATGACATTAGTGACATTGTTATGTAACTAGTATAACTGCAGCTCTTGCAGTTTAAGAATTTGTCTTTCAAACATATAAAATAAGTGTTATAACAGAACTCAAGCTTAACATCAATATTTTATTAACAAACTAGACAAACACAACTCCAGCTTAGTGAATATTTTTTTCATTGACACAGCCTGTCTGAACAGGTAATTAGCTAAATATTTCATACAGCCGCCATCTCCAGTAAAGTATTGTATCATATAGAATGTTGTACTGTAAAGAACATTGTATCGTACGGGGAGTTAATAAAAGTAAAATATAGCCTACGTATGACCGACCAGAAAAGTGCTTTATCTGTTTCGATAACAAATTCCATTCGTTTCAAAATTCGCTAAGGCTTAGGGCCTCTTTCACGAACTATAAGTAAAGTGTTGATAACTTACTTTTAGAAATAATTTTCTGTTATATTGAATTATGCACTCGGTTTACTGCATCATTCGATAGCCGATACAATGAGCAGGCCATTTAACTCTTACAATCAACTTCTGTTGAAGAAGAACAGAAGATGTTGTAGTATAACCCTAACAGGAGTACAAATCCACAGTATGTGGATTAAACTCTCTAATTTTAAACTCTCATTTAAGTAAATGGGAACTTTTTAAGTAATCTTAAATTCACTGACGACATCATCCTGTTTTCGGAATGCCCACAACAGTTTGATAGAGGAATTACAAAAGGTTAGTTCAAAGGTCGGGCTAGAAATGAACCTAGATAAAACAAGTGATGACAAATCATCATATGTCACCAATCTTGATTAATAAACATACCTCTCGAATTTGTAGAAAATTACATTTACCTAGGCATTTATTTGAAGTGTTCAGTTTTCGCCATCTCAGTAGACACTTCAGTTTGTAGACAACCTTAATTCAAGTAAGTACGTTGCGGTGACAAGTTGGCTCATTAAGTTTGCGAATAACATTAACTGCGAGTAGGGAATGTTTTACGGAAGCGAAATCAACTTGATGGATGCGTTGTACTTTCGTATTCTCTCATACTTTTTCAAATTGACGTATTTGAAAACGGTTGTCTGTTCGTGTGATTTTAATTTAATGATGGCAGAGAGTGCTATGCACTCTACCGATGAGTTATTACTGGCCTCTAAACCAAGAGACCCTCTGTATCTAATAGAAAATTGAAATAAATGGAAATTCAGCTTTTAATCTACTTATGTAATTATTTTGAAATATTATCTAACTTATAATAGTGTATAATGATTTAATCATGCAGGCAACTCTAAAAATACAATTTGGATCTTATACTTTGGTCGTAAAGCTGACAAAAAATGCATTAAATCATAATCTCACGAGTCAAAACGATTTGAATGGGTTTTATTGTAACGTATAGGGTCTTACAGAGAATACACTAAGCTATTATCAGAGTATGTATTTTCAAATTATTTTTATTTCTAGTTAAACAAAACCGCAAAGTAATAAAAATATTTATAATGTAACTCTCAAACTTGACAGAGCACATTCCCACGAGACCTCGTTTTTGTGACGACTTGCGAATTAGTACTATAAAGTAACTTTCTTTATGTTTTAATAATTTATTTATTGTTTCAAACCATTTGACGTACATTTAAGTTTGCTTTTTGTTCTGTCTCTGAGGAACAATAAGCAAAAATTATGTATGCCGTTAAGAATACAGAATTAATTGGCTATAAACAAACTTTCTATAAAAATTATATTAGACGAAAATGTTGAAACTTTCAACATTATTTCAACTTGAAAGATACAACTGCAGATTTTTTTGTTATAGAAGAATACATATAAACATAGACATTTGAAGAATTTATTTATTGTACTATGTTTTCTGTTTTTTTTATATTGAGGCATTTGTCTGTTTAAATCGATCTTCATTTCACTCATATGAGTGAAATGAAGATCGAACAATTTCAATATATGTACGAATTTCTATATCGCTCTCCCATGTCTGTGTCATCCACCATCTGGGTTATATTGCAATATTTGGGTTGGCAGTTCATTACCAATTTACTTGGTATTGGATAAAGGCGAGTTTATACTCATATGAAAGATTTATTTTAGTAAATCTCGTTCGGTGTATAGCCGTCTTAATATTATATCCTTATGTTACAGTTATGACAAAATATGTCTGACAATTTTAAATATCTACAAATATGTGGATTCACTCGGTACAAAATCTCATATGTAAATGAACAAAAATATATTATGACCAGTAATGTATAAAGTTAAATATTTATGAACCACAATATAGAGATCTGCCCAAATGAATGCGATAATATAACTATTCTGAATTCATGTTTCGTTCTATTCACAAAATCATCCTTGCTTAGATCAGAATGTTTTGTGTTGGGTGTTCCATATAAATAGCAATGATATATTATGTCATAGGGCATCAACGCGATATATCATCGGATTATCTTGGCAATCGTTCTCGCGACTTGTTTGTCATATATATAAACTTAATGCAGTAGTTTACTTAGATGATACACATACGAAGATGCGATACGTAGTTTATTGTGTTGTAAACTTGTAAGACACATGGCATATATTTTTTTAAAAGCAAAAAAAAACTTATTTGGATCGTATTTTTCATTTTAAATTATTAATTATTTTATTCAATTTATTACATGTTGCATATAATTAAAATAAAGGTATCTGAAAATATTCTTATTAAACAAAAAGAATATAATACAATATTACAATCAATATTAATACGGAACTTATTCAGACATCTTCAGTTTTGATGAACTTAGTAAAACACCTTCAGTGATTAAAACACAATCTAATTAGGAGGTCAATTTTACTGGTATCTAAATCGTAATTCAATTTTATTATTGTTGAAATTGATAAATTAAACTTTTGATTAAAATAAAAAATTCAAGAAAGACTCTTGACTAGGTAAAAAGTACTATCCATCAATTCAGCCGTAGGGCGATCACTGCTAGACATAAGCTTCATTCAAAAATTTTCAGTTGGAGCGGGTAGAAGCAGTCTGGTTCCAACGTAATTGTCTTACGTAGTCTGTCCATCTTGACCTTTTTTTATGCTGCGCTTGACCAGTCTTTTATTTTATTTTTTATTAAATTATTAATAAAAAAATAATGCCAAGAGCAAACCTATTAAGGTATTAACCACAAGATGCCTAATTCACTTGAATTTTAAAAAGATTTGGGTTATATGAACTCAGAAAAACACAGACGCCGGAAGGAAGTTTCAAATCCGTGGCAGTGCGTTTTATTAAAGACTAGTTTTAGGTCTTCACTAGAGAAGATTCGAACCCTAGTGAAACTTTATTATTATAAAAATTATTTTATAATAATAAAGTTTATAATAAAATAATTTTTGTACTTATTAAAGTACAAAAATAGAAATAAAATCTTGTATACGTGCTCGTTCTATATGACAAAACAGTGCAGCAGCTTTGCAAGCAGTGGACTCGAAATTTTACATGCAGCGCAACAACGCGGTCACCGCATCTCAAATGTGTACGAGACTTCAATGTGTAATAGCTTTCTCTGTGAAAAGAGAATTTAAAAAACACACCCCCTTTATCATGCCAAGTCTTTTTGTACCAGTGGATTTCTTAACCATGTGTTTTTCACGGTTAGAGGAATTGTTGATTTATTATTCCACACATTCGTGAAATCAAAAACCGTCATAAATGTAGGTCCGATTGCGATTTGAATCAATGCCAACGTAAGCATTTTTCCTTCGTGGCAGACAGATGACCTAGTCGCTGCCTGTGTATATGTACTCAGATATCAACTATATGTACTCACATATAAACTATATATAAGTAGAATATAAATCAATACTAATAATAAATCTGTAAGGATTGGTCATGGAGTAAGTTACTTTGTTTTTAGAGATATCGTGTTTATAGGCTCTATACACGATACTGAAACTAAATTAACGATTTTTAGATTTTTTTTCTGTATGTATGTATGTATGTATGTATGTATGTATGTATGTATGTATGTATGTATGTTCCTCCATAACTCTTAAACGAATTAACTGATTTTCATGAAACTTGGTAGATAAACATTTACGGTACAGGACACAGGATAGGCTACTTTTTTCTTTTTTAACGCGGACGAAGTCGCAGGCACCAACTAGTATATTATAATATAGTTATCAAACTGTAACAACAAGTAGTTTAAAGTCAGCGCCACCGATAACTACAGGATGAGAATGAAGAGCTTCCTTTTTTCAAGCAAAACTTTGAACAATATTGACTACATGATCTGACCTCACAATTTTTTACAAATTTAAATAAAAATTCAGTAGTTTGAATTTATGTCACATTATATGATATTGTTATATGATATAATTGTTATTTCAGTGAAATTCGATCTAAGATAAAATAATTAAAAAAAGTCCAATAAAACCAAAAAGCTCAGAAAAAAAGACATACCTAGTAAGTAAACAGTTATTAGTTACAACGGTGAATGAACCGCAACTATATCAGTCTAACTTAACTTCAAGTTTAACTTTGTTAAACATACATGGTGAACTAATTTAACTTCACCAGTCACAGTGGATTGGCGTTGTTTGTGCAAACTATTTGCGATATAAATGCACTGAATACGAAATAAGCCTGATTGCACTGATTTGCTATTAAACTTTTGAATTTTTCGCACTCATTACCCACACTCGATCGATATTGTAGTACGTGTTGTTAGCAGCTATCGTATATTCTGATTAACAATAATAAACTGCCATTTATTTCCAAATTAGTTAGATTTTTTTGAAAAATCATTTCTAATAATGTTACTAGTAAGGGTTGGTCGTGGGTTGGTTACTTTGTTTTCAGAGATATCGTACAGAGAGCTCTATACATGATACTTAAACTAAATTGACCACTTGGTTTTTTTTTTGTATGTATGTATGTATGTATGTATGTATGTATGTATGTATGTATGTATGTATGTATGTATGTATGTATGTATGTATGTATGTATGTATGTATGTATGTATGTATGTATGTATGTATGTATGTATGTATGTATGTATGTATGTATGTATGTATGTATGTATGTATGTATGTATGTATGTATGTATGTATGTATGTATGTATGTATGTATGTATGTATGTATGTATGTATGTATGTATGTATGTATGTATGTATGTATGTATGTATGTATGTATGTATGTATGTATGTATGTATGTATGTATGTATGTATGTATGTATGTATGTATGTATGTATGTATGTATGTATGTATGTATGTATGTATGTATGTATGTATGTATGTATGTATGTATGTATGTATGTATGTATGTATGTATGTATGTATGTATGTATGTATGTATGTATGTATGTATGTATGTATGTATGTATGTATGTATGTATATATCTCTTAAACGAATTAACTGATTTTCATGAAACTTGGTAGATAAAGATTTAGACGTACAGGACACAGGATAGGTTACTTTTTTCTTTTTCAACGCGGACGAAGTCGCGGGCACCGGCTAGTTATTTTATAAAATATCTTTCAAGTCGGTGTGCCTTTTGGTATAAGCCTCTTTAAACTATCTCCATTGATTTCTGTTTAATAGAACTTTTGTCAAATATGGCTCCAAGGCCACAGGCAATTGCGGTGCTTACCTTGCTAGGATTGGACAAGGATAGGATTACCTGTCACCAACTTACGACTAATCTGCCTTTGAGATAACAGGTCTAAATCAATTTTAGCATATGTCAAACCTTTATCTTGACACAAGCACTTGTTAAGTGCCAAAGACAGAACTCTTCATTTCGTACGCACTTAATTAATACAGACAATGATAAGAGGGGTATACGCCAGAACATACTTAAAAGGGGTCTTATATAAATATATAAATAGTTTGCAGTCGAATAAAATTTTGAATTTTCGATTTTTGAAATTTGAGATATTTACTCGTAAAAGTTGAAATTGGCAGCACATAATAACAATTGAAGAGAAAGCTTTGGATCTATTTTTAATAAAATTGCTGACACGGAGCAACGTGAAATTTGGCACACTTAAATTTTATAAAGACTGGTAAAAGTTAAATATTTTTATCTGTAACTAGCTGGTGCCCGCGACTTCGTCTGTGTTGAACGATGAAGGTACCCTATGTCCTTTCTGGTGTCCCAGACAACGTGTATGCAAAATTTCATGGCGATTGGTTTAGTAGTTTTTGCGTGAAAGCGTAACAAACAAACAAACTCACATTCACATTTATAATATTAGTAAGGATAATAGCTACACGCTTCCGGTTACGCCCGGGTTCAAAATGAAAACTATCCTATCTTTTAAGTTGAATCAAATTACACATAGTTACGAAGTTAGTTAGTAGTTAGTTAATTAGCCTCGTACATGTGACACGAAATTTTTATATATATAGTTTACGCTATATAGTTCATATATTTTTATATACATGTAGTAGTTTACGCGGTGGCAACGCATTTGTCTTTTGGTATGTAGCTTTCGTCAATTCTTTAAGTGGACTGTCAACCTGACTTTATCATAGAAAACATCAGAGTTAGAACAAAAAAAAAGAACAAAGGAAATGCAATATCATTGCATTAGCAACTACATATTAAAAGCTAACACCATTGCAGCGTTAAACGTGTAAATTTGAACAAACTCTAAGTACGAGTTGTTGAATTTAATATGTTTTTTATGCCGTTGCGCCATTAACGTGGAATGTTCGAATCTAAAAAGGCCGTTTTCTGTACGCTACAAAAACGAAGAGATTTTTTTTTTGGTAATTACTGAAAACCAAGGCTAATTACTAACACATTTCTGAGACAGTTACAGAAATTTTCAACAAAAAGCTTCACAAAATACACACATTACTTTCTCTCCACTTGAGAAAGTAATGTGTGTATTTTGACTTGACTTTGCCTTGTTGGAAACATCGTCTAATACGTATAGCATAGATATCTAATCGTGGCTCTACATTCCTTTCCTCAAGACTCATTTCTGTCCTCATATTTTTTTTAAGAGTTCTTTTTATTTTTGAATAAAATGTTATTAAATGTTTCCATATCTTGCGAAATTCTAAAAAACCTTTAAGAATATGCAGACTTAAAGTACTCTCGGTGGTTTCTTGTTTTTTTAAACTTCTTACACACATCAGGTTAACTAATGATATAAATGAGTTTGGCTTAACTAAAAAGCAGTGCCAAACAACTTTAAAATGTATTTTATAAGCACCTACGTAATTTCAATTGTTTATATAATTTCGACCGACTTCCAGGGAGAGAAAAATCTAGACGGAAAGAAAACTTAAATGAATTTCTGCAACTCGTTAGAAATGTTGAAGGTAAGGTACCTAGACGAATTCCAAGTAAAAAATGCTCAGTGTGCAATATCTAGCTTCCAAAAGTAGGGCGGGCCGGGAGAGAACTAATCTAACTTTTGTTTGCGAGGTGAAAAGCGTTGCTTTGAGCTAGTATAGGTCAATTTTGTTTCGAAAAATCATTACCATTTGTGAAAATTTAATAGTTTAGAACTAATAGTGTACTGCTAATATCATCTATTTATATATTTAGATCAAGATTTCTTATAAAGCCACATCATATGTGTCAAAGTTAAAACACAAACACTGTGTTACAAGTTTACCAAAAGTAATTTTTAGATTCAAAACTCATGAATTTACAACATAACTTATATCTAGGTGGTCAATTTACTTACATGAAAATCAGTTATTGTAAGATAGGTCAAGATTCCGTTACGTATCAGTTCTTATTCATATTTATTGACATACACTGAATGTATCTTGGCTTGAGCCAGTTTTTCTAAGAAGTTATTGAATAAAACATGTATTCTTTTAACACAAACACACAACACAAATATTCTTAGATTCCTTTACACATAAAGTCTTATTCATATTTCGAAAGAATTTCATACTACACGTACTTAAATAACTCCTTAATAGTGCCAAGAATGTTATTTTGTTATTACTGTGTAATGTATCAGATTGCTTACCAAAATTATCTAGTCAGTCGTAGGACACAGGCCTCCCCCATAATTTTCCTGTAGAACCAATCAAAATCACTAAGATTCAGTAACAAATTGGTGGACCATTTTGTAGGCGGACGTCCTTGGTCACAGTGTGTGTATAGAATACAACGCTGCGTCGTGATCTCCATTTAAGAACTTTTGTCGGCTTTCATTTGTCTACGGATCCGTAGATAATCTCCTCAACCCTGATTTGATCTCGCAGAGTAACATAGCCCTCTCTATAGCATGTTGAGCTTTCTTACAAGGTCCATAATTAGGGAACTCTGTTCACGTTTCGAAACCATATGTCATCATAATACGCCTACAAACGCTTGGTCAACATAACTAGCGACTGCAGAGCTGGCGCTATTACCTTGCTGCGCAAATAAGACTTGCAATACAAGGTTATAGATCTACAGGCTTGGAAAACTCCTATAGGGAGCTATAGTAAATAATGTTTGTCATTAGTAAAGCTTGGTCATACTACTAATCTATACCAATATACATATAAAGCTGAAGAGTTTGTTTGTTTGTTTGGTTGTACGCGCTAATCTCAGGAACTACTGGTTCGAATTGAAAAATTATTTTTGTTTTGGATAGTCCATTTATCGAAGAAAGAAGTCGTGGGCACCAGCTCAGTATAATATATTACTTTATATGCGTTTTAATGTATAATGCTGCACTTTAGATCCAATGGAAAAAATATAATGTCATTATTATAATATACGCCAATTAATGAACTATTTTAACAAAATATTTTGTCACTATTGTGTCTTTTGCTTGGCATTATTTATAGTTAAACATTTTCTGAATCTGTTCTGCAATTACTCATCAATTTGTACTCAAAGTGGATACGTGCGGTTATTGTGGAGTAGTCCTTAATCACCATTTTGCTAAATCCAAAGCGGATACAAAATTACTGACTGCGTTTGTATTTAATTTGCATTTTGCTGAGTTTCGAATATTCTGGAGGCTTTTGTTGTACTATTAATTAGGACTTTAATATATGTATGTATATGTATTGAAAATGTATCAATTTGAAGACAATTCGCTGCTTAAAAACTAAAGGGCCACAAATCAAAACTACACTTTTTATAGGAGAGCTCATCGAAAAAAATTAATTTTTTTTTGTCTATTTTTTTATATATATGCATATTATACATTTTTATTTTTAAGTAGCATTAAATGTTTTAAGTACTTTTAAAATAAACTGAATACTAGAAGAGATATAAGCATATATTACTTTTGAATATATAAAAAATGATCAAAATATACTAAATATGGAATAAAACAACATTTTATTCCATTTCATTTTTTTATTTTTTATTTTTTTTCATATTGTCTTTTTGCAACATACAATATGAAGGATTATGATTGTATTTTTGCAATAAAACATTTTTGGTTTTTTGTTTTATGGCCCTTTAGTTTTTAAGCAGCGAATTGTCAAAAAAAATATTTTTGAGTATTCCAGCTATTATGCAACTGATTTTATTATTATCGTTTCAAAAATCTACTGTTCGGTCTAGTCTTGTATGTTCATATTTATTTATTTATCATTTTAACTAGCGCCTTGTCTACGACTTCTCATGCCTGGTCTCTCTGTGTGTTTCGGCTTCTGTCCATTGTATGGTTATCCCATAAAACAAGTGCTTAATTTATGAGGCGATTTATGTATGATTTTTTGTCCAATGTTATTATAACATATTATTGTTGTACAGTATGTCTAAATCAGTTTCGACCTAGTAAGCAAGAAAATCTCTAAAAGTAGTCACAGAAAATAAAATTGGTAATAGATAGCTGGTGTTTTCTAGGTATAGCAATGTCCTAGTTGTGCCGGCGGTGAGTAAAAATAGAAATCGATGAAATTGCTGATGTTACTATTTGTAGTGTCATTTAAAGATTATTTTATAAAAAGTATTATATTTTACGTAAAAACAAATTAAGATCTAATCTTAAAATCTTCTAAAATCTAAGATGCAGAGCCTGGCACATAGACGCAAAATTGCCAGTCTATGTGTTTTTTATAAGATGTACTTCGGAGAGTGTGCTCAGGAGTTGCATGAGGTCATACCGCCTTCCCCTTTCTTCCATCGGACATACAGATGTACGGCTGGTTACCATCCTCATCTTGTCGAAATCCCTCCTTTTCGGACCAAGCGCTTTGAAACACCCTGTATAATGCACACTGCCAAGGTTTCGAACTCCCTGCCGGCATCTGTATTTCCGAGCTCATATAACCCTAATCTTTTTAAAGTTCGAGTGAATAGGCATCTTCTGGGTGAGCTCGCTCCATCTTAGGCCTCATCCTTGCTACTCAGCTGGTTGTTGGCCAAGAGCAAACCCATCTAATAAAAAAAAAGAAATAAGTGAAAATATAATAGGTACATTGGACCGCAAAGAAAAAGGGTCGGTTAGAAAATCTTCAAAAGTAGCTGACCTAGCTTTATGAAATAAAGACTAAACTAGACTAATAAAGATAAAAATAAAATTTATTTAGTTTAGCTGTAATTTAGTCTTTATTTCATAAAAGCGATCACCCATAATACCTAAAATTCCATAATAATTTATGACACTGCATTAATATGCCCAGAATTGGGATTCAATATATTTTATGCAGGCAGATATTATTATAATATGTTACAAATAGTATTAATTATGACATAAAACATATAGGGCCTCTTTCACCAACTACAAGTAAAGTGTTGATTAGTTACTTTCAGAAATAATTTTCTGTTTTATTGAATTATGCACTCGGTTTACTGCATCATTCGATCATTCGGCGATTTTTTTTAAATTTTCTTTTCAATGTTTGGGACTTTTACCGTACAAACACAGGTATATCAGCTCCATTATCCCCGGTTACCGGTGCCTTTAAATGACAGTTAGCCTAGTTGACAGATGGTGAAAGAGGCGCTTAATGTAGTAATTAGGTAGGTATAGAAAAGCCAAGGGATTTTGCTTCTCAATTCATGATCTACGCGGACAGCTATCGAATAACATTTAATACCGCTGGTTAGCATAGTCCCTCATAAATATGGAAATTCAAACGATTCCATCCATTATTCTATCGCCGCTCTAGTGTGAAATTCTCCAAATTTTCTCTATCGTATAAAAAGTTTCGGAATTCATTAATTTCAATAAACGGAAACGTGAATAAGGTTAAGGAATTAATTTACATTTGGACATTCTTTTGTAAAAAAACTGTTATTTTATTTTAATTACTTTAACCATCAAACTACTGCAACATGGAACCCGCGTGCCATACAAAACACTACGAATTTTATGGAACATTTAAAAGTGACATATGCGTAGAGCATGAACTGTCATTTAAAACAAAACAAACATAATAATAAGTACGTAATTTAAAGAAAATGTGACTTTACGTCAACCCATTAGAGTTTAAAATGAAATAGTAGAAGTTGATCGTTACTATCTTTTACCATTGACGCGTGAAGGCAAGAGTCCGCCATGTTTCTGTCAAAGGCGTTCTTTTTATGTGCCGCTTTGGCATTTGTGACACAAATTCCATTGTAGTATTTCGATGACTTTAACCAATTATTTTTGACATAAAGAGTATAAAATATAAAAAAAATAAGTCTTAGCGCCTCTTTCACAAACGTCAAGTAGGCCAAACTGTCATTTAAAGTTACCGGTAACCGGGGATAATGGAGCCGATATACTTTTGTTTGTACGGTAAACGTCCCAAACATTAAATAATAATAAAAAACGGCTATCGAATGATGCAGTAAACCGAGCGCATAATTCAATATAACAGAAAATTATTTCTAAAAGTAACTAATCAACACTTTACATGTAATTTGTGAAAGAGGCCCTTATCCTAGTTTATATAGTAATATTTCTAGTTTTTTTCTTTTCTATATCTACAACATTTACTCGAACAATCAGAAACATTAATATTTTTAGTTTCTCTCAATTACTATCACTATATAAAGACATATATAAAAACTAGGATAATCCTTATTTTTTATATTTTTTTACTCTTTATGTCAAAAATACAAGCCTTCTTAGTTTATTGCTCTTTAATGAAACACGTATCATTCACTGAGAAGTTTAAAAGGAGTTAGAGGAGAAACAGAAAGAAGCAGAAAGCGATTTTTTTATTATATGTATGTAATATAGAACTCATAGATAAATGTTATACTCGTAGTTTTTTTTTTATGTTGAGGTCGACAGACAGGCTGACGGTCCTCTTGATGGTAGGTGGCTACCGTCGCCTATAACACTAGCAACGCCATAAGTGCTACAAGTGTGCTATAGACCATAGGATTAAGGATAAGGGATAAGGAAGAGGTCGTAGATTTATAGTCGGATTCTGCTCGATTTCTGGGTTCAGTTAAGTAAGTACTCTTTTTAATCAGGGGTTTGGTAACAATAAAATAAAAGCCAGATCATAATTTATGAACAGTTTAATAATAAATGTATTTTATTATAACACTCGAAAAGCGATGTATACCGCCAGTAAAATAGCTAGCCAATTTCGTGGAATTTCTGTCGTTCCAGCACCGCCTTGGTGTAATTCTGCCAGACTTTCACCTGAGGAGATATTACAGAGATTAAAGAACAGAATAAAGCGTCTGAATAAGTCGTTTTACTCTGATAGCCTATGGATAGAATAAGTGTAAACTTTAAAACATATTTGTACCACAACACTAAGCGCCTCTTTCACCAACGTCAAGTAGGCTAAACCGTCACTTAAAGTCACCTGTCACCGGGAATAATTTAGCTGATATAGCTTTGTTTGTACGGTAAACGTCCCAACCATTAAATAGAAAATAATAAAAAAAACGGTTATCGAATGATGCAGTAAACCGAGTGCATAATTCAATAAAACAGAAAATGATTTCTAAAAGTAACTAATCAACACTTTATTTGTAGTTGGTGAAAGAGGCGCTAAGACGTATTCCTTCAATTAAATTTAAAAATAACATTATCAATCAACATGACTATATTACAATCAATCCACCCTAACTAATATTACAAACACGAAAGTAAGTTTGTTTGTTACGCTTTCACCCCTAACTACGCGACCGATCATCGTGAAATTTTTCATACATTTTGTCTCCAGGGATATAGAAAAGGACATATGGATGAAGTTGTGGGCAAGACCTAGTTTTTATTTAAAATATAATTATCTCTGTACGTACGTAGGCGTTGATTTTTATGTCAGGACTTTTTAAATTTTAAAATATGTATTATAAATACATATTTAAAATTCAAAAAGTTCATTAATCCTAGTTGCAGACGTCTTAATTAAGTACTAAGAACCCAAAAACAACGTGAAACTAATGAAGTTTTAATGGTTTCAGTAATACGAACTATGTGGTGTTATCAGCAACAATATTAAACGTAGATATGTGGGTAATAGTAAACATTTCAGCCGTCATATAACTTACGACCCATTTGATATGAAACCAGATGTTATGGCCCATCACTCTCAGCTATAAATGTGTCTTTGCGAGGCACTTATTCGAACATATTATTTATAATAATACGAGTACGATGCTTATTTCGTCCCCCAACTGCGCTGTGTTTGCTTCTGGGGACACGAGATTGGTGAATGTTATTATTTTTTATGTCTTCAAAACCTACATTTTTTTATATGACACCTTTTTTATATAGGCTTCCTGGTATACAAAGAGTGAGAAAGTTTATGTACCAAGTAAACTTTCTGATTCTTTGTCTCTCAAGACTGTTTTTTTTAATTTACAATTTGTAGGAAAAGTCATAATGATCAATTATGGAAAAATTGGACTGACAGTAGACTATTATGCTCTTACTACAGAAATATTATTTGTTTCTTTTGAAACAAAGATATTTTTATATCCAAATTACTAGATATAACTATAATATTTTAATTCACCCTCGTATATCAGAATTTTATGCTAAACTAGCTGGCGCCCGCGACTTCGTCCGCATTGAAAAAAAAAATAGCCTATCCTGTGTCCTGTACGTCTAAATGTTTATCTACCAAATTTCATGAAAATCAGTTAATTCGTTTAAGAGTTATGGAGGAACATACATACATACATACATACATACATACAGAAATAAATTTTAAAATGGTCAATTTAGTTTCAGTATCATGTATAGAGCCTATAAACACGATATCTCTGAAAACAAAGTAACTTACTCCATGACCAACCCTTACAGATTTATTATTAGTATTAATTAAATTAAAATACGTAGGAATATTTACCTTTGATAACATGTAGAATGACATGTGCTGGTGTAGTCGCAGGTGCACGTGCTACGCTGCAAGTGTATCTTCCGGCGTCATCACCGCGTACCCTTGCTACGCGCAAAACAGAGTTCGCACCGTTTGCGCCAAACTCCGTACGCACACTGTCGAAGGAAGTTGTAACTTAAGATAGCTTCTCTAGAAAGTTAGTACACGTACAGTCGGGGTAAGAAAAGGTTCGTCACCTTTTAAGTCGACATTTTCTTGCACCAGGGCAATTGTCAGTCAAGCCAAAATTTCATTTCAAACGTCTGTCAGTTGCCTGCTTACTGCTTTAGTTTCAAAAGGTACTAAGAGTCTACGATTTAAAAAAAATAAAAGAATTTGAAAATTGACGAAGGTTTTCCTAACCCGACTTTACCTCAGTGTTAAATAATGATTTTTTTTATGTTACACTAGCTGTTGCACGTGACTTCGCCCGCGTAACTATAAAATATTGCCTAGATAACGTAGCTTTTGTGAAAGAATTCTTAAATCGGTACAGTAGTTTTTGAGTTTATTCATTACAAACATACAAATCTTCTCTCTTTATAATATTAGTAGCTACAGATATATACTGTAGTATAGATTTCGATTGTATTTTGCATAGGATTCCAGTTAGTTCTACAATTACTCAAATCTAAAACTATGTCTATATAAGTAATGATTTATATGTAAAATAATATAGAAATTTAGGTAATTAACTATTTAGATAACATCCACTCTACCTGATGCCTCCTCTTGTGGTGTCATCATTAAGGAGTGCTTCTCTGCGAAACCACAACAGAGAAGGCCCGCCCTCCATCCGAAGTCCTCTCACTTCGCAACGTAGTGCTACAGTACTGCCCACTTCGCACACTTGTTCGGACACCTCTGCACCAGCGCCGTCTACTATCCTCACTGATACTTCTGCAGAAGAAGTAGACATTTGATGTCTGTTTATGTTGAAACACTGATGTTCAGACAGGTTGATCGTCCATTTGATGATAGATATAGTCATCTGTCATCAAATTGACTTGTCTATTACTATTGTTAATAGTTAATAGGTGATGTTATTCATCTACTATCAAGTAGATCGTCAACATGTTTGCAGATCTTTACATAAAATGAGTTTTTAGAAAACAAAACTTTTCTACCTTAATACAGAAAAATCAATTGTGCTAGACCACTTTTTTGATGTTAACATTATCAATTTATTTTCCATAATTTGTTCAGTTTTAATTAAAGAAACTAAAACTGTAAGATATTTTAAATTTACATTTCAAACCATTCTCAATATGAATAATTTTAAATTTCTTCTAGTGCCAACTAAATAGACAATCAAGTGTAATGGAATATTAAATATTCGACTCTGTGTTATTAAAATGATTATTAAAACATACCTGGTACCCTCAAAGTAACCCTCGCAGTTCGAGGTGGATGTGCAGACAGTTGACAGTCGTAATGTGCTGCGTCTGTTGGACGGACTACCTTTATTTCTAGTCTCCAAATATCGGGTGGTATAAACCTTGCTGAGTACCTAAAAATAATCGAAAAAATATTAAATTAGTTTTGACTTATTAATTTTTTGTAGGAGGGGTATTTGGAAGAAAAATTTCGACTTATCCCTACCACTGAAGTTAAAATTGAAATTTACATAGGTTTTTCCCGCTCATTATAACTTCATGCTTCACAACTACCATGGACACACACCACTTATGAACTAAATAAAGAAAGTCAATCAAAATGGAACTCTTATTGCTTTTAGTCCTAGGACTTTCAAAGCAATAAGTCCTAGGACTAAAACACAATAACAATCAACCAAAATTAAAAAATTAATAAAATTAAACCCAAATTCATTGATAAATGAATATGGTACTTAACACCCATATTTATCATTATTATCATCCCACAAGAGTCCGCTTTTGGAAATAGCCTTGTTTATTGAGTGCCATCGCACTCACACAGCTATCAGCAACCATCCCCTGCCAATCGCTCTTTTGGACGAGCTGGTGGTCCATGATCTCCACTCTAAAACCTAACTCTAAGATTGGCACCTCGATGTCCAATCCTTTGTGCGATATATACTGCCCATTGTTATGTTAGCAGACAGTTGATTGTTTCGGCTATGTCGACCACATTGGTTCTCCGATTTACTTGGGTTCTTAGTAATTAAATTACCTGAGAACTTATAGTGAAAATAAAAAAATATAATTACTTTATACTCGTACCTTAACTAATGTTACATAGGAGGACGTAAAAACTTTTGCGACACTTCGAAGCAGTTGTCAGCTAAGTATTACTAGACCCCAGATGGAAGAAGTTTCTTAGAATAGGCAAAGTCACACGAACGTCGCAAAACTTTATGGTTAAGATTGTTTCCTAAAGTTTGCAGCGCATTCGGATTTCAGATTTAAAGAGTATTGTAAGAAAATTTTCTTGAAATAAACCTACCTGTCGTCAGCAGTGTACTGTTGAGTGCCCGTTGTGAGTAACTCCATTGGTTCTTCGTCGTTTTTTCGCCGCACCCATGACACCTGACAAACATTTTACATCTATTTTTAAAACCATAAACTTTAAATAAACCGCTAAGCCCAAAAGTCGAAAACGGCTGAATCAATTCGGCATTTTTTTTTTCAAATATTCAATAAAATCTGAGGAAGAGAAAAATTGGAAAAATGTAAAAATCACTAATTTTTTATGTCTCATGCAAAGTTCCTAGCTGACAATTAAAGAGCTGCGATATGTCACAGGACATTCAGAACTGTACAGTTGGTTACACGAGATAGAATCATCCACATTTCAAAAGAATTATTGACAATTTAAAATGTGAGACAGCGTTTAAATCGGATTGCGTGATGAGGTCTTTGACGTCACTGTGGTCACCTCCATTACATCTTTTTTAACTATTGGCAAATTTAAATCATCATGAAGGATGTCATTGGTGCTGTTGAAGGTGTTAGAAATGAAAAATACTGCTGATTGCAAAGATTACACAGAAGAGACGAAAAAACTGTGTAAATCTTATTTGAAAAAGGAACATACTTATTACCAGTTTATCATGAAGTGCATCCACTTTGCAGTCCAGGTGTGCTGTTGATCCAACCAAGGCTTCTATCTCGGGGGCTGCTGCTGCATATATACTGTTTCCGTTGCCAGGCCTATAAAAATAAATAAGCTTAAAATTTTGGAGTAGAATTATGCTTTTATTTCAAAATACAATCCTATATACTAGCCGGTGCCCGCGCTACGGTCCATTTTTGATTGATTTTGTAAACAATCTTGACGTATTATAACAAATTTTAAAATTGATGCTTTGAAAAAATAAATAATAAAAATTAAAATGTTTTAATTTATTTTTAGTGTTTTTTTCAATTTTATTTACGTACTCAACGTGATTTATGTAAAGACTACATACAATATAATCTGAAAACATTTAGTATTAGATGTTATATTCATATCATAAAATTCTTAAGTTAGAAATTATAAAAATACTAACTGAATTCTAAGTCTAATACCAGAATAGAAATCTTTATAATATTTTATGTTTCAATCGGTGGAGGTGGACGAACAATTTTTAACAAAAAGAAGTATCGAACAGATGGCACGAATGAAATAGCGAATTTACAGACTACCTAGTGCAGGAGTGTGGCTTTATATACTGTACCGTTAAATGTAAAACGTGAACTGGCTGCAGTCCAATGTACACTAACCGCATAAAAAACAAATAAAAAAGCAATTTGACCTGTGCCTAAAGGCTACCAAAATTTGCTAAAACAGAAAATAATGTTAAGTCAATCAAACGAAAGGTGTATTCTAATGAGTTAAATAAATGATGTCACTCAACCAACTAAATATTACAACAAGTTTGCTACAATAAACCAGTGAATTTTTTTTATCTTTTGGAATAATATGTACAGACTCCGCTCGTTTACGATTTTATATATTGATGATGATATACAAGAATAATTTGGTTTAGTAACAGCTAGTAAGTCTAGCAACCATTAAGAAAGTTATCTAAGACACTTTTGAAGCGGGTAAAGCCTTAATCAAAGCTTGTCCGACTATGAACGTTTTTGTTAACAATGAAGAATATTCTTCCTAACATTTTAGGGAACAATTTAATGCTGAAACCGCTTCAGCCAATATTTGTATAAGAATACAAACAGTAAGGTTACATAACATTACTAGAAAGCAACAGAAATCGCTTGTTGTTGACGTTGGGAGAATTTGGTTAGTAAAATAAATAGTATTGTTTTCACTCCAAAGCATTATCAAATTCTAACCGAAGTTAGATATTAAATTGTTTCAAAGTTTGTAACAGTTGCCGGTTTAGCGGTTTTTCGAAACAAAATTTGTTATCATATTTGGTACATTCCGTACCAAATACACATACCCACGTGATAGCAAACTTTTGTGTTTATTTAAACAAGGGAGCAGTAGCCTTTGAGACGTTTTTGAGCCGTTTGTTTTGCCATTGAGCCGTTGACAAATGAACTTATCCCATCAGAGACGGCTACGATCTACTGTGACATCACTGGGGGTCTTTTATCGAATAATCCATCTACCAATCCATCGCATATTGTCATAAATAATGTAACAAACATAAGAATGTCTTACCTTTCATTCCTATGATGGTGTGTATTCGAGTAAGCATCAAATATGTAATTGAGTAATGGAGAACTGGAACCAGTTTCTCCAGGCTTCCTCTTTCGTTCAGCCGTCATAGCAGGAGGACTCGGTATGGAGACGGTGCTTACTTCATTACTGTCCGATACACTCGTGGCCTGTACTTTCATCACTTGCATCGCCCGTCTCCTTCTATTCCTCTTGCTATCTCTTTCTTCATTTACATTATTTACAACTACATTAGCACCCTTGTTCACAATATGTACAGAGTCTATATTAGGACAACATTCAAGATTTGTATCGATAGAAGCAGAAGTTATATTGTTATAGAAGTTAAAATTATGTGTTAAAGTGAGATTGGAATGATTAAAGTTCGCCTCGAGTTTTGTTTGATTATGTATGTTGGAGTTAGCGTGTAGCATTTGATAAAGTTTGTTCAAAGTTGGCTGCGCCCCTTTATTGCTGGATCCGCCCAATATTCGCGATGTGGTATCGGCGTCGGTGCCTGCAAAACGAGTGAGGTTTTAGAATACATTTGTATTGTTTTGAAGACCTATGCGGTCGAGTCTAGCGCCCAACCCGGCATGATACGACTGGGTTGATAAACCAAACATGCCGATTGGGTGATAGAAATGATCGTGTACGGCTGGCATTACAGTCATCGACTATAGGTATGTAACAGGACCATGGTCCCATTGATCGTGTACGATTGATCGGACTCGCTGTAGCGAGTCTAGTACGTACATAAAAATCATTGATTACAGTAGGTTTTGTAATTAAGGTGGAGAGTTGTTACTGCGGCCAAGCGAGCTGTCCAAATGAATACGGAACGTGGTGTGACATGCCGCTACTTATATATAAATTATACTGAAAAATAAACGAGTGAAAATTGTGTACACTGCAATTTCTTAAACAAATAAATGTATGAAATACAAATAATTGATTTAATACCGATCGAAATATTAAAATTGTTGACGGAATCTCTCGACGAATTTGCCAGAGGCTTATATATACCTAACCTTTTTATTTGCACATTCGACCGACTCAATCATACACATAAAAAAAAACTTTTGACGGTGAGTGATTCCCCGTTTTTTGACTACGAAAATTAAAAGAAAATTTTAAAATTGAACATATAAAAAAATGTAACTGGGCTTCAGCATTACGTCTCGTGTTATTCAGTTAAATATAACGTGAAATAAGAATGAGTCCATTACAATGAATGAGACTTGGAGAAAATTTGATGGCAATAACTAACGTTTACCTCTGTAACAAAACTGATACGAGTATTAAAATTCGTTGAGAATTCATTGAATATACCTACTCTATAATAGAATTTAACGTTCGTGAAAAAGAAAAACTCTCATCTATTGTAATTGTTAATTTAAACCTTTTATTATAATAAGGATGAAATCTCACTTGATAAATAAAGAAAATTTTTTGTTGTTATATAAAAAACAATTAAAGTTTTTTTTTTATTCCATCGACATGATTATGACGTTCAAAACTTTTATTAGGTAGGGATATTATTATTTTAAGCATAAATTACTTTGGCGGTGTTTCTACCCAAAAAACATATACACAACACGGTGTTATACAAAAAAAAATGTATATGATTTTAAATTAAATACCTCGACAAGGCAATGCGGCAAGCGCGGCGAGCAATAGCGCCGCAGTAGCCGGCGCGCACATCGCTCCTACATCCTAGCGAACCGCTGAAACAAAAACACATAATTTTTCATATTGTTATAACACACCAGGAATTAACAAAGGCCGTGGAAAATATGAGATTTCGGAACTAAATGCCTTTGTATTTTTTATAATACACTAGCTGCTGCCCGCGACTTTGCCCGCGTAACTTTGTAAATTATATACTAAAACCTTCCTCTAGAACCACTCTATCCATTGGTAAAAACAGCATGAAAATTTTTGAGTTTGTCGCGAACAGACAGACGCAGTAGTTTTTGAGTAGGGATAAATTCCGTAATATCATAAGAGCCTATGTAAAAATTTACAATGATACCTACAATACTGCCTGCCAAAATTTACATTCAAAAAGATAAACATGTACATGTAAACATTACAACACCTTGATACTTGATAATAATATGTATAATATAAAACAGATTTTAGATTGTAATGAAACTTAGCTTATGTTTATTAAAATCAAAGTTTTAAAAGTTATCGCTCTAATAAGTAGAAAATGTAAAATTTTCATGTTCAACACTTATTATCTAATATTATCTAATATTTTAAAATTTAAAATGTTATTATAACTGAACGTGACGATTCTGCGTTGCTTCAGGCTATCTGTAAAGTCTGCAGCGATGCAATAACAATAATAAAAAACAACTAGTTATTGATTTAAAAAATAACATCTATCTGTTACCTTGTGAAAAAGAAACTATTGTAAAAACGATGTAAAACATTTTTTTTTAAATACGGATAAATTTCGGAATATTGAAACACAAGTTTTCCTTGTGAAAATCATTGAGAATTGATCGAGCGGCCTTGGATGAATGGAATTTCCAATTCAGTGATAACTTTGAAACGTGAGTGTCAATATTCATCGTGGTCCACCTCGGTTTGAATTACAACGATTCTGGTGAGAATTTTAATGTAAAATTAACATACTTTTATAACTACATACAAATTTGATATATAGGTATCAAGACTTGAAATATTTGTATTTGTTTTCGAATATTATATTATTCGTTAAAAACATTTTTTTTTAAATCGATTTATTTGTACAATATTGCGGCAAAAGAAGAATATTATAATCAGACTTTACTAAATAAAAACTATTTTTTTAAAAATAAAAAAAACTAAATATAAGCTTATTTTTAGTCTCTAAAATAAAATAATATTGTCATCTTTGATGAACATCTAACAACTAAATTAACAATGTATCTTGCATTTGGCAGCGCACTTGCAGCAGCTAGATTGCTCGTGTTATAGGCGACGGTAGCCACCTACCATCAAGTCATCAGTCAACCTTTCTGTCGACCTTATCATTTAAAAAAAAAATGGCTAGTATGCTGATTTCCCATTCCTCTTGATGCTGTAGCTTTCTCGCCTATGCATCAATCACATGTAGATGCAAGTACGTATAGAGTTGCAAGCCTACACTACATATTATAAAAGAAACTCAAAAAACTACTACACCAATTTTCATGCTGTTTTCACCAATGGATAGAGTGGTTCTCGAGGAAGGTTTTAGTATATAATTTACAAAGTTACGCGGGTGAAGTCGCGGGAAGCAGCTAGTTGATAGGATAAATAAAAACAAGTATGTACAGTCGGCCGCAAAAGTCGATTAACACATTCAAAAGTGCAAAACAACTGAACACTCAACGCGCCATAAGTCACGACTAGAGAACAAAATAAGCTTCACGTACAAACGAGCGTAAAAAACTTCAGTAAGTAAGTAGGTACTTAAGTTGATTGTTCAGTTGTTTTGCACTTTTGAATGTGTTAATCGACTTATGCGGCCGACTGTATGTACGCACTAAAATACAACAGCACAAGTGATGTTATTTCACAGAGACTTTTTCTAAAGGGAGTTGTCAGACGTTTTTGTAAGGGACTACTGCCCTGTTTATGTAGACCACAGTGCATTTTCGCCATCAATACGAAACTGTATATATGTGTCGTTCATTGTAAAAGTGGTGTAACTCCCTATTTTTAAAACCATATTTTCTTGCCTAATGCCTATGACATTTAGTCATAACTTTCAATATAAAAGTGAAGTAACTCCAATAGATTAATTAAAATATCATAGATGAAAACAATGAATGAATGCTTATATTTTTTTTCCTACACTATAATTCGCAAAAAGCTCGTTATTCTAAAATTCAGTTAAAAGGAGATAGTTCACTTTTACATTGAACGACATATATATAGCATTATCTTTTTAATATCTTCTTCTCCTTACCAATCTATAATATTCCTAATAGTTCCTTGAGAACATAAATACTCGCATATTTTACGTGAAACGTTCTTAGAGTAAGAAAACTTAGGTATACGCGGATTTATCTGGGTTTACTTAGGATAATCTGGGGTCTTTGTGTAGCGAGTCTGCAATGTACTGACGGCCAATACAAAAAGGCTACATTCAAAGTGCCTGCTAAAATAAACCACAGAAGCTTTCTGAAGTAAAAAGTTTACTGAAAAGAGTTTTTATATTACATAAATTACGCCCGGCATATTCGATGCAATGAAAAATGAATGAAAATAATAAAGAACGAAATTCATGCGCTTAATTATTTTGCTTTACTATTTCGGGGTTTATTTGGAATATTTTAAAGTGAATGTGTGTTTGTTTGTAATGAATAAACACAAAAACTCCTGCGCTGATTATAAAAATTATTTCACCTATAGAAAGCTACATTATCGGCGAGTAACATAGGTTGTGTTTTATTTTCAAAGAAATTAAAAATCTCTGGGAAAATTACAATAAAGTGAGGCAAGGTATCAAAAATTTGTCATTATTTGGCTTACGCCAAGAAAACTATTAATGATACATAAAATAATGTGCCTAGTATATGTTCATATTATGTAGTAACTACACTCATCATTGCCCACAATAAAGGTTCACGAGGATAGTCAATAAAATTAAAGCACGGGAAGAATCGAAAAGATGATGGCATTCGTATCATGTTATTAATTCTTATACAATTAAATACTTTCATAATCAAGGCCGATTATTTACATGTAAATGTCTGTTAAAAATATTCGAATCGGACCTTTGTTTAGAATTTAAAAAAAAAAACACAGCTACGATACGCTTAGGGCCTCTTTCACCATCTCTGAGTAAAGTGTCAAGTAGGCTAACCGCCATTTAAATTCACCGGTAAGAAAGCGTACGAATTTCACCATCTTCGAGTAGCATTACTCAATGGGTAATTTCAATGAAATTGAAACAAGATACTCATAACATTTACTCGCCAATTAGCGTTACTACAGCCAATAATAGTTACTACATATTTAATTTTTTGTTTAGTTTGTAATCAATGAATTATTTTTTGTATATAAAATTTTATATTAATATCTTAAGACGAAGTCCAGCTCTACTAATGAACGAATTACGATTATTTTATAATGAAGAAATCAATTTGTTGGTTTCCAAAGAAGAATTGTAAAAATTTTTGCTTTAGGAAAATTATATAACGACCGCGTAACTGCGGGTGACCGCGTCAGACTTTTGACCCGGAAAATATTTCAGAGAATTGCTTACTAAAACACAAGCCATTATTTTAAACAACTTGAAATATTTTGAACAACTTGAAATATATCCGTAAGATCTTTTCCTGCGGAAGCCGCGAGTTCTTTTGAAATTATTTATTTAAAAAGATACTAGTACCAAATTTTGGAAGGACATAAATGAAACAGTATGCTGAAAAATATTTCTCAGAAAGTTCCTATAAGACTTTACTGAGTTTTATTCGAGTGAAAAAGTTTTAACCATAGATAATTTTTTCAAGATATTTTTATCTCATCAATAAGTATATATAATCAAAACACCTACGTTTAAGTAATAATCTTATCCAGATTCGCTCGGTTTTTTTTTTCTGTGAATTATATACACAAGCCATCCTCGTTTATCGTCTCGTCTATTATATATGTTATCTCGGTCTTTATAATATTAAGCGCCTTTTTCACAAACGTCAAGTAGGCCAAACTGTCATTTAAAGTCACCGGTAACCGGGGATAATGGAGCTGATATACCTTTGTTTGTACGGTAAACATTACATAGAAAATAATAAAAAAAATTTGGCTATCGAATGATGCAGTAAACCGAGTGCATAATTCTATATAACAGAAAATTATTTCTAAAAGTAACACTTTAGAACTTACATGTAGTTTGTGAAAGAGGCCCTAAGTGTAGATATATAAACCGGCTTTAAAGTAAGCTTTAGTTTTGAAGTTATAAATTCAAACTCAAAACTAATAAAAATTAAGTTATTCTTGTATGTCGCCCGATTAACTAGGCCTTCGATTGACTAGTTGTACACACAAGTAACTTATTCGTATTTTTATATTTTGATAAAAAATATTCTTATTCTGAGGCGAGAGTAGGTAGGAGTAGGCTGACTTACTTTTAAGCCCAAAAGACGTATTATACCCACTTAATCCCATTCACCTTCAGTGTATAATGAGGACTTATCTGCTTCGTAAGCCGACTCAGATACCGTTTAAAATTTTTAAACAGTTTGCTACAGATTACTTAAATAAAAGAATTCAAGGTTTTTTATTTTTTCTTATTTCCAAATTTGTTAAACTTACCTAGTATAATTTTAGGTCGCTTTTTGTCGCTAAGTCCACGAGAGTGGCTGAGATGATGGCGGGTATATTGATGATATATATAAACCTCGTATAGAGAGCTCTTTTCATTAATTAAAATTTTATAAAGATCTGTAGTTAGCGGAAATACTTTAAAACAGCTACTTTATTTTCTAATAATATGTAATATTTTGTTCTAAACTGTAAATATAAATCTTACCTATATAAAAAAAGTAATGTTTATTTATTTCATCACAAAACACCAAAAATTCTAAATTCCAGATTATTCCAGAGAGAAACCCTGCGAGCGCCGGTTATTTAGGTCAGATTTAATGAATATTCAATACAAACGTAGAGGTCAAATAAACAAAGAATTGTCTGTAATTCGGCCCTTAAGTAAAACTTTGGTGTTTAACTTATACTGCATTTCGCAGTAATAAATTGGGAAGCCCGTATAGCGAAAATAATAATCAAAATTTTTTCTATCCCTATGCCTTCCTAATACCCTATTCTTTAATCCCATCAATGTCAGCAGCACACTTGTAGAGCCCCAAGGCGTTACTTGTGTTAATATAGGAGACGATAGCCGCTTACTATCAAGTTACAAGAAATAAATGTGTATGTCAGATCCCACATACGACTGGAGTAAACTCCAGTGACTGGAGTAACACATAATTTTGAATTTCAATTTTGAATTGTAAATTTTGAATTTGAATTTTGAATTTGAATTTTAATTTTGAATTTGGAATTTAAATTTGGAATTTGAATTTTGAATTTGAA
This sequence comes from Synanthedon formicaeformis, assembly GCA_945859745.1. NCBI lineage: Eukaryota > Metazoa > Arthropoda > Insecta > Lepidoptera > Sesiidae > Synanthedon > Synanthedon formicaeformis. The sequence continues at coordinate 2,405,792 of OX243956.1, read as the reverse complement.
TTGAATTTTGAATTTTAAATCTAAATTTTTAATTTGAATCGAATTTTGAATTTTGACTGAATTTTGACATTGAATTTGAATTTTTTCAAAGTGTAAGGTGCGCAAGGTACGTTGCGCAGAAGAACAACGCTTTTTATTTACTTAACACCTATATTAATTTTACCCCTTATAAAATTTCCTTATAAAATTGTAAATCGACTCTTAAGGAGAAAACTCCAAAAAGAAAACTTAATTTAACTCAGAACTCAGCAAAAACAAAGCACACACAATGAAATAAATATGACATGTCGCTCTTGAAAATTTAGTGTTACCTATAAAAATGTTAAACGAAAAATACGAAGAATTGTTGCAGTAAATAAAAAAATAGTATCTACCAATAAAATATCGAATAGAACAATTTCCAACACAAAACCGGGAAGCATCTGTCGTACGGTAATAAGGGCAGTATATCACGTCTCCAGAAGCGAACCGAGCCTGAGAAACGACCAGCTTATACAACCTAGAGCATTTTGAACAACTCAATCCAGTTCTCATGTCGATTTTATTATTTTCGTATTAGAATTTATTTTTCAATGTCATTATACCTGAAGCGTTGTTTAATGAACGCCATTTCTATACAAATACCTATAATATATAAAATGACATAACAATATATTAGATAATATGGGTACTTAGTTGTAATTTTTATAAAATTATCAATAAATATAGCAAACTAAAGCAAAAATATTAAAATAAAAAATATAGAAATAAAAAATAAAAATAATAATTACCTATTGAAAATTTTAAATGAATTTATGTAAAACCTAAAGGGTTTACCTATCAAGTATGTATTTTGCTTATCACAATTTTTTTTAAAAGAAATAAAATGTGAGTTAGGGCTTCAATAATGAAGAAATGCATACGAAACATAAATAGTCTAACTATAAAATTTAACTTAATCTGCAGGGTTAGTTTGCTCCACTTGTATATAAATGTGCGGTTTCTTAAGACGGGATTAGGTCAAGTAGCAAAGTAATACTACAATGTTTTACTGTCACTTTGGTTTTCTCGGACTTATCCGATAGTATCTCAGATAGCCACATTTTGTTAGTAAACTTTTCTTTAAAAGTTATTATCACTTTCTAAACTTAGCCAAAGGTAGCTCAAAAGTTTATATTAAGGAACATTTATCTACCTCGTTTATTACTAGCTGCTGCCCGTGACTTCGCCCGCGTAACTTTGTAAAATATATATTAAAACCTTCCTCGAGAACCACTCTATCCATTGGTGAAAACAGCATGAAAATTGGTGCAGTAGTTTTAGAGTTTATCGCGAACTAGACAGACGCGGCGGAGGCGATTGAAATTTTTCTAGTATTGTATTGTGATAATTTTTTCTTTTTCTAAAATTCACATAAATCTTTGATAACTTATTTCTAATATTGTTATATAAATTAGTAATAACATATACACTAGACCTGAGGAGGTTTTTTTTTCTCTAGGAGAAGTATCTGTACAGTATTTAACAACTATTAATGTTTTTTGAAAATCGCACCAGAATAAAAAGTATTTTATTATATGTTAATCCAATAGTGAAAACTGCATAGCGCACACCAAAGCACAGACAAACAGACAATAATTCTAAAAACTATTTTTTTTACCTCGGTACATAAGTATACAGCTTGTACAAATTGTGTTCTTGAAGAAATATTTAATGTACAGACACGGTTCTTTTACTACGAGTATTTTATTATAATTATGTATGTATAGATGTAATTAAATAAACAAACCTCCGATTAAGCGTTGTGATGTGGACATACCATCTGTGTGCCATCCTCTAATGGAATGAATAACAGTTTATTGATAAATGATACATCGACAAACACAGAAAGCCCAATATCTGCTATTGCTACTGTGCTGTTGTGTGTCGGCAGCTCACTTGTATCCCCTTGGTAGTTGCTAGTGTTTATAGGCAAAGGTAACCCACCTCAGTATCAACTTGTCTGTCATCAACTGGCCAAAAATGCTAAAGCAATTTATGTTGAGCTATTGTCTAAAATAGATCTGCTTCATGGATGACATATCCCCTTCATAGATGATGTTGTATCATCTAGGGGGATTGTAGTGGACAGATTGATCAAGAAAATAATTAAGGTAGGAGAACGAACACCATTCATACTAATAAAATAATTTCGCGATTTTCTGCAAGAGAGGGTGGTTACTGTCATTAGAAAAGGTGTCTCATTTTTTTCTAAAATAACAGATAAAATAAATTACTCCCTCTGTATGTAAACGATAACAGGATAGGTATCAGGTTTGAGCAAAACAATAAAATATTGTGTGGTTATAACAAATAACACAATTACTAAGGCGTAGAAGGGAGACTTTTTTGCATTTAGAATATAAGATCATGAGTAATAGCTCCCAGGTGCGAAAATGATAAGTTATTTGCTCACTTTTGACAGGATTCATATAAGGTAAGGTGTCTCGTGGAGGCGCTGGGCCTCGGTGACGTTACTTATCATAGTGTCACGAATCAACTTTGAATTATGATTCGTATATAAAAATTTACGGAACAAAATAACAGTGACGACGTAGTGCCTTCGGGAGTAACAAAATACTGCTTGACGTTTTTATGTAAATAAATTTTCTGAAGTATGCATATATTCCAATATATAATTTTATGTAAAGATCATGTAAACTCGACAAATAAAGTGCTTTATCACCCTAAGATTAAACATTCTTTGTATGTCGTAGAATGATAAGGTCAGTTTTCCTTTGAAAATTCAAAGGGACAATTATGTCAATCAGTCATCAATACCTATTTCAAATCTAAGCCTTAGCGAATTTTGAAATGAATGGAATTTGTTATCGAAACTGATAAAGCACTTTTTTGGTCAGCCATACATACTGATGGTCCGCTTGCTAGATAGTAGGTGGCTACGTCACCTATAAAGATAGCCAATGCTATAAATGCATTTGTAGTGGCGATTTTGAAAAGATAAGGTATAAGCACTGGTGGGAAATGGGCTTTGACATCTTTTACTCTGTCACCAAATATTATAACTGCAACGTATAAAGGCTTAACTTACATTTGTACTCCAACTCCAAAAATATGAAATTTGGGTTCCCCTACGACCAAGTCTCTTACAAGGTAAATTATCTCGTTCAACAATATTTTAATAAGCAAGTAAAATATTGTTTTAAATGGAAACTCGGTCCGAGTTCCAATAACCTGATTACGATCGCGACGGAATAGGAAGGAAGGGCAAATTGTATTTGCTTTGGACTTAGCTAGAGAGATTGTAATTCAAGGATATCAAACAAGCCGACAGTTGTTTTAGGACTGCTATTCTTACTTATCTCAATTTTGGAACATGCGTTAAGGAAAAAAAATACACACGCAACTTTGTATTGATTCACCTGGTCGGTAGAAAAAATTAATTCGATGTCAGTTGGTTCGTCGCGTTTAGATTCAAACTCAGGGAATCTTTTCACATAAGTACTTTAAATTTTTTTTTTCATTTCAAAAATATTCTTTGATATTTACAGGCCAATTTACAGTCACTTAGTGTAAAACTCAATTGTTTTACTGTGTTCAATTTTTTTAAAATTGTTCACACGTTTGACGCTGTAACATTGAATATTAATCCCAAATTCGAATTATATACGACCTACTTTCAGAACAAAAGTCATGAAAAAGTTTTGGATTGCAGTATTTTAATTAATACACGTACAATGGAGAACACCAGCACATCCAAATATTACTATAAAAATTACTGGATTTGATGCGCCTACTCGTGTAAATAATAATAGTTTTTGTTTCATCGAAATCGGGCTAGGATTTCCAAAGTTATAGCGTTGTAAAGTTTCACCTCTTTTAAAATTTTCGTTCATACGCGCGCTACTGCTATGACGTCACAACGCAACAGTCTCTGTCCGATTGCGAGTAATGCGGAGTGTTTACCTTCATAAAATTTGATTGTTGTGGTTTGCAGTTATTATTTTAAGTATTTGTGTTAGCGATTACTTTAAATATTATTGTTATTAAAAAAACATAGCGATGGAAGAGAGTTTTGTAAAAGGACAGTCGGATAACCTACCAAAAGTCGACATTTTTATGGTTGCGCGATATCTTAGAATGGGGATTTTGTAGCCGCAGAATAGAGAGAAATAAAACTGAATAAGTAAATAACATTAAGTAAGTAAGATTTTCGATCAAGTTTTATTAAGGGTTTTTTAAAAACCTTTTTTCAATAAAATATAATAAAAAGGATTTTTAAAGTTTTTTGTTTTATTAAAAGGTTTATTTTTGCTGAGTTTTAAATGGCAGGGGTGACAAATATTTTCTTAATTTCATTTTTAAATATGTACCTATTGATTTTTTTATTTGGTACAAAACAAAAAGTTCATTTCATCCTTCATAACAAATAAACTGAGTGATATGACTTGATCGTCATAAAACATCACTCAGATAAAAAGGGATGTATGCTCTGTAAAATTACTCCGACGCATCTGGAACGAACGAACGAATGAACAAACGAACGAATGAACGAACGAACGAATGAATGATAGAGTGAATGAAATGAATGAATAAATAAATAAATAAATGAATGAATGGATAATAAATATCTTCACACATTCCACACAGTACCATCCAGTTCCACATTAAGCCACTAATGCTTGTATTATGGATATCAGACAGTTGATATACTATGATTACTTTTTTTTACGAACATATTATTATTATTATTATAACTACAAAACGTCCATGACATAGGTACAAAGGTAAATGTTAACACATAAATATATGCCCCTAGCGGGATTCGAACCCGAGCGAGATCACTAGGTTAACAGCTAGATGCTAGATAGGATAGCTAGTTAGCTATATGTAAGTATGTAACAAAGAAAAAAAATGGTATTTTTGAAGTATTCAACAAATTTCAGATTTATGAAATTCTTTACTGTGATGAACTATGTTCAGATACAAAGATTTTGGGAGAGGTGCATAAACAAAAAAAAATTATCAATCCTGAGACACAATAAAACTCGATCCGTTCTTTACTATTTTATTATTATGTACCTACTAATAGACTAATTTTAACATGTTATGTTTATAAATAAAAATAAATAGATATTACGTTATGCTAACTTTTAACTTCATAAATTTTAACCACTTTTTCCAAATATTATTATCGCGTGGTACAGAAAAAAAACTATTTTTGGGTTGTTTTTTCACTGGAGTTGGTACACATAGGCACAATACAATATTTGTTAACAATTTTAGTGATGCACTATAAGAAAAATAATTAAATTTATAGCGAGACGGCGAGCGCAACGAGCGAAAGTATGTAGATACGCAGAACCGTGTTACGTTATGACGTCACACGTTAGCGCGATCACTCAAGATCACTAGTCGCGGAAGCCGTACTTTAACGTTTAATATCTCAGTCATTTTTGAAGATAGGAAAAAAATAAAAACAGATTATTTTTTCTCGAGTTACCTATTTTGCAGATTTGCTGAAAAAAAAAATCATTTTGGTTCTCCATTCTGATTTTAGGCATTATTGTGGAGACAGCAGGTTACCGTTAGTTGTAAAGGTTTCTTTCGCTCCAGTTATTTGTGATCTCATTGCTATAATGTGATTACTCATTATGCTTCTCTAGTTTTTCACCTACTTATTAAAACAATGAAAGCGAATGTGACTCTGTCTGCCTGTATTGTTTCCACAGCTAAACTTCTGAATTGATTTTGTGTGAGACAAATGCCATTGTTCTAATAATGTCAGGCCAATATTTGTTGTTAACAATTTTTTTATATATTTTTTTATTTTACTTATCTTATGAATTATCTTTGATTTTTTACTTAAAACACCTTCTTAATGTAAATGTAACGATCTTTGGTTACTAATTATAGAGAGTTTTCTTAGTAACGTCACAACTCACAAAAGAAATAGCAAGAAACGTTTAATTTTAAACAAACCACCTAAGCCTTCTCTTCTCATCAAAATCAATACGAGCTTCACGCATGTTTAAACACTCGTCTTATAATTAATTTATTCCCATTTATTATTCTAATTGTAGCCAGCTCGTTCAACACTCCATACACGAATGTGAACAAGCCAAATTGTTACAGGGTGATGGTTTTCTAAAAAGTTTTTGACACTAAAAATCCGATGCATTTAATTTTCTAACAATAACAGGAATTTTAATTACAACAATCAGATTTCGTTATTTGGTTTAACTGCTTAATATATATATATATATATATATATATATATATATATATATTAAGATTACTTTACTCTTACTATTACTACTATTACTACTACTATTACTTAATAAAATATAATAAATTATAAAGACAATATGTATGTTTAATAAAAAAAATCAATACTAATAATAAATCTGTAGGGGTCGATCATGGAGTAATTTACATTGTTTTCAGAAATATCGTGTATATAGGCTCTATACATGATACTGAAACAAAATTGACGATTTTTAGAATTTTTTTCTGTATGTATGTATGTATATAAGTATGTATGTTCCTCTATAACTCTTAAACGAATCAACTGATTTTCATGAAACTTGGTAGATAAACATTTAGACGTATGGGACACATGATAGGCTACTTTTTTCTTTTTCAACGCGGACGAAGTCGCGGGCGCCAACTAGTATGAAATAAATACTGTTTAGTACAGTAGTAGTAGTGGCAGGGCATACTGAGTCTCACAATAATAAATTCTATAATCCGTCTTGCAGCTAGACCGACTACCGTGAAGTGACAGCTGCTGAGTGCTGAGTATACCTAAGCCCATTTCCCTATCTCTTCAGCATCTGTGGCGTTGCTTGTATTAACAGGCGAGGATGACCACTGTTATTTGAACTTATTTGTATCAAAATTAATAATAATGATTTACTTATATGTTGTTATTTATACTAAGGCATGTATATACATTGATACATATATTTACATAATTAATATTTTTTTATACCTATTTATTAATATTAACATAATAAGTCCGACCTTTTTTGGAAGGAAATAGAGAGAATTTGATTTTTTCCAGTGTTTATAGTGACTTGGGAAGAAAATTTAGAATATTCCGAATCCAAAATTTTTGCGTAATTTTTTCAGTAATTAAAAAATATATTTGGGTGTAAAATTTGCTATTTATAATGCCCTGTAAAATTAGATCATCCTGTGTATTACGTCCGTATCTTTCATAATAACAGAAAGCAGTTTAAATTAATGATCCACATTTTGTGTTTTAAGTGCTAAATGGCTGTATCTTGTTACTAAGAGAAATGAAAATTGAGAAACAACATTGGCTACGTTTTGATTAATTGTTGTGACGAACAATTTCAAATTTCGAGTGGAAAGTTAAATGCGATTTACTTTAAAAGATCTCCCATTTTATTTCAAATTTATCTTGTAGTAGCTTTTGCACGTGACTTCGTGTGCAGCCTTTTTCTAAGACTGCTCATTTTTTTTCTAAGGCGTTGATTTTTTTTAGAAGATTTTTTTTAGGTGCATCCCTGATAACGATATGATCGATAAAGTACTTTCGGAGTTTTTCTTTTACATTATTTAAATTCGGAATCGACTTTAGTACCGATTAGAGATGGGATATTTCATTTTTCTTTCTATGTGAGACTTTAATTGCGTGTATTATACAATTATTACACAGTTTATTGAGTATTTAATTAATATATATTATATTAAAAATATTTACAAACTAGCGACCCGCTCCCGTCTTCGCCTGGGGTGCAATTTTTTTATATAAAAATCCTCCCCGTTTATCTTATCATATATTAAGTTGTATTAATTTCTTCTTCTTTCTTTCTTTCTTTCTTTCTTCACTACTAATTTTTCGCTAGAAACATGTAAATGTATGTTATTATATTATTGTTTTCGATTTAACGGCTGAAACTTGAACCACTAGACAAAAAGAAATTGGGACGTTTACTTGAAAAGGACGTATAATTTGGAAATAAGGTTTCATAGATATTTAAGTTTGAAAGTATATAAAATATGAAAGTATAAAAAGTCTTTATCCACATTTATAAAAACTGAAATACTCACAGGAAATCGCTGAAGTTAAGAAAAACTTTTATTGCCAATTTCTCCAGTGTAAGTTTAAAAAACCAATAACCTGATTTTAAAGGATGTTCTTTAAGGTTTAGACAGTAATAATTCTTATTAAGTTAGTAAAAGCCTTTGATAAAAATATCTCTGTCTCAACAGCAGTTCGTTCTCTTACCTACATTTTAGATAAAAGTCAGTGGTATTTGTTCTGAAACTATGTCAAATATAAATGCCTCGACCTATCTTTCAACAATGTCTTGACCGGGCAAATATTTGTCCCTGATAGCACGACTTGAGAGCTTTATACTTATACGAAAGCTTCTAGGTACGATTATTTTTATGATTGAATAAATATTTCTAAATTTATTCTATACATATTATGTATAAAATATGTTTTATTTAGAAGACTACTCTAACAGCACTAGTGCTGTTTTATTTCCGTACATAAGTCATTATTTCCGTACATAAGTCATTGGATAAGTCAACAGATTTATTTTATGTAAAATTATTGTTTGTACCTAGTCATTGCTAGAAGAGTAGTGTAAAACCAAAAGTAATATAGTGGTTTATTAAATTGATATTAGAAATTATCAAGTGGTAGAAATAGAAATATTTATTGAGAGAAATATTTCTAAGATATATTTGTTAATATTATTAGGTGTTTTCCTATAACAATATGTTTTCCTGAACAAACTAAACTAAACTACGAATATAAGAAAACGGTCAAAAAATACGTGACATTCAGCTACACATGCAACTTTCACAAACTTATACGAAGTGGGTGAAACGTTGTGACCCTTAACAAACTGCCATCGTTACCAGAAGGTCGAAACAATATTTATGAACTACGGCACAAATAAACTGTACAAATTGCGAGAAAAAGCGAACATCGAATATAATTTTCTGCTTCATTTTTGAAGAAATTTAGGATTTCTTATAGTAAGTACACTTATGACTTATATTGATTGATTGATTAGGTTATTAAAATTTTTATTGAATACTTTTGACAAAGGATTTGCCTGCGTGAAATATTACAAAGTAGCTTATGTTCTTCTTTAGAATTCAAGCTTGATTTCTTCAGCTGATACCAGTTATATTTAACTGGGAAAATGTGTATAAAAATATACATTAAACAGACATAAAAAAATGTGACTCAGTTATAAGAGTATCGTCTTTGCCATGACCTTAATCAACACCCAAAAATTGCCCACTGCTGGACATAGACCTAACCCATGGACCACCGAATCCTATAAAATTTCTTAATTGAATCCAAAAATCCTGTTAATCTATAGGTATTTCGTATGGATATACGTGAAAATATAATTATGTTGTATCATAATAGAATATTGTGTGATAGCTCGTTAGAAAAAAAATTGAATAAATCTCAATATGCTCCGTACAGCAGATTTTAGCCCGGTTTTAGGAAACAAAGTACATAAGAATAATCCCTCCGAATACGGAACAAACCAGAAACCATTTTTTATCTTTTTAAATTAATATACTATTTCAGACCGTTTCTTAATACCACTAAATTCGGCAACGCACTTGCAGCAGCTGTGTCGTTTCTTGTGTCAATAGGCGACGGTAGCCACCTGCCATCAACTTGACCGTCAACCGGTCTGGGATGACCTATATATAAAAGGATATTTTATTTAAATAAAACCGTCTTGTATCGTTCCTAAGTGTATAATAAGAAGTTTGTCAATAATAAGAAGACTAGTATAGAACTGAAATTTTTAAAATTGTTCATTCGTACCTCCATTAAAGTTTACTTATAACATTTTTTTGCCTGTCGATAAATGAGTTAATTGCTGTTCACATGACAGAACATCCATATGGTTCGATCTGTTTCTTGATTCAGATTTGAGATATGAATGGTTATCAAGGGTGTTGATGATCTAGACATATGCACAAATATAGATATTTATTATTTTTTAGAACAATTATTAAATAATGCTGCTTATAAATACTGATTTTTAAAAATCTTTTCAAAGTATATTTACTTAAAAAATGTTTTAAGACTTACACACTGTGTTAAACGAACCTCTTAATTTTGTTTAAAAAATATCTTTTTACCTAAACTCTTGGCACAAATTAAGTTGAAGTTTTAATTTTATTAATTGTCGTTAATCAAGTTTCCTTTCTTATTTAACGGACCCATTACCTACTTGAACGAAGGTTTTATTTTAAATTTCGAATCGCTGTCTTGGGAATGTCCCTTATAAACTAAATTATAAACAGGTATACTATTGCGAGCTCGTTCACATACTCTTAAATTTTATCAGTAGTATGGCACACTGCGTAATGTAATTATTATATATATTATGTAAAATCCTTTGATCCCATAATCAAACAGTTTTACAGTTTTATGAGACAATGTTAAATAATAAGTTTTTAATACTTGTACTTTTTAATAAATAAATATAAATAAAGAATATATCTTTTCTAATATCACCTATATATAATAGAAATAATATATTTTAGTTATAATTTTTTTTTCTTTTTTTTTAAGGTTTCTAGTTTTAGGTTCAATAGTAAGTTTTGTTTTTTATTTAGTATAGATTATTTGTAAATATATATAACTTAATTTTAGATATAGATTAGTTATTCTTATATTATTTATTTTTTACCATTTATAATTGTTGTCTTTGTTCAATGATTAGCTCAATAATCTTAAGAAGAGTTATAATAGAAAAGAAAATATAATACTCCAAATTTCAAGTGTAATCTCGCTTTCAATACGGCGTTAATTGTTTGTAACTTTCAATACTTAAACGTATTCAGTAAGCCATAAAATTTATATTTTTTCGGATGGATTATACTTAAAATACTTTGACCTTTTCGAAGTAGATCGAGGCCTTAACAGTTTTCCCCATTGTTCCGACAACGAGAGAACATTGTTACAAGACGTCTCTTGAATACTGAATGGGCAATAATAATTATTATCATAACATAGGCACGTTCATAAAGTCGATATCAACGTGGTAATAACGGAATTTGAAATGAAATTGTATTATGTGCCACGTAGCGGAATGTAGGATGTAGGACAAGCTTAGCATAACAAACCTTACGATTATGTATAACTTGCTGTTGCAGGTGATTTCGTCCGTATAACTTAATAAAATATTAAAGTAATGTCATTTTTGCATTGGACATGTATTGATATATACTTTGTATGTGAAAATGTTTTGCACTAAGTATTTTTATTTAGCTTATTTTTCATTGGCATTCTACGACAAAAGCAATTTTTAATTATTGTTTCATTTTGAAATCTAACTATTCATGGAGACTGTAAAGAAATTCTATAATTCTAATTAATGAGATTCTTTACAGTGTCCATAAATAGCAAGATTTCAAATGAAACTCTTTGAAGTCACACTCAATCAAGAAGTTCTAAAATGGAGCTTAAGACTTATCCACTCACTTATTTATAGCTATAAGGATTATTTTCAAAGTGACAATTTGGATCCGTGAAAACTTTTGAAACAGTTTTTATCCAGTATATTTTTTTTTTGTAAAATTTGGTAATGTTCGTTTATTCAAAAAAGCTTCGAAAGTTTCGAATTCGATCACAATGTCAGGTGCATACACATAGTCAGGGGTAAAGAAAAAATATAGAATATAGGTCATAGGATAATAAGTTTCATCAAGAAAAATAGTATAATTAAAAATAAAAACTCAAGGACTGTCAAAAATGTGAGTACTACAGATTGGACGATTAAATATTAAAGTTTTAACGCCTTAGACAAAGGAACACGGACGTAATCTTGAAAAAAGCTATAAAATGTAATAAAAATCCGTTGAGTAGTTTTTACCTGAAAGATTTTCTAGCATTTACGTACTCACAAACCTTCGTATTTAATATTAAGTAGGATATTTTCATGTGGTAGTAGTTCCCACGGGATAATAATTCAGAAATTTATCAATGCAACCACAGACAACAGCCACTTGAAATATTATTTGAGGCCAGTTAAACCGGTCCATTTAAAACAATTAATACACAGTAACTGTTGAGGTATGTAAGTGGGTTACCGTATAAATAGCGTCCATGTTTATGCAAAACTTTAGTAGAGTCCTGCGAAGTGGAGATAAGCTTTTCATATGAATACTAACCGACTATACGTCTGTCCCGGTCCTGTTTGACGGGTATATTCATTTTCGAAACGTCCGGACGTGAGCGTCACCACAACGGATGAAGAGCGAAGAGCCATTGTATCGCTTAAACATCTATGCGAACATATTTTATGCAAATGTTGAGCAATTTTTTATAGGTAATCAAAACTTCACATATAATTTTCAGTGGTAGGTACAGTATGAATAAAATAAAATAAAAAATATTGTAAATACAATTGAATTATGTTTGAGTGTTTACTACCCAATAATTAGTATATATATATATATATATATATATATATAAAGGTGAAGAATTTGTTTGTTTGGTTGTACGCGCTAATCTCAGGAACTACTGATTCGAATTGAAAAATTATTTTTGTGTTGGATAGTCCATTTATCGAGGAAGGCTATAGGCTATAGAGCAAAGATTTTCTGTAGAGAATGCGGACGAAGTCGCGGGCAAGAGCTAGTAATGAATATAATTCAAAATTTATGTATATATTTTGTAGAATAAAATTGTATCCGTGCAAAATCGGAAGCGGGTCTCTAGTATTATATAATATATTTTCACAGGGATCTAGAAAATGATGAAATTTGCTTAGGTTACTGTAAACATGAGAAGGGAGCCCCTACGAAAGCATATTAAAACGTATTCATACGGAAGGAAAATCTATTTTAGTCGTATATAAGCATAATATATTGAAGGATAGGATAGGATAGGGTAGGGTACTATTTCTGGAACATTTTCGTTATAAATCCATACTTTTTAGTGAAATACTAGCGACATGCCCCTGGCTTTGCACGGGTACAACTTTTTTTTCTGCATAATAAGTATACACACAAACGTTCAAATTTTATTTTAATTACTGGCATGCAAATTCATGTTATGTATGTATGTATGTATGTATGTATGTATGTATGTATGTATGTATGTATGTATGTATGTATGTATGTATGTATGTATGTATGTATGTATGTATGTATGTATGTATGTATGTATGTATGTATGTATGTATGTATGTATGTATCTATGTATGTATGTAAGTATATGATAATATTTGTTGTATGTTGTGTATACATATAACGTATAAATATTAATATATAAAATCCGTAATAATTCTTCCTCAGTAACATTTTGTATGTATGGAATAGGTACCTATATTCCAATATAGATTTTAACTAGCTAGTGTCCGCGACTTCGTCCGCGACTTAGTAATAAAAAAATATAACACCTGAGAAAATATCTGACATCTTTATCGCCTGTGGCGACGCGACGGTAGCGCCACCGCGGCTATAGTGCCGCCATTTTTTATATTTTTAGACGATTCCTCCAGAACCTAACATTTTTTTAAGATAAAAAGTATCCTATGTGTTAATCCAAGTAGTATTCTATCTGTGTGTTAAATTTCATCCAAATCCTTCGATCCGTTTTTGCGTAAAAGAGAACAAACATCCATGCAAACTGTCGCATTTATAATATTAGTAAGGATTAGTAACTTTGTTACACTTTATAATGAAATCGCGTAAAATACTTTTAAGTCCACTAAGGCTTAAACTTAGGCAGTCATGACTTAAGCTTGTCCCTTGTGGACCATCTTTATAGTAAATTTCAACAGTGATAATTTTTTTCTTAAAAAAAATTAGAAATTGTTACTTTACAATTTAAGAGTTAAAAACAATGCAGTGTTTAAAACGAAAGCGTAAAAGCGATGCATATCTTGCAGCTTAAGTTTTTACAATTTTAATGCAAGTTTTTTAAGAGTACTTCTAACTTATACGGTCTTGTCAAACTTGTCCACAAGTTTTCCGTTGAGACAGTTTCTTTGCTGTTTTTTCCTTGGGATCTCTGATCGATGGTTTAACTTCTTAAGTAGCTCTACGTGAGCCGAGCGTGTAATCTTGCGTAAGTTAGACTCAATGAGGAAATTTTATATCTAAATATTATCTTCTATCCTTCCTAACATATCGCTGCTTAAAAACTAAAGGGCCACAAATCAAAATTACACTTTTTACAGGAGAGCTAATCGAAAAAAAAAAAATTTTTTTTTATTTTTTTTTCTTATTGCATATATATCAAATGTATGCATATTATACATAGTTAGAAGCGTATTTTTAAGTAGCTTTTATTTTTATAATAAACTGAATACTAGAAGAGTATAAGCATATAAGTTACTTTTAAATATATAAAAAATGATCAAAATATACTAAATATGGAATAAAATAACCATAAGTATTTTTGCAACATACAACATGAAGGATTGTGATTGTATTTTTGCAATAAAAAAATTTTTGGATTTTTTGTTTTATGGGCCTTTAGTTTTTAAGCAGCGATATTATAAAACAAATTCCTCCGCCGTGTCTGTCTATCTGTTCGCGATAAACTCAAAAAATACAGCACCTTTTTTCATGCTGTTTTCACCAATGGATAGAGTGGTTCCCGAGGAAGGTTTTAGTATATAATTTACAAAGTTACACGGGCGAAGTCGCGGGCAGCAGCTAGTATCTATTATAAAATAAAGCCGCTGCACGATTTTGCCTGTTTTTTCCTTGTAAAGAACACAGCGGAATTTAATACGGTTTTCACTAATGGAAAGAGCCGAAAAACGAATAAGGTTTGCAGAAAAAAATGCATTCTTGCGAAGCCAGTAAATAATAAAAATAGAAATCAGTTTTCTACTTAATGGTTGGGGAGCCCAAGAGGGGATTTCTGGAGTCACTCGAGCGCGTCAGATTAAGCTATGGCAGATTAATTACATGCTGAAAAGTGTGCATTTTAATAATCTGACGATTTGGTTGGTGGGGTTGGCGGGGGTGGGGGTAAAATTTTAAATACATTAAATAGTTAAGTGAACCTAAACTAAGCTCCCATTTAAAATTCAGACGATTCGGATGTAACGCAAGCTCATGGCAGCTTTTTGAAAATGCAAAAAATATTTTTGACGATTCTCATTTTGTAATACTCGAGCGCGTCAGATTTTCATACAGACGGTTCAGCCTAAAGTCCTGATCGTGCTAATCTGACGATTATATGGAGGATTTTTTAAAATACAGCGCCTACAAAATTTTGAACGCCTGTAGACGCTCACTCCACCGCTGAAATGAAAAACTTCATATTACCTTTTTTTCTTCTTACCATCCAACCTTCAAAGTCCAATAGGTCCCCACGACGCTCGAGTGACTACACATTTAGCATCGTGGGCTCCCTAACCATAAGAGACTTTAACCTCTTCATGTTGTTGAAATACGAATACCATAAAACAAATATAAAAAACAAATAATTAAAAAAAAAGTGTTAAAAAGTGGTATTCTCCAGATATAATATAGTAAAATATAAAAGTGTCGATTCGCAATCATAAACTGGAAAACTACTGACAGTAGTAACCAAACTCTTATTTTATGGACTTGTTATTTCACGATGTGAAAGGGGACGGTAGCCACCTGCCATTCTAGTGAACCGTTCACCGTTCAATGGAGAATTATATTTAATAAATATATTTTCACAAAGAATTATATAATCCGACGAAAATATAGGATATATTATATCCCATATTCAATTTATTAATCATAAACTTTTATTTTATATCAACAAATGATTATGTTAAATAAAAGATTTCATAAATACTTAAAAGTCTATAAAAATCGGTGAAAATATTTTCAATAATAAAAAATGAATAGATTGTTAGATTGAAGTTTTAATAAAATAAAATAAACGAAATGAAACCTTTACGAGTACAAAGAAAAGTGTTAGTTTTATGGCACAAGCGTGTCATATTAATGTTCGCCATTTTATTTGTGGCGTCCCATTTGGTGTCACTTAACCACTCTATTTTAGAATATAGTCCGGTTCAGCACGAGTTTTTGTTGTGTTTCGATATAAAAAAGGTAAGAAACCATCATGTTATACTTACCCTTGTTGTCTTTTACCCTTTTTTGACATCTACGTGACCGAAGACGGTTTCTCTAAGACTTTTCTGGTGGACAGATAAATAGTATAAAGTGAAGTCCTGCTTTTTTCTGTCTGTCTGTATATACTGTATGTATACGCTACTTTTGGAAATTTGTGAACGGATTTTGTTCCTGATTCTACGAGTATAATATCTATGGAAAAAGAAATTCTATCTATGGGAGAGAATTGTTAAATTGTCTTACAAACAAACATATTAGTAAAGATTCTCTCTAGCAGCTTCTTTTTCTTTTCGTTGCTAGGAATTTTTCTAGAAATTCCATTCTTATTTCGCCCATTGACTGTGTTCTCCGAGGGCTTTGGATCTAAATGGAAATTCATCTCTGAGACGAAAACGTTCCAATCGCCCTTCAATTTATTTTCTTTCCTTTTGTGACAAAACAATTAATCATAATTACATTGAGCCTTTGTTAACGATCTTGTTAAAGCCTTATTCTGTTTCCTGAATGTTATTTGTAGCAAGCGCTTTTCCTTTAATCGCAGTGTACGTACTTTCAAATTCATCATTTTATATTATTCTTTTTCTCTGTAGGGAAAATAGGTACAATTATTGCGCGATTTACGATATTACTAGGGACTTAGCCCGACTTTACACGGGTAAAACTGCTACTTAAGTAGGTCACTTAAAGTGCTAGAGAACCATCTTCATGTTAACTTGATAATTACATACGAAGTTATGGTTATTTACTTTTTATATTGCTTCATCAGCTGTATAATATGATATTTTTGGCCGGTCATGAAATGTCGAATCAAAACAAGCTTCTTTCTTTGATGTTATTGACTGACGTATAATAAATTCAATCAAAGAATCAAATAATAAATAATTTTCTATGAGAGGAAAATAATATCAACCCGTAATAGAAAATCAGTCAATATTACCTACCTAGATGGAAGCAAAAAGGAACTCAGTCAATGAACTCAGTATTCAGTCGGTCAAAGGACACTGTCCTGCATACACGTGATTGCTTAAATATACGAACATGACGAAATCTAAATTTCGTTGCGGCGGGATTACGCCATGAATCCCTATTATCGATTTAGTGGACTGTATATCTGGTTGCGGTTGTGCGAACAGTATGACCGTCTGAAGGACAGGATAGATAGAAGAAGGAAATGCACGTATCTTATACCGGTGCTCTGGAGCAACGCTCCTGCAGGAACCACCAAATGTCCAAACTGGCAGACACCACTGTTCACACGTATGTCGACGTTCAGTAACAAGGCGCGGATGAATTCTTTCCCTTGCGAGCTTGAGTTAAGGCGCGGATAATTCAAAAGGATAAAACTTACTTGCTTCTCGTGCGGTGGTCATCGGTAACAATGCATTATTTTGGAACGTGGGTAAAAGGAAAATGTGACCGCCACAATTACTAGGAAGGTGGGTACATATGTGAAAGAAAAAAAAGGACTTGACAGCAAACTGTTCGATCACGGCGCAACCAAACAGCTTTTCTATGGAAAATTTGAATACATTTTGTCGACTATCTCTATTACATGTGTTCGATATTTGAATTGTACCATTTATTTATACAGTTTTATGTAGCCCATTTATCGATTGCGTTACGCAAGAACTTTCCGTATCTTTCTTTTTGCTTTCATCTACGGAACATTATAAGAAAATGTTAATGTAATTTAGTTATTTCAAACTTATGCTCTGAATACAAATTTACATAGCACCGCGAAGTTCTCTTCGGAAAATTAGTTCATTATTTATTAGTCCTCAAGTTGTTCGCGTAATGAGTGGAAAATTGTTGTTGTAGCAAGTTCAGAAGCAATTTACTATTGTAACAATGTAACTGGCGATATCGCCGTTAATTTGATGACTATTTCAATGTAAATTTGAGGCTGTTGTTATTTATTAGACTCGCACAGTAAAACGATTTTAGGAGAGGCTAAATTCAATTCTAAAGCATTTTATATAATGGATTTACCGAAAAGTCTGTGCGGTTTCTTCCACAGTTGAACTTTAATAAATAAACAAAATAATTGTTGTAAGCTTTTGAGCTTATTGCCTATGATCTTCATTTCATGAATAATATTTTAGCGTAGGTATATTTTAAAAAAAGAGTTTTTTTAATGTAAATGTCACCAGACGACACATAATATAAAGCTGTTAAGGTAAGTAAGTTTTAAGGATCCAATTAGATCAATGAATAGGGTGCTTACCTTAACGCTTGTTTCAAGGGGTCAACTTTAAAAATGAAATTTTCAAAATTGGCTCTGGTCCGAAGCTGAAAGTAGTGACCCAAATCCGTTCAGCAGTTTAATTACGATTTCAAAGTTTCAAAATTAATCTAAACTTATTTAAATAAACACACACTTGATCATTTATTTGTATTGTATACGTGAGATTATTATTATGAGTCAATTTAATTTGCATAATAGGTTCGGCTTACCTCAACAAACGTGTGTTTTGACAAGTTGCAACTTGAAATTGCTTCTATAGTTGAACACAAACAGAATTTGTCAAGGTAAACACGCCCTCAGCAATAGACGTGTGGCTTCTCGCCGCTTAAACACGCCTTGCAATTAATTAACTAAAAATAATTATAATAATTAAAGCTCATGTGTATACGAACAACTCATTCAAGTTGAACTTTTGGACCGCGTTGGAAGGAAAGTTGAACGTTTTCCGATAGTGAATGAATTCACTATATATTAAGAAAATTCGGACACATTTGTGTTCCGCAGTAATAAACAGGGAAACTAGTAATACTACTAGTACTACTAGTGGTAATTTACTGTATAATATTACTAATAATAGTAATATTACTGGTGGCAGTAATATTGTAGGGGTGACCCCAGAAGATCACCATGAACTGTAATAATGATTATTTGCATTCTAACTGTTAAAAAAGTAGATAAATATTCTGATTAGATAATGCATGAGAAAGCAAATAATATTCGAATACAACTCCTGTATGTACAAATTCGCGAGGCTAATTGCCTATGATGGTTTTCGGACAGGAAAGATAAAAGATGGGCTTATCGCTACTTCACCTCGGGTTCAACATCCAAATCGCTAGGCCTTGTACGTATATTTATACAACCCCTATTTCCTATCTTAGCCCCTATCAGAAAGTATCAGATGTTTTTTTTTTTTCACTATTTAGCTTAGAGCAACATGTTTAAACCATATTTAAATCGTTTTAATCTTTATTGGTTTCAATTTACATGTAGCTCAAATAAGACCTTGTACGTATATTTATACAACCCCTATCTTCTATCTTAGCCTCTATCAGAAAGTATCAGATGTTTTTTTTTTCACTATTTAGCTTAGAGCAACATGTTTAAACCATATTTAAATCGTTTTAATCTTTATTGGTTTTAATTTACATGTAGCTCAAATAAGACCTTGTACGTATATTTATACAACCCCTATCTTCTATCTTAGCCTCTATCAGAAAGTATCAGATGTTTTTTTTTTCACTATTTAGCTTAGAGCAACATGTTTAAACCATATTTAAATCGTTTTAATCTTTATTGGTTTTAATTTATATGTGGCCTTAGCCAACTAACGTTGTGTTAAGTAGCTAAGTAAATACCTATATATATTAAACACAGAACTAGAACAAAGTGTAAGCCTATAACAAAGTATCTTTGTTATTATAACTGTTTAATTATTCATTATATTAAAAACGAGTAGAATAAATAAACTGTAAGGGCATTAAGTGAACAGTTATTCCAAAAGGCTAACGACTTTCATTGCATTGTTTTCGAAAAGCAAGAATGCAAATCATTGAAATGCATAATAAAAGAGGGTATAAATTGCACCATGCAATAATTTATTCAGGAACCTGAGCTTCTCTATTGTTTTAAACAATATACTGTTTAATACTGGCCGTATTTTCACTGATTATGTTGGCGCGGAATTAGGAAATAAGCTAGCAAAGCACAGTTTTCAAGAGAGCTCCTATTTTATTATATTGTAGATTTGTGAAATATATTTTTTTTATATGTATATCTGATGGCAACCAGGTGCACTTGATGGTAGAAGTTTAGTCACCTAACGAAATAGGGAAAGGAAACTAACTTTAGCTATAATGATTACAGCTAAAGTTAGTGGCTAAACTTTTTTAGCAGACTTATTTATGAAATTTTCATACTTAATTATTCCCAGTGAAGTGTGCAAAAGCTATATATGAATGAATGAATGAATTTTTTTTTTTTTTTTTTTTTATTTATTTATTATCTAATACAAGTTTACACACAATATAATAACAACATCTGTAAACCATTACTGGTTTGTCTAGACATTTCATTTCATGACACACTTATATAATTATTATACATTCCAATATACATAACAACACTTAACAACACTACACCATAAATATATTTCAAAACATCAACATGCCTAACCAACTGAATTGCATAAAAAATACAAAATGCAATAAAAAATGAAGAAAACCGCTCGAGCGAGGCATCGGTACGCTCCGTGTGCGTGCAACTCGCTACACAGGGTGTCCCATTATGCAGGCATTTATATTCAGATCAGAGGATAGTTATATTTTATTTTAGGTAAAATTTTTTTAAGGTAAGCTTAATGTTTTTTTGTGTAATTTCTTTTTTTAGATTAATAGGTAAATTATTAATTAAACGGGGAATTATATATTGCGATGTTCTTTTGCCATACTCATTAACAAATTGTGGTTTATATAATAATTTATTTGTGACCCTTCTAGTGACTATTGTGTGACTTTTGACTACTTGAATTTCCTCGCGAAAGTACTGTTCCGTGAGTAATGTATAGTCGACTTTTTTGTGAATAGGAATCACTCCACAGTACTTAAAGAGTCCCATGGGATCCTCACTATATTTATTTTTAATTTTGAGAGGTACTATTAATTTTAGCAATCTATATTGGATGTTATATATTTGATCTAGGTACGTTTTATAAGTGCGACCATAGCTACTCAACCCGTAAGACAATATGCTCTCAGCCAAGGCTTTATACATAGTCAACAATATGTCACTAGGTACTTTGTATTTAATTATATAAAATTTAGCTAATACTGCTCTAAGTTTATTACATATATTGTCTATGTGTTTCGCCCAATTAAACCTGTTATCAATTACTAGGCCCAAGTATTTGTGTTCAGCCACTTGCTCAATGTTTATGCATGTATTAGTACATTGTGTATTTATCGTGTGTAGACAGACATGACTATGGGCTACCACTTTAATTTCACCAGAATAATATTTATGACTAGACCGAACGTGTATAAGTTTTGTTTTGTCGGCATTTAGTACCAGCCCAGAGTCATGCGACCACTTGCATATTGCTGTAAAATCCATTTGTATCATATTTTGTGCGGCCAAAGGATCTTCGTCGGCTGCCAATAAGCAGGTATCGTCAGCAAACTGATAAATTTTGCAGTGTTGGATGACATTAGCAAGATCATTGACGTACGTAAGGTAGTGCAAAGGTCCAAGGACTGATCCTTGAGCTGTTCCCTCAGTTACGTCAACAATTCTACTGAGTGTTCCTGCAACTTTTACTTGGAAACAACGCTCGCTAAGGTAATCCCTACACCAATCCAATAATCTGCCCCTAATACCACTATTTTCTAGCCGTTCAATTAGAAGATCATGCCGCAGTGTATCAAAGGCTTTTCCATAGTCTATAAAGACCAACAAAACATGCTTTCTGGCGTTAAGATAACTGTTAACCTCATCCGTGAAGCGGGACAATAACTGCGTTGTACTTTTATTCGCCTGAAACCCATATTGTTGACTAGAAAGGATGCCATTATTTGAATAGAACTTTTGAATTTTATTACACACATACTTTTCAACAATTTTGTCCAAAACGGGTAAGATTGTAATAGGGCGATACATTGCGCAATCATCAGTGCTGCCACCCTTATAGATGGGACGAACAATACCAGTTTTTAGCTCTTTAGGGTAGCGTCCCATCGCAACGCTGGCATTTATGAAACGCGTAATAGCACCTACTATTCTATCTGATAATCGCACTATGTCAATCGCTCGAATGCCATCAGCTCCTGGAGCTTTGTTAATATTAATACCTTTAATAATTTTATATACATCGCTTTTTTTTGCAACCGGGAAGAAAATAGATTTATCTACAGGCCTTTCGTAACTATTTTTGTTTATCAAATTACATGTGCAATTAGGAATAATCGATTTGACATTATATTGGAATTGATTCGCGAAACTATCAGCCAATTTTTCAGTGTCTTTCTCATTAAACGCTTTAGTGATAAAATCATCAATTGAGTTCACAACTTTACCTGAAATTTTATTTATTATTTGCCATAGTTTCTTAGGATCGCATTTGGATTTATTAATTTCTGTCCTGATTTCTTTTTTCTTATTTTTATATATAATTTTATTTACTTTATTTCTTATTTTATTATATTTCGCTCTCAGTTCTTTATTACCGGTGTCTTTCAGCCATTTTGAAAATAAGTTGTCCCGTTTTTTAATTATATTTAAAACATTTTTATTGACCCATTTATATACATTGCGTTTTGAGTTACTGATTTTATGTAGGTATTTAGATTTGTCATAGCATTCATCAAACCTTTGCCTAATAAATTTATATATCTTATCGGGACACTCCATAGACAAAGCTAGGTCCCAATTCACTTTGTCCAATAATTCCTTAATTTTATTATTGTCAATCCGAGTAACATAAATAGGAACACCCCGTACATGCGAGCTACTCACCAACGTCGCGACCGTAACCTTATGATCCGCCAGTACGGTGCAAAGCGCAGCGGTGTGCACGTCTCTCATGCGGGATCGTACAAAAATATGATCAATGCAACTTTTAGTAATTAATTCATTAACTGTTTCAATTCTAGTGTAATCTGTGATACCGCATGAAAGGCCGTGTCCGCTCATTATGTCAGTGTATGATTTTTTGACCGGGTTTGATATTTTCAAATTTATATTTACATCGCCAAGAAAAACTAAGTCAGTGTCTACAAACTTATTCAACATTCTGTCCAACTCACATATGAAATGTTGTTTACTACAATTGGGTGGCCTATACACCGCACACAATCCTACAGAATACAAAGTGGTAGTTATAGTGCCAAGTAGGCATTCATAGTGTAGTGAGGTAGCTTTTATTTTAGTAAATCTGTGGTTGTTTTTAATGTAAACAATTATACCGCCACCTCTTTTATGGTTTCTTAACTCTGTAAACATTGTGTAGCCTTGTAAATTATACAGAGATTTGACATTATCTGAAATATTAACCTCAGTTACTACTAGACAATCGATTGATGAATTGGAAATATGAACAATGTGTTCTATTTTCGAGAAATTCTTGATTAAAGATCGTATATTTACATGCAAAAATGTTATATTCTGACTGTTACTAGGAATTTTATTTTGAAAGTCTGTGATATCTATACAATCAAATAGTTCTGTAATATTATACTTATCCATATAATCCATAATAATTAAGTTTAGATATTAGTTAGATTTATAGATACAAATAAATACAGGAAGAAAAAAAAAATAGAATATGATAATTAAATACTAATTAGATATAATATTAATCTTATTTTTGATTTGACATTAGACTGTGGATGTCACTCTTAGCTCTAATTTTATATATTTTAGAGTTATCATTCTTACGTGCTAAGATTTTACCATCTTTAAACCAAATATATTTAAAAGCATCTTTCATCTCCTGCTTAGCCTGCCACAATAGGTTTTTATGATATGCAGACAACGCCTCTCTAACATAAATTTTTTCACTTGCTTGGGAACCAGACAATTTTGGCAGGACATCCCCTGCAGTGACCGTGGAACTACGGGCCTTAAGTATCAGTTGTTGCTTGGATGATTCATGACGAACACGGACTTGTACTGATCCATATCCATTTCGTCTAGGGGGTAGCGTTTTGATGGAAAGTACGTCATCCTTCAGTCCTCCGATCTTTGCGAATACACTCTCCACGACTTTGGGAATATCCAGGTCTTTTACGTCAGGAATGCCTGAAATTTCTACTTGATCCGCCAGTAGCTGCTGTTCCAATTCATAACTGCGTTGTTCCAGAGACTCGATCTTCACAAGGTAAGACCTGTTTTGGTTGTCCAAGTAGATAATTTTCTTTTCCATCTCCTTTACTTTGCTAGTTAATGCATCCACGGATTCTGAAAATTCATCCACCTTTTCGCTGCAATATTGTAACGATGTAGAAACAGCTCGTATCTCTTGCGTAATAATATTTCTCACTTCCTTTCTTAGGTCCTGTAATAATTGTTTTATATCTACTGAGGCTTCCTGGGTCATGCCATCATCATCATCTTTATCTTCACACTCAGCTAGCGTTACAAAGGACCTCCTGCGAGACGAGTTTAGATTACAGTCGTTACAGGTCCACTCGAGATTTTCGGCGGCTTTTAGAGCACCAAGCTGTTTGGTGCTTAGACCGGAACATTCCGTGCTTGCGTGCACTACTTTTTGACAACGGCTACATTCCAAAATTGTAGTTTTTTTATTTATTAGCTTATTACAGCCATTACACTTTACCATAATGCGGGTAGGTTTAATACAGTCTATTGTAAGATTTACTGTTTTCTAGTTATAGACGTTTTAGCATCACCAAATATTGTAGATAACACTGTTACTTATAGAAACTGGCTAAACTGATTAAATTACACAAAATTTACACAGTAATTGTCAATAATATAACTATAAATAATTTTAAATTTATGGCGCGAATTGCATTTGTTTACACGGTTACCGTCCAATCGATTAGAATGGACTATTGACCAATGAATGAATGAATGAAAATCTCGCTAATCTAGGAGTAATCTAGGAGGTTATAAAAGTGAGTAATATTTAGCAGCAATATGTTAATAGGTATTATTAACTAATTTCTTTCTGTCATATTTCTGTTTTATTTTTCATTAAAAATCTTTCAGAAAAATCTATTTCTATTTCATTTCAAGTGCGTACCTAATTTATTGCTCGAAAAAAATATTAAAATTTCTGTGATACGGAGCCCCAGTACGAATAAAAATTGCTTTTTAATATGGTACTGTATCAATACACCTACTTTATATCAATATACCTAACGAAATTCTTAAGTGAGTTTTGTCAGTGGCGTTTATTAAATTTCCAATTTCCAATTTACTCTCAAGTCTCCAAGGACCTTTCCAGAAATACATTATATTTTAATTTCACTCAATTTTCCTACAAATACTTTTTCAGCATAACATTTAATTGCAAAATCACAAAATTAAACTCGTTCAAAATGCTTGGAAATTTTTACAAGCTCTTTCCGCCTCTAGACAAACCTAATAAAAATTAGAATAGAAAACTCTAATAAAAATTACGTGTCACATGTTTGTTCGCGATAAACTCCTATTTTGATAAAATTTCGTAACTATGTGTAATTTGGTCCAACTTAAAAGATAAGATATATTATAAATTGCACCCCGGGCGAAGCCGGGAGCGGGTCCCTAGTAGCTTAATAAATAAACAATTTGTAATCGACAACATTTATTACCAGGACGTCATAAAACTTGTAGACGTTTGGAAACTTTGAGAGACATAAGATTAATTATGTTCTAGAGAATATTGTGCCAGAACAACCATTAGTTATGACAATCAATTTATATATAGCAACTACTATATAACGGTATTGCAATGTTCGTTCATTCTGCGACCGACGTAATACCACGCCGCAAGAGTATTTATCTAGTCAAAACAGTAATGTGTAAGAGCAGTAATGAACCTCATAATAATGTTTATCTTTATATAGTTCAAATTGAAGTCCGCGTCTGTCTGTACGTCCGCTAACTCCTAACAAATCACGTGACGGATTTTGATGCGAAAAATATCATCAGTTAGAAAAAAAATCATGGAATTTTTTATCTATACTAAAATGACATAGGATATATTTTATTCTCGAGTTATTTGCCTATTTATAAGAGTAAGTAGTCCGTATGAGCTTCTGGTATGTATAGTGAAGCGTGGATGTGAATACGGCACGAGAAATAAAAATTTGTTCAATGGTTTAACTGTTCTGAGGGCAATGTACGACCGTTTCTATTGGTCTCTATTGGAATTTGGTAAATTATTGGAATTGGAAATCTATTGGAAGAATTTTGGAAAAATTGGAATTGGAAAAATTTTGTTTTGACAATTCGCTGCTTAAAAACTAAAGGGCCATAAAACAAAAAAAATCCAAAAAATATTTTTATTGCAAAAATACAATCATATAGTATGGTGCAAAAGGACTTATGGTTGTTTTATTCCATATATTTAGTATATTTTGATTAATTTTTTTATATTCAAAAGTAACTTATATGCTTATATCTCCTCTAGTATTCAGTTTATTATAAAAGTATTAAAACATTTAATGCTACTTAAAAATACGCTTCTAACAATGTATAATATGCATATATTTGATATATATATTGATAATAAGAAAAAATAGACAAAAATTTTTTTTTTTTTTTTTCGATTAGCTGTCCTGTAAAAAGTGTAATTTTGATTTGTGGCCATTTAGTTTTTAAGCAGCAACAAATAAATTTTGTTTACAAATTCAAAATGAGTAAAATTTTGTCAAGCGTCATCTAATGCTGCTTTTATAAACAATCTGTGGAAATATGCGGACAAAAGTTTGCACAAAAACTCTTTTATTTTGCCAATCTGCAAAGCAGTTCGTCGACAGGGAAAACCAAAGGGATCTAATATACATAAATTATTAATTAAATTATTATGAAACAAAATATTTTATATACATATTTTATGACAGCCTTAGTCCTAACTTAGAAGTGAAAACATCAAAGTTTTTATGAAAGTATACTTACACAATAAAGTGCCCTGGATTGCATTTTTTTCTTAGCTCCGCTTCACCGTTTCAGTTAACATTTCCATTTTTGCCACTATTATATTTTATGATGAAAGTCAACGAACCTACGAATTTTCGTTTAATCTATTAAATATATCTGAAAAAATAATTCTAGGAAAACCACTTGTTGAAAATTTTCCTTATCTTTCTAAGGCAATTTAAAAAAAAGCGGAAGCTCTAAAATATTAATTCCGAGTAAAGCAAGCATGAAAAGATGCCTGAACATGAAAGATCGATCAACGCACCCCTTTGCTACCTCAGTAATGTAAGCACGTGTATTTTTCTTCACTGTTATTATTTAATGATCACTCAACAATTTACAAATACATTTTCCTTGTTGTTTGTTTATTTTTCCTTTCATTCTTTCTTTCACTCTTATTAGGTTAAGGTTTGTAAGAATTATTCGATTTGTTAACTATCAGTGCTCTGCGGTTTCAGACTTGCAATTATATCTTAAATGATTTCGGAATACAAAGTTGACTACTGAGTGAAAAGTTCAATATCTGTTTTAAAAGTCTTGTTAATGTCACTTAAATCTTGTTATTTTGTAAATTAAGCCTAAAATTAGTTTTGTTTGTAAATTAAGCATGGAAAATTAATTTTTTTTTTGTTTTATTGAACCAACTTTCATCCAGAAAAAAAGTACTGAGCTCGAAGTATCATCTAATATTAAAAATTAAAAAAAATACTGAAAAAAAATTGTGAACAATAAATATAGATTTTAATGTTATCTAAGAAAAGGGGGCACTGACAAAGTCGCTAACAAAAGCTATGTAACGATCAGATTTCATTTCACTAATTATAATTAGTATAATTATAATTAGAAGATGTACTTTTTCTATAGAAAAAGTACATCTTCATTTTGTATATTCCCGCTCAAGTTAGTTCAACTAAGTTCAACTACCGTTAATTTGTTAGGTCGTGACGTTTTCCAGTAAGTGTCAACAAGCGTCCGCGTTGTCGAGTCGTCCCATGACAAATCTGTGTGACGAAATGTGGATTGTGAACGACACACGACCTTTGTATCCTGTCAACTACATGAACTAACAAGCGAGCACTTTATATGTACACTTTGACTCCAGCCTTTGGCTTCAAAAGGAAGAAGCACGCTTATTCGACAGTGATACTTGCTTTGGCGCATTAGTCTTGCTGTTACAGAGATACTTACCCAAACACTATCGCGTTGAATACGGTGGAGTATCATTAACAAAGTTGTTTTGAACTTAATCAATACTAATAATAAATCTGTAAGTGTAGGTATTGTATGTATGTATGTATGTATGTATGTATGTATGTTCCTCCATAACTTAAATGAATTAACTGATTTTCATGACACTTGGTAGATAAAAATTTAGATGTACAGGACACAGTATAGCCTACTTTTTTCTTTTTCAACGCGGACTTTTATTTTCTTATTTTAAGAAAACCAGTATTTTCTTGTAACACTAACTATTCTACAGCTAATGACAAAGTGTAAGTAAAAATATTATATTGATTAAAATTTAAACATATTTTTCTACTCTTGTTTAACAACAATATATGAATTTTGGAAGTAAAATATTGTAAGAGCCCCATAAAATTTCATATAATATTGTACCCAAGAGACTTATTAAAGAGATAAAGTTATCGGGAATGATCTACCTTTTTTCCCAAGTTTGACCTACTTTTAAGGTAACGCTTTAAAGGGTTTAAGGCTGTTTGTAAAAGTAATATACCAATCACCTTTTCTTATGTCTTGAACATTTTATTACTGTAAACATATTGTAAATAACTAAGTAAAAACCTAAATAATGCAATAATGCAATCTATATATATAATTTGGATCGCGAGAAAAATTGCTTTTTTTATGGCGCCATCTGCCGAAAGTGAGAAGAACTAACTCGCCATCAGGACCGCTGTCACATTTAAAGTGGCAGTTAGCCGTTGTCAGGTAGCCACTGACCGTTGAACGTCAAAGAAAACCACAGCGAAGCGTGGTCGGGCTCATCTAGTAGACTGATAATTTTATTTATCACTAGCGACCCGCTCCCGGCTTCGCCCGGGGTGCATTTTTTTTTACGCAAGAACCTTCCCTGATTATCCCTCTATCCATGAGTGAAGACAGAATTAAAATCGATCCAGCCGTTCTCGAGTTTTGCGCTATGCAACACATTTAGGGATTCATTTTTATTGATAGATTTATTTATTAACCGTTTAACCGTTTAACTCTTTGTTAACCGTGATACCATTATACATAGTTCCATTGATGTTTTTTTAAGTAGTCGTCAGGCCATAAAAAAAACTTATCATCATCAATACTAATAATAAATCTGTAAGGGTTGTTTTCAGGGTAATTTACTTTGTTTTCAGAGATATCGTGTTTAT
Source organism: Synanthedon formicaeformis (assembly GCA_945859745.1). NCBI lineage: Eukaryota > Metazoa > Arthropoda > Insecta > Lepidoptera > Sesiidae > Synanthedon > Synanthedon formicaeformis. The sequence continues at coordinate 2,376,437 of OX243956.1, read as the reverse complement.
AGGCTCTATACATGATATTGGAACTAAATTGACCATTTTTAGATTTTTTTCTGTATGAAGGTATGTATGTATGGTCCTTCATAACTCACAAATTAACTGATTTTCATGAAACTTGGTAGATAAATATTTAGACGTACAGGACACAGTGTTACGTTGTAAATATTTTAAAACAAAAGAAACGTAAACGGCTATGGGGAAAAAAAATAAAAATTGGGCGCCAGCTAACTACAAATAAAAATATCGAGTTAGCAAATAAAAATATATTACATTAAATAAAAAAACAAGAAACTTAAATAGGGTGTGGTTCTAAGCCCAGTGCGGAATTATAAATATATATATTATTTTAAATTTTGAATCACTCTTCTATGAAAAAAAAAACATCTGTATATCGAAGAATTTGGTACGCTATCCATAAAAGAAAATAAACTCTGAAGACGTCCACAAGAATAAAACGGCGAGCGTCTCGTGGATTGGCCCTGCCGTAAGAAAATGGACCCAGAAAGCCTTCTCTCCAAACGTCCAAACTTCGTTTAGACGAATAAAATTGGATCCAATGAAATTATGCATCCAGCATAAAAAACCCTGGAATGCGATAAAAATATCTAAGCACAACATTCACAAGAAAATGTGTGCCTGACCCGGTAACTAAAATTTTGATATATAAAGTCCCTAAACGTTATTAATTTAAACAATAAATGGTCAGGCAAAAAGAAGAGCAAAAAAAAAAAAATACAATTGCACTAAAATAACAAAAACATGCAATTGCATAAGAATAAAAGAAACTGCAAGAATTAATATTATTCAAATACAAAAGGAAAATTCACAATAAATTTAAAATTAACTAAATCACATAATATAATAGAAAAACATTAAAAATAATAATCTATCATTACAAATAAGATGAATTACGTACCCATATAAAATTCGGGGTTTTTATATATATTAACTGAATAAATTTACAATTAATATTGAAAAATCAGACTATTTAAACATGAAAATTTTCAATGTTAAAAAACAAACTCCTTCTCTCACGGCCAAAATCCGAATGCGCACCGCTCTCTGCGACGAACCAAAACAAAAATCAAATATTTTAGAACGGAATTCTTTTAAATGAAGGAATACTAATTATAAAAAAGGTTTAATCAATAGGTATAAACAGATAAATAAACAAATAAGGTAATATAATAAAATTAGTAACATTACGTTACAACAGGATACGCTACTTTTTCTTTTTCAACGCGGACGAAGTCGCGGGAATCAGCTAGTTTTAAATATATTCTTACTTATTTCAAACAAGGTATAGCAATCAAATGATGAGCTAAATACTAAGCTAAGAGCACGTATCATATGAACGCAAAAACCAATGTACACGCGATCAAGCAATTTCATTAATTACCTACTACATCATTTCGACAACAGAGTAATGTTATTGGCAGCACTCAATGCTGGGCGCCTCGTATTTCAAGCTAATATTTGCAGCTCGTTTCCACTACATATGTTTGGTCCAATTTAAATTTAAATAAACCTACAAATTGGCAGACTACTACAGTGTTGAATATAGCATAAATTGCACAGACCCGGCACGGATTTACATTAAAATATTCGCTTTATCAGCAGGTCCATATAGTTTAATGTGATCACAATTTTACGAGGACATTAGTAAGCGGGAAATTTGCAATAATAATATAATACGATGATACTATACTCAATATTAATTTATAAAGAAGAGAAATAATTTGTATTTTTGTTTGTAATGAATAAAATCAAAAATTACGAAACCGATTAAAAAAAAATTCACATATAGAAACATCCTACTAATATTGTAAATTCGAAAGTTTACATTTTTGTATATTTGGATGTTTGTCACGCAAAAACAGCTGAACGGATTTGAATGAAATTTAATAGTTTATTACCTAGGAGAAATGTTAGGATCCCGAAGGATTTTCAAAAATCAAACTGCAGCGTGTACAGTCACGGGAAGTGTTATATTTTGCCGATATTAGCATAACATATCATAAAACATATTGTTTCCAACTAAATTATTTTATTTAGTTCACAAGTTTAAATTAAAGAATTTCTATGCATTTCTAACTCTACATAAACTTCACTCGCTAAAATTGGCACCAAATAGCAAATTGCTAAAGAACTGTGGCAGTTAACAGTTAAATTGCCATTTAATTTCACATTTGCACAAATTAAGGCCGTTACATCAGTCATTGACAGAAATGAGACACACTAATTTATCATATCAATAAATACTAATAATAAATCTGTAAGTGTAGGTATTGTATGTATGCATGTCGTGTTTATAGGCTCTATACATGATACTGAAACTAAATTGACAATTTTTAGATTTTTTTTTCTGTATGAAGGTATGTATGTATGTATGTTCCTACATAACTCTTAAACGAATTACTGATTCATGAATTTCATGAAACTTGGTAGATAAACAGTTAGACGTACGGGACACAGGATAGGCTACTTTTTTCTTTTTCAACGCGGACGAAGTCGCGGGCGCCAGCTAGTAAAGAAATAAAATTTGTTAACTTGAGGAAGTTATGTGTGCGAAGTTACTATTGGAAATATTGGATTCAAAAATTACTTTTCTAATTGGCGGACCGACGACGAAGTAAAAATAAAACGAAGTAAAACACACGATTAAACTGACTGGTTTAATCGTGTGTTTAAGTATCTATGAGAAAGATTTAGAAGTGTCCAGTAGTGCACGTCTGAGGTGTTGAGTAGAGGTGAAGATTATAATAATGGCGTATTTTCTTCACAAAATATATTTTACCCACAGATCCCACAATATGGATGGTTCGTTCATAATCACAGTCTGTAGTAGGTGTTAAAACTCTATTCGCAAAGAAATAAGTAACCATGACATTTAATTCATTCCTGTCAAAATGATACAAAGCAGAATAAAATTACAAATATTAAAAAATAATTATTAAGTTTTAAGACTAATTAATGAATTAGATACAATAATTGGAATTAAGTACATATTACTTACCCCCCTAAAAGTACACTTCAAAAATTATTAAATATGTTTAATTAATTATTATTATAGTTTTGTTTTATATAAGAAAAAAATGTTATTGTTTATTGTTATAATTAATTAATTAATAAAAAAAAACCTACCATCAATTGGACCGCCAGCCTGTCTGCGGACCTTAAAATAATAATATATAAAAGAAATATGTCAATAGAATAGGATAATAGAATAGAATAGGATAGGAATAGTATTTGGAATAGACTATATACTCATTGTATAGGGTATCCCACCGCTTTCCCAAAAAGCTTAAGTACTTATGAAATAATAAGTTAATAATCAATGTATGAAGAGTTTCTTAAAAGAAATTTAAAAAATATATATAATAGTGTAATAAGATTAATTTCGTTCTATATGGATAGTTGGATACTTCATAATTTCCTTGGCCCAGAATCTTTTACGGATTATTACGAAAACTAAGCACGTTTCAGGCAGACATTTCAAAACTAAAATATCAGCAAATTGGTGAGTCAAGAAAGGTGAAATTTATTCGAAACAGCTAAACAATAAATTCCTTTCGGTTTTAATTAAAAAAAAATTCAACATTTCTGCCGAGAAAAGAAGCTGACATTTAAATTTGCCAAACGAAATTGTTTAAATTACTGCCTGAACATCCATTATTCTTCAAAACCACCGAATAATGTGATTAAAAGATGTAGAGGCCTCAGCGTATATTGTATAAAGTTCATTCAGGCCTTAAATATAATCCGTCTAAATTTTATTGCCACCAGAATTCCATCAAGCAAGAAAAAATGGGCTTTCATTCATTTTTAATTTACCTACATTGTGGCCGAGGTATTAGGAGTACAAAAACGATTTTCCGTAAAACCATTAGCCCTCTTTTTATGACGGCTATTATTGAAAATTATAATAATTAAATTATTATTAGAAGTTATTATTTTACTCAGAAACAGCTGGGGCTAAGTAAAATTTATATTGCATGTCATTAATTACTCTGTGTCAGTATAAACTTTTTTATGTCGTGTAGGCAAAGACATATAGCTATAAAGCCTATACACATGGCGTATTGTATAGGATGTGAGTCGTAAAGAGACACGTCGTCGCATGACTAGGAGATATAAGTAGACGCGTAACGCCATGTCAATGTCTATGTCCGCGTCTTCTCATTCTTCCATTTATCAACGAAGTGTCGCGATTTTCAAAATATGGTGAATTCAAAAATGATATACCTATTTCAATTTTAAATAAGTCACATTCAGTTTAAGTCTTATATTAGTTTAAGTTTCTCCGCTAACTTCTTTATAAACCATCCAACGGATTTTAATATGGTTTTCACCATAGATAAATGATTGGTCTCGCTACGCTCGACTAGATACGGCCCTACTTAAAAGCAATAGCTCCGTAAATGCGGCAAATTTTTATTGTAGTGTGGTAAAAGATCGTCACTATTTATCACTTTTTACACAGTTTAATTATATTTTTACACTGTTTCACTACGCAAATTGGCATTTAATCATGCCTAAAATTTAATAAAACATTCGGAACGTACATATCACAGACAGTTTGCAGTGTGACTAAAAGTTGCCGCATTTTTCAAGTACGGCGGCTGTATCTAGTCGAGCGCAGCGAGACCAATCAAATATCTTTGGGTTATCACTAATGGAAACATAACGTGGACGGTTTGTGTTAAGACATTTGCAAAAAAAAAATGATCTATATTAAAACTAGCTGACCCGGCAAACGTTTTGATATAGATTGGGGTAAAAAAATAGTTTACGACCTTTTCTCAGACCTACCGAATACACACAAAAAATTTCATAAAAATCTGTTTCGGAGGTGTTTGGTTACAAACACTGTGACAAGAGAAGGTTTAGTATAGTTAAGTATTTGTTTATGAACCAATTTATCATTTCATTTCAATAGCTATGGAAAAATACTAGTATTGTCACGTAAAAACCATAAATCCTAATAGCAAAAGAGCATTAATTAACCTTAACATAGAACTGTTAGATAAAATCACGATAAATTATTGAAACTTGCATATTACTTATTGAAATGTTAGATAACGTGGATGTAAGTTTAATATATAAAAAATCGACAAAAAGGTAAAAATTTAATGTAAAATAAAATGTAATATGTCAGTAATATATCCCTTCATATGAAGCAGTAAGCAATACAGATAGCACATGTGTTATTATTTCAACAATGACACGGCAATGCAATTGGCAATCGGCGAACCCCTTGCGGACCCATATTCGAAGGATTATCTTTAATTGAAATATATTGATCTTCTATTATTTGAAACCCCGTCATTAAGGTGGATACTGTCATTTAGTAATATTTTACTAACTATTATATTTCATTATGATATGTGTTTATTAAGATATGTTTCATAATCAAGCCATGAATACAATTTATGAGCGCTTATGTGGTTTAGTCTGATCCATAGTCGCCTCGGGCTAATTAAGGTTTTATGGCATCCGTGCGAAACAGAGAAAGGCTGTTTTGGTTACATAAAAAATAATCCTTTTAAAGCTTAAAAAAGAGATTGTTTCGCATGCTTAACCTTTATTTAAAATATATGAAGTGCGAAATTATGTCCTCTTATATAAAGAAAAATGACGACCAATAGCACTTTTTATATTAAAGTACGGTAGACAGGCTGATATTTCACTTTATGGTATGAGGCTGCCATCAAATAAAGACCAAGTACTTGAGAGCTGACTTACTTTGATTGAGACATTTACTACTAATAATGTAGATTTTGTTTGTTCCTCCGTCTAGCGGTTTTTGATACGGTTTTCACTATAGAAAAGAGAGGTAAACTAGAAAAGTTTGTGTATATAATTTGCAGAAAATAATAAAATCCGTGCGTAGTCGGAGGCGGGCCGATAGTAATAAATGCGACTTCCTGTAAGTTTCATTTCTTATAAGAAATTTCCATTTTAATATTTCTGCCCTAGTTTTTTTTGTGAGTTCACCGTATCCGATATCGGCAAAATTTGAATACTAATTGAATTCTCTCGGACGGGACGTAGATAATAAATGACAGTTTTGAAATAAATAAGCCGCTTTAAGCACTCATAATATTCTTTCTTTCATTTTTCTTTCTTTAATTTCTATTTTTCTTGTTATTTAATAAGTAATATTAATAAAATTGCAACAAAAAAAAATATTTATTTTGAACTGTTCATTTACACACTGCAAAATCATATTTATCACAATTCAGGAATATTTTTAAATAGTTTATGAATCGATATCACGCCGAGCCGATTGAAATATAATATTTGTTTTTTATTAACATAGTTTATTTTGTATTAATATAGTGTATTTGAAGAGAAATAAAATGTATTGTAATAATCTTTTTAAAATATGAATGGAAAATGAAATTTTATTCAATTTCAATTTGATATGCCTAATAGTTTTAAAATAAAAATGTACTAGATTTATTATTATTATTTGTTTAATGTTTCGTATAAATAAAAAATCAGTTATTAAATCATTTGATAAAAAAATTATTAAGGCAGCGGAATCTTTGAATCCCGAATCGAATTTTACATATATTGAGACTCATCTAAACCAAGCATCGTTATTTCTATAAAATATTAAAAATAATATTATAGAAATAACGATCTCACGGGTGAACATAACATTATACATATATTTTGAAGTAGACCATCATGCTAGCCTTTATCTCATCATATGCAGAAGAGGTCTGTGCTTGGTAGTAGTATGTCATATGTAATTCAAGGAATATGACATCATAATAATTTATATATAAATATATTTTTTTTATAAAATCAAGGCAGCGCTTGGCAGCGATCTCACTTGATGTAAGGTGCAGATGCGGCCAAAGGTGGACCACGCTTACCTTACTCGGTATAAGATATTATATGATACGAAAGATGTATAAGACGAAAGATATTATTATCCTATTACCTTTCTCATATGCAGTCAGTAGTAGCATGTGTCGTGTTTAAATAAAATGGCTGATACTAAACATTGACTGGCAAAAAAAATTGCCGAATTCGTATAGCCGTTTTCGAATTTTATTCTTAGCAAAGCACATTCATTTTTATTTACAATATTGTATATAAATATTTGTCACCATAGTTCAATTAAATTAAAAAATATAAATATGTGTTTATAAGGCTAAGTAGGTTTCTAGGAAAGGAACAATTTGTTTAAATGATTCAGATTCTTTAAAAAAATATGATTATAAACCTAAAACAAAAAAATAAATTCAAGCCTTTTAAAGAGATTTCTTAAGAGCCTTTTTAAGAGAACTGAGTACACCTTTTAAAAAAGAAGTAGAATGGTTTAATTGATGTGTAACAAGAAAAAGATGATGAATTTTTTTTAATAGATTTATATTGTAATAAAACATCTTATAAATATAAATTTTAATAAATGGAAATATTGAATAAAACCTCCTTAAGCATATTACTTAGAATTTCCACTTAGCATTCTTGTTGCAAAGCTTTAAATGTTTTTAAACTAAATTAAAATATTAAATGGAATAGTATAAGATTTAACTAAAATGATGCTAAGAATATACAAAAATCTTTACACTAATTAACTATAGTTTAATAATGATGAAAATATTAAAAGAAAGTACATTAAGTTTATATTTTTATGTACAATATATGCCAAACTATTATTTATTTTTATATTCATTAAACCAAAAAAAATTTAGCAATAGTAATTAACCTTAAAAGAGTTTTCTTTCAATTAAATAAAATATTATTAAATATAATGAAGTTTATTAAATAAACTTTTAAACCTACACTGAATTAGAGAAATTATTAATTACAATCCATAAATAAATAATCCTATCAAAATATTAGCATAAAAATCAGCACTTACCACAGTTAAACACATTTAAGTACAGTTACCCCTTTCACTTTAGTCCACAGTTTTCATAGAACCACTTGTTTACTTTGTTCGCTCTCTGTTAACTTCGTAGCGGTGCTACGGCGTAGCAGTACTACGGGTATGTCACGACACGTCTTTACTGCTACGCTACTGAAATAGGACTGGGGGTGGTCGCTGTGTTCGCCTGAGTATTTTTACTCGTTTTTATTAGTTTAGTTTTATTAGTTAAAAAAACTAAGCGCACTTTATTAATCGTATTTAAAGTTGCTTAATAAGTGTAATAACATAATAATATTAATAATTTTTTAACCAATGAATTTACCAATAATGTTCGTAGTTTTAAGTAGTTTTTTTAACATTATTAAAACTTATAGTTTCAATATGATTTATGGAGTTTGATTTACTTTTGATAAAAACAAATTAACGTCGAAGATAAAAATGAATTTTTAACTTTGATATTTTTGAAACGGTCAGTGGATCCAGGTAGCTTTTAACTGATCCTATTGTAAAATTATGCTGGAGGCCAATGTTGAGATGATGATGATGATGATGATGATGATGATGACTATTACAAACTGTGAATGCAATATTTAGGCAATATTACTTTAATAAAATTTATAACTTTCCTGTGAAACATTTACTGTTTATAAAAATTACAAATTAGTAAAATGAAAATGACATAGGAAAGGTTTTGGTTTCCTATTTTATCACTTCATTAAATATTTTTTATTTATGGCTGAACAGTTCTTATTGTACCTATACTAGCGAACCGCCCCGGTTTCGCATCAATGTTCCATTTATCAAATTTTTAATTTTTTTTTCTCTTCGTAAGAACCTTCCTCGCACTTCAACGAATATTTAAGAAAAAATAACAAATAACTGAATTGATCTTTTCGTTCTCAAGTATCACTTAGCGATTCCTTTTCATAGATTAAATGCATCTCTATCTCCAACTTATAGTTGAAAAGAGCAATATTGAGGATCCGGACGATCGATAGATACTTGTGGCATTTTGAAATTAGAATTTGTAATTTGTAACTAACTCGTTATTTGACCAATGCAATAAATAATATTTATTTTTGGTTTATCCATTATTTATTGCATTGGTCACTTCAACAAATCACTTAGAATTCTTTTCTTATATAAAAAACAGAAAATACAAAGAGAAAATATGAGATTTTGAATAGACTTCCAATGTGAATTAGGTATTTTCAAAGTACAAAGATAACAGCCCAGATATGAATAATTTATGTGTAAAAACAACGACTATGTCATATGCAAATTGTGGCTTATCTGCCGGATTCGTCCCTGTACTAATCTGATGGGCCCTTTCAAGGAAGTTTATACATGTATGTAATGTAACTTGATATAGATAGTAGATATAAATATATTATGTCATCTACTTATATGATATACTATTTATTTGTATTATACACATTTATTCATTTACATTCTTAATTTTTTTACAATATAAATATAAAAAAACAATAAATATCATAAAAAAACTAACTAATTTGCCACAAGTAGGGTATGGCAAGGCCCAAGTTACCACCCTATTTATATAGGGTATTATATAAATAGGGTGGCCTTATTTAAATATTATAGTAATTTAAATTTAAATATTTATTATATACAAATTATTTTTATTATTTTGTATACAAATTGTTATTGTAATTAGAACTGTTAATTGAACTAAATATAGTTCATTTGATGTTTTACCTTCACGAGTTCAAAGTTTGTGCAAGTTTGGTATAGAGTTAACTCTATATTATATTGGAAAGCTTTCCTTAAGGGGCTGAATCATATAAGGTTATCTTATGAGATTCTTCAATGAATATTCTAGAAGGTTTTGTTAAAGCCAAAACTTCGGAAGGCACATTGTAACTAGATCCTTTGTGCTTCTGATGTATGGCTAGCAAAGTTGTGGCCAACAATAACTAAGTATTGGTAACTGCGAAGCAGTAATCTAATAGTTTAGCTACTCTGGTATATAAAATGACCTTTAGCGGTTTACTTCTTACTAATTTTGCTAATTAGTCTAACTACAAATTTATGACAATCTGTACTAATAATTAATTTACGAAACAAGCTTTTGAATTGAATTGAATTTATATGACAAATTTTATTAATGACTTTTGAATGATCATAAATATATATTTTGGGTAAAAAACAATACCTACGTTCCAGTGGCCTAAAATATAGTAGTCAATAGAGTATTGTTTACTAACTGAACGCGGCCAGAATTTCGAGATTTAATAAAGAACTTCACACAAAAGCTTTTCGCTTTGATGTACCGACATTTTTATAACTTCACCTTTAACGCCATTTTGATGTAACACTGTTTACGTGTTTAGAATTGAGGGCTATGACATTTATTTTCGAATACCGACTCTCTGTCAGTGATCTCGCCACCCGTCAAGTATTGTAAAACAAATGAATGCCCGCATGCTTATCGACCTTATATAAATCTTTTCATTTATATAAATTTATATAAGGACATGTAAGGTATAGGTGAAATAAAAGATCTTACATAAACTTAGGAAAAAAAGGATTATTTTCAAGTTATTAGGTGTATAATATCATAATTATAAGGCGGACAGACGTGATAAGGGCAGCGGGTCGACGGTAGATCCAGGCGGCTTCTGACCGGTCCTATTGGAAAATTATAAGGGAAGCCAGCAGTAGACGTCTTACGGCTAAAGTCAACGATAGGAATATCTATACATTTAGTTTATGCGTTTGTCACTATGAAATGATAGGTATTGAATTATTTATATTGAATATTGCCCTACGTTTTTATACTACAGCGTTCCCTCCTCCTGATATAGTTATGCATGCATAGGCTAACAGCATTCTTAAAATAAAGTTAAATAAATTAAGACATTAAAACACGTAGTTAAGAATTAAGCTAACTTTTAACTTTTAATTTATTCCATAAACTTGGGGCCTCTTTCACAAAGTACATGTAAAGTGTTGATTAGTTACTTTTAGAAATCATTTTCTGTTATATTGAATTATGCACTCAGTTTACTGCATCATTCGATAGCCGATTTTTTATTATTTTTTTCTATTTAATGTTTGGGACATTTACCGTACAAACAAATGTATATCAGCTCCATTATCCCCGGTTACCGGTGACTTTAAATGACAGTTGGGCCTACTTGACGTTTGAGAAATAGGCGCTTAATCATTTAATTTTAATATTTTTGTTGTGTCCTTATTTTAATTTATATTAAGTTTCTTCTTGACTATTTTAAGGCAAGAGGATAGAAACTGTTATGACTACAAACACACATAGAAAACTTGAGCACATTGTTTGTTTTAGTGACTTCAAGACAATTTCTTCTTTAAGGAAAGGTCAGCATGTAGGCTAATGGAATGCTAAACTTGATGGTTGCTTATCTTATTAACACAATCAACGCTATATGTGCTGCAACTACTTTACTGACCTTAGTAGGATAAAGGAAATGGGATGAAGAAGAGATAGAGAAGGAATAAAGAGAGAGATAAAGGTATTTCTTCTATAAAGGCCTGGTAGTTACTGCTGCCAGACGCCTCTGTTTACGAAAGTATTATTGTGAAACGCAGTGTTCCCCTCCACTAAGTCTAAATAAATGTTAAACCTACCCAAGGCCTCACTTATTAGGTATATATCGCTGCTTAAATTCAAAAGTACCACAAATCAAAAAATTCCAAAAATGTTTTTATTGCAAAAATACAAACAATCCTTTATGTTGTAGGTATGTTGCAAAAAGACTTATGGATGTTTTATTCCATATGTAGTATATTTTGATAAAAAAAATTATATTCAAAAGTAACATATGTTTACATCTCTAGTATTACGCTTTAAAAATACGCTTCTAACAATGTACTTATAATATGCATAATTATATTTGAGATATATATATAAGATAGAAATAGACAAAAAAAATTTTTTTTCGATTAGCTCTCCTGTAAAAAGGTGTAATTTTGATTTGTGGTATACATACTTTTAAGCAGCGATATATCGTCTGCTATAATCTTGTTATTGTCTGCAGTAATTTTTGTGATCCAATTTGTCATCCAGTGGAAATAATATTACTCATGATCCCCACATTACCTTAAACTCAAACAGGAAAGGTTTTCGTCGCGTCCCCACTCTCCTCATTAACAGCCGACAAGATAGAAAAAAGCCTGATAAACATTATGTACCATGCGAACGCTTTTTCCTTGTTTTTCCTAAATCATATTATTACACACTCACAAAAACCGGGTCTGTTTTGTTTATTTATCAGAATACAACATAATAAAGTAGAAGCTAACAAAAACTATTCCTAATAGTAGGTAATGTTCATTTGTTATTTTTATTAAAATCATTAGTCTGAAGGTTTTATCAGCTTGGTTGGTGATTTTATACTGGGGTAGATGTCTGGTTATTGGTTCTAAGATATGTTTAGATAAAGGCAAGAGGATAGGGTTGAACTTTTAATAGAATATTTTCTATAGTAGACCGAGTTCACATGGCACTAGACTGGTTCATCTAATAGACACTAGTTCGGGTCCCAATATTATTTTAGTGGATGAGTCGTTGAAAAAATATATTCCCAATTGAATATGAGTAAATAAGAACAAAGATGGTTATCAAATTAAGATATATATACTATGTTAATATTAATGTCTCAAAAGCCCTGCGGCACTCCATTATTCGGCTTCATATTGCCACGCACATGTGTATGTAACTACATTTATGTCCGCATATCACACCGTTGCGTTTCTTCAATCTATATTTGTGGTTTATTATCATTTGGTTTTTACAATACAATACGTATTGTAAACAAATAGGGTGGTATTCGATCATTTTACTTTACTTTCATTTACTTTTACATAAGTTGTACACAATTGTTATTTATTGCGTTTATAACTATACATTCTAACATAAACTTATTATAATAATTAACTACGAAATTATCTAGCATTACTATTTCTATTTTTTTTTTCAGTTTTACCAGTAGTTTAAGCTGTATCGACAAAAGGTAAAGTGGTTTAGTTCATTTCCATTAGCATTTTTGTGCGCAATTGTACACATTCGGCGATTGCCCCCACTAGTATCGCTTTCAAAGCTTAATATAATGCGCGGAGAATACGTTGCGCTACGTAAATGCAGAGTGGCAAAGATTTCAAAGTTCTTATTGGTTTTAGGAGAACTGTCACAATTTCAATCGGACTCTCGCTGTGCTTCGCAGCTAAAAGCTACGAGTAAATACACAAACTACGATACAGTGTAACGCGCGTCCAACAAACGTAATACGAATAACAATTTAGATAACTCGTGCGAATGAATTGCCATTATAATACATGGTTCAAAACCCCCTAATTGAGACTAGTTTTCAGATCTGTCAAGCTATGTGATTTACGAGATTTGTTGTTAAACTTCGTTTGTCTTAAATTTAATATTAGTCTCGTCAATATCATAATTATCGACAGAGTATACCGCGTTGCAATCATGTAGCATCCAAGGCATCAAGATTTTGCACTTATCAGAGAAATGTGGTTCTTATATTTTCAATTTTGCATTCATTGTGTTTGGAGAATTTATATAGTGTGTGTTCTGTATGTAATAGTCATAATGACCAAGAACCGTAATTCCACCTCGATATAGGACATAGCTGGAAATCAATAAGTGGAATAATTCTAAACACCATCTACTTGTATACGATCTCCGTATAGAAATATGTATGTACTGTAATATAATTATTTATTAATTGTTTATTATCCTTACTAATAATATAAATGTGAATGTATTTGTTTGTTTGTTACGCTTTCACGCAAAAACTACTAAACCGATCGCCATGAAATTTTGCATACACGTTGTCTGGGACACCAGAAAGGACATAGGGTACCTTTCATCGTTCAACGCGAACGAAGTCGCGGGTACCAGCTAGTAAAATATACAACTAAAACTCATACGTAGAAACTGCCACAAAGTACATTAAAGAGCGAACCTACTCTTAGCAAGTCTTGACACACTAAGAGACCTTTTTTGGATGTAGATTATAAAATCGCAAGCAATTAAACGACAAGCTTAATCCACTTGTCCCGACCACTTGAGCCACTTGACGGTCCACTTAATAAAATTGTAGATAGCTACCGTTGCCTATAACACACGCTACACTACACGTGCTGCAAGTGCGCTGCCGAAGAAATGAGCCCTGGCATCCCTTACTCATTATCCAAGGAAGATTCACCCTATAGATTGAGCCGCCTGAATTGAATGACTATAATAAAGTATTAACATATTGTTATATTATGTCTATATTCTATCACCTCCCTCAACACTCAAAAGTCCCAGCAATAAACTTTTAATTGAGAACAATGTAGGGAATTTCCAAACTCATTGAACACATCAAAAGCAGTCGATGCGTAAATAAAGCCACTAACGAATACAACATGGCCGTAGTAGAGGATGCCTTTGTAAAATCAAACGTCTCCCGAAACCGGATTTAATTACTGTAACTTGTTGTCGGTCGGCCATAAACTTCTGTTTTTAATTAAACCCCCTGACGTACATCTTCGTTTTGATTAAACTAAAATGCAGCGAGGATAAATTAATAATGAACAAATGACGCCAATCTCTTTTGCGTTTTGTTTGTTCAAGAATTTCTTGATGCCACAATTTAACATTAAAATGTTACATTTTCGACACCAATTACTTACTCATCAACCATTCTAAGATTATTTAAAGGTACAGTACATTCGTTATGTACTTAATCACCAACATCATCAATATCAGCCCACAATAGTCCACTATACAGGGTCTTCCACACTCCGCCCACATCCATCTATTGCCAGCCGCTCTCTTGAGGTCTTAAGGTCTTGTCGTCAGTGAAACGCGTTTTGGCCGTGCCTTTTTGTATAAAATGTCATGGCAGATCAGATCATTATACAGATGCATTTTATTTGTTAATTACATAGGCACTTGAAACTTTCCTCGTTTCCTCGTTGGAAGTGGTTTAAAAGATGTTGCCGGAGAAAAGAGTGAGAGGGAAGGAGAGGATAGGAGAGGAGAGGAGAGGAGAGGAGGAGAGAGGATAGGAGAGGCACTAACTACCTAAGTTTTACATATATATTTTTTAATGTTTTTACTTGGGTGTATCGTTATGTGATTCTCATAGTGTTGGCTTAATTTGAAGCCAACAAGGGAATTATTATACTTACCCCGAGTAAGTATAATAATTCCCTTGTAATTTTTGTGTTAATTTGTTTCGAAAATATTATATTATCACAAATTCACCGTATTCACGAATAACGCAAAACGGAACTGTGTTATTAATTTATAATGACATATTACAGTGAGGTGTTAAAACATTTTCTTGGTGTTCTAATTGTGGAGGGAAATTTTCGTGTTGGTGAACGATCCTAATTAATAAAACATTGTATAAAATTACTTATTTCTAACCTCATGTAACTCATGGTAATGAGTATAATAATTACTGAATTGTTATTTTTGGAAAGAACACGCTTTAGCTGACACGTGGCTTTTTTCGTGTAAGTACAATCATTACTGTGAATTTATAAGATTGCTCGAGAGTTGATTTATGCTCGTAAACATTGCAATCAATGCAAGTTTGCAAATATTTAGATTGTATATAATATAGACTACTAATTATAATTTTGTTTAAATGAATAAAGTACTTGAAATTTAATAAATGCGAAAATTAAAGTAGGTATGCGATGCATACAATGAACATTCTAATAATGGTTGCACTGGCATTTAAAAGAGTTTACATTTTGCGAAAGTTTAAAATTTGCGAATAAAAATGTAAGTGAATAGAATTTTATTGTTTACAATTTGCTACAGTCTATGAACTTCTAAAAATGTTTGAAATGCGAAGCTCATAAAATATAAATGGTACTGCTGTCAAACGGTCTGTCCGGCTTGGATGTGCCCCGCCACTACTATTCGAACGGATTTTAACAAGAGTACTATTGGTCCTACGGAGTTTTGCTTGTGCTTAAATTAAAGCTAACTGCTCTACAACTTCATTCCTTGTAACTTTCCTCGTAGAATGATTATTTTAGACGATATTTTGTTATTTTTTAGATTCCAAAAAATCTAGAAAAAACACGAATAATTGCTACTTTACACCCTCCCTAACTTTGGAACCGTTCACTTTAGCAAGATTATGTTAAAGACCATTTTTGTTTGCAATTCAATGTAGATTATTTTCTCCTTGATACTTTTGCGCTAAACCACATAGTTTTCGAAATATTTAAGAAAAACTGATAAAATCTAACCTCCCAAACCGAACCCGACGCTAAAAACGGTATCTTTTTACCAAACAATAAGTGGACTGTATGAAACAATTTGGAGCTGAAATGATACTTTTACTTTGAATGTTGGGGTTTGGCCGTTTTTTGGGCTAATTGCACTATACTAAAAGCTCATATAATGCTAATAAATCAATTTATATGGTTACTGCTGTCAGGCTTTCTGTCCGGTTTGGATGTGCCCCGCCACTACTATTCGAACGGATTCTATACTATCGAGATTTGAACCTACATTTGCTGTACCGACAGCCTAGCGAATTACACACTGATCTATCGTTGCTAAGAAAATTCAAAAGTAGGTAATTCTAATGTACTTAGGAAGCGAATGAACCATATAAATATTTCAAAGTTTGTAAATATTTTGTGTGTTCCAATAAGATGTTAATTTTGTAAATAATGTAGCAATAAAGAAATATTACGAAATATTATAAAGAAGGCTCGTATTCCGATATCTGTATTCCGGAGGCGCTTGAAGATATATCGACACGGCGTGTTCATCGCGTCTTATCGTGTTTGCGCATAATGTGTTCCGCGAGACTCGATTATTAAAATTATTTCTATTTATATTTGCAAATATATTTTACACTCCTCTAGTGGCAGGGCACAGTAAATTCGACGGTCAAAAATTGGCAAATACAGAAAATCACTGTGAACCTGAAGAAAAAATTATCAAAGTTTATTGTCAATTAAGTTATCAACAAACAACTTTTCAAAGTTGGCTTTTAGTCTGGATCTAGTATAACAAGACGCACTGCTTTCCCAGTCATTTGAATTGGGCAGCAGTAACCACTACTTTAATGAAATGACAGCATGATTGTGTTCTGTATTTGTTTCGATGTCAGAGCCCATTCTCTACTCCTTCCTAATCTCTAATCTGCCCAGCAGCACCTGTGTCGTTGCTCATTTAAATAGGCGTCAGTAGCCATCTACCATCAAGTAAAATGTTTTCGTGATTTGACAAAAAAAAATTTTGATTATCTCATGATTATCTACTAAAATTCTTAGTAGGTTGAAAAAGGAAGGTTTTTGACTAAAGTGTGTTGCCAGTGATGACATATGGCTATGAAACGTGAGCTGTAACTAACATAAGTGTCTTGTAAGAAAGCTCGAAACGTCTCTTATATTAACAAGCTTCGGAGAGAGCTGCATGTGTTCGGGGTTACTCTGCGAGATCAAATCAGGAAAGAGGAAATACATACACAAACGAAAGTCGCTGACATTATCCGGTGACGTAATCCAATTAGTAAGTTAATGTGGCAATAAGTAGGCACATATTATTGATCTTAATTTAAAAAAAAACCTTTATTTTAAAATTAGAGAATAATCTCTTTAAATAATATATTTATTTGTATAATTTTTTTAAAAGCAACTATGGGGCCTTAATAATATAAATAATCAGAATTGAAGTCTTTGTTCAATTTAAAAATCGACAAGCTGCCTTAATAGTAAAAAATGTCTAAACATATTCGCAAAAATTTGGTGATTTCATAAAGTAATTTATTTGGCGTATACATGACAAGTCGCAACGTTATAAAAACTGTTTTTATTCACCATTCTCTCAGTCAGTAGCGGAACACTGTTTGCATCTTCCATTAAGCGAAAAGTACGAATTAAGATGGGGTCACACTGGATAAATACCTAAATATTTTATGACCGGTTATCACTTCTATATCCATTAAAATAAATAGTTTACAACTGCATCAAATAACACACTTGAAAGACTAAAAGTACTGTGTACTGAAAATCCATCGAATAACCGCGAAGACATCGACAGGCTGGGCCTTACAAAAGTATGCGGGAGTCCCCGAAAAAAATAGAACAGCTGAAGTCCCGCCAACGAAAACAGCGGAGTTTAGTTGAGCGTGTTGGAAGTAGTTATCATTGGAATTCAATACTGGCCAATATTAAGAAAATAAAATAGTTAGATTTAAATAGTAGAATTTAGATGTCAGATATTTGAAAATAATGAAAAATGTAGTAATAAAGTTTTGAGACGTATAGTAAAATTTATTGAAAATGTTTGGATAATGTTTTATAAGTATATTTGTACCATGGTACCATGTTTTGATAAGGAGATAAATAAAATGTTATGAGAAGATGTATATAAAGTGTTTATTTGTAAAGAAAGTACCAAGATATTGAACAAATGAAATTTAATCTTTTAAGAGAGCGCTGAAACTCGACGCTACTTCTCACGAAGAAATGAGCTTTGAATCCTCGGTTGACATTTTACTCACGGTTGAGAATTTTTGTTCTACGTTGACAAGTCTCTCGTCTGCTCAGGCCCTAACAGGGACGGAAACCATTTTGAGATAACCAACTTGGCGATGAAGACTAGAAATATTTAAATAGATCTGCCATTTGTATGTAATACATAAGTTATTTCAATATAACTAAAACCACTAATTAAGATGAAAATATATAGTTCTATTAAAATTATTGTTCAAACTAAATACTGGTCATTTGCGCTCAGTATGAACATGTCTTTATGGGACACGCGTGCATCGTTTATGCTACATAATGACGACAGCTTCGCAGCGCGGCACTAGTGCTAATGGACTTGGTTCATTTCTCACTATACATCGAGTCTGCATTTCGTATAAACAAACATAAAAACTAATACATTTTTTTTGGGTGTTTGTACTAATATTTAGTAATTTTAATTACAGATATATTCGCGAAAGACTTCTAACTTTTCAATTCTCTAAACAAATCGTCAAAATAATACAATCATAAAATCTAAAATACATAATCATCCACTTCTACTGGTAGACAAACACACACTCCTTCACAATTGTAGCATATCCATTTCCCTCCAACTTGTTGATTGATTTACTTTGATCACGTTAGGTCTTCGATCTCCATGTTTCGACCATAAGATTTTTTAAAGTTCTGTGTGCCTTCAAAACTTCAAGTTAAGCGTACAAACAGACAGATTGATAAAGAGACAATGTGTTATACATGTACAATATTATAAAATAGAATGGAATGGAATATTTTTTAATAAAATAGTTAAAATTAAAATACAACCTAAAATTGTATAAAAAAATATACAAATTTATACAAATAATATAGAAAAACTCATATTTATACATAGAAGAAAAAGAAAAAAAAACATATATAATAAATAAAAAATAAAAAAATATTCAGAAGGCAACTAGTGTCGTTACGCAGTTGCTCCTCGCTTTTTTGGTGTTCGAACATAAATTTCTTTAATTTATTTCTAAAATTATTAGTACTTTGCAGGTCCCTAATAGGCGGTGGGATGTTATTCCAGCACTTTGACGCAGCATATCGAAAGCTTCCTCTAAAGGCAGCAGTACTGTGGCGTTCTATTACTAGCTGCGTCGAAGATCTGCGTTATACAATATGTAAGTATTGGATGTCAACGAAACGTATGAAACTGTAAGTATACATATTTTTCCAATGAAAAGTGTCAGGAGCAGAACCCCGTGAAAACTCGTTTGCTCTATTTTCACGCTCACGTATTTCGCTAACGTGTACGTTTACGTTTCCGCGACACAAAATATCTTTTGTCAAACTATCTTAAAACGTTTCGTATGGGTGTCGTGTGAAGAGAGACCTTGCTTCGTGTTCCACGTGAGTGTGATTGCATTCGAGACTAAAAGCTTTTAAGTTAAGTCGTTTCCGTGAAAGCTTTTATTAGTGTACTTTGTAATTGGAATTTTTGAAGTGAAAACTTCTCTAGGCGCATTGGGCACCTTTGGTATGAGGATAAAGCGCTGACTGAACTCGGGTGACCGTTACGCTTTGATATGTGTGTGTGTGTGTTCTAATAGGAGCCTTAAAACCATTATAACAGTATAGATGATTTTATTTCACAGTGCTTTTCTGCTGTCGACAGTCAGGCTGCTCAATTTGTAACCGATAAATGCCTTGTTACTTTTACTAACTATTATAATTTTCAATTATAAATAACATAATATTACATATATTTTCTATAAACATTTATAGTTTTTGTCAATGCTCTTGGTTGATTTATGGACCCTACAAATTGTAACGATACAAATTGTAATGGATTTAAGCTTACAATTAATTGTCAATTATAAATTTTTACAGTTCATTATCAGCAATGTTTATGTTAGAAATTTTATGTTATAAAATGAAACAGTATTTATTTACCATACTACACTCAACTCAAGACTGAATCGAAACATCAAAAAGTATCTTACAGTACACAGAGATAAATGAGATGTTAATAAGAAAAAAAAAACTCCAAACATTTTCTGCATCGATCCTTCTTGCTCCGATTGAGCCTTTCAATAAAGCTACTGGTAACATCCGTCACGTATGTAAATATTTCACGGGCGTCCCTTAAACTGGGTTAGCGAAGAAATAAAAAAAATCACAAATCGTAAAACCCATACTGAATGTTGTTTAGCAGTTGGCGTCAAAAAGGAGAGTTAGCGGGTTTAAAAGAGCTTTAAACATTAAATTAACTTCATCACTATCGTCATCTTAGCCATAGGACGTCCCCTGGATCATAGGCCTACCCATAATTTTCCAAAAAGACCGGTCAGAAGCAGTTTGGATCCACAGTCGACAACGTTAACTTAATATTATCTTAATACATTTTTTATTATTTATAATTTACCATCATTTTACACATTTATCCCGGTATTCTTTCTGAATAACGGGAATAAACATCCATATATCTGCACATTTTTTTATATTTTTAATTTTTGTGATTAAAATGAAAAATTTAATAAGTGCTAATAAAATTTTTTTTTTTTTTTTTTCGTGAAAATCATAAATTGAATAGTTACAAGGTAAGGTAACTATTTACTATTTAATTTTTGCCCCCGTGCGCCGCTTATGCCTTGGAACGATGTTAACTTGGAGACGTCTATTCTAAGTCCAATGCCTGTGTTTTATGAACCACCAGCGAACGATAAAAGTCATCTTCAAAGATATTTCTCTTGATTTGGAAAAAAGATACGAAGCATGTAATGTTTTAAAATGGGCTTAGTTATTCATGTGTATATGTGATTTTAGTTATATGTGATTTAGGATCCAATAATATAATTATGTTATGTATAAATGCTTAAAGAATTTGACGTTGACTAAAAAAAGAATTTGGCGGCACCAAAACTGGCATCTTCCTTTAAAAGACTCCAAGCAAATATTAAGCAAATGACTCTAAGCAAAAAAATAAGACCGATAAAGTAAATAAACTCGAGCAACCGAAGAATTGATTAACAAGACAACCTGCTGGGCGCTTACTTAATGCGTTATGTTCTCACCATGATACGAAACATAACGCGACTAAGTTTTGTGTACGTAACATAAATACGTATTGACAGCAAGTGTGCTGCTGAACGTGATAGGATATAGGATAGAATCAAAGTTTGATTTGGGAATAAACTCTAGCATTTATTACGCACGCAACGAACCATTTTACAAAGCGCATTGGCAATTTCATATAATTAGTTGTCTCGTGTTCAAAGTAAATTATTAAACCTTAAGGTGATACAAGTCAGCTTTCGTCCATACAAACGTAGAAAGATAATTACTCCGCTGTTTTATGTTTAATTTACGAAAGTAAGCATGATACCGATTTATCTTGTCATTAACTGGGTTCCTTGTCATACAAACTTTAAAGAAAAGTATTAATTTAAAAGAGATCCTTAAAAAATCCATATTTGAACAAAAGTTTTAATGCAACTTTGAGGGTGAATAGGTCACTCTAGTGTACAAAAACTCCAAAATACTTTGCCTACAAACATTGATTAGTTATTCAAGAGTTCAAATAACTTTACACGAAATAGATATATGCAGTAGTTATGTCAAAAAGAGTTTTTGCCCAAGGGTCTGTTTATGATTTTATTTTTGGTATGAATCATTGTGCATCTCACTCGACTGCTCTTCCCGCGCTTTGTGCTGTGTGAGACAGGACACATTTTAGTCATGAGACCGATGAGTTCAGGCCGCCGACTTGTTTCACCTGTTAAGGTTATAACCTTACTGTCGGTGTTATATTTTATGTTATCATTAAAAAAAAAACTTCATATTATGAAATTTTGATATAGAAAAAAAAAGTATTATGAGCAGTTAAATAAACTTGTTATTGTTTTCTATCGAATTTTGTTTCTAAAAAGTGTTTGCGAATTTCCCAAGAGGAAAATATCCTTTTTATGTCCTTTTGCTATGCAAATGAAATGTAAATCCACTTGAGTAATTGGAAAATAAAATGGCCGAACAATTTTACAATTAACCTACAAACAACAACAAACAATTTGGCGCCAATTTCGATTGTTTGTGTTTAAATAACCGCAGGCTGAGAATTTATCGTTTCAAAAATTTTTTTGAAAACTACAATAAAGAGAATAAAATTATTCAGATCTATTTATCTTTGAAATATAAAAACAGAACTAGTTAAACTTTGTATGTAGAATTTAATTAATGTCTAGCTAAGTTTTTATTTTAATTTTTTATCAAACCTTTATACTATTTTATTTATATTATTGGGCTAAAGTCCAGATTTAAAAAAAAATTAAATTGTGGCATCTCTAGTGAAGTCATGACTATTTTACTAATAAACACTAACCATAGGTACCAAAATGGACGTTTAGTTCAAACTAAATCTGGTAAAACGAAATATATATTTAACGAAAAAATTTAAAGTTAACTGTACCTTAACTGTGTACATTTCGGCTCTTCTCGGTTATGTTAGGTTCTCTTCGGCAGGCGTGATATATAATCAGTCTATAAGTAACCTTTTCCAAGAATTGGGCTATGTGATGAAAAAAAATTTTAGTTTGACTGCTATTTCTAGAGTTAAAATAAAAGAAGCTTTTTTATGTTAGTATTTAAAATATTGTATTTTTACACCACATTGTTTAATTGTAATGCGAAAATAATGTAAGTTGAACACAATGAAAGAAATTCTAGCAAAAGTGACATAGTCAAAGGCAAGTTTATGAAAAGTTTAGCTTCTAAATTTTCTGTTATAATTTCCAAATGTAGATCATTCACCGATCTTAATAATTCTGGTGTCGCTTGATCTGCAAATAAAATTACATATTATAAACTCAATTAGTCCAATATTAAAAAAAACTGTATAGTTGATTTTTATTTATTTCATTATTTCGTAGACAGGGTTAAACAGGGTTCCAAGCTCGAAGGACGTTGTTACCAGGGATGTTAAGCAAGAATTTTCCTAAAATATTGAAAAAATTAATTGGCTTGGAACATCGTGGATCCAGATATTCGATACAGAAAGGAGTATAATAACCTATATTATAATATTAGAGTTTATTAATTTTTTACATGATAATTTTAAAAAAATACTTTTTCTTTACGTGCAGAAATTTTTATATAGCAAACATTGAAAATTTATTAACACTGCATTTCATCGGAATTTTTCGAGCACCCAAATGAAACAATAAAGCATAATGGACAGCAGCACTATCCATTATACGTGAAAGGTTAAAATTTACTGAAATAATAACTCACATGACAACAGCGTATTGTATATATTAGCTATGTTTGTGTCCATACGTTTGGCTTCATTTTTCATTCTTTGACCGGCGTTTAATGTTATTATAATAATTGAGAGACTTTGGAAGACAGCGAAAACTCTTTCAAACATGCGGTATACATTCTAAAATATAATATTTACATTACTGACACAGTAACCAAAAGTGTAATAGCAATATAATCAGGCGTTATACTGTTTATATTTTGATAAATATTTATTTTTCAACGCGGGCACCAGCTAGTAATGAGAATGAAAATATTTAAAAAGTAATTAATATTAATATTAACAATGTAAATTTAATTCAACTTACAATGGTGTCTTTAGCCATCGTTGTCACAGTTTCATATACCATCAATGAAAAAAATATTGCAGCAGAAGATACAGCGAAACCGATCTAAGTAAAGAATTGAAATATAAACTGTGATTATTAATATTACATTTTACACACAAAATAAATTTGTTATTTTATTATCACTTTTTTACCAAAATTCACACATTCATAAAAACCAAAAAATTTTGGAATATTAGTCCTAGCTGGTGGAGGAGATAATAATTAGACTCAATTAGAACTGGAACATGATAGTTTTTGAAATGTCATAGTTAATATTTCCTTTGTAATTCCTTTTTTTTTTCTTCTTTTTTTTTGGATGCCTATGCACTTACTTGTCCACTGAAAATCCCATTAATCTTGTTATTGCATTTCACTATATTTTCATAATTATCGGTCCACATCTTTATATATTCCCTCATTCTCATTAGAAACTTCTGTTCAATGTTTTTCTCTGACAATCTTCTTATGTGTTCTTCGATAGTCACAATAGATTTGTTCACGCTTTTCAATTGTAATTGTAATATATTTAACATTGTTCTAAGCAATACGAACTCTACATTATACATAAGTACTATCCAAAAATTTGTGAGAAATAATAAAACAATTGGCACCGCAAAGACAATCAAAGAGGCTTTCGTAACTAATAAAGCCATAACAATTAATAAATGGGCACTCAAAAAATATACAACACTAATATAGTTTGTCATGCATAATTTTTCCAAAGATTTCATATATAAATAGTCTTGTTTGCATTTTTCGTGAGTAGAATTGACACTGACTATGAACTCTTTAAACAAATGTGACGAACTAATCGAATTAGTTATACCTATAGAAGCATTACTGCAAAGGATGATATTAGACAAAACCATTGTTAAGTAAATCATACCGAATGATTCATTGACATTTGAAAAAGATTTAATATGACCACTGATTATAACTATTATAGAAATAATAGCTTTTATTTTCAATACTCTTTTTCTTCTTGGAGTCTCAGCAAAGAAATCGTGATGGACACCTAACAGCTTCCCAATGAACATTATATTGTTAAGAGCGTTTATGTTTGACATTATTTATTTAATGAAAAGATAAAAACGTAAACTATTATTATTGAAACACAAATACTTCGTCCGTCCGTACAAAGAAAGTAATATTGAATTGTTCATTGGAAACGGATTCATTTTATTTGTTACTAATGTAATTTTTCAATTTCATAATAAGGAATATCTATGATCAATATTTTCACTAAGTATAACCGTCAATAATTCATTGGCTTTTGATATTATAATATATTCAGGTTTCTATAAATTTCGGTAATTTCGTTAATTTACGCAGAGTTTTAGAAGCTGGAAATGATTGCTATGCAATGCTATATACAGAGTTATTATTATTGTCTGACTTTTGTGTTCTCGTAGTTTTGTTTTGAAAAGACAAAAAAATTAAATTAATATCTTGAATATTGTTTGATCTTGTTGCTTCTTATTCAAGCTTATTCAAAAAATTACACTCGGATGGTTATACAAGATTGAATGGTGTTCCGCAGGGTTCAATTTTCGGTCCATTCCAAATTTGTTTCCAGCTTACAATATCGTTCATCTAAGCTTATATTAATTAACTAGCTGGTGCCTGCGACTTCGTCCGCGTTGAAAAAGAAAAAAATAGCCTATCCTTTATCCCGTACGTCTAAATGTTTATCTGCCAAGTTTCATGAAAAATCAGTTAATTCCTTTAAGAGTTATAGAGGAACATACATACATACAATATCTACACTTACAGATTTATTATTAGTATTGATTTTTTACCCAGTATTTTTAAAGGTAAACAATAAAAAGTTATGTTTGCTGATGAATCTTTTGAACCGAGATTAATGACACTAATATTATAATTAAAATTATATTAAACTTAAAAACTGACGCTGCCAAGAAAAGTAATATTAGTGAATCCATTATCAAACTATCACATTAATAGTCACTTAATGTATTATTTTATTGGAATAATTTAATCATGTAATGAGTAAGAAAAAAAGTACATTAGCCATGATTAATTATTCGTGAACATACATCATTATTTTAATTTCGAAATTGAATGAAAAAATATCACAATCTGGATTAAAACATCTTTCAGGCCAATTGTGCAAAATAGAATGAAGAAATATTAAGAAATTTCATAGGGAATTGGCTCTTACAACCCCTACTCGCTCACCGAAACACAACAGCACATATGCTGTTAATTCACAATGGTATTTTGAAATATATTTTGGTCAGACGGTCTGCCCAAATTACTGCGATATGTAGTACTAAATAAATAACACAAATTAAGTAAGAAAATAATAAAAGTAATTGTGTTAAGTGTATTTGGCTTCGAATACAATGAATCTTAACTACGCCTTACCAAAGACGCGCAATTAACTTTTACAGAAAACAGCGAACTTTCACAATATGTTTTCCTCTTCCTTAAAACTGCAAACCGTTCAATTTCGACTTGGAATTCCTTCCCATTCAATGAAAATGTATTCTCTGCACCAACGACCGTCGATAAAGATCTCTCTTGTCATGTATCTGCATAACTTTACTATGCTCGTATACTGTATAAAGAAGTGTAGAATTTGAGAATTATTGAAGACGTGATATGTCGCATTTTTGGGTGTTTTCGTTTTTTTGCGTTGATAAAGGTAATAAGTCCATATGAATGATTACAGACCTTAAGATCGTCGAATTAAGACATTTTTGGAAAATAAAAGTTGAAAAAGATGTTATGTAGAGTTAATTTTAAAAAGCAAAAATGGGGAAGAGGGAGCTATGTTAACTTTTTTTTATTAAATAATACAAGTTATTAGCAGTGTTTATTAGCTATCATACTATTAATATTTTAGGTTGTTTACACAACTTTGCATCATAATTTAGTACAAAAATCAGTTCCGTAGCGACTTATCTCAAAAATTAAAAGTAAAACTTTAAACTCGATTTATTCAAAATTGGAATTATGCGACATATCACCTTCATCCACTCACGTCTTCTATTATTTAATACTGGCCGCTTCAAATCGCTCTATGATTCTACGCCATGGTGTGGATAGATTGTCTGAAAAATATTAAATAATCCCGCTCTTGTACCCTGAACTCTTTCATCAAAAAACATTAGTTGTGACAAAAAACAGTTACTTTATGTCAATTATTATAACAAAAAAAATTTAATAAGAAGTTTTTGAATTCCACACTAAATGTCTCATGTCTCAAAGTATATCCTTATAAAGTAGTCTATCCCCTTTTAGATGGTTCAAATTATTTCCAAAACAAACTTAATTCAAGTCAATTCAACGATTTTGCAGTAAGACATATTAGCATAGTTATTTTCGCATTTCAAATGTTAATATGCATACGTCTCTCGTTCGAAATTTCTGTTTAATGAAACAGAAATACTAGAACAATTTTTGGTGCCTGTCTTTTAATTTAGGAAATGTTATACAATGAGACAAGTTATAACTAAAAATTATAAACTAATCCCCGACATTCTACTGAGCCCTAACATGCTATATTTGCTGTAATTTGCTGAGGAGTTTAGTATCCCTCAGATTACTTGATGCTGCACCATCATATGCATATGAAAATACCACCTAATTAACAGTACACAAAAATGGAAATCAATCGAATCTATAGAAGTTAGTGACTTATCCCCTCGTCAACTAGGAATTGAGCTGACGATCTTCAAACGCCTGATTTGATTTTTATAAATTATAGCTAGGAACCACCTCGACATTGTGAAGACCATTCAATTTTAAAGATTCGCCTTTCCTATGAGTTCCACGGGGTAATGAAATAAGCGAAAATTAAACAGTCTACTGCAATAAGTTATTTTAATATTTTTTTATGATAAAATATTACAGTATACCTAATATAGTTTATACGTCAGAATAACACATGGTTCATCCATAAGGAGTTAAAGTGACTAATAACATTTTCACAGAATTAACATACTATTTTATTTGCAGTAAATTGCGAGTATAATTTATAGAAACAAACTCACAATCAATCAGCCCTTAATCTACGACCTTAGAGGCCGCACATTTGTCGATTTGCGACGATCTATCAAAATCAGTTAAAGTTGTCCTCCCTGCTAGCTAGCCATTAGTTGGGCAGCCCGTTCTGAGACAAATTACCAACTCAATATATCAGAGCAGAATGAAATATGTCGCTCAGATTACATACCTACTTACTACATCCCGCTATTCCAAAGCCCAAGAATGTTCTTTGGACGATTTCGTGAGACTGTGTTCAGCGTGGTTTTGTAAAAGGAAATTTTATTACCTGTGGTTAAAGTGAACCGGCGTACAATTCGATTAAATTCCACTAAATTTTGGAAACGTTCGTCGTTTACAATGATAATTTATTTACGTGATTGTGGGACCAGTTGTCAATACAGCTGATGCAATAAATTGACTTGATTAATTGCTTTCAAAGTTACACAGCGTTAAGTTATAAAAATGTGGTGGAGAAAGTAATAAATTTTTTGGGTAAAATAATATTTTGGGATTGAAAACAAGTTCATAAAAACCAAAAGGAAAATAACTAAAGAAACTAAATACACATGGAAGTTGTTTTTATAGTATCCTCGATATCCGATGATACTTTTTAAGTAAGCAGATTATGTTAAAAGAACTTCTATTAGGCTCAACAACGGTTAGTAATTTCACATTCTAAACTCATATTATGTGGTACTGGGAATGGTTCGATTTTTTGCATAATTGTATTTTGAGTATATTTCATTTGATTAGTTTTGTTACTATTTTGTGATCTTTATCATATATTTAATAAATTTATATATATTAAACTCTAATTAATATTATATTTTTCTAGCTTCTAGCGAGCCTGGCGTACAGGCTCCCCTTTACGCCAGGCTTGCACAAGCATTCAGAATTAGTTTTCATTTTAAATTTATATAAGTTTTCTAAGAACCCAAACTATTGATTTAAAACAACTTCAATTCGAAACTAAAACGTAAGCATAGCATTTTCAACCTTTTGTAGCTCTTGGACGCAGCAAATTCAAGTAGTGTAGTGAAGGCAATCGTCAGAGTACGTACATTACTTCAGGGTTGCTACGTATTTACTTCAGAATGAAATAAATACTAATGTATGAGCACTTGTATGGTTCTCTTTCACTACACAAATTTGAAGTTTTTTGCTAACCATAGGCCAAGGTTAAGACTTTTTTGTAATTTATGGTCGGCAGGCAGGCATACACTTTATGGTACGTGGAGCTACCATCGTATTTTAATACAAGCATGTCAATATACATATACCACAAATCTACTTCCAACCTTAGAGGACTGGGAAATGGGCTCCTGCATTCCCTACTCACTCACCGAAATATAACAGCACACATGCTGTTTATCACGGATGTTTTGTTTTCTGGTAGGACTGAACTCCTTACAGCTGTCAGAAGGGCTGAATATGCAGTCTGGCCTTGATCCATAATTCTAGTCCTTCGTTTGAGTAATTATAAAGTAAATAAATACATATTTTGATAACAAATATATTATGTTATTAAAAAAAATGTGTGTCAGCTCCGGCACGTAATTTTTCACAATTCGAACACGCCAAAAGAACAACATTGTTCCTTTTTTAAATAATATTGTGTAGATGGCGCAATATCCATGAAACTTCAGATATTCTAAAATATTCAAAAAAATAGAACGTAACTCCTGACAATTTTTATTATACTCCCATAAATTTTCATACCACGAGCTTATAAATATGTATGTAAATCGATTCTAAAGGAGTAAACTCCAAAAAAAACCTAGATAAATATCTTGAGGTTGAAGTGGACATAGGACAACCCTGGTCCAAGAGTTGCTACAGTGCAATTTTGTCCAGACCTGCATGAACTGGCTTTGTAAGTATCTAGTTACAATGTTTTTCTTTTTGTTTCTTTCCGCTAGACAAAACATTGGATTCGTTACGTTGTTACTGTCATTCATTTTATAGTTACATACACTTTTCGTATAAGGGTCAACTAATAAATCTGTAAGTCACAGTATCAAAAACGGCTCAGTAGTTTTTATGTGAATCGACAATCCCTTATCGATTTCGCTTTTTTAATATTATGATTTTAGAAAAACGTAACTTTCTTGGTTCATTCTTTACTAATTATTCTAATTATTTTTAAAATAATTAGAATTTCAAAAACTCGTTAGATCATAAATGTAGTATATTATAATTATTTTCTAAATTATATTTTATATGTACAATGTATATAGGTCATTATTTAATTAGTTTTTATATATTACCTTTACATACATCTCTCCATCTTATACATCTCATACTGCCTGTATGTATGTACAATCTTACAACATCTTATATGATAATAATCTCTAGTCTAGGGTGTGTGGGTAAAGGTTGTCTTTATTATTTTTATCATTAAAATTTTATTATTTCTTAGATATCTTTTTAGTCCTCTTAATCCTAGGTACGATAAAGTGCTATACCTAATCTAGATAAAATTTTCCATTAAGTGTTTTAGGCGTAATTTATTCTTGCTAGAATGCAAATGTATAATATAAAAGTCTCATGGATTTCCGTAAGGGCAGCGTACGCAATATCTAGGGTTGGAGCTGTACGGAAACATTGACCTTTCAACAGTAAATTCTGGACACGCGCGTAAATCTTGGACCACGCCTGACTGTTAAATAAGCCATTTTTATTTGTACCTTCATGGATAAAAAACTTTTTTTTTTTTAATCTTTCGAAAGAGAATTTCTTCTAGAGGCTTTACATGTGTGACAGTTATTATTATTACTGAAAAAATATGTATCATCAATCAATCATCATCAATACTCAATACTAATAATAAATCTGGAAGGGTCGGTCATGCATGGAGTAAGTTACTTTGTTTTCAGAGATATCGTGTTTATAGGCTCTATACATGATACTGAAACTAAATTGACCATTTTTAGAAATTTTTTCTGTATGTATGTATGTATGTATGTATGTATGTATGTATGTATGTATGTATGTATGTATGTATGTATGTATGTATGTATGTATGTATGTATGTATGTATGTATGTATGTATGTATGTATGTATGTTCCTCCATAACTCTTATGGAGCCTATCACAGGATAGGCTACTTTTTTCTTTTTCAACGCGGACGAAGTCGCGGGCGCCAGCTAGTATTCCATATATTTTATATGAGCTTGTGCCCGAAATTTTGTACGTACGTTTTTGTATTTCCATATAAATATAATATTGTCATACGAATACACTAATTAACAACGTGAAATATTTAATTATTTCAACGGGAGCGTTGTGATTGATATCAAGTATGTATTATGAGCAGCAATTATACACAGCCAGGCCCATTGTACGAAGCCAATTTCACGGAGCACAATGCCACAGTAATTATTGAATTGATGCTGACATCCTCAAAGCCGTATTGTAATTGCCATTGGCATATGTACCCTCTATACATATACATGTATACGTATCTTATTATTGTTTGTTATAAAACGCGTCAACATTATGTACACAATAAGCAATTTTTCTAACCTATTTTAAACTCTTATACTTTATCTTTTTTTTTTAATACTAAGATAGTTAATGTATTTTCAGCATATATGGCGTTGAAAGCGTTTATGTTGAGTCGCAAAATTGGTCTCACACTTATTCTATGAGCCTATGATTTTTACCTGACTTTAATTCACATGTTATAACAGATTGCTACTCTTTTAGGAGTTGCTACTTTCTTCTCTTTCTTGCTTCTTGCCAGATCGAATCAGGAAGAAAAGTCGCCGACAATAAACAGGATAAGTAAGACGAGCCGACAGCCGCTATAGTCCAACCACAAGTTGGACATATTCAGGCTGCTTCCGACCTAAAAGAACTTTAGAAAATTATGGGCATACGTCCAGCAGTGGTCGCCCTCCGGCTGAAATAATGATGATAATCATTTCTAATCCACACATGAGACCTAAAAAACTCAGAAGAGTGGACCCAAATTCCCTTCGAAACTCCTCTGATAAGTTGACAGGTGACCGGGCATTTGAAAATATTTTATAATAATTTCGCAAACATAAATTAAATCAACTTTGCTTGTAATTTTGTTTTCCATCCTGAATACATACACGATTACAAAGGATAAACGAACAATCACAGAACGAAATGAAGGGATTAAATTCCAATGACGGCTGTGCCTTTAGAGAGTATCGGAACTGAAAAAAAAAATGTCAATATGATGAGATATTCAAATGGTATGGAAGTTCTGTGAACAACATTAGGGAAATCGGTCCCAACGGATCGCGCAAGGATCTGTGCGAACGGAAAACTAACACTGAAATATATCTCCATAGAAAAGTTCACTGCGGTTCGCAAAGTGTTCTCGGTGAGTTTGCATTTGAAAAAGACTTTTTTGTATATTTCATTCTATACGTTATACATATATACTTTAATGTATTTTATTGTGTTATGTTAATAGAAATTATTTATATAATTTAGGTTAAGAACTGTCTCACCTACTTAGCTTTATAGTATACAGATATCCTAATAACTATTATAAATTCGAAAGTTGTTTTTTCTGGATGTTTTTACTCTATCACACAAAAAAAATTGTTACACAGATAGTTTATTATTTACCTGGATTAACATATAGTATACTTTTTATCCTGTAAAAATGTTAAAAGCGCCTACACACGGCTCTAAAATCGGTGGTAATATCGCCTCTAATAATGTTTACGATTTGCCTACACACGAGGCGATCAAGAGAGCGATCTACTCCCCATTACTGCCCCGATATTGCCACCGATTTGCCCAGCCGATGTGTGGCGCTTTTAACTTCGACAGTTAATATAACAACAGTTAAAAACAGTAATAACTCTTTTTAACATAAAAAAACCGACTTCAAACCGTTTTCTCATGGATGCCATTGTCAGAACTGAACCAAATTAAAATGGGACCACACGGGAAGCACCAGCTTTTAAATAAAAAAAGAATCATCAAATTCGTTTCACCCATTCGAAAATTGTGAGGTAACAAACATAAATAAAATACAGTCGAATTGAGATTCCTTTTTTGGAAGTCGGTAGAAAATGTAAGGGATCACGCACTTGCAACACCTATGACGTTCCTAGTGAAATAGGCGACACTCAAGTAGACCGTCAGCCTGTCTACTGATCTTTACTTAAAAAACATTAATGAAATTGTAACAAAATTAAAATTTATTAATTACATTAATGGCCTGTTTTTATCTTCTTTCTTTTCTTTATAGAAAAGTTTAAGACAGTTCTATGCAGTTTATTTCTATGGCACACATTTTGAACTGTCGAGTTGCAAGCGGAGTGTACCTTCTGCAAGAGTTGAATACATTTTATTTGCATTTAAATAGATAGACGGCGAACGGTATTCTATCGTTATATCTCGTGAGATTGCAATTACTAACAATACACTTTGTAAATTTCATTTTTTTCCCTTTTAATGCAAAAGCTTTTAAAGCTTTTAAATATTTTTGAATTATATCAGAACTTAAATGTATGCATTAAAAAGGCTCTGAAAGGCCTTTCGAACTTACTGATTTAAAATAATTTTTACCCAAAATTTTAATAGTAATTATTTTACACACGTATAATTAAATTTATTCGGTTGTAGTTTGGGTAATTCTGTAAATTAAATGTTTTGTTTTTATTGTACAATATAATTTTTCTCAATAAAGATATAATATATTCTTTTTTATGTTAAGGGTAACAGACAAGCTGACGGTCCACGTGATCCGGTGTTGCATGTATTGCCATTTGTGTCAACAAACAATTCATTAAGTCGATAAGTCATAAACGGTAAGTGATAGAAAAAAGTTATTGTACAAAAAGATAGGAAATTTATTTATCTACAATAAAGGTTATTACCAATTTGGGCCTCAAGTGCACAGTTACGGAGGTATAGGCCGAAACGGTTTCTGTCAAAATGGCGGCAGTTCCGCCCGCCTAATTTGTAAGGATTATGTGCATTTAAGGTCAGTATGTGATACTGAACCTATTTAAAAAAAAAAAAGAGTAGTAATTTAGTTTAGAAGAAAATTCTCTATTGCCTGTTATATACTACCACAAAACTTCGTAAAAGACAAAGTTACTCTCCCATTTATGACATTAATATTTCGGCTAAGATGTCCTTTTCAAAACTACATTTTAAATTGTCCTATTTTATTTAATATAAATGTATTTGCTTAGAGTATTCCGGTCACGAATCCGTATTCACCGCTCACAACATGTCAGTGGCCATCGCAGAGCCTTTATAATGCCCCAGCTCTAATGCATCAAACGTGACGTACACCGAATTACATTTCTCAGCGCTTTCATATTTTACGTTTTACACGAGAAAAAGCTTTTGGTGACTTTTTAATAGCCATCAACCTAAATAATGACATTAATATGCAAAACATTCTTCATACTTTGACTTGAGCAAACTTTGACATAAATTTTTATACCAAAACATTAATATGTAATAGGAAAACTTAGAGAAAATTATAACAAACCTTCGAAACTATAATACATATACTATGATATCTTTTGCCTTCAGCTTTGTTTCAATGAAAAAATAAACTAAATAAATTGAGAATAAGGCAAGTTATTGTTTTTTTTTTTTAATATTAATAATGGGTCATATTTACTCTTGTATTTGATGAATCAAAATTTACAATGATTACTTTGTTTCAGAGCTCATAACTGTAGGGCTAGATACAGCAAAGACTCGCGAGACCGAGGATGAAGCGAGCTCACCCAGAAAATGCCTACCTATTCACTGGAACTTTAAAAAGTACATATATATTATGAGCTCTATGTGAGGGTTATATAAGCTGTTATCAAAAATATCATCAATACACCAGGTACTTGCATTACTAACACTGTGTCTCAGGGGTCCGGGTTTATCCTCGGCAGTGATAAGATTTTTTTGGCAAAAGCATTACAGACATTAATATGCGGATATTTGAATGTGGAATTTATTTTTTTCTGCAGTCGAATTTTCAATATTTTCTTTTCATCAAAAATTCAAACGACGGCCTTTGCTTGTTATTTTTATTTCGTTTTGTTTTGTTTAATTGGCAGATGTAGATTTATTGAACAGTAAAATATTTATAGAATTTCCAGCATTAATAAAAGTAATAGGTAAAATTTTTCAACATAACGCACACACATACATTGCATACAAAACATTGGCAACATGAGTCGCAGACTCATTGTCAAGGTTTTATTTATTACTTTTGTATTATATTTTATGTTTGTTAGGGCATTGTGTTGCTGCCTTTATATAATTCTGAAAAATTTAAGAAGAATAATTGCATAATGTTAATCCTTCATGCAATCTTCATGACCAAAACCTAATTTTATTTCATTTATTGGCATAGTCAACTACCGAAGTTATCTCTCTGTAAAATAGTCAAACATTTCCGTTATAACGATACCTTTTTTCATTAACGGCTGCAGAAATAGCCTCGAGCTACGAACCAAATTTTGCCGATTAATTACTTTACAATATACATACGATACATAATTTGTGATATGACAAGGGACCGTCTGCGTAAGCCTTCGCGTAATCTGCTAACTACGGCTTGTGGCTTCATTTAATTCTGTATAAGCTACAAACTCTAATGGGCTACTTCGTCTCCGTAATACATCTATCTCAATCTTGTCACAAATGTTCTCAAGATGTAAGGAATTTTGTTCATTATTTTTCATACAAAAGATACATCATCATACTAATAATAAAGTGCAAAACAATTAAACTCTCTATTTACTTACTTACTTACTGAAGCTTTTTACGATCGTTTGTACGTGAAGTTTATTTTGTTCTCTAGTCGTGATAACGACTTATGGCGCGTTGAGTGTTACGTTGTTTTGCTCTTTTGAATGTGTTAATCGACTTATGCGGCCGACTGTACATTTAATTAGGTTAGCTGGTTTTATATATATTTATAAACTAGATCAATGCGCCCCGGCTTGCTCCAAGTGCGTTTGATGGACTTAGTACAGAAGATAATTATATAACTGGTCTAATTATATAACTGGCCTGTGTTTATCTTGAAAGAATGTCCCTTCCACAGTTTCACGAATGCCATCAGCATCAGAGTTGGATTTGAAGATTTGATCTCCTTCCGAAACATGCTTATATAAACAGTTAAGTATGGACGAAAGACCCTTTTTCTTGTTAACCGTTTATCTCTTTTTGTTAAGTAGCTGTTGACGAGCTTTACTGCCACAAATAAAAATAAATAATGGAATCAATATTTTTACCTTCCAAATAACTATAGTTGAATTTCGACCGAAAGGCGAAATATACTAGTCACTATAAATCGACTGTGATAAAATTTATGGATTGCTTCAAAGAATTTTTTTTAAATATTTATTTTACATTTCTACTCTTCATTTTGTTTGACACCGCATCTTCTACCTACACAATGGAGGAATAAATGAAATGAATTCATTGAAGCTGCTAGTCCGTGTTTAACCCCAGTTGTTGACACTGGACGTCTCAATAAAGCTATGAGAGGAACGCAAAAGAAGCCTATCAAATCGACCGAGTGTAATTTTAACTCAAGTTTGCTTCCTAAGAATTTTAATCTATACCGAAGTGACTGTAGGCCTTATTCTCTGGTCTATAAAGTTTCGAATCTCCACTCCAGAGTACAAGAGCGATTGTGATTTTTTTAATATCAGCGGCCGAAGCGAACAATGAGACAGATAGAGCGGACCCAACAACATCAATCTCTCCGGATAATATTACGGAATGAGCGACGTTGACTGATGTTGGTCGCAAGACGCGAATATTAAATATCGAAGCAACTTCATTTAATTACGGCACTTGAATCCTATTATTATAGCAATGTATAACTTTATAGTGATAGTCTAGTGGAAAAACGTGGAAAGTATGAACTTCTGTTTTTTATATTATTTCATGTGTGGTTCGCAATCGAGGTACTATCGCGGTCAAGGGAGCAGTCCCACCGTAAAGAACAATTTCGTGTGCACATTTTGTATTTATCTTTGTTCCTACTTCAAATACCTACTCGTATTATAACATTTACGTTACTATGACAACCCGTCTTATACATATTAGGTGATTATACATATTGACGACAATATTTGTCTCTTTTATTTATAATGTAGTCAGAAAGAGTAGGCAAATATAATTCAACGTGACAAATTTGTATGAAAAGTGGGTCTGCTCCATTGACCGCGATAGTACACTTGCTCTACGTAATTTTGAAGGAAAAAAATATGGAACAAGCAACTAAATTCAAACACATCAGGGATGTCTCAAGTGCTTTACACCCTGGTAGAATATCAATAATAGAAAACAAAAATGTGCTACTCACGCAAAAAGACACTAGCACAAGTGCTCTTATTTCACTATGGTCTCCTGTAAGACATTGGTTACTGCAGCCAGTCGGAAAAACTAACAGTGTAGGTGTTTGAAAACACTGCCAATTTTCCTAATCATATAATTCTGTCACAGAAATTAGCTAATATGTTGAAATGACATGGTCCAATCCACCTCACAGAGGAGATGTCTGCGTCCATATACTCGTATGTGTGCAATATATTACGTTAGGCTGATGTAGAGATAAAAGTATACAAGACAATCAAACCATTCGCACGTTTTCCCGTCTGTATAGTGTCAAAAGGTAATTGAATCAACGCGGTGCTGCCCAGAGGCTTACTAAAGGAACGCGACAATGGAATAATGGACAACGTTTTTTGGTGTCTAAGTAGAAGGGCAATGCGTTGTGTCGCTCTCATAACAATCCATTTATAAACATTTTTGCTATTACACTGGCAAAAACAAAAATGTATGTATTCAGAGTAAAAACATAACACGACTGTCTATGTTTACTTATTTGAAATATGAAATGTTTCTTGTGTTGAATCACTTAACATTGAGCTGTCTATGTATTCTGGTCTGTTTTATGTATAATTTTGAAAGTGAAAACTTCTTTAAGCGCATTGGGCACAATTTTGTGTTCTAACACAATTTTGTTATTCTAATAAAACACTGATTTCGCGATATGACGTCAACATCACCCAAGAAATACAATCCATCAACGTTAGATGGCGCTGAGGTTAATTGATAAAAATAAAGTCAAATTGAAAAAAAAAAACTTTCAAAAAACATATTTCTTAACAACCCAAAAATAATATTGTATCTAATAGCTTCACAAACTTGTTGTAAAGCTAAGAACCAACTAAGCTATTTACAGTTTTCACCTTTGACGCGCAGTCCTTTGATTTTTTATTAGGAAATTACTAACTTTTAATTAATCATTCGGAAAGTTTAAGAGATAAATCCTACAACGTGTTGTGATTCCAATCTATTCGTACCTTATGACGTAATAAATGAAAAGATAAAACTATTATATAATAGAATAAATATCCCTTAAGACATCAATGATCCAACCATTGGAAAAATTTAAAACGAGCGTAGTTAGGCAGTTAAAGAAAGTTGGAACTGGCGTGGCGAACCAAACAAGGTTAACGACTTCTCGAGATGCGCAAAGATATAAAACTGCAATTAACCACAATCTCTGTTATTAACTAATTTAATTACTATAAATGTGATGTTCGTTTTTAAGTACAATTCTTGTACAAGGCAATAGTGGAGAGTAGTCCAGTTAGGAGAGAGCAGTTAGTGCCTCACTCATCTAATAGATCTTTGCTGCTTAAATATTTTTTTATGTAACCTTATCGATCCACTCGATTGTAGGTGGCCCCATCGCCTATAAGCACAACATAATTTATTTATTTATAATACTTATTTATTATCTAACACCATGAACCTAGAAAAAACAACGGGCGGAGTGCTGTCACTGTACAAAGTGAAGCACCGTAATGGCGGCGTGTTTTATGTGTGCGTGTGCATTTTTACGTGTGGAAAGTGATTCCTTGTTCTTTTTATCATGTAAAGTGCTACAGGAACAACATTTTACGACGCAGGTGGCATAATTAAATAGTTATTTTGATTACTTATTTTGATTTTGAACAGCGTAATGGCGGGCGCCGAGCTTCCTATGGTGTGTATGTGTGGGTGTTAACGTGTAAATACACGTTACCGAGCTTACTACGGTGCTTCACTTTATTAGTATGTTATGTAATTTCGTCCGTTGTTTTTTTCTAGGTTCATGTATAACACGTATTTATACACAAGATGATAACAATGTCTGCTAACCATTATTAGGTTTGTCTAGACCTATAAATGGTTAGCTTTAAGTACGCTGTTAACCTAGATATAATATACGATAAGAAATAAGTAGAGAAATACATACTTACTTCTATCTCTAACATCCATTTAAGAATTCTAATACCTAGTCTTTTAGTGGGATAATTCCTGTTAAGTTAATCCCTATATTCCATCACCATCAAGAAACTTTATTGATTAACATTAAAAATACATCATCGTTGCTACAGATACCCTCTGTTAAGGCTCAGCTCGTCCATAAAAGCCTTGAAAGGTTTCTTAACAGCTTTCAGCGGGATGATTAATACCTTAAAACTTAACTTTCTTGCGCTCGGTGAGGCACCTATTAAATTATTTATTATTATAAAACGCAGAGCATGTTCAAACTTTAATTTACACCTCCTTTCATTAAAGAAGTTTTAAAATTTATGGTAATTAACTTTGTGTAAGCTCGAAATAGAGACGGTGTCAAACGTAACTTTAAAAATTTGAAATTTGCTTTTCATAAAGATTTCTATAAATTTATTAGTGTTTGCCTAATGTTCTAAGTTCGACTTTAATCATTTGTTACTTATCTTATCCCTATCATTCCAAATTTCTTTACTACTAACACTAAAGCTAGTCAATAGCTCCTTAACAAAAAAAAAACAAACGTACTTAGGGCCTCTTTCACCAACTACAAGTAAAGTATTGATTAGTTACTTTTAGAAATAATTTTATGTTTTATTAAATTATGCACTCGGTTTAGTGCAAGATAGGCGATTTTTTTTTATTATTTTCTTTTTAATGTTTGGGACTTTTACCGCACAAAGGTATATCAGCTCCATTATCCCCGGTTACTGGTGACTTTAAATGACAGTTAACCTACTTGACAGATTGTAAAAGAGGCCCTTAGACTGTTTGGTCTTTACCTTTTCATATTATAGATTTTGATTATCTGTCACAAATATTATAATAAGTATAAAGCTTCGGTCCCTTAGTCAGGGTCCCAAGCATGCTGGCTGCATTACCTCATTGTATGCCTTGGCTATGCCCGAGATGATACTCGTAGCCAGCTCTAAGTAGTATCGCTTATGTCAACCAAACGTTTTGACAATATGTTAAAAAAATATACGCGTTGGGACATTGAAAATGTGTGAATGTTAGTCAATACTAATAATAAATATGTAAGGGTTGGTCATGGAGTAAGTTACTTTGTTTTCAGAGATATCGTGTTTATAGGCTCTATACATGATACTGAAACTAAATTGACGATTTTTAGAATTTTTTCTGTATGTATGTATGTTCCTTCATAACTCTTAAACGAATTAACTTATTTTCATGAAACTTGGTAGATAAATATTTAGGCGTACAGGACACAGGATAGGCTCCTTTTTTCTTTTTCAA
This sequence comes from Synanthedon formicaeformis, assembly GCA_945859745.1. Classification (NCBI taxonomy): domain Eukaryota; kingdom Metazoa; phylum Arthropoda; class Insecta; order Lepidoptera; family Sesiidae; genus Synanthedon; species Synanthedon formicaeformis. Next base: position 2,335,820 of record OX243956.1, on the reverse strand, counting down.
CGCGGACAAAGTCGCGGGCGCCAGCTAGTTATTAAATAAAAATGTTAACTATATTATTGGAGAGTCTGCTTGACTTTAACATATAAAAGCAATTATAATATTGTGTTACAGACGATGGATATATAGTCCTTAAAACGTATTTTACAATATCCTCCTAATTTTGCCTCACAAAAATGGGATCTCGAAGAAAATTTAGTGCGAGCCGGCCGCGGGGTCGCACCAATATGCATAAATCCTTTGATATATCATTGGCCCTTTATATTTCATAGTGACAAGGCATATTGGATGGAAACACACTGTGATTGTAAGCCATTGAGTTCTATTTCGCTAAACAACGCCATTTTCTTTATGAACCCTATTTCAAATGAACGCTAATCTATATCGTGATCTGTGGTTTTTGTTTGACCTCAAATATATAGGTGCTTTATCATGAACCTATACGTAAGCCACAGGACGCATGGAAAAATTACACGAAAAGGTTGGTACTACAAAAAATAATTGTTATTCATAAAATGATCTTTCATGCATAAAATTAAAAAAAATCCTGACAAAATAAATAAGCAATATAACACCTGAATAAGTTTGCCAGATACAGATTCTCAAAATGCTGAGTCATAAAAAAATTAACAATTTAAATTGTGAAACAGTTTTGTTTGTTTATTATAAAATTCCTTTTTTCTTTGAAATGGAAATTATTATGCATGGCAATAAAAACGGTCCATTAGCATAAAAACCTTTGCACAAAAGCACTATAAATAGTAAATAAAGGGTTATTCGAGCCATCTATTATTTCCGCCCTGAGTGTGTTAAATTTTTTGTCGCTTTTAAAGCCAGCATATATTTTGGTCGTGCAATTTACAAAACGACGACCAGCTCTGTCCTGATTTATAAACCGACTGCATTTTGAGATCTCATCTCACGTCATTTATATGGATTTTTGTGTTTTTTTATTTTTATTTTTTTACTAGTTGCTGCCCGCGACTTCGCCCGCGTAACTTGGTAAATTATATACTAAAACTTTCCTTGAGAACTACTCTATCCATTGCGGAAAACAGCATGAAAATAGGTGCAGTAGTTTTTGAGTTTATCGCGAACAAATCTACAGGTGCTGCAAGTGCGCTGCCTCCCATAGTGGTATTGAGGATAAGGAATTGGGAAGGGACAGGGAAATACACTTTGACATTCCTTACTCACTCCACCGAAACATGACCGCACACATACAGTTATTTCACGATGGTCTTCTGTAAGGGGCCACCCCTTTACAGAAGACCATACTACCTCCAGACGGGCTGTCCTAATGACTGCAAAACGCATTGTGCCCTGCCACTACATTTAAAAATAAAATGTACTATTAAAAAATTAATTGCACACGAGCGAGGTTAGACGCAGCGATATAATTATAGAATGAGATATCCAATAACATGGGAGACGATGTTGTGCGTCTCCGTAGACATTTTCTTAATAGCATTTACGAAACCCACGGGAATATTCCCAAACAAACAGCTTTAGCGTAAGAATTTATCCAGCTCCTGTTGAATAATGTTTGTCTGACACGAGGACGTAATTTGTCCTTCTCTTTAAATATATGATATATTTTTAAGAATACAAATTTTCTTTTATCTTTATAATTTAGACAGATTTGTGATACAAATTCCTGTTCTATTTATAAGGGGCGACTTGAATAGTGTTTTAAAATCATTGGTTGTCTCAATCATCTTCTTCTTCATAAAAGGCGATGTGTGTATATATATGTATGTATGTCTCCTATAGACTCAAAAACCGCTGACCCGTTTTTGATGAAACTTTCAGACAATCTCCAGATTAATCAGCGGGTGTTCCTGTGAAGTTTGGTAGGTTCCTGTGATCGGACGCAGACGAGGTCCCGGGCAAGACTTAGTTTAAAATAATATGCGAGCCGGCTTTTCATTTTTATCTACAACTTTTTAAATAATTTTTGTGTGTACCAATCTCCGCTCTCAAGAGGTTCATGAATGATATATTTTAGTTTATATTTTAAAGTTCCAACAGTTATGTTAATCAGAGTCCTGCTAAGCCTTCGTTAAATCTCTAGGGATGAATTTGTCTTTGCGAGTACAAGCGTTTCCGCAGTTGGCATGTAGCGTCTCATGAGTGTGACTTTAATAGGTTGATGTTTCTGCAGGATTTATGTGACTGAATCATTTTATTACCTCCGCTGAATTTTAAATAAAGAACCAATTAAACGTTTTTTTTTAACTTTTTAGGGCTTCCTTCACCATCTGTCAAGTAGGCTAACTGTCATTTAAAGTCACCGGTAACCGGGGATAATGGAGCCGATATACCTTTGTTTGTGCGGTAAAAGTCCCAAACATTAAAAAGAAAATAATAAAAGAAAGAGGCCCTTAGTCATAAACATTTTAGTTAACATAGCATAAAGCGATGCACTGAATTTGAATAACAAAGTTGACAAAAGGCGAATATCCTCTTTTTTACACTTATATACGTGGCATATAGACGCTAAAAATGTTACAAAATGAGACAAAGAAATTTCATAGTAAGTACCTAGCTATAGTCATGTTTATCAAACAGAATGCAACATTTTAGGACTGCTTTGCTATATTGCATCGCAGGCAAGACTTTTGGAATACATTTTACAGTAGTTTCATCATCTTTCATCTACACTCCGTCCTGTTTTAACTTTTGAATATATCGTCTCAAACTGTATCCTGCTACAATTTATCGCCAATATATTTGTATTGACAATCTTATAAAATGTTTCTGTATTTCTTTAAAGCTACATCGAAGTAGAATCACTTATATTATACGTAAGGAGCTTAAGTTAAGAGCGGGTATAAAGAGAAATAGATAATCCTACATTTGAATTTTATCTAAGTAAACAAAGTCTAATTTAATTAATTTTTTTAAATAGATAAATACATTATAAATGAAAGTGAAGACTGTAACAGAAAACATAATATAATGATATTTTCTCGATAGAAAAAAATCACGAAGTGAGCTCTCATTTCCATCGATTTTAGTTTTATTTTCAAAATGACACACATTACAAAGCTAAAAGTGTATCAGTAATTTCACTTCACATATTATCTAAGGCTGTATGTAACAATTTTTCATTTGACATTGTAGTTTACGAATAATTAATATTTAATTCTTTTGGCACTTATAACATTTTTATTCAGCGAGATGCGCTATCTTCCGTCGCATGTTGTGCGTAATTTTGCAATAAAGTTTTGCAATAAATGTAGCGTTTCAAGTGGAAAAATATAGATTTTTATTATGAAAGAAATTGATCTTTATTATGTTTATAAAAAAATAATGTAATGTGCCTTAGTACAAAACCGCAAATCTCTGAAAGTACTATATCGATAATAAGGAAAATCATCATGAAATACACTTTGTCGAGAGTATAAAAAATAACTTATTCATCCATATAAAAGTACTGTTCCCGAAGGATTAACTAAAAAAATATAAAAAATTCAACGCCTGACAAAATTGAATGAGCAATAAAGATTGAATAAATGTTTGTTACGGCAAAAATCTGAAATATTTTATAAAATTCAGTTTTCGCTGGATTTTAATTAATATTTTCTAACATCCATTCGTTGATATGTGAAACAGACTATATCTGTGCGAGTAAAAATAAAAGGTTATCTTTTTTTGAAAAAGTAACTGTAACTTGTTTGTAACCGTAAAAAATTTACGAATGATTTCAGGTTCGGTTTTTTTTAACGAAAAAATGAAACATTTTTACCACAATATCGACATTTTACCATCTCAATTAGTTTTTTATCCACAGCTTTGTACCGATGACAGTTATTTTTCTACCTCTTTGCATTCATTATTTATTTTATTTATTTATATAGTTCGCCTGAATTAAAATAGTTTACCGTGTCTGTCTCCGAGATAAATAAGCAATGCATAAACCCGCTCGGTCTCATTATCCGTTTTCAACGTCATGAGGAGAATACCGAAGCAAAACATAATAATCTACCTATTTAGTTGTACGCTCCTATTTAGGTCAGACGTGATGAGAAGCGAGCCAATTGCCTTCATTGTTAGATAGGCCTTTATATTATCCTACTGAGTCTAGCTTCCTTCTATATATGTACTACATTTTCTTTGTGGATCCGCTTGCAAAATAAACCAAAATTTAATAAATTTTTTTGTCAAATATTATTATCGGCGACGGTAGCCACCTTAACATAAAAATGGGTTAGGCTGTCGTGGACACTGACTTGTATTTTTCGTGAATGTTACTAGTAGTATTTTTTTTGAGCGTATTGTGTGATATATCCAACGAATTCGAATAGAGCATGCAAAAATAATGATTGGTCTCGTTGCGCTCGACTAGATACAGCCGCCGTACTTGATAAATGCGGCAACAAATACTACGCCAAATTCGGCGTACCCGAGCTAGTCACACTGTAAACTATCTGTGATGCGTACGTGCCGAATGTTTTATTAAATTTTTGTCATAATAAAATGCCAATTTGCGTAGTGAAACTGTGTAAAAATATAATTAAACTGTTTAAAAAGTGATAAATAGTGACGATGTTTTACACACACTACAATAAAAAGTTGCCGCATTCACGGAGCTATTGCTTTTAGGTAGGGCCGTATCTAGTAGTGGTTGGGGAGCCCAAGAGGGGATTTCTGGAGTCACTCGAGCGCGTCAGTTTAAGCTATGGTAGATTAATTACATGCTGAAAAGTGTGCATTTTAATAATCTAACGATTTGGTTGGTGGGGTTGGCGGGGATGGAGGTAAAATTTTAAATATAACTCTAGCGCGTCAGATTTTCAGAGGGGATGTAAGTAAACCTAAACTAAGCTCCCATTTAAAATTCAGACAATTCGAATGTAACGCAAGCTCGTGGCAGCTTTTTGAAAATGCAAAAAATATTTTTGACGATTCTCATTTTGTAATACTCGAGCGCGTCAGATTTTCATACAGACGGTTCAGCCTAAAGTCCTGATCGTGCTGATTCTTAATCTGACGATTATATGGAGGATTTTTTAAAATACAGAGCCTACAAAATTTTAAACGCCTGTAGACGCTCACTCCACCGCTGAAATGAATAACTTCATATAACCTTTTTTTCTTCTTACCATCCAATCTTCAAAGTCCAATAGGTCCCCACGACGCTCGAGTGACTATACATTTAGCATCGTGGGCTCCCTAAACATAGAGCGCAGCGAGACCAATCATTTATCTATGAGAGCATGTAAGTATACCATAAAATTCTTTGATCTTTTAGCTATCATCACTACCCTGATTTTTCAGTTTTCAGGTGTTATCCACCTGAAAACATGTTGCTACCATGGTGTGTTTTATATTGAATGTATTCTTTTCAGTTGTAAATGTCTAACATGCCTCTTGAAGGTGGGAGTCCATAAGTCCCTGAGAAAATAATATATGATCATGCAATATGTCAGGGAAAGGTTTCAATATCGTCACAATCTACGGAACAGACGACATTGACGGGTCAACTTCGCTCACCAATTTATTACATAGACCTTTTTATGTGGCACTTACCTCATATATAAATAAGTAATACTCCTTTTAGTGCAAAATCTTTAATTAAAATTAAATCGAATGTGTTGAGGTAATAACGGTCAGGGTCAAATCTATTTGCTTTTTTTTTGTTCTTTACAGTCTAATATATTTTCATTGCGAAAGAAGTCTAAAGAACTTTACTTTATAGATAACGTCTTTTAATTATTTTAAAAGAAATTATATAAAATTATCTCAATTTTTTTTTTCATTTTTTACTTTTATTAATAAAATTCGTTGTGCCTTTTAAAATGTAATTAGACATAGTAATTAAACATTAATTACTAACATTAATTAAACATTAATAACATTACATTAAACATCACATTAATTATTAACATTAACATAGTAATTAAACATTACTAATTAGACATAGTTTGTGACTTTTGCACTATTTTTTAGTCTAGTATTTATATTTTAGTTTAGTCATTTAGAAACTTACTGACGTTATAAGCTTTTTCCACCAGAAGATTCCTGATATTTTTGTATTTTTTTTTTTTGGAATTTCATCATAAAAATGCGGTGCCCTACAACTTTATTCTGGTTTTAACAACCCTAATCACTTTATCATATCTCTATAAACTTAAATAACTGGATTTTTTCTTTATAAACATTTAACACTCAAATATCCACTCAAATATAAACACTGAAGGCCTTTCAAAGCTTTTTAATTTTCAAAATTTCAAATTCAGTTTAAATTGCAGATGGCTCTAAATACCTAAATTATACTTTAAATACCTTTTGATTATCCATAGAAGTTGCCTCAGAAAATGATACCATATATTATGGTTGAAATCATATATAGAGACCAATTATAGTATTATTGTTTAGTATTAACTGGACAATTGATTTATAGACATCGGAGCTTGATTAGTATACGAATTAATTACAGTACATAATATTACAATACTGACACATTATGGCCGTCAATAAGATAATTATAACAAATATATCACTGAATCTGTTAATTTAACACGCCCAATAAACAATCGTCGTAAAACAAATCTATACTGGCGACAGTAGCCACCTACCATCAAGTGGACAGTCTCCGACTATCTGCTGACCTTAACAAAATAAATACTATCTAATAATAATAAATAGTTTCTTATTTACACAAACCAAAAACTAAATTACATTTTTGTAAATTCTGCCTTTACAGGTGTGGGAAAGAAATGATGATGTCCACATTATTATTTACATATTTACAATTGGTTATTTGACAATATTTAAAATATACTACAAATTGTGGTTATCCTATCAGAAAATAGCGTAAAAAAACATATGTCACGTTACTTTAAGCTAAATCATGTATATATTTTTTGTAAATTATATGAAAAAAAACATAATTTTTAATATTTTATTTGCGACCGAAACGCCCTGGTATTTGTTGCAACTCTGATGACGTCATACTCTAGTAAACATTGCTTCCGCATTGAGTTGACATTGACATAACATTGAGTTGTTTACTAGCGTGTGACGTCACACGTATCAAAGACCAGCTCCATTACAGAAACAGCGTTTTTGGCGCGGTTTTGGAAATTTAAACTAACATTCATTTTTATTAATCATACAGTAGATCTCCCGAAAATATTAATGTAGTGTATTTATTATGTAATAAAGAATAATTTAAAACTATTTTCAAAAATTAGTCAAATAGCGGATTGGACAAAAGCACGATGGGCGTTTTCACATGACGCACGATGGGTGTTTGTGGTGAGGACGAGTGGCGAGAAAGCGCGTGCTTTCTGTAGCAGTGTTGAAGGCCGCCTGTATTTGGTTTCCGTGGTTCTTCATTTAAAAGAATGACACGGAAACTAAAACGTAAATTCCAAATAGGTCATTGAAGGAGGTCGCCACACAGGCTATCCTCCTTCTTATCCAATAAGATTAAAAGTCTTCGCTAATCAACTTGTATTCAATCACGTAGCCTACGTTGAAGAACTTTTAGTTGGCGACCTAGTTATCGGCGAAATATGCTCGGGCTCAAGACCTGCCTGTTTTAGCTTACTGATTCACAGAGTAATACGTAATCATAGGTGAATCAAAGGCAATTCTGTCTACTAATATAAATGCAAAAGTGAGTTTCTTTGTTACGATTTGACGCCTTAACTTCTTAGTACATAATTATAATAAATATACCAATTTAATAAAGTCACATAATAGTTAGTTGCTTGCCTATAAATTTTTGCTCTTATATTTTTGTCAGAGTTTGAATTTTTAATTTTCAACACTTATAAGAAAAAGAGTCGCTGAGGAAGTCGCGATAAAAGGCTAGTATTACATGTACCAAAGTTCGTTGGGAATTCGTTTGAACTTTGGAAAATTGTTCAATGTACTTTCTAATTACAGTAGTGGAACAAATCTCAATTTAAATGGTTGCGTTCAAACGCTTTTCACATTCCAACCGACCACGTGATTTCTCTAAACCGATTGCAGCCTACAAATGGAAATACCTAACGCCAAAGCCCAAACACGAGGTAACAGAGTATGTTTTCTCGGTTAGTTTTGTTTAAATTTATTGCTATGGAAAGAGGATTAATAAGTACAACAATCTGCAAAAGCCTAGTAGCAATCGTATGAAGCAATATATACTCGTAGAAGTCCTATTATAATAGATCCTATATTAAATCATATACACCAGCCACTTTGTTAGTGTAAGAAGACAGCAAAAAGGTAATTAAATATTTAAAATTACATAGTCACAGGACACACACTAGACAAAATGACTGGTGATAGTAACTACCCTTTACGGAAACTTACAGCAAGGTGACATGTAGGTAAAATTGTTTATGATCCTCATATTTCTCAGCGCTTTTTAGTATTGCAGGCAAAGAGGCTCAATCAGCATCCAATCCGCCTACAGTTGAGCCAGCTGATAACTTGTCTTGACACACAACAAACTTATATCCATACCTACATAATATTATTATAATATTTTTTTATTGAGACAGAAATCTGAAAAAGATACCCTATGACAAGTGCCGCATGCAATACAAATGCTCTATAGAGCACTCTTACTGCACCAAAGCACCTTTTGAGATAGGCATGGTTAAAGTTCTAAAGGGTCTTAAGGTACTTTGGTCATTATAAGGTACTTTGGAACCGTGACCGATTATAAAATAAAGTCGCTATTCGCTTCTGTTTGTTTCTGCTCTAACTTCTAAATCACTAAGATTTTGGAACCACTATAGAACCACTAATGGAAAGAGCGATAACTGAGGTGAGGAAGCTAGTAAAGAATGTAAGTGCCACTACTTTCCATAGCATGTAGTGAGACGTGAATCGTCCGGCTCGATGGATAGACACGCGAGGCGACAGTACTAAATGAACTGGCCGGTAAATTGCAGAACTAATGTTACGTTTTCGTATTGCACCGAGCGTTATTGGACAATTCCTACGTAATTGTACTCAGCACGTTTGTAGGGGTTATTAGGAAAGTTATTTCCCTGATTCACTATTAGGTATATATATGTACCAATTTGCATTATATTTCCTTTTATTTCATATAATTTTTTCATTCCATCGTATAGATTTGCTTATATTAATAGCCACATATTTATTTAAGGACAAAAAAAACTGAAAAAAACTGAAAAAATACATACATACTACAGTTTTTTTCTCCTTATTCCTTAACCATTATTTTTAAGTAATATTTTTTTACTAAAAAATAATGGTACGGGTAAAGTTATCTATGACCTTTATAAATCATAAATTATCCATGGATCACCCAAGAGGTGATCTATTGATTGTTTTGAAACAATTAATAGACTTTAAAAAAACCATAAAAAGTAATAAAAAAGTAAGTGTTATGATGCGATGAGCCAGTGACCGAGTGCGACCGTCAGTGGAAAACCGAGAATTATCGAAAATATGCATGCCTGTGTCAATAAAAGTTCTTCCATTTAAGTAATTAACAGACACTGGTAACAAAGAATTTATATTCATAAAATACGGTTTGCAGCGTTTGTTTATTTATGTGAGCAATTTCTCGAATGTTCGTATAAATAACGGTGTTATCGTTTTTTCCTCCAAGTGTCAGACGCGATCCTCGTCCGCGGACCGGCGATGCGAGAAATCGAGACTTTCATTACTCTCTCGTTGCGGCCGACCGACGTAACTTTGTCGGGGGTAAATCGCTTGTCATATGGACAAGTTCGAAATATACAAGAGATACCGAGCGAGAGTACGTTGGCGAAAAGTTAAATTTTCCGCTTCACATGCCGCGCTCTTATAGTTCATAATAAACTTTGGTAGCTCACTTTTTTTCTCATTTCGTTCATGACGTTCAGGCCGAATAGACCTTATTGTTATGTTAAAGATGTTAGGCGGTAAATGTTCCTTATCGGATATGTTGTTGACAATTATTGTAAGTTTACTAGGAACATAACTTTTGGGATCTATTCATTCGATAATATTTATTATCTACTATAGGAAAATAGATATTTTTGTGTTTCTGGTTCAGTTTTATTTTTTTACTAGCTCCTGCCCGCGACTTTGTACACGTTGAAAAATAAAAATATAATACCTGAGAAAGTATATGAATAAAATAATTGACTTGAAGTTTTTATGGCGCCGCCGTTGTCACATCGATTTTTTATATGGTTAGATGATTCCTCTGGAACCTACCATTTTTCAGGATAACATTTTGAACAAAGAAAATAGAACAAAGAATAAAATTAATTGCAACAAAAAATAGTTGGGTTATATGAATTACTCAAAACTAATTTATTTAAATGCATAATTCGTCTAAATATTTTTTTAGTAGTTTTGTTTTATCTTAAGGACAGATTCTCTATATATTTAAATATACTTTAACAATTAAAATATAATAATTAAGAAACTAGCTCTTGCGCGCGTCAAAGTTTGCACCCCTTTTCTAAAGGCATTGACACATTTATTCAATCTTTATTGCTCGTTTATTTTTTAAAGAGTTGAATTTTAAATTTTTTCTATCTCAATGTTCCCTCGGGAACAATACTTTCTTTTTGGATGAAAGGAACCCCGTGACCACTTTTGTTCCCCTGACAAAGTGTATGCGAAATTTCATGATGATTAGAGTGAAAGATTGGCAATTATTATAATATTAACATAGGTTGATCTAGATGGCGGTAATCCTATTTGCAACCTAAAGTATAATATCGACGAATAAACTTAAAGGAGACAAATTGAAATATGTATTAGGATAGTGACACAATGTTGTCCTTTTGTTTTAACCTAGGATAAGATGGGTCACGAAAACATAAATCAGTTCGAGAGAAGATTGCACCAGAATTCGACATTGACTGATTCAGTCGTTCCCCTTTGTGGATACAAACGAGTAGGTGCGACGCAATCAGGCTAATACGGTTAGGGGGCCTATTTTGTGATCACTGAACGCATTTTCATTTTTTTTTTTTCTTATTTATTATTATATTTCTTAACTATTATGAAATTAAATTAAATTTCTTAATTATTATAAAAATATAATTATATTCTCCAAAATTTTCTTTAATCACAAAGATCACAATCACAATTTAATCTCATATCACAAAGATTCTCAGTAGTTAGTAGTCCGGTAAAATATCTTTTATTATTCGCATCATGCACAATGCCGGAAAGCTTTTTTGAAATCAATTAGATATGGAATTAAAAAAGTAAATGAGTCGAAAATGCTTACTATAATTTTAAAAAATAACTAAAATTGTAAAATTACGCAGCCACTACAGAGCTTGAATCACGAAGGTCAGGTCTTTTAAACATTTTTGACAATTTATATTGTGGACTCTTATGTGAGTAGTTCACGAGTTAGAGTTTTTTTTTTAAATATTGGGTTCCAGAATAAGACACCAGCAATTCCCAGTCGAATCTCTGGAGATTTCTCAACTAATCCCAACATTGTCCTGATTGATAACAACAGGAGGAATTGTTCGCGATTGCGAGACGTGAAACTTTTGGGCCACCGCAGATAACTTTGATTTATTTAATTTATTTTAACGGCATTTGTCTTTATTAAACTGTAATAGAGATGGAAGTTGGTTTTGTGGATAAACCAGAGAAGAGAACTCGGATCGAATGAACAAGGGTGAATATAGAGATTAGGTATGTTCCAATTTGGTGATCACTTCCAGTCTGAGTTAGACTTGAAGTCATTTAAGGATATGCAATTCAAGTCTCAAGCTTAGTTACTTTTGTTTATACCAGTAACTATAATTATGTTTGTTCGGGAGGACAAATAGCTCAATCCTCGAACAGCTTGGGATTCAGGCAAGACTTCACTCGTTTTTGTTAAAAAATTTGAATGAATAATATTCGATAACGAAGATACTATCAAACAACACTTATAAAAATATTTTTCAAGTAGGTAATTATTATTTTGTAAAGAAAAAAAGGGGTAATTTTTTAAATGATTTTCATGTGTGCTATGATACCGCTAAGAATTTTTAGGCAACCCAGTAAACAGTACGAGTATATGTTAGCACGTGTGATTTCATTTCCTCAAGTGACCGCGCTGCGATCATCCACCCGGAAACTGTAGATAATGTGGTAACTCGAGTTGGCTTTATGTGGGACTTATGAGGGTAAGCTCATAATCTCTTACTTTTGATTTCAATATATGTTTGAATTTAAACAAAAATTAAATTTGTGATATATACCTATATCATTTGAATTTTAAAATGAAACATTTCTTGTTGCATGTTACCTGGGGGTCACTTATGTTTCACTTATTAGATATCACTTATTAGATATAGATGGTCACTTATTAGATACCCTACCATCAAGTGACATTTACATAAAAAACACGATATCAGTGTAAGTTTTTACCAAAACAGCGGTAAAAAAATCTCGCGAATTCGATTTCGACTATTATTCGTTTTTCAAACTGAATTTCAATTCCGTTTGAACTTTGTTGTTTTTTATCGATCGAACGTAAAGGAGATTATTCTTAGCTACTTTTTCCAATTTCGTATATCTCTTGTTCATGTTAGTTTGCCTCCTCGACATGTTATTTTTTGCACCATGATGGATTGAAGGGAAATTGGTGTTGCCATGATTTTGGCAGGTATATATTTTTTATAATTACAAGTCAGTTATTATACAGTCAAAATTGTTCGTCGCTTCCTTTCTTTACTGTATGAAAATCAACTCTGCTTCTGTTTTTCTGTCTCCCCCTTGTTTTAGTTTAGGACACAAGCTTAGGACACAGCTAAAAATATTTTAATAAATTTTACAGTACAAATATTAAAAGCTTCTTAAAGTTTAATAAGACTTTTACACTAAAGTCTTCTTTTAAGTCATAGAATAAAAAAGTAACGCAAATAAATATCTGTATACTATTTTGAAGATAAAAAAAAATGTATTATTTTAAAGCAGTTTCCATACAAGAATTCGCCGTAATTATTATCTAAAAATGCAATATGAATTTTTTTTGTTGTAAATACCAGAGGCATATCTACGGGAGTGTTCATAAACGAAAGCATTATAAAATTTATAATGAAAAAAAATCGGAAATAATTCCACTATATTCCAGATTTAATTTCAGCATGGTCACCCCAACATTTTAACACCTACTTACGTGTTCGTGCTAAGCCGTTGACAAAAAGTATTGAGATATATACGTACTGACTGACATAAAAACGTACTTCCCATTATATTGTTTTTTCCTTAAGCTCTGTTCAGCAGGTTTCTTATAAACAAAGAAAAAGTAGGACAGAATAATGTAGGCTAGAATAAAATATTTTTTCTTTTATATTAAAAAGGTGGCAGACAGGCTTAAAATCTATTTGATGGTAGATAGCATCGCCTGAGAACACAAGCAATATATGGGGCGATGCAGATGCACAGACACACTACAGTAAATTTTATTTCTCTATAATTATTCTCAGTATAATTCATAATCACTGTAAAAATCTTCGGGAAATGAGTACGTATTTAGTTTCTTTATGGACAAAAATATTTTAAGGAAAAGACTGCCCAAAAATATCAAGTTTCATGCATACACGAGCCGCCGGCGACTATAGGCGAAGAGGTCAACAACTTATATGCGATTCGATTGTGCTTATTATTTGTGCGATATATTATTTTATTTTTAAATTTTTACCTACTTTTTCTTTTTTTTTGTAATTCATCTGAGTTTACACGAAAAAGTCTATTCCGAAAAAAAGAAAAAGTCTATTCTGAGACTGACGATGTTATGATTCACTTTTGGGGTGACAGTGATTTTTTCTTTAAATTTACGGTAAAGGGAAACAAACAGGCTTACAATTCCACTTGTTTAGAGGTGGTTAGCACTTTCTAAATAAGAAAGCAACTACAGGAGGGAAGCCAGCTATCAAGGAAAGCCCTATCTAGAATCAGGGTGTGCATGAAGACAAGTGGATGAAGCGATAATAGGAGGGATGCCATATGCTGCCAAACTTACAAAACTTTTTGTACAGCTTCCTAGATGAGCCCTATATTATGTCTCAACAAAGTTTATCTCCTAATTAACACGTCTGTGAGACAAAGTTTCTATCAGTACGCTTAGTGAACTTGTCCAAATAATCCAAAACACGTGTACCTCAGGTAAACAAGGTAAAATAAATAGGGTTGAATTTTTAAGCAATATATAATTCTCTTTCAATACTTACACTAGAATTTTACTAGTATCTTCTTTTGACTTCAGGGTCTGTCAGTTCAGACTGTATTTCTATAGTCGTTAACGCTAAGAGAAAACTGTGATTGGTCAAAATTTTATTTTGACGTTACAACAACCAATCACCAAGCTTTCTCTCTTCGTTTCCGAAGCTGAAGATTATTTTCGATTAGTTTATTTTTTATGTAAAGGTCGTTAGACAAGCTGAAATTCCGCTTGTATTGTAAGATGAAATTCCACGGTAGATACCAGGTGATTACCGTCGCCTATAACACAAATCATGCCACAGATGCTGCAAATACAAAACCGACCATAGTAGGATTGAGGATAAGTAATTTCAAAGGGATCTGTAAGGAAGTTGTCAATTCTATTAATGCTTATAAGAATTCTAAACGTTTTAAACCATACTGAAAATAATTTCGTGAATAACATTAGACATTTCAAAAATCGTGTGTTCTTAACACAGCTTTTAAGTGAAGCTTTTTTTCTCTCAAATCCTCCAAACATTTCGGCTACGTAATGCGACACCATCGTTAATTGACCTCCCTCGCTTCCCTGAAAACTAACATTATTTGAAGAAGGAAGTTGATACTGAATGACTAGTCAGAGGTCACACGTTCTGGACACGTAGTGAGAGTAAACTCATCTGGCGTAACCGCTAAATGGGCCTGAGGGAACCTCAAAATTTCAGTAGAAAGCAAAGTAGAATTTTGAGCACCTCATTAATTCAATGATTCCTTTAAACTTTTTCTCTGAGCTCACACTTAATTAAAATTAAAACGATTTTTAAGGCGTTATAATTAAATGACATTATGGCTGAAATGTCTTAACTTATAAAGAAGGTTCTTACTTTTCTATTATATGATTCAATACTTACAAAGAAATATTAAAAAATGAATTTTAAGTTTGTATTGAAGATTCTTGTCTACACAAATAAAAATCGCTAAAGGTTGTTAAGCGCAAAACCCGAGAACGGCAAGTCCAAATCGGCTGTATATTTATTGAAGTCCAAAGTAGGTTCTTTTGAAGAGGAAAATTGGAAAATGCTTAGGAAATTGCATAAAGCGAAGGACGGTGGCGGGTTTCTAAATAAAAAAATAAATATATAAAAATAGGCCACCCCTGGCGCCGGAAACTTCTCGGAGTCCAAGGACCGGTAAGCTCAACGTAGGACGTCCACCACAAGTTAACTGACAATATAATGCTGGATACGGACTGCTTCTGACCGGTCCTACTGTAAAATTATGGGGGCTATGTCTAGCAGTGAATGTCCTACGGCTGAGATAATGATAATAGATCAGATATGGGAAAGTTGTACAAGTTGATACCCTTGAGGTAAGATTATCCTTTGCGATTGTGCTAACGACATCAAGTTTATTTCACTGGTATGTCTTTTAGCTTATGTTACTTTTATTCAAACAATGTTAAATGTAATTACTGTTGTGTTTGAGGCTTTCTATTATGCTTAATTTTAGGCTTTCTATTATGCTTAAATGGGTGTAAAAGGATCATAGGGAGCATTTAAACTCTATCTGGGGGATCATCTTACCCATAGGGGTGTACAAGATGATTACTTTGTAAGGTTTTTAAGAAAAAAGAGATATTTTAATGAAACCTCAATTAATTTCTGGTTTTGAGTACTATGAAAGTTGGATAGATAAATATACTAGTAGTAATCGCCTTTAATTTTGGTTTACCTTGAGGAATATATATTTTACAGCGATTCCCGCTTAAGGGGATCATCTCGTACAAATTTCCCCTGTAATTATAATATATTTTAGTATAGTGAAGTAATTCATAAAAATACTATTAGTTAGTAAACAAAAGTCCTGGTTTTTGATGCGTGCGTTGGTTTTTTGTCGGCATCTATTAATTCGCACTAAATTGCTCTGCGCTGATAGTCGTCAGGCCCATTTATTTTGTTTGAAGTTAACTCAATTTCACGGTGTGAACGTGTGTACCGTAAATATTGCGTGCTTCACGCATTATTTTTGCTTTTATTAAGTAAATACATGGGGAAAGCGCATATACGAGTATATATGATTTATGTGGCACACAAAAAAATGTGAGAAAATTTTTACTACACAATAATTTTATACGATATAAACTATTTTTGAAACTCATATTTTAATAGCAATGGCTACTTTATGTGACATTCACTTTTGAGTGGTTCCTTAAGAGAATGCTACGTTCACTTCATCTATGAAAGTTAAGGTTTAAGTTAAGGTGAAAGTAAGTTAAGGTGAAAGAAAGTCCTAATCGTCCTAGAAAAATAATCAATTAATCAACTATTAATAATAAATATATAAATACAAATAATCCATCATTATTAATAGTTTGATAAGTAATACATTTAATTAAAAATGAATCGCCAAATCCAGAACGGCTTGACCGATACAACTACGTATATTTATTTCACGCCAATATATGTTTAATAAATCATAACAAAGCGTAAAATGAAATATTTATTCATGACATATTAAAATCCACTAAAATTTCAATTCATGAGAATATAATGCATAATAAAGTTATTTTAGATTTAGTCAGTCATTTTGATTTGTTATTGAAGTGTCCAAAATATTCAATTTATGGGGACCTTTTTGTACATATCTGGCAATCTGGCAACATACATACATACATAAATACAGAAAAAAAATCTAAAAATCGTCAATTTAGTTTCAGTATCATGTATAGAGCCTATAAACTCGATATCTCTGAAAACAAAGTAACTTACTCCATGACCAACCCTTACAGATTTATTATTAGTATTGATGATGACTAAATTCAAAATCTACTGTACTGATTTTAAAAATTCTTTCACCTGTATAAAACTATATATTATCAGCGAGTAACATATATTTTTATAAAGTTACGCGGAAGAAGTCGCGTGCAACAGCCAGTTACATATATATCAAGACACAGGGATATGTTTTCTTTATTTTTAAATTACATTCTATCTAGTATCTAATAGCTACTTTCTCTTACATGACCCAATTCGATTTAACTGCAACACGTACGATATGCTAATAGCTGCCGACTTGTAATCACGTGCCAAAACTCTTGCGCCCTTCGAACATTCTTGCATAATAACATTTGCACGTAATCCGCCCGCCTTAATTACGCCTGCTACCGCATTAAGGCGAGATTTGCATTGGTTAGGTCTCAACTGGCTTAGAATCTTACAGAAGACAACAGCGATATATATATTTTAAATAAAAAATAATTTAATATTATTAATATTTAAAGAAATCGTGCGAAAAAAACGGTTGATTTTTCTTAAAAACTTAAAATATTATATAAATCCAAAAATTTTATTCAACTATGAAATTTAAACTGACTGATACTTTTGGCACCATACAATAAAACCTCCACACAACCATATATTTTACACACACGCATGAAATTGCTGACCCCTGCAACACAGAGTATTAGAGGTATCAAATGTAAGAAAAATTCATATGTATGAGGACAGTAATTCAAAATGATACGGAGAAAGTGAGACTTTTGAACTGAAAAAATAACTTTTCATGTTGCAGGATAACAATCTAATTTTCATACATGAAGCACTACAATTACTGACTTACAAATGTTTAAGTATAATACAGTCTGCACCTTATGTAAAGAGTTGTATTTTCATAATATTCATTCTTCATATTATGTATGTTTCAGGCCATTTAAGACAAACTAGAGGAGTTCAGTGGAACTTCTTATTTAGTCTGCGAGAAGAAAAGATCAACAGTTTAAAGTAGGTAATCCAATTAGGTTAACCATCGTCGGGTGGCGGCTCGTTAAAATAAAGGTACAGTTTCGCTGCTCGCCAATTAACTACGTATAATAATATTATCATATATAACTACGTATAAAAAGATTACACATATAATATTAAGTACACATTAACATTACACATATAATAATATATAACTATATAAAAACATTACACCTTCATGATCGCCTTTCATTCATGTCACGCATTACTGGTAACATTAGTCAGGGTTGCTAACTAACTTGATCATCTTAACTACAAATCACCGCATATGTAAAGATTTTTTATATAGCGGTCGGCAGGCAGGCTGACGATTCATTTGATGGCACCCAATGTAAATGGCATTGTCGCTGCCAACTGTGATAGAATAAAAGATAAGAGATAAGGAGTGAATATAAACTGGATTCAGGCTTCTTCTGCTGGAATGGATTATGGGAGATGCCTATGTCAAGCAGTTAACGTCTTACGGTTTAATGGCATCTTACTTCTTATTAAGAGATATAGCATTTTCAAAACATATATCTCCTGTTACATTGACCGGTAGGTAACCTGCTGTTATTATTGATGGCGAGCATCAAAATCGTCCCTTTATAGCCCCAATGTTGTGGACACTGATGGAATTTTGGTGTATCATGCGTTCGGGACAATGTTGTCCCGTTGTTTCTGCTTCGTTAGTGCAGGGTTAGGGGTCGTTTGTTGATTGGTTTAGTTTGTGATGGATTAGACTGTCCTTAGTTAACAATTGCCCACCTACGAGTAGCAATTAATGCCACATGCTCAGATTTAATTCAAAACTTTAGCCACTTTGTTTCTGATTGCTCTTATGAACCTGAGCGTTATGAACCTCAAACAAACAAACATCGAGTTTGTTTTATGTACTTACATTAGTAAGTACTAAAAAAAAATAACAAACATAATTGGTAAATCCAAGCAATATTGTCTATATCAATACATATTATAAAATAAAATTGCTGTCCACCCCTGTCTTTTTTTCTACTAACTTCTTCTAAGCCACCCAACGGATTTTGGTACGGTTTTCACTAATGGAAAGAGTGATAAGCGAAAAAGACTTGTGTATATACTTAAATCACATAAAAACAATGCATTCGTACGAAGCTGGAGGCGGGTCAACATTAAATATTCATAAGTTAACAAGTATAGAAACATTTCACTAGGACCTAGGGGAATATAAGAATTTCATATAATTAGTTGTCCCGTGTTCAAAGTAATATTAAACCTTAATGTCGTAAATTAAGAGTCTAAAATTGCTGTACAAATAATAAACTTTCTTTTTCTCGTTTAAAGTTTTACAAACAATGTAATGTTGTAGACAAAGTTACTTATAGCATACTCTTACTTATAGCAGTTATTAAAAAAGTTTTTTTTATATATATCATTTGCTTACATTTGTTAAAACTATAATAATAAATTTGTAAGGGTTGGTCATGACTTACTCCATGGAGTAAGTTACTTTGTTTTCAGAGATATCGTGTTTATAGGCTCTATACATGATACTGAAACTAAATTGACCATTTTTAGATTTTTTTTCTGTATGAATGTATGTATGTATGTATGTATGTATGTATGTATGTATGTATGTATGTATGTATGTATGTATGTATGTATGTATGTATGTATGTATGTATGTATGTATTCCTCCATAACTCAAACGTATTAACTGATTTTCATGAAACTTTGTAGATAAACATTTAGACGTACCGGACACAGGATATATACTACTTTTTTTCTTTTTCAACGCGTACGAAGTCGCGGGCACCAGCTAGTATCTTAATATACCAGTTTTATATTATAACCGTTGTAGGTGCGAACTAAACACCAATAAAGGCGGCAGGCTCTATTATGTTATTACGTGAGCGAACCCAAATTGCCAATTTCCCGTAGGCCTGATCTGAACTTATATCCATTCGGTTAAGTGTATAAGGAGAGCAGGTGAAACCAACTCGTGTTTATGATCTTAAACATTTTTTTATAATGTACCTAATCTTTTACGACGGCACATGCAATTACCTTTATTGTACTTTTATAGAGCTAAATACAAAGATTTAAATCGAAAGATGTGGCGTAATCTCCTCGCGCCATACTAAAAACACACCGAAAATTCGTAACAATGGGTTGGGCGCAGGCGCTCTACAACTACAGGAGCAACTACAGTTGCACGCCAGCTACAGTGAGTGACGGTCGCTTGTTGAGAGCGTCGCTATCGTCACAGTCACGTTTGAAGTAAGGAATGTGTTGTCTGTGTTTAAAAGTGTGTTTAGACAAAGGTATATTATGTATTTTATACTTTTGTCTTTAGTATAATGTAGGTTGTATTTTGTAACACACTTTCGCTAGTAATGCCTCATCTCTCGATTTAAATCTTTGGTTAAATAGTTAAATACTCAATTTCTCTGTGGATATAAAACACACTTGTTCTGAAGATAGTGATCATCTTAAGTTAAACATTTAACCTTCTGTGGATTGACAACTATTACTACATAGTAGGATGTTATTAGTTCTAATATTGAATCAAATATGGTGATTCACTCTCAATGCACTCTCCAAATCTAAAAAAAAACGAATCGTTCTTTTAAACTTTGCGAATTCAACAAACAAGTTTTCCTCGAAATCACGAACTGTTTCACAGTTCTAAACGACACAGTGTCGATATTTGAGCAACAATTCAACTACTGAATTATATTACTTGACTGGCACGAACTCTATATTTGTTTTGAGAGTTCGCAGCCTTCGTAGTTTAACAAATCAAGTGGATTTTTCACCTTTCGCTTGGATATTGACGTTGGCATTGCTACATATCTACATAAACAAAATAAAATATAAATTTAATACTAGTGTACAATGTTTTGTTAATATTGTTTAAAAAAACACTTTATATATTTATTCTTGTTATACATATTAATACATATTAATCTATTTAAACTAAATGTCTTAAAATGTTAAGATAATGATACCCATCTACCATCAAATGGAACTTCAACGTAGCTGACATAAAAATAAAAATAAAAAATATTATTATCCACAATAATTTTTTGTCGAGTCGATCATTTTATTATAGAAAAAAAACAAACATTTATTTCCGTTGCTTTATTTTAAAAATATAACTTTAGAAATATCCTAGAACAATATCCGTGACTGAATTATATATGACTTCACCACTTTTCGGCATCCAACTGTAGAACGCAAATAACTCATCTATAGTAGGGATTCTTCTATAAATCCTTACTAATATTATAAATGTGAATGTGAGTTTGTTTGTTTGTTACGCTTTCACGCAAAAACTACAGAACCGATCACCATGAAATTTTGCATACACGTTTTCTGGTACACCAGAAAGGACATAGGGTACCTTTCATCCAGAACGCGGACGAAGTCGCGGGCACCAGCTAATAAAATATATAAAGAATAGTATAGCTTAAAATTGTTATAAACGTTAGTAAATTAAAATAATTTTAAAGTATATTAATAATAGTTTTTATCGTTAACATTTAACTTTTTAACAACTAACAAACTGTAACCTTAACAAGGTAAGTATTATATTGGTGTCACCAATTTTTTAAAGAACAAATTAATACAAATTAAATTTTGAACTTTTTTTTTGCTTTTTCATGTTACAAAATGGAGAGTATGATGGCTAAAAGTTCCCTTCAATGCATTACGTATGATGTCTTCAATGCATTACGTATGATATAAAAGTCGATGTGTGTATGTATGTATGTTCCCTATGGACTCCAAAACCGCTGAACATTTTGAAAGTTTTGTAGCGATCGGACGCAGACGAAGCCGGGAGCGGGTCGCTAGTTTTTAATAAGCTTGGGATGTACTTAGCTATAATGTACATTTATTTTATTTGTATACAGGATAGCAATTGACCTCAATCTCAACAGGTGAGAACATACATACATACATACAGAAAAAAAATCTAAAAATCTTAAATTTAGTTTCAGTATCATGTATAGAGCCTATAAATACGATATCTCAGAAAACAAAGTAACTTACTCCATGACCAACCCTTACAGACTTATTATTAGTATTGATAACGGACATATAAAGTCACCATAACGTGACCTCAAGTATAACAAATTGCAGTATAGCTTAATAACGCTATGAAGAAACAACCGACTACACCATTGACACTTTTATTATAAACTTCTTGTAAAAAATGCGAACATATTTTCGTAGCAGCTGAAAATGTCGATGTATTACCCACAGTATATTGGATAGCAGTATGTACTACTATTATTTGTATGCTAAATTTTTATAATATAAATTAAAAAATTGTCATCATAAAGCCTGTATCTCTTCACTGCTGGATATATCAGAGACAGTAAGTTCTTCGTGTGAATTCTAATCTAAGTTTTTTTTTATGTTAAGGTCGACAGACAGGCTGACGGTCCACTTGATGGTAGGTGGCTACCGTCGCCTATAACTCAGCGTCTCAGCACAATGCTGAGCCAGCATCCGATTCACTGCCGCGAGGACACACACATCTTACCTGTCTAGCTTTAATAATTTAATTGTGTCATTTTGTTTTTGTTGTTTCTGTTTCTTATGTAATGTCATGTTAATGTCCTTCGTGCAGTGAATAAATGTCTTTCTTTCTTTCAAAGTAACACCATAAGTGCTACAAGTGCGCTGTCGACCATAGAAAGATTAAGGATAAGGGATAAGGAAGGGAATGTTATCATTTGGACTGACTCATACTAAACCTACCTTGGCTTGCAGCTTCACATACTCCATCTGTTGATAAATTTAAGAACCTTTATTCTATGCTCTACCTGAAATTTATTACCAAGGAAAAGGTGTCAAGTGTTATTTAACTTCGAATACAATTTTTCTGAAAAGAATTTAACTTTATAAAATTTGGACAGACCTACCGTACTCCTAAGCATAATAATATTGTGATCACATTGTTCCAACGTAATTACGTTTGACAAATGTAAGTTGCTTAAGAAATACGTCTCGCAACTTGTGACAGAGAACCTAACATTATTCTGTAATGTTTTTCAATGTCAACCATAAAATTGTGTAGTGTATGGAACAATTTCAGTAATTATCTTGCATATTTTTTTTTATATAAGAGTGTAGACTTTCGACTTTGAACTTCTCTTCAATAAGATTGACTGTCTCTTTTATATATTGGCTTTTTATAAAGTGAAGGTTAAGTGAATATATGTCCCAACCTGATAATGAATAGTACATTTTTCAATAAAGTCAGTGCAGTTTATTTCGCAAACCGAACAAAACAGAAATCCTTTTGCCGTTCAGAAATTTCCCGTCGAAAAAGCCGCAATTTCCTATCGAAAGTTTACTCTGTAAACTCATTCGCGCCTTTGCAATAATAAAACCCCAAATATAATGCTACAATGAAACCCGAGGGGAGAGTTTAAAAAGTATCAAAGTTGAGGACGCCCGGCGACACAGCCTGTTCGGACTACGTGAGGAGCTCTTTAAAATGGTCACGTTTTACTACGGAACTCCGCCGGTCCCCGTGGGTACACTGCTTCAACTTTTTGAGGTTTTTAGGTCGTAATAAACTCTACTTTCTAATCTCTTTGTGTCAGTGCTACGTCGCGTTTACATGCTACGTAGTTCTACGAGGGTGCTACGATGCTACGAAATTTTACATAGGCTGGTAATGTTACGATTCACTTCTGTATTAGGCTCTGTTCACACGTACCAAAACCACACCAAATGTGGTCCGTGTGAATGCATCTATTAATTTTCATACAAATTAACGCCCGTCCACGTGTTGAGGTTGTGGTGTGGTTGTGGTTCGTGTGAACAGAGCCTAAGCGTTTCTCTTCTTTACGTATAAATTGAAGTCGTTTCTATCCATTTCTGCGCTAACTTCTTCTAAACCACCCAACGGATTTTGATACGGTTTTTACTAATGGAAAGAGCGATATTCGGGGAAGATTAGCGTGTATAATTTGCAAAAAAAAATCATCTGTGCAAAGCGCGTGAGCAGTTTGCCAGTACATATTGTAAACTAAAACCTCTTTCCGCTTCTATCTGTTTCTCCGCTAATTTCTTCTAAACTACTCAACTGGTTTTGATACGTTTTTCACTAAAGGAAAGCGCGATAAACGAGGAAGGTTTGTATATATAATTTGTAGAAAAAAATTACATGCGTGGTAACCTGGGGGAGAGTTACTAGTGTTATATTTAAAAAAAAAACTAACTTCGTTATTTCTTATGTTTTCCCATTATTACATACAACAAATTAAACTAGGTATCCGAATATGTACATGTACTTTCAAATCTCAAAAGAGTCGGTCGTGTGAAAATACAAATTCTTTGCAAACCCGAAAAAAGTTATAATAAATTATATGTAATGAAATTTCCAATGAAATCGTGTGAAGCCTTTTCACGACGCAATTCATCCTTCGTGTGGCACAAGTGAATTAGTTTTGTTCGTGTATTATATTATTTAAAAAATATAAAACCTAATCTATACATTTAAATAAGATCCAAAGCACAGGACTGGTTGAATTTTTTGTACATTTTTTTAATTGTTTCTCATTTACTTTTAAACACTTCTTTTTGAATTAAAAATTACAAGTATTGTGTTATATATATAAACATGTGTTATATACATTTTATATAATATGCAACTTTGTTTTATAAACTATGTTTTATAACATATGTTGGACTCAACTTAATAAATACAAAATTAAGCATGATTTTCTATTATTATTATCATTATCTACAAATTTAACTTTTTCTTTATCATCATCATCAATACTAATAATAAATCTGTTGTATTGTATGTATGTATGTATGGGTGGGTCTCAGACGGTCTAGAACGCAATTTGACTAGTTTGTAATGTTGCCTACATCGCAATATGCCTACCGCGTAATACGTCTAAAACTTAAAGATACTAAAACGCATAACACCCTAAACACAAAATGACAAAGACGCATTTTGCCTACTTCTGTGTTGGGTATGTATATATGTTCCTGCAAAACTCTTAAACGAATTAATTGATTTTCATGAAACTTGGTAGATAAACATTTAGACGCACAGGTCACAGGATAGGCTACTTTTTTCTCTTTCAACCCGGACGAAGTCGCGGGGGCCAGCTAGTTAGTTAATAAATTTGGCTGTCACAAATGACCGAAACAATGGGTATTTGAATTATATGTTTTGTGATAAATGGAAAGATCATATATATGTTTTATAACAAAACTATTTTCTTTTTTTTCGCAATAATACAAAGGTTATATCAAAATAAAAATTAATTTTTGAATCCAGTACCAAAGACGCGCCGAACGCTCCCGAACAAACTCGAGCGTGCGTGACGTCAAAATGTTACCTTTGTCAAGTCACGAACGCTCTAACTAAACGAACTAACGAACGTCAGCTTCTAAAGTAGCTTTAACATTTAGACGTCACAACCACTCACAACTATAGTTACCAATCTTGGCGCGTTCACAGTCACGTGATTTTTTTTTAATTTTATCAATTTTTAATTGTTTATAATTAAATAGAAAAAAAATATTTTTTAGTTATTTGTATTAAATATCAATATTATAAATAATAAAGTTTTAAAATACAAAGCATTTTATTTTTTTTCAAATTCCAATTATTTTAGAATTGATTGCTTGTATATCAATCTAAAAACATTTACTAGTTCACTCTTACAGAGAAAAATATTGAACAATGCGAATCACTTACAACTTGAACCATTTGTAAGTTTTGGGTCAGCGAGAAATAATTTGAAGGAGTGCGGAGGTCCGAACACTTTATCTGGCAGTACGGGTCGCTGCCCAACTAGCATGAGCGCGGAAATTAGGAGCCGAACGCCATTAGTTATCGTCCTAATGACGCATTACTTTCAACTTCGAGTTGCTCTTAGCTTAGGGCCTCTTTCACCAACTACAAGTAAAATGTTGATTAGTTACTTTTAGAAATAATTTTATGTTTTATTAAATCATGCACTCGGCTTACTGCATCCTTGGATAGGATTATTTTATTTTCAATGTTAAGGACTTTTACTGCACAAACAAAGGTATATCAGCTCCATTATCGGTTAGCCTATTTGACAGATGGTGAAAGAGGCCCTTACTCTTATGTTTATGGACACTATTCAGTCTATATCAAAATAGTAAATCTCGGTGTGTGGTTTATCTATACCTACTAATATTATAAAGAGGAAAGATTTTATTGTTTGTTTGTTTGTTTGCATTGAATTAGGCTCCGAATTACTAGACCAATTTGAAAAATTCTTTCACTGTTGGGAAGCTCTATTATCAGCAAGTAACATAGGCTATGCTTTATAAAGTTATGCGAAAAATTTGTCCCAAAAACGTTTCAATAATTTTTATGTTTATTTGTTCAAAACAACAAAATATCTCAAAAACTAACTAGTTTATCGATCACCGTGAAATTTTGCACATATCTTGTCAGGTCAGAAAAGGATGTAAGGTAGCTTTCATCCAGAAAAAAGTGCCGTTCCTGAAGAAATCATCTAAAAATAAAAAGAATAAAACGCCCGGCAATATGTGAGCATTAAAGATTAAATAAATGTTACAATGCTTAAGAAAAACGCTTAGACTTATATAATTATAACTTAGACGATATTACAACGAAGTCATTATTGTACTTTTATCAGATGTTAAATGTTAGGTTTTACTGGAAAATCTCAGAATTTACCATATTTGGAGCTTTAATACTAACATATAAACTGACGTTTAAAAGATTTATTGATGCTTATTTTAAGATTACAACACTTAAAATCTAAAAATAAAATAAAAATTTAACGCCTGGCAAGATATAGGAGCAATGAAAAGAATAAATGAAACTTTAGAAACGTGGTGCAGATGACGTAACGGACAAAAGCTACTATATTATTTATTATACATCTATTTATTTATACACTTATCTAGACCATTTTTGACTAACTGCTAATTTTTAACTAATTTAACACAATTTTGAAATTTTTGTAGTACATTCGATATAACTGGAGTTGAAGTTGTTACATTTTATAATCCATTAGACTATCTGAAGAGCTATCTTTAGATAGACCAGATACGGAATTTTCATGAAGCTGAGAGTTCCTACTATGTCGCCTTTGAAATTGAACAGGAACAGAAAGTATACATTACACTCAACGTTACTAAAAGAAACCGAGTACTAGCGGTTTCTTCAGAAAACTTCAGATAAAGTGTCTATGTACGAGATATCTATTCTATATCTAAACTTGTTAAAAAATAAAGTCGCTGTATATTATAAATGTACAGCACCAGTGATATTATAAAATTAAGCTTCTGTTCTTTGCTATGTTTCTTGCTAACTTCTTAACTTCTTAGCCCCGTGCCCACTTGGCGTTGATTTCTGGGATATCCCCTTCCCTTGTGAAGCGACTGAAAAATCTAAAGCACGCTAATACAGGGATCTAGGCTCCGAATATGATTTTCTCCCATTCGGTGTCGAGACCCTTGGTCCGTGGGGTCTTAGCGCTATAAGGCTTTTTAAAGAAATAGCAAAAAGGTTAGTCGACATCACAGGAGACCGAAGAGCTGGCAGCTACCTCGGACAAAGAATTAGTCTAGCTATTCAAAGGGGGAACGCTGCCAGTATCTTCGGAACCTTGCCTAAAGGGACTCCTTTTAATAATATATTTTAGTTATTATATTATATTTTTTAAGGTTTTTAGTTTTAGGTTCATTGTTCTAATATATATATATATGTTTTGGCCTGGCGACTTTTTTCAATTTGCAAAGAGGAACCTTTAACAAAATAATTACCAAAGACATTAAAGACCATCCCAAGATGTGCGTTCTAAAAATGATTTGAAGATAAGAAATTATACTTTTTTTATGTAAAGGCGTTACACAGACTAAGAGTTCACTTGATGGTAGGTGGACCTTCGCGTTGCCTATTACACAAGCAACGCCACAGATGCTGCAAGTGCCCCACCGACCTTAGTTGCATTAAGAATTAGAAAGGAATAGAAAAAAGGGTTCTGGCATCCCTTACTTGTGGCTGTTGTCATCGAAACTCAACAGCAAATATACCTACTGTTATTTCACGATAGTTGGAAAATGAGCTTTTAAGTTAAAGAACAGCTGTTAGCTTCGCCTTGTGAATCTATTTTCGAGTTCCCATAGTATTAAAGGCCCGAGCGAACTTCAGTTTAATGACACATTGCAATAACCTTACGATGCATTATTTGACACTTGAAAGAAACGAGTTCCACTTAAAGAGCTCAGCAGAAAGTGTTTTCGAGAATCTTCCATGTTTTATAACTAAATGTGACCACCACGGAGATATCAATTATCAACATATTCTACGAATATATATCGGTAGGTATAACTCTAAATTATTGGTTTCTTTACAGAATTTAATTAATATGCTAAAAATGCTCTACTAAAAACTTTGCTTTGCCATCATATACTCGTAAGGTTGTCATTTAATAATCCAATGTGTTTGAAGCGCACACTCAAAACTGATACCTAAGCAACATTAGCAAATCGAGACATTCAAAACCCCTTGAATACTACGTCAAGTGAGCAAATGAGACTATGAGATTGTAGATAACAATCAATTAAATTGATTGAGCTAAAATTTCCTATGTTCTATTCGATACCAACTCATCCTCGAGTTCATCCTCATCCGTGGTTTCGACACCTGACATTTTAACTTTATTTGATTATTATTTATTTGATGGACGTGACATGTAATGTAACCAAAATGTAACACTATACTATATATATATTTCAATTATTTATTCCCATTTTATAGATTTAGTAGATAGATTACATTAGATTAGATTTAGGTAGTACATAGGATGTTGCTTGGAGCTTTTATTTGTGCATGCTGAGCTTCCTATAATTGCGGCGGCATCCGCCTTGTGCTGATTATTTTGAACAGTGTTTTATAGTTAGATGCCTGCCTCGTTGGAGGCCTTGTAAAAAATAAATAAATAAATAAACTCTAGTTACCATACCATTTAACACTGATGGAATTTCGTCCACAAAATTGTAAATGTATCTAGCATATTTATTATTTATTATGTAAAGGTCAGACAGGCTGACGGTCTACTCGATTGTAGGTGGCTACCCTAACCGATAACACAAGCAACGCTGGGCTCCAAGTGTGCTGTACCAACAACTTTATAAATTTCATAGTTCAACTTTGTAAACATATAAATTTGTCCTTGCCGGAAATAGAACCCGACAATCTCTCTGGCAGAGCGCTAAGAAAACTAAGCATCTTAATAACTCGACTATTGCGCTAGTTACAATAGTATTAATCAACTATAGATGTCCATAGATTTAGTATTACTACCGTTCCGTTAGGGAATGACGCACGTATGTTAAGTAGTTATCAATACACAGTTTCATTTCATACATTCAAAAAATAAAGACAAAAACTGTAACAAAAAAAATATTTAAAAAAAAATCACATCATAATTTTAAGCAATATTTAAACATTGCTATTGTACTTAAGTTCTTTATTGAACTCCAGATATCTCTCTCGCTACATTTCATTTATGCTTCTATTTATATGCAAATTACACATCTGAGCGTAAAAATATAAATTCTATTTCATTTGTGCTCGTAAAGATGTTACAACAAAACGTTACTTTGATTCGTTTATTCTTTTAGATTTCTCCTATAAAATATTCATGCCCTCATAGACAATAAAGGTTAACAATTTGGCCTGTTAACATTTTAGTTTGAAAAGAGCACATACTAAGCAAGTATATATATAGTTGACTAGATCATTCTATACAATATTAAATTTGTTATAGTTGGGTTTTGTTGTATTGTGTTGCGTTGCGTTGCAATGCATTGAAAAACTCCCACGAACTTATAGGGAGATAAAGCGTTCGGCTGTGATTGGTGGAGATAACAGACAATGTGTGTACACAGTACATGTACTTATTAGTCTGTTCGTAGAACTCTCACTGTTCAGAGCTCTGACTGTTATTATACTGCGTTTTTAGTTTTAAATCGTATTATTTTAAGGTTTGAATTTCGTTTAACGTATATTAACTAACGTATATTTTTCATTTTATGATTATATCAGGAACCAAAATGTCTATTTTCTTAATTAATAAATAATTCACAACTTAATAGCTAGAATAGTTTATACAAAATAAAAAGTGTAGGGTTGTAAGTAAGTACTATAATATTTTATTATAGTTTACAAAGCTAAAAGTAGCGTAGAATGAACGTTCACCTATTATTGTATACACCCACTCAAGATTTAATGTCCTTGTCGTTTGTAAGGAATTGAGTGAAAGAGAGAGCGCTATATTAGCTCGAAATTTACTACGCGCACGAGAAAAAGCGCACGAGATTAGTGTTGCCATACAACGAGGTATTGCAGCCAGCATGCTTGGGACCCTGCCAAAGAGACCGATGCTTTATATTATATTATTATAATGTGTAAATATATATATAATTACTAGCTGGTGCCCGCGACTTCGTCCGCGTTGAACGATGAAAGGTACTTATGTCCTATGAAAGGTCTGATGTCCCAGACAACGTGTATGCAAAAGTTTATGGTGATCGGTTTAGTAGTAAAAACTACTAAACCGATCACGCAAAAGCCTGAAAGCGTAACAAACAAACAAACAACACATTCACATTTATAATATTAGTAAGGATACGATTATATTTTATTTTAAATAAGTTTATTTTTTAATTTGTCATGCATTATACAAATAAAAATTAAATTGTCTTCGTTAGAACAATAAAAATGCATTATTGTCAAAAACGTCTAAAAACAAAGTCTTATATACTATGTGAATGTTCTTTACAAATTTACCATGTATATTGTTTAAACAATATACTGTTAAATAAATATATTACATTATATTGATACCTACTAACTACTTGATCAACAGATTGATCAATATAATGAACAATATATAAATCATATGACTAGATCATTCTATATTAATTAAATGCATAAATTTCTTTCTTCATTGTTACTAAAATTACCACAGTAAATTGTCGAGACAAAATTTTGTAAACGTAAAAACTTTTCGTCAAAATTACCATTTCAAGTCTCTTCATTTTTAATGGCATAAATTATTGTTTTATTGGACAGTTAAAGCAAAAATAATGAAATGAAAATGAAAATGCGTCATTTTGCAAATTAATGCTCAAGCAGGAAAAACAATTTTGTTTTATTTTTACAACAGGAGCGACTTGAAATTTGAAATTATTAGTTACTTAGAAAAAAAAAATGTTAAATATTTGTGAATTATCTAGTTTATTATTTAGATTCACTCTTTTGTTATTAGATAAAATCTTCTTATATAAAAAAGAACTAGCTTTTGCCAGTGACTTCGTTCGCGTCATTTTTCTTAGGTTTATTCTTTTATCTTTATTGCTCATTCATTTTATTCAGGGTCTTGATTTGAATTTATTATTCTTTATTTTTAGATGATCCCTCGGGAACAGTACTTTCATAGATTTCCTATACAATGTGTATGCTAAATTTTATTGTGATCGATAATTACCTTCAGAGATTTGAAGTTTTTAAGAACATTATTTTTTATATACGATTATAGAAAAATAAAACTAAACTAGGTTGTTTCGAAGTGCATAAATTAGATTTCATAGTAATTATAACAAATTATGATTAAATAATCTGTTACTTGAGAGTATGTGTGTAATTGTGTATCTACCATTATAATAAAATTATAACTAATATTACCTACATACCGGTAAATATTAGTACCTACTGTTAGTTACATTTATTGACTTCTGATCTTTGAGAAAATATCCTTAGCAGAAAATTTTCTATGGCCTTCTTCTCAGTGTGTAATTTTACCTTTTTGAAGTAGGAACCAACTGTAATACCATACCTTTTATGCACAGATTATCTACTATCTGATTTTTCCATAATAAAATATACCGCTCTTGCACATAAGGGAGAAGCATTAGCGATTTGATTCTACATTTTCGTATCCGAAATCGTAACAGCCATAAAGTTTGTGAATAGACTACGGAAATATATTTTTAAACTAAAGACGAATGCACACAAACTGAAATATATAATTTAATCATCAATCAATACTAATAATAAATCTGTAAAGGTTGGTCATGGAGTAATTTACTTTGTTTTCAGAGATATCGTGTTTATAGGCTCTACATGATACTGAAACTAAATTGACAATTTTTTACAATTTTTTTCTGTATGTATGTTCCTCCATAACCCTTAAACGAATTAACGAATTTTCATGAAACTTGGTAGACAAACATTTAGACGTGCAGGACACAAGATAGGCTACTATTTTCTTTTTCAACGCGGACGAAGTCGCGGGCACCAGCTAGTTTTAAAAATAAAAATTATGACTATTATTTTTGTGTTACAATTACATGTATATTTAAGCCACTATAATTTATATTGTGACTACTAGCGACTGTACTAAATTGCACACGTGTGAAGCCGGGAGCTTTACACGTGTGCATTTTTTTCTGCAAATTAAATATAAAACCCTTCCTTATTTAATTTAATGCTCCTTCGGCTAGTTTTCGAGTTTGTGGACATTAAAATACGGAAGCTTGTTTATTTATTTTTATTATATAAATCTATTTTCTACTTTAGGTATAATAGCACAGGATCCCACTGCTTGATCCTGCAGGTATCTGTTTTTTGATGAAATTAATTTTAAATAAATCTTGAGAATGTATGCAATGGATTAAGGATAAGTTGCCTTGTAAAAATTAGCCGCAATTACCTGTAATTAATTTTAATGTCATTAATTCACTAATATAACTTGCAGCTATATGTTTTTTTAGTCAATTTCATGTCATTTGAAAGAAAATGATGTAACGAATTGAAATTAAAATGGTTGCCAGCACTCAGTCGGCCGCAGCGTTAAATTGCTGCTAATTTTTACAAGGCAACCTATCCTTAATCCATTGCATACATTCTCAAGATTTATTTAAAATTAATTTCATCAAAAATACAGATACCTGCAGGATCAAGCAGTGGGATCCTGTGCTATTATACCTAAAGTAGAAAATAGATTTATATAATAAAAATAAATAAACAAGCTTCCGTATTTTAATGTCCACAAACTCGAAAACTAGCCGAAGGAGATCTTAGACTATAATAACTTCCGCCTTTTAGGATGTTATGTAAATGCTTAAACACATGATCGGGTTCGAGTAACTTGACAAATGGACTGACGACCTAATAAGGGCCGCGGGTCTACGCTGGATCCCGGCTGCTCCTGACCGATATGGGTACTTACTACTGGAAAATTATGGGTTAGGTCTATACTGCCCAACTAAGCGCAAAAGCGGTATCTCAAAGAAAGCGAGTTTCGAGATATTTGAAGTTATGTAAAAGTAGTTTTTTTTTTACTTTATATATTTAATTTTTTGCTTATTAAATAGATTTTGTACATTATATTGGGTCTATTTGTTATTGCAATAGTTAAAAGTTTACAATATTATTACAATAGATATATATACCTCTAATACCCCTAGTGATTTAAGGTAAAGTTGAGATAGGGTATTCTTTTTTAAGGTTTTTCCATATGTTATGAACAAGATAGCCCTAAAAGGCTTAGTTTATCAATAAATCAATGTAAAAACGCTTTTAATATCAACATCAATTATTTTGTATAGGACTAACATTATTAAAATAATAATAAAAATCTTTATAAAAATACCTTTTTTTTATTTTTAAAATAAAATAACTTAAAGAAAGTCCACACAGAAAAAAAATTCTGGTACATAGATTTTTGTGTTATGTTTGTCTTTGTGTTGCGTGAATGATTCTTTCTTTCTTTCTATAATATTTTAAGTTTATAATTATTATAAAAAAAATATTATTATAAAAAACTTTTAATATCAAATTCCGTTTTCAAATGCCTTTATTAAGCCTAATAATTTAATAAGCACCTTCTACTTGTACAGAATCTAGTAAGAAAAGAAACTGTAATTTGTGTGTACCCACCTTTAATCATAAAAATCGTAAAAACCCAAACGCTCGTTACCATCCGCAATATCGCTTGTCGGTTTTATTTTCTGTGAATTTATGAACGACGTGATAAGTCAACGCATGCCGACTCCTGCCGATAGCTGAGGTTTTTCGTTAACTTTAACTTAAGGCCCCCATAAGTTAGTCTAATTCTAATTCTTATAATAATATTATAAATGGGAAAGTTTGTTTGTTTGTTTCGATGATTGTTACTCAATCACGCAATGTTCAATGTTGTCTTGCATTCAAATGGCCTGACCGCTTGCCTGTCGCTTTTCTCGTAATAAAAATAATCCTACTTCGTGATAAAACTCAAAATTTTTCACAAGGTATTTTCACTTTTTCATGTGATATTACACGATTTTTGAATGGAAATTCCTAAAATTGGAGCTTTTACACGAATGCTTTTGTAGCGAAAGATACTTTCGTCTAGTAAAGTGCACAATTGGTCGCGGAAGCTTTGGCACTCATGGCTCTATCGGCGTCGAACAGTGGTGGTTTTAATGCAATTCGTAGATACCGGATCATGGCGTCACTGCTGCCATCACAGCTTTGTTCGCGAATGTCCAGTTACATTGAGCTTCTAATAATAATTAATCAGTTTTGACCACTCTCGGTCCTCCGCTCTCCATATACCTATATCTACCTTAACTGCCAGTCATTCTCTTGGAATTGTCGGTGTATTGAATAGGTTGTCAGCCTATGGAGCGTTTCAATAGAACCTCCACTCCAAAGACTGAATGTATGGATAGATGTTTGTTACTCTTACACGCAACAACGGCTTAACGGATTCTTTTGAAATTTGGCACACAGATAGTTTAATACCTGGATTAACATATAGGATACTTTTTATCATAAAAAGTAGTTAGCTTCCACACCGTAAGCCTTTATATGTCTTTATATACCGTAAGCCTTTCTGACGACCTTTATACCTCGTATTAAGTGTCTTGCGTTATAAAGTTTTATAAAAAAACATTATGAGGTCTAAAATCGGGTTATTCGCATAAGAATTCATATTTAGTATGTCAACATGTAATCACTTTGAGACTCCGGATTTCGGAGTTGAGAAAAGTTTTAAAACGAAAAAGTCGCCGCTTAATAGAGTGGCGAATGTTATTAAGGTTTGAATATTTAACGGTTTAGCTTTCCTGAATACAAATGAAACTGTAATTGACCTAAATACATAAAATACACATTATTTTACATTTGCTCTTCGTAAAAAGAAATTATTACTTACCTTAATATATAGTCGATATGAGACTAGAAATTTTTGATCAATATAAATCAAAAAATCTGTATAAAACATTGTGTTAAATACCCTCAAAGTATTTCCTGTGTAAAATATTCTATTATTCTGTCTAGTCAGTCAAGTCTAGTCAGTCAGTCTAGTCTAGTCTAGTCTAGTCTAGTCTAGTCTAGTCTAGTCTAGTCTAGTCTAGTCTAGTCTAGTCTAGTCTAGTCTAGTCTAGTCTAGTCTAGTCTAGTCTAGTCTAGTCTAGTCTAGTCTAGTCTAGTCTAGTCTAGTCTAGTCTAGTCTAGTCTAGTCTAGTCTAGTCTAGTCTAGTCTAGTCTAGTCTAGTCTAGTCTAGTCTAGTCTAGTCTAGTCTAGTCTAGTCTAGTCTAGTCTAGTCTAGTCTAGTC
This sequence comes from Synanthedon formicaeformis, assembly GCA_945859745.1. Lineage (NCBI taxonomy): Eukaryota > Metazoa > Arthropoda > Insecta > Lepidoptera > Sesiidae > Synanthedon > Synanthedon formicaeformis. The sequence continues at coordinate 2,300,276 of OX243956.1, read as the reverse complement.
TAGTCTAGTCTAGTCTAGTCTAGTCTAGTCTAGTCTAGTCTAGTCTAGTCTAGTCTAGTCTAGTCTAGTCTAGTCAGTCTAGTCAGTCTGTCTAGTCAGTGTAGTATTCTAGTCAGTCACTTTCTATTGAAAGTGACTGACTAGAATACTAATAAATCATATAAATATATTTTATCAATACTAATAATAAATCTGTAAGTGTAGGTATTGTATGTATGTATGTTCCTCTATAACTCTTAAACGAATTAACTGATTTTCATGAAACTTGGTCAATAAATATTTGGACACAGGCTAGGCTACTTTTCCTTTTTCAACGCGCCAGCCAGTATACAATAAAGTAATTGCCGGTCGAGTATTTTCCAAGTGAATTTAAAAAACCAAGGCTTCAGTAGTGGTAGGTACTTTTAAAACAGATTGTCTAAATGGTAATCTATTTAGCCAAGACTTGTGTAGTATTTTCTCTAATTTGCGAGAAAATAATAGGCAAAATATACAACAAAAAAAACCGTTGAAATACATACTCGTTTTTATTATATAAAAACTTCTACATGTAAAAATGTTGAAAATAGAATTAACAGTATGAATAAGACAAAATGGCGGTCACTTCTTCTAATCTAGTTGGTAACACTTTTTAGCACTTTCCATTACTTATTTTTCTCTTTTACATTGCTGACTAGTGGACAGAAAAGATTGTTATATTTTTAAATAATATAACCATTTCAAGCCATTTGCAACCATTTAAAGCATATATTTGTAAATAAAGCTTGCATTTTAAAACGAAACATTTATCTAACATTCAGGGAAAATTCTCTTTAGTGTACGTTTTCTAGTTGTTGGAATTCATCTCTCACCCAATGGAAATGTACTTTGGACGGCCGCCAAACAACCCAGAAGGACGTCTGTCCCAATGTGATTCACAGAAGTGTTTTACAAGCACCGAGCCTTGTTTCTCTACACTATTTCTTGTTTAAATTCGAGTCCCGATATCCAATTATATATATATTACTTTAATAATATAATCTCTACTTACGTTTGATATACCTGTTACTCTTTGATATAATTACACCACTATATTACACCACTTCGCCCACTTGCGAAGTTGCAAGCGACTTCGCCCGCTTAACTTTATAAAAAAATAGCTGGTGCCCGCGACTTCGTCCGCGTTGAAAAAGAAAAAGTAGCCTATCCTGTATCCTGTACGTCTAAATGTTTATCTACCAAGTTTCATGAAAATCAGTTAATTCGTTTAAGCGCCTCTTTCACCAACTACAAGTAAAGTGTTGATTAGTTACTTTTAGAAATCATTTTCCGGTTTATTGAATTATGCACTCGGTTTACTGCATCAATCGATGGGCGATTTTTTTTAATTATTTTCTATTTAATGTTTGGGACGTTTACCGTACAAACAAAGGTATATCAGCTAAATTATTAATGAATAATTAATATAATTATAATAATATTAATGAAACCGTCACTTAAAGTCACCTGTCACAATGGTGACAGGTGACTTTAAGTGACGGTTTAGCCTACTTGACGTTGGTGAAAGAGGCGCTAAGAGTTATGGAGGAACATATATACATACATACATACAGAAAAAATTCTAAAAATCGTCAATTTAGTTTCAGTATCATGTATAGAGCCTGTAAACACGAATCTCTGAAAACAATTTTCAGAGATTCGTGTTCATGACCATAATCTGTAAGGGTCATGACCAACCCTTACAGATTGATAACTTATATTACTCGCTGATAATGTATCTTTCTATAAGTAAAAGAATTTTCAAAATCAGTCCAGAAGTTTTTGAGTTTATTCATCACAAACATATAAATCTTCTGTCTTTATAATATTATTTATTTATTATTATAACATACAACGGTAAATTAAATTATGACATTTGGGAAGGCAAATATTCAGATGATATTTCATTTATTTCAAAAAAAATGAAAGCATATGAGACAATTTAGCATCTCATTCATGTCGCAATTTCACTTCACATGTCACAAAAACTTTCTACGTTCGAGTCAGTTGTTTATCATATCACGACACGTGAAAACACGTGAAACTATGTTTTTTATTGTGATAAAAGCTACAGGTGTCCTCGCAGTTGTATCCAAAATGACGATACACTAAAATTACCCACTTATATAAACTTATCCATAGAGAAAAGACAATATGATTCGATTCTGAAATCAATTAATACGCTCATGAAGACATTAGAAACGGTCCCGTTTACGAGTTAATCCTCTAGACGACCACTTCAATTCGGCTAAAATCTACAAATAAACATCTTGTTCGGGTACCAAAGATACGCTTGAAATAGGCCCGTGGAAGGAATTCAATTAGGGGACACATCGAACCCCGTGTAGGGACTTGTTAATGGAAACGGTCCTTGCAAACATTTCGCAAGGTTAAATTAATCGCATGAGAGATATGTGTATCTACCACAGTATATAAGCTGTGCAAGGAAGATTTCAGAAGCTTTAAATTCAACTGGTAATACATAATTATATTTAAAAGTAAATATTCATTAGGCACTAGCGTTTGTTTCTTTGTAAACCAATTTTTTTTTGTAAACCGATTGGAATGAAACAAGCACTAAATGATACGGGAAGCTTGCTAAAATACATCAGCGAAAACCGCATTCAAGTCGGTTAAGCTGTTTCTAAGATTAGCAAGATTAACACCAATTGCACGGATAAATAGAAAAACAAATCTAAAAACTATTTTTTGTCCTGGGTAAAATAAGTACAATGTGTAAAATATTGTTTTTTTCAAAAAAAGTGTACGTTTTTTTACGTTTTTTTTTTTTTCAAAAAAAAAGCGTACTATTTTATTATTTATGTATGTATAGTGTAACAGATCGTAATTAATATTTAGTAATCTATGGTTTTATAACATTTCTGGACGTAAAATCATTAATCTATTTTATGTGAAACTTGATGTGACATTGACATTGCTTCGATATGTCATGTCGGCCATTTTCCTGCCTTTGCCGAAGTGTGCATTAAGGTCATATTAAGGTTAATAACAGTTCGATGATTGCTCAATAAAATCACAATACAAAGAAATATATTTCACTGTTATTAAATGCGAGCAATAAATATTTGTTCTCACGTAGATCTATGAATTTCATTTATACAATTATTCTTACGTTATAATAAATATTGAATCCAATGACATTTATTGAATCCGAAACATTTGTATTCTGTGTTGCCAAGTAAAACAAAGTAAATACTTACTTTGATTTTCTCTGGCAATGTTTTCCTGTGAAACTTCAAGGTCATTGCTTCGTGTCGGCGGAACTCTCAACTGGAAATATTTGTTTAATACTAACGAAGCAAGTATTTTTTAGAAAATCTTTGAATGCAGTATTACTAACTTTTAAAAATGACATAGTCTTCTTTGAACAGAATATACTATCTACAATATTTAAGGTACTTTCCCTTCATGTCGCATAGTCTTGGGACGTCCTTTATTCTGGTCTGGCAGGCACTTGCAACCGCCAGAACAGGTTGGCTCTTTGCATAAACTTTTTAAACTATTGATAGAATATGCCCTTTAAATTTCAGCCTTGTGCGAAAAGGTTATGAAAAAATTTTTTTTACATTTTCAAAAATTTATTAAATAACGACGCAACCGCGAGATACCTGCCAGACTGGTATTTTCTATAATAAATCATCAATAAAAAAATTCCTAGCCTTGTGCCTCGCGGGTTACTCGGATGGTTCAGTAGCTCTTAGATATAGCGCCCCTTATTCTTAAGCGTTGACAAAAATATATGAGCAACAATTTATTCAATCTTTTTTATTCTTAATTAATTAAAAAATAAGCTTTTCAGAGAAGAAGTAAAACGTGTTAAACATAAATGGTACTACGAGTATAATAGCAATAGATCATAACTGATATGCGAAGCCAATGGAATATACGATCTTTATGAATATAATAAAACAGATTTGTGTGGCTATCAGGCCATAAGTTTTTTTATTAGAAACTTGTATCATTATTATAAATTTTACTAATTATAAATTATACTAGGAAAGTATCGTGTAATTTAGTAATGAAGTTTCATAAATATTAATGTTTGAAAGTAAAAAAAAGTTTTTAAATTTCTAATGTTATCCCCATTTCCAAAATCTGAAATATTCTCAGGAAATCACTGAAACTAAGAAAGACTTATTAACAAATTCTCAGAAGTGTAAGTTAAAAAACTTAGTTAAAACACAGTGGCCTGGTTTTGAACGATATCATTTAGTTAATGGTACACGACATTCAAGATAAAAGAGGAATCTTATGAAATATTCGACTAAACCCTTTTGTGGACAGTCCCTTCTAAACCTATATTAAAAGGAGCTCAGAGACCATCTATTCTGAAATATAAACCAACATTGCGTGAATTTGTAGCATTTCCTGCTTAGTCAGCTATTTCCTTTTTATTTTGATGAATTAAAAATCCAATATTTTCTTAAACTTTCAATTTTTTATGTCTATTTGTTGACACTTTTGAGGTGTTTTGTAATTTTCCGATATCGGATCTTTATTTCTATCAGTTCATGAATAACTAAAAGAAATGGATCAGCAAAATCCATCAGAGTCACAGTTCTATCTAAGCCGCTTACCTTTGATTTATGCGTTCACGTTTGATTTGGTACAAAAATTTCGTACGCTCCATTTATTTACTTGTTTTATTCCGTCTTTGTTCAAATATTTTCAACTGTGCTTACAGAATTTTAGGATTTCAGTTTTTTCCCTTTTTAAAACTTGAATAATTTTAAATCGAAATATTATAATATTATCTGTTTTCATTTCTATTATTTTTTTTTACAAACAATAATACAACTTAAAGGCATCGAAATAATATATCTCAAAGGCCCCAATTCAAATTATTATTCTGTATTTATGTCTATGTCATCAAAAAATCTGTGCCAGTGTAAATCGTTTGACATATCATTGCTAGGTTCGCATTATTTCAATGATAAAGGAGATATCGTGTTGTATTGACACATCCACTCTTCCAATCAAACATGGCATCGAGCAGCAGAGGAGGGTCGTGCCTTGACAGTTCGAATGACAGCTGCTTCGTGTCCACCGATCGCCCCATACAGTTATATGTGTAGCGTTACTTGACCACTTTCGACTTTTATAAAAATACTTATACTAGGGCCATTGAGAAGCGATACCAAATGTAAACAAAGTTACCGCAAGGTCATTTTTTTTATGCAGGGTTTAAGCGCGGCGATGTCCGGGTTGTCCTTGAATATTATTATTAAACGCAAGCTCGTATGCTATAGTTTGTTTTTTTAATCTCAGAGACAAAAATGACATTACATTTGACATGCATTACATACATTTCATGTCATTTCCTGGTATCATTATATGCAAACTTGACATTTGCATGTGTCATTTTTGTCTGAGATTAAAAAACAGACCGTACATTGTCTCTTTCTATCTTGTGTCAAATAGATACAACATAGAAAAATAATAGATTGTGGGGTGAATAAACTTTTGTATCGCTTCTCGATGGCTCTACTTTAGTACGAAATTTTCATGGAATTCGGGTGCAATTTTATCGGTCCTTTCCCTAGTGAAAACCGTATCAAAATCGGTTGGGTAAGAAGAAGTTCGCAAAGAAACAAACAAAAAATAATAGCGACTATTTTTTATTAATACCTTCTTATGTATAAAATTGATGTAGATAAATAGAAAAATCTGTTTTGTAGTGATAGTTCTTCATTAGGTACCTACGGCAGTGTAAACAAAATAAGTTTTACTCTTAGCTCTCGAAACACCTATAAATATTTTTTAATTTTTAATTTAGTAAACTTACTAAGCAAGTTGTCTCAATATTACAGAAATAGTGAATTTACAAACAAAGTCCTGATGAATTCTATATACAACAAATAAATCAAAAAGAGATCTATAAATATAGTATGACATGTTTTTCCCAATGTCGCAATATGATAATATGTACAAGAGCAATGTCATTAAGATACTATCAGCGACAAAATCCATCCATCTTCATACAACGTCGCTTCAGCCGCTCATATTAAAATTCATTTCAACTTGGAGACACTTAAGCATTTGTGTAAGAGGAAGTAATGATGTTATATAATATTTCATTAAGTGATACTAAAAATATGATTGCCTTGTATTAAAAATAATAATCGTCCAATCAGATTCTGTACCTCGGAGACTCCAATTTCAATTGTAGTGGAAGAATACACTGTGTGTGTGGTTTCTTTCATCACGCTTCTGACTTTTCTTCCTTTTTGCTCGGCTCCTGACTCGTAACAATGTGTTAATACTCGTAGCCTAACCATCCTGGAAATTAGGCTATAAAATAATTTTGAATAATAGAATGAGCTCCTAACCAAATCTTGTTATATTGATAACTAAAACATTAAAAAAAATATCGACTAAACAGTTCTACTTGTTGTTAACAGACTTATAGGTAAACATATTTGCATGTTATATTTATAGTAGAATGTGTAAGACGTTTTGATTAGAAACAAAAATGCCTAAACTGAAGATAAAAACTTATGGCAACTAATTTTAAACAGTTAAAACGGTCTATATTATCGCGGGGTATAACATTATCAAATAGGACGAAATGTGCTTTTAGGGAAAAATAATAATAGGTCTTTTTAGTGTCTCGAAGCTTTCCATTATATGTCCGAGAAGACGAAATCTTATGTCTATTTCACAAGTAATACTAATATCATTCGTAATGTTCGTAATACTATAATACACTAGCTGGTGTCCGCGACATCGTCTGCGTTCTCTATAGCCTATAGCCTTCCTCGATAAATGGACTATCACACAAAAAAAAAATTCAATTCGAACCAGTAGTTCCTGAGATTAGCGCGTACAACCAACCAACCAAGCAAAAGTTTGTTATTCAGCATTATTCGTCATCATTGCAGCCGCGGGACGTCCACTGCTGGACATAGGCCTCCACAATAAATATTTTCCAATAGAACCGGTCAGAAGTAGCCTGAATACACCGTCGATACGCAGCCTTATCAGTACGTCTGTCCACCTTGTGAGTGACACGTTTCAATGCCATATCATGTAGCCATACCTACTTACGTCATCACTGGTAACAAATATTAGTCGATAACTTTTGTTTTCAAAAATTCAACAAAAATAAATTAAAAGAAACAAGAAATATAAAGGTCTTCCTATATCCACAAGGTTTTATTATACCTTAGTTTTGATACAGAGGGAGCTCTCCTGAAGGACGAAACATTATCAAATCAACGCCAGATAAACTCCGGAATAATAATGGTTTGAAGCGGAACTTGTTACATAAATTTACATAAATTACTCCAATGTCTGTTTCCTTTAATTACATTTTTATAGAGAATCTAGTAAGAAAATTCTTTGTTCTAATAATTGATGACAACCAACCTGTTTTTGTTTTAGTTTTTGACTAGTCCAAGCAACGGTACAGCTGACTACCTTAGTACTTTACTAAGGTAGGGTGGGGATGGGGATAGAGAAATGGCATCTGTCTCCCATACACACTTGCCAAAATACACTGGAATTTGTGCTGTTATTCATAACAGTAATCTTCTCTAAGAGATTGGTCCATCAAAGGGACTGACCGATTTAGGGCTGCCAAATGTAGTCTGACCTGCCAGACTACCCAAGTTCCCATGATCTTATTTGCCTTTTTCACCTACTCATTTTTAATTCACTACAAATTAAAAATCAGTTTGACTCTGTCTGAATATATAATTTTCATTTTTTGTAGGTTATTTTAGGTAGCAAATTGTCCACATTTTTTCTAAAAAAACTCTTAGGCTCTATAAAAAACTTGATATTTTTTGTGTTCATTTGTTAATAACAAGACATTGTTCATTCGTTAAAAACAACCGGTGCCTCTACTAAAGAATTTAACGATTTAATGAGGAATTTCCTCTTATTTTGACCTAAGTAACGAGATATTTCCGAATATTTCAATGTAAACAAAATAAGCCTGCGGGTTTACTCCACTTTTCGTAAAAAGCCGTCTGCAAACCAACTTATGTGATCCCTTTTGAATGAAGTTTCTTACGTAACGTAGATCCTCTACGGCCTTTCCGTCTGCTAAAATGAAAAGAAAAATTTACATAAGTATTTTATGAAGGAGGTAAGACACTTGTGTGGTATGTGTTTTCAATTTTAGTAGATTATCTAGGGAGGTAGTTGATCAATTACATCGGAGATATTTTGGAAAAAGACTTCGAAGGTGTAATTTTATTGATCACTTACTCCCAAGTGAAACACTGCTTTTTGTATGCGAGTAAATAAAGTACAATATGTAAGCATGTTTCCAAAAAGTAATTTGTTGTTTTGTTAATGCTAAATTAACAAATAATTAGTCCCTCAAACAAATATATGTTATTATATTGTTTTGTTTTCTTTTTGTGAAATTCTATCTGTAAATGTTAATTTATTTAGGTTAATTTATTTATTTATATTGAGGTATTATAAAAGTAAGACACGAAAAAAGAAAATTTTTTCATTTTGTCATTTAATTTGATGAATGTTATAAAATTAAGTATATTATATTATTGCATATTTTATTAGTTCGATTTTCATACTTGAATTACTGTAAGTGGAATTTTCACTATGCATTTTATTTCATACTGGCTGTGCCCGCGACTTCGTATGCGCTGTAGTTTGTTTTTTTTTTTTTTTTTTTTAAATTATGTTAATTCAGTTAATAAACTATCTGTATGCCAAATTTTATCCCAATACGTTCAGCTGTTTTTGTCTGATTGAGTAACAAACATCTAAACTCCAAACATATAACCTGCATACGAACTACATTCAGAGCACTATTTCTGATCCTACTAATATTACAGTCGGTACCCGTAGTCTACTTTCGTAAGTGAAATAGATCAGTACACAACATAATCGTAACGTCATCACATAATCGTAACATAATCGTAACGTATCGTAGTGATCGTAGTGATCGTAGCGATCTTAGTACGAGTACTTCTTTAATTTCGTCCGAAGCTTCATTACATTACATTCGATACTCCATACTGTTAGGGTGTCAGTCACCTCTATTCAGGAAGACTCGGCTTCCGTAAAAACCAATTTTAAACTGCCACTTGATCCTATTACTCGACCGACTTCAATTACGAGGTCTCCTTTTCGTTTAGAAAAAATATGATTCTCAATTGACTCGCCTCTTTTAAAGCTCTTTTCACTGTCAACAGAACGATGTCCGCTTACGCCTATACTTCATCATCATTACATATATCGACGTACATTTGTCCGGAGCGGATGGCATAAGTATCCGCCAGCGGACCTTGAACTGTCCACATGTGTCTAGCTTCTTTTGCCTCGCATTCAAACTGAGCTCATGTTATATTGGTGTAACAGTATTAGACGTAAGCCTAAAGAGGCATCAGACTTCAGACCGTTCGTATGAAATTATATGTGCCCTTTTGTCACAAAATTGTTGTAATTTTTCATCAGAGATAGAGGGTGTAGGGGTTCAAGTACACTACTAACCTTTCGGAGGAAGTAATTTTTCATAATCAACCCTTTACTATTATATACTAATATTATAAAGAGATGAGTTAAATCTTCGAAACTATTCATCCAATTTAAAAAATTATTTATCCAAGTATTAAAATCGAATTTCAGGATGAAATATGATACGAAGCCGCGTCCGTTATAGAAGGTAAAGAAATCCGATGCGTTGTCAAGTCGTAAAAATAGGAATGAAATAGGCCTATGGTGTTACTGTTATCGTCAACACGGTATTAAAAAAAGTACACGCATATATACAGACGGACGCGAATAGCGAAGATTTTTATATAAAGTTATCTTTAAATTGTAAATAATCAACTCAGTTGTAAAATTTCTACGTTATGTACAAAAAAGTCGAAACCTTTTAATCTTGCAGATTTATTTCCGAGTCCTATTAACAGTCGATTTCATTTTATTAATTTGCGTAAGAGCTGAATGAATTTTCAATTTATTACAAGTAGTTTTCAAAGTTTTTCACTCTTTCGTTTTGCATAGATTTTCGTTTTAGAAATTTTCAAGGAGCTTAATGCATAAAATCGACATTATGCTAGTGAGTACCCCATTAAGGACTCTTTACACAGAGAGCTTGTATTCAAATCTAATCTAATCTAATAAATTGAAAGTGCTCATGTCTTATCTACACGTTAGGAGGAACAACTATGTATAACTGTATAAAAATTCTAGTATAAAAATTATACAAGTGAAGTGAAGTACATTAAAAAAAAACTTTTCTCTTTCCCTGATTCGATCCTTTATCTCCGACTTTAGAAGGAGATCTTTTAACTAAAGTAATTGCACCACACAACAATCCAATGGAGCCATACGATTCCTTTGTTTGTCTTGGCGATCGAAATTTACTTGACCCAATTGGGACCTTGTGTAACTTAAATTAAATAAAACAATTTAGAGCTCAGAAAAATAGAAATAAAAAATAAGATTTACAAACTGACAAGGAACCGTTCATTAAGACAAATTTCGGTAGACATTTACGAACAACTCAAAGGAAAATTTTCGAAGACGGTGTTTCTCAATCATACTCCAGATAAATGAAGTTATCATGCTTATCATTTTATTTTATTTTTCTTTAAAATAACTAGTTTTTTTATTTAGGAATGTATTTTAGTCCTTCACGGGATAATTGATAAATAAATCACAATATAGTCACAATATATTTTCTCTATATTACATAGAGGAAAAATTACTTAAAATCAATATTGGTACCATCATTTGCTCGAAGCGACTCACTACTCTTTTGACATCGCTATATCTTTATATATGTAACTGAGGAATGGTGATTACATACTGTTATAATGCCTGTAGTTAGTCTTTAGTTAGCGCGAATAACATCTTTGGCTAAAAAGAAAAATATTTTACCAAGAATTCAAAATGAAAAGCAAAAACAACAAATTAGTCCATTCTCCATCATCATCAATCACTTTCGTATTGTGTGACATTTACTTTTCAATGCGACAGAAAAGAACGTATTGATTCGTTGAGAAAATACCTACGAATTTATTTAAGTAGGTACTACCCTTGTCATCCATCATCCACCTTTTGATTTAAAATGCCAAAGGCATGCGCATGTCGGCTCTTCTTGTTAATTCTCGGTGATTCTCGGTAGTTTATAACCTTCCTTAAGAATGAGACTGTCAAATGCAAAAAATAAATAGTGGCCAAGTACACTGCGAATTGCGATACGCAGTCATTTAGGCAGCAAGTCTGAAGGCTGGAGTATTCAGCAAATGGGTTTTGATGACATATTAATCTCTGACATATTTGTCTCTTAGTTGGTGTTGGCCATGTTAAGGTATTCATGGGTTTCAACGGTTTTAGTGTATCATGTATCACAATTATCCTTATTATCCTCACAATTTAGTGCACGCTGAAGGCAACATTTTTTTCTTTGCATACTCGCAACTGACTACAATATTTTATAATAAACTAGCTGTTGCCCGCGACTTAGCCCGCGTAACTTTGTAAATTATATACTAAAACCTTCCTCAAGAACCACTCTATCCATTGGTGAAAACAGCATGAAAATGAAGGAGTAGTTTTTGGGTTTATCGCGAACAGACAGACGCCGCGGAGTACTTTGTTTTATAATATGTAAGGATAAATATATATTTTTATTTGTTTTATATATATCAGTACAATAGTTTATTAATCCTTACTTCGCGTTTAGTTTGTGAACAGTTCCACATCTTGTCCGTGAAAGGTTGATGTGCGTAATTAGTTTAGTGAGAAGTTTCGTCGAAGAGTTTCCCATTTTTTCGTGTCACTTGTCACTTAGCTGGTTGTCGACTTGGTATAGGAAATTGTGAATGATACACTTTTCAATAGAAAATACGAGTTCAGAATAAATAATAAAATTTAGTCGAAATAACAGTCTGAGTGAGTGAGTGAGAGAAAAAATATTTATACTTAAAGATATTAAAAAAACTCAAACATTATAACACTCCGTTTTTGAGTCGGACGTCGGAGGTTAAAAAATAGAAGTTCACGTTAGACTTTGGTTTGACATTTTAGAAAAGAAATCGTTTTAATATTTCTTTCATATCACCAACACTGCAAATATTAGTTTTAAGATTATTTATTTATTTAGAGGGTGACTTCGCCTTTATTTCGTTGTTGGTTTATTAAGCTTCACATTTTGTAAGTTTTCTTTTTATAATACAATCGTCAAAAGGCTTTTGATACAATTTACTTCTAAAGAAGTCTTGTAGGTACCAACCTTTATTTTTCTTGAAAAGTTCTTTTAATTAAACTCGTGGATAACTTTTATGTTGTTTCCAAAGAGTATTCCTAAAATTAGCCCCAGCAATTATTTCATTACGCCATTCTTGTCTAGATGAATTTAATATTTTTTTGTCTTCTTAATTTGCTAATGTTGACTTATTATTTTATTCGTTCTTATGTTATTCGTGGTACTCTCATTTACCTTGTACTTTTCCCAATATTAAGCTACCTACTTTTTTAATTATAGATAACGTAGTAGATAGTAGTTTCAGGGTACACTGCATTTAGCTGTCATTTGGGCAGCTCGTTTGATGACCATTCCTTTACAGAAGACCACAATGAAATAATAGCAAAATGCGCTATTGCGTTTCGGTGAGAGAGTAAAAAATGCCAGAGCCCAGTACCCTATCCCCCGTCCTGAACGCAAACGCTCCTGGCACACTGGGCCATAAGGCTTGATTTCTTCCTACACTGACATCGGTCGCTGACGTCAGTCGAACGCACGAATAAACACAATACTCTATGGGCCACCGCACAGCCACGCTGACGTCCGCGGCAAATTTATTGCTACGCGCCGCTGATGGTGCGCGTCGGTGCGCTGACACGTTAGGGTCAGCGCCGACGGACGGAGTGGCGGCGAAGAGACTAATTTAGTTAACAATTTAAATTCAACCTAAAGTGCTCCTGGATACGACTGTATCGATTCGCCGCGCGCCTCTCGACCACGCTTTGAGTCGCTCGCCGTCATTTTATTTCATTGTACCAAATACAGCCGTATTCAGGAGCACTTTAGGTTGAATTTAAATTGTTACTAAATTAGTCTCTTTGCTGCCACTCGGTCCGTCGGCGCTGACCCTTATACACCACTATCGCGCGCTCACCGCTCAGTGCGAAGCTGACCGGGCGGCGCAAGCGCAGGCTTCGCTACTGTTCCGTTCAGCGATCCGTTTCGCACTGCGAGATTTTTCTTTGTTATACGCGACCGACGGTACGCTCGACCGACGTCAGCGACCGACGTCAGCTTTTTTTTTGACGAGAAGTAATCCGCTTACAGATTTCCTACCGCTGGCTAATCGGAAGGGATATGTGGGGGTCGCCCAGCACCTGATTGTGGCGGCACTGGGAATACCCACTAAAACTCCCCGGTGCCTCCTTGCCCTTTGAGCGGGGTGGACCGGGCTCTGTCGAGGCAACAACTCCGATCCAACCGACGTCAGCTTAGGAGGAAATCAAGCCTAAATCATTCAAGCACTAGGCTTGTTTCGCATAATAGCTAGGGCTGTGCATGTTTCGCACGCATTGTCGATACTTTGAGTGTTGCTAAGAGATTTTTTTTTTCATTTAATCCACAATCAGTAAACTAATTGGAAATGTTTCAATCGAAATTTGTTGCAGCTGGAATTGATTGTAAGCATGTTGATTTTTCTTCGTTTTTAGTATAAATATGTTTTATATTTTAAATTGTGTATAATTTAAGGCTGTAGATTTTGTTAAGTAAATAAATAAATATGATTAAAAATATAACAAAATATAATAAAACGTATATTTGTAGTAAAATAAATGTTTTATTTACATAATCGATAGTTTTGCGCTTGTCATCACTATTCCGATGGCGATGCATTTTATGGCCCCGGGTGCCAACAGCGTTGGCGCATACCTACTATAATATGATTTGGAGTGCAAATGCATTGCGAATGCAGCACATGTGGCGTTGCTTGTTTTTTAGGCGACAGTAGCCACCTTCCATCAAGTGGACCATAAGCCTGTCTGTCAACTTTTAATAAAACACACATTACAATATAGAAATCGGCATAGTAATTATAATTTCATTAGGATTTTTATATAGTCACATTAAGAAAGAAATATTTTTACCTACTGTGTGTCGAAAAATTTACGTTTTTGCGTGATTGAGTAACATACATCTAAATCTTTCGCATTTATAATATTATTAGGATTAAGATGACAATCACAGAGTTAGTCTTGCAAAAACTCAATGATGGCCGGTCCGGTTTTAATTCAATTTTCACTTATTTATGGAAAGAGGCGAATAAACGGGGAAATTGCACCCCAGGCGAAGTCGAGAGCCGGTCACTAGTATTATATAAAAAGGCTTTGGTGGTGTGCGAAATAGATGTCTGACAGCATTTTCAGATCGATTCAGAATAAAATAATGTGTTAGATAAGATCTCTAAGTGTGTTTAGAGGTCACCGTTCATAAAAACGTGTATATTTATGATAAAGATAAAATGAAAAGTCTTTGTTATATTTCGCTATAAATAAATTATGCATTTAAAAGAAATTAAGCAATTTCGTAGTCGAAATATTCTAACAAATCGTAAGCCCGCTTGGAATCAAAGTTAATCGCTACCAACTTTCCGTTCTCCCGATTTCAATGGGAAAGCCTAAAAATGCAAAGCTTTTCAAGTCAAAGCTATAAATAATTTAAATATGGAATCTTTACGTTAAATTGTTTTTTACATGGTCGACATTTCTCACCAAGTAGACCGTCCGCCCACCTGACATACTCTAACCAACAAAAAAGTATTAATATTAGGTACCTGAGTAATGTGTCGAGATTTCAGTTTGACGTGACACAAATGGTTGTGCTATTGGGAATATTAATCAAAATCCTCCCTCAAAATCCCTCAATGTTTTCTTAGAAAGGTGAGGTCACGAGGTCACCGACCATAACTAAGGGTAAGTATGGGCCGGAATTTCAACTGTTACTATTCTTAGGAATGAAATTTAAATGAGGCTTAACTTTACTATAGCATTTTTCAACTTTCACTCAACACAAATTCGTTCCTGAGTAAGCTTAGCTTTATGGTAGGTAGTGAAGCTTAGTTAAGTGTAAGACTTAAGTAAAGACTGAAATACCGGTCCTAAGTGAGCTATGCGTTTATGCACACGGTGTCAGCAATATTACCAGGTTTACAATTTTTAACTTTGCATTTTTGTAGGGTAAAACCTGTCAAAAATACAGTACCACAATATAACTGCGGCTTTTTTCTTTGTCTTTTGTTCGCGTTCGCTTAGCGCCTGTTTCACAAATGTCAAGTCACAACTGTCATTTAAAGTCACCGGTAACCGGGGATAAAGGTATATATCCCGGTATATAAAGGTATATATATCTTTGTTTGTACGGTAAACGTCCCAAACATTAAATAGAAAATAATAATAAAAATTCGTCCATCGAATGATGCAGTGAACCGAGTGCATAATTCAATATAACAGAAAATGATTTCTGAAAGTAACTAATCAACACTTTACTTGTAGTTTGGGAAAGAGGCCCTTAATGGGCTAAAATTTGTAAATTATGTTCCACTAACTGTTGCCCGCGACTTCGTCCACGTTGAAAAATAAAAAAATGTTACCACTGAGAAAACATAATTATGAGAACTAATATTATAATGCGAAAGTATGTGAGAATGTATGGATCTTTGTTGCTCTTTCAAGCAAAAAGGTTGAACGGAATTGAACGAATGCATCCGTGCGAAGCTGGGACTAGCGAACAGCCCCCGGCCTCGCGCGAACGCAATTTTTTCTGCAAATTATGTACACTAAAGCCGCGTCCTCACTAGAGCCGCACGGCCACATCAGGCCGGCCGCTCAGCCAGGCCTTGTATAGTGTGTACGCGTGTAGTGTGTACAAGGCCTGGCCGAGCGGCCGGCCTGATGTGGCCATGCGGCCCTAGTGAGGACGCGGCTTAACCTTCTCCGTTTATCACGTTTGGTCTAGTGGCTAGTAAACCTAGCTGTTAACCAAACGGTCGCTGGTTCGAATCCCGCTAGGGGCAAATGTTTGTGTTAACATTTTACCTTTGTACCTGAGTCATGGATGTTTTGTATTTATAATATGTATGTATTTACAAAAAAAAAGTAATATATATGTATTATATCAACTGTCTGGGATGGTGCTGTGTGGAATTGTGTGAAGATATTAATATTTATTTTTATTTATTTTATTACTATTTCTATTAGTGATAACCGTGTGTGTCTAATCTGTTGGGTGCTTAAAGTAAGTTAGCGGAAAAACAGTCTTTAATCTTATGTTATTTTGATGTATTAAGCTACCGTAAAGTAAACCGTAAAGTATTACCGTAAAGTCTATTTCTTTGGGCGGTTTCTGTAAGAAGATGTTCAATGCCTATAAAAATTTATAGGCACTACAAATTCACCTTAAATAAAAAAGTTTTAAGATGTTTATATTCGCTTTGTGTTCAGAAATTGTATAATTTGTATTTTCGTTTAATTTGAGACGAACGCGACGATCTCTCCGCTTTCCCGAGATCGTCCTCTAACATGATAGATAGGGGCTTTGTTTTTACAAATTGATACTCTCGAGCCTTGCTCTCGTCTGCTAAATATAACTAATATATCATCAGACACCAAAATAATGCGGAAATATTAAGTCGAAAAGAATTTACCTAACACTTTATAATATTATTATAAATAACCCACGTAATATGTGCTTGTTAAAAAGAACATGTTTAATGTTGCAAATGTTGTACATATTTTGTATTCGTAATATTCGTGGATTGCGAATACAAAATATGGCCTGACACCGATGTAGCCTTATATATGAAGACGACACTATTTACCTAATAAAGCCTTTTTTATTTCAGAATTATAGGGAGCCCCTCCCGGCTTCACATATAATTTTTTCTGCAAATTATACATAATATAAAAACCTCATTTAACGCTCTTTCAATAGTGAAAACTGCATAAAATATTTTTACAAAATATGATATACTTATTTTTTTCTAAGTATAAAATCCTAATTTTTATACAAAATCCGTAGATGGCGGTAGCCGTAATAGACTTATTTTTTTCTGTCAAGAAAACTGGATGAATGAATGAAGGTCTTAGCAACTTCCGCTAAGAGGATTATCGTTTAAACAGGAACCGAGGGAATTTAATTTATTTATTCATTCGTCTTTTCCAACTAATAATGCATTTTCTATGAAATACTGTCAATTTCATATCTAGGCTGATATTTATCTCTTCATCTCTCTACTCCATAACCACATATTTATCTAAATCAATTTCGCTGTTCGCTTTATTAAAAAAATACTACAAATTCACCCTGTTTGTTTAGGCCGTACAGACTATTTTTATCATTAACTAGCGACCTAACCCCGGCTTCATACGAATGATTTTTTTCTCTACAAATTATATACACACATCGGTATTCAGTATAACTTCATTGTTTCGCTGCTTAAAAACTAAAGGGCCATAAAACAAAAAAATCCAAAAATGTTTTTATTGCAAAAATACAATCACAATCCTTCATATTGTATCCTTCATTTTCATATATTCAAAAGTAACTTATATGCTTCTCTTCCAGTATTCAGTTTATTATAAAAGTAGTTAAAACATTTAATGCTACTTAAAACTACGCTTCTAACTATGTATAATATGTATATATTTGATATATATCTAACAAGAAAAAAATAGACAAAGAAATATTTAATTTTTTTCGATTAGTTCTCCTGTAAAAAGTGTAATTTTAATTTGTGGCCCTTTAGTTTTTAAGCAGCGGTTTGTAAACCGTTATTTGGAATGACACAAACATTTGTGTTACGGGAAGCTTGCAATAATACATCGGTTGAAACCGCATTCATGTCGCTTAAGCGACAATGGTGCACAATGGTACAGACATAAACTCTAAAATCTATTTTTTAACCTCGGTAACATAAGTATAATGTGTACAAATTGTTTTTTTTTTAATATTTAATGTACAGACACGGCTCGTTTACGATTTTATGTATATGTGTTATTAGTATAGATAAAACGAGATGTTTTATATACAACAACTCTTTATACCTATGTGACTTTTATCTGAAGAATAATAATTGTTTGGTTTCAAATATTCAAACAGTCAACTAACACAATACATTCGTCGCTCTGGAGAGTTTGCCAAAATAAAAAATTCGCGACACGATTTCCTAACGATATGTTTCCGCCAAAGCCGTGTACAGAATATTTCGTATTGTGCAAAAAGATAAAAGCGCAGGTTTCACATGGCTCGCTTAACGACGCATCTGCATAACAAAAAAGAATGTTTTATCGTGTCATATGTCATTTTGTTGATATAAACGCACCGCACGACCGGTTATAGCGTCAACAGCGGAGGTTTTAACATTCTTCTTTGCTGGTGGCAACCCTCGCATTAGACTTAGAGCGCTACTACACGTCGCTGGCGACGTAGGTTGGCTACCCACGGTCGCCAAATGGAGTGGCCAGTGGCGTCTTGGCTACCGTCTGTCAGTCAGTTCTGTCAGTTTTCGTATAGAGAATGGACGCTTTTGTATTTCAACAATGATCCTACGGTATCGAAACTAATCCTTTTTACTATAAAAACACACAAGATTTAAACATAGAACACGCATGCTACCGTCTTGGCCACCGGTTCGGACACTGAGTGAGTGAGACGCAAAGACTATATAAGTATATTTGATCAATGGTGAGACGCAGTTTACTCACTCAGTTTACTGAGTTTACTAGTTACTAGTTAGTTACTTTCACTCAGTTTACTAGTTTACTGAGTGAGTGAGACGCAGTTACATACATTTTACTGGCGACGTCGTCGCGTCGCCAGAGACTCCAGTCTCCACGCAGAGCGCTGACGTTCGTGGCCACGCTTCCAAACTAGCGACGCTTCCAAGCCGTCGCCAAGTGCGTTATCTGCTATACATTTCAATATAAATTGTTGGCCACGTCGCCGGCCACGTGGCCTTGGCGTCCCGGTGAGGTAGGGCGCTTATAGCTAATAATAAGTCTTATGCGACCTAATAGCAGTGGGCCAGTTGGAAGAATATTCGGCTGCTGACAAGGAAAATGCATGTTCGAATTTTTATGTATTTTATCTGTTAAAAGTTTTGATTTGAAATATAATCTATACCAATATATAAAGCTGAAGAGTTTGTTTGTTTGATTGTACGCGCTAATCTCAGGAAATACTGGTTCGATTTGAAAGTGTGCTATAGAGAACGCGGACGAAGTCGCGGGCACCACCTAGTGCTAAATATACTTAGTCAAATAGTGAAGGAGTCCTTTATTAAGGACATTTAAGGACAATTTGCGTACACGCCCTCTGAAGTATTGAAGAAAAAAATCTTGTACTTCTTCCGGTCAACACTCGCATGTTCTGATCAGACCGGCATTTGCTTAGAAATTGCTATTATAAATCAGCACCTTTTAGTTTTGTTTATAAATCATAAAATATTTTGCTGACCTTACTTGTAACGTTGCAATTTGATAAAACGACAATTCGAAATCCTTGCACGTTTTGTTTGTTTCATTTCGTTATATCGGAACAGTCAGTTGCAAAGTTTACAAAGAATTTTTGTCACATTGTTTGATATCTCCCAAAAATAGATTTTGACATCTATACTAATAAATTTAAAGAAATATTTTAAGTTTATATGCTTCCGGTCCATTACAACCAAATCCCAAATGGAGAACACCAGCACATCCAAATATTACTATAAAAATTACTGGATTTGATGCGCCTACTCGTGCAAATAATAATAGTTTTTGTTTCATCGAAATCGGGCCAGGATTTCCAAAGTTATAGCGTTGTAAAGTTTCACCGCTTTTAAAATTTTCGTTCATACGCGCGCTACTGCTATGACGTCACAACGCAACAGTCTCTGTCCGATTGCGAGTAATGCGGAGTGTTTAGCTTCATAAAATTTGATTGTTGTGGTTTGCAGTTACTATTTTAAGTATTTGTGTTAGCGATTACTTTAAATATTATTGTTATTAAATAAACATAGCCATGGAAGAGAGTTTTGTAAAAGGACAGTCGGATAACCTACCAAAAGTCGACATTTTAATGGTTGCGCGATATCTTAGAATGGTGATTTTGTAGCCGCAGAATAGAGAGAAATAAAACTGAATAAGTAAATAACTGAATAAGTAAAGTAAGTAAGATTTTCGATCAAGTTTTATTAAGGGTTTTTTAAAAACCTTTTTTCAATAAAAAAGATTTTTAAAGTTTTTTGTTTTATTAAAAGGTTTATTTTTGTTGAGTTTTAAATGGCAGAGGTGACAAATATTTTTTAATTTCATTTTTAAATATGTACCTATTGATTTTTTTATTTGGTACAAAACAAAAAGTTCATTTCATCCTTCATAACAAATAAACTGAGTGATATGACTTGATCGTCATAAAACATCACTCAGATAAAAAGGGATGTATGCTCTATAAAATTTCATATTACTCCGACGCATCTGGAACGAACGAACGAATGAATAAACGAATGAATGAACGAACGAATAAACGAACGAATGAGTGAATGAATGAATGTACCAACGATAAAATGGATGAATGAACGAATGAATGAATGATAGAGTGAATGAAATGAATGAATAAATAAATAAATAAATGAATGAATGGATAATAAATATCTTCACACATTCCACACAGCACCATCCAGTTCCACATTAAGCAACTAATGCTTGTATTATGGATATCAGACAGTTGATATACTCTGATTACTTTTTTACGAATATATTTATTATTATTATAACTACAAAACGTCCATGACTCAGGTACAAAGGTAAATGTTAACACATAAACATATGCCCCTAGCGGGATTCGAACCCGAGCGAGATCATTAGGTTAACAGCTAGATGCTAGATAGGATAGCTAGCTAGCTATATGTAAGTATGTAACAAAGAAAAAAAAATAGTATTTTTGAAGTATTCAACAAATTTCAGATTTATGAAATTCTTTACTGTGATGAACTATTTCCAAAGATTACCTTTTGGGAGAGGTGCATATACAAAAAAAAATTATCAATCCTGAGACACAATAAAACTCGATCGGTTCTTTACTATTTCATTATTTTGTACCTACTAATAGACTTACTTTTAACATGTTATGTTTATAAATAAAAATAAATAGATATTACGTTATGCTAACTTTTAACTTTATAAATTTTAACCACTTTTTCCAAATATTATTACCGCGTGGTACAGAAAAAAAACTATTTTTGGGTTGTTTTTTCACTGGAGTTGGTACACATAGGCACAATACAATATTTGTTAACAATTTTAGTAATGCACTATAAGAAAAACAATTAAATTTATAGCGAGACCGCGAGCGCAACGAGCGAAAGTATGTAGGTACGCAGAACCGTGTTACCTTATGACGTCACACGTTAGCGCGATCACTCAAGATCACTAGTCGCGGAAGCCGTACTTTAATGTTTAATATCTCAGTCATTTTTGAAGATATGAAAAAAATAAAAACAGATTATTTTTTCTCGAGTTACCTATTTTGCAGATTTGCTGGAAAAAAAAATCATTTTGGTTCTCCATTGCCTGTTTCCCATTTTGACTGAAAGTATAGGAATGATTTCTTTTCATTTCTTGTCTTTTTTATATTTAAACGTGTTTTGTTATTTCGAAACACATTAATTGGTGTTTTTTTTATATAATACCTATTATATTAGAAACACCGACAGTCGACGTTATCAAATCTATAATATATCTTTGATAATACCTTAAATAAAATATATTTTGAAACTTTATCCTAGTCGTCACGAATCCCAAAGGCATAATTTGCGAAACTGAGTGATATTATTAGAAACGCCCAAACGAGTGTTTATGAATGTGAGTAAAATAAACTGAAGTACAAGAAACTTTGTTAATTCTTCATTAACCTCCTTTGTTCGTTGATCGCTGACACGGTTTTACCGTAATGCCTGCGGTGTCGTAAACTAGAGCGGTAAAAGTGCTAGCTACTAACAAAACTTGTACAACACTAAGGACAGGAGTAGACTGTGAAATCGCGATGCTACATGGACTTCATTCTCTGTCGAACGATTCATTTCTTAAGTGGCGACTTCTCGAAGTCAAAGTCTCGAAGTTTGACGCCTTTCAAAGCGCGAACTTGCCGCCTAAATATCTGAATACTAAAACAATGAGCGTGAGGGGTTAGTATCATATTGACTATATCAGCAAATTGATTTAATCAGCATAATAGCTGAATCTCAATATGACCAGCTCTACAGAAATCCTATATATTACAATAACTTAGTAGCAAAAGGACTTGTTATCAAAATTATTATCGCATCCAATATGTTGGACGTAGATTCGAATCCCGGTCTTATTGCATGAAAATATTGTAATCAGTTATTGAAAATATTGTGAGTAAACAGGCATTTACAAGAAAAATAAATATTAGCACTCAACGTATACTGAAGTACGTATACATAATATACTATTGTGTTTAGATGAATCAGAGATTTCATAGCCTCTTTCTCTTCCCAGTCAGTTCCCTTATGCCTTTCTTATCCATTACCCTCCCATCAAGGCATTTGTAACTTCTATGTCTTTTCTCCTACCCACCTTCTACCATTAAATTAATCGATAACCTTGTCTGCTACATAACTACACATAAAAATATAAGACAACATATTTGACAGTTTAAAAATATGGCTATCTTATATAAAAAATATATAGCAGTCTGACGATCCACATGATGGTAGGTGGCTACTCTCGTCCATAAATTCAAACAAAATTAGGATGCAAATGTGCTGTCGGTAGAAGTTAAAATCCAGGAATTCTACTAGGTCTGAGTATACGAGTAAAGTCTCTACGAAAATAATTGGAAGTCATAGAAAAAAAAAACAAATAGAACCGAACATTCGTCATGTTACAATCTTGTGTTTCCGCCTTAACTTGAACTAAGAAATTACACGAGTAAATATGTGTAGTGTTCCTAAAAGTTAGCTACTAAATGCGTGATATAACTTGGTTGTATGTGTCGCTGCTAATTTTATTATTCGTTACAAAATTACCGCATTTTTGTTGTTTCCTAATCTCGTGGGTCTTTTTACGTAATAATCTAGCACCGAAAATAATAAAAATTATGTTAGAAGATGTAAAAAGGTACAAAATATTATATGTAAAACAGAGATTAGTTAGTTATCCATAAATAATGAGTAATATTAAAAATGCGCAAATAATATTGAAAATATTTTCACAATTAAATCACTGAAATAATCTTCCTAAGTTCCTAACTAATCTCCTAAACTGACTTCCTAAGTTTTCCTGAGTACCATAAGTCTGCCTAAGTTTTTTACACAACTTTTAAATTTTTACTGCTTTTTCTTAGGGTCACACCTACGCCCTGGGGTGGATTGGAGTTGTTGCCTCGTCCACCCCGCTCAAAGGGCAAGCAGGCACCAGGGAGTTTTAGTGGGTAGGGGCCAGTTCTGCCTGCAACGTGTGCACGCGGAGTATGCTGGTCGACCCCCACATACCCCTGCCGCTGGCTAGGCAGAAGTCAGTAAACGGATCTCTCCTTGTCAAAAAAAAAGGGTCACACCTACGAAGGTCTTGGAAGTTACTGCATGAAAGAGGGAGCGAGTGCTCATATCTAACCATTCTCTTAATTTCTTCAACCAGGGTGTATTTCTTCTGCCTCTATATTTGCCTAATCAATACTAATAATAAATCTGTAAGGGTTGGTCATGGAGTAAGTTGCTTTGTTTTCAGAGATATCGCATTCATTATACATGATACTGAAACTAAATTGACGATTTTTAGAATTTTTTTCTGTATGTATGTATGTATGCTCCTCCATAACTCTTAAACAAATTAACTGATTTTCATGAAACTTGGTAGATAAACATTTACACGTACAGGACACAGGATATGCTACTTTTTTCTTTTTCAACGCGGACGAAGTCGCGGGCGCCAGCTAGTATCTAATATAGTTTGCCCTATATTTTTCCTTGCATCACTTGTTGAAATATAATGTATATGATCGCCTCTAATTACGTGCCTCTATTTCAATTATTTCATTAGGCCTTATTTAATGGTAACACTTATTAAATTTATATATTTTCGTGAGAAAATCGCATTGCTTTCATTAAAAACATTCTAGTTAGGCACGTCTTCAACTGGACCCGTAAAAACGTGATAAAATTCCTGTCAACAAATTTCCGTTTACAGAGATTTCTTTTTTTGGGTGAAATTGAATTTTAATTCCAGGCAATACGGTGCAAAATGAGAAGTTTTGTTGCAAACGAAACTTTGTTGAAATACAAAAATAAAGTAATCCATACAACCCCTCACAGAGAAGATGTTTCGTGCCGCTTCGGAGGGCCATAAAAAACTGATATTTGCACAACGAGGAAAGGTTGTCATTTCGACGTTTATATATCCATATATTTTCCCCAATTAAGTGTGGAAAGCTCATAATAAAATATCATATGATATTTGACGACACGTTTGGTCTAATGGCTAGTAGCCCTAGCTGTTAACCAAACGGTCGCGGGTTCGAATCCCGCTAGAGGTAAATGTTTATGTGAACATTTTACCTTTGTACCTGAGT
This sequence comes from Synanthedon formicaeformis, assembly GCA_945859745.1. Taxonomy (NCBI): domain Eukaryota; kingdom Metazoa; phylum Arthropoda; class Insecta; order Lepidoptera; family Sesiidae; genus Synanthedon; species Synanthedon formicaeformis. Next base: position 2,275,657 of record OX243956.1, on the reverse strand, counting down.
CAAGGAAGTTTTTTATTTATAATATTTATGTATTTACAAAAAAAAGTAATGTATGTAGTATATCAACTGTCTGGTATCCATAATACAAGCCTATAGTAGATGGTACTGTATCGAATATGTGAAGATATTTATTTAAATATTTTTAGGGCACTCTAACCACTCCCATATACAGAAGACTAACATGAAAGGGTGAATGAAATGTGTGCTAATCAGTGAGCGACCGTTATGGTAGAGGAGCCCAAGAGGAGATTTTTTGGATTTACTCGTGCGCGTCAGATATAGCCAATGTATATACCCCACGTGTCTCCGATAACGGATATGTATTAATCTGACGGCATCCAGGCGTATTTAAATTTTTACCCCCACGGGTAAAATTTTAAATACAACTCGAGCGCGTCAGATTTTCAGACTCGGTTTTCAGATTTCGGGATGTTAAGTGAACCTAAACTAAGCTCCCATTTAAAATTCAGACGATTCGGATGTAACGCAAGCTCGTGGCAGCTTTTTGAAAATGCAAAAAATATTTTTGACTATTCTCATTTTGTAATACTCGAGCGCGTCAGATTTTCATACAAACGGTTCAGCCTAAATTCCTGATCGTGCTGATTCTTAATCTGACTATTATACAGAGGATTTTTTAAAATACAGCGCCTACAAAATTTTGAACGCCTGTAGACGCTCACCCCCCCGTGAAATGAAAAACTTCATATAACCTTTTTTTCTTCTTACCATCCAATCTTCAAAGTCTAATAGGTCCCCACGACGCTCGAGTGACTACACATTTAGCATCGTGGGTCCTACCATTAGAGCCAATTTATCTATTCCCTTTCTACCGGCCACTCACCTGCGGCACCTGTGGAGTTGCTCGTGTTATGAACGACGGTAGCCACCTACCATCAAGTGGACCATCAGCCTGTTTGACGACCTTTACATAAAGAAAAATATAATCATTTATATTTAATGACATATTACTTCGAAAAATTCTGAAAAGGTCCGTTATTTGAGAAAAGCTAAAAAGTCATTAATTTTCAAAGAAAAATATTTTCACAAGAAATACTTTAATATCCATTATGATTGAAAACGAAAAGAAATTTAAAAGCAATCAAAGATATTTCGAAAAAAAAAAAACAGGAAATGTAAACCTTTTATTGCGCACACAAAAATATTTTATTACACATTTCTTTTCGCATAATATTTTTGGCACTTAAAAATTCCATTTAACTTGTGTTCTTCGGAAAGCAACCGTGCACACTCGTGTTTGAGTACATAATACGATACACGCTGTTCTTGACGCCACACATGTTATTTTTCATTGTCATCCTCATATAACCTTTCTCACCCCAGCCGACTCCGTAAGAATTTTTCAGTATCCAGTAATCTCTTCCCTGTTCACTGCCATAACCGACGATTACTATACCATGTGACGCTTTCTTCAGATCGCTGCTACTGTAAAGTCCAAAAATAAAAATTATTTTTTATTTTTCTTGATTATAGTTTTTTCAAAAACTTTAAAAAAACGTATCAAATTCGTTCCATCCATTTGGGAGCTACGATTCCACAGGCAGACACACAGATACAGAGACAAACATGTTAAACTTATAACACCCCGTTTTCGCGTCGGCAGTCAGGGGTTAAAAACATTTCTTGTATAAATTCAGTTATTGTAGGTAATCATACCAAAACTATGAGTAAACATTTTTTGTAATGTTTTAACTATTTATTTCTACCATGTCTGATCATTTTGTTAAATAGGTACATTTAACTTAGTCTATGTTATTATAAGTTGACTTACCGCTGTTTTCATTAGTCAGTAACTGAACCATACAACAACTTATGAATTATTATGTCTTATTATGTCTTCATGAATTAACTTACCATTGATTATCATCGTAAATGCCTTTTGAATAAAACAAAAAGGACTTTAACGTTCCGTCTATGGCTACCGCCAGTGGTCCAGTATTTCTAAGGGCAAACTGAAAAAAAATTCACTAATAAAACACACAAATAATAACTCTTTTCAACTGTCTTCCAAAAAAGAGGAGGTTCTCAATTCGACTGTATTTTTTTTTATGTTTGTTACCTCAGAACTTTCGACTGGGTGAACTGTTTTTGATGCCTCTTTTTTTATTGGAAAGCTGGTGCTTCCCGTGTGGTCCCATTTCTATTTGGTCTAGTTCTGACAATGGTATCCATGAGAAAAGACCATGAGACGGTTTGAATTCGGTTTATTTGTTGTTAAAAAGAGTTATTAACAAAAAAACGACTTCAAACCGTTTTCTCATGGATGCCATTGTTAGAACTGGGCCAAATTGAAATGGGACCACACGGGAATCACCAGCTTTCAAATAAAAAAAGAATCATCAAAATCTTTACACCTGTTACAAAGTTCTGAGGTAACAAACATTTAAAAAAAATACAGTCGAATTGAGAACCTCCTCCTTTTTTGGAAGTCGGTTGAAAAAATAGATAATATGTATTGAGTAGTCAATGACTTACCTAGACTAATATTGGAATATTTGAAATAAAAACAAATATTTGAAAAACTTAGCATATTTCGCCCCTTCGCGAAAATAAAACACACATTTATAAGCATTATTAGATTATTCCTATTTTTATTTTAAATATAATTAGGATTGCCTTGAAGGCGAGCGAAGCCGCAGAGTATTGCAGTTAAAATATAAATGTCCTACCTTTATATGTTTATCGTTGCGTTTCACTTTCTTATAATCAAGTATCGTCGTGAGATTTGTCACATTCTTTATGTGACATGTTCCTTCCTAGAACATAATAATAATTAAGCTAAATACGTGCTCAGAAAAATCTATACTAAGCTGTGAGCTTACATTTATTGAAAATGATCTAAAATTCTGTAGATATTTTTATTTATTTATTTATTTATTTATTTATTTTCTTTAAAAAATCATTTCAAATAATAACTTACCATAGCTAAATAAGGTCCATAGTCGTTTTTCTTTGGAATCCCATAATTTTTAACCCACTTCAACGTGAACGGTAAGTTTCCCGAATTGCAACCTCTGTTGATGCTGAATATTTAATTATTCAAATTAAACTTTAAACAATGCACACATTCTAGAATTAATAACTAATAATAATAATTAATATTCAGGTTAATTGATTGATTTTCAGTTGATTTAATTATTCTGATATTTTATATTATATATGTTCATACTTTAAATTTTTTAGTATGTATTTATATATATATGTAATTTATAATTAATAATAATAAATATATAAGAGTTGTATTTATGTTTTTATCAGGACACTTTTTGTTCGGTTAAAAATTCCTATTGGATAATATTTCACTTTGATTTTTGAAGAAAAACTCTTTCTTATATTTTTAGGTAGTTGACTTTTAGATAGAAGTCTTTTAGAACACTTTTAGATAAGTAGTTTCAAGTAATTATGTATGCTCCATCTATGTGTAATTTAAATATGGGAAATCATTTTGAAGAACATATTGTATTTCTAACTAATTACGCGAACGAAGTCGCAAAGAAAGTTATTTTATTTATATGTAACTAGCTGGCGCCCGCGACTTCGTCCGCGTTGAAAAAGAAAAAGTAGCCTATCTTGTGTGCCGTACGTCTAAATGTTTATCTACCAAGTTTCATGAAAATCAGTTAATTCTTTTAAGAGTTATGGAGGAACATACATACATACATACATACATACATACATACATACATACATACATACATACATACATACATACATACATACATACATACATACATACATACATACATACATACATACATACATACATACATACATACATACATACATACATACATACATACATACATACATACATACATACATACATACATACATACATACATACATACATACATACATACATACATACATACATACATACATACATACATACATACATACATACATACATACATACATACATACATACATACATACATACATACATACATACATACATACATACATACATACATACATACATACATACATACATACATACATACATACATACATACATACATACATACATACATACATACATACATACATACATACATACATACATACATACATACATACAGAAAAAAATTCTAAAAATGGTCAATTTAGTTTCAGTATCATGTATAGAGCCTATAAACACGATATCTCTGAAAACAAAGTAACTTACTCCATGACCAACCCTTACAGATTTATTATTAGTATTGATAAATCAATCTTACCCCCAAGTACAATCAATAAGTGCTTGTTCACTGGCTTCAATCATATCCTTGCAGCCCCTGCTAACGTAAGCAGATGATTCGACGGTTGCAGCTGTTATGAAAGCGTAACACGAGCCACACAAAACTGTCTGATCTGAAAATGTATTCGCTATTGTAAACATACACAAGTATTGTAAATAATACAAATACCGTAACTAAACAACTGCATTTTGCAATTGCCCTTTGTAATTCAATATTAAAAGCATTTACCAAATACAATCATAATTGAGATAATGTGTATTTGGTAAATGCTCTAGTAATATTGAATCGTAGTAAAGTGTAAGTTCTATTGTTAACAGTTTTTTTAATTTTTTCTTGAATTTTTTTTAGTCAGTCGTTTACACTAGACATGGTCACAAAAAAAATTAATTTATTTAAGAAAAAAAATTAATTTAATTTTAATCATTAACAAAGATAAATTGAAATATACACTCTATACTATGTTATTTATTTTGAATTCTTGAAATAAGTGGGTCTGCTGTGACCGAGTTCATTTGCCCTTTGTAATTCATGCTGCATTGCGATGATGAAGGATTTAAAAATTGTAAAATTCGTACTGCCTATCCTCTTAAAAAAGCCGAAATTTAAAGAGGATAGGTTGCTAAACATACTAACCTTTAACAGGAGACACAGCATTGTAATTTCTCCAATCGAAAGAAGCCGTTTCGTCATTATCATCTCCATTAATAAATTCATATTCGCTATTGATTTCATCTAAAATATCTTTTTTATCTATGTCATCCCCTTCGTTTATAAAATTTGTGGCCTTCGTTAATTTAATTAGTTCTCTTTCTGTTAAATCAGCAAATTTATTGACGGCTAAAGAAAAATTTTTATGTTGACGATTTATTGCGCTGATATATCTGTAATGATGATAATATTCATCAATTGTAGTGATTACATCGATTTTTTTTTTTTGGAATTAATTTTTCGTAAGTAAGTAATAAACTGAAAATTACGTCTAAAGACCGCCTTTAACATAAACCTATACTTACATAAGATAGCAGTTTCATTATAATTTTTAATTTAAAACTTCTGAACAGCTTTTGAATGCCTTCTTGAATATTCAAAAGCTGATAAAGTTATTTTCAATTTAAAATGTAAGTTCTTGATTTGTTGAAAGACTAACTGTTACTTTAAAATATTTAATAAAAACTAGCGAGCAGCTCACGTCTTTGCTCTAATGAATTTCTATCTCGTTTACTCTCTTTTAAATACTGAAAACCGTATCATAAATTCATAATCTGTTAAACAGTTTAGAAAAAGTTCGCGGAGAAACAGACAGAAGCAAACACGGAATTTATTTTATAATAGGTGTAGATTAAATTTTACCTCAGATTATTTTTGAAGATTTCCATTCTCCTCGTGTGTTCTGATTTGTTGGCATATTTCTTTTCATTGATCGATTTGAATCTGTTTCAAAAACCATTCTTATATAATACAATTTAATACAATTTTAATAAACAAATCCAAAAAATTATGAATTAAACATCAGGAATCAGAAATCATTACCTATTTATATAAACTATACATATAATGTGTGAAATTTGCATACAGAAAAACAAACATTAAGTAAAAATTTAAATAAATTTAAAGTAAAATGTTTTAAGAAAAGCTTAATGTCTATGAATAATATGAAGTATATGAAATGTGAAACCTTTCAAATGCCATTTGTACTCTCGAATTCTCTATAGAGGGATCAATAAATTCAGCTAAAGGATCGACAGCCTCTTCATGTGACTCGTCTTGATAAACTTCACAGTGTAAATCTGAAATAAAAATTGTCTGAAACTCAATCTAAATACTTTTTTGAACTCGGCCATCACTCTTTGTGAGCGACACCCTCAGTGACGTATGAAATAAGCGCCATCTACCCAAATTAATACGTATTTCTTAGTTCATAATTAGCTTAAAGCTTATTTGAAGAAAATATGTTTGAATTAAAACTAAAAAAATGGAACAAAAAAAATTGGCAACTGAATTTGGAGTAAAGCGGATCACAGTGATTATGTACACACTGCCGACGGTGTTCTTAAACGAAATGAGCATATAGTCTTTCCAAAAATTTTAAAAAAGGAATCACTCCATTCCCGCCGAAATGCCAAAATTTCAATGGCAGCCAGAACTTAACTACGTGCACAGAGTAATTGAAGTGGGATAGCAATTAAAAAGAATTTTAATCAGACTAATATTTTGTCTTAAAATTAATTTCATTAGTCTTTACTAAAACCCAATTAGTTTTAATTGAAAAACGTGAAGGTCAAACGAAAATGGCGCGCGTCGTAATGAACAAGAGAAGTGTTATTCAAAAAAAAAGAGTATTAAATTAGAATTTATTTTAATGTATAGTTCGTCTGACAGGCTGACAGTTTACTTAAGAGCGGGCATAAAGAGAAATAGCCAATCCTAGATTTGAATTTTATCGAAGTAAACAAAGTCTCATAAAATTAATTTTTTTAAATAGATAAATACATTATAAATGAAAGTGACGTCTGTAACAGAAAACATAATATAATGAAATTTTCTCGATAGAAAAAAATCACCAAGTGAGCTCTCATTTCCATCGATTTTAGTTTTATTTTCAAAATAACACACATTACAAAGCTAAAAGTGTATCAGTAATTTCACTTCACATATTATCTAAGGCTGTATGTAACAATTTTTCATTTGACATTGTAGTTTACGAATAATTAATATTTAATACTTTTGGCACTTATAACATTTTTATTGAGCGAGATGCGCAATCTTCCGTCGCATGTTGTGCGTAGTTCTACGTATTTTGTGTCACTGTCATGTCCAAGGGGCCACGTGGGTGAAATTACAAATTTTGTTTGCTTGAATGGGTACATTCTTAATTATTCTGAGCCACAGACTAACTACAGTTATTATGTCAATATATTCAAGAAATAGTGAAGGTGTCGACGTTAATACATGTCCAACTTCGTGTAAATAAAATAAATAAAATAAAATAAAAACATTAAAAAAAACTTGCCATGCGGAATTTCAAAGAGACCAAATGTCTTAGTTATGTCGTCATAAAAGGAATAGTCGTGGCGATAATAGTCAACTATCCTGTCTCCAACAGTCAATAAGTAATCGTACCTAAAACAAAAGAAGTCAATTGGGAAACAAATATTTTTATTAATAAGAATAAACAAAAATTTTAGGTTATAACTTGAAACGCAAAATCTCAATACAGTAAACGGTCTACGCAAACACGTTCATAAAACCCAAGTAATCCATCCATATAATTAATATAAGATTATCCGAAGATTTATTAGATTTAGAGTATTTAGCTCAGGAGAAGGATTAAAATCATTTTATAAATAAATAACTCTTTTTAACAAAAAAAAAACGACTTCAAACCGTTCTCTCATGGATTCTTTTGTCGGAACTGGACCAAATTGAAATGGGAGCTCACGGGAAGCACCAGCTTTCAAATAAAAAAAGAATCATTAAAAGTTTCACCCAGTCAAAATTTCTGAGGTAAGAAATAAAAAAAAATACAGCCGAATTGAGAACCTACTCATAGTTTTTCACATACTGAAAAACTATGAGTAAGTTACTGCTGCTTAGAATATAGAACAAATATTCTAAGTGCTAACGGCTGAATTATTGCCTCTCTTCACCTGGCTCCCACGTCCAGGATCCTATGGGATCCTAGGATATTTTTTTGCGTTTTGACTCCCATGGAATCCTAAAGTATTTTTGTATTTTTTTGGATGAAACATATTACAGCACGAAGTCAAGAAAAGATTTAAAAACCATTTTATAAATCTGTCAAATATAGGCAAATAATGTCACTATAGATAGAATCTAAGGTAAAATATATAAACATTGAGTAACCATGTAAATAAAGGTCCTACCTTAATGGAAGTGTAGTATTCAGTACATGAGAAGTCTTGCCAAACTTAACCCAAACTGTAAATATCACCTTAGCATTCGTACTTTGATCTATGATGGCAACTTCTTCCCATTGTTGTGCGTGAATGCCATTCACACGGTCATCCTCTGTTAAAAAAAATTACACAGTGCACCCACCCCCTTACAGAAAAGGCAACATAATACACATATATTAAAATACACTCTTCACATATTTTTGTATACATATTTTGGTGCTTCTCGTATTATTTAATGGACAGCCCATTTACCTATTCAAACATTGCCATTTTATTTTCTACTTTTCTAAGTGAGCCGACTTCGTCCGAGTAGAAAAATAAAAAATATAACTCATATAAGAAAATATAATATATGAGTATATATTAGATATCCTCATTGCTGTAACGATGGTGGCGTCGCAACTGTTGACGACAGTGGCGCCTCCTGTTCTGCCTGTCTGCCACCGTTCAAGGCAAGTATACTAAATAATAATAAATCTGTAAGGGTTGGTCATGGAGTAATTTACTTTGTTTTCAGATATATCGTGTTTATAAGCTCTATACATGATACTGAAACTAAATTGACCATTTTTAGAATTTTTTTCTGTATGTATGTATGTATGTATGTTCCTACATAACTCTTAAACGAATCAACTGATTTTCATGAAATCTTTTTCTTTTTCAACGCAGACGAAGTCGCGGGCGCCAGCTAGTTGTTAAATATTATTATATTATTACTAAATAATCCGAAGGTAGGTACTTACTGACATATGTAAAATGTCTTCGTGGTAAATACGCGTTCATTACCAGCGGATTAGACGACAGATCGGATAACTTGTGGCAAACATATTTGTTATTGAACTTGTCTGTCGTTTCCGGATGTATCTGATATAACAAAAATTTAGTTTACTTTTTTAACTTAGTTAATAATTCATAAATTTATAATAAATAACTTCATTTATAAATTAATATGTAAAGTTGACAAAAAGAGTAAGAGACGTTATATTCTATTTAAATTTTTCATTCAAAGTTATAATGCCTGCTTGTTAATGTAACTATACGTAAAAGCGACAATCTATTTTATACCTTGTAATAGACTCGTTTATTATTTTCCCATTTTCCATACAATTTTGTAGTACCATTGTAATAATCCACTCGTGTGTTTCCACTTTGACCGTCGACCCTAAAATATTACAATAACATTCTTAGGGCCTCTTTCACAAACTACAGTAAAGTGTTGATTAGTTACTTTTAGAAATCATTTTCTGTTATATTGAATTATGCACTCGGTTTACTACATCATTCGATAGCCGAATTTTTATTATTATTTTTATTTAATGTTTGGGACGTTTACCGTACAAACAAAGGTATATCAGCTAAATTATTCCCGGTTACCGGTGACTTTAAATGACAGTTGGGCCTACTTGACGTTTGTGAAACAGGCGCTTACTCTGATACATCTCTATTAGATCAACATTAGATTATTAAATCAATATAGATCTCTAAACATCTATATCTAAACATATATATATATATATTACCCAAATAAAATAGGCTGAGTTGAGTGAGCCTTAATTATTCTTCTCGTCGACGGCCCTTAATTATTCATTCTCGTATAATATGGCAAAGAAAGAGGATATAATGCCAGTACACATCTAAACCGTATCAAATGCCACTAAATAAAATAAAAATAGTTAAAATCCAATAGCTTAAAAGTTTCATAAATGGGCTGAAGAGGTTTTCTAACCTCTTTTAAAAGACCACCGTGATTTATTTTTTAAGGTGTACCAAAACCATTTTCTTACCACATCGATGTCGTGTTAACAAAGACTTCTTAACTGAAATATCATCTGCCTGTCGGTCACATATTATTCTAATAAAAAACGAATATTCTTAATCAACATTTTATTACAGTAAGAAATGAATGCGATGATTTCTGTTTCATTGTTAAATCCGCCATCTTGAATTGTCAGTTCGTAACAAAATTATTACGTGTAGGTAATAAAGGTAGCAGCTAAGGATTATGAAAGACAAAGACGAAGCTTACCATACTTCATACGGTTCGCTTATACCGGCTTGCGGTATTGTTAGTGTAGCTTTTATCCAATAACTCTTGTTCCATGTTAACGATAAGGCTGAAATAGAAAAGCTCTCTTTAAATAAGTCCGTTAGAGTTGTTTATAATAAGTATAATGAGTCCACATCTCGAGATACTAATGTCAAAATTCTATTATATATTTTGTTTGTTTTCACATAAGTAATAAGCAAATATATTTAATTAGCAAAAATATAAATGATTAATTACCGTGAGTTATCAAAAAGTAAAATATGAAAATCACTTTCCACACAGACTCCATTCCGACAGTAGTGAAGACATGAATGTAATCATAAAAACAGCTTGCATTGTTTTAATTAACAGACTCATTAGGCTACCTCATTAAGGATATAATTAAAATAAATAGGTGCTTTGTTAATATTGATAAAATTTTATTACTATTGTAACCCAAAATCATTTCCTAAATACTTTTTTTATTATGTTATAAAAAAAATATATGAGTGTGTGTATTTCTAGGGTATTTTTATTTTATGAAAAAGAGTGATAAACAGACTGACGGCTCACAGAATTATAGTTTTGGCAATTCCAATTGACAAATTTAAAAGTAAAACTTACCATGTTCTCGTGGTCCCTCGAAGAGACCACGCATTATTTCATTTTTTTACAAATCCCACAGGATCCTTACATTTTTTCAGTATAAAAGTATCATATATGTTAATCCAGATAATAAACTATCTGTGAGCGAAATTTCATCCATATACGTTGAGCCGTTTTTGCGTTATTGAGGAACAAACTTCCGAATATGAAAATTTTCGCAATTATAATATTATCGTTTAACTACAAAGCCAGGGTGGTTAGAAAAATAAAAAAAAGTAAAAAAAAAAGTGTTAAGTACTTTATTTTTAAGTAAGTAAAAGCAAAGTAAAAATAAAAGCCGACATATAACTAAAGAAGGTATGCAATTAAAATAGCTTTGCGGCTATGTTTTTTTAAGATTTGCCTCCCCTAAATAAGTTACCGGCCTCAAAATTTCCGTCACGGCCGACAGGAGTGGTCGACTTCTTAACTTTCGTGCTCTCATTAAGTCCTGATTGTCGCGTACAAATACAGTCTACTGGGCGTAAAAGAAGATAGATATACATACCTATAACTCAAGTTAGGGAAGAAAAATTATAAATGAATTTTACTAATTAGATACTGTTAACAGTTTTTGAACGTAAAGGTTGTCAGACAGGCTGACGGTCTACTTGATGGTAAGCGGCTACCTTCGCCCTTTTAACACAAACAACAAGCTAAATGTGCTATAAGTGCACTGCTGACCTTAGTAAGGATTAAGGATAAGTAATTAGGAATGAATAGGGAAAGTTGGTGCTAGCACCTTACTCATTCACCGAAACACAAAAGCACACATGCTGTACTTCATGGTGGTGTTATTTAAGGGGGTGGTTACTGCTGCAAGACTGGATGCCTAATTGATGACTGTGAAACCCAACGTGCACTGCTACTAATACAACATAGGTCTGATCTGAGACCAGAGCTAACTTTGAAAGGTTCATTTCCAAAGTTGGCACTGCCGTGAATCAAACCTAAAACTCCTGAGTGTGCGCTAAAGCATGCACGAGCTTTGTCAAAGAAAAGCCTATTCTAAAAACATGTAATTAGAGTCCGTAGAGAACCGTGGGCCTTTCTGCCGTACCTTGCTTATAAAAATATGTAGGTAATATTTATAAAGGAATGTAACTCCTTTGAGCCAACCACTCTAAAATTATACAAGACTAAAAAACTAAAAAAGTTCCTTCGCCATAACGAATGTAGTAACGAGACGAACGTGAATTTTCACACTAATTAAATTTAGGAAAGACTCGCGCAATTAAAAAGTAAGTAAATTAAATCACAGCTAGATATTTCGTGAAAACCAATTTTTTTTATTTCTCTTTTGCTTTCTACTTGTTTCTGCTTCCAATTTTTTTACGTTTTGGGTAATCCTTATGGTCGGACGCGTAAGTGGAAGTACCCCGGCCATCTCGGAGGACCTTTATTACCTTTATTACTTTGCTTAACATATAAGATACTTTTTATCATGGAAAAATGTTGAGTTCCTAATGGACCTTATATTCTAATAAATAATTAAATGAATATCCAGTGTTGAAAAAAAAAGTTTTAACCTCGTGAAAATTATTCACTCATAAATAGGCCAAAGCTAAAGCAAAGTATAACGAGGGAGGGGTAGGGAAACGCAAAAACTTCTTTAATAACCGAACGAAAAGGATAAACAGGAAAGTATGAATTAACACATTATAAGGCCAAATTTACATTAGACCTTCATGATTCGAGACTCGTTGAGAATTTAGGTGGAAAACGAAAACAAAATTACACGAGGCGTCAGCAATTGTAACAAAGTGGGCGCAAACAGCTGTTATACTTTTTATTGTGAAAACGTGTCTGTTTTTACAAACCAAATCTAAAAGACAAAAATAGGAAAATAAAACTTATTCTAAAGGTATTAAAATTTAAATTCATATGTAAAATTCGTAATTACATATTACTTGATTTCAGGTAGACATACTGACAGTACTTGATAGTATGTGGCTACTGTTTACCTCGGAGCCAAGCACAGCAAACAACGCCACAGAGGTTGCATTTGATAGTATAATGGGTAGGTTTATTTTTATTTTTATGATAAGGTCGACAGACAGGCTGACGATCCACTTGATGGTATGTGGATACCGTCGCCTATAACACAAGCAACACCATAAGGGCTACAAGTGCGCTGCCAGCCATAGAAGGGTTAAGGATAAGGGATAAGGGAGGGATGGGGTAATGGGCGATTACTCATACTCACTCATCGAAACACAAATGGATAGGTTGGAAATGAGTCCTTGCCTCTTAATACTATCATTTCACCTTTGTACATTGACATGTGTACCCTCCATGTCATCCAAAAAAAAGTACTGTTGCCGAAGCATCATCTAAAAATAAAAATCCAAAACTGGTAAAACTTTAACAGCAATAAAGATTGAATAAATTATTGCTCATATATTTTGTTAGGCGTTATATTTTCTTTTTCAACGTGAACGAAGTCGCGTGCAACAACTAGAGTATTTGATAAAAATAAAAACTTTTACTGTGGTCAATGCTTTACCAACGGCGATCCTCGGTCATTCGCCAGTTTTCTGTCTTTCCAATTTCTTCAGGTGCAGTGCAAAATGAATACTATGCTACGGTGTGATATGCCGTCCCATATGGTCCAATGTCCATATTTGAACATATGGGACGCCACGCTAACAAATGCTTATGTGACTTGTGTAAGTCACATAAGCATCTAGCATTGCTGGTAATCCAGCAACACATACTAGGTATATTAATACCTAAGTATGTAGATCTGAAAATTAATACTTAATTTGTCTTTGTTGAAATGAACATTAATAAAACAGCAGTGCGGGTCGCTAAAAGCGAACGTATGTACAAAATAAAAAGTTTCCAGTGCACGTCTAAAATTGAAATGCCCATTTAATTTCCGTCCACATCCGTAAACGTGGCGATTCTGAATTCGCGTCTGCGCTTTGCTTGACTTAAAAAAAAACTAAAACACGAAATGAGAGTCGTGGCACGTCCGCGCTCATGTGGTCCGCGATGCGCTCGTTTTCCCCCCACTCTTCCAAAACACAACTTTTAGAGTGCGCGTGACCCTCTTGCAACTTTAGTGAATTTGTAGTTTATAGGGAACTAGCTTTTGCCCGCGACTTCGTCCGTGGCCGTTAAGGCGTACTTAGAAGAGTTTATTCACGCCCGTTCCACCTATTCCTACTAAGTATCCCCGACTGGGTTAAATTTTGGATGAGCCCCGGAAACTGTACTTTTTTCTGGATTAAAATTAGCATATGTTTTTTCCATATGCCTGCCAACGCTTTTCTGTTTATGTTACGGCAGACAGGCTGACGGTCCACCTGATGGTAGGTGGCTACCGTCGCCTATAACTATCTATAACGCACTTACAGAACAAGTGCTGCAATTGCTTTGCCACCTACAGTAGGATAAAGGATTGGAAAGGGATAGGGAAATGAGCTCTGGCATCTCTTACTCACTCACCGAAACACAACAGCACAAGTGCTGTTATTTCACGTTGGTCTTCTATAAATGGGTGGTTACTGCTGGCAGACGGTCTGCCCAAATGACTGCAAAACGTAGTGTACCCTGTCACTATTTTTCAGCTCCAGACCACAACCAACTTTGAAAAATTTATTTCACTACATACGAGTATTATAAAACAAAGCCCTCAGCCGCATCTGTCTGTCTGTCTGTTCGCGATAAACTCCTGCACCGATTTTCGTGCTGCTTTCACCAATGGATAGTGATGGTTCTCGAGGAAGGTTTTAGTATATAATTTACAAAGTAACGCGGGCGAAGTCGCAGGCTTATGCTGAAATATTTAAAATATATTGCATAATTTATTAAGAATTTCAAAAAAGCTAATATATGAATCTTAGTAGACAGTGAAGACACTCACTGGGTTGTATAGCATCTTACATAACGTCTAAGAGATCGTTTGGCGACAAGGCCAGCATATGGTGCACTGACATTATGCGCACTTCGATCCAACCATTAGGTAGATTGGTTTATATTCGCATAAGAACGTATACATGTATATTACCTACCTACATAGTTTATATGCTTGATTTAGGTACTTATAGGCTACTTTTTACTTATTTTTAGGTTAGGGTTGATGTCGCGGTCACCAGCTAGTTCATATCAGGGTTGGCAGACAGGTAGATGACTACCATAAGTTCTTTTAACATAAGCAAAATAATGTAAAAAATTCAATACATAACAAAAAATGAGCAATAAAAATAAAAAAAATGTTTTAAGACCTAAGTAAAAGAAACGCCGGCGAATACGTAGGCAAATGCTAGTTGTTCATCATCACTTAGGTGTCTATTTTCATTCATTTTTTGACATATTTATTGGCCTTTTCCTTCCGTTCCGAAGATTTTTTTTACTTGATATCATCTCTTCCTGAGAGGAACATTACTTCAAAGGTCCCATCTGCGACCGTTCATAATATGTACGTTATTAATATTCTAAGACGACGTACTCGTATCTTCATCGCCAAACGCGGCAGTAAACTCACACTATGGGCCTCTATCGCAATAAAGGCTATTGTCATTAGAGCACAAATTGCACTACAAGCGGACATACAATTTAACTAATATGGTAATTCAACCCACCAAGTTGTCTTGCAGAAAAGGTTTATTCCCGTTGTCTCCCTTTCGTTTGTCCAAAGGTCAATTTATTTTAAAGTTAAATAAAAGTTTTTATAAATTACTAACATCTTTTAAATAATTATTATATATTTTTTATATATGTTTTTATATTACATGTTATAAAAAATAGTTTAACAACCTATTCTCAGACCTACTTCATACACAAAAAATTTCATGAAAATTGGTCAAGCCGTTTCGGAGGAGTTTTGTTACAAACACTGTGACACGAGAATTTTATACATAAGAAGATATATTTTAATATGTAATTATATATTTATATTGACTATAGTCAATATACTAGTTTACAATTACTTAAAAAATAATTTATCTATATGTTTGGTTGTATGCGCTAATCTCAGGAACTACTGGTTCGAATTGAAAAATTCTTTTTGTGTTGGATAGTCCATTTATCGAGGAAGGCTTTAGGCTATTTAGTGTGACCAAAAAGGCTAAAAAATAAAAATATATATTATCCTTATGTTAGAAAATTAATAATGGTAATACCTACCAACGAGCGGGAGCGACCGCCATTCTGCGCTAGGTCGTGATAGCGTGAAGACGATTGATTTACCTAGTCGGTATTTTTGTAACAAATAGATATGTATATATAAGCAAGAACAAATAAATAAGTGTTCCAACTATGTGGAGTATTATTACTACTATTATCTACCGTGGTCTACAGGAAAGGCAACAAATCAGAAGTGCGGTAAGTACCCAGCGGCCCTTGAGGTATGTACTTGTAATTTTTTTTTGTTAACGAAATTCTATCTACCTACGTGCATAATAACAATAAATGTCGTACGTATGTACGACTGAGACTCCAATGAAGTTAATATCGTATTATTATTTTAGTATGATGATGTAATAATATACTTTTATTTAATTTAATTTTTAATAACATTGTATTGTTTTTATTAATATTATAAATTGACTGGTATGAATATCTATACGAGATACGTTGTAGCCTGAATTCAGTTAGGTACGTATATTTTACCTATAAGTTTCGCATGGAACATTTGCATGTTTCTTTTATCTGTAATTATGGGTGAAGCGTTATACTCGCATAAACAAAAAAATATGCTTTTGTTGACTGTTCAGTACGAGTTAATCTACTTATGCACTTCATTTACATAAAAATAAAAGACATTTACAAATTAATAGACTTAAGTTTACTTATTGGAATTCATAAAAAGTTTACTTAAAATACTAATATCCGTTTCGTTTGGTAAAATACCTTACTTATTTGGATGTCTTAAATAGGTGGGTACGTATTACCTAGTTATTACTTACACTTGACTTCCACTGATAATTAAAGTGATAGGGTAAAAAAAAAAAAAACATAATAATTGTGCTATTTTGTGGAATCACATGTCCCCGCTTGATACAGTACACGTATACTAGCTATTATACTCCTACACTCGTAATTTCAAATGTGATGATCATGACAGAACTATTTAAAAGTACTTCCTATGGAAAAGATACATAGTTTTTCAAATGTCAAATTATTTTATATTTAGTATTCACTAGCTGTAGGTATAAGTAAAAAATTCTACCACGACAAAGAAAGACTGTCAATATTAAATATTAAAGGTACTATTATTAATATTAAGGTACATGTGCAATATTAACAGCATTTTTGATAAATAATAGTCGACAAGGGTCTAGTTTTAAGCGTCCGTCACAGCTACTGTATCTGCGACGTATTTCCATGAAAACTATTAAGCTTAACGGAGTTAGAGAAGTCCAGATACATTGATTTTGGTAGTCAGTGTACTCTGATCAAAGAGAGGGTAGTTAAAGAAAAAAAAAAATCCAAATCTAAGTCTTGATAAGGGGTTGATAAGTAACCCTCAAAAGTCCTCAGTCGACGTCTAGTCGGGTCGGGTTTTGGTAACTTTGGGTGTTGAGGCTGTTCAGGCTGACATTGAAGCTTCGGCGGTGAGGGACGAGCTTCTCACGACGGATGAGACTCACGAAGTGGGTCAATCCTTTACGGAATTAACATCGGTTACCGTATGTAAGACTCATTCGGAGTTAGTTTTATACTACGACGAGTCGGGACTTGAGCGTAAGTAAGTTTGAAGATGTCGTTTTAGAAGGCTCAAATTATATAAAACGTACACTTCGGATAATATCACCGGTACATTGGTTGTGGTGCTGGAGGAGAATGCTCGGAGTATCGTGGACTGAATTCCGTACCAACGAGTCTATACTTCGAGAACTCGGCATCAAGCAGCGCTTGTCATCTTTGGTACAGTCCCGTATCCTCACGTTCTTTGGCCATGTCTGCCGCCGAGGGGAGGTGGCTATTGAGCGACTTGTGGTCCAGGGAAGGGTTGAGGGTACCAGGCCGCGGGGAAGATCGCCTATGAGATGGACGGATCAAATAAAAGCTGCGTTGAATGGCTCACTGCAGGGATGCACGAGGAAGGCGGCCATCAGAGAGGAATGGCGGCGTATTGTGAGGCTTGCCACCAACACCTGAAGTGATGGCCACGACCACTCTGTCAAGAGTGAAGCCGAAAAAGAAGAAGACATTGGTTATACCTGGAAACGCTTGTATGAAGGTTAATGTTAAATTCGCGACGCTACAGTGTATACAAATTATTATTGTATATCTTTCCGGGTTGCCGTTAATTTTGTTTGTAAGGCAAGAAAAAAAAAAAACAGGAACGAATCACCCTGGCTCATACTAAATATTGGGCTAAATATTGGCCCTAAAGTTAAACAATTAATTGATTAATTAGTTATTTGATGAATTAATAATTTAAGTTAAATAAGGACAACAACAGAATATACCGCCAACAGTTTCTTCGAACCGTATCGTCTTCCCTACAGCGAACGGAATGTAGTCAGGAAAATGGTAGACGAGTGACTGGATAATAATAGAAACTCTTATTCCACGTACGCCAGCCCTATTGTACTTACTCGTGCCAAAGAAAAATAACGATGGCGTTAAGAAGCTAATAGTGATGAGCCGTATCGTTAAAAATGTATATCCGCGGATACGGATCCGGATACGGATTTTAACTTTCATACTCAATCGGTGTAGGTGCGCGTGATCTTGAAGCGATGGTTGACGCCCGCCACTTGAAGTTTTGCGTGACAGGCAGGAGATGTTTCGATTTGCATTGTGCTTTAATTCTACATTTAATTAGAATTTGGAATGTTACGAAGATTTAAGTTTTGGTTTTCTCATTATAAAATCATTGTTGGATAATATTTATTAATAACACCCGCACATCACAACAACATGAGACCAATCGATTTGGCAGTTTCTGTCGATTCGAAAGTACAATTTATTTCTAAAGTGATTATCTGGTTATTGTTTTATTTATTTACGTTAATTTTTCGATATTTTAATGGTTATTCTGCTACTCAAATAAAGATTATAAAAATCGGTCTAGCCGTTTTCGAGATATACCTGTGGTATAACTAATACGACTTTCTTTTATGTATATAGATTTCATTATTTTAATAAGCTTGTCACAAAGATTTGTGATTATAAAGATAGTTTATTTAGTACCCTTAATATGTACTATTGGTATGGTAACTCACTACGATAAATGTTTGCAATATAAAGGTGGGAAATATTTCATTTTAAGAATTTAAAATAATAATAACATCTCAATGGAATTTAATAATTTTTATTGCTACCTAATCACCTAATAATTAATTAGAATTTCATCTATGAATTGAAAATTAATAAGATAAAAGATCCATACAAGATCCGCCAAAAAAGAAATGGATACGGATACGGATATCACTAATAGCTAGAGGAAATACTGAGGAAGTGCTTCCTTTGTTTTAAAATTTTAAATAGGATCTTGGATATCAGATCTTCATATCCGCCTTTGAGGCCTGGATGGAACAAACAAAATACAGGCGGTCACTGAATTGCCTAGGCAAAAAAAAAAAAAAAAAAATTAGATTAGCGCGCAACCCCGGAGTTATGATGGTCGGTAATTTACCTTTTTGAGAAACAAGTGCTTGAACTAGTTCAAAACTGCTTTTGCCTTTTGAAAGTCTTGTATAAAATTATAGATGTCTTATCTGTGTTGATTTGTGTTTAAACTTAAACTTTGTGAAACGATTATTTCATCCAAGTTGAATTATTGTTTGGTTGAATATGGTAACTTGTTATTTAAGAAATTATACAAATTAATTCAACGAGTGCAAAATTCCTATTTGCGTTTCTGCGTGAAGGTGCCTCTTAGATCGCACATAACACCTTTCTTAAATAAATATATCATTTGGCATATGAATGTCAGGCAATAACTTTACTATGCAACGCTAATCTTCGAAGTGGCTGATACTAACAGACCTGAGTATTTGTTTCAAAAATTGAATTGGCGTGATCCTCTCTTTGTAGCAGACATCCGACAGATACATTGAATGTTCCCTTGAATGTCCTCGGTAAATTTTTGCCAAACAACAGCACGCTGTGGTAGCTTCCAATACTTGACTTTTAAGTGCAAACTGGTCGGCGGCTCGAAAACATCGGTGCGCGTGGCTAGAAGTCGTTCCGTCTCACACAGCACGAATGGGATACGCAATGATTCGTACCAAAAAGGAATTATAAGCAGACCCTAGGGCGTATGCTCTTTTTGACAGAGCTACTGCATATATCTATTTCGTGTAAAGTTATTTGAACTCTTGAATTATCTAGTTATTGATCGATGTTTATATTCAAAGTACTTTGGAGTTTTTGTACACTAGAGTGACCTATTTACCCACAAAGTTGCATCAAGACTTGTTGGTAAAATATGGATTTTTCAAGGATCATATCTTTTAAATTAATGTTTTTTAAATTTGTATGTAAACGAACCTAGTTAACGACAAGATAAATCGGTACCATGCTTACTTTTGTAAATTAAACATAAAACAGCGGAGTAATGATCATTCTACGTTTGTATGGAGGAAGGCTGAGTTGTATCACCTTAAGTGTCAGAATTATATTTCTTTTGTTCTCATGTCTAAATCTGCTTCCAAAATTGAATATACTGTGTTACTAATTGAGACCAAAGGAGAATGAGGTCTTGAGCCAAGTGATTAACTTTGTGATATGAGCAATAACCAAAGACAACCTGATGGAGGGTAGTGTACTGTTATTTTTAAATATGATTAGTTGCAGGCTAAACAGAGCTATGACTTTAAATTCCTACGAGTCACAGTACTGCAGTGGCGACGCGTGTTCTGACGGCGAGAATCTGTCAAGTGGGACTGGCGTGGGATCGGCGCTATGGTTTGCTTCAGCCTATGCTGAGCAATGGCACATATTCAATGGGATTTTGGTTGTGTATTCTCACTTAAATGGGAGAGATTTGTATATATTTAATTTTTGTTTTGTTATTCTGAATGTATTCGTGTATGTCAGGTGCATGCAAAGTAAATGTTCTCTAATGATAAAAAAAAGAGAAAAGCAAGAAGCTGGCAGCTAAACTTTGGGGTCCCTAAAAAAAAAATAACTATAATTTTAGACAAAGACAGAATATTGAAGGGCGTTCCTTTAGATAGGCAATACAAAAATATATTTCAGCAGATAAATGCAAGGCGTGGGTGACATGTCAGTCATCATCATTGATAACCAGTGATAACGAGACCAGTACTAGTAACGAGGCTGGAACATTTGGGTCAAAGGTCAAAGGCGAAGTTGAACTATCAATCCTAAATTCCAAAATCTATTTTCCTATACCTATATTTACAGATACAGAGCTTAGATGCGAAGTGAGAGCAGTCTGGTGTTGATCGGGACGGGCATCAGCTGCTATGACTATTGATAATGAAAACGATGCAATTTTATCCCGGCAGGCCGTGTCCCTCTGGTGGCAAACGGTAGCATGAGCAGGCCGTGTCCATCGAGTGGCAAACGGTAGCATGGGCAGGCCATGTCCCTCGGGCGGCAAGCGGTAGCCATAATAGAATTATGAAGAGCCTCGGATGGGCAACGATAGCGAGCAGTAAAGATGGTGGCTAAGCGGCTATAGTTGGGTAATGGGCAGGCCGGGTCTCTCAGGAGGCAAACGGTAGCCATACTCGAATTGAGAAGAGAGTTGAGCGTACCCTGTGAGTGACAAACGGTAGCTCTACATATTAGTTCCACGACGTCCCCTTGAACTACAGTGATTTAATGCCAAATGTTAGTTTTATTGTTTGTAATAGTGGAGTGTCAAATGTGTCAAATAGTAGAATGTAAGCGAGTTAAATCTAGAAATATGCATAACAATCCAATTTTTAAGTAGTTATAATGTACCTAACCAGAAAAGCTTTTCTTCTATAGAATAAAGACGTTTAGCACCTAAAATCATAAATAATTATGCTGAGAGGCATTTATGTAATTAAGGTAAATAATTTGATTGAATTTGATATAATGTGATTAATGATTTTATAAAGTACCTAAGTACGATTTAAGTACATATTGCAGTACTCTGTATATTTTAAACTGCTAAAGCTCATTTAAAATAACTTAATCCTAATAGTTATATTTATTTACACATTATATTAATATAAAAAAAGAGTATCGGTCCCTTTGGCAGGGTCCTAGGCATGCTAGTCAGCATGCAGTCGCATTACCTCGTTGTATGTAATTAATTAAATATAGTTTGATATAATATGACTAATAACTAGACACTAGTCTGAAATAAAAACCAGAATTTTCCAATAAATAGATCTCTAATTAATTAATTAATTTGAGGGTGGCTTTTGTAATTGTTGAGTCTTAGCGTATGATTTTAGACAATATTCATTGTAAGTAGTTTTAATAAGTATCTTCAGATTCTTTTTACATTCAATATGTGTCACAATAGTCATCATAGTCTACCTCTAAATTTATTTTATTACTTAAACATTTTAGTACTTGGTGGTATTGATATTTCCCTAAATTTTTATTAATATATATAAATTTACAATTACAATATGTCTTAACAAGCGACCCAATGTGATTGTTAAGCAAGTCGCTTGCAAGGTACTGTAGTACTTACAGATTATTTTATATTTAATGACTAATTAAGATAAGCTCTGCATTCAGAATATCAGAATGTTTTGTTTGGTATTTTGTGTAACATCTGGAAATTATAACTTAGCTTGAATCTATATCATATTGCTATTAATAAATATATAGAATATAAAGTTTATGTGCATTGCAAACCCAATAATAATAATTTATTTATACAAAAATATATTCAGCATTATTCACTATGTATTTCAAACGGATGTAGATCTAAGAATTATGTACATATCTGTTATTATTCATTGTTATTGTTACATAGTGATGTATTTCAAACTGATGTAGATCTGAAAATTATATACATATCTGTTACTATTCATTTTTATTATGTTACACAGTATTTCCAACAGATATATATATCTGAAAATTATGTACCTACATAGCTATTATTATTCCTTCTTATTATGTGATGTATTTCTAACTGACGTATATTTGAAAATTATTTACATAGCTACTATTATTCATTGTTAACATTTTACTCAACTCTTACTCAATATTGTATCTCGAACTCATATATTTTTCTTCTTACTCCGAACTAAGTATGAGGACCTACTCACTCAATCCGGATGACCGAGCTTGGCTCCGGAATGAGGACATTCCTAGAACAGAATGGCCGTCTGTTAGAAAATTAATAATGGTAATACCTACCAACGAGCGGGAGCGACCGCCATTCTGCGCTAGGTCGTGATAGCGTGAAGACGATTGATTTACCTAGTCGGTATTTTTGTAACAAATAGATATGTATATATAAGCAAGAACAAATAAATAAGTGTTCCAACTATGTGGAGTATTATTACTACTATTATCTACCGTGGTCTACAGGAAAGGCAACACTTATTTAGATTAACGCCATCTATTGTTCAGTGGCAGGGCGCGATAATCAAAGGCTTTAGGCTATATAACATTTTGGACGCGGACGAAGTCGCGGGCATCACCTAGTATCCATATATAATTCTTACAAGAAGAGTATTGGATGTCACCTACTTATAGTGACGGTCTTGACATAATGTATTCTGCGCTAAAGATCCAATTTACATCCGGTGTCTCGTCTAGAAGAAATAAAATAAATTTGTTTAGTTATTATGTTAAGCCAACGCTCAAAGTTCTAAACAAACAGCAATATCAGTGTATCTTTATTCTAATTACATTCAAGATAGTTGCGTGCCTCCCTAAGCTTGTCATTTGCTTGCTTAATGAAGAAGTACGATGCACCGGACACGACAATGGGCGGTCATTACGCGTTATTGCCTCTTTATTAAACATGCCACGGCATCGGGGATCAATTTCTGAACAGTATTCCTCTTTATTGCGTTAGATTATTTCAAGTAGAGCAAGAAACAGGTGCATTTTACCGAATGTGAAAAGACGTAGCAATTTTATATAATAATTTTAGCGAACTTCGAAAATTCAAAATCAATGACGAGAAAATTTAAAAATTTAAAAGAATATTTTTCTATGATTATAAATGCGTCAACTCCAACTAAGTTTATATAATTTATTAAAAGAAAATTATGTACGGAGTTCTACTGTAGTATAGAAAACTACGTTTTAATAAACTAGGGATAAACAGGGATGGTTTGTGTTTATAAAAAATTGACACTGGGCGAACCCGGGAGCGGGACACTAGTAAGCAATAAATATTGAACAAATGTTTCAAAGCATAAGAAAAAGAGTAGCGCAAACGAAGTCTCGGACTAAAGAGTTTTTTTTTTTTTTTATAAAATCATTATGCTCATAAATCAAAACGAGGGATACAAGTACAAAGAAACATTTGGCGAAACTAAGCATTTTTCCGTGATTCAAGATTGTATCGACACGTCATCGACACGTAATTATTTATTTAGTTAGCTTTAACAATGTATCTTACAACAAACAATATGGCTTGACAAGCTGACAGCTCACTGCCGAATACTTCACTAGTTGCATTGGACTTTGCCATTTGAAGTTGAACGTTCTTTTGCTATTATACTCTATACATTGCTCTTTCAGTCATTTAGTTGTTGTTGGAAAATGTCAAACATCGCCATCTGTCTACGACTACATTTAAAAATGTTAATCCGATGCATAATTATAAATGTAGCTTATAAGAATGTTACTAATATAATGAAAATTTTCTAAAATGTTTAATTTTACCACTATTAGGTTTTTCGTAGGAGTACAATAGAACTATTAATATATATTTCATGACACATTTGGAAATCATTACATTAAAGTCATTAATGCATGCAATGCCCTATGTATCATCTATATTTTTTCACCCTTTTCTTGAAGACCGTCACTTCAATATTTTTTATTTTGATACAACACAACATATATTTTGATCATCATAATCTCAGCCGCAGGACGTCCACTGCTGGATATAGGCCTCCCCCCATAATTTTCCAATAGGACCGGTCAGAAGCTGCCTGGATCCACCGTTGACCCGCAGCCTTTATTAGATCGTCTGTCCACCTTGTGGGTGGACGTCCTACGCTGCGCTTGCTGGTCCGTAGCCTCCACTCGAGAACCTTCCGGCCCCAGCCGCCGTCGGTTCTCCGTACTGCCACTGCCCACTGCCACTTCAACTTACTGATCTGCCGGCTTATGTCGGTAACTTTTGTATGTCTACGGATCTCCTCATTTCTGATTCGATCTCGTAGTGTAACTCTGAGCATAGCCCTTTCCATAGCTCGTTGAGCGACATTGAGCTTCCTTACGAGGCCCATAGCTAGAGACCACGTTTCAGCGCCATATCTCATCACTGGCAACACACATTGGTCGAAAACTTTTGTCTTGATACACTGAGGAATTTTGGACGAGAAGATGTCTCGGAGCTTCCCGAACGCTGCCCATCCGAGCTAGATTCGACGATTGACCTCTCTCTTGAAGTTGGCTCTACCTAACTGGACTGTTATAATGATTTTGATCATTATAAAATAAAATTCCATGCGGTTAGGGGTTATATTCCTACAGATTGTGTTTCACCTTATGTTTTAAACGCAGCAATGTACAAATAACATCATGATTTTTTTCAAATACATTTTGGTACCGAGTTCTTGGATTCGGCAACTTGGTCACGCGCGTAGTACTCATTCGCGTGAAACGAACGAGTCATCGCGAATATATCGTTCGAGCTATTCTTATTCAAAACATGACACCTGTCTATACTTCACGACGACTGAATAACGCTTCTGTAGCAATAATTTACTTTGTCTGTCAGTTTATAGTCTTTAAAATTTGAACAGAAATCGAATATAAAAGTTAGTTGTATACGAAATCTGTTCCGAGATGGAGTAAAAAATGTTCGCAAAATCAAAACGTCAAAAGTATTGGCAGGGTACGCTGCATTTCGCAGTCATTTAGGCAGCGCTCGTTTAGCACCAACAACCACCCCCATACAGAAGACCACTTTGAAATAATAGCATATGTGCTGTTGTGTTTCAGGGAGTGATTGAGGGATGCCAGAGCCCATTTCCCTATCTTTCCTTATCCCTATCCTTAATGCTACTATGGTCGGCAACGCACTTGCAGTACCTTTGGCGTTGGTTGTTTTATAGACGACGTTGGACACCTCTACCATCAAGTGAACCGTCAGCCTGTCTGTCTAGTTTAACTTAAAAAGAAGTAAAATAATGTTTCAGTGTTCATAAAATAGTTTTAATAATACATTTTTAATTACATTTTCAAATATCTGTTTATTATAGTCAATAATAATTATAGTCAATAATAATGTTTATTATAGTCAGCCTGTCTGTCTAGTTTAACTTAAGTAAAATAATGTTTCAGTGTTCATAAAATACTTTTAATTAAACATTTTTAATTACATTTTCAAATATCTGTTTATTATAGTGAATAATAACCCCCTTAATAAGTTTAAACAAGACAATGAAAAGACAATCACATCGCATTTAAATAGATACATCACTAAATTACACAGAGCCCTTTCTCCCTGAAATATGGCGAAGTTAAAATAGTTGGAACTTGTAGAGGGACATGTAGCGTTAATCGTTTTCAACCCCCTATTGGCATATTTGCTATCGGCTTTCCGGCCGAACGCATTTTAACACCCTCGTCACTTGCAAAACCATTCGAGAACCAATTCGACGCAAACTGTTAGGGTTGCTAAGCACTAAGGCTTTCTTGAATCTCAACTGCTATAGAAGGACCTATCTAATAAACCATCTTGTTAAATCGATAATAAATTTAATGCAATCACGTGTGTAAAGATAAAGTTTGTGTAAATTTTACCTTAAAATTCTGTTAATTCTGTCCATCTAAAATTAAAATTGAAACTCGTTATATGTACTTATATTTATCTTAAATATAACATAGGTACTAATTTTTGCCTGCGACTACGTCCGCTAATGTTTTCTAAGGTGCTAAGTGGGTACCTACTTTTTTCTGTATGATAGATACCATATTACCATATTATTATTCTGTATCTCTAACAACATGTAAGCAAAAATGATTTAAATCTTTGTAGTCAGTTATGCATAAAAAAATTACATACATGTTGGATTTTAAGATGATCGGTTGAGTAGTTAGTTAAAGCGTGAAAGCATTGCATACAAATAAACAAACTTACTTTCGCATTTATAATATTAGGATATACTAGTAAGTGTTTATAATGTTCTTAAAAACGCAATATTGTTTTCATTTAATCATCAAAATAGGTAAAATTTATAATTCCACAAAATTATTTTAATTACCAACAGATTTTCATTTTGCTATTCTAAAAATTTATCGACCAAAACGTGGCAATTTTCCTGAGTATGTATGTATAACAATATTTTATGTGACCAATCGACCACTCCATGCAGTTATGGAAGTGTTACCTAACCAGTGACGAAACGCCCCTAAACCGCGTATAAGGGTTAATTTTATCGTATCAGTGCGCATGTAGTCTAATATGGCTTAACACCGCGAAGCCTGTTTCTCTGATGACAGCTGATAGACTTCCCTTTTGCCTGATTGATGCTCCTTTATAAGACCAATGCCGGGATAAATTGAGTTATTAATGTATATTGTACGTTTCACTAACCAATCTATCAATACTATACTAGTCTAATCTAAACATGAGAGTATATCTCAAATAATTACATATTTAAACCAGTGATATGTTAAACAAGACAGGATGCGCCCTTACCATACTAATAGTGACAAAAAAAATGGTCCTCCAATTTTCACATCCAGTTACTAAAAATCATTTGTTTTCATTGCCATCTTAATACGTATTTTTATTTCTTATTGGCGTATTCTGTTATTGTAGTGTTCTCAATGGTTGGTTGGACATATCACTGGTAAATAGGCATTTTCGTATCCTTCTACGCACAGAATGAACACCCGTCATTGGTGCTAATTTTCGATTTTGACACCGGCGCGTCGGTGCCACATACTAGGAGCGTTAGCCTTGTCCTTACAAAGTAATATAGAAGTCATTGATTTAAACATATATGCGACAGATAATAGATATATGTAATATATGTAATCATCGAATATTATATAATATCTAAATATTATTATTTTTTAATTTATTAATATTAAAAAAGTCTACAGTAGGTATAGATCCCCGTCCTTTCATCCACATTCATAACAATTTTTCATGAGCAGCTTAAAGAAAAAGTCTTGAGTGTTTTATAACTAGTAATTAAGCAATAATTATTTTTCCATTAATGATTTTTTCATAAAAAGCATATATTTGTATTTTGTGCAGGTCGAACCGCCCCTGCCGACCACGTGCTTAGTGGATTGATGATCTCAAGAGAGAAGCTGGCTATGGATAAAAATAGTGATGGTGTTCAAAAGTCTACTTCCAAAAGAGGCCGCTTGTGAGCTTTTGGTGGTCGGTAAAAAAAATTAACAGGAATTTATTTGGTGGCTTTATTGCAAATAACAAAAAACAATATGGCGCATTGCGTCTCGGCGAGAAATTCGGCTATAACGAGCACTTTACAGTTAAATTGCGCTGTTTTCAGAACTTCTCCGGTGGCCCCTAATGGTTTCAAATAAACCAACTTGTTACTAATTGAAGAGTCAAATATACCTTAAACGCTAGAAAATAATACATTTCATAATTAATTGTTAAATTTTGATAGTAATTTAAGTAAACAAGAGCTGAACGTAATTAAATCTATACCCAATTTTTTTTCATCCAAGCCAGCAAATCATTTAAAAAAACCTTTCGTCTAAAAATTAATTGATATTGCCTATTGCCTAAACATGAGCACATAAATTTTACCGTAACGGTTTCTGTTGCCGATATATTTTTTCCCAACCTAAATCAATCAAGGTGTCTTTCATATCTACAATTTCTGATTTTAAAATGGCTCATATAAAATAGGTTTGGATGTATCATACTCCTTTTTTATTGTTGTTTCATTTAAATTTATTTTCAAATATGATTGCATGATTTACCGCGTAAATTATTATTAATATTATTTCTTCAGTCAATACACCCCAACTTATGAATATGAGAACTGTATGAGTCACACATACTGTATGAGTATTATTATTTATTTATTTATAATAATAATATCGAAAGTACTATATAATGATTTTACCAATAACAAATTTCAGACAGGAATGCTGTATGTTTATGTAATTATTCTTGAATTTTATTACGGTTTCATAATTTTGTAATTTTATTACGATTTTCAGCGATAGAGCGATAAACGGGGAAGGTTTATGTTAATTTTTTATTTTGGTTTATTTGCAGATAAAAATTTCAATGTTAGTGGGTTGCTAGTTAGCTTATTTTAATTACTGTAAGTATATTATGTTGCTGCGCTACTGAATGTAGGCACCTATGTAAAGTAATTATATTCTGTAGGTATTTAGTTTCATCAACTTACGTAAAACGAATCTTTCGTCGTTTAATTTGGGGTTTGAGCAAGCGGTGATTTACGTTCGCAATCAAAATGTCAACCGTTTCGAATATCGCACCGTTTCATTCGACGAGTCGATTCTTTGTGCAGCGATCTCTCGAAAACCGCGAATTTCCGAAATGATTTACGACTTTGGCTGAAGGATATTTACGAGCGGGTGCAGCGTTTGCGTATTCCTTTTTAACGGTTGACTGCACTTTTTGTGTTGTGGGACACGACAGGACAAAACTCTTAATTTATTTAGATTTTATCGGAAAAATATAAGTAGAAAACACGAAGTCAGTTAATAAAACTACGTTTACTTGAAACTTTGGCTTCACTTTTCATACTTAATGAAAGAGAACTCCTAGAACTACACGGGTAGGTATTTATTAACATTATAATTAATTATTTAATAACAAACATTCACAATCTTTCGTAACAAATTTATGCATTATTGCCCTAAATCCAATCAGAATTATCTTCCAACTAACAGCAAAAGATTATTTATACAGTTTATAATACATATAATATTAAATAACTTTTACAACTCACGCTTGACCAAAGTTTAGTAAAAAGTATATTAGAGAATGGTTTTACAAATTTCTTTTGGAAATTAAAGTTGACTATGTCAACCACACATCATGAATCTGTCTTTCATTCAATATGAGTCATGACTTGTTCATAATAATTTGGCTGAAAAGTACATTATAGAAATTTCCCTACTGCTACCTAACCTACAACTATAGAGCTCACTGACGGTAAAATCCGAGCGACCACTAATTAATTCACGTTCTCCTGTGTCCCGCTATTATTCTTGATTAATATTCTGAATTCATTACTTACCTACAAGCATAGTTATCAGATAATTTCTATTGAATAGAGTAATAGAAAATTCAAAGCCAACGTAGTAGGTATCTAATATGTATTCTTTTTTCATTGATGAAAAAGGTACACAAACAATTCGAGATATAGAACTAAACAAACAATACGAACAAATTCTAAATGAGTTAATCACTGAGTCAACTCTCTTTGATAATGCCTAATGTACAAATTCCATCTTTAAAACAGTCCAGTGACCATGGCGACGCTATATTTGTTTACGTTTTTGATCAATATAAAAAGAATAGATCATAGTTTATTTATTGGCAACTAGCTGCTCATCTGCTCAACTAAAGTTCTGAATTACTTTACTTGCTATACATCGAGAATTTTTATGGTAGTCCGGGCAAGGAAAAAAAGTTTGTATAGAAAATTACATTAAATCCTACAAAAGGTTTTATTTTGTAGTTTGATTAAATATTAGCTTGTAAATTATATTTTCGAATTTGCTGCAAGGTGATTTTCGGACTTTTTTTAAATGCCGTTTGAATGTTAAATTTTCAAATTTTAAATGAGAGTGAAACAGGAGATATATTATTTCGATGGATTAAATGAGTAACGGGTGACTTTTTTAATGAGGGACTTATAATAAATATTAGAAATAAACTCCAAAACATTGTGTTTTTTTTGGTCGCAAAGGTCTCAAATAGAAAAGAAAAAATTTAACTCTAAAACAAAAACCCAAATTCAGTACGATTTGGATATACTAGCTTTTCCGTCGACTTCGTGCGTGTCTTCACATAGTCTATGTGTTATTCTGATGTACTTATATTAAATTTATAAAGAGTAATAAACATCCATACATCTAAAAGTACTTTTATAAAAAACTTTATATAATACAAGCTTTTATCCACAACTTCGCTCGTGTATTTTTGTGTTTTTCCTATGTATCTAGGTATAAACTACATAACTGTTAAGTTTAAACAAAATCAGATCAATATTTTTATCGTGAGAGCAGGTAACAAACATCCAGACAAAAACAGAAACTCCTTTTTAATACTAACTTTTGTCCGTAACTTCGTTTGCATATCTCTTCTCTTCGCACTGTACCTATACTTCAATAAAATAGTAATTTAGAAAAAAACACGGCTGTAAACCGTTTTAACACTATAATTTAATATAACTCTATCCTCAAATAAAGAAATCTTTTGAGAAAATTTTACTCGCAATGGAATAACACTCATTCTTTCCGTAATAGCAGTTAGAACACTTCGTAATTTATAGTCTAACTTATTTTATAGATTGTAAAACTCGCCATAGATTCCAATTATTATCTGATTCCCATTTCTTGGTTGAAGATAAAAATTATTACCTATACCTACATATGTAGTACCATTATCAACCATATTAAATCTAGTGGAAGAAAATTGTCATATTATTTTATTAACATATTTTATTTATTTTGCTCCAATATGTCGCATTTGATTGGCCGAGATTCATGAACATGGTCAGAAGAGTAACATATCACAATCTATATTGTGATACTACTGGTGCGCGCGACTTCGTCTGCGTTGAACGATGAAAGGTACCCTATGTCCTTTCTGGTGTCCCAGACCCAGACAACGTGTATGCAAAATTTCATGGTGATAGGTTCCGTAGTTTTTGTGTGAAAGCGTAACAAACAAACAAACTCACATTCACATTTATAATATTAGTAAGGATTATTTTATTTCATACAAGCTGGTGCCCGCGACTTCGTCCGCCTTTCAGAATAATATTGTTTTCTCAACAAGTCACCTAAATAGGCAAAGTTTGATGACCAAGCAAAGTTACCAACATTGACGGCCAACATAGACCAGGCAAAGGTACCAAAGCACTTACTAAGACTTAGATTCTTATGCTAACTAAGCTTATTCAAAATGACTCCCGCGATTTTGAATACGATTGCTTGTTTTTAAATTTGTTCCGTCATCAATACTGGTCAAACTAAGAGCCTCCTAAGAATATAATATAAACTAAGTAATAAAGCAAAATAAAAAGTTAATTAAACGAAAGTTTTTCATAAAACTCTAACAATGTTATTTTCCAGTGTAGACGGCGGATATTACCGCTTATTTTCAGTTAAAACCAGCTCACGGTTAACGCTCTGCGAAACAATGTTCCATTTTATATGCTACAGCAGAAAACTGTAACGTTTTCTTGCATAAAATTCTATTAAACTTAAAACTATTTTTCATACACAATACCTGAGATACAGATACCAATTTTATATACTTAAAAAAAACCTATGATAATATAATTAGAGCTCAAAATGTGATGTCTGATACTTTAACTTGATATTTTTGCAGTAATTTTCACTTTGTTTTAATTATAATAATTAACTATTGGAACACTGGTGATTGATGCCTCCGAAATGCTCTTGTATGATAAGCATATTACAACTGTAACAAAACCTTGAAATTGTGATCTCTAACAAAGGTTTATTAATATGGTGGCAAGACTGTGATTATCCGTTATATTTTCCGTGATAGCCTGAAACACTGACGAAATTTTTGATTTCTAAAAATTAATAGTGGTGGGGCACACTGTGTTTCGTAGTCATTTGGGCAGCCGTAAGCACCACCTTACAGAATACCACCGTGAAATAACAGCATCATGTGCTGTTATGTTTCGGTGTGTGAGTAAGGGATGCCAGAGCCCATTACCCCATCCCTGCCTTATCCCCTATCCTTAATCCTTCTATGGTCGGCAGCGCACTTATGGCGTTGCTTGTGTTATAGGCGATAGTAGGCACCTACCATCTAGTGGACCGTCAGCCTGTCTGTGGACCTTAACATAAAAAAAAATAGGAGTTATTTATAAATAATGTTGTTTATTTTATTTATATTTTTTAATTTTAAAATGTTGACTGTGTATAA
Organism: Synanthedon formicaeformis; assembly: GCA_945859745.1. Classification (NCBI taxonomy): domain Eukaryota; kingdom Metazoa; phylum Arthropoda; class Insecta; order Lepidoptera; family Sesiidae; genus Synanthedon; species Synanthedon formicaeformis. The sequence continues at coordinate 2,242,594 of OX243956.1, read as the reverse complement.
TAATGGCATTTATATCAGGTTTCCCCGACGTTGGCGATCACTCTCGAAAAAAACCTATTGCGCCACTCGGTACAGCTCTTCCACTTTCGTGATTCCGGTCCATTGACGGATTTTTCACAACCAAGACATCATCTGTCTTCTGCCCACTCCTCTTCACCCCCTCAATTTGCGCCCCGTGATAAGGTAAAGCATAAGGAACCCGTAAAGTTGCATAATTAAAAATTTTGAGTAGGTGTGTTAATATTTTGCTAATATACTCGTAATATTTTCAGAACATAATAAGCCATTTAATTAAACATTTTTTGTCCAAAATATAGGTAATATTTTGCGAATGTAATGTTTTGCGAATATAATATTTTGAGAATATAATAATTTGCGAATATAATTATGCTCACAAAGGTGATATTCGCTAGTAGCACTCTGCCTGTAAGAGCTCTTCGAAGAATTTCTATATTAGAGACCCTCTGTCCTCTTATTATCGGACAATTACAATAGACAAGTGAAGTGTGCTTTTTTGAGTTTCGATTAGTTCAGTAAGGAATGTAGAACCTTAATTTATTATCCTACTAACCTTACTTCCTTATCCTTTATCATTTTTCCCTGTGTCGGCAGCGCAATAGTGTTAACAGTGCCGACCTTTACATAAAAAAACCTTTGTGACTGGAAAACCACTTAACTGATTAGAGCCAAGTGAATCGAAACCGTTCACAAGAGCAAGCGTTTCGAACATTCATTTACATTGTCGGCATCTGAGCTTTCTTCCCATTAACCCCAGCACTGCATTCGTACTTTTAATGAAACCGGAATTTCTACTTTATAAAAACTTTTACTGATTTAATGTTCAAAAAATGTCTCCTCAATTTCGTATACCTACTGTGAATGTGCAAACAAATGCTACCAAGATGCTGAACTGATTGGAGCTACTGAACGTACATATTTTGATGAATGTATTTTAATGTCTTAGCTACATCAGAATTAGACCACACATAGACCATATATATAATTTATAATGCGCGGACGAAGAAGCGGCCAAAAGTTTAGTATTATAAATCCGAAAGTTAGTGAGGTTAGACCTTTGTGTGTTTGTTACAAACTACTAAACGGATTTTGATGTAACTTTTAATACTGTTTTGTTTATCCATCCGGATAACATATGCCGCTGTTTTTATCTTTTTCAAAACTTCTACGGATTTCCTGTAAGGAAAAGTAAGTTCCTGGAGGACATGTTAAGAAACCAATTAAGAATGTTAAGAAAATGGAGGTAGTCGTGAAATCATTTAATTATTCACCAATACTTTGAAGAACAATGCTTTAAGCTTTATTTTAACAATATTTTAAGCTTTGGCACCTTGATCATAAAAGCACACCACTGCGATAATCGGCGTTGCTGTGTCAATATATTGTAAACTCGACAAATAAAGTGCTTTATCACCCTAAGATTGAACATTCTGGTATTTTGTAGAATGATAAGGTCTGTTTTCCTTTGAAAATTCAGTGACAATTATGTCAATCAGTACTCAATACCTATTTCAAATCTAAGCCTTTAGCAGATTTTAAAATGAATGGAATTTGTTATCGAAACTGATAAAGCACTTTTCTGGTCGACCATACATCGAAACCAAAACATCAACAAAGCCTGATCAACAGATGGCGTTAGCCGTACCTCATTTAATTTATTTTGAACTACCTGGCGCCCGCGACTTCATCCGCGTTTAAAAAGAAAAAAGTAGCCTATCCTGTGTCCTGTACGTCTAAATGTTTATATACCAAGTTTCATGAAAATCAGTTAATTCGTTTAATTTATGGAGGAACATACATACACTTACAGATTTATTATTAGTATTGATGATATTGATTGATTGATGTAGAACTTTGAAAACAGGTAATTAAAAAGTCAATGTCACATGCATCATATTTTATTACACTGTACAATAAATATCGGGTTGTATACAAAATATAGAGGAATTCCAAAAGATATTGTCAACACTCTAGTATACAATAACATGAGTGTATAAATGACTTCTAATGTATCATTTAAAAATCCACAACGTACAACTAATCGCATAGCATAACCTTAGGCTTAGGGACACTCTTTACTCTCTACACAAAACAATATCGAACCAAACTATTCATTGATGTTCTACTAAAATATGTCAAATATTTGGATATTAACTCTTTCATTTCAGGCAAAAGAATTGGCACCCTAAGCGTGTACGCTAAAAACCTAATTTCGCTTGAAACATTCTTCTCAAATTATCAAACGAGTACCAGTTTTTTTCAGTCGAGATCCGTTTACAATCTAACCAGTCTGAAGTTCATCTATTTTAAATAATTCAAGAAGGATTTTTCATCAAACACATAGAGCATTGTGCCGTTGTAAAGAAATATCTTATTAAGGCGAATTACTTTATATTTATTCAGTATAAATTTCATACATCACTTGTTTTTTTTTTATTATTTGTCTACAACGGTCAAACGCTTCACTAACAAACGCAGCCCACGACTGCACTAGTCCTTGACTAAGCCGCGGACTATTTTGAGACCCATGTTCCAACCTCACTATCGATTTATTCACTACCCACTAATTTTCATCAATTAACAAGTTCATTATATGAACTAAGTTTAATTACATATTTATTATTTATTAAAAAAAAAAAACTTTTTTGAAAATGATCCAAATCGAGTCACAGATACCATAGACCCAATACTGTGCATCAACATAACCCACTGTCTGCGGCTATTGAGGCCTTTGATAAAGGATACACTAGATTCTGAGTTGCTTCACTAAAAGTGGCATAGTTGCACAAAGTTGTCCTTAATATGAATGTAGCTATAATAATAATAATTAAACCATGTAATTATTAAAATGTGAGGGTAGACGGTAGATAGAGATACGTGCGACGCTGCGATTCAATAAATAGCACTGTCCTGGTTTTTTTGGTTAGTTTTTAGGATAGATACTAGTAATGTAAAACCGTAGAGGGAGTAATGTTGGAATTTACACTCTGAGTGTAAAACCAAGTTTGCAGTTTCGAAAGACCTGTGCTAACTGCACTGTGCTCGAAAAAGCTCGAAATTTTCGCCACCTTTTTTTTTTTTCAATTTCAAGTCGTCAATTTTTTTTAGGCTGGTCACGTATATCGAAATGCTACTTTAAGGTGAACACGTGTGGCGACTTGAACCATTATTACTAAATGTTAAGGTTCAAATCAGTCATGCAACATTTACATTATTCATCTTTTTATCGGAAATTAACGAGAGAAAATGATAGCATGTATAAAAAAAAATCCAGTAGACACTTTTTCGTAGTGATTTTGTTTGAGACCCTGAATCTAGTGCATCCTTTATCAAAGATTGAGGCGAATAAATTGATTTTTATTATATAAATCCGATTCGTTTATGGAACCTGTGACTCGTTTAAAATTGTAGGGTAACCATTAGACAGCTAATCTATCATAAATTCTCTGCTTCCGTAATATATTAGGAGCTAATGTCAAAATGCCTGATCTCATGTATCAAAATATTAATGGTCGAAAATTTAAAAAAAAGAACTTTGTCTCCAAATGTCTGAAATTTTGGAATTTTGAACTTTTAATACAGGAATACATCCGTCAAATATAGCTCATATAATGATGTGGCCGCATCAAAATCTAATCCGTAGTTTACGAACTACAAAGCAGGCTATTAAACAGATAGACAGCGACTTTATTGTAAACTATTTGTATAGGAAATATACTATTTAAAAAAGATAATTTTTTTTAGAAAGATGTCATTTTTATATTCAGTCTTTTTGGCAATATGTAGTACAATTATTTAAAATTTATTTAATTAGAATTTCAGTTATTTTTTGTGTGAAAACAATTGAGATTCATTTGTATTGCCTGTGAAACACAATTCTATGGCCTTAGACCATTTAAGATTCGACAATAAAATCAATATCAATATTTTCAATCCGGCATCACTCCTCGATCAATCTAGCTAACGTCACGAACTGAACTAAAGATGAGATTAACTGTCTATTGATCGCCAAATAGTCCACATTTAAATTAATTAAATATGGTATTGCTGTAAAATTATAACTTGATTATTTATAAAACACTTGTATCTCTAATTGCAAGGAATTAAAGTTCAATATTGTGCGTGATGACTTCACATGGCTGTAGAAAACAGCTGCGATGCAATAACACCTAATCGCTTAACTTAATTTAAAATATATCATTTGTTCAGTTTATAAAAATATGCTTCGACATTTAAATTTTGAAAAACAAAACGAGCAATCAAAAATTTTTAGAAAAATTTGTTAAAGTGGCAACACCTTACGCCACACAATGGCACTATTAAATGCAAATTATCACTATTGATGATGATAATGATGATCTAAGAAAAAAAAATCATGTAAACTGAACTACAATCTTACTTTACATTTATTGTACAAAAAACTGCGCTATCAAGATCGCTCACCGCTTGTCAATCTACAGAAATGGTTTATAATAATAAACGATTTAGGAGCAAATAGGAGTCACTATTAATATTCCGAATTATTGACAATTAATAGTCTAATTTATTTATTATTACTAGTCCAAATTATTTTTCATTAATAGTCCAATTTATTTGTTATTAATAGGTAGTCCAAATTATTTTCTATTAATAGTCCAATTTATTGATTTATTAACAGTCCATTGATAGTCCAATTTTTTACCCCTTGATGCGATCAAGCCGCGTCTAGTGTAATCATTTAATTGATTTCGTGGTCCACAAAATTAAAATAAAATGTATATCACAGGCACTCCTCTTACATACGTTTGTTCGACTTTTAATACATTCGAGTACATTATATTATGGCTTATACTGTCAACAGTAGCTCATGTTATAGTGTGCAAAAGTAATACATTTATCCTGTTAACAGGACAAATGTATTACTTTTACTTACTTTATACGATAATTACTTATCAATATTGGCACTTTAAATTGATTGGCCTTATACATCCGAGAGTTGTGATACAAATGCCTGAAAGCCTAACTCTTATGGGACAATAAGGGGTTTAAAAGGGTTCTTTGGAGTATCAACAATACACCAATCAGATACATACATTTTTAGCAGAGTAATCCATTGTAAAACTATGTAAACCAAAATTTATTTGTGCAAATGAATAGCGGTCAGAGATTAATTCACAGATATGACTGACCACCCTAAAGTAAACAACAAAAATGGTCAGTTTCCTCTGTAAAATAAACTGATGACAGATCTGACACATTGATTTCTTAGAATAATCCCTCAAAAAAAATTTAATTTTTGAAAATTTCAATAAACCATTTACTTTAATTAATGAATTACTTTAGAATTTTCGTGCATTATGGGCTCACGTGACAACGCAGTAACTTGTACAATCGCCACTCAAAATACTAAAAAAAAACACTGTAAAATTAAGGAGGTATTTACATTATAGCCTCGAATTAAAACCATTCGTATAAATTTTACAATAAATAAATAGATATGTACTATTTGATGTAACCTAGACCGTAAATAAAACCTAAATCTCCGAAATAAATAGTCTAAAGCTTAAAGAGGCTTACATTTAAAATGAGTATGACATTTTATTATTATATAGAAATTATGCATTAAAACATTTTTGATATCAGATCAAAACACTACATTTTAATAACCTACTTTTGCATGATTTTGTGCCTTAATGAAAATTATCAAAAAAAACGGTATCGATATTAATTTTTTTAAATTTAGCTTTTATGAGATTACTATGTTTTTTATGCCAAGGGACGGAATAACTTCGTATGGATTTAAATGAAAAGACTTCAACAAAAACTGTTTCAGATCTCATTGTAGGTTCGTAGCATGAACATGAACATGACAAAACTCTTCAGAAATTAACAAAAAAAACACTCAAAATATAAAGAATTCATTATTCTTCGTGCCCATACTATCAGAGTAGTAATACCCTATGGTATTACTGCTGTGACACCCTATGGTATTAATGCTGTGATACTCTATAGTATTACTGCTGTGACACCCTATGGTATTATTGCTGTGACACCCTATGGTATTACTGCTGTCACACCCTATGGCATTACTGCTGTGACACCCTATGGTATTACTGCTGTGATACTCTATAGTATTACTGCTGTGACACCCTATGGTATTACTGCTGTGACACCCTATGGTATTACTGCTGTGATACTCTATAGTATTACTGCTGTGACACCCTATGGTATTATTGCTGTGACACCCTATGGTATTACTGCTGTCACACCCTATGGCATTACTGCTGTGACACCCTATGGTATTACTGCTGTGATACTCTATAGTATTACTGCTGTGACACCCTATGGTATTACTGCTGTGACACCCTATGGTATTACTGCTGTCACACCCTATGGTATTACTGCTGTGAGACCCTATGGTATTACTGCTGTCACACCCTATGGTATTACTGCTGTGATTCTCTATAGTATTACTGCTGTGACACCCTATGGTATTACTGCTGTGACACCCTATGGTATTACTGCTGTCACACCCTATGGTATTACTGCTGTGACACCCTATGGTATTACTGCTGTCACACCCTATGGTATTACTGCTGTGATACTCTATAGTATTACTGGTGTGACACTCTATGGTATTACTGCTGTGACACCCTATGGTATTACTGCTGTCACACCCTATGGTATTACAGCAGTAATACCATAGGGTACAGGGTACCCTTTAAAGTAAATGTAAAAATTACATTAATTTATTTTATTTACATCAATGTATTAGTTATTTTTGTATACAATTTAAATAGTATTGAGCGCTAAAACAGTATAACGGCAGTTTCGTTATAAAAAACGGTTATTTCGTTGCTATTTAAAGCCTTTACAAAAAAATTGCATCACAGTTTCTAAATTCCATTTGGTCTGTGGCCGTCTTCATAAAAAATCTCCATTTTATTGCTTAGTATTTTTAAAAGTAAAATTATTCAACATTTAATTATTAGTACTTATTATTTTCTCACTAGATGGCATCAGTGTATATTGTGACACATAGAAAAGTAAAATACATATTTTGACCGAAAAAAAAAATCTTGTTGGATGTGAGAAGACGCAATATGTCCCTTATGCTTGTGTATAAATATAAACAATATTAACAAAATTTCCCAAAAAGTATAAAAATATAAAGATAAAACGCATTACAGCTGTAAATCGAATGTTATCGAATGTTGAATTCTGTCATATTTTAACCATTTTATTTATATTTAGGTCATCACCTATAACTAAAAGTTAAAATCATTTTAAAATTGATTTTGATATCAAAATGCTTCTTATCAAATAACGCCATCTAGCGAAAAAAATATATATAACAAAAACTATCTGCCCAATCAGCGGATAACCTCTAAACTGCTATTTATAAACAATATTTTGTACGGCTCTAATTGATAATACAAAAACAACTACTCTATAATAATAATAATTATAATGCTTATAATTTCACATTGGCACTGCTTCGTAGACCTATTAATTTTCCATCAATCTAACGCCCTTATAAAAAACTATTTGTATGAATAATCGAGAGATTTCTTTGAACGGTAGATAGAAATATGCCATCTTTAATATTACAAAAGATGTTTATTGTGATTCAAAAAAAACCATAGAGCACTCGTCTATAAAAACTTGATGAAAGCAGAGCGAATCTAGATTTAACTTATACGTTAAATCAAACTTTAACTTTGACTTAAGTTAAACGATTCAGTTCTATTTTTAATATAGAATTAGTCGAAGGCTGTACACTTAATAAGGGCCTCTTTCACCAACTACAAGTATAGTGTTGATCAGTTACTTTTAGAAATAATTTTATGTTTTATTAAATTATGCACTCAGTTTAGTGCATCCTTCGATAGGCGATTTTTTTTTTCTTTTTTCTTTTTAATGTTTGGGACTTTTACCGTACAAAGGTATATCGGCTCCATTATCCCCGGTTACCGGTGACTTTAAATTACGGTTGACATTTGCCTACTTGACAGATGGTGAAAGAGGCCCTTAGTCACTTTTTATTTTAGAGGCCCTTAGTAGTTTTTGTCTTTTTTTTATCCAAATTTTATATGAGCAATACATGTTGCCAATTTTATTATGATCAAACAATTTTTTTTACTAAAACTTGTACTACATTGACATAACACTTGTTAGATTTATCAGACGTTAGATCAATAGAGAAATAGGTCGTAAATTTGATTTAGTACAATCCAATCCCTGGTGCATATTTAATTTATATATTATATGCTTGTTGCGTTCATACATACAAATATATAGTTTTCAACATATACATAAATTTGTCCAAAAGTGATTATACAACTATAAATATTCATGTGCAAAATCTAAGTATTTTTTGGTCATAAATATTACTAAATGTACAAACGAAATATTACAATTACTATATAACTACGTACTGTATGTATTATATGTACAAATGCGCTAAACCAACATTTAGCATGCCATCATAATAATATAGTTATCATACAAAGATTATACAAAGATTTCTATAAAATTAGGCCACATACATCGGAGGCCTTTCGAGTCTAAGGAATCACATCATACGTTTGTCTTTTCATAAATGGAGACAATTCATTATTATGCTGTTTCCATCAATCTACTACAAATATGGATTTTGCATCACAAATGCCAAAGTGGCACATACAAAATACGCCTAAAACGGAATCATGGCGGAATCTTGCCTTCGCGTGTCGATGGTAAAAGTTCTACTATTGATTTTAAACTCTAATGTGTTGACGTAAAGTCGCATTTTCTTTAAATGACAGATGTTTGGTTGGTTTTAAATGACAGATGACAGATAGTTTATCCTCTACTCTACGCATATAGCATTTTTAAGTGTTCCATAAAGTTCGTAGTGTTTTGTATTGTATGCGAAATCCATAGTTGTGGGTAGTCATGGATTGATGGCCGTTTCGGTAGACAAACACAGAGTAAGCGAACGATCAAATAAAGTCACATAACATATTATATATCACAATTAACCACAGACAACGTACTGTCACTGGAGCATCAGAGACTCCAGGTTGCGATTGAGTATTGTGTCCTTCACCGAATTGAACACAACCTCAATGTTGTGCGTGTCTATGGCCGTCGTGAAGTGATGGTAGAGGGTCGTCTTGGGCTCCCTCCGGACGTTCGCAAACATGTTGAGCAGAAACATTTGAACATCCCTGAGGTTGTGAGGGTCGCCAGTGTAATGCGAGTAGTACCAGCGTATGTCCGTCTCCTTGCTGGCGACCTTCCTCGCTAACAAATCAGACTTGTTCAGGAAAAGTATTATCGAGATACCTTTGAAGTTGATGTTGTTGACGATCGTGTCGAATATGTTGAGAGCCTCCTCTAGCCGATTCGTCTTCCTGAAACCGAGACGAAAAAAAAGTCAAATGGCTATTATTGCACGTGTGCTGTTATTTTACCTCTTCAATCTACTAAGGTCTACCTTTTTAATCTACTAAGGTCGGCAACGCATTTTGTAGCATCTGAGGCGTTGCTTGTGTTATAGGCGAAGGGCTGTCAGCTTGTTTTCACCTTTACATTAAAAAAAATACCAGATAAAAATATCACTCTGAAAACACAACGAACTAAGAGTCCAAAGAACAATCTTTCTGTGTATTTAAATAGTAAATGAATCAATGTTCTTTTCTTTTTGCTTTTTAAAGCTACTTGAAACTTTAAAACCTCACAATATCTATGTAACAATATCAACAACATATACGAAAAACATTATCAAAATGTTTAACCGACATTTTGCAACTTTTTAATCACCTCGTATCATTAGGAGAGCCTTAATACATTCGCGAATTCCAATCGCGGATGTTGACTTCTCAAAATACGAGTATGTTTATAGAACATTAATAAACCCAACAGATTATAACATTATTCTAGGAAATCTATTTCATCGACACGAAATTACAGTTCATGATTCATAATGAGGCGTTTTTAATATACGCGGCTCACGAGTGGTTTACGAAAATAAACAATTCATTCAATTTTTTGTCGTCATTTACCTAGTTACAGCGGTCGCCTTGACATACCTTGACATAGGAGCGCAACCAGGAAAAATCCGACTAATAAAATGTGTCTTTGACAATATAGTTATTAAGTAACTAAAATAAAACTATTTAAACGAAGTCAATTCGTGCTATTAAATACACGAACAGAAATACAATGCAATTAATGTATCCACATTATGTAATCTAATAATGTATTAAGATTATGTAATCTATACCAATAATGAAGAGTTTGTTTGTTTGGTTGGTTGTACGCGCTAATCTCAGGAACTAGTGGTTCGAATTGAATAATTCTTTTTGTGTTGGATAGTCCATTTATCGAGGAGGCTCTAGGCTATAGAGAACGCGGACGAAGTCGCGGGCACCAGCTAGTTAATATTATAAAAGTAAAAGCAAAAAAAAAATTTGGATAGCACACTATGTGAACGGGTAATATGGGCCTTTGGATAATACAACTTTTATTACAGAAGTTTATTAACAATAGATTGCGCTTAACAATCGGAGCCCTGGGCAACTTCCAAATACACTTGTGTTTACATGGATTTCATTATTCAGCAATAATAAAACAAGGCAATCAATGGCAGACGTTTGAGAATCGTCAGATTTATCGCAGTCATGTTCCAACAATGAACAATGATTACGTGCATCATGCCCCCTGAACTAATAAAACGAACAAAATCGTTCGAACTGCGAAGAATGCATTTAAGAAAGAAGAAAAACAGATCTTCTGTTGACTTAATCTCCATGTAAAAATTCTTAAATCGCATAGGTAATAGAAATCTTTAAAAAAATGACCCAGGTATTATTTAATGAAAAATAAAAGGTAAAATTGGAAAAATGAAAAAATAAAAAGAGCTAGAATGGAACAGATCCACGAAAGTCGAATGAGCATATACCACTCTTGTTACGAAAAGAGGGCGGATATTCATAAATTTATAATTAGCGTTACATTGCGTATAACCAACACAGATTTAGACGACGCCATAAATTACATTAATACACGAACCAATAAAATCTTTAAAGAAATATTTGTAAAGTTTAAAAATACTACGTATATAATATGTGAATGTTTGAAATCAGGCGAAGCGATTCTGTGATTTGTAAAAAAAATACCTCTTTTTATTTTTTCCATCCCTTCTACATGGTGGAATCACCCATTGATATTACATATCTTCAAAAAACTTATATCAAAAATCCTCCTGATGGACTCAAATTTTGATTTGTTATTAAATTTTCCTGGATTATAAGAACACTTACCTATCCTCGGACAACACTTGGTCGAACTCCGACGACGACACTAGGAACAGTATCGAGGTGACAGAATCGAAACACTGAGTCCACTTCTGTCTCTGAGTCCTTTGGCCCCCAACGTCCACGAAGACGAAGGGCACGTTGTTAATGATGATCGTGCACTCCGTGATACCCTTCGTCGCTTTCCGGCAGTGTAGGATGTCCTGGTGAGACGGCACGTAATCCGGTCTGGCGATACGTTCTAACTCGTCGAAGAAGTAGCTCACCGAATCGCTCTGAAATAGCGTAATAGGTTACTTTAAAATGAGACAGGATATGTTCTATCTGAATATTATATTGTTTAAAGGACAGTTACACCATTCATAACTTGAGAACGAATAGAACGATTTTATGACCGTTAATTTGTTGGATTTGTCTCCGCCCAGAATAACAGAATAACTATTAAAACATCTGAAATGTTCACGAAAAAAATTGTCAATAAAATAATAATTTCCTCGTACATAAATTGTATGAAACGGGTTTTTATTCAGAGGCGGTACGAAGTTCGCCGGGTCAACTAGAATAATAAGTAATAAAGGTGAAAAGTTTGTTTTTCTTTTTTTTTTTGTTTTGTTTCGTTGAATGTCTAAACTACTGGTCGGATGGTACTGGCTTTTGCCCGCAACTTCGACCGCGCCGGTTTTCTATATCCCTAAAAACGTGTACATGCAAAATTTCATGATAATCGATAGTTAAGGCGTGAAATCGTAACAGACACACTTCGCGTTTATAATACTTATTAGTTAAGATTAAACAACGCTACGACAAAAATCTTAAAATATTTTTTGACTTCGTAACATAAGCATGTAGTTATTGTATTTTTAACACAATTTTTTTTTTTATATATATAATGTAAAGACGGTTCGTTCACGATATTATTAATGTTTAGAATATATATAAATACGTTTAGCTTCCACATAAACTTCCGTAGCTGTATACATGAGATACTGCGGACAAGAGGTTAATAATTTGCACTTAAATACCTCGTAAAATATACAGTACATACATAAAATATTCAGTTTTACAACTCTATATAGTTTAGTCATTTTTTATTACGTATGCGATTTACGTGTATACTTACTATGAATTAAAAAACCAGCGTAACGATCAGATTTTCTACTCATGTTGTAACGCTATCCAAGTAATTATTTTTTTATACCGACATTAATCACTACATTAAAATACATATTTTATAAAGCGTATTGTATTTTCCGCATATTTTTATTACAGGTACCTATGTAAACTAACATTACACTGTAGGTAGTGGTAGCATGCGTTGTTTAAATAACTTAAAAATATATATATTGTTTGATTCAAATGTTACGATCCTATAATTACCATCAAATGCTTTGGTTACCATACTAAGTATTATTATGCACAAATTGTTTGTCGCTCTTTTCATTGGTGAAATCTGTTGAACAGACGTGACGAATTTATAATAATAATATATAGAGATTAAAGTTTTAATTAAAGAAATGGTTACTACTGTGAGTCCACTGTAATAGATATATATCATCCGGATATGTCATCCGGAGCTTTCTTTAGATTTTAGAAGAACTATAATTGCGTCTAAAGTAAAAACCGCATCAAAGTCAGTTGCCTGGTTTAGGAGGACTTAAGTTTGTTCAAAACTTAAATTTATTAATACAAAATTAATATTATTTTAAATTATGTAACCAATTATAGAGTCGTCCTGTAGTCACAGGCTCTCGGACTGTGGACCAGCTCCCTTCGGTCCGAGAGCCCGTGGCATTTTGCCCGTTCTGCTATCCCATTGTCACGCCTTTGATGATAACAATGATGGGCATCATAAAACAATACAAAACCCATGAACTACACAAAATAAAGCCGTCTGCAGCGAAGCGACCGTCTAGTGTGTTCGATTCGAACCACCAATGTGCACATTAAAGTATGTAATGTTGATTGTATGTTAGTTCGCACTGAACAACGGTACTTAGTGTGTGCGCCAGAAGGCTTTGGAGGATAATAAAACAGGTGAATATTTACAGCAATTATGTATGTGATGCGAGTCGGCGAGCGGCGGTCACGCCGGCGATCAGTGTTAAATATAAATTCACACAATGCCGGAATGACACACCGGTTTGTTTTGTATATACAATATATGACGCGTAAATAAACCTTTATTTACTGTACACTGTTGAAAACATCCTAACGAATATTAATATATAAATGTGAAAGTGAGTTTGTTTGTTACGCTTTCGCCTTAGCTCTAACTACTCAAACGATCATCACGAGTTTTCGTAAATATACATACACGTTGTAAGGTATACAAAAAAACAAGGTTTCATCCAGAAAAAGAAATACTATTCCCGAGGGATCATCTAAAAATGAAAATAAAAAATTCAACGACTGACACCAATATACGAGCAATAAGATAGAATAAAGGTTTTACACCTATGAAAGTGGGGCGCGAACGAAATCGCGAGCAACAGCTAGTATACTATAATTCATACTAATATTATAAATGGAACTGGAAGTTATATACCTAAGTCAAACTATTTGTATTATGACTTAAACGACGGCATAGGAATTCCCTTATGATAAGCTAACATGTGAAAATAAAAGAGCCAGTGTATGAATATCGGTGTAGAACTAAGCATTTATTACCTTTCAGATAATATAATGATATAACTTGCTTTTACAGCAATGCAAATAAATTACAAATCAAATAGTAGTTTGTTAAGTAGATGTAATATTATAATTATAACAAGCGTTCCGTTTTGAAAAATATTTCGACAAGTTAAAATAAGGGCCTCTTTCACAAACTACATGTAAAGTGTTACTTTTAGAAATAATTTTCTGTTATATTGAATTATGCACTCGGCTTACTGCATCATTCGATAGCCGATTTTTTTTAAATTATTTTCTATTTAATGTTTGGGACGTTTACCGTACAAACAAAGGTATATCAGCTCCATTAACTCCAGTTACCGGTGACTTTAAATGACAGTTTGGCCTACTTGACGTTTGTGAAACAGGCGCTAAATCTAATATTATTCTACTATAAATATTACGAGGTACGAGCGGCGACCACAAGAGGTACGCTGCGTTATTTTCTTTGATATTGTTAAGCCCCAGGCACATGTTAATAAAAGTGATGCTAAGTTTCGAAAAATCGGTGGAAACAATTTGTACAATTAGAAAAAATACTAATGACCAAAAAGATCATGGATCCCTTTGAATAAATGAGCGTCACGATAAAAATCCGGAAATGAGGTGAATAACAGCTCCATACGAGTATATTGGGCGTTTTAGTCCAGTATATATATATTAGTTAGTAACGAATGTGTGAATGTCGTAAAAGTTTAAACCATATTACGATTATAACACATCTGTTAAAATAAGCATGATTTTTAGTCGTATTTGTGTATCTATATTATGTTGTATGTGTGTACATTTGCCCAAGTGAGATAATATTTTATGACTTTGAAGCGTACGGCTAAAACCAACGCTAATAGGAGCGGGCGTTACCATTAGGGGAAACATTGTGCTGTTTATAATAGCAAAGGGGTTTGGGTAAAGTTGGCATCATTTTCAACTTTGGCGGCCACTCATAAAAGTAGCATAATTTGAAAAATCAGTTCGAAAGTAGCATTTATTATTATGGAACTATACCGCTAAATAACATCGAAACTGAGATATTTGGCTTTATATATTACCTAAATCACTACTTCGTCTATATACACTACTTCGATTATAATCGTCTATGTACACTACTTCGATGTAAAAAATACATAATTTAACAGTTATTGATACAAAACGCTTCCTAGAAATAGATTCACGTTCACAAAAGTCCCAAATCGACGAATGGTTCAGCCAAACCCCTCTCTTTTTTTTTTATAACGCGAGGAAATCTGCGAATCAGATCCCCACCGACCATGGGGAGATCGGTGGGGTATGTGGGACTTCTACCCACTAAAACCCCGCGGTGTTTCTTCACGCCGTCGGGGGCGTCCCCTGACCCCCGCCCCCGGGCGGGGGTCAGGGGACGTTTAAACACGCTACGGTGTCCCCCCGCCAGACGAGGCCCGCACATTTGCGGGCTCCACCTCGATAAGGCGCGGAGGGTAACCTCCGCGCCGTGAAGAGACGGAACCCGGAAACCCCTCGTTGCCCGGTGTTGTGATGACGGCGGACGACCCCATGTCCGCCGCCCCTGGGCGAAGCGGCACAGGCCGCCTATTCTCCACCTCTCGCAGCAGGCAGTCAGCGAGGGGCTTCACTCATGAAGCACCCCATAACCTCTTCTCTGCGGCACAACCTACCGCAGAGTTGGAGGCCGCTTCCACCTGAAACTCTCGGAAAACCCCTGCTCGTGTGGCCGCTCATCTCTACGGCATTAAGGGTGGGCGGCCCAAAGGGGGTTTCCGCCTGACATTTCCACATCAATCGCGGCAGCCCGAGACAGGCTTCACCTCGTGATATCGTTGGAAGAGTTACTAGGCCGTGTGGCGAGTCCGGGTGTTCACTCTTCCGAACGACTGCAGAGGGTGGTTCTAGGCCGGCCGCGCTACCGGGTCTTCACCACCCTCCACAAAGCCGCGATTGCAGTACTCTGCCAGACGGTCCTACCCTGCCGTAGAGCTCCGTCTTCGCGTGCGTTGCCCAACTACCACTGAGCGACAGAGCTATCCGAGAGAATCCGCCCGCTGCGACCCGCGCCGGTCTTCGTTCGCAGAACCGAGACCCATACCTCGGTCCGACGCACAAGGACCGGGGGTGCCATCTCTCACCGGCCTACACCCGCGTGGGCCGAGTACGGTTCCTCGGCTCAGCGAGCGGTGACCGGTGAAGCTCCAACGGACAGTTGGAGCCTCCAAACTGTTGCTCCGCCACGAGCTCCGATGATCGGAGCCCGCTCGGAGCACACGCACGTGGGTCTTCTTTGTTCCCTAGCGACACACAATCCGATCAGCCAAGCAGCAGGCCGGCTGCAACCGCCCGGATTGCCGAAGGTTAAGCCCCCCCACCACTAAACAGTCATGACCCACCTAGGGGGTGAGCCAAACCCCTCCCTAACCCCCGTCGTCGCCGGCCGTCGCAACAACTTCACCATTTGACCATTGTGTTGTGTGCGTGTGTGCTTGTTTATCTCATTGAACCTTACCTAACGACTTAGCATTCTCTCCTGGACTTTGTGTGATTTTTGTGAAAATAAAGCTTGGCCTTTCTAACTGGACACTGATTTACTTCTGAATTGGATTTTATGGGTTTTGGTTTTTTAAACTGTACAGTCATGTCTTATGTATCATGTTGTATCTGTCTGTACATCATGTATCATGTATCATCTTATGTATCATGTCTGTACATCATGTATTATGTTTATATTCTCTTGGGACGAGGATTACAAGGATCTGATGCATTATTAGGGCACTATTGTTCTTGTGTTGTAGGAAAACGGACATTAGGTTGTTGTTCCCATGTGATGTCAATAATATGGTACATGGGATGGGGAAGACACCACGATATAGTTCCTCCGGCGCAGTTCTTGGACACTATAATAAGGAATGACATAGAAAATGAAGTTTCTGACGAAGAAAATGATGATTAGTAACTTTTTTTCATTAACTTTTAAATTAAAAAATACAAAAAATTATGTTTTTTTTTTTTCATTTTATTGCTTGTTCTTGAAGAGCAACCAGGCGTAAAATTCGTATCTTTAAATCCTTATATCTCTCGTTCGATATAGTTTGGAGTAATTCTTTTTGCACATTATAACATATTTTTGCAAGGACTTTAAACGACAATAGTTTTTATCAATGGCCGCTAGAAAAAAAAATGATGCCAACCCTCCATACAAAGTTACCCAATCCCCTTTTTCACTATTTGATTTATATCTTAATAATATTTAATTAATTTTTAGATTTAGTATTAGAAATTTCTTTAAAATAAATTAATGGTTAATATTATTTTTAACTAATATTTAAAACAAGACATTGTGTATTTAATAATTAAATTAATTATAAATGAAATTTACAACTATAATATCCAGATTTAATTATTTCGCTAAAGTGTTACTTATTAAGTTATTAACTATTACGATTGTGTAGAGGCAAATTATTCAATAGTTCAATACAAATTATTATAACTACAAAAACGCAGCGAAAGTCGATACAATAACTTTATAGATATTTATTCGTGGATAGAATGAAAGAGAGAACCAAAGATTTTGAGAATTAAATCACTATCTTAGACGAAATCTGTTGTTAACGCCCGACGCAAAAACGGGGTCATTTTTTTAATTTCATTCTGTTAAAAAAATACAATTAGGCATTTTGTCACTAATAGTAATCAATTATAACATTGTAGGATCGACTCATTCATTTTTTCAATGATAAATAAATATTATGCTGAAATCGTAGATATAATTTTGCACGTGCAAAATAATTCTAAGAATGTATCGCAGTTATCATTTCAATTACCGACAACAACGAAACACTTTTAGCAGAAATGTTGTTTTATTTATCCCCGAGTTTGATTTAAACCCTAGTTAATAAACTTCTAATTAAGAGAAAAGCAAAAGAAAATTGTTTAACATCGATGTTTTATTTTTAATGCGAATTAATTGTCATTAAAAAAAGAATAATCACGCTTCCTCTATTTAAGATTTACCTTGCATAAAATATTCTAAATAGTCTACATAATAATTATGCTCTCATCCTCTTGAAACTTTGTTATCCATTTTCCAAACTCCTGTAAGTCATAGTCATAACTTATTGAAGTTGACATTTAATTATTTATTTAATAATATTATGTTTTTCCGTTATTATATTTTAAAATATGCAACTGGCGAGCATTAGAAATAAGCAATCGTTATGGATCATCTTAAAGAAAACTATTTGCAATAGACGCTGTTGTCTTTGTGGACTCATGTCAGAAATTTCATTTTATGCCATTGGTAACTATAGAGTCTTATAACTGTTTAATTACGAATCTGTTGTTCTCAAGCTAATGCGGTTAAAACCGCAAGCGAGAAACTAGTTTGCTTTACCTACATCCATATCTTTCAACGTACACTTCAAAACTGTGTCGTATAAAAAGGCAAATAGAGTCTTAGTTTGAATGGTGCCACTCTGTCGACCACACCGACTATCGTTGTCAATTAAACAAATTGTCAGAGATCAGCCAGTAATTGAATTACAATATACATATTGGAAACCTATATATACGACGTATATGCGTTTGCAAATCAACACATTTTAATGGCGTAACCATACTAAACAAACACCCATTGTCTTGTCTTGGGTTGTTGAACCTAATTGGCAACCTCAAAACTGAATGAATAAAATAAACTCAACAACAAACTCTGAACATTACAAGGAAAACTTTGATAAGAAAATGTATATATAATTATCGTTTATAAAAGCGGATATTTTGATGAGCAAGTGAAACGGATCAATGACTGATTCTTTTATGAGAATTTTTACGAGGAATGAAGCTAATCTATTAACCATGGCTCCTGTTTATAAGCGATTGTTATCTACCATAAATTGGTTTAAACTAAATAGGTTCTACAAAGGTTCTGGCATCCCCTACTCGCAAACTAAAACACAACATTGTTCATATTTTGGTACAGGATACAATTAATTATTGTTGAATTTCAAATGGTAGATTATCAGTCTTCTGAAAATAGTTTTTGACATTCTTTTTTTACAAAGCTATAGTTAGTTTTTTTTTTATTGGAACGTAGTAAGTACTTTATATGAGAACCAAAAAAATTCTTGAAAAAATTATTGAAGATCGTTTATGTTCTAGATGCGATGAAATAAACCGATAAACAGATAAAAAAAATTGTGTAATATGTATTAATTATTCACACTATTCACAATATAAGAGAATGTAGGTTACTCTGTCTGTCCACCAGGTACCTACTTTTCTTCATGCTAAACTACTATATCAATTTGGTGTTGTGGCTTGATTGAAACCTGGGAAAAAACATAAGGTTCATTTTTAACTTTTTCGTGGACGAAACTGACTTTATTAAGTTACTTATTTTATGGAGCTTGCATTTAACGACATGTAACACTTTGTAGCGCCTAAATGTTTTCCTTGTTACAACTAAATAGATCTCACAATGAAATTTACTCATTCAATTTGTTAAACAGACCAAGTGGCACTCAATCACAATACGGCGTCATGAGAAAACACGGTTGTGATCATAGTCGTGGGAAGATGGGACAATCGATAGGTACGCAGTTACTGATGTGACGTGTGTAATTCTGTTATAAGAGCGGGCGACTCCAACACCTCGTCGTATATTATGATAGATGCTGACGAATCTTATAAAGATTTCTTGATATTAAAATAATTTTATGAAATATTAATGACTCATAGTGTTACATTTGAAAGCTAAAACAAGTACAGTCGAAAACTGAAAAAGCTATAATACTCATGCTACCAGTGCTTGGCAGTAAACAAAAATTATATAAAAAAAAAAATATAAAATAAAAAAATAAGCTGTGTTATTTTTATTTGTTAAAATCTTTTGTTATTGTTAGATTTAATTTCTATTTTTTTTTTCCTTTATAATATATTAAATTTTTCTATCTTTAGTATTTAATCTTCTAATATTAAAATCAATTACCACGTGTATGACGAAGCAACACTAAGAACGGCAAAACAATTTTTCTGGTTTTTTATGTTACATGCAAAATAATACACGAGAAAAGTCGAAAATTTATATGACATTGACAAAACAATATTTTCTAATCAATTTACTTCAATATTAAAAATAAAAATTCAGTATAGATCACAAAAAATTTAGGAATTTGCTTTTGAGAATCGAAATATTAAATATTCGGGAAATATTTACTATTTAGCTACCAGGTTTCCTATGCCTATATTTTTACTTTAAAAGGCACTAGTTATTCTCTTTTCCTCAAGCACTTTCTAGCTAGAGACGCCATTAAGGCTGATGGATGTCTCAGTGGACTGGAAATTCTGAGGAATACATTAAGCACATGGCAAGCACTAAACAAAGAAATAAGCCGGCTTAAAACATGAAAAACAAAAGCATTTTAGCGCGTGTGACATTTTGTAGAAGCACTACAACCAGCCACATTGCTAAAGTTAGCTCTATTGACGACTTTTCAATTGACCGAACATGACCGACCGAAATTTAAATATATTCGATACAATTATCTAGTTGTTTTAAGTAAGAAATTAGATAAATTCACATTAAAAAGTGTTCTTTCAATTTTATCCCATTTTAAAATTATACTTGTATAAAATTCCATCAATACTAATAATAAATTTGTAAGGGTTGGTCATGGAGTAAGTTACTTTGTTTTCAGAGATATCGTGTTTATAGACTCTATACATGGTACTGAAACTAAATTGATGATTTTAAGATTTTTTCTGTAAGTATGTATGTATGTATGTAAGTATGTATATATGTTCCTCCATAACTATTAAACGAATCAACTGATTTTCATGAAACTTGGTAGATAAACATTTAGACGTACGGGACACAGGATAGACTACTTTTTTCTTTATCAACGCGGACAAAGTCGCGGGCGCCAGCTAGTTAAAAATAAAAAGAAAGGGTGGCCGGGTTCAGCTAGTATTAAATACTACCTACCCATTTGATAAAATCTTAAGAACAGTCCCTTGTAATGACTTTGATTAAAGCTTAGGTGCGAAAAAGAAAACATGCAAAATGTCAAGGGAGTGTTGCGAGGTTCATAGACATTGCTTCTCAGAGGAATCTCATAAATTGTGAGAGCCTAGCCTATATGATTCATTGTTTTGCCCTAGTTCAAAGGTTATTTCAATTAACACTCATCAATAAGCAAACAATAGACGGAGTAGTGCTTGTATATTGTAGTATATTGTAGTATATTCATGTACAAAAGTGAAATGCGTTATGAATACTGGGCAACTTTTCACTTTCAGGCGTCAGTCTACTCTTCTGTTTTGTTCTCTTTTTGCAACTTAAAATTACCATTTTTCTGATTAAGTATTAACTATATAAAAGGTAAGAATTTAAGATAATTTCATTACGATATTGAAAATAACATTTGGAAATATTACAAAACTGCTTTAAAAGTATTAAGTATGTTTCCTTTTGTTTGAGTCAACAAAAAAGATGTGCTTTTATTTTATTTTCTGACTGACTGTACAAATCGTTGCAACGTTGAGACAGATAACGTAAGGTAAGAATTTAAACTTGATGAAACATAATGTTTATCACCTGTGATTATTCATCATCTGAACAAGCTAGTTGGCAAATACTACGTGATGATCGTGATTCAATGTTAATATGGATTACATCAATGTAAATTATTAATACTTACTTAATTAAAAAAAATTAAAGTCCGCGTTATTCTGATCTAAGAAAAATTTCGCAACATTCCTGTACACTGTTGAGTTTTGAACAATCTATGTTCCAGCAGTGGGCTTGATATATGTAATGAGATATAGGGTAATATACAGTTTGGAGATTTTGCCAAAAGAGGAAATGTTTCTTTTTCAAAAGAAAATCAATAAACAAAATCTAGATTTAACGAAATGAGCTCTTGATACATTAGTTACTCGTTTTCCATCTGTTTGTATTTTCTGCCTACATGATTTGCCTGTTAGCTAACAAACTGATTTATAGCAGCAGACGCATGGTGAATCACTATCAGTACAATACGCATAGAGTACAGAGGGGTCAACTACGATTTTAAAAGTTTAAATTGTGAACCGAAATTTCGACCTAATTTATTGGAACAATTTTTACAATGCGCAAAAATGTAATATTTCTATACATAATCTGAAAGCACTGATTTCTTGAATTGTGAAAGTGAATTAAACGCTCATATTAATTGAGAAACTCCGCAGTGTGTTACATACTTTCAATGATAAAATTTTTTTATTCCCTTTCAATCAATTTTTCGATCAATTTCCCTGTCACATACACGGATCACATAAACACAGACACCTGGACATCCAGGAAAGATTATTTTTAATGTTTTTATTTACTATGTTGAACAAAATAATTGTCATATATTTTATGTGCCTATATTATACTGTAAGTGCGATATAAGTAAAAAAAATTAATTTCAGTTTCGAGAAAAATGCTTTTTTGACATGTCGATAGTAGAGCACTACCTCTACGCTGCGCTTATGAGGCGTGCAAAATTATAAAACTTCATAAAATTGATTAACAGTATCAAGACACATTTACTCGAGAAAACCACTTAGTATTGACATAGAAAAGATCATTTACAGTATCTGGAGAGCTGTACAAGTGAAACTTCGTATGGTTATTTCGACCTGCAATATCGCATGCAATTATCCAATTAGACCCCGATCATATACTATGAATTGCGAAATGAATAAGTAATTTAGTAAGTACCCACAGTTATCGTTCGTCCATGTGTTCGCAATTAGACCAATATTACTTATATATAGTCTTTGATGTAAACATTGTAACATTGTATAACGATTTGTATTATGGGTCTATGTAATATGCAAATACTGTTAGTTATTTAATTTCTTTTTGTTGGTTCATGACGAAATTCTTCAGTCAGAAGTTGTCTTTCTTGAAAATGTACACGAAATGTAAACTATTAATTATGCACTATTAGATAGAATATTTAATATTGACAAAACAAGGTATTTTTTATTTTCTTTTTTGTAAAATGATTAAGTAGACCAAATAAAAATAATGTATTATTTTGAAAATATTCAACTTATTGAAAAGATTTAAAAAATATTATTGTAATACATCTAGGTAGGTATTTAATTTTACTAAATTAGATGTTAAAAACTTCATTCAGTCTTTATTGCATTTTTGTCAGGCATTGAATATTTTTCTTTTCATTTTTATATACAGAAAAATGTCTAATTTTGTATTAATTTGTAAGGAAAACATGACACAAAATTACCAATAAACAAAAAGACTTCCCTGGCCAAGATACTTCATTTAATAGTATGCAATTTTGAAAACTAATAAAATTTCCGACTCTTCGGCTATGCCTCATTTCAAGTGAGAACTAAAGTTACTTGTTTAATATTTACAAGTAAAGCTCCTTTCACATGTACAATCTTCAATTCGAAAAATAACTAATTAGGTACCAATTGCATGCTTGCCAATTATTCCACCTTTGGTCACCACTGTTCAGATGACTTTTTTACGGTCAAGAAGACAATAAAGAAGGTCACCGTGCTGTGTTTTAATAATTTACTATCAAAATTTTATTACACCTATTATGCTCACTTTAAATGTAATTAACAGATATAAAAACCCTACATATGGCAAAAACAGGTGTGATAAATTTTTGAGGTCGCGTCCTCACTGAACCAAATAATTCCATTGTAACTACCTAGTTGTCTTGGATTGTGACACAAATAAAAACACATAATAGTAATTGCATTAACTTATCTCTGATTAGTCATTGGTTGCGTCATGTGCTCCCAAGGCAAATAGTAGGATGTTTCAAATGTTAGGTATGTATAATAATTATATTCTCATACAGTTGTAATCATAATATATAATTCAATGGTATTGGAAAAATAATGTATCAGAACCCTCGGAAAAATCATTACATCACACATAGTTATATAAATCTAATGTTCTATTGCTTAAAAGTTGTCTTCTATCTAGCTTTTTTGTTTCTATCACATTCGGCATTATGTAAAATTTACACGGATTTACTTAATAATTTCTAATCTATACATGAAATAAAGAGGTCTAACAATAAGAGGTACACACTAAACCAGAATTTATTAGCCATGGTGGCTGCCAAGTGGCCTGACTATGTACTCAATTTGCTATATTCTTTATTATCATATTTTTACTAGTGTATCTAATAGAACTCATTTGACATTTAGGTTTTTTTTTTATATATATACATATATTAAAAATAAATATGTAAAAAAAATGTTCCTGACATGTGAATTGTAAACTCCAGTATATTATTTACGATTTCTTAAGCATTACTTAATAGAAGGGTTGAAATTTTACTAATCATTTTGGTATATTCCCAGTAGTTCGGTTAACAGTCCGGTTGACTGAACTAGTGAGACTTTTTTTTCCCAAGTAGTCTGACCGTACAAATCAACTGGAATAGTGAGAACACCTTTTTCTGGTCCATTCCCACTAGTCCAGTTAACAGTCTGGTTAACCGATTAAGCTTAAGTAGGCATAGTCAACAAAAATAATAGTGTTTACTAAACAAAAACAGACTAACAGCTAGTCCAATAAGAAAAAAATACAACTTTTGACGAGTGAATAAATAAGTTAGTAGAGTGGTTAAAGTGCTTGCGCTTCAACACTCTTGTCTCATACCCGACAAGGCCTATTTTGGAAATGATTTTTTTATGGTTGACTCTGGTATTTGGCTCTGGCATTTTGTAGTCATTTGGTGGCAGTAACTAGCCCGTTACAGAAGACCACAGTGAAATGGTAGGATGAGTGCTGTGGTGTTTCAGTGATCACTCACTCACGTAAGGGATGCCAAAGCCGATTTTCCTATCTTCTTACTAATCTCTTGTCCTTGATCCTACTATGTTTAGCAGTGCACTTGCAGCACCATGGCATTGGCAACAGTAGCCACCTACTATCAAGCGAACCATCATCATCACCATCATCCTTATAATCATCATTATCATCAGCCTGTTAAACCACCTGTCATACAGTAGAAACCACATATAAAGACTGCAATTATAATGAGATTTTGGTTACAACGATTTACATTATAAATACAAAAATATAAAGCAATAAGCAAAATGTTGTATATATTTAGTGCATTTTTTTAATACAATGATAAATGATTGCCTCAGAAACTTTCGAAAAAACATATTAGAATAAAATCAAAATTCACTATTTTAAATAAAAGGATACAATACCTGCCAACCAAACCACATAATTTTATATGAAATAAACAATTGTAGTTATGAAATTACAATACGAAAACCGCAAGACATCTTATGTGTATAAGTATTACAATAAAAACATTGTTTACTTACCAATTGGAATTCTCTCCGCCTGTCATAGGCTCTTCTTATGGCCCTGTCCAACCACAGCGAGTGAATATGTGGCGCATAATGCATAAATAATCGATTGTCAAGAGACGATGTACTGTTAAAATGCAAGGCTTGCTGTCCAATGTCCAGATTCCTCGGATTCTCCCACGGTATTGCGAGCTTGTCTCGCGCGTCCACTAACACCTGAATACCCTTCACAATGTTCTGATATATCACGTGTTGGTATTCACGCACCAGTTCCGGTTCGAACTTCACTTTGTGTATGATCCTCATCTGTTTGAGGAATGTTGACTTTCCGCTTTCACCCGCGCCTAGTAGCAACAACTTCACCTGTCTTCGCAACGCCTGTTTGTCCTTCTCCAATATCCTGTCGATTTCCTTGCTCCTGTACCTCTGTTCTATTTCCTCTGGCGACAGTTTCAGCCGTAGCCAACATGTCATTGCCTCCGTACAACAGGTACATGACCACCAATCGTTGGCCATTTTGCATGATTATCGACGCCTGCGTATGTATAGAAAAAAACTAACTAATGATGTTACACTACACGAAGAGTACTGATGTGCACATTTTTTAATATCACTAGTATGCACTAATAATAAAACGCTTGTATTAAATATTTCGAATGTACACACGCATTCCTTCCACTGAAACACCCCTCCCAACTTGAACACAAACTCATTTCATTGAAATGAAATGAATGAAGTCAGAAGAAGTTTATAAGTCATTCTCGCTCGTTTTACAATTTTGCACAGACTATAATAGATGATATAGAATATACAAATATTTAGTTGTCAATGCAAGTGACATATTTCCGACGCATATATACGATTTATTTTATGAACGACCAAAATACACATAATAACGAAAGTTGCCAACATTTCATTATGAATATGTTCTTATCGAAATAAAGCTTCGATTATATTTACATAAATTGATAATATGACATATTTAATTGATTTAAATAAACTTTTTATAAAATTCAATAAGTATATTTATTTATTTAAATAACTAATGTAACTATACTGTGGTTAATTGTCAATGTCAACACTGTGGTTAACACGTGAAAATCGTGACATAGTATAGAATAGAAATTTTACTACAACTACGTAAATACGTCAATAGCACATTTTATTTTATTTTTGAAATTAAAAATTCTACCACGTGTTTTACACAAACACTACGGAATATTAAGAAATTAACTAAAATAGTCCTTAGTAAGTGTATCAATATTTCGCAGTTGTAAAAAAAATTACAATAATGTAATAACTTTTTGCAAGATTATGTCGAAAGAAGGTTATGGTAGTGAAAAGAAAGAAGGCGACAATAAAGTTGTTTTAGAAAGATTACAGTCATACTTGAAAGATAAGAGAAGCAGTGAAAATATCGAAGTGAGTGGCTGCTACAGCAAGCCGAGTACAAGTTACGAACAAACCACTTGCATTACTCCCTCGTACGAAGACAATAGTAATATTCTTAGAGAAGTGCTGAACCATAAGAAGACGCAACTTTTACGACAACCCGAAATTATTGAATTCTTAAAGTCTATTTCTTCCGACTTGAAAAAGTAATACAGGAAAATGGCTATGACGGCGACAAAAGGTGTCCAATCTCTGATGCAAAAGACGTTAAAAAGGCAGTCGGCGTCGGCTCAGTTAAAATTTAGAATCAAAGAAAAACAAGTTGAAAATATAATATTAAATTTCATCGAAAACCATAACATCGCGCCTTACAATGAACTGATGAAAGTACTCAAAGAATATCCATTGAATGATCAAAATTTTAAGAACTTAATTGAAGATTGCCTGTCGTGTGTTGTGTTGTTGGATAGGCAAGTCACGCCTTTCCTTGAAATAGTATTTAACATTGAATGGGTAAGCAGGACTGAGGAGCTTGTTCAGTTGTATAGCAAATTTATATTAAACCTTGTGACTGCACATACTTATCACTGTGAAAAAGTAATGACTAAACTAGCTATGTTGTTCAAAGGTAAGCATTTATATTCTTCTGTCTGTCCGTCTGTTCGCGATAAACTCAAAAACTACTGCACCGATTTTCATGCTGTTTTCACCAATGCATAGAGTGGTTCTCGAGGAAGGTTTTAGTATATAATTTACAAAGTACGCAGGCAAATTCGCAGGCAGCAGCTATTTTTCAATATAATTGATACATTATTAATTCAAATTACATAATTACTGTGCAATTATTAACAATTTCATATTACAATTCTTGTGCAATGATTTATAAAAATATTTAAAGTTGCATAATAATATAATAGAATATACAGGACGGTAATTTGAGACACATCAGTAAGGGCAGCTATCTAAACCATTATAGCTAGATCAAACACACATGGGAAACTATCCATATGTTTATTAGTTATTCCGATTGGAATTCAAAAATTTTGCAAAAATGCTGCAGTCACTGAGAAAAAGGTCAATATCCTTATAAGAAAGTTTTATTTTTTCTTATAAGGATACATTGACCCTATGGATTCTAAGAATTTGTTTTTTTTTTTATTAGTTAAAAAATGTGTTTTAATAATTTATTTTACAGCTGATGGAGACCATTGGGATGACTGCCCTCCGAGAGAATTATTACAAATATGGTCTAATGTTCACAAGCTGATTGCCCAAATTGTTGCATTTATGCCTATGTAAGTCTTATTTTCTTATTTATTACAATATCCATATTACGTAACAAATGTGATAGCACTTCAAATTATTATTCCAGTACTGATTCTTCTGTATGTGACAGTAATTTTAGGACTTCTATTTCATACTTTCTTTAAGTATCAGATCATTGTTTTTTGTGGGATATTATTACATAATTTTTATTCAAATCTAAAATGAAATTAAACTGTATGAAAAATTTCATTGTTTCTTAATATAAATAACACACTATATGTCAGCATTCTAATGATTTGTCGGAGCTTGAGTGCGGACATTACTTACAGCTGGTCATTTAAAACGAAACTTAATCACCAGTGTTTCTAATATCTGAATAATATTATTGTGGAACATAATTAGATTACACATTCTACCCAAATCACCTGGGTACTTTATCCTCAAAGGAAATTGGCGAGCTGAACTGGGAAAAGCCACTCCGGTCTCAGTGTCTCATTCTCTATAAGACGATGATCAGGCCACACGTGGAGTACTGCTCACATCCTTGGGCTGATCAAAATATCAAATGGATCCAATTGGACTCTTACCGCCGGGCTGTTATTCAATTCTCACGCAGCATCGGTTAGAACCCCTCAGAAGAGATGTAGTCTCTATTTGTGAGTTCTACCGGCTGTACAATGGTGAGTGCTCTGGGGACGTTCAAGTATTACGTAGCGCAATTGGGGGGGGGGGGGGGGGGTAATATGGGTAAGCATGCGAGTGGGAGGGGAATCCCTCAACTGTATTGTACGCCATTTTTCCCCAAGTAACTATATGTCACTATATCTTCTCCCAAGTTGGCAACCCTTGTTGGTAAAAATGGTCACTTGGTAAACTTGGTCCTAAACGTAATGTTTAGGTAGGGTACAGAAAAACGTTTACATGGTACTTGAACAGCCCCGACTTAATGACTTGTATGAGTGATGTGGAATTGTCGAGTTGATTCTCACCGTTTAGATCTAAAGCCACTCGACAAAGACCATAGAAATGATATGTCATGGAGATGCAAGTTGTGGAATGAACTTGCTACTAATGGTGCGTTTACGCACTTACGCACGAGCTTGTTTGTACTCATGCTCGCTGTCGATTGGGAACTGTGTGTTTTGTCTGTTTTTCGATATATTTAAAAAAGGAAGCTCTGTCGCGTCAGCCTTGACGAATTAGCGACCCTCGTTTGTGCAGGCAGACAACAAATATGTTGCACAAACGATGAAGTATTTCATTTTTTGAAGATAGAGCCAATAATTTAGGACCGCATCACAAATACCATAAAAATAAAATAAAAATAACTTGGAAAGGCAGAAAACGCATATCCCACTCGTGAACACAGTAGTTCGCAGGGCAGATATCTCTGCATAAACGCGTAGTATTATCTATCAAGTCTGAGTGGGAATTGGAAACTGGTTTGCTACCTGCTTGGTCCCGCTACGGATACTGCGCTAACTACCCTGCTCTGATCACAATTTGTGCATTAAGGTCACAAGAGGATTTTGATATAGCTCTACAAGCCACAGCATAATGTACAAATGTCAGCTGGTTGATAGTCAATTTCACTTGGCATTTGTGGATAATAATACTGAAAAAATATTTATATTTTTATATAGAGATTTCCATTTTGTGTTGTTTGAACATATTATTCGGATATGCTCTGAAAGAATCTGACAGTTTAGAGAATGATTACATCTCATAGTTGGAGATGTGCTACTAGTTCCACAGCAACGTTTTTTTGTTTTTACACAATGCCGTTATCAAAACATTCTGTTCCTATTTAAAGTTTCTCCATTATTCTAAATTTCAGAATGGTGTTATTGTATTATCTATATAAAATTTTTAATTGTAATCTTTTACTCATTTCAGGACTAGTAAGTTGCTCATAAGGACCATAGAAAATGTGTTCCCTTATTTCAAGGCAGGCAGTTATATAAATAGATCATATGTACACAATTTAATATGGATCTCCAAATATATACCGTCACTGAGAGAACAAATAATTACTATAATTATATGCAGGTAAATACATACGTTATATGTCATTAGGAGTTGGGTCTTAATAATGCTTACATTATGCATCTACTTACTTAATGTATTTATTTTACAGAATGATAGAAATGGATGTAAATGTTGTGGAGCGAGCAAAGAATAAAACGCAGACTGATACTGTGTTTGAAATGGAGGTCGATGAAACAGATGATGTGACAGACACTTTAGACTATTGCATGATGGAAATGTTGAGATGGTTGGAAGACGAAAGGGAGCCAATCATGAAAGACCTCGTCACTGCTTTTATGAGATACATACTACCCACATACGGAATAGGGTGAGTACATTTTTTTTTTTCTTCTATTTTATCACTCTCTACTTCGGGTACAAAATAAAATCCAACTATGGCATATTTGTTTTATATTTCCAGACATGTCCAATTCTTGTTGCTGTACACGGTGTCTATAAACCAACAATGTGCAGACTCGGTTCTGAA
The DNA here is from genome assembly GCA_945859745.1 of Synanthedon formicaeformis. Classification (NCBI taxonomy): domain Eukaryota; kingdom Metazoa; phylum Arthropoda; class Insecta; order Lepidoptera; family Sesiidae; genus Synanthedon; species Synanthedon formicaeformis. The sequence continues at coordinate 2,212,120 of OX243956.1, read as the reverse complement.
TAACTTGTGGGTGGTAGCGGCCGGTCTTCACGAATCGGGGCCCGGTGCGACTGCCACCCGGAGGACGGCTGCCAGTCACTTGGCAGGCCTGTTGGCACGATGCGTGAGGGTGCCAAACACGAGGCTCATTAAATACCTCAAGTGTATGGCGGAGTGGTGCCATTCGTACATAACGGCCACACAAGATTCATCAGTCGCCGCTGATATTACAAAGGTCCACGGAGCGTTTTATGCAATTTGTCACTCGATTTTCTACCTTATCGCTTTCAAACATCAACACCTGTTCTCCAATAAGGAAAGTAAGTTATTATTGTTTTTTTATATACAATAATAATAATATTTATTTATATAACAATAAATAAATAAAGAGAAAAAAAACAACAATCTCTATCTTTTAATCCAACTGTATATTTTGTTAAACTCAACTTAGTAATCTTCTTTTTTTTTTCTTTGTTAATATATCGGGTGTCCAGCATGTATTTTTTGTTCTACTCAAAAATCATGTGTTTCGTCACGAACAACAAGCGAGCGAACAATGCTATTGGTCCGGCAGTCTGTTGTGTGCGTGTAAGTGGGTACGCCGGATCGGTTGTCATTGTGTGCTATTTGTACGTGAGTGTGCGTAATTTTAGTGACGCCGTTGTTGGAAGACGCGAGTGGATGAAGGTGGTATGTCGCATAATTCCAATTTTGAATCGAGGTTAAAGTTTTACTTTTAATTTTTGAGATAAATCGCCACGGAACTGATTTTTATACTAAATTATGATGCAAAGTTGTGTAAACAACTTATAATATTAGTGGTATGATTAATTTAATTTTAAAAAAAAGTGAACATAACTCCCCGTCTTCCATTAACAAGAGTAAACTTTTCTACACTCTTTGTTTTTTTAAAATTAACTGTACATAACACCTTTTTCCACTTTTTATTTTCCAAAAATGTCTTAAATCGACGATCTTAAGGTCTGTAATCATACATATATATTACCTTCATTAACTCAAAAAAACGAAAAAACCCAAAAATGCGACATAGCACCTTCATCTACTCACGTCTTGAATTATCTCTAGCGGGGCGCCCGACCGCGCGGATGAAGATCTGTGTTAGCCACCTACCATCAAGTGAGAACCTTCTGCCTGTCTGCCAACTTATTCCTTGCAAAATTTGACAATAGAGTGTTGACGTTTCGCAGGTGTGACTTTTGTTGAGTCGCTAAACTTGCCGCGTTTGGTGTCGTGCGGTCTGAATCCGCTGCGGACGTGTCCCCCACAAGTGACCCACGCGTTCTCATCGGTGACCCGTTCGCACCAAGTGGCCTACTGTCAGCCGATCATTGAGAAGAACTCGCGTCACACGTTGCTCGTCAACAACATCCAATACGACGACTGGTTCCCCTACGATCCGTACACTTTGGCGAGGTAATGTTACTGTTTTACTCGTTTTTCTAGGTAAACTAATAGAGCTATTTTAAAGCAGGACGACGGGTCATTTATAAAAAATGGGGATCCCATCGCCTATTAAAACAAGGATTAACCTCACAACCTAAAAACCAATGAATTTAGGTGCAATATTGCACAACAAATTTTGTAGATTCTACAATAGCTAGGAACATAGCTCGAACATAATCGCTGCTTAAATTCAAAAGTACATACCACAAATCAAAAAAATCCAAAAATACAATCACAATCCAAAAAAGACTTATGGCTGTTTTATTTCATATTTAGTATATTTTGATATATTTTTTTATATTCAAAAGTTATTTGCTTATTTGTAATGCTTATTTGTATTAATATATGCTTATTATTATTATTTTATTTAATATATGCTTATTTGTATCTCCTCTAGTATTCAGCTAGTAGTAGCTACTTAAAACTACTAAGCTACTTAGCTACTGACGCTTCTAACCAATACGACCAAATATTTTTCCCGTTTAGTCAAAATTGATGAAATTGGAGTAGTCCTTTGGGTAGGTGCGGATGTTCTGAATAAAACCCATTTTTTATTTTTTCAATACCTCAATTTTTCAGGAAATGAGAGCATTCTTGTCGGGAAAAGTGTAGTTGGCATGATGTTAACGTTAACATATTAACGTAAAAAACGACAAATGTTTTAACTCATTTTGCGCTAAAACTATCACAGATAGATGGGTGGTCAATATAACGTGTTTTTTGGCAGCAGCTAGCTGCTGCCCGCGACTTCGCCTGCGTAACTTTGTAAATGATATAAAAACCTTCCTCGAGAACCACTCTATCCATTGGTGAAAATAGCAAGAAAATCGAACAGACAGAGACGCGATTATCAGACAGAGTTTATCGCTAACAGAAAGAGAGACAGACAGATGCGGCTGAGGACTTTGTTTTTATTTTAAAATATGTAAGGATTTACAAAGTCGCTGGCAGCAGTTAGTAAAATATTAATAAAATCTTTTCTTTTCTTTTTTTTCAGATCGGGTACTAAATTATGGCCACTGTGTATAGAGTATAAAAATTGGGCCGAGGGCGGCGTAGACGAAACTCAATATTCTAGCATGAAGAGGAAATTAGTAGCGGAGGACGACGATTTCCTCACGGCTTCGAGTTCTATGAAATTATCCAGTTCCCTGTCCAATTGTATATCTCCGGGATTCAAAACTAGTGAGGCTGTTATGTGATTTAAAATAACGTAATGTGAAAGACTTTTTTTATTTTTTAAATATGTATGTTATCGTGTCTCCAGCATGTATTTTTTGTTCTACACAAAAATGATATGATTTTATTTTTTTATTTTTAATGCGAAATATTTTGTTCTCAGCTGAGTATTTTTTTAAGTACTCAAAAATGTTAAATATTTTTTTGATTTTTCTTTTTAATACGAAATATTTTGTTCCTCTCAGCTGTTTTTTTTTTGTTGGATGTCCAGCATGTATTTTTTTCTACTCTAAAATGTAAATATATATTTTTTAAAAAGGAAATATTTTGTTGCACTCAGCCGAGTTATTTTTATTTTCGTTGTCAATATATCGGGTCTGCAGCATGTTTTTTTTTTTTCTTCTCAGCTGTGTCACAAGTTGTAACTCTTGAAATGATATTTTATTTCGTCCCTTAGTTAAATGGTCCATATCATATAGCATTATGTCTTACAAAAAAAGTTTTTGAGTTTGTAATTACAGAAAAATCTAATTCTTAGATATTTTTATTACAAACTTTTCATAAAAGTGAATATTAACAGCTCTATATTTTCTGTTAAAATTTATATTATTATTTTTGTGATTAATTCTTCCGCAATATATAGTAAAGCCAAAGAGACAATGCAAACAATGTAAACAAAACTGGCCCCTCTGTCCTTTTCCTTCACACGAAGCGCCGCTATCTGCTTCATGGTATAATAAGCCATCTTGACTTATGTTTACACTAGCTGGTTGACCGCGACTTCGTCCGCGTTGAGCGATGACAGGTACCCTATGTCCTTTCTGGTGTCACAGACAACGTGTATGCAAAATTTCATGGTGATCGGTTCAGTAGTTTTTGCGTGAAAGAATAACAAACGTCCATACATCCATACAAACTATCGCATTTATAATATTAGTACGGATTCTTTGCGTTGTCTCGTTGGCCTTGCTTTAATTCGTGTCTTCATCAGCTGTATATAAGTTCACATCATTTCGAGTTGTTCCCAAGTTTTTATAGTAATAAGGTTTTGTTTAAAAGGGGATGATTCTGGTGCAATTAAACTGAATGCACAGTTATCATTCAGCGTTTGCTAGTTAGTGCATCTAGCAACGTTGCAACGATTTGCATTAGAGTAAGTTTATCAAAATGGCCTCTGAAATAAATTATTTATTATTCAGTGGCCAAAATTTTTCTGTCTTCAAATATGTTAATTAACCTTTATTGTTTGGAAAAGTTTTTATAAATGTAAAAACTTATGATTATATGTTATGTACCAAGTGCTTTCACACTTAAAAGATCGAGAATATTGTGTTAGGGTCGGTAATGTAAACAGTTTCTCCGTAAATGCAACGGAAGGTACTGCACAAGGCTCGGTATTGGGACCGTTACACTATATTACATATGTAAATAGTCTTTCTAATAGTATAAAACGCTGTGAAATATACCAATTTGCGGATGACACATGTCTTCTAGCCGCAGCAAGTAATATAGAAGTGGCTATCAAAGAACTTCAAGATGATTACGATATACTCGCTAAATGGTCGCATGACATGGGATTGGTACTAAATGCTAATAAAACGAAAGTTATGTATATTAGCACTAGCCAAAATAGATCTATGTTTGAACCTAAACTTATAGCTCACAACCACCAATGTATACATTTAAACAGCAAAAAAAATCTAACATCATGTGAATGCAAGACTATTGAGGTTGTAAATAAACACACGTATCTTGGACTAGTCATAGATAATAGACTTAACTGGTTAGAACACATTAATCACGTATGTGATAAACTGAGAGCAATACTAAGTAAATTCTCTGTAATAAAAAACAAAACACCTTACAAACTACTGTTATTGCTTTACAAAACTTTAGCAGAACCAATAATATGTTATGGGCTATCTAGTTACGGAAGAACTTTTAAAAGCCACTTGGACAAAATTTTCTCACTTCAATTGCGTATTTTAAAAGAAATATTTCCTAAAAACTTAAAAGAAAACTGTGAAAAAGATTATCGCAAATTATTCGTACTGTGTAAAATTCTACCTATAGAAGAAAAAATAAAACTTATATTATTAAAAGAACAATATTTTAATGAAAATTTAAAAACTCAAAAAATAACCTTTTCAAAAAGATTATTTGATGAATCAAAATTTAATTTACCCGACTATAACAACCTTCACGGAAAAAGACGTCTGGCTTATGTAATCCCGAATCTAATTAACCAACTACCTAAAACATTAAAAAGCGAAATAACACCCAAAAACATGACATATAAGCTAAAACAATACTTTTTACAATTAACTGCAGATAAATATAATTTTTAACAACAATAAATGTACATTATTCATAAATAAAAAAAAAGGTAATAATCAATTGGAATTCTAAAATGCTAAAGTGGGTAATTCTAAAGAATAGAAAGTGTTCGTGAGCGTCAACAAAAGGTTTAATCATGGGTAATCGGAATGAATTATAATAAATGTCTGTATAAATGTATATATTATTTTAATATTATCTATATGTATGTATATATTGATATAAATTATTTAATATTAATGATTATGTAAACTGAACATGGTGTGCGGTGAAACTCTAAAGAGTTTATGTTTACACCAATGTTAATTTAAAATGTAAACATTACTGTATTAATAAATAGATAAATAAAAAAAAAAAAAAAAAAAAATTTATATCTATGCCATTGAAATTGTATGTGATTTTTTAAACGAACCATTATTCACTCGCTGGTCGAAATCCTTGACTATAATTATTTCCAAGGTGAGAAAAAACTTCAATTTTTTTTTAATTACCTACACTAAAGCTCGCCAGTAGCTAATAAAAAAAATCGGTTCACAAACAAATGAGAAGTTTTTTTTAGCTATAATTATGTTCATCCAATTCGGTAATAAGATATCAACAACCCTAGTCAGGTTTTGGTTGCATTAGGGAATTAGTATTTTTTTACATATTGTATCTTTTTTTTGTGGAGACCTTGCTCTTTACATAAGTTGCTGTAAACATTTTAGATAAATAAGGCTGTCCTGTATTATTTGAAAGAATTAACTCTTTCATTACACTGTCCGTTTTGTAAACAGTGTTGTTCCTGACAAATTTAGGGTTGCCATATTCTAATTCTAAAATTGCCGGATTTTTAGGGAGAACTAAGAAAAATGCCGTATTGTACAAAATGTTTATTTGGAAGTTTTAAATAATAAAAAAAAATACAAGTGATGTATGTACGTACTATGCGTGTACTACTTTTAAACTTACTTTTTTATTCTTCACCATATAGGTTTTGAATAGTTTCTAGTACTTCTGATTCTGTCGCCCCGAATAAATGTGAATGTGAAGAACCTACGGCAATTGCCGTATCAAGAACAACGCTGTTTGTAAACCATCATTAATATACATTAATAAAATAATGATGTCATCGTTGTTTGTCACAGCGTTTCTTAGTTTTAAATTAAATATTTATTCGTTATATAACTGAGCGTTTAATTGAAAATCCAACACATCAATTCAAATAATTTAATTTCATATAATTTAAACACACTGTTCTAGCAAACTATTTTCAACTCTTGGGATTAAATTTTAATTGTACAACAATGTTAGAAACAATCCATTAGTTTACTTACATGTAGTATTATCAGAATAAGATAAAAATTGTAACAAAGCCAATCCCAATATTCTAACTGGTTAATAGTTAATAATTGCAATTATAATAACATAATATTATTATATAATTGCATATTATTATTATACACAGATAGCCGCGACCCTGACTTTGTACGGTTGCAATTTATTTTTGAAAATTATTTACAAAAACCTTCCAAGTTTCCTTATAATTCTTTCCATTAGTTTAGTACTCTGTGTGTACTACTTTGTATCAAACTCATTCTAATTTCATCCTTAAATGTATGAAAAATAATTATTTATACTCATCAATTATATTTGATATTTATTTCTCTCTCTCTGGTAAAGTTAAAGAAAAATTATGTAGAATATTGCGAATGGCTTTCTAGTGAAAAAGAGTTGATAAGAATATTTATTAAAAATTCAAATAGGTTTAATAACTGGGAAATGTTAGTGAGGATTAATAGAATTCACTTAAGCATAATTCTTACATAATAATGAGTCAAATTCCTTTATCTAAAAATATAATCGAGAACTTTTATCACATCAAAATCGTTTCTTGCAAGTGAAATTACCTACTTACTTAAATAAACTAAATTTTCACACACACATCAAGCATTACTCAAGGTAATATAGTTAAGAGCTATAAAGCGTTATTGAGGTACATACTATATAATATTAAATTTAATTAAACTATTATTGAACAGTCGAATCGTGGTAACCGGAACAAGAAAGTAGAGGTCTACCAGAATCTCAGCAAATGGAGAAGTAAAAATTTGTAAGTGGAAAAAATTATCTTGATACTGTTTGATTTTTATTTGTCTAATAGGAGTTGGCATTATAAATATTTATACGAGGTTTAGACATGAATAATTATGATATTTTTTTAATGCCATCAGATTTTAGTATAAAACCTAACTATGAACTGGGTGAATTTGTAGTCACTATATATCTTATAATGATATTTTCCTAATGAAAAAAAATTGCAATCAAAATTATTATTTGACGAGACAAAGAAAATCATGTTCAACGAGCATATTCCCCCAGGACCTGTTGTAGGGGGTGTGACTTGAAGTTGTGCAGGATTTGGGATAAAAACAATCCAGTTAGTCCGGAACATCTTTGATCAAGTTTATAATCTCGCTGCTTAAAAACTAAAGGGCCACAAATCAAAATTACACTTTTTTACAGGAGAGCTAATCGAAAAAAAAAATTTTTGTTTACTTTTTTCTTATTAGATATATATCAAATATATGCATAATATACATAGTTAGAAACGTATTTTTAAGTAGCATTAAATGATTTAAGTACTTTTATAATAAACTGAATACTAGAAGAGATATTAACATATAAGTTACTATTGAATATATAGAAAATGATTAAAATATACTAAATATGGAATAAAACAACCATAAGTCTTTTTGCAACATACAATATGAAGGATTGTGATTGTATTTTTGCAATAAAAACCTTTTTGGATTTTTTTGTTTTATGGCTATTTAGTTTTTAAGCAGCGATATGTGCATCCTGCATCCTGGTGATGACGTATTTTTATTTTAGCAGTGCTGTAATGTATGTTTTGTTAGTGTCTACAAATCCATTTACATTTTTTAATGGGCATTCCCAATATTTTTTCAATATTTTGTCTCTTTAGACAGACTGCATAAAGACTGCAAAGCTAGCTGAAAAACTGCCGACCTTAGAAATTAAAGGATCTTTGCATATTTTCACATAGCTTGTGTTTTGTGTAATCTAATATACAAATTACAGACATTCAAGCTAATTTATTACATAGGAAATTATCAAAATTACACATTATTCTTCAATTAAAAAAATACATTGAACACAGAATGGCAAATAACACATTCATTACTAATAAAATTATTTACAACAAATGATAATTTTTATCATTTGCCCATTTACATAATACTGTTATCACTTAAATTAAAACATGTTATATAAAATTACTGTTACAAAATACAAAAAAAAATATTAATAATAACATTCACTGATCTATTAAAATTATTTAACATGATAAATAATAATCTAAACAATAAAAGGCCCAAATGAATCGAAGATTAATTATCAAATTCACAGATTGTATTAAATATGAATTACCATAAAATTCAAAATAATTTATATTGACATAACTTCATGGTATAAATACATGAATATATATATGGTAGTATAACTTCATTGTTAAATAACACAAACTAAGTATTCCAGAGGTTAGAGACTATTACAGAAAAAGGTTTGTTAAAACTTATTTAATCTCGTCTAGTACTTGGGCATTGACAAAGGAAAATACAAAAGATAAGTAATTGTTAGATTATTCAACATATGAACATATAACATGCCTTTCAGCTGTAAAGCCTTTTTTCTTGGAAGTAAGTATACTTAATCAGCTTGCATATGCATTTGCAAATAAATGGTCCTAATACTTTTGTTACTTGACTGCTGACCAGCAGGTGTTAGAAAAATCATATTTAGAAGCTATAATTTTGTTATATATTTTTTATAATGGTGATCAATCCTGAATCTGATCAGCCTGTATACTTTTTAAATATAATTTTAATTTTTCATTCATATAATTTCACCATATAAGAAGTATTAAACTTTTAATGCACTAAAAAAATGGAATACATATTTATTGCATACTAAAAAGTTCGTTGCATACCAATATAAATTTTATTGCTTGCCAAAATATTACATACTACAAAATATAATTACTTATTTTTAATTAGCTGTTAAATGAATTTTAAAACTGCCCAATATGACATTCATTTGCTGAACTATTTTGTCCTATAAATTCTGCAAACAGAAATTATTTTACGGCTGACCAAAACTTAACATACATGTATAACAGATCTTTTAAATGATGGCTGTCAAAAATTAATGCTATTAATAATTAAACACCGTTTTACCTCCTCCTTTGATATGGATGGCGTCTTCTGAATGAGCTGATAGATTTTTGAGGTGGTTGGTGCTGTTTTGATTGATATTGTGCAATTACAGGCCTCTCGTTTGCTGCTAACTTGTTTATAACAAAATCGTCTCCCGCCTTCATGTTCTCCATCATTTTTAATTTAGCTTCTATTGACTGGATGGCTGTTTTCGTGCTTAACTTCACTTCTGGCTTAGCGCCAGCCAATGCGGGTATACCCAGTTCAGGTTTTGATTTGTCTTGTTCCTCCTAAAAGTTGAAAAAATCATATCCTTACTATATAATGTCATAAATGTGAATGTGAGTTTGTTTGTTTGTTACGCTTTCAAGCAAAAACTACTGAACAGATCACCATGAAATTTTGCATACACATTGTATGGTACATCAGAAAGGACATAGGGTACCTTTATCAATATTAATCAATCAATAGTAAATGAAGTTTATAAGCCATCAAAAATAGGTAAGTAAATCAATACTGAATGCAAGTGACTTACAGAAGTATTCTTAGCAAATCGAACCGCGATTCTCTTGGAGCCCAGCATCTGTCCATTTAAAGAGTTCATCGCTTGCACCGCATCCTGTCTCTGCTTATATGTAACAAAAGCAAATCCCCTCGGCATCCCAGCGTTGGGTCCGCTCCGATGAAACAGCATGTCAAACTTCTCAATGTTGCCGTAGACGCGGACCATTTTCAGTAATTGATACCGATAATAGAAAAGGTGAGGTTTAATATACAAATTTAAATGAGGTTTAATTTACAAATTTAAACTTTATAAGCACCTGACTATTTGGCTGTTCACAGCCCAAGAGTTAAGTAAAAAAATCATTTGACAAGACAAGTTTCGATCGTGAACTGAACCAGCCACGTGGTGACAGTAACCACTTCTTACAGAAGACCAGAGTAAGATAATAGCATGTGTGTTCTGTGACCCCTTAATTAAGCACACTTACAATTCCTATGACATTGACTGCCATCCTGATACTAGTACACAGAATTTAAGAGCTAAAAACGAATTCTTGATGTGCTGATGTTATAGTTAATGGATTTTTTAAAATTAGAAATGCAAAACCAAAGAAGACCACTGGAAGATTTTGTTAATTCCTAGACCAAAAGTAGTCAGCAACATTCTTAATGTACAAAGAGATTTCTACTTATTTGTGGGTATGGTCAACTGCCACAAGGAATTGTTTTATGACAATTACTTGTGCCATTAGGAACAATTGGTCCATGAGTAAAAGCTGCTAATAACAAGTCTAAATATCTGCAAGAATGTCAGTAAGACAGTAGAGCTGGGGTGGCTAGGTCTATTATAGTATCCAAGTTAATTGTAATATATTAGAATCAGTGATTTTGTTTTACCGATACACAATACACTAGGTACTAAATTTACACGTTTCAATTTTATTTTACTTTACAGTGTTCTAATACTTTCGTAAGTTAAAATAAATAAACATACTCATTAACTCTGGTGTCAAGATTCCCAATCCAAAGTCTCTTGTCACACGTCTCGCCTTCTTTCTGCATAGGCTCCAAATTTAAGGGGAACTAGAAAGAAACGATTCATTGTTAGATAGACTAGATAAAACTAAAATATATAGTTCGGTTAGCTGTTATAATAATAATGTATAAAAAACTAAAAATACTAACAGTCGCGCCGTCCATTTTTCACACTAAAATTAGGAAACTTTTGAATACATAACATAAATTATATTTTATTTAGCACAATAAACATTTTCAGATAAATAAAGTAAAAAATTCAAATGGAAATCAATCACTGCTAAGTGAAAATAGTTTTTTTATAGATTAGCTTCCATTTCCATTCCATCACAAAAATTGACAATTGTTATTTGACGCATGCACAGAACACTGTATAATTACAATCCAAATCTATGTTACAAAATGGTCACAAACCAAAGATATTAATTTATAGGGGTACCTAAAAAAACAAGGGTAATGCATCTCTATCATTAGATTTAGTTGTGATCATGCGATTTATTTTTTTATGGAATCGCCGTCCTTGTACAGTAAAAGTACCTTCTTCCATCTCCATTCCATCAATAAAATTTTCCATCCCATCAGTGGCTCTAGTATGAGCTTATAATTCACACTAGTGTCACACTCTGCCATAGATAAGTAATGTAATGTGTGACGTGAGTGACACTGACACTGACAATTGACATTGACATAGTATGAATATGATACGACGTTGATAGCTTTAGCTTGATACGAATTTACGAATGAATGTATTTTGTTTTTGTATCTGTTGTATGTATTTAATTATTTATTATGTCATTTCATAATAATTAATAAATGTAATTGTAAACATTGTACTCCACTCGTAACCTTTAATTATAATGTAATAGTAATTTCACAGTAAAGAAGTAATGTATAGTTCAATTCTACAATAATCAATGAGTGAAATAAAAATTACGTTATAGTTTTTACAAACAATGAGAAAAATAAGCAAAATACCAGGATTCCTACAACCTCCCCCTAAAACTGAAATTGATGGTAAAATTACAGATCTATCGTCCAAAACTGTAGTAGAGTTATTAGAATTGCGTGATAGACAATTGAAATTACTGAATAATAAGCCGTTTATATCGAAACTAGCCGACAAGGGTTTAAAAATTCAAGTTTTTCATGACAAAATTGTCGACGAATTAAAGAAAAAGCAAGATGAGGAACAGACTTGTAATCTATTTAACAAATTAGATATCAATTCAGTTGATAAGCAAAGCATACAAAATATAGAATGGAGTTGTGAGGTTAAAAAATGTGATGATGTATGTTTGGATTCAGATGACGATTCAGAAGAAGAAGATGTCATAAAAATACTAAGTAAAAGTACAGCACAAGAGAAGATAGTAAAGGTAGCACAGCCGGACAAGCCTCTAATTACACCACAGGACTTAATTAGCATAGGAGAAGACTTGCATACCAAATATATTGTTAATAAAACTGAATGCAATCCTAAACAGATATCTAAAACAAGTTTTAAACCTTATAAAACTACAATATCAGACGTCCACAATCCTGAGAAGGAGTTATTGAGAAAAAAACCAGTTAAATGGGAAGTTACAGCGGCAACACCACCTCCTATAGTCCATGGTCCGATTAAGGTTTTAGCTTTGGAGGAGTCATTGCAACTACAAAAAGAACATAATTCTCATTTAAAGAAGGTTCAAACGCAGCATGCATATGAAAAATTGCTCGCTAAAACCGGACTCAAAATGGCAGAATTACCCAAGGACACTTCTAAATTTGGAACTTATAGAGAAGTTGAAAGTGAAGATTCAGTTTCAGAAGCGGAAGGAAGTGATAATGAAGTACTTGATGAGGAACCAGAAAGAGGAGGAGTTGTCTTTACAATTATGAAATAGATGTAAAGAATAATGAACTTTAAAAATAAATAGTAAATTTTAAATTTTCATAGAATGTAGTTTGAAATTTTCTCTCCATAAAAGATTTAAACTTTATACAATCAAAGTAGATCTTACTTGATATTCTGAAAATGTAATTGTAAAATCTTAGTCTAAACTTTAGAAAATTGTTTGACCCGACTGACTATTGATTCAGAGCCTAAACTACGCAAAGCTTAAATTTAACTATTTCATAACATAAAGGAATCATCATAGACAATCTATGCTATGTATAATTTAGAAAAATAATATTTTTGATTGCTAGAAAGCTTTAATCTTTGGAACTTTATTCGAGTTAAAAAAAAAGTTAATGTTAAGTTTTCATGAAATGAAAAGTACCCTTAAGCCTTCAAATACCCCAAAAGCTCAACGCAAGATTCTAAAGATTTCCCCCCTTTGCTTCTAGCACACAAACCTTATTTTTATTTTGTTCAAGTATTTATCATCATAAACAAATCGATTTGAACTATGATAGCCCTTATTTTGTTTTGATTAGACTTATCAAATCAGTGCATGTGCAAACGATCGCACACAAAACAAGTTTCTCTCGACATACAATGAATGATTACGACAAAGTTCCGTTATTCCTTCCTCCCTGTGGTTCAGTTGCGCGTTAACGGTCGAAGAAACGCGACGTACACTCTTAGGTACATACTTACGCGCGCATCCCACATTGCCTCACTTTCTAGTTCGTTTGTTAGTTTTATAATAGTATCGAAGAGAAAATTAGAATTAAAAAAAATAAAAACACTGAAAATGGCACCTGTTTCTAACAGCGTCGTGGGAATCGATGACGATCAAAGATTCGCGCTAATGAAAGTAAGTGATTTTTTTATAAAGGTATTATTGAAATTATTCTTTCCGCATACCTGCTTTATTTTTACGTAAATAGTATTAAATGCTTTGTAATTTAAATTTTTAAAAAGTAAGCAAGTATACCTACCTATCGATTTGTTTTCTAAACAACTAATAGCCATATAACTATTTTCAAACAAGTTAGTCGTTTTAATTTTAACTAATATAAATAATAATTTGTAAGAAAAGATTTAATATATATATATTATATGAACATAATAGCAAGGCATATCAAGTTTTTATACAAAATAAGACATAAGTAAGTATAACTCGTACAGAAGTTAATTCGAAATAAAATAATAATTTTAAAACAAAGAAACTTTGAACTTCTGTCTAAATTAACTGTTTTGCCTTTTCCGAGTTGCCAACGGGCAAGCTAGGTTAAATAATTAAAACTCTCGTACCTAGCTTGGCCCTGCTGGGAATCGAACCTCTGAGACAGCGCTAAGCAAGCACCAACAAAGGAACCTTAACCAAGGGGAACCTTATTTCGACCAAGAGTACGTACACCATCGACATTCCAACCCAAACATTACATTGCAATATTTTGTTGTAATTGTCTCAACATTACTTCTTGATTGAACATAAAATATACCAATAAACAATTATGGTCGCTATGATATAAATTTAATTATTATTAAAAATATATTATGTAGTTAATCTGGTCCCGACGAATTTAGTGTTGTGCTTAGCCGAAGAACCTATTTAATGGGTTTTTAAATGGCTCTTAAATATAATAATTAATGTGGAGGAATTACACAATTTTTAGACTATTAGAATTTTAGGTTCGGTATGCATTATTCCCTGTGGTAGGTATTTAAATAGGTAAGTAACTTTCCTAATGTTTTTTGGATCTATCTGAGATAGAATAGGAAGCTAAATTTTAGCATAGCATAATATGCTACAAATTGCTTATTAGTAAAGAAACAGTGCGATCTTCATTCACGCGACAAATATGAATACAGTTATATCCTCGGATATCCTTAAAAATCCTACAAAACTTTTATTTACTGGTGAACTCGCTTTTATTTTATAACATGTACCTACAAACTACATATATATATGATATATATACATAGATATATAACGTACTAGCTACTAAATGAAAAAATCTTTGTTTATTTTTATCGCTGTGACGACGGTGGTGGCGCCCAATTTTTACATTTTTAGACGATCCTTCGGGACCCCAGCATTTTTTCAGGATAAAAGTTATCCTATATGTTAATCCAGGTAATAAAAGTATCTGTGCGCCAAATTTCATCCAAATCGAAAATGTAACAAGCATCCAACATCTATCCTCGCAAATTACGCATAGTTAAAAACGCACTAAATTATAGAAGATATAAGATAAAGATGAAGACAATATGAATTTTATTAGGTTGTCCTAAGTGACAAATTTCCCACTTTCGTTACATTGATTCCCAAAAAAAAGGAATGCAGGTCTATTCAGTTCGGGGTCATTCAACACAATATGGGTACACAGTGGCATGTAACAATTTACTTTCAACTTTCCATTTTTCCTAACGTTCGCGCTTGCATGCATTTAGCGGCATAATATTAATGTGTGCGATATGACACTTTTAGTCATTTGACTTTTTTCATATCTATACTAAAATATAAAGCTGAACAGTTTGTTTGTTTGTTTATTTGTTTGTTTGGTTGTACGCGCTTATCTCAGGAACTACCGGTGCGAATTGAAAAATTCTTTTTGTGTTGGATACGTCGGTTGGATACGGTACTCCATTTATCGAGGAAGGCTATAGGCTACAGAGAACAGGCACCATCTAGTTAATTTATATAATGACTTAGTGATCCCGGTTTCGCATGGAGATTTTTATATCTGTACCTATATACACAAACCTTCTTCGTTTATCCCTCTTTCTATGAGTGAAAACCGAATTAAAATCAGTTGAGCGGTTTTAGAGTCCATAGAGGACAAACATACCTACTTATATTAATTTTTATTTATTTAGATACATTAATGCGATAAAGTAATTCGAAATCGGTAGATAGGTCATTAATCTTATCGGGTGTTTATCGTAAGTATATAGTTTGTATATTACCTATACAAGTAAATTATATTTTTTTTAAGTAAAGGTCGACAAACAAATTGACTATCTACTTACTTAGGTTAGGTTACTTGATGGTAATTTTTTTCCGAATTCTTTTTTGCTATTACACAAAAAATTATCCCAGCGGTAATTTCAATATCTTTGAATATTTGAATATTGAATAATTTAATAGTTTTCACTCTTTTTTTTAAATCATACAGATAATATATTCTAATTAATGACACAATTTTATTCCAAATAACACGTTTTTAAGGAATATATCAAAAGTGGTTTAAATTAAGAAAAATAACGATATAATGCAGAAATGTATTGTAGGTAGGTAATTCAGAAATTCAAGATTTTTCCGTTGGGTTTACACACACACGCTCTTCTCTAAACTGTTAACATATAGATACTCACTATAAATAAAAGCCATAAACAATACAAAATTGCACACATCAAGGATAATGCCGATCATTATGGTTATAAAAGTAGGTACATAATTCAACTATTACATAATTTAAAACAAATTGCAAATGACAATAAAAAAATACAATATTTATCCATGTAGGCTCTACTACAGTTGAGTGTGACACATGGTTGCTTGTGTGTCTCAAAAGTTCCGGGTTCGATACCGGGCAAGGTTAGCTGTCGGCTTGAAAATAAATGAACCTTTCAAAGTCTGCTCTGTATGGATCTGACAAGTAGTGGCAGGTTTAATAAATTAAATTAAAATATGTATTTAAATTTTCATTTTGTTTATTAAATATTTACATATTTAAAAAAAAAAACAAAACAAAAAACGTATAATAATTTAATCAAAATTGATGGTAAAGGTGTTAAAAGTATTAAACAATATTGAAGGCCAAAGACCAAAAAAATAAGAATTAGCATTTGAAAAAAAAAAGGTCAATAGTCTTGTTAATTGCTGCGTGTATGTACACAAGAATTAACTAAGTATTCGCTACTAGAGAAATAGCCAATCCTAGATTTGAATTTTATCTAAGTAAACAAAGTCTAATTTAATTAATTTTTTTAAATAGATAAATACATTATAAATGAAAGTGATGTCTGTAACAGAAAACATAATATAATGAAATTTTCTCGATAGAAAAAAATCACCAAGTGAGCTCTCATTTCCATCGATTTTAGTTTTATTTTCAAAATGACACACATTACAAAGCTAAAAGTGTATCAGTAATTTCACTTCACATATTTTCTAAGGCTGTATGTAACAATTTTTCATTTGACATTGTAGTTTACGAATAATTAATATTTAATACTTTTGGCACTTATAACATTTTGATTGAGCGAGATGCGCTATCTTCCGTCGCATGTTGTGCGTAGATCTACGTATTTTGTGTCACTGTCATGTCCAAGGGGCCACGCGGGTGAAATTACAAATTTTATTTGCTTTATACCCATTCTTAAGTCTAGGGTAAATGGGCACTTACTAGGTAAGCGTGGTCCATCTTTGGCCGCATCTGCACCTAACATCAAGTGAGATCGCGGCCAAGCGCTGCCTTGTAAAAAAAAAAAACTATTCGCTTTAAAACCGCGTTAAATAGAATAACGGATTAAACTATAGAATACTTTTTATCCTTGAAAAATTTAAGGTTCCTGTGGGTATTTCAAAAAACGAACTAGTTATAGCTCGTACGAAGTTGGGGACATCAGCTATTTATGTTATAATAGTCTACATATCTAAGCTTATTTAATGTCTGTTTAGCTAGGATTTTGAAAGTATGCATCCTGTACATTTTTATTTACAACTGGATAATTTAAATTTAACTGGATAATCATCAATACTAATAATAAATCTGTAAGGGTTGGTCATGGAGTAAGTTACTTTGTTTTCAGAGATATCGTGTTTATAGGCTCTATACATGATACTGAAAGTAAATTGACCATTTTAAGATTTTTTTTCTGTATGTATGTATGTTCCTCCATAACTCTTAAACGAATTAACTGATTTTCATGAAACTTGATAGATAAACATTTAGACGTACAGGACACAGGATAGGCTACTTTTTTCTTTTTCAGCGCGGACGAAGTCGCGGGCACCAGCTAGTTAATTAAATAAATTTAATTTATCTAGTATTAATTTGTTTTAAGGTCCTGCTTTCCTTATAAAAAGTACTGCCATTGAAAGTGCCGTCAAAATCGGTCCACACGTTTCGGAGATTAGCCTGAACAAACAGACAGATGGATAAAATTTTTTTTTGCTATATATGTAAGCTATATATACATTTAGTAATAAGCAATTATTTTGACATCAAAAACAGACACTTCAATTTTATTTATTAGTATCTAGTAGATAAGAAGTGCAGGTGTTTTTCCTTTACGTCACCTCCTTTGTACAAAGTCTGTTTATTTTTACCACGAACAAAAAATATCACTTTTAAAAAATATTAACAAGTTTATTTTTCGCGTTTCACAAATATTATTATATGTACAATTAAAACGTGTTTATACTATGACCTGATGTGCTGTCTTGTTTCGCAATAAACACACAGTAAGTAATAATTTTGGCGGTGCAATGATACATAGAAAACCTTTGGAACGCTTTTTCATTTGGTTTATAGATTTCGCTTGAAGTTAAATTTAATTATCTAATTATTATTATAGTGTACTAGCTGATGCCCGCGACTTCGTTCGCTTTGAAATAAAAGATATAACAACTGACGTAATAATACATTGATCGACATTATGCTTTTGCCAAGTGTTATATCTTTATTCTTAGACTAGTTGGCGCCCGCGACTTCGTCCGCGTTGAAAAAAAAAGTAGCCTATCCTGTGTCCCGTACGTCTAAATGTTTATCTACCAAGTTTCATGAAAATCAGTTGATTCGTTTGAGTTATAGAGGAACATACATACTTACATACATACATACAGAAAAAAATCTTAAAATGGTCAATTTAGTTTGAGTATCATGTATAGAGCCTATAAACACGATATCTCTGAAAACAAAGTAACTTACTCCATGACCAACCCTTACAGATTTATTATTAGTATTGATAGTGGCATGAAAAATATTTAGCCTCTGAAGCCTATGCCATCCTGAAATATTTTTCTAACTATTAGTGACAGAATTTTTTAAATTGGTTGAGTAGTTTCGAAGATTACCTCCTACATACAAACTCTACCTACTTATACAATAGATTATAATGTCAATAATAAGCCATAATCACTGCATAGTATAAAACAAAGTCGCTTCCCGTCTGTCCGTCTCTATGTATGCTTAGATCTTTAAAACTACGCAACGCATTTTGATGCGTTTTTTTAATAGATAGAGTGATTCAAAAGGAAGGTTTTAGTATATAATTTTCAACGCGGGTGAAGTCGCGGGCACCAGCTAGTAATGTAAACAATTTGTCGTTCTTTGTATGCATTTTGCAAATAAGAAAGTAAAGGTGTTCGTTGCAACGCATTGTGTTGCATTGCATCACTCAGTTTGCATTGTACAAACAAATCGTAAACCACAGGACAACTTAGAGACTGCAATCTTTATTCATAATCTCGACAGTCATTTAATTTATGCAATGCCACAATAAGTAATGACGCCATAGGGAGTCAAGGTTTTTAGCAGGTGCTTACTAACTAGATACAAAATCGGAAATCTTATGACGTTTTACAGGAACAATTTATTCCCAGACTTTTTTGCAAGACTTTATTAGGGAATCGATCCTGACCCTTATTTTCAAATGCGGCATTTCAATCAATTTTTTTATCAAAAGTTTTTTTTATTGATGTGGGCTTACTTTTGGCCAGCACAACATCCAGCCGTACAGTGAAGATGAGGCCATGATGGAGCGAGCTCATCCAGGAGATGCCTATTACTCGAACTTTGAAAATATTTGGGTTATATGAGCTCGAAAACACAGACCCTGACAGGGAGATCCAAACCTTGGCAGTGCGCATTATAAAGTTGATGATGATGGTCCACTTAATGACAGATTGCTATGGGCGCCTAATTATAATGGTTGCAACTGTACTGACGACCTTCACCTGATAAAGGGTAGTGGTTATAGAGGATAACGAAATTCCTCAAAGATGTTACAAGTTTTTAGTTTACGAATCTTCATCTGCTATTTAAATTTTTCTGGACTCAGCATTGTCAACTGTCATATAACGGCCACTGCTGGACATAGACATCCCCCAATAATTTTCCTTTAGTTAGACCAGCGGCCCTCACGACTACCGCTATCAATTTCAGGCTTTGGCGACAAAAATTCTAAAATATTTTTTTATTAAGTTGACTAAACAAACATTATTTCTCTTCACATTTCAACATAATAATAACATAATTAGTTCAATATCTGACATTGAACATTGTACTGATGCAATTATTCAAGCTACTCAATCATTATCTAACAACAATAATTGCACGATTTATATTATCTTTCGTTTAGTTGTTTCTGTTTATTATGAAATATGAAATACTTATTTAGAGCAATGCATCGAATAAATCACGCATTTTACGATCGTTATTCCATTGTCCTAGGTTGTTCAACTCGGGATAGTGTTTCTAATGATTTCTAATATTTATAATATTAGTAAGGATGTCAGTGACGTAAAACTGTCCGATAATTTATTAAGAATATTTGTTCATTGTCTAATGTTTGTATATATGTCATTGTACTTTTTCTGTCGAATAAAAAATCTGGCGAAACGGAAATCTGTCGAAACAAAAATCTGACGAAACGAAAATCTCTCCAAATGGTAATAACTCGAAATTTTTGATACCTGGAGTTGCATTATTGTAATTTTCGAATTAATCTCTAATTTTTTGAAAATATAATACAGCTCATGTACTCGATGAGATTGAAGTTTTCTTTGGTAAATGACTTTTTTAAATAAGTTAAGAAATTTTTGAGTTTATCCATTACAAATAATATACTTAGGTCAATCAACAAACGGATAATCAAATATTTTTCTCTTTATAATGTAAGTGTAGATAAATGGGTTTTTTGGATCTTTAAAATGAAACGAATTCTCAAATGATTATAGTATAATTCCATATTTATTGCTTCAGTTTAATTTTTTCCGTTGCCAACGCCAATCTTCGTATATTGCATAAACAGCCAGCCGAGGCTTCTTGCAGGATGGGGTCTTTGGAGCCGATTGTTCCCAAAAGGAATTGGACCACTCCAGCCTAAACATAAACATATTGCTTAGTAAAGAAACAAACATTACATATAACCATATTATATTTAGAAGTTCGACTATTAGTTTTTGAGTAAATTCAGAAGCGTTTAGTGGTGGCTGGGCATACTGTGTCTCATTTATAAATTAGTAGGATTAATAGAAATACTGCTTAGTAAGGGCCACAAATCAAAATTACACTTTTCACAGGAGAGCTAATCGAAAAATTTTTTTTTGTCTATTTTTTCTTATTAGATATATATTAAATATATGCATATTATACATCGTTAGAAGCGTATTTTTAAGTAGCATAAAATGTTTTAAGTATTTTTTTAATATACTGAATACTAGAAGAGATATAAGCATAGGTATGTTACTTTTGAATGTATAAAAAATGATCAAAATATACTAAATATGGAATAAAACAACCATAAGTCTTTTTGCAACATACAATATGAAGGATTGGGATTGTATTTCTGCAATAGAAACATTTTTTGGTTTTTTGTTTAATGGCCCTTTAGTTTTTAAGCAGCTATATCTACCATAAAGTTTTACGAGTATATGGCCATATCTACCACCGTAAAATATATTTAGTAATTTACTTTATGTAGGTGCTTCGCTAAGTAGGTACACCTAATTTTGACATCACGCCAAAACAATTATCGCAGCTCATATTATTTAAAATTTAACTGTGTATGAAGGTTTAAAACAACGCGATATATTTTTATGTCATTTTATATACCTACTTCTAAAATTAGGTAGCTCTCACGCTGACTGTACCTATACTAACTGTTCGCGAGCATGAGTGTACCTACACGATTATAACTTACATTAAGGAAATATATGAATTGTGACATTATTTCCTCAATTTTTCAATAAACGCGTATACACAACATATTTGTGTGGAATTTTATTCACTATTTGAAAAATTTAAACATTTATTTTTATTTTTAAATGGTCTAATGTTATAATAGATAACGTCGGTTTTACGTTGCAAGACATTATTTCTCATAATGATCTGTGGAAAATTTCCATGCGACCTGCCTGTTAACTCCGTCACGTATAATTAATGCTAATATCTATTTCCTCAATCACTGTGTTATACTTTTTCTTAACCAAGTACACGTTATTTCTTAAGGTAACTCGAATCCTATGTATATGCGAGGCTTCATAAAGACACGGTGAACCCCATGAAATGGTCAGACAATAATGTTCGTATGCACATAATGCACAGCAATATTGTGAAAGCCGGTAAGTATGCAATCGCTGTGAACGATTGCGCACTGCTATTAACCGACTTTTAAATTGCTTCTGACGAAGACGTTGACCAGGAATAAATAATTGTCATCGCTATCTCTTTTCGAATTTTTATATATGCAACTATATATTTACTATATAGGTGTCTTTAATCAAACGTTTTAAAACTATCGTTATATAATACTATGCAGAAGTAAGTATATAGGTAGGTTACCTACATGCAGTCTAAAATATTGATTTTATATCCATACTAGCTGGCGCCGGCGACTTCGTCCGCGTTGAAAAAAAAAAGGAGCCTATCCTGTGTCCTGTACGTCTAAATGTTTATCTACCAAGTGTACCAAGTGTACCAAACATACATACATACATACATACATACATACATACATACATGCAATACCTACACTTACAGATTTATTATTAGTATTGATGATGATCAATACCGTTCAGTATCATCAGTATCAATATCAAGTATCAATCAGTATTGTTCCTCCATAACTCTTAAACGAATTAATTGATTTTCATAAAACTTGGTATATAAACATTTAGACGTACGAGACACAGGATAGGCTACTTTTTTGTTTTTCAAAGCAGACGAAGTCGCAGGCACCAACAAGTAAAATATAAATTCTTTCAATTTCAAACATTTAAAAATCGTGAAGCGTCGATTCTAACAATAATAGTATTCGTTACTTTTGATAATGAAACTAGTTTCTTAATTTTAAAATTATACACATTAAGCATATTTTGTCAAAATGAGTCAAGAAATTTGGTATGAAAGTTACCTATTTCTTGTACTAATTAAAATTTATTGAGCCTTCATAAAGGCCTAATATATTCCTGAAGTAGTGTGGCCACAGAATTACTTAGTTGTTATTTCAAGACAATATACTTAAGCGATAGCCGCTTAAGTATATTGTTCAATTTGAACTACTCAAATTGAACACAGTATTCAATTTGAACGTTTCCAATTTAGGAAATCGGAAGGTGTGATCGCAGTTAAATTAACATATATAACTTCAATTTAACATGATGTGACTGATTTGACGTCACTGCGAAAATTGACACATATCGCTGCTAAAAACACAAGGGCCATAAAACAAAAAAAATCCAAAAATGTTTTTATTGTATGTTCCAAAAATCTTCATTATATTGTATGTTGCAAAAATACATGGTTGTTTTATTCCATATTTAGTATATTTTGATCATTTTTATATATTCAAAAGTAACTTATTTATGCTTATATCTCTTCTGGTATTCAGTTTATTATAAAAGTATTTAAAACATTTAATGCTACTTAAAAATATGCTATATATACATGTATATATGCATATATTTGATATATATATCTAATAAGAAAAAAATTGACAAAAAATATTTTTTTTTTTTTTCGATTACCTCTCCTGTAAAAAGTGTAATTTTGATTTGTGGCCCTTTAGTTTTTAAGCAACGGTATAATTATGTACTTAGGTAATGATTATGTACCGAACAGTTCAAAGATAAAGCTTCACTCACACCAACTAAAGTCCGTTCAAAAAAGTATATAAAAAAATACCTACTATCTTATAGTAGTCTTGTTAATCAAATATAATGCACTAAGTATGCCCAATGAAATCACATAATTATCGTCCTTGTTGCACGGACGCGTGCTGGCAATTATGAACCAACATTTTTTGGCCGTGACTGTACGTGCATTATGTATACCTAATCTAATGTATGTAAAACTTACTGCATGCATGGTGACGCAATTGATCGAGTAGAAAGACAGGTGGTACAAAGCAAGAGCGGTCGCCCGGTGGACGTCGGGGTCCCGTGACGTCAACCAGTTGACAAGAGGCGTGATGGCACCGCGCCGGTTGAACTCGTGCCTGTTCTGAGCCCAATCGCAACAGTATGCAATCGCAATACCCAAGTTCGCTCGAAGGTGTTCGTCGGTTGTATTCACTGTAAAAGGACATCGTTCAAAACGAGGCTATTATTTTTTTTTTTTTTAACTTACACCTTGGAGAATTTGATAATGAGTCTTTTTTTTAATTACAGTACATTTCAGATTTTGTAAATGGGGATAGAAAATTATAAAGACTATTTACTTAATTGGAGGCTTTTTATGGGTCATACATACATCGATTTCGCGATACTCGTCTAACTAACGGCTCGAATTTAATGACAGATTTTGTAATACATATTTTCAAATCAAACTTTCAAAACAAATTTATATAAATAAATAATTATATGCTCATATATATATACGCTTCCTCTCTCCTAGTCCCTAAGTTGCATGCCCAACAGGGTCCATAACATTGGTCTTTATTTTTATAACATCTTTGTACATTATGGTTTCGCAATAAATAATTGAATTGAATTGAAAATCATCTATGAAATCCCTTTACTAGATTACACCATATTTTCCCACTAAAATCCATAATTTCTTCTTAACTAATGGTACAAGTAAACTGATGGCCTGATCTCCATACAAAACTGATTGATTACAAATGAGTAAATCACAAGTAACCATTAGGTAATTTGTCACAAATTACTCTCTCACTGGTGATTGGCAGTCTGTGCATTACGTTAGAAGCTATGGGTGCACTGATTATTATGCTAGTAATTGCAGGTGAGGCTAATCAAAGGCATAGTTACACATAATGTCACGATATCATCAATTTCTGCTAGGGTTTTTGTCGAGATACTATGAGTTAACATTTTTATAGCATGCTAAACGACATTACAGAAACCTAAGCCGTATATGGTCGATGGTGGTCATTAAAATTTCATCAATATAACCCAATTAGCAATTGTATTTAATTTTGTCCATTTGGTCTCATTACAACGTAACTTAGTTATTACTTATTATTTCATTATTTCTTCATTTGATAACGTCTCACCAGTTCTTTAGTTGCAATTTATGGAAGTCAAATATTGGACTACTAGACTTGTCTATAGAATTTCTTATTTGCAAGTAGATTGAACCAAGGAATTACAATTAGTCGGCATTATAGTCAGAAAGAATTACTTTTTATTTTAAGTGTCCTATTTTCTAATCAGCTTTAATTAGCCTTGCCTTTTTATTTATAACTAACTGGCGCCCGCGACTTCGTTGGCGTTGAAAAAGAAAAAGTAGCCTATCCTGTGTCATGTTCGTCTAAATGTTTATCTATCAAGTTTCATGAAAATCAGTTAATTCGTTTAAGAATTATAGAGGAACATACATACTTACATACGTACATATAGAAAAAAATTCTAAAAATCGTCAATTTAGTTTCAGTATCATGTATAGAGCCTATAAACACGATATCTCTGAAAACAAGGTAAATTACTCCATGACCGACCCTTACAGATTTATTATTAGTATTGATAATTCCACAATATGAAATTGTCTTACCAAGTTTGGAAAGTTTTCCAACAACACCGTGATCCGATATAACGGCCAAGTTTTCCTGGTCCTTCGCGATTGTTGCAATCGCAGCACAGACAGCCGCCAATACGTTGTGGTCATCAGAGTCCAATAGATCCACCGTTAATTCCAATGCACCAACAAATGACCTGACCATTTCACCGGAGTCATGTGCGTTTTGCACACAAGGACTCAGAGCCAGTGCGGCGTTAGTCTGCACCTTTTTAGAATCATTTTTAAGTAAAGACCAAACCAATCTGACGCCATCCAGTTCGTCAATTTCATGCATACAGTTAGGTTCTTTTGCACACTCCATTATGACCAACGGTACATTCTCAAGTAATGGCTTGTAGGTATTATTTAAATGATGGACTGAAAAATTCGTTTTCTGTATTAATATTTTTTTACCATATAATATAAATGTGAATTTGTTTGTTTGTTACGCTTTCACACAAAAACTACTGAAACTATCACCATGAAATTTTGCATACATGTTGTCTGGGACACAAGAAAGGACTTAGGGTACATTTCATCCAGAACGTGGACGAAGTCGCGGGCACCACAGCTAGTAAAAAATATTTTTGGGCGAGAGTGACCTTTTCATAGGAATGAAAAGAATTTAAATTCAGCGCCATAAAAACGAAGTAAGTTAACTGGTGTTCGATTTGTATATTTTTTATGTAAGTCGTCATATAATAGGCTGACGGTCCACTTGATGGTAGGTGGCTACCGTCGCCTGCAAGTGCACTGGCGACCTCATTAGCATAAAATGTATGTACTGTAGCGTCCTTCACGCACTCACTTATCAATACACAACAGAACGCGCGCTGTTAATGTAAGGTGCTGGTAACGGCCGCCAAATGATCTTGACTTGGCTATATTATCAAAAAATTATAACTATTATAAGTAGGTACCTAAGTATATACATACTTAACATAGGAATTCCCCCGGAACTTCTAATTTTATCTCTATTAGGAGGGTATTTAGCGCATTCCGCTAGTGCTCCAGCGACGTTCGTCAATACGCCGTCATTTTCATCATCCAATAATCTAACTAAAATTGGAACTGCTCCAAGAAGTTCTAGTTTCTTAACACTCGCATCACTGTTTGCACATTTCCATAGAGCACCAGTTACAGCGGCTAAAAGAGGTTTGTTATCTCTGTTTGTGCTGTCTCGAGCTGCTTCGACTAATAGTTCTAAGCCTCCAGCTTCTCGTATCATGTCTCTTGTTATGGGGTCGCTGGCACATTTGAATATAGCCAGACTGCAATACATCTGGAGAGTAATTTATAAAGATCATTTGTAATAAGTGAATTCTAACATTCACGCCGCAACTGTTAAGGCGAGGACTTAGCAGAAAAGCGTTATTTTCGTCGCCTAGTTTGACTTCTTAGAGTAAAATCACAAGTTAGATAAAAATACAGTGCATATTAGACTATATGGAAAAAAGTTTGAATCAGACAGATTTATAAAAAAAAAACTATTTTCTCAGAAAAAAAATAGTAACATGCTGCTAAAAAAACTTATTGTTCACAGTACTAAAAATTTTCCGTGACAACTACTTTTGTTTATAGACTTATTAATTAACTTACGTTCTACACTAAAGTTTGAATCGGCTACTTTTATTACTTTTTTCATATTTTACAAAATATTTAAGAAAAAGTACCTTCCAATTTTAAGTCTGTTCGGTTATTACCGAAGAGCTATAAAAATTAGTTGCGCATTATTGCACCTTAATTCATAGGATATTAGGTTGCGGTCATTTTGGTAAAAATTTTGTTCGGTCTGAGGTTAGTCCTTGCCTTGAAGCAATGAAGGTAAATACATACTTTCAAATCCTTGTCTTCGTTGGACAAATGTTTGATCAAATCGTCAACCATTTTCTCTGTTTGTATTGCCAGCTGAAACGATGTTTCATTGGCGCACATTTGTAAAAGACCCGATGCAGGTATGGCCACGTCCAAATGTATAGTTTTCATAACCCTCGCTATAAGTGGGATCATCCCATACTTTCGCATCGCTTCTCGATTCCTTTGCGACGATGACATTGACCACAAAGCTTTCGCTCCAGCACGTGTAATATCCAAAAATTGAAGTTCATCTGAACTAAGTTCTTCGCGTGGTGTCACTAGACAACTAGAAAAAGTATTATAATTTTATTTCATTTTATTTATACAGATTTACTACGTTTACTTTATTTATAAAGATTTGCAATGCATTTTTTTCTGCAAATTATACACACAAACCCACATGCAAATCACTCTTTTTGTTTTATTAGTGAAATTCGTTGCGTTGTTAAGAATAAATAAACGGAGAAACAGAAGCATTTTTATTTTATAATAATGTTATAGATACACCTACATTAATATGAAGCAAATGTGTGTTAAAATAGATCCCAGAATAAATTTAAATTTAGTGTAATTTGCCTAATTTTTAGAGCACTAGCCCTATAATGTGGTGAAAGTAGCAGTTTATAAGTAAGTTTTACCGTTATTTCGTCAAATCTGAACATCAACAAGTTCAACAACGTGTTTTTTATTCAACGCATTTGAAATTAAGTGATATATGAAGACGTGAGTGGATAAAAGTGGTATGTCGCATAATTCCAATTTTTAATAAATCGAGGTTAAAGTTTTACATTTAATTTTTGAGATAAGTCGCCATGGAACTGATTTTTGTAATAAACTGTGATGCAAAGTTGTGTAAACAACCTAAAATATTATTGGTATGATAGTAATTAAATACTTCTATTATTTAATTTAAAAAAAAGTGAACATAGCTCCCTCTACCATTAACAAAACTTTACTTTTTGCTTTTTAAAATTAACTGTACATAACAACTTTTTCAACTTTTTATTTTCCAAAAATGTCTTAAATAGACTATATTAAGGTCTGTAATCATTTATATGGACATATTACCTTCATCAACGCCAAAAAAACGAAAAAACCCAAAAATGCGACATAACACCTTCATCCACTCACGTCTTGATATGTATGCAACATATTGATGTGATATTTTTACATTGAAAAGTTATTTACCTTTCTTTGATATCAAGTAAATCTATGAGCTTCGGTATACCACCATATCTTCTACAAAATTTGCGACTTTTTCGAATTCTCCCCAAATTTGCAATAGTTTCTGCTGCGAGAATTTGTACGTCTCTTGCTGGATCCGACAATAATCCAACAAGTAATGGTATAGCACCCAAGTCTGTCACTTTCTTTCTTATTTCAATATTAGGAGTAATGTCTTTGAGTACAGCTAACCCTCCTAATACACAACATAAATCTCTCGTCTCTAAAAGATTGACAAGCAATTCTAAACCTCCGATTTCTTGGATAGCCCGCTGGTTGACTTCAACAGTTAAATCATGGTCTTTCAAACATGATAACGAAACCATTGTAGCCGTTTGATTGCCGGCTTTCATATACTTTACAAGTTTCTGTATGTGCCAGTATTCTGGAGGTATTTCTGTCGATTTGATGAGATCAGCCCAGTTGTCTTCATCGGGAGATGTAGACGATGGAGAGGACGCTGATGTATCATCGCCTTCGGTGACCATTACGATCCTGGGAAGACCAACCGTGTCTTGACCTCCATCGGCACTGAATTGAGAAACATTATCACCTTCCATTGTTTATAATACTTATTTATAATAATAAAAATGTATAATGTTAGTAAGTAAATAATTCAAGAAAGCAAATCTGACTGTTAAATGAGTTTGAGTTATGTCAATACTAATCAATCAATACCGTTACTAAGGACCAAAAATTATGGATGACGGCTGATTAGACATTTCGATTTTGGCTTTAGATAACTAGATACTAATATATAAACTAAAAAGTATAGTCGGCATGTTTTATATATATAAAACTATAAACTTTACAAGCTAGTTGTTTTTTTTTATTACCTTTTTCATAAGAATCTTCTTTAAACTTCCACGATTATTTGAAAAATAAAAAACTAATTGGTCCAGCCTTTATCGAGTTATGCGCTTTGCGAAACTTTAGCGATTCATTTTTAATTTATATACTTAGATGAAATTTTTCATTAGATTTTTTTATTTTTCCTGTTTATGAAAAACATGAACGATTTATATATTGTATTATTATACCAGGTATAATTTAAATACTGCGACAGAATACATGCGACATGCATTTTATAAATTGAAAACGAATATTTCTTTATATGTACTTATGTATACTTATTGATTGTTACAGTTTCGGCGAAATGTTAAAGACGTGTTGAAACCAGAACATAATGACCACTTTCTCTTGAGGTGGTTGAGAGGTAAGATTATGAAAAAATCAATACTTAATTGAAACTATTTACCAATTTTGTAATTTTCTTTACTTACTAAAATAGTAAGCTCCATAATAATCACAGTTAATAAAATTTGCATACATTGATGGTAGGTGGTTACCGTGGCCTATAACACAAGCAACAACATAGGTGCTACAAGTGCGCTGCCTATACCATAGAAGGATTAAGGATAAGGGTAAGGGATAAGGAAGGGATGGGGTGTTGGGCTCTGTCTGGCATCCCTTACCCACTCATCGAAACACAACAGCACAAATGCTGTTATTTCACGATAGTATTCTGTTAGGGGAGAGATACTGCCGCGAGGCGGGCTGCCCAAATGACTCTGAAACGCAAAGTGCCCTGCCACTACTTTCTAAATTCAGACAAGAGCCATCTTTAAAATTTCATTCCAAGGTGACCTACCCGGGAATCGAACCCAGGGCTCCTGAGACGTAATGCAAGCACTTGTCCAACGGGCTCGTCAAATGTATATTATTTCATTTGTCTTAGAATGCAGCTAGAATATAGATCTATAGCGCGAATTAAATACATAAGAATCTTTAATAATAAAGAACTCATTTAAAAAAAGGAGCAAACCTAGTAGCTACGCAAAAAAGTTACTTACTTCAAGTATTACTTAAATTAAGATTTATTTCTCCTATTTTCAGCTCGTCAATGGGACGCAGATGCAGCCGAAAAGATGTTAAGAGATGTGAGTAATTTATAAGACACTTTAACTTGAATACAACCTATTTATGCGTATTCACATGAAAGATACTACTTTATCTACCAAATGGTTTACCAATAGTTACTTTACAAAATCACAGCTTGATATATAAATCAACAGGTTATTTAATTAAAATATAATGTTTCAATGATAACTTGTTTAATGTGGCGCTTTAACTCAGGGGTCCCAGGTCGATTCCCGACAGGAAAACATGGGAAAGAAACTTTTGGCTCTCGGCTGAGTGCAGTGTTGTAATCATATAAACCTAACTAGCGAAAGTAATTCCCCTTAGAAGACCGCTGTTAAATAACAGCATGTGTGCTGTTGTGTTCGCAGATTGAGATGAGTAGAGATGTCAAGACCAATTTTATTACCATTTCCAAACTCTTATTTAATCTGAGCCATTTCCTTGATTCCATTTATTTATCCTTTATCCTAATTAGTTGCACTGCTTGCGTTAATAGAAGACGGCATCTATCAAGTGATCAATCAGCGGACTTTTACATTAAAATAATAATACTGCATTTATTAGCTCCATACAATCACAAAACCACAGAATATACAAATGATGAAATTAAATAATAATAAATAAATAAATAATGAAAATTTCGTCGTAAGAGTTTTTAAAAAACGAATTGTAGTTACCATTTCATTTGTATCTTTTTCAAGTCACTAGCGTGGCGCGAGAAGTGGGGCCTGGATACTACATTGCAAACGTGGCAGCCACCGGAAGTACTTGAAAAGCATTTCCCAAGCGGAAGTACTGGCTTTGACAAGGAGGGCTCACCCGGTGAGTTTTAATTTTATTAAACTCTTCCATTTATAGAGTACCTAACTATCTGCTGCCCGCAACTTCGCCCGCATTAGGTACCTATAGTTATATAGTTATAGTTGTAAGTTATATACTAAAACGTTCCTCGAGAACCACTCTATCCTTTAGTGATAAACAGAATGAAACCAAATCTCAGTGCAGTAGTTTTTGAGTTTATCACGAACAGACAGAAAGACAGGTTAACGCGCCGGAGCATCTCAAAAAAAAAAAAAAAAACAAAATGGCAGCCACTTAGAGGGAAAGTGGATTGAACCTCAGTATCTACATATACTCAGTACTACATTATGTATTAATACATTGTACATGTATTAATACATGTGTTACATATGTACATTGTAACTACAAATAAAAATGAATCACTAAATGTGTTGCTAAGCGCAAAAGTCGAGAACGGCTGGACCGATTTTAATTCTGTCTTCACTCGTGGATAGAGGAATAATCAGGGAAGGTTCTTACGTAAAAAAAAGCACCCCGGGCGAAGCCGGGAGCGGGTCGTTAGTATGTAATAAAATACTTAGTTGAAATTTATGTACCTAAAATATGCTAGTCCATGGTATATCACTGAAGACTTACGTTTTAATGAGAATAGGTCTAAAGTTCTAAATTACTGTTCACAGTAATCGTAGTTCCGTTTGTGGGCTTTGACGCATGGGGACTCCTGCACTGCGTCACTAGAACCGATGTAATTCGGATGGTGCTGAAACTTTTGGAAAACTACCTCGCGATCGCGTCGAAACAGGCGCAGACGCATGGACCAGCTGCTATGAAAGTAAGATTTTTAAGTAGACTTAAACATACGCCTTAAGAGCGGGCATAAAGAGAAATAGCCAATCCTAGATTTGAATTTTATCTAAGTAAACAAAGTCTAATTTAATTAATTTTTTTAAATAGATAAATACATTATAAATGAAAGCGACGTCTGTAACAGAAAACATAATACAATGAAATTTTCTCGATAGAAAAAAATCACCAAGTGAGCTCTCATTTCCATCGATTTTAGTTTTATTTTCAAAATGACACACATTACAAAGCTAAAAGTGTATCAGTAATTTCACTTGACATATTATCTAAGGCTGTATGTAACAATTTTTCATTTGACATTGTAGTTTACGAATAATTAATATTTAATACTTTTGGCACTTGTAACATTTTTATTGAGCGAGTTGCGCTATCTTCCGTCGCATGTTGTGCGTAGTTCTACGTATTTTGTGTCACTGTCATGTCCAAGGGGCCACGCGGGTGAAATCACAAATTTTGTTTGCTTTATACCCATTCTTAACTATTTAATACATAGATTTAGAAGGCAACAGTGGCGGGCTTTTACATTCATAAACTGGGCAGGTGTCCGGTGGCAGTACGCACCTTACAGTGCAAAAACATTATTTTATTCTATTCACTAAGAAATATATTCCCTGTTCACATATTCTCCCATATAATTTGTCCTATGAGAGTCAACAATGCACTGGCGTCCCCCATAATAATGTTTGTATTTGTATTTATATGCGACAACTCCATACTATTTTCGGTTGCCAAATAAGTAGCGACAAAAAGGATTCAAAAAAAGTTTTTAACCTTGCGTAGGTTATCTACAGTTTCTAAACTAACATACCTATACTCGTACAATATATTGGGTAAGCCAAAAAGGCAGTACCTAAGTACTTAGAAATAAAAATAAAAGTAATCATCAATTATATATATATTTATATATACACCGGTAATTTTAAATTTCCTTTTCTGTAAAATTTCCTAGATTATAAAATAAAGCTTTGATTTTCATCGTAATAAGAGGAGGTGCCTCTTCGACCTTCGAAGTTTCTGAACTTTCGAATAGGTAGACGAAAGTTGCTTCCACTCGTCTATTCTTCTCTCTGCTTCATCGCCGAATGCCTATTTGTATTTTAGATAACGGTCTTGTTCGATCTCGAAGGGTTCAGCATGAGACAGTACGCTTGGAAGCCAGCTGCCGAAATGGTGTTCACATTGCTACAGATATACGAAGCGAACTATCCGGAAATATTGAAAGTTTGTTTTCTTATAAACGGTGAGTTACTTATAAAATTAAGGAGTTCTTTGAGGTGACACTTCTTTACGCACGATATAAATCTTCACACATTCCACACAGCGCCATCTAGTTCCACAGTAAGCAACTAATGATTGTATTATGAATACCAGACTGTTGATATAATACAGTTACTTTTTTTTGTAAAAAAAAATCATATTATAAATACAAAACATCCATGTTTCAGGTACAAAGGTAAAATGTTAACACATAAAAATGTGCCTGTAGTGAGATTCGAACCCGCGACCGTTTGGTTAACAGCTAGAGTAACTAGCCATTAGCTAGACCAAACGTGTCGTCAAATGAGAGTAAAATTTCAATTTGGGGCCATACAATTGTGTTTAGTCTTGGCGACTTCATGTACGAGTCAATAATGTCCTCGGGTTTACCAGAGTTCAGTGCAAAGTCCTTTAAAAAGATCATGGCCTTTTTAAAAAACATATTTTCCCTCCTTTAAAAACTTATTTACGTTATCAAAATAAAGGAATGATGGATTTATATTGTAATTGTGATAAATGATTATGATAAAAAATGAACTACCTTCGTATTAAGAACAAATCTATATTGTGATGGAAAGTTACTGTAATCACCCCTTTAGAAGACTGGTCCGTCTTCTGAGATAACAGCATTAATGCTGACGTGTATCGGATTCGGATCGAGGGATTAAGGATGAGGGATAAGGAAGGAATGGAGTAATGGGCTCTGGCACCCCTTACTCACTCACCGAAACACAACAGCACATAATTATATTGTTATTTCACGGTGGTCTTCTGTAACAGGGTGGTTAATGTCAGAATGTCCAAATATCAGCAGTATTACATGCCTCTACAAACCTTTATTAGTAAAGTATTATAAGTTACCTACTCATAGATATGGGAACAAATTATTTCAGCTCCAAAAGTCTTTGCACTAGCATTCTCAGTAGTGAAAAAGTTTATGCACGAAAACACATTATCGAAATTAAAAATAATTGGGTCCGATCCGAAGAAATGGCAACCGCAAGTGTTAGCAATCATAGATGAGACGCAATTACCAAAACACTACGGAGGCACTACGGAGGCACTATGGTGGACGAAAATGGAGATCCTAAATGTAGCCTTATTGTAAGTAATCTCATTTATTCTAACTTAATGTTAAAGTGAACGTTTTCACGCCTCAACTATTCAACCAATTATCACGAAATTTTGGGTCAATATTAGTATTAATTATGTATATTACTATTCTTATCAAAGTTTTACTAGTTGCTGCCAAATTGGTGCAGTAGTTTTTGAGTTTATCGCGAACAGACAGACAGATAGACAGACAGACGCGGCGGAGGACTTTTTTTAACATATGTAGTCTGAATCTATGTATATAGTGATAATTACAAATGGATTATTAGTTAGGATGATTGCATTTAACTTCTCTGATAGGAAACGGAGCATACATATTTTTTCTTCTTCCATAAATAATTCTATTCCATAACTGGTTAGTTGTGGTTACAAAAGACATTATAAGATATTATAAGATTAATCCTAATAAAAATATTCTACATTATAAATTCGCAAGATATGTCTTATCTTATAATAGAACTAGCTGTCGCCCGCGACTTCGTCCGCGTTGAAAAAGAAAAAAGTAGCCTATCCTATGTCCTGTGCGTCCAAATGTTTACCTACCAAGTTTCATGAAAATCAGTTAATTCTTTTAAGAGTTATGGAGGAACATACACACATTACATACAATACCTACACTTACAGATTTATTATTAGTATTGATATTTATAATAATATTTATTAACGAATTTTGATTAAACTTTAACGTAGTATTCTGATTATAATGAATTATTCTGATGAGCTATAATTTATAAAGATATGCGGAAGAAGTCGCGGGCAAAAGCTACCTTATCTATACCTAATTTTATTGATTGAAACTCATTGCGTATACACCTATTTTTTCTAGGTGAAGCCAGGAGGCAAAGTTCCCAAATCAAGTTACCAAAAGAACCCCGGCAGTGAAAATAAAAAAGAGTACAATCGAGTTACAATCAAAACTGGTGAAACGCATCACGTTGATTTGTTATGTGCCGACAATTCTGATAGCGTGTTAAGGTAAAAGTGCCTTTATATAAATAACTGACTAGCGACCAGAGGGCCTAGTGCGAGTTTTACTCGATCAAACGCGTCGAACGCGTAAACGTCAATTTGTATGGGAATGAAGCAGCGCCACCTAGTGGTTAACGTGTACGTCTGCTTCATTCCCATACAAATTGACGTTTACGCGTTCGACGCGTTTGATCGAGTAAAACTCGCACTAGGCCCTCCGATCCTGGCTTCGCTCGGAATCCATTTTTTAGCACATAAATCTTACTTATTTATCCGTCTTTCCTAATAGTAAAAACAGTTGGGTGATTTAAAAGTAGTTGGCGAAGAAACAGACAGCCGCTGATAGTTTTGGCGAATTGGTTGCAAAATATATTTTTTTAATTAATTATATTTTATTATACAGGGCGTCCTAAGACTATGCGACATGAAGGGAAGGTACCTTAAATATCGTAGATAGGATATTTTTTCTAAAAGAAGACTTCATGTTATTTTTAAAAGTTAGTAATACTTCATCAAAGATGTTTTCTAAAAATTACTTGCTTAGTCTGGGAATCGAACTGAATTAAATGTGAAAAAAAATCACCCGTATTTTTATGATGTCAATCGAAAGAATGGATAAAAAATAATAATTCTTCTTAAGTAATATAGTATCTTAAAAGAATGGAATAACGTAGAATATTTAATTCAAATTTCAAAAGTATTATTTATTGCCGACGACGTCGTAATTTATAGAAAATCTTTGAATGCAATATTACTAACTTTTAAAAATAACATAAAGTCTTCTTTCAGCAAAATATCCTATCTACGATATATTTTAAGGTACTTTCCCTTCATGTCGCACGCATAGTCTTGGGATGCCCTGTATATTACACTTTCCGCGAAAACTTACCTAACTAAAGGTGAAAACGGCATCAAATCCGTTGCGTGTTTTAGGAGTTAGCGAATATACAAACATACAGACGCGGAAAGCGACTGCAAATTATAATATATTAGAGGAAGATAGGTAGATATATTTATATTAATTTGATTTTCAGATGGGAAATAGGCGTAGAGAGTCACGATATAAAATTCTCAATAAGCAGACGCGACGACGAAGGAAACGAATCGGTAGTTCACGGACCGAGCAAAGTTTCCGAAGGAGCGATCGATGTTGGAGTCTTGCCTGTCACGGGACCATCTACTTGTAAGTTTTTTAAGTGAAAACTTCTTTACGCGTTGGGCATTTTTGAGATGGACTAAAATCATTTAACTCGTCATGTAAGCGTTGACAACTGCATATGAAAGTAAACTTACTAGATATGATAATAAGGATTAATATGGTTTACACCTCTGACCAATAAAATAGTTTCATATAAACGTCAAACCTTTTTAATGGTCTGTTATTACGAATTTATTATTGTCATTGTGTGTCAGTGTCATATATAATTTTTCTCTTGGATTTCTTGCGATCAAAAATTTGCTACAATTTACCTAATTCGATAATGCCAAGGAATTTAAATATCATACAATTATTTTTGTGAAGCTACGTTTTCACTTCTTACGTGAGTTCAACGACTGACATGTTTTTTTTATACAATAATTATGACTTTACGTATGTGTACCTTTAGCTATGTATTAGTTTAAAAATACCCCAAAAGCTTATGTTATATGTTATCCCAGAATTAATTATTTTTCTTTTTTAAATTTCAGACACCGTAGTTTTCGATAACACCACCGCTTTTCTGAGAAACAAGAAGGTGTTTTATGATATTTTAATATCGGTGCCGACGAAAGATCTCAATATTTCGGATATGCCTGAAGACAATGAAGCCAGTACAGCTACCACGGATTTGTAAATGAACAATTCGTCGCAACTCAAATTCACGCGGGAGTTGATTCGTCTTTGGCATTGTCTCTGGTAGACAAAGAACCACAAAGAGCGCATTGAAGTGTCACTTCGTTAAAAAATGTTTAATTAAACGGAACGCCATATTAAAGGCGCGGGATGTAATAATTTGTTTATTAAAGCATTAATTGATAACATTTTTACACTCAAATGCAGTCGTAATTCGAATATCTAAATTGAAAAAAATATCTTTAACAGCGCCGTCTATCGCTGATGGGATGACAAGTTGAATTAAATAAACTTTATTTTAAAACTACAAGTGGCATAGATATTTGTTTCAGTAAGCGTTTATACAACTGTAATTTATACTGTTATTTTACTGTGGTATTCTGTAAGAGGGTGGATCTGTAAGGATGCCAAAATGACTGTGAAACGCAGTGTGCCCTGCCACTACCTAACAAATAAATTAGACTGCGACTGTTAAATAAATCAATGTACATACATAATTTAATGAAAATTTTACTTTTTTTATGTCAAAATCATAAAAATTACAAAATAATTTTGAATGATAAAATCATGGTGTGCTGTAAATATTTTTTTAGACTGCATAAAATAAAATTGTATAGGTTAGTCATAACACAACATTGATCATATTATTTAAGTGTTATTTGAAAATAAATGGTTTGTTCGATTTATTGCATTTTCCTTTTAAATTAAGTGAGCTACCACGGCTGACAGTGAACATTCTAATTATTATACACTAACTCCTGGTTTCGCCCGCCTGATAAAATAAAAATATATTGTGAAAATTCTTAGCGATATATTACAAAGAATTATATACACTCTTAAAGTTTACTCCTCTTCAAACAGCATTTGCAATAGATCCCTTTTAGCACACTGACTTCCTTCCAACCTTTGAACTCCCTTCCATTTGATTATTGTAGGAATAACCATGAGTTTGGTACGGCTGTCTGTTCTAAATGGGCACTGTTTATCCTTCCAACTGAAAATTAAACTATGCTTAAAAAGTGTAAAATATAGCTTATATTATTATTGTGATCTAGATACTAGATCACATATAATTCAAGTGGTTATCTCAAAACACTAAGGCTTATAAATAAGCTATTGGTAATGCATTCACTTTTAACAGTTAAGGTATAATAAACAAAACTCAGGACATTAGTGGCACTAATTAATATAAGACTATATTAATAGAAGGAGGTTAGATTTCATGTGGTGTACTGTTTCCAAAACAATATGGATGGATGCCACATTTACAATAACAAATTTTATCCTAAGGGGTTATCCAAGTCAATGAGCAAACCACGGTTTAAATATAATCCAATTAAATCAAATAGAATAATTTAAATTTTAAAATGTGAATGTTTACAATGAATTAATTTAAAATTATAATAAGCTATTCAATTATACTCACTAGTCTCTATCGCCAACATCAACATATGCAAAAATCACACTTTTGTTTAGTTCAGTCAGGAATGCCTTCACTATTGGTTCAGCTAAAAAATTAAAGGCAATTAAAATATGTATGTAAATTTTATAATAAACAACAAGCTATAGGGAGGGCTCCATCAACACCTACAGAAGGTGTTGGCTCCACTCAGACTACTTTGCAAGATCAAATCTGGAGTAAGGAGATACATAGACAAACTAAAGTCACCAACACAACCTAGTGGATTAGTAAGTTGATAAATGGTAATAAATTACAAACAAGGCACATGGTATTACGAGCAGATGGCCACTGGGCTTGAAAAGTTCCTGAGTGGAGATCCATCAACAAGATCAACAGACTAAAAAAACCCAATAAAGGCTGCAGGTCAACTCTAGGTTTTAACTGCTTCTAACTAGTAATAAGGCTAAGAAATTAAAAAACTTAATAAAGTTATTCATTATAAGCCTGTATCTGAGATGATGAAAGCAAAGGTTACTAAGAAAATTAAAAACTTAATGAAGGTATTCATTATAAGCCTGTGTCTCTCCACTATTAGATATAACCCTCTCCCAAACTTGCCACCAGACACAATCCTCTGTACTTCACATCCAACAGCTTCGTGTGATGTCTTTCAAGCCGCCCGTCCACTTGGCCGCTGCTTTTTCCAATTTGTGGCCTCCATTCGAGAACTCATCTACCCCAGCGGTTATGCACTCTGTGATAGATGTGACTGGCCAGCCCATTGCTATTTCTTTCGACTAGGTATATTGACAACTCTGGTTCTTCCTTTAGTTTAGTAAATAAATATTACTATCCTAACATAATTATCTAAAAAAACTACTTTATATTTATAAGGCAATTGAAATTTTTATGGTAAACTACTATTACTACTTATTTTTTTAAATATTTATAGGTATACCCATTTGGCAATATATACACCAACTTCTACCATTTTCTTTCTTCTTGCCAGTAAATAAAAAATATACATCAGGATTTTTTGTAGATATATTACCAATATAGTTTGTAAATTCATTATAATCGTTCAGATTAATTGTTACAATTTTACTTTTAGCAGGCATGTTAATTTGACGCTAGTAAATAAATAACTGGCAGTATTTGACAGACAGAATATAAACATTCATTCTAATAATTATTCATTATTGTTTCATAAATACCTTCAACGCAATCAGGGCACCAACTTTGGCCATTTGGCAATTTTGATCCAGAGAAATAAAATAAGACAGGAGGGCCATTGGGATCTATGTTTTCTGTATATTTAGAAAAATCTTCAAATCCCTTTATTTCTACGTATGACACCATTATGCCGACAAATCTGTAGTTTAAGCTTATACTAATTACACCTTCTTTATCCTAAAACCAAAACGAAGTAATTGAATGGAAGTAACGTTATAATTATAAATTATAAAATCACCACAAACCCAGTTCTACCTACAAATTAATGATAAAATTGATAAATAAATGAAGCACTGATATGATAAAGATAAACTGCTGATAAAAAAATAGATACAAAAAACTATAAAATTGTGTACCTCTGTGTGCCTCTGTGGTTATGCAGAACAAATAAGTGAAAACACAGAATATTATAGTAATTAATAGGGGAGTAATTTAGTCGAGTAATTTAGCAAATAAATTAGTAACTAATCGTGCACCAAAAAAATTAAGTTGTCACGTCGCGTATTCAGTTTGATTTTTTCATTTGATCGTAATGCAAATTGCAAAAGATTTCTGGGTGAGTAGTGTGAGTGAGTAATATCTTCAGTAATGAGTAGTTTATCTACTTTTCGTCACTAAAACTTAATGCGGAAAGGCTAGTATTAATTGTTACGCTGTTTGAAATATAGTTTTGTTCTATGTACTTATACCATACCTATAGTATAGAGTATATTCATCTTATAAATAAAGTAACATTCATTAAACTGTGTCTCAACTCAAGAAAGATTTTAAAAAATTGTGTTGTTTGTTTGAAAAACCGTTATGCCAGTTGAGTTTATTAGGAGATACGGAGTGTTTAGATTTATTTCATTTATTAAATTGAATATTTCTATTAAGTGATTTGTGAGCGAGAAATCTACTATAATTGGCCATGGAGACCGATTCGACACAATCTCCTTTACACGCTAAAACATTAGCTCAGTTGTTGCCTGACATCAAAGGTAAAGTGAAGTGATTTTTATTTTTTTCCTGTTATTTATCAGTTCTAAACAAATAAATTTTATCCTATTTTTTTTAGGTATAATAACGGAGAGTGCTATGAGAACTCTTACGGCTAAAAAGCAGAATCGTGCTACTGTTAATCGAACAACCGAAAGATTGTACAAGCCTCTTACTATGGCTGAAATGGCAGTTGAAATTAATGGTATGTTATAAAAAAAGTAACTGCAAAATCTATATAAACATAAAAGGTAATTTGTGTATATATGTTCCATATGGACTCCAAAACCGCTGAACCATCAGATTAGTCCAATGGGTATTCCTGTGAAGTTTGGTAGCGATGCGATCGGACGCGGACGAAGTTGCGAGCAAAACCTAGTTAAAATATATTTTGGGAGATATATAAAGCAAAATCTGATTAAATATGCAAGTGTATCGATTGTAGTTTATAATCAATATATTCAATAGAATCTATATAATTATGTATTTTATACTAGCGACTTGCGCTGATGCAATTACATACTGTTATACATATATATTATATATTATATACATATAATACATATATATTATATAGATATACTTACATAAAATTATATAGGTAGTTAGTTATATTTTATATACTTTTACTTCAGCCCAGCAGTATTCACCAATAAAGTATTTGCTTTTCAATTTGTTTTTATTGTTACCTTTTCAGCCATGGGAAATGAAACTCTAAGAGCTTTACCAACGCCTTCAACAAATATGTCAACAAGAAAAAAAGCTTGGAATACGTCAATAAAAGTTGATAAGAAATTTGTGAATCGTAATGCAAACACAAATCCTAATTTGAAACCAACGAAAAAGATTCTTTTTCGCCAAACCCCTGACCCAATGGCAATGGTAATAGCATTTTTTTTTTAAATATCATCCACCTTGTTTTCATATTTATACACAAAGAGGTCTAAAGAATGAAACAGTTTAAAAAAAAAGTAGTAATCAAGTGTAACAAAGTATAACAATAGCCCATTGGTTCGTCTAATAGTTTCCTTAAAAAGATCTGCAAAGTTCTGAAATACTAGACAGAATTGCTGTAAGTGTCTTAGAAAACCTTTTTTTTTTTTCATACAGTTGGACAGAATAATATACCTTACCTTGACTAATAAATCAATCGGCTAACTCAATTTTTATAATTTTTTAAATATATTTTAAGTATACTTATTAGTATTTTCAGTATCTAAATGCCTTTATTATAATGGAAAAATAGAGTTAATCTATACCAATATATAAAGCTGAAGAGTTTGTTTGTTTGTTTGGTTGTATGTAATCTCAGGAACTACTGGTTCAATTGAAAAATTCTTTTTGTGTTGG
Organism: Synanthedon formicaeformis; assembly: GCA_945859745.1. Classification (NCBI taxonomy): domain Eukaryota; kingdom Metazoa; phylum Arthropoda; class Insecta; order Lepidoptera; family Sesiidae; genus Synanthedon; species Synanthedon formicaeformis. Next base: position 2,169,978 of record OX243956.1, on the reverse strand, counting down.
ATAGTCCATTTATCAAGGAAGGCTATAGGCTATAGAGAACGTGGATGAATAATAGTAATTATTAAATTAAAAAAGCACATAGTTAGAAGTTAGAAATTTCTCAGTACCCATCAGTAAGATTGGATATCTGTAATTAATATTACACTAAAAGAGAAATATATTAATCTGTAATTAATATAAAACTAAAATAAAACAAAAAAAGGTTTAAGATTCTAACATGACACTAACCCAAAGACAACAATGAGCCAATTACTAATTCTTAAAGAATAGCCCTGTTTTTTTATATTTATTTTATATATTTTTTTCAGTCTTTTAATCAATCAAGAGCAATATCAAATAGAAATATACCTAAATTTCCTAAGCCCGAATCATATGCCAAGAAAGCTCTTGCAGTTAATCCATGTAAGCTTTTTTTTATTTTATTTTTTTAAAATTAAAAAGTAATGAAAACAATGTAATCCTTACTAATATTATAAATGCGAAAGTTTGTCTGAATGTATGGATGTTTGTTACTCTTTCATGCAAAAACAACTGAACCACCAATCAACATGAAATTTTGCATACACGTTGTCTGGGACACCAGATAGGACATAGGGCACCTTTCATCGTTCAACGTGGATGAAGTCGCGGGCACCAGCTAGTGTAACATAAAACTTTTTTTTTAATGTTAAGGTTGACAGACGCATGTCTGACGGTCCACTTGATGGTAAGTGGCTACCATCACCCTATAAAACAAGCACCGCCACAGGTGTTGCAATGAGCTGCCAAAGTACCAACCATAGTGACATTGGAAAAGGAAAATGGGGCTCTGGTATCCTCTACTCATCACCAAAACACAACACACATATATGTATTGTTATTTCACATTGTAAGGGGTTGGTAATTTATTATCTAAATAGGTACTAAAAATTTACATATTCTGTTTACAATTTCAGCAAACGAAGTAAGAATCAGCGGTGTATACAAAATACCATTAACACCCAAAGAGGCTAGCAAGCAATTAAAATTAATAAAAGAGTCTTCAACCAAAAAATCTTGTTCAAACAAAGAAAACTCTTATAAAACATCTGTCGTGAAACCTAAAAAAAAGTTGTTTGTACAAGAAGACACTCCTCTATCGATCAATTCAACGGGCTATGATAGTTTTTTGCAACATGAAAAAGATATTAATGATATAGTGAAAAAAACCGACGCACTGAATAGAGAAGTCGCCAAAAACACACGTACCAATTCTCTATCAGCGTCTACTCCCTTCAAAGAATATAGAAATGTTGAACAATGTTTTGATGATGAATCCAGTCGTCTCGAGACTTCTAATATTCAAATGGCGGATACAATGATAAATTTTGCCGAATTGCCATCGTCATATGAAAATAAAAAGGAAGACGATGCTCTTGTACCGTCACTGTGTGATATATTACAAAAAATCACAATCAAATCAGTGGACAGTGCAGATTCCTTGGAAGATCTAGTGCATTTAAAAGAGTTGACTTTGAACACGTTGAAAACTCTAAATAAAATAAAAGAATCTGAGGAAGCGAAACTAGCAAAAATTGAAGATTTGATAGCACTAAAGGAAAATCTATTGAAAAAGAATGAAGTGGTCGATACGACTAACATAGTAGAAACTGTAAGTTTAGAGGTGAATACTAAAAAAGAAGAAGTTAAAAACTCGAACGACGTACAGCCAGTTATAAAGTCTTGTTTAAAACCTTCGTACAAATTGCCAAGAAGAAACTCTTTAATCAAGAGGAAAATACTATTTCAACACAATTCTTCGACAGAGGAGACACCAAAAAAGGGGAATGTCAGAGCGCAAACTATGTACATGAATTTGAAGGCACGGCTTCCCTATTTGAGTACACCTTTGGGGAAGAAACAGAATGTGCAAGTCCGGGACACACCGGCTAAAATCTCGCATAAGTTACAAGAACAATTAGATAAGTTGTACAATGAGAAAATTTGACCATAAATTATTGCTTTAAACGTACATATATTACTCGCTTCGGCCGCCGACGAAACCAATGGCTTCGAAAACAGTTTCCGACACATCTTTGCATTTGTGGGAAAGGGACAAAACACTTTTTTGTATTTCCTTAACACAGGCATTGGCTATTACCTATTTCGTAGAAAGAAAAAAAAAATTCTTTGTACGTAACTGGTTTCGTATCAAGAAAAAATTCTTTGTACGTAACTGGTTTCGTAGCAAGAAAAATCTTTGTACGCAACTGGTTTCGTAGCAAGAAAAACAATTCTTGTAACGTAACTGGTTACGTAGCGTTGGTTTCGTAGGCGGCCGAATTTATGACAGAGTCTAACCTGCACAGGATGTGGAACATAATAATTACTTTCATATTGTTGGTTATGTTACTATTATTATTATTTATCAAAAAAGAACGAGTTCACTTGATTGTAGGTGGCTAAGAGCAAGTGCCGATTTTAGATGAGCCCTTGAAGGGTCTGAACTTGGAGCTTTACTTTGATACTCGCTAGGCGACTTGCAATTCGCCAGTCGAGAAGATTCTAGAATGTTCGTATCACTTCGCTACTCACAAGGTGACTCGCTAGGCTCTAGGAGCTAAGCAAGCCGCCTGTCAGAGCGGACATAGCCTTAAGAAATATGGATGAAGCCGGCCATAAACATCCATATTTCCTCAGGCATCCATCCATAGTGATGTGCCGAATATCCGTATCAATATTGTTAAAAAATATATTGCCATAACTAAAAAACTTGTGTACCTATAAGTAGTTTGTTATATTTTAGATAATGTTAATTTAATTAAATATAAAAGGGATTTAATTACTACATTTTCTATGCACCTATTAAAATTGATTATTTAATTGTGTAATAATTTAATAAATGCTTAAATTAATATATGATGCAAAACTTGTGTGCTTATGTGATATTATAAATTGCCTCGCCTTATTAATATCACATAAGACTTGTGAAGTTTTTTACCATAAAGAGCTGTAAAGAAATTATAAATATTATGTAAGCAAATCTATAGTTGAGTTTTAGCTTTAATTTATGTAATGTCTATGGTTTTTTTGTCTTTAAAATACATGACGTGTTATTGTAATTTTTATATTACTTGTATAGTACAATACCTACTCAATTTTATATTTTGTAAGTGGTCGTAATATTGCGCGTTTTTTATAATTTTTCATATGAGGTATTTTAATTTATATGAATAGAAAATTTATAAATTTGGGTTTTAAAATAAACATAAGTATTATTTAAAAAAAAAAACTTTTTTATTGTGTGGTAAAATGGGCTTGCCTTTTATTTGTTATTGTCGGTGTCAGTCAAATCAATTTTTCCTTACAAAACATTACTAGATTCACAAGAAAAAATTGCCGGTTTTAAAATATAAAATTACTAGCTGTTGCACGCGACATCGTCGGCGTAATATACAAAATATTTCAATATTCATCAGGGATGTCGGCTTCTAATGATAAAAGAATTTTTCAAATCGGTCCAGTAGTTTCGGAGCCTATTCAATACAAGCAAACAAACGATCAAATCTTTCCTCTTTATAATATTAGTATAGATAAACTTTTCAGTTCAATGAAATGTAAAATTTAAATTTGCTTTTACAGTTTCGATCATGGCTGACATAGACTAAATCAATTCTCCCACTTTAGCAGCTGCGGCTCTAGTGCGAGTTTAAAATGCTCCTCTTAGCGAGAGGGAAAAAATTTACATTTTTTTTTAAATAAATATCCACTTAGATTACTTTCTTTTGTAAAATACATATTATAAATACAAACATCCATGACTAGGTGCAAAGGTAAAATGTTAACACATAAACATTTGCCCCTAGCGGGATTCCAACCCGCGATCGTTTGGTTAACAGCTAGGCTTACTGACCACTAGACCAAACGTGTCGTCCAAATTTAACATACAAAAATACAAAAATTTACGAGTGTGGGCATTATAAACTCATGCTAGAGGCACTGTAATATCCTTCATATCTCCTTTTAAAAATATATAGTGTTCTGTGTAAATAATACTTTTTGGCTCCTGTCACAGATCAAGTATAAGAAATTATAAATTCAACGACACAGACTATCTTTTACTCAATGTAAAATTGTAAACAATTCATAACGTCGTCGATACGATAATAATAATAACATTTTAGATAATTTGAATAGTGACGTATTTATCACTAGTGTATTTATTCAGCATACACTGGTGTGCTACTTATCTTTTCATTTACGGGACTACTGTAAAATAAGACATTATTATAGAACATTTATCTTATCAGAATAATACTTTGAACATGGCACTTTCAAAACCAATTTTAAATTTAGTGTCTTCCTATTTACAAAATCTATATCTATATCCTATTAAAACCAAAGCTATAACGAGGTAAGTGAGAAGAATAAATCAAAGTTAATTTATGTGATATTTTTTTAACTGGACTTGGTCAAAGGTCGTATTGATAGCAGGTGTCTTTTACGTATAGGTATACTTTGCTTACGTTTATTGAAGCTGCCTATGCGTGTTTTTGGTATGTTTATGTTTTAATACTTAATCACTACATACTATTATAAAACAAAGTCCTCCGCCGCGTCTGTCTGTCTGTTCGCGAAACTCAGAAACTACTGCACCGATTTTCATGCTGTTTTCACCAATGGATAGAGTGGTTCTCGAGGAAGGTTTTAGAATATAATTTACAAAGTTACGCGGGCGAAGTCGCGGGCAGCAGCTAGTATATACTAAAAACATAATTATTATGAGAATTGAAATATCATTTTTCAGTTGCATAGTTGGTACAGCCGGCAGCATAACATCGCAAGTAGTCGCCGGAGAATCTTTGAGATTGGACCCAGTTCTTGCCTTCGGTTTATATGGGTAAGACTTTGAAAAATTGTTAAGTTTACATAATATTGTTGTTTGAAAGTTTCATTTCAACTAATTGTTGTAAATTAAATCCATGTTTTTATTAATCACAATTTTATATATTTTTCTTCTATATGTATGTCATAGATCTCTTAAAATACTGAAACAATTTTGATAAAAAAAAATTTGTGTCAGCTCCGACACATGGCTGGGGGTTTACTTACAAATATAAAATTTAAATTTTCACAATAATTCTAACATACCAAAAGAACAACATTGTTCTTTGAGAGATATTCTAAAAGATTAAAAAAATTAGAATGTAACTATAACGCATTCATGTAACAATTCTGATTTTACTCCTATAAATTTTCATACCACAGGCTTATATAATACTAGCTGGTGCCCGCGACTTCGTCCGCTTTGAAAAAGAAAAAAGTAGCCAATCCTGTGTCCTGTACGTCTAAATGTTTATCTACCAAGTTTTATGAAAATCAGTTAATTCGTTTAAGAGTTATGGAGGAACATACATACAGAAAAAAATTCTAAAAATCGTCAATTTAGTTTCAGTATCAAGTATAGAACCTATAAACACGATATCTCTGAAAACAAAGTAAATTACTCCTTGACCGACCCTAACAGATTTATTATTAGTATTGATTAATATATTTTACTAGCTGGTGCCCGCGTTCTCTATAGCCTATAGCCTTTCTCGATAAATGGTTTATCCAACACAAAAAGAATTTTTTAATTTGAACCAGTAGTTCTTGAGATTAGCGCGTACAACTAAACAAACAAACTTCAGCTTTATATATTGGTATAGATAGATAGAAAAAAAAAAGAAGAAAGAAAAACAAGAAATACAAACAATTGGCTCATTGTTCATCCTGACACATTGCCAATCGATTCTTAAGGAGTAAACTCCAAAAATGTATGTTTGAGCGAGGTCATGGATAGATTTTTGATTAAAATCTTATTTAAATTAAAAAAAATTAAAGACTGCTTGCCTGAATATAATTATAATACTTGTGTTATTTCAGATTATTATTTGCCGGAACAATCCCACACTATTTCTATGAGTTCATTGAGGGGATATTTCCAGAAGACATTGTGTCTTTTCCTTTAGCGAAGAAACTGATATTTGAAAGGGTGATTTTTGCTCCGATCATGCAAGCGTTCTCCCTCTACACATTGGCACGGTTCGAAGGCAAAAATCATGCGGCAGCCTTGAGACAGTTAATCGCTTTATATTGGAATGTAATGGAAGCTAATTGGAAATGGTTGACATTATTCCAAGTTGTTAACTTGGCATTTATCCCACCTATGGTGAGTATTAAGTTATGCTAATACTCTTATTTTTTTTAAAATAGGTTCAGTATCACGTACTGACCCTAAATGCACAAAATCCTTACAAATTAGGCGGGCGGAAGTGCCGCCATTTTGACAAAAACCATTTCGACCTATATCTCCGTAACCGTGCACTTGAGGCCAAAAATTGTAATAACCTTTACTGTAGATAAATAAATTTCCTATCTTTTTAGTACTATAACTTACCGTTTACGACTTATCCAAATATATTGATTTGTTTAATGGCCATAAAGAAATAGTAAAACACGATTTAAGTAAAATCGTAATTAAAACAATAGGGAATTAGCTCACTTATTCAAAAAACCAATCAATTTTATCTAAAATGTTTTTTTTTTTTTTTCAATTCTTTGCACATTTAACATCTGTACGATTATGACGTTGTTTGACATGGTCATGATAATTAACTGTATAATTTCCGTTTATTTAATATAATACAAATACCGAATCATTGAATGATGTTTCTATGCAACAATGTTGATAATGCGATGAGCTCACCTTAACTTTTTCTTTTTCAGTTAAGAGTACTTTTCATGAACTTCGTAGGTTTTGGTTGGGCGATATTTTTGGCTAACAAGAGAAGACAACAGAGTCAAAAAAGAGATAATAAGTAATATTATTTCCAAAGACGAGGTGCGATTTCTTTGGTGGCGGCTTAGAGTTGAAGTGAAAATATTGAAAAAATATATAAGGTAGTACTTTTTCACTACTTAATTTGTAAAATATCTTTCAAACTGTGACAATAGTAGTAATAAAACTGATCATATATTAATAAAAATATTTATATGCATTGTTAACGTGATTAGTAGGAGTGGATAGGTCAGTAAATTAAAAATGGGTATTTTAATAATTAAATTTATTCGACAACAGTAATGGGATTTTTAAATGTTATGATAAATTAGTATATTATACTTAGTTATGTGATATTAATGTATTTAATATTTGTATTTGTTAAATCGAGTTTTTGATAGAAGTGCATTTAAAAACATGTTGAAAAAAAACATATTTTTTATATTCTTTATTAAAATAAAATATAATAAAAATGAATTGTTTTATTCAATAAAAAGTTTTATTGCTTGGTAATTGAAACTAATTTTCAATCTTACAGAACACTTAGAATAATGACTAGATAAATCGTCTACTTTGCTTACTTAAATTGTTTTAATACACTTAAGTTATTACTAAAGTTAACTTATTTTAATATTAATAAATTAATAAATTAATAAATGGGTTCCAAAAATAAAATTCCAAATCAAGTAAAAAAACATACAAATTAAAATCATAATCACTTTAAATATATTGCACTTAAAAGTTTTTGGTGTAAATGAGTATTTCTTAGTAATATCTAAAAAATAATATTATCAACAAAAATAACAAAATAATATACCTATGTAATGTAGGTACAGGTAAAAAATATAAATTAATGAAATAATATTCATAGATTTTTTACGAGATTCAATTACTTATTACATTTGACTAGAATAAAATTAGGAATGTAAACTAAAAAAATATAAATTATATTTATAATATGTAAATTCACAGATTTTTATGAGATTCAATTTTTACATTTTGACTAGAATAATATTAGAATGTAAAATAAAAATATATAAATTAATGGAATAATATGTAAATTAACAGATTTTTTACAAGATTAAATTACATTTTGACTAGAATAAAGTTAGGAATGTAAAATAAAAAAAATATAAATAAAATATAATACCTATGAAATTCACAGATTTTTATGAGATTCAATTATTTCATTTGACTAGAATAAAGTTAGGAATGTAAAATAAAAAAAATATAAATAAAATATAATACCTATGAAATTCACAGATTTTTATGAGATTCAATTATTTCATTTGACTAGAATAAAGTTAGGAATGTAAAATAAAAAAATATAAATTAAATAATAATGTAAATTCACAGATCTTTTACGAGATTCAATTATTACATTTGACTAGAATAAAGTTAGGAATGTAAAATAAATTATTTATATTAAGTAGGTACATAGGTATTCCATATACGTTCTAATTTTACAAACATTTGTAACTTATTTCTTTGATAGTTTAAGACATTAATTCGTTTTCCCAACGGTATCCCTTTATATAGTATTATAGTTACTAAAATAGAACTGTCATTAATTTACCTACAACACCCGATTTTTTATATAGAAATCTTTATACAATATTTGTCTGTTTGGTCGCCTAAAATCGAAAGTTGAGAGCTGAAAAAATTAAAATTGCTTCACATTAGGTATAAAATACCTAGGGGATAATGTAATTAACAAACATCTTTTCAAAAAGATCCCCTAAAAACTAGGGGATCTTTTTGAAAAGGTGTTCTTTTGAGAAATCAAATAAATTTGCAGCATTTTAGCTCCCTCTTAAGAAAGTACATTTTAACAAAGCAAGACAGAAAAACCACAGATGTGCAACATTTGTTTTTGGTTTCATTATATGTGTATTTGGTTAATTTAGAGTTGATTTTGACATATATAAAATATATAATGAATAAATTAACTGTAGTTCTGTCCTGTCAAAACTTTTTTTTATAATTCTAAAAATAGGTACCTGTGTATTTTGTTTATTTTTAAAACAAGTACCTACATTATTTCATTTCATAGTGAAAGCAAATTCATAACAGGAACCTTTATGGCGAGCACGCTCAATTTCGTTCCCCTAAATAAATATATTAGCTTTTCTTACATATTAGATTCAATCATTCTAAATTCAGTTTATAATATTATGCAAATATAGAGGTGTTGGTTGAAATTCTTAATTTTACAAAATTCTATATCAATAGCCTGTACTCAAGTGCTGGTCACCTGTTATGGTTACCCACAAGTAAAATGTGCATTTAGCCGTGTTGAAACAAAGTACATGTTTTTGTCGTTTACATAGTTACATAGACTAAAATCAAATATTGTACTACACGTATAGTCTGTCAGAAGTGTTGAAACTAAAAAGTAACAATAGTGTTGTCTCTTTCTTATTAAAATTCATTTATTTTCACGTAACCAGACCCATATTTTACATTTTTTTTTTATACATTAGTTATTAATATTTAACTAAACAGTTCCTAATTAAATAAAATAAAAGCAAATTTTTTATATATGTACTATATACTAACAGTAATAAGATATTCAACTACATGTTTAGATGGTTAGAACGGGACAAAACTACAGTATTGCCACTTTTTATTTCAACACTTTTCTGACACTGTAAATGTTGAATTTGTAAGAAACCTTTTTTCTTCATTATACTTCCGTGGTTATTCAAAATGGCGCATAACTGGCCACTTTTTGGGATTTTTAATTTTTTGGCAAAGCATTTTTTTTTTTTAATTATTTATTCGCGTTCACGAAGGATTGTCGGTGATCCAGACCAGCTTCTCTGCGAGGACTTGCTGCTGACATAGCTTCCGGATGAAGGAGATGAGGGCGTCGGACGTCTGTATGGTATCGGTCGTTTTCGGGCGCTGTTAGTATGTTAGTAAATATGAAATAGGTTATATGAATATTTTTAGTAGTGATTTTGATCATAAAGCGCATGCTCCTTATATTTTGGTGAAGTGATTAATGAAACAATGGCTGTACTGTACATTATTGTTAAGAAAACATCAAAGTTTCTATGTTATTTCATGGTCTATAAAAATTGAGGACGTTAAATATGCTGTCAACGATTTTTTTTTATTAAAAATGAAAATTAATTTAATAAATAAATAAACAAAATTCACTATCACTACATATTATAAAACAAAGTCCTCCGCCTCGTCTGTCTGTTCGCGATAAACTCAAAAACTACTGCACCGTTTTTCATGGTGTTTTCAACCAATGGATAGAGTAGTTCTCGAGGAAGGTTTTAGTATATCATTTACAAAGTTACGCCGGCGAAGTCGCGGGCAGCAGCTAGTTTAATAATAAAAAAACTGAATCATAGTTAACTTGTTAGCCCCGAAAATTGCTAAGCTAATGCGCTTGACCCATTGAAATAATATTAACTTTGCAAGTCTTCGCCGCCATTTTAGTGACGTAATTTGGTAACACACAACACTGGCTGGCGCGTTTGTACTTTGTAGTGATGACGTCACTCAGATGTTAATATAACAAGGTTCCGCTGGCAAGCAGGTCGACAGTTGGTAAGTTGCTATTAGCCTGAGGACACAAGCAACGCCAGTGCGATGCCGATGCCACTACTTTCAAATAATATGTATGTAATACCTACTAATTTGTTTCAATAAATTAATTAATCAAAAATCAGTAGAAATATTAAATCTGATCAAAATTACAAGACAATGGAATGCCAATATTAGAGTATGCAACTTGACTTGTACTTCAAGTGTAATTCACAATTTTGTAAAAAAAAAAAATCATCATTCCAAAAAATAAATAAAACGGACTACTAACGAGCATCTACCATGCATTGATTAACCGGTGCTTTTATACTATTAAAATAAACTTATGAAATTGAATATAATTATTATATAAAATATACCTTATTCATTATAATAATGAACAGTATAAAGCATCGGTTCTTCTTATATTCTAGGTAGCGATAGCAAATGAAAAAAAAAAAACCAAATTCTTACAATAACATCTTTATTTGAACAAAATAATAATTGAAAGTACACACGGAATTGAAATACACTGCATCTACGGTGCTTATAATTCCTTTTCACAATAATAGTAATGTTGGCAATTGCCATAATATTCCTATTGAATCGGCTTACTTTCTTCTATATTTGTATTTGTTGGAACCATATGTAAGGCCTATTGTGGGTGCGCTACGGAAAAAAAATCAAAATATTTCATAAAACATTACATGATAAATAATAAATATCTAAGTCAATTACTTAAAATATTATGTACCTGAGAAGCGCAAGAGTCGTTATGATAAAATGTCTATTATTAATAACCAGAAAACTTTTTGAGGAACATAATTATATAGTTTTTTTTTTTAAATTGTTACTAGCCTCTTTGTATGATTCCTCGACTGGCCGACTAATACTGAATCAACAGGACTAAAGAGAATAAAAGCTTTAGTTAGAAACACAAGAATTAATCTCACACAAGTTTCTTCAACTCGTAAGATGCTGCTACGGTAATAAATGTTGCGATTAAATTCATACTTGTGATGTTATTTCTGTGAGTGTCGTATATTTGAATTCAAAATAACGCCCTCAAAAAACAAAATATTACTTTGTCCCCCTGTTCCAGTCCAGTCCACTATTCCAGTCTGTTTTATGGCGATCTGCCATTAAAATATTATAATAATAGTTTAATGAACTCATTATACTCTACTGGTCAGCAAACCTAAACCACGATTGTTTATATATTATAATGATCGTTTTATAATTATCCTGTGAAAAAACGTTGATTGATTTTCCAGTAAATGATGCATATGAATGACAAATTTCATCATTCATTGCTTCCCAGGTACATAAATATAAGGTAATGCAAGTTAAAGTACTTAAGTTATGTTTATTTGTATAAAATCCATTATTTGTCTACAGATAGATCTCAATCCAAGGAACAAAAAAAAATTATACCATTAAAATAAATCATAGCACACCCATGTTAGTGAAATTATAGAAGCAAGGCTTTAGGGGCCTTTAGTTAGTTATCACAAAAAAAAAAAAATTCACAAGATATATGCAATATCAGCCAATTCCAGGAATAAATTGTCGAGTGCATTGAAAAGAATAGTGCAAAGGGTTCGGAGTCATTGCGTTATTGAAATTTGCGTCCTTTAAATGTGTGTACGTACTTTTTGTCAAATGTCAAAGACACATTCACACTTTTTAGTGTGAAATTTAAATAAAAACCGATCCATACAATCCCACATGTGAATATAGGTAATGTTAGCATGGATCCATTGGATTTTAAATCTCTTATAATCTACAATACTGGCAGAGGCTGGCTTTTGTCAAAGCCCCTTTCGGTTATTCGGTTACTCTTTACTTAGATTATGTGACAATTTGGAAAAGGAGAGCCACACACACACACACACAGGACCAAAACTGTGCCAAATAATACAGCACAGTCTATAATAATAATAAACAATTTGGACTAATACAGGGTGAAGAGGTATAGAGTATTTTTGGCCTGACTAAGAGCCTGACGTTTTCAGTTCGCCACAATTTGTACCACGGTAACTAAAATGGGTCTCTTCAAGCAAAAAATTGTTTTATATGTGCCAAAATTATATGTTTTCGTAATTTAAAGACGAGCAAATTATTATTATTATACATTGCAGATTATATAGTCCACAATACGGTGATTCCAAACCCTTTGGAACAAATTGATTTTACATTATCCCGAAAACTAAAGCGTGTTTGAAGGAAAGAGAAGTTCGGACGAACTAGTTTTTGTATAGCAACTCTTCCGTTCAAAAAAAATACTACAAGGAATTTAAAAAAAAAGGATCCGAATACCATTTCTTTCTTAAACCCTTATTATTAGTTTACCGGAGATTAGCTTTTTCGTACGATGCAAACAATTTAAACAAAAAAAAAGTCTGTAAATTACTGAGCGAACGAATAAAGTTACATATTTTTTGCTCTGGAAATATTTTATAACACGATTTTTTCTTTCTGGTCTTCTCTTAAAAAAAAATAATACCAATATTGCACAAATCACAAATATGTATACTTATTGTTTACATCGCGTGGGATAGCACATGAATATTATTGTTGGAGAAATAAATTTGAAAAATTTTCACGTTACGAAAACAAATTACATGTAACTTAATAACTAATGTCACAATCACACAAAAGGAACACACTTCACTAATCGGAGCTACTCGTGTCTTCAGAACTCGTGCTATACTTTCGTGATTTTTTTCTATAAACAAAAGAGAAAACAAAAGAAATGTATCAAAGGGAAAAACACAAAAAAAATACACTTGCCCTATTACGGTTTAAAAATTAAAATGAAACCTGTTTGCAGGTTTCTTTTTTTTTTTTTTGTTAATTTCTCTAAGAGGACACCGTAATATGGCAAATATGCAAATAAAACTATAAAAAAGCCCAAATACTAAGTTAGCATAAGGAAGCGACAAACCGGAAAAAAAAATGGGAAAACACCTAAAAGACACACGCACATTGACGACATTTAAAATTTCAAAAAATTCTTTGTAAAAAAATAACCTACGTGTTATAATAAATGTCATCAATGTATATTTATTACGACTTCAACCCAACATTGTGCTTTTGGCGTAAACGTACATAACTTTTTAATTTTTTTTTTCTATATATTTTAAAAGTAATTTTTATACCGCACATTAACATTAACCTCACATTTAACTTCCCATACAAACTTCATTAGAGCGAATCTCAATAAATAAGTTTTGCTTTTCAGAAAAGCATTTAAATCCAATAAAGAAGATGTATCTGAGAGTGTTTCTGGCAATTACAAGTTTCATTAAGTTTTAAGTTTCATTAATACAAAAAATTCCTCTAGGGTCTAGAAAAAAATTCCTCTAATTTATAGGCTTATTACACCTTTATCAACACCTGGACAAGCATTTACTTCACTCGTAATATAGGCAAGGCAAAAGCAAAGAGGTTTAGTTTATGAGAAACGCTCGAATAAAGTTTTATCTGCTCTTTTGGTCCTTCGAGCGGGACGATTAATTTTGCAATAAATTAAAATGTGAACATTTATGTTACTCATTTTCATTTTAAACTACTTTCACGTTGAAAAGATCAGTGTAACAACGAGTTACCAATATTAATCTCTATTTAATGTTAGCGAAACATTCAAAAGCCTGCCGCCAAGAACACTTTGGAGGGGGGAAGTAGGGGAGTTACCTTGTGATCCTTCGCCTGTCGAGGAAAGAGGGGGAGCCGGCCCTTCTGGGGATGCTGGGCGAATGGGACCGAGATCCCTCCGATCTACGATAATCCGCGTATACCCCGCTCATTGTTCTGACCATGTACAGTTCGGTTGTAGGATTTTTGCATGAATTTAAATGTAAAAACTAACCAATCCCTCAATTGGGACACCTGGACTACTATATTGAGTGCACAATACTCTTGAACTTATTCGATAACTGTAGTTATATATTTCACCCACACACGATAAGTCCAATCGGCATGATACGATTGGCTCGATCGTGCCAAATGTCAATTACGACTGTCATGCCAATTGTCATATGGTCAAATTACACCCACATAGTCCATATGGATTGAACAAGACAAACGTACTATATTGTATTTCACTTTTACTTCATTACTAACCTAATTGTTAACTATTATAAAAGTTTCAATTGAAAGTTTTTTTTAAACATAAAAATCAAGAAAAAGGGTTACTTGAGCTATTCTTAGCGAACTTATAGCAAAGACTTATGTGTTAAAGAAATTTTAAGGAAGTTACATAACTATTTGCATTCTTATATTTTTATATAATGTCACAAAAAATGCAAGTGATGTAAATTACCTCGAAGAACGTGTAGTCGCCTTGGAAGTACTACGCGAAGAGCGCGACGAACTGCGACTACTGTACGAACTAGATCGACTCGAGCGCGAACGTCTGAGGAACAAAACAATTAACAAAATTAGTGAAGATTGGTTACGAGTAATATTTTTCTTTGAGCGAATTAATATGTATGTAGAATTTGGTCTTAATGATAACATCGGATTATCTTCAAAAATCTTTATTACCACACACTTGCACACACAATCTTTATGCGCCCTCTTTATTCTGTCTTCTATCTATTGTGTCCATTCATTCACTCATTCGTCCCACTCTTTCACACACTGCATAATTCAAAAACAGTTCTTACGTTCAGACACTTCACTAAAAATAAAATTCTACATGTATTTCTAATAAAATTTTGATCCTTTAGTTATCGAGCGGTGTAATTAAATTTTGGATGTAGATGAGTGGATCTACAGCATATTTTGATATTTTGATATTTTAGTACGCCCTATTTTGATATCATCACTTTTCTGAATTGCCTCCTACTATGGAAGGAAATTTAAACGCCATTCACGCCAAAAGTAACCGTCTTGAAAGACACAAACGTATCTAGACGTATTGCAAGCTTAAAAGGTAATTTAACTCACCTCGAAGAAGAATAAGACCGCGACCTCGAGCGAGAAGATCGCGAACCGGACCTCGAGCGCGACCGCGACTGCGATTTTGATCGCGACTTTGACCGCGATCGGGAGCGCGATCGCGACGATTGCGACCAGCTTCTTCGCGACCTACTTCTGTCGCGTTTCGGCGACGACTCTATCAACACCGGACTCTTCTCGGTCGCCTCTGCGGGCGGAGCGTTATCGCTCTTCGAGACTTCCACTTGCGGAGACTTATCCCTCTTGGGCGTGACATTAGACTGTTTCACCTCCTCGACTCTCTGCGGATCGCAATTGGCCCGAGAAGTAGACGGCTCGGTGTAACCGCGCAACGAGGCCTTGGCGATTTGCACCAATTTCTCCTTCATCCTGTGCAATTCTCCTATATCGATCACGTCTTGACGGGCTCTTTCGTCTTGGGTTAAAAAGTCCGCATCGGACGCTTCGTTCTCGCTAGACGAACTTCTCAAACACACCGCCGTCGGTTTGAAATTGTCCTCCTTGTGTTTCTTTTTTGGATGCAAGTCTGAAGGTGATTTTATGTATTTCCTCTTGTCTTTTTCGGGCAATTTTTCTATAATGTCGCGGTACCGTTCGGGACTGCGTCTCGCTGGCGAGTAACTAAGGCTCGATGAGCTCCTGCTTCTGTTCTTCGAACGAGACCTGGTTTTGTCTCTGCGGTTCTCACGTCTTCCGTCGTTGCCCCTTTCATTTTTTCTGTCTGGAGATCGCTTGGGTGACGACGTTCGTCTCTCTGACTTTTTGTGTCGTTGTGGGGAATCGCTTTTGCGCTTGTTAGATTTTGAAACTTTTCGAACCGGTGACGGGGAGGCAGACGGACACGGAGTTCGTCTACGCCTCTTGGAGACCGGAGAAGAAGATCTCCTCCAACCCTTGCTGTTACCGCGTCTCTCGTCACGACACCTCGAATCTGATCTTCTTTTTTCAGATTTCGTTTTAGGAGGTGATTTTTTATAATCGTTGGATTTACTGCGTTTTCGACTCCTCGCCGGCGATACACTTTTTTCGTAATATCGATTACTCTTACTTCTATCATCTTTTCTATCAATCTTATCTTTCATTCTTTGCTTTTGTGATTTTTCTGTATCCGAATCTGACGTTAAAGACTTCCTATCGTGTTTAGAGGTTTTATAGCGTTCTGTATCCTTGCGTGGTTCCTTACTTTTGGACGCTTTACGCACCGGAGTTCGATGCCTGTACTCTGCGGACGAATCTCGCTTCTCTTTCGAAGTACTCCTATACTTCCTACGCCGTGACTCTTCATAACTACCTCTATCTTTACGCTTAGTCTGTTCTTCTTCATAACGGTCATTACTTGGTTTAAACTTCTTTTCATCGGCTTCACCGCGCCTTTTTCTCTTATATTCGGACGACTCACTTCTTCTATCTCTCCTTTCACGCGAAGGTTCCCTCTGTCTCTTACTTCTCTCTCCGAACCTTTCTCTTCCAGAGAAATCATCTCTCCTTCTATATTCCGGAGAAACGCTTCTGCGTCGTCTCTTCTCTGGTCGCGGAGAAATGCTTTTACGCCTGGATCGTTCCTTCTCCACATGAGGCGATATACTTTTGTCTCTGGTTTTCTCCTTTTCCGGTTGTGGAGAAACACTTTTCGGTCTAGATCGTGTCTTTCGTTCTCTTTTTTCGTGTCTACCCTTGCGCGTTTCCGTATCTGACTCGTCCGAATCGTCGTGTTGGCGTTTCGAGCGTGCTCTATCTTTTGGCTTTGCCGAATTCTCCCTTGAATCACGTCTTTTGTTGTCTACTTTAGTCACTTGCGACTTGTGTCTACGTTCTGGTGAAGTGTCGTTTTCATCTCTGGAAGTGCTGCGATAATCTCGTCTTCTACTTGAGCCGTTTTGATGCGAACCCCTAGAGGGCGCCTCCTCGCGTTTATCATATCTCCTATTGCGCTCTTCGTAATTTCTTTCATTCTTTCTATATTCGTCCGCCCTTCGCTCTTCGGAACGTTCACGTTGTCTATTCTTTGATTCTTTTGTCTGTTTTATTGGTGAACTGTGGAATATATAATAGAGCGCGTATTAGCATATTATTTGCATAAAAATAATTATTTTATTTACACAGGTGAGAAGTATTTCACAATGAAAAAAAAAACGTATTCAATGTGCGATTGTACATTTCATAACTTACTTTTCGTGGCTGGATGGTTCACTGCTGCCCCGACGCTTCCCGCTTGATTTTTTCTGTTACGAAATACAATAAGAATTAAATATTTCACATAAAATAAATCCGCAAGAACACCAGTGCCAATACAAGAAGACTATAAGTGGTATGGCAACTAAACATATCTTGTATTACTATAAATAGTAAAATTATTAAAAAAAAACTCATAAAAAACGAACTAGTTTTAATGGAAGGCAGAAGTTTTTTTTTTTAAATTTGATATATTACATCAACTGAGAATTTCTAGAGTAAAACGAAAAAAAAAGTCACTGTACCGCATGCAATCTAAGAAGGAACCATTAAACACAAAAATAATGAAAAATTATTTTGCTTATAATATTGAAATTAATAAAATCGTCGAAGCAATTATATGGAAGCGAGTACAAACAAATACCACGTAATAAATATGTTTTAAAAATATTCTCTCGTAAATAAATTTTCGAGTTATCCATAACATTCTCATAAGAATATAACAAGGGATATGTATGGTCGCATAAATATATTATTTATTTTTCATATATAAATATTTGGCACCAGTGCTTTCATTACCATCAAGTACAAGGTTAGTTGAGACGTTATTATGTCAACAATATTATCACAAAGTAATACGTATACAATATAATTAATATATAATTTAATACTTAAAATACGATACACAAAATCAAATGAAAATAACACTTGGGGAACGTACCTTCGTCAACAAACGGTGGTGGTATTGTATACCATTTAAACATGTCGGGCATCCTTTAATTAGTTTTGGATAAATGAGCAGAGGGAGAATGTTATGGATTAGTTACATTTTTCACAAAACAATATAATGGACAACATCACTAGATGTGTGATACAAAAGTGCGCTAATATCCATCGGATTACAGTTCAAGTGTGTTTAATTAGCATTCTCTGTTTAATTAGCGATTTATTGGTCCTTCGAGCCGGATAGGATACGAAACGCCTTTTCTAATACACATCTAGTTGCACGCGTTTCAAAAAAACATCAGACCACCACTGTTTCATTGTTATCAAGTCACAAGTCATGCATTTATTTTATGTGCACTCAGGTCTTGAGTCTTGATCAAATCAATCACTCAGTACAAGTTTGCTAGCCGCGTTAGTTAACAAACAAATGTTAAAAACAAAAATGCATTAATATTATCACGGAATATTAATTTTATTCACCTAACAGTGTTCTTACTGAGTGTTATGGTTTTGTAATATACTTACAGTATACGTTATTTCTTCAGATAAAGATGGCTATCCTATGAAATGATGCACAGTTAAACAGATAATTTTTACTGGCTATTTCTTGTATTTACAGACAAAAAATAAAACAAAATAATGAAGTAAAAAAGGCGATTTTACCACAGTTAAAACTTTTTTGTTTTACCCCCATACCACGTGATACAACTCTAATGGAGGATTACAATCGTGTAGACATGTGGGCAGAATTAAATTAGCAATAAAATATCAGAAAGCTGAGGAGAGTCTAAGACAGTTTAGTAAGAATCTAAGTCGGTGATATCTACGATTAGTTCCAAGGGAAAGAGGGCGAGGGTATTTTGCACAAAAGAAGAAATTGTGATTCTCATATATAAATATATCATCCAATGCGGGACGGTGCTTGAACTTGCAGAAATCATCACAAGTACAGGCTGTCGTGTTCCAATATTATCAATCAAAACATATTATTAAAAAAAAAAATGTTAAGCGATGGTGCTACGTTAGCTATTTATTATGAAAAAACTGTTCTAAAGGTAACACGAGGGTAAGGTAAGATTTACATGTGACATGTGTTGATTTGGAACATTTCCATTAAGGTCTAGGGTTGGGCTTAGTGTGAACAAACATTAATTTAGTGTTGACCCCGAAACTCCTTCATAAAACTTAACCATAATAATATGTTAGACATTTTTCACAGTTTTCATAGAATACATTTCCTCGCCATTCGAGAGCCATCTTCACAGACTAAATTACAAAATTATTATTTTTTTACAAAAACTAATACATATTCCATGAACACTGTTTTCAAATTTGAAGGCCTATGCGATGAAATTGTAAACATATATAACTTATGTAGAGCACAATATGCAAGGCGGAACAGTTACCTTCTTTTTCCTCTTTTGGTTGTCTTCTTGAGAACTGCTGTCGCTGTCCTGTGACGCCTCCGAACTGCTAGAACTGTACGGGTCACTTGATTTTGACCGTTTCTTCTTCTTCTTGCTAGATTCGTGCCTTGAAACAAAAAAACATATATCATTTTAAAATAGCTTGGTTACTTATTATACCCAATTAGCCCAACAATTCCATTTCTTTACTTACTTAATTAAACCAATAAATTAAAAAGCGAAACAATCACTGCACCGTTCTCTCAGGGTGACGACAACTTCCTAAAACGTCTCTTTCAAAATATACAATTTTCGAAAACGACATCTTCCGAAAACGACAATTTCCGAAAATGGCAACTTACTAAGGGGTATCAATGTCGGCCCTCAGTTGTGAAATGTCGAAAAGGTCATAGTATAAAAATGACAGACTTCTAAAATCGTACTGTAAAAATATCGGAATAAAATAATTTTGTCAGTTTAGATGAATGTAAGTATAAAAATAAACTACTAGTTTTACCCTAGCGGACCAGGGAATTGATTTAAGAATTTGTCGATTTAAAAAGTTGTCGTTTTAGGACGTTGACATTTTAAAAAGTTGTCGTTTTAGGAAGTGGTCGTTGTCACACCTGAGGGGCACCCGTTATACCGAACCTTTTAAGCATTGGGGTTTTGAATTAATATTACTAATTTTGTACGTTAAAATAATAATAAAATAAAGGACAAGGGGTAAAAAAAAAAACAAATAAATAATTAGCCACTTGATACTGTACCTACGAAGTAAGTTCCATAACAATTTTCTTTGACTGAAATTACATATTAACATAAATGTTACTGTCGTTTTAAAAAATTAAAAAATATGTAGGTATAACAAAAACGTTAACAATACTTGCCTCTTTGACAGTGGAAGTGACACCTGTCTGGATTCAAATATTATCTATGAGAATAATGCAATAGAAATTTTAAAAAGATATAATTAAAAAAAATACTTTATAATAATCGTATGCAATTGCTACTTGCCGAAGATATATCCATATATTTTCTTTCTAAAGTAATGCAATAATTTTGTTGAGCCGTATGTTTTAAGAGCAAGTTGAAGGTTATAAATCTTCGATAAGCAGCGATTGTCGATGACTGGATTGAAGGCACAACCTACTATACCTACTATATAGAAGGCACAACGTATCAAACAGCAAACTAGTATGAAGCATAGCATATTTCTTATGATGAGATCCGAAGGAACAGTTGATACTAATATTCCCTTTAAAATTTTATAATATGATTAGTATAAAATATGAGAACAGTCACTCACTTTTCCTTTTTGTTCTTCTTAGACTTCTTCTTTTTTGACTTTTTCGCTTCTGGCGAGGCACTGAAAGCAAAACAGACCATTAATTATAACCCGTCAATACCAACAACTATCGACAAGAAATAATTTAAAAATTATAAACTAACCCCTGAATTTATATTGAAACTATTGTAATGATACCAACCACGCTATATCTAGTATATCTGCTGAGATATACTAGATAGTTACTGAGAAGTTGGACATTATGCAGACTACCCGATGCTGCAGCATCAGGTCATGGTTACCATACCATGTCATGGAAATATTTAATATCGAAGTAACAATACACTAAATTTCAAATCAATCGAACCTGTGGTAGTTAATATCTTTTCATCGAAATAGGAAATGAACTGATGATTTACAAACGCCCGAAAACATCTTATAGCTAAGACCCATCTCGATCACGTCAGCTTTCAAACAAAAAAACCGCATCAATATCTTTCCATTCGTTTGGGAGCTACGATACCACGGGCAGATACACCCATACACAGATTAAACTTATAGCACCCCTCTTTTGCGTCGGATGTCAGGGGTTAAAAAGAAAAGTACACATATCAATGGACATATCAAGTTACCTCCGCTTTTTCTTCTTCTTAGCAGCGGGTACAAGTCTCTCTTCGCGTTCGTTGCTTGGCGTCCTGACGAGGGGGTACCTCTGGGCAAGCTCTCGGGCCCTTCGTTCCGGATCTAAGCTGGTGCCTTCCACGAATCTCGGGGAAATACCGAACGCGTCTCGAAGCCGTGCATTCTTCTCTTGCTGAGCTTCTGCCACCGCATGAGTTTCGCGAACGCTGGAATATCACTTCTAGATATATTATACTGGTTTCTGATTGACCTCTGACTTATGCTTTGTAAGCTGCTACTAGAAGTTGTTTCCCCAATGGCTTCATCCACACTGTGTTTTATATAATTTGCGGCGGCCACAATAATTCTAATTTAAATATTTTTTTCTAGACAAAACTATATTTTTTAAACTATCTACTATAATGGACGAAATACACGATCAGTCCATCGCGTCAAATTGACTGACGTGAAGCCAAAATTTGATCGTGAATGGTAAAAACTGATGTCAAACACTGGTTTCAAATCGCGCCGTTGCGTCACGTCAGTTCATCGCGCCAACTGATCGTGAGTGTAGAAACCAAGGAGGATAGAATACATTTTCTATCCTCCTTCGTAGAAACACTAAGCCGAGGCATCTTGCCGCGCTTACGAATCAGAGTTCATTTTAACGTCACTCGACCCGGTCAAACGCATAAATGATAGAAAATTAGACTGACCGTATGTGGGCACAATGTTTGGCGTCGCTCCATTCGATTTAAGTCGTTTGGAGTCACGTCAAATGATTGATCGTGTATTTCGTCCATATGAATTATTATATATCGCCAGTCAGCACAAGTGCCGAGCTAAAAAAAATTGAGCATTAACTGAGCCTGTACACTTCATATAATTACCCCTTGAACGCCGAGTGGTCCCCCCAGTGTTGTTTAGTCGTAATGACGTAATTTTTTGCTGCATTCTTTTCAAATAATATGACGTAATTTTTATCTTATTGCAATACTGAAGAAATGTACAAATATTGACTCATATTTACCTGAGCAGCACCTAAGTGCGCTAGAAATGAAAATATTAAAATTTCGCATAAGTAACCAATTACGACAATACCACCAGTGTACGTGAAATCTCGAGATGTATTCCCAAAATTAAATTAAAGAGAAAAAGTGTGCATGTATTTTCAATTATTATACACAAAAACGTTATAGAAACATCTTTCATTAACATACATTAAAAATCAATAGAGTCACACCTTATGACGGAACGCATCGACTTCCTCTCGTCATCATTAGAGAGACAGACCTGCAAATTTTCGTTAGCATTGCGTCCTGACGCACAGTTGCACCGACAGCAACAAGATGTGCCTAACGTCGCGAGGAGGGTTCTTATGGCCGGCTCTAGACTGTCCGTCACGTGCGAATGCGAATGGTGTTGATGATTCATGACAGGGGCCGTCGGCACCAATGACAGATCGGAGTTCGGTTCGTGCGATGAAGCGCGCGATCTACGCTGCTGACCGGATAGCACAGCCTGAAAGGTGCCACGCCAGAGTCGCTCGAACACTAGCCTATTGTTATCGCGTCGCGTCGCCCTACCCCGTTGCATCTTACGACTAATCTACTAATAAAACTAATGGAAGACTTGGTTGCTTAAGACTAATTAGGCGTTTTGGTTACATGGCGGGCGGTGCCCAACTGGAAGACTTTTGTGATTCGAAGGGCAAAGGGCTACATTGTGAAGCGGCCGGCGTCGGGCCGGCGGCGCTACTGAGGAGGGATCATTGGTAGGGTTGCGATAACAGGAAACACGCAGTCGCGCGCAGCCTGCGCAAATATCTACTCCCGGTTGACGTCTGTGACGGACGTGGAGAACAAAAGATCGGAACCCTTTGTACGATTACTTACTTAAGGCTCGAATATTCGAAGTCAATCTATTTCTGATTCAACGGTAAAGAATTAAATGTTTGCTTGATTTTATTTATTTATTTTTTATTTATTTATTTAATAGCTCACCTTACAGCATTTAATATTTAACAATTACATATAATAGATTAAAATTTTTATATAGCCTATTACAAGGTTAGGCATCTTAAAATTTATATGTACAAAAAAAAGTGCTAGTACCTAATTAAAAAAATAAATAGATAACAATATACGAGTACATCTATAAATTATATAAACATATTATACATTATATACAAATACATAGATATAAACACATATGCGTGAATTTGTGTGTGTGTATGTGTGTGTGTGTGTGTGTGTGTGTGTGTGTGCGTGTGTGTATGTGTGTGTGTGTGTGTGTGTGTGTGGTACTGCTCAGTGGAGGGGACCAGGTCATTTTGCAATATGCTGCAGACCATCTAACACTCGCCCGATAAATGACCGTCTACTCAGAAAGTAAATGTCCAGATCTTTAAATTTGTTCTCGTATGTACGCACGATTCTACACAACACAGAGCTCCTGGCATAGTTGTTACGCGCGTCGCCAACGTCAAAAAGACATTTACGCCTAGTGTGAGCCACACTAACACGCAATCCTATTCGTTCGGCTAGATATGGGCAATCTATTACAGAATTGACCACGTCGAACAGAAACCTCAAATCTGCCACCAGCCGTCTATCTTCGAGCGATTGCAGATCAAAAGAGATAAGTCTATCCGCATAATCACATTTCCTTTTCAAACGGTAATTTAGGCTTCGAGTGAAGCGCCGCTGAACAGATTCTAGCCGAGCAATATAGGTCACATACGATGGGGACCACACTGGAGAGGCATATTCCATAATGCTCCGAACGAATGCGAAATATAAAACTTTTAATGTTTCAATTTTTTGGAAGCACTTAACACTTCTATGCAAAAACCCAAGCATTTGGTGAGCCCTTTGCGCGATGTGATCATAGTGGTAAGTGTATAAGAGTTTGCGATCGAGCATGACCCCAAGATCGCGAACAAGTTCAACTCTTGGAATTGAAACACCATTTAAAACATAATTATGTAATATATAGTTGCGCTTTCTAGTAAAGGTGATAATCTGGCACTTATCAACATTTAAATCTAGGCGATTCACCTTACAATACACTGAAAGTCTCTCAAGGTCAGATTGAAGCCTATAACAATCATCCAAAGAGTCTATTGGCTGGAAAATTTTATTATCATCGGCATACATCAGCACCGTAGAATGACTGAAACAGGTTCCAATATCATGCAGATAAATATTAAAAAGCAGAGGACCCAAATGAGATCCCTGTGGCACGCCTGAAGGGACAGTTTTGAAATTAGATTTGAATACCCCAATCCTGACAGCCTGCAATCTATGCTCAAGATAAGAAACAAGCCATCTAAGTAGGTCGCCATGAACACCGATATCTATTAACTTCGAGATGAGGATACTGTGGTCAATACGGTCAAAGCATTTCGAATAATCAGTGTACACAACGTCCACCTGAGAGCCACGATCCATGCTTCTCGTGACGCTATCGGTGAACACTGCAAGGTTGGTAATAGTGGATCTTTTGCGCATGAAACCGTGTTGACTTGTCGGAATATACGATGCAGCAACCACATATAACTGATCATAAACGATAGACTCGAACAACTTTCCAAAGACCGACAAAATAGAAACTGGTCTATAATTCTCAACCATTTGTTTAGAACCCTTTTTGTGGATGGGTATAATGTAAGCTTCTTTCCATTTGTTCGGAAAAATTCCACTGTCAAGAGATTGTCTAAAAATTAAGGATAACGGAAGGATAAGCGCTTCAGCGCAAGATTTAACAAATAACGAGGGAAAGCCATCACTACCAGCTCCTTTATTGGCGCTCAACTTCTTTATATATCTTAGGATTATTGCTTGTGATATTTCCACCGAAGAAATTGTATTTATGTGAGATGATCTTAAATTCATAGCAAGAGAATCATTACTAATTGGGCCAGATGGTCGTACGTAAACTGAGAGAAAATATTGTAAAAAAATGCTACAAATCTCGGGCCCTCCATTAGCCACCCTGCTACCATAAGTCATCTGAGTTGGCACACCCCTGTCCCTGCGCAAAGACTTACTGTGAGACCAGAAGTGTCTAGGATTGGATTTAATTGAATTTTCGCAATTATTCACATATGTTTTCCAGCACTCACGTAAAATGCTCTTCTGTCGCTTCCTAAGCAGAGCAAAAGAGTCATAATCTAATTGATTTCCAAATCGCTTCCATAATCTATGGTATTTAGATTTTTCTTTGATAATTTTAATAAGAGGTTTAGAGAACCACACCGGATAACCACAGCCGCTGGTCATAAAACTTGGTACTTCACTATCCATAATACCATGGACTACTTCATTAAACCTATCTACCATGTCATTGACGTTGCCGCCTTTAAGAACAGTGGTCCAGTCCACTGAAAATAACCTAGATTTTATTGCATCGTAATTGGCCATCTTAAATTTGTACATTTTGAAAGTAGGATTATTCAACACCTTGTTAATAGTTAAGTTTGGAATATCAATGTCGAGTGCTGGGTGATGTGGCATGTCCTCCCGAGTAATAGGAAGAGTACAACGAGCAGTAGTCACTTCTAGAGTACAAAACACAAGATCCAGGAACCGATTGTTTCCATTAACTACAGTATTATATTGATTTAAGCCAAAATCAGACAGAGAATGAAATAGCTTAAGCTGAGCTTCGTTAGTTACGTTAAGCGGTAAGCGGGATAAGTCATGTGGATGATTAATCCAATCAACATTAGCGCAATTAAAATCACCCAACAAGACACAATCAACTCCTGGATTTCTACCCATAAAATCACTTAAATATGTAAGAAGATGCATCACCTGAGAATCGTGTTGGGTTCCAGAGCCGGGTAGATAAACACAAATAACATGTACGTCCCGCGAAGTCCGCAGAGTGTGAGCCGGCAAAATAACGTGAATTAAATCATAAGGTGCATCACGCGGCGAGAGAAGTGCACGCGCACCAAACTCACGGCGCGTCAATAGCATGACTCCGCCACCAATAGCACGCGCACCTCCACCACCACGCCGCAACACGCTGCCAGTTAAGGGCCGGTCGCGTCTGTATATATCGTAACGGCTGTCACCGACCTCGGCGTCACAAATGCTGTCCAAGAGCCAGGTCTCGCAAATTGCTACCACGTCGTAGTCGTGAACCAAAAGACCCTGATTAAATTCCGCCAGTTTACCGCGAATGCTACGGGAATTTTGAAAATACAGATTAAAAGTTGTCATAATAATAAAGAAAAAATAATAATAATAAAGAGCTAAAAAGAAAATTCCCGTAGTGTTCGAGGCATATGGCAATTATTATTTTTATTGTCAATAATACCAACTGAGCAGGTCCAGTATGTGAAATGTGTTGTGTGTGTGAATGTTTATGTGATGAGAGTTTTGAGGTTGCAATAAAAGTTTTACATATATTAGACAATAGTAAGAAATAAATGACATTACAATAAGTTACATTAGACAATATAACAAAGTACATCAAAAAGGTTAGATTCACTTCTTCAGTTTGTTTAATTGTTCCGAATCGTAAACACGCACCGCTGGGGCCTTGCTGTGTTGTCGTATAAATATCTTTGCATTTCGTGTCCACACGTGCTGAAACCCCAATTCTTTGCATCTAATCCTGGTAGCCTTTAGCAGAGCTTTGTTCCAAGGTGTCAAGTGCTCATTAATGAATATGGGTTTACTATTTCCTGAAATCTCCATGTCAGCGGATGTAAGACCGCGCCTCCTCCTTGCTGCGCTTAAGACACTATCTCTGACCTGAACCGATTTGAATTTGACGACGGTAGTCCTCGGTAAGCCGGTGCTTCTGTTGCGAGTCGGAAGACGCGTAGCATACTCGATATCGGTATCGTCAATAGTAACCCCGAGCACTGAAGCAAGCTTACAGACAGTAGGTACCAAGACCTCGGCCTTGATTTCGGGTATTCCAAATATCTCGAGGTTACAAAGACGGGCGCGCTGTTCAACATCATTAACTGTATGTTGTAGCTTATCGAACTCAATGACTTTGTCTTTGAGTTTATTGTTTTCTTTTTCTAAGTTTGTACATTTTTACTGCAAGGTTACAACCTCCGTGTGCAAAAGCTCCTGTTCCCTCTTGATTAGCTGCACCGACTCCTCAAAATGACACATTTTAATACTTAGCTCATCCAAAATATCCTTCTTAATGGTGTCCAGTTTTAAATCAAAATAGGTTCTCAAGTCTGCAAGTTGCCTGGAGATATCCAGCTGCATATTAGGGACCACAGACGCTGAAACCACCTCCGGTCTCTTCGATTTATTTGAGCGTAAATCAGTTCCACGCCTCGTGTTAACATTTGAATTTTCAGGCCTTGTGTAAGTATTATTAAATTCAACATTAGGGGGATCGATGCAAGCGCGCAAAGGCGTCGAGGTATTTCCAACTTTAGGGCGCGAGCAGAAACATAATGGGCATAACCAGGCACTCTTGTCTTCCTCAGTCAGCTTATCAAATGCGTCCTTTGTCATGTTAATACAGACTAAGTCGTATGTTTTTTTACATTCTTTACACTCGATGTAATAAAGATCCTTGATAAGACTGTTACAGCCAGCACAGTTAGCAGCCATGGTAGTAAATTATATTTGGAATTAGTTAATTAATTATATATGGGTAATATTTAAAAATGCACGGCGTATTCCAACAAGTCAACACCGTGCAACGTCGTTCGCAGATCACGTCGCTTACGCTTGCCTGACAGACACACGCCAGACACACCGCGGCACACTGCTCACAATGTTGTCACTTGAAAAGTTTTGATATAGCAAATGAAAGATATTTTGCACTTAAGAATTAAACCATTTAAAAAGTCTCTTCTGTAAATAATTATAACTGTATATACTTTAAATTATCTAAACTTTAATTAGAACAACTTTACTTTGGTAAAAATAAAATATTTATAAATAATTTTGAATAAAAATGTAATAGGATTGCACTTTGTACTTTCGTTGAGAATGCGCCGAGAATGCGCCGAGAGCCGAAGATTCGGCCGAGCGCCGAATTTTGATCGGAAGAAATTATATGTGGTTTGCAATGCAACTACATAATCCGACAAACTTCTCTAGCGTGCTCTAAAAACTCCGCAAATGCCAAAATATAAATAAATGCAACACCGAGAGGGTGCAAGTGTGCCAAAGGCCTTGGCAAAATCGATTACCAGCCCCCCTTGAAACACCCCTTGTACATAGTAGCGGAATGGAATCAATGAACACCATCTCGATTGATATGAATAGCAGATACGTATAACATAAACAGCAGAAATAATACTAGTTACACTAGCTACACAAATTGTAAGTAATTCTATAGAGACCTAAACTTCAAGGGATTTTTCAATATATTTTTTCAAGGGTTACAAGGGTCACACGAATTTTATTCAATTAGTAAAAACCGTAACAAAAAATCTATCGCGTGCAAAGACAGAGGCGGTCAGTAAAGATGTTGATGATACAAGATTTTGTCTGTTTGGGCATTTGTGCACGCTTATTGTCAGAAACAGTTAAATGTATTTTGATGAAATTTGATACACAGATAGTTTATTACCTGGATTAAATATAGGATACTTTTATCCCGAAAAAACGTTAGGTTCGGCACCACAAATTTGCGGGCACCAGATAGTAGTTAGTAATAATCTATTGGACACTTCATCAGGTGGACAACGCCGAAAACAGATACAAAAACAAAATAAATTACACAGGCGTGCCTCTCTATAAAGCACGCCGTCGTAATTTAGTTACGAGAGACATAAACATTGGAAGCTCAACGTTAGGTGGGCGCGGCGATTTGTTTTTGGCACGACACGGCGCTCCGTTAATTATAATGTACATTTCGCCCTGTCCGCACACGTTACTTTACCGACCGAATCATCTGCTTATGACCGTTTAGATTTACACTATTTTAATTTTCGACAGTTCGATAACATCTCGTCTCTAATTACATACACGCTTCAAGTAGCGAGCGATATTATAAACACTCCCGAACACATTATCATCAATACTAATAATAAATCTGTAAAGGTTGGTCATGGAGTAAGTTACTTTGTTTTCAGAGATAACGTGTTTATAGGCTCTATACACGATATTGAAACTGAAATGACCATTTTTAGAATTTTTTTCTGTATGTATGTATGTTCCTCCATGGATAACTCTTAAACGAATCAACTGATTTTCATGAAACTTGGTAGATAAACATTTTGACGTACGGGACACAGGATAGGCTACTTTTTTTTTCAACGCGGACAAAGTCGCGGGCGCCAGCTAGACAATATATATACTAATAATTAATCTGAGTGTATGTATGTATGTTCCTCCATAACTTTTAAACGAATTAACTGATTTTCATCTTGGTAGATAAACTTATAGGACACGGGATAGGCTACTTTTTTCTTTTTCAACGCGGACGAAGTCGCGGGCACCAGCTAGTCTTATAATATATTTTGTGGCGCGTTAGTAATCGCGTCGATTGAGAACGGCTGGACCGATTTGGATATGCGTGTAGTTTTATAAGTGAATAGTTTTTGCCTGCGACTTCGTCTGCACTACTTTTTTTAGGTGTTAAAATATTTATTCAATCTTTTTTGCTCGCATAATTTAGTCAGGCGTTTAATTTTTCATTTTTATTTTTATATGATCCCTCAGAGACGGTAAGTACTTTTTTCTTGATGGAAAATGACCTTTTGTGAATCCTTGACAACGTATATTATGAACAAATTCGTCATGATCGGTTGAGTGAAAGCATAACAAACGAACAAACTCACTTTTGCATTTATAATTAGTTAGGACAGAACAGTAAAAGTTTTCAGGTAAAAATCTGATAAAGGATAATCGGGAAATTGGGTTTTAGAGTTCTACAAAATTAGACGACTAAAAGGACAAACAGGGCGGTAGAGTTGGCCCAAATTTTTTTCGCTACGTTTGCGACAACAGGGGTGAGTGGTTAGAGTTAACGGGTCAGCGGAATGATCTAAATTTAAAGCCGATGTACAGTGTTGCTTTACACGTACCTACCTAATAAAAAAAGATAATAAAATACAAAGTAAAGCAAGTAACATTTTGGGAAATTTTGTCTTTTGGCATTAAAATACTCGTACTACATTTATCCAGCATTAAAAAAGCTAGTAAGTAGTATTGGATTTTTGTATAGATGCCTTTTTTTACCACAGCTCATCACGTGAACAATATTCCGTCTGCATATTTAAAGGAAAATCCCGATTTATTTTTAATAAGTATAGTTTCGTATAGTTCAATAGGTATAGTTCTAATGAAACTTTCAATTACTTAAGTACCAAATTTCTCTGCCTTACTCTGTTTCACTCCAGCTCAACGTATGAGCCGGGCAAGTGGGAGCATTCATCGAAACATGTGACCTTTTTCCATTATTAAACGAAATATACCTAAATCCCTGTCTCACGAGCTCCGCTCCGCGACCAGAGGGAGAGGTTGAAGCGTCGACGTCACACGCGATCAATAACTAGGTACACCTACTTCTGAACCAAGTAGGTAAGTAGAGGCATTAGTTTAGTGGGTAATGTTATAAAAAATATGTAACATTTTCTGTTTTGATTAACAAATTAATTAAAATTTTGGCTAAAAGCCGGTAGAACAAATTTAACATAATTTAAAAGAAAACTAGATGTGTATTCCGCGGCTTTTTATGCCTTATCTTAGATACGTGCATTTCGTGCTTTTATATGTCATCAACTGATGATCTGAGTGGCGCTCAACAAGTCGTTGCTGTTAAAAAAATTGCAATAATCCCAGGTGTTTTATTTATCCGTGTGCGGTTTCCAGTTCCGCCATCGGACGCGTCCCCAGGTTGCGGATAGGGGAACGCCCCCCAGATATGGGGGGTACCGGCTGCGGTCGGCGCGGACAAAAACTGGCATGTGGTTGCCTGGTCTTTTAAGGGCGGGCATTGCACAGCCACATGAGCCCGTAGCCCCACACTGTGTGGAGTCGGGGGTCCAGTGCACTACGCATTGGACTGCGAGGAAGAAAACCTCTCTAAAAAATAACCTCGAGGGTGAAGCTATGGCTTCTTGTCCAAGAAGCCAGACGCTGTCGCCTGGGGACCCCAAGTGGGTCGTGGGCGTCTCTGGCATACCAGAGGCGTGGATGCGCGACTTGCGCTAACGCGCTCGGCGCTGTCATGGTGGCCCCGAAGTGGGGCAGTGGAGCTCCGGCTCGCAGGCGGCGGACCTTCAAGGTCCGCGGGCGCGGCGTGTGGCCTAGGTCACCGTCGGGCAACCCGTAACCTCGCACTCTGCGCGGCCGGGGGTTTGGCGCACTGAGCGTCAAACCGCGTGGAAGAAAACCACTATAAAAAATCACCCCAAACCCAAGGTCGGCGTGCCGAGGGGTTGAATGGCTGGGGGGGGCCCAGTCCCAAGCGCACCTGCGGCCCCTTGGGAAAAGGCCGCAGGCGTTCCTTCCCAAACAATATGAAAATGTCGGACAAGGAAACGAATATGTCTTGCGATCCCGCTGACGCCGGGCGCTCGGAGCTAGCTCGGGCTCCAAGTGAGAAATATGCTACGAGCGGCCAATGCGATCCGTCTGGCCAACGGCGCCAAGGGATGACCGGGTCCCTTGGTGAGAAATATGTTACCGAGGCGAGTGGGGGAGTGCGCACGCGTGCGCGGAATAAAACAGGGTCGACGCGCGACTCTGTCAAAGGTATGAGCAGCGGGGCAACCAGCCCTGTAGCTATGCTCAACAGTGTGATGACGGCGTCATCACGAGATATAAGTCCTGCGAGTGGCAGGGCCGGATCTGACACCGGCTCTTACTTCTCCATGGACACGGCCTCTCCGCCAGGACCTCAAGGCCGACAAGTCCGCAAGAGGACCTTCCTCAAAACCAAGAGCGCCGCCAAGAGCCGCGACTCCGGGGGATCTGGAAGCTCTAGTGGCAAACCTGCCACTAAAGCAAACAGGAACGAGGAAAAGAGGAGCAGGGGTCGTCCGCCCACGACGGGCGAGTACCCCGGTATTGCCAAGGCTAAACAGCGCAACGCCCGCGACTCGTCCCAAGGCTCGAGGGACTCCACTGCTGACGACCCCGTATCGTTGGCCAATAAGCTCGGCGACGCCATTACTCTGAGGGAGAGGCTGAAGTACGCGGCTGCAGTTGTAAAGGCCGTGTCCTCTAAAACGGGGAGCCTCGAAGGGAACCTTCAAAAGGCCCTTGATGGGGTATTTGCCACAATTTCCCAGGCGGCATCCGACGTGGAAAAGGTCCTGGAAGACAACGCTCGTCTACGGACTGAGCTGGACACTTTCCGCGAGGAAATGAGGCGGGAAATGTCAGAGGCCTACAAGCCTCGCCAAGAGTTAACCCATGCCGGACAACTGTCTGCGCCTGAACCAGAGGGTCTCCTGGATAGGATCATGGTAAGTGTCGGGGCCATGATCAATAATAGGTTTGAGGCCCTGGAGACTCGTCTAACACCGGATGATACAGGGCGGCTAATGTTGGCCGCTAGGGGGCAGTCAGTGCCGGCAGCTGATT
Source organism: Synanthedon formicaeformis (assembly GCA_945859745.1). Classification (NCBI taxonomy): domain Eukaryota; kingdom Metazoa; phylum Arthropoda; class Insecta; order Lepidoptera; family Sesiidae; genus Synanthedon; species Synanthedon formicaeformis. The sequence goes on along the minus strand of OX243956.1, from coordinate 2,136,945 downwards.
TGCCTCCACCCGATCCGTTCAAGGCCCCGCCGGCAAAGCCGCCTCTACGTCGAGGTGCCGTGCGAGAGGCGGCACCTGCGCGCCCTCCTAAGGGCAAGGGTACTGGAAAATCATCGGCCCAGAAGAAAACGGAGCCCCGCCCGCTTCCCCCAGCGCCTAAGTCCATGGACGAGGGCTGGACCACAGTGGTTAAGCGGGGTCTCAAGAAAAAGGGTAAGGCGGCACCTAACAAGCCCGCGCCAGCCGGCGCTCGCTTGCAGGGGACCCCGCCGAAGTTGCGCCCCCCACGCTCTGCGGCCGTGGTGATCACACTGCTTCCCGAAGCGATTGAGAGGGGCGCCACCTATAAGGAAACAATGACGGAACTGAGGACCAAAATAGACCTCCAAAAGGAGATCGGGATCCCGTCTGTCCACTTCAGACCTGCGAAGCAGACAGACGCACGTATTCTGGAGCTACCGGGAACGACTACTGGCGTTAGGGCCGACGCCTTAGCCGCCAGAATCAGAGGGATTCTCGGAGATCGAGCGGTAGTGACGAGGCCTGTGAAAACCGCTGACCTGCGGATCACTGGCCTCGATGACTCGGTCACCAAAGAAGAGGTCACAGAGGCGATTGCTCGGGTGGGCGACTGCTCACCCGATGCAGTCAGGTCGGGTGACATACGCATGTCAAATGGGGGCCCCGCCTCCGTTTGGATACGGTGCCCTGTCACCGCTGCGGATAAGGTGGCACGTAGCGGCCGCCTGCTAGTCGGATGGGTGTCGGCGCAGGTCAAACTGCTGACACCTAGGCCAGCTAGGTGTTTTAGGTGCCTCGAGACAGGGCATGCCCGGCACAAATGTACCGGGACTGACCGCAGCGCGCTGTGCTTCCGCTGTGGAAAGCCCGGTCACAAGGCGCGCGAGTGCACATCGGAGCCTGAGTGCCCCGTGTGCACCGAACATGGAAAACCTGCGGGGCACAGCTTGGGGAGCAGAGCGTGTGTTGCCCCCCGCAACAAGAAAAGAAAGAGGACGAAGAAGGCTGGCAAGGGTCCTGAGAACCCACAGCCCGCCACCAAGCCTGCCACGCCGGCAGCTGGAGTGATGGATGTAGAGACCATTGCCAAATAATGGCCCTTCGCGTCTTACAGGCGAATCTCAACCACTGCGCCAGGGCACAGGATCTTTTGTGCCAAAGTCTGGCGCAGTGGTCGATACACGTCGCAATAGTGGCCGAGCCATATCTGATCCCGGCAAACTGGGTCGGAGACAGAGACGGGGTGGTAGCGCTTGCGTCGCAACCTGCTGCTGGCTCCCCCACCTTCGGGAACATAGTCCGGGGAAGGGGGTATGTCGCTGCATTAGTAGGTGAAACTGTAGTTGTGGGAGTGTATTTCTCCCCCAACAGAAGTATCGCCGAATTCGAAAGATCCTTGTCGGATCTGGGCGAGGTTGTCCTTCGAAGCAGGCCGTATCCGGTCCTCGTCGCCGGGGACTTCAATGCCAAGTCCTTGGCTTGGGGCTGTCCGGCTTCGAATAACCGTGGGCGACGGCTCGAAAGGTGGGCCGTTTCCGTTGGCCTCTCGTTACTGAACAGGGGGTCAACACAGACATGCGTCCGCAGGCAGGGCGGGTCCATTGTGGACCTCTCATTTGCCAGTCCTGACCTGGCACGCCGTGTCCGAGGTTGGAAGGTCCTCGAAGGCGTCGAGACCTTGTCGGACCATCGCTACATATGGTTCGATATCTCCGCCTCTCGGGTTCCACCGAATGACTCTCGTTTGGTAGCGGGATGGAATGGCCCACGGTGGTCAATAAAGGGCCTCAATAAGGATCTCATCGAGGAGGCAGCGATCGTGCAAGCGTGGGTATCCGGTCCTGCGGATCCGGCGAACGCCGACTCTTCTGCGCACTGGTTCGCAGAAGCCTTGAAGCAGGTGTGCGACGCGGGGATGCCTCGCCGTAGTTGGCGAGTTCCCCAAAGGCGACAGGTCTACTGGTGGACAGAGGAAATAGCGCAGCTCCGTCGGGATTGCGTGAGAGCGAGACGCCGATTCACCCGAAGCCGTAGACGACGGAACAGGGACGAAGCGCAGGAGTCTCTACTGTACTCCGAGTACAGGGAGCGCTCCCTACGGTTGAAGGCGGCTATCGCCGAAGCAAAGTCTCGCTCATGGAAGGAGCTGCTAGACAGCATAGACGGCGACCCGTGGGGCAGGCCTTACAGGCTTGTCAGGCAGAAAATGCGCCCATGGGCACCTCCGCTGACGAGTAGTCTGGAGCCACAACTCCTGGAGAGAGTAGTGGATAACCTCTTCCCCGACCGGGTCGAACATTCACTGGGACCGGTTCCGCTGCTGGAAGCTGCGGTCGAGGGAAGGGAGGACGAGACTCTCCCACCGGAGGTGACCGAGGCTGAGCTGGATGCCGCCCTATTGCGACTACGCAGGAAGGCGGCAACTGCCCCGGGGCCCGATGGCGTGCCTGGCCGAGTACTCGGTCTGGCCGCGGGGCCACTCGGGTGCCGTCTCAGAGAATTGATGAACCTCTGTCTCCGGCACGGCTGCTATCCGCGAAAGTGGAAGGAAGGTCGGCTGGTGCTAATTAAGAAGGAAGGAAGACCGGCGGACTCCCCGTCCGCTTACCGACCCATCGTCCTGCTGGACGAGGTGAACAAGCTATTCGAGCGAGTTATCGCCACTCGCCTCGTTCGGCACATCGAGGGAACTGGGCCGAACATTAGCACCACCCAGTTTGGATTCCGTCGTGGCCGGTCCACAATAGACGCGATAGCAAGCGTGCGAGACCTGTCGCACGATGCAGTAGCCCAGGGTCAGGTTGTGATGGCTGTGTCGTTGGATATTGCCAACGCCTTCAACAGCCTACCGTGGCGCTGTATTATGACCGGACTAGAACATCATGGAGTACCAGCCTACCTGCGCCGGATCATCGTTGCGTACCTCACTGAGCGCTCAGTGAGCTATCCGACTCAGACGGGACTGAAACACCGCCATATTACTTGCGGAGTTCCACAGGGGTCGGTCCTCGGGCCGCTCCTGTGGAACATTGGCTATGACTCGGTTCTCAGAGGCGCTAACCTGCCGGGCGTCGGCGTGACGTGTTACGCCGACGACACTCTGGTAACCGCCCGAGCACCGGATCACAGATGGGCGGCCATTCTGGCTACGGCTGGCGTGGCTCATGTCGTCGAACGAATCCGGCAGTTGGGGCTCACCGTAGCCTTAAACAAGACCGAGGCCATGTGCTTTCACGGGCCTCGGAATGCACCACCGCCGGGTTCAGAGATTACCATCGGGGGGGTCTCCGTGAACGTGAAGCCCACGATGAAATACCTCGGCCTCGTCCTGGACAGCCGCTGGAGCTTTGAGGGACACTTTCGGCTCTTGGAACCGAAGTTGGTGGGGGCCGCTGCCGCTTTGGGCAGGTTGCTCCCAAACCTGGGTGGGCCAAACACTGCCTGTCGTCGTTTGTATGCGGGGACAGTGCGGTCGATGGCTCTATACGGAGCCCCAATCTGGGCGGACGGCCTGAGACAGAAATGCAGGGCGCACCTGCGCCGCGCGCAACGTGCGTTAGCGCTCAGGATCGTCCGGGGTTATCGGACAGTGTCTTTTGAGGCTGCATGCGTCATGGCGGGCACGCCACCATGGGACCTCGAGGCCGAGGTGCAGGCGACCGTGTATCTGGGCATGGCAGATGCACGGTCTCGGGGAGCTCAGCCTCCGCAAAAAGTTGTTTCGCGAATCCGTTCGCGTGCACGCGAAACCCTCCTCCTGAAATGGAGCGAGAGGTTGGCCGAGCCAAGTGCCGGCCATCGCACCATAGAGGCTATTCGCCCAGTCTTGGACGAATGGCTCCAGAGGAGACACGGGGCTCTCACGTTCCGCCTGGTGCAGGTGCTCTCGGGACACGGCTGTTTCGGGAGCTATCTCCACCGGGTGGCTCGTCGGGAGCCAACCCCAGAGTGTCACTCGTGTGCATGCGCTGAGGACAGCGCACAGCACACTCTTGCGGAGTGCCCTAGATGGTCGGCGCAGCGAACTGAGCTCGCTGCGACCATTGGACTGGACTTCTCTCTGCCTGCCGTAGTAAAAGCTATGGTTCGCAGCAGAGACGCTTGGCGAGCGACTCAATCCTTCTGCGAAAATGTCATCTCGCAGAAGGAGGCGGCGGAGAGAGATCGAGAGGATGACGTCCTGTCTCATCCCCTCCGTCGCCGAAGAACTGGACGCAGGCGGCTGGCGTACGCTCGCCACCTGGATCCCTGACAGGACTAGGGTGGTAGATGGGGACTCTACCGCCCGCTTCATCCTGAGAGGCACGGCGCACTTTGGCAGTTCGGGTGCGCCGTCCCGATGAGCCAGTGTCCGATTACGGACCCCGCGGCGGAGTTGCGGAAGAGTGTTCGCCCGACCTCGCAACTTCGCCTTATAGCGGACGTGGAGGACGCCAAGAGGTTTAGTCGGTAGGTCTTCCCCAATACCATCTCGGGGCAGGAGTCCGACATAACCCACCGGTCTGTCCCCAGGCCGGTGGTATCCATGATGGATTCCTCTTGTAAAAAAAAAAAAAAAAAAAAAAAAAAGGTGTTTTATTTATGATTTAATATAATTTACGTAATGATATACCTACTGAATTTTAATATTAAAATGTACTTTTATCGTTCTTAATTTTGACCAATATTGGCAAATGGGTGCTGTTGCATTTAGGAAAGCAATGTAAATTAAAAAATTTAATTGAATACACTAAAATAGTCTTTAAAATTCCAAATTTCTAATACCATCAGAATGTTTATTGAAGGCAATCTCTTACGTATATGGACTAAAACTGAAATATGGCAATAATTTCTTTAATTCTACATTGAAATTTTCAATAGCTTCAGCGGCAATAGATCGCAATAGATTGGCTTCAGCGATAGGCGGTCAATGTCCGTTTGCGAATCGAGGGTAAGGGATCTTATACATCATGTTCAGTTACACAATTGCCGACCTGCGTTAGTAGTGAATCATGTAACACGTTCGGTCAAAATAGATTCGATCTACAGTGTAAATATGATAGGTGCCACAGTTTATTGGATAGTAAACATGTAGGCATGTTATTCAACCGACGAAAACGAAAAAACAAAAAACGGAGGAGGTTCTTAATTCGACGCGTACGTATATATTTTTTGTTTTTTTTTTTTTATTAAAACAACTCCAGCACTGTCTGGTCTTCAAATCGCGGGGAAAGAAACGGGAACAAAGAGAAAAAGTTCTGTCTCTATTTGATCTGACAAAATAGTAAAACAATAATAATGTTACAGATAAATAAAAATATTGGGCGTGGCTTTGTCGTCAACACTGTGTGCTTTATGTGGAGACACTGTACGTTACGAGTATTTTTTTTGTGCGTATTACTTATATAATGTAATAAGTGATACGAATTCGAATTCAAATACATATACCAAAACAATGTTTGATGCTTTAGCTATCGATCGAGTTGTGTAATTAAATTTTTTATGTAAATGATAGATATCTTATCTACAGCATCAAAGTTTATCCCCAGATTTTGAATTTCCTTCCACTATGAAAGCAAATTTAAATATCTTAAGATTTATTTTAAAGATTTATCTTGTTATAAAGATAGTAACTTTTTATGCAACATAAGAGCGATGTAGCCAAGTTAACTAAATAACCTAACACACATTCGGTGAAGCCACTTTGTCTCACTTAGGTATACTAACAATACTTGTTTGTAGCTATTATAGTTTGCGCGGAATTTAAGACTTTAGTTCACAGAATTTCATCAATCCTGCTACCGCAATCAAAATACTTAAGCCATCATATTTTATCGCTTATCATTTTTCATTTCATTATAAATAATTTGAAAAAGTTTATTACCTGGATTAACATATAGAAAACTTTTTATCCTGTGTCAACGGGTCGAGGCCACCGTTGCCACAGGGATAAAAATGTCAGGCATTATATTAGTTAGTAGTTAGTCATAAATTATCTCAAATGTTATACATTTTACCCTGAAAAATGTTAATGTTAGGTTCCTGTGGGATTTTTTTAAAAACGAACTATTGCGCCCACGATGTCGCGGGCAAATCAAGTTATAAAATAATGTTTCTGTCCGCGACTGTATGTTTTTCGACTAACTTCTTCTAATCACCCGACGGATTTTTAATAAGGTTTTCACTAATGGCAAGAGCGATCAATTTAAATGATATTTAAATAAGCCCTGTTTCATACAAAGTGAGTGGGAAACATTTAGTTTTGAAATACGACGCCAAAGAAAACTTCATTTCTCGAGTAATGAATAAAAACTAGCGAAGAATATTTTTTGTTCATAATTTAAAGTGCATATCAATCTGCATTTCTGCCCTATGTACGGCATGTACTTTCCCAATAAAATTGCTAACAACCAAGAAAAATTAATTATACGCGAGGAAATAGCCGAGTAAATTAATTAAGATCGCCATTACAATTTTCCAGGCTCGTTTACTAACACGAGGAGAGATTCAATTAATTTCATGACGATAATTTATATCTACACTTATTTAGGTCACGCATTTATTAGGTACATTCATTCCTACACAATTTAATTCACATTTACAAACGGGGCAAGTGGATAAAATATGTATTAAACACATTTTTTTTTAAATAAATTTCGTGTTTATTAAATTGTAAAATTGATCAAACTCCCTCCCTGTCTTCTTTAATGGCTTATTGGAATAATTTTCTATTTGTCATCCATAGTTAAAAGATAGATAAGATAGTACTAATTAACAAATGATCAGTGGTTAAATTTGAAAGCTGCCTGTAAGGAAAATAAATTTAAAAACATAGAAATAACATAATGTAGATTATATTCCGAGACTCGTTTAAAAGACTCCATTGACGACTGTAATTAATTATTTTCTTTTGAACAAATAATACAGACGCTAACAAAAAAACATCTGTGATGTACATTACTTAATCATCGTTGCGAATTGTTGATATAGACATTTTAACAGAACAATGGCGATGTGCCCTTTCAATTAGAATTATAGCGGCGGCTGTACAATTGTCGTCATCTTAAAATAAATCGGATCGATGCAGTATTTCATGATCCAATTGTATTATAATATCGTTAATATATATATATACCTAATTATTAATGTTGCAAGATATCTTTTTCCCTATAATCTCTAAACTGTTTTGGATGATACTTGGTATACAGAGTGCACGTTGTGTGACAAAACCCGGCAATGGGACAATTTTTCACACTTCATTTTTCAAACTTTTTTTAATGCTTATATTCCTAGGCGACGTAGCCATCTGACGGTAAACCGTAAATCTGCCTGTCGCAATTTATCATAAAAATTAACAGCCTATTGAGAGATAAAAACCAGTGTTTCGTTAATATTTGACAAAGTGAAAAACACAGTAAGAACACTGTAAGAAGTAAAATAAATAACCTATTATAGCATTTCGATGCGCTGGCCCATACATAGCACATAGGAGTGCTGCTATAATAAATATGAATCATATAATAATATACTAGCCGCGACCCGCGGTTTCATCCGACGTTTAATTGAAAAGATGTTTCCCTGCATCTATTTAGAACTTAGGTTCAAGTTGAACCGTTCAACATTAAACTAGGTAAATCGGGTGAGACACTGAGTAGTTAGTACATTTTAGTTATTAGCTATCGCCGCTAATGTAAAATTTAAGCTTTTCACAATAAATCTTTCCTGTGTTTGTTTTACACAATTTAATGTTTGTGATTCTAAGAAGACGTACATATCTCTGTGTTTAACTTGCGAGTTTGCCAAGGCAACTAACTAATGAAATTTTGACGCACTGTACCGTGTTGTTGTAAGTAAAGTAGGCCGGACAAACTCGTATGTACATAAATTAATAGAGAAACAAAAAAAACCCTTACGCAATCCTCCCGAATTCGTCCCTGGGCACATCCTTGTCACTGGTGCCTGTCTCCGAAATCTTCGCTCTGAACGCCGCCACCCGCGCCGCTATCTCCTCCTTGGGCAACCTGCGCAACCACACCAAGGACACACTCATTATTTAAAAAAAAAAATTATACACGCATCACAACTCTATGTCTCTGCAAACATAATTCTGTATTTGGAACACAATTCTATATATATATATATGTATTATTATTGTGTGACCAGTTAAGTGTACCGCGCTGTGTGAACAAGTGAAATGTAATGAAATCTTAAAATAAAATATTGTACGATCGTCGCAAGCGCACCTGTAAATATACGTACCAGTGCATGCTACGTTGACTTGGCTTGGCGTTAATCAAATTGAATTACTTTTGGAGAAACGATAAAAGCCGGCGCGATAACACTTTCTCGTCTAACGTCCGCGCACTCCGCACACTGAAAACGGCTGCGAGGCGGTAACCGTATGAATAATATATGGATCGGTGGAGGTAGGGTGGGTGACCCTTCGCCGTTATGTTGAATTATCGATTTCACTCCGGCGCAACGAGGGCCGTCAACCCTTAACGAGGGTGCAAAGAGATCGATATAGCGCATACATTAGACTCGATTTCATACAAGTGAAATAATAAATACAAGGGGGCTGTTCGGTTGTATAACAAATCGAATCGAAGACGAGTGGGTTTATAAATATATAAAACACGTGATATCGAGCGAGCTGCAAATAAATTTTCGTCGTAACAGGTTGTTATTGTTATTACGTAAATACTAAAGAAATTTACAATTTATATTGATAACTAGTGGATGCCCGCGACTTCGTCCGCGTCCAATCGCTACCAAACTTCACAGGATTACCCGCTGGACTAACTAATCTGAAGATTGTCTGAAAATTCCATCAAAATCGGTTCAGCGGTTTTGGAGCCTATACAACACACATACAACACAACACATCACATCACATCACATTGCCTTTGCCTTTTATTGCCTAATGTTTTTTCTTAGATTTATTATTACTTTTTAATGTAAAGATTGGCAAGCAGGCTGACATTCCACTTGATGGTAGGTGGATACCGTCGTTATGGATATATGGAAATGGTTGGGGACCCACTTACAGAAACACAACAGCACACATGCTGTTATTTCACTGTCATCTTCTGTAAAGGGGTGGTTAAGTACTGACGCTAGATGGATTGCCCAATGCCCAATTGATGATTGCGTAACGTAGTGTATACATATACCACTATTGAACTATCTTGATAACCAAATCGAGCACTCTGCATTAGTTTGATGTATGTATTCTTATTTTTAAATACACTTAAAAAATGTAATTGGATGAAATTAATAAAAATCAAGAATAAACTGAGGCTAGTAGGTAAATAATTTATTGAAACTTATTGTTGCCTGCTTTTATAACAACTGTACAGTTGGTTTGTTTACAAGTTGTTATTTTAAACATTTGTACGTGATGAAACAATATTTTAATTATACTATGTACTTGTTATAAGACATTCATACAATAACCTTTATAGCTTTAAAAAAAAACACGCTAATTTTATTGATTCTTGTGATGTCTGTTTAAAATTTTATTCAACATAATTACAAGTTTTGTGTAAATATTGTAGTTACTTATCAAAATTATTCGTTTTTATGATAACAGGTGACAGACAGAATTATGTTCACTTTGGTGGAACAACTGTTGCCTATACAATTGTATACACAATTATTGATACAAGGGCGGATACAAATATGCTGTAAAACTTTTTTTAAGATTTAAAACGGTAACAGGATTTTTCTAGGCAAAGTGAGGATTTTCGAATGAATGGACAATGGACATCCCTTACTCGCGCACCGGCTTAACTATTTGTCTCTTTTATTTTTTTATTTTATCATAACGGCTTATTATGGTCGGATCTCACCAACGGAGGCGAATTGCCTTATTTGAATTTAACCTAATATTTCTAAAAGTCAACTCGCCAACAAAACGTAGTTTGCACCAAGAAATGTGACATTTGGAACGCCTAATTTAAGGGTTTAACGATAACAAAACAAATTCATGTTTCTTCAGACAGTCTAACTAAATGTGTTTATTATAACAACAGTGACGCACGTTCTGTGGAGAATCGAAGTTACTAAGAAACCCACCATCGTTCAATTGATCGAAACCAAGTTAAAATTAGAAAATTCCCATACTTTTTATTCTATATGCCGGTCGAGAATAAACTACAATTTTAAAGATATGATGTCTATTTAGACTAACAGTAATCATAAAAGCTCTACGCCACCTGGATAGGAGTAAAAAACAGGATAGGGTGAAATTTAATTCATACATTGGCTACAAGTTAAGTTTTAAAATATTATTTAAAAATATATATCAGATAAGGTAACCAAAGTACTCAGTGCTTCTTTGAAATCTGAATATCATGGCTAAACTGTAAAACAACAAGCTCATTCAATTTATGCAAAAAGAGCTCTGTTTTTTTTATCTGAAGCATATTATATGCCTTCTTAGATAAAAATGTTTCTGCACAAACACGATAACCCAATTTCTTCGCCGCGTACCAATTACGCGTATTACGCGAAACGGTTAAATTGCTTAAAAGTTTCTTGGTTTTTATTTTAAATAACTATAGTCGTTTATGGCTCTTTCTATTAGAAAAAAAAACTGAGGCGGCCAGCGACTTGTATCATTCAATACTAATAATAAATCTGTAAGGGTTGGTCGTGGAGTAAGTTACTTTGTTTTCAGAGATATCGTGTTTATAGGCTCTGTACATGATACTGAAACTAAATTGACCATTTTTAGAATTTTTTTTCTGTATGTATGTATGTATGTATGTTCCTCCATAACTCTTAAAAGAATTAACTGATTTTCATGAAACTTGGTAGATAAACATTTAGTCGTACGGGACACAGGATAGGCTACTTTTTTCTTTTTCAACGCGGACGAAGTCGCGGGCGCCGAACTAGTTTTTTATAATCTCTAATATATAAAAATTACATGTCATGTTGTTTGACGCCAATGAACTTCTAAATTACTGAACCGATTTTGATAAAACTTCGTAACTATGTGTATTCGGTCCAACTTAAAAGATAGGATAGTTTTTCTTTTGAACCCAGGCGAACCGGGGGCGAGTAGCTAGTATGTATATAGTTATAAACTTGAAACTTATCGTTAGAGCAATAACATGACTGTTTGTAGTATTTTTTAAACACTCATCGCCTCTGCATTATCTTTGCATGCTAGGCTAGTTTAAAACGCAACATTAATAAAGAAAGTATTGCTAAAAAATTACTACGAAAGGACACTTTTATTAAGCGGGCAAAAACTAGTGGGTCCAAAAAGTGACACCTTTAGGATCTAGACTGTTGTGTCGTTTCTATATTTTAGTTAGATCACACTTGCTCTCATCGATGATTGCTTTGTGCTAAAGGTTTAAAGATTAATATTTTAAAGAGATTAATAATGAATACATTAAAAATATAATTCAATAAAGAATTTCGAAAGTTAGCACCTATGAATAGCACAACATATTATAAAACAAAGTCCTCCGCCGCTTCTGTCTGTCTGTCTGTTCGCGATGAACTCAAAAACAACTGCACCGATTTTCATGCTGTTTTCACCAATGGATAGAGTGGTTCTCGAGGAAGTTTTTAGTATATAATTTACAAAGTTACGCGGGCGAAGTCGCGTGCAACAGCTAGTTTTTGATAAATCTGTGTTAGTGAAGGCAATAAATCCATTTTAACACGTCAATCATATATTATAAAACTGACTGGAAATGAAATTGATTATCAATGCACATTACATTTTATATAGATTACATATATACTGCTTTATGTGATGGATTGCGAACAAAATATATTTTTCTTACTACTAATGATGTGTCGCGAAAAGCCCACGTCCCAAGTCTGTCTCAAATTTGTTAAAAACTCAAATTGACTAGAAAGTTCTTTTAAAAATAAAAATTAAGATATTATGTTAATTAAGTATCATCATTCTGTCAAAATTAACTTGATTATTATATATTTTCTCATGCCAGCCACAATTATTGGATTAATGAAACCACCTACAAGGGGGGTAGACAGACGAGATGAAGTTCTTATCTTACATCTTCTACTTATTTATCATGACTGGCGTTTAATATATTTATTTTATTACAATACTAGACTTCTCTAAGTGTAAAACAACTTGTATCAAAGTGTAATATGAAATATTGCAGATGTTATGTCACCTTGAATATTTATTTTAATTAAACAAACAAAATAAACAAACAATGTATTTATACAAATTGAATAAACAATGATTCAATTATAAGCGTTAAATTAATTTTATTTCTGTACTAATTGCATGTCGCTACCTTACAAACAGAAAATAAATGACATCACAAAACTGCAGACAAATTCTGTTGCATGCATGAAGCCTTCAGAATATATATGACTTTAGCAACAAAATAATCATAAAAACCACCATAATCCATTTTTGTTGAATTTTATGATAGTAATTATCTGTAATTTGAATGTACATTGGTATCTGCAAGATCATTGTTAGAGGATAAAAATAAACCATTAGGAGTATGGAGTCATTTAAGTGTATTTTAATTTGACACTAAATTATTTTGTTATATTTTATCTAAAAAATATGTTACCGCTGTATTAGAATCAGATATCAAAATTAGTGTGGTATTACTGTGAAGATAGCAAAATGGATAAGCATAATTGCAGTAAGATAGGTAAGCTCATTTAAATACATCCAGCATATTTTTTTTATTGCTGAGATGGGTTTGCTCTTGGCCAGCATCCAGCAGTGCAGTGAAGATGAGGCCTATGATCAATTCAACGCTATTCACTCGAACTTTGAAAAGATATATGAGCTCGATATATGAAAAGATATATGAGAAGGTTATATGAGCTCGGAGACACTGGCCAAATTCCAAGGCAGGGGATGTTTTAAAGCATTTTATCCGAAAAAGAGGGCTTTTGATAAGATTCAATCTAATATTTCCATAAATAATATGTTTAAGCTGATACAGTGTTTTAACTGAAATTGATTTCATATGTCAGAAATGAAATAAGACAGTGAATTTGATAAAAAATTTAAGACTTAAATTATTAAATCCCCCACCGCATGTCTGTATGTTCACAATAATCTCAAAAACTACTTAACAGACTTTCATGCAGTTTTAACTAATGGAAAGAATGTTAAAAAGAGAAAGGTTTTATATATAATTTGCAGAAAAAATTACACCCCTACGGACATGTACTTTATAAAAAAAAAGGAATCAAATAAAATAGCTGTACACGATCAACAACCCTTGAAACATGGTAATAATGCTCCTTCTTTTGGGGTATCACACAGATATATCTCGATTAATTTTAGCAACCAAATTGAGGGAATGTTTATAATTTAGATTTGTAGACAAATGAAAAATCATTTTCTCTAAAACCATTAAAACAAGCTCTCAAATTATTTACATATAATGCAAGAACATTCACGATTTTTACTTCTTTAGTGATGATTTTTAATCCTGCTTCTTGACCTGAATTAGGAAATCTATTTGCCAGAGTAGTTCTATATGTGGTCATTCCATTAGACCACGTGAATAAATTTTTTATTAAGTAGTAATAAAAACTAATATTAGGTAATAACACTAATAATTGAGTAATAATTGGTAACTTACCCTTGTTCTTCCAAACTGTCTTCTAGTTCTGCACATTTCACTTCGATCTTCCTCTTCCTTTCATGGTCTAGGATCTCTTGATTTGGTTGTTTATTGCAAGCAGAGTCTAATTTTGCTATTTCTTCTTCACTTCGATAGTTGACGGAATCTTTCGTTTTACGAACAGTAGCCCAATTTCTTTGTACGTAGCCATTAGTACCAGATCCTCTTGCTGTGCTTAAGCCTATGCCATTATACATTATGTCGTGCCGGTGCAATCAAACTAAAAGCAAAGATTAATTTTTCACAAACACAAAATTTATGTAGTCAATTGATAATAAGTATGACTAATTGTTCTAATGTTAGTGTGATGCGATAGAAATGATTGAAAATAAATAAGATACGGCGTTTCCGTATTGACCTACCTACTGTTGTCAATAGGTAATTAATAACCAATATTTTATTTTGCACGTATTTATTTCAGAACACACGACATGACGACACGTCCATTTTGTATAATTGCTAATTTTGACGTTTCTCTGAATTGAAAAGAAATTCTCTGCGTATCTAGTTTATGGTACAATGTTACCATAATGAAAATAGTAGGATAATTGCATTGGTTTATGGAGAGTATCAAGGCAGACTTTATAACAAGGAGAATTGAGTAAAGAGGACAATCTCTGAGTATTAAAAGTGTCCGTCGAAAGATGATAAATTGGTGGCGCTGGTGATGCTAGTGTTCAACCAAAATTCAACTCGGCGCACTTCACTCCGTCAACTACTGCTGCTTTCATTCCATACTCTCCATACTCTCAAACTTTCTCTGTGCACACCAGCGCCGTCTCTATTTATCGCTTTTTGTTGGTTGCCACTTTTTCAGTTTAACACCCATGTAAGATAGCGCTCCTTATCTCTACGCTCCTTAATGCGATTGTTAATTTCGACTGTCACCGTTAAAGTTACCGCTAAAGTTAACTTTGACCGTAACAATAACCAAGCCTATGGTGCAACCCAGACCCACCCTACGTAACAGTATAGTTTACTTCCAATACATTTCTATGATCTGTGGTATGGACTCTGTCTATTCTATGGTTATTATTCCGGCAATTTCATTTTAGGTTATTATTTACCAATTTCATATTTGTTTATTTATTTTATTTTTCTCAGTATTTATTTTATGAATGAAGTGCCAGTGCGTAATTGTAATTGTATAATTGGTTGGGTTATTGCAAGATTTGCAAGGGCTAAGGTTATTTTATACAGTCGATATTTTATTGATTATCTTCCAGATCCTGAATAATATTTTAAAACCATCAATATGTTAGACAAAATGTTGTACAATACTGTTTTGTGCCAAACATTTTCGCCTTGCGGTAAATATTTGGTTGCCGGTAACATCTTTGGTCAATTGGCAGTTTTTGAGTAAGTTGTAAATTTTCACATATTCAAATTCGAACATTCAATCATTTTTTATACCACATACGTACATTCCCATTACAATCTTTGTTCGACCAAGTTTCGTAAATTATTTATTTTTTAAATCAGTCTTATGTAATTTTAATGAAGATGATTGAAATTATTTTAATAATTTTTTATAAAGTAGTCAAGCTCTATAGAAAATTAAAGCAATTTAGATTTAAAAAATGAACAATTTCATAATTCATCCTGAGGAAATCTGTCAGGTTTATGACTAGCTCCATATCCACAACAACCCATTCAAACTGCGTATATTCAAAAAGGATAATTCATATTTTAATCTTTTTTGGATCTAACGCTCTGTCAAATACAACTTATCAAACTGTACTTTCCATTTAAAAAAAATCACAGATTTCGTGCCTCACACGACTATAGAGCACATATTGGAAATGAATCTACGGAATTCGAAATTATGTTGTTCTGACTTGTTGACTTCTTTCAAAAAGGTTAAGCTACAGGGCAAACCCTTAACCCGATCGTCTTTATTTTAGGCTCAAATTGTAGCTGACTAAATTATTGTCCAAAGGAGTTTTTCTCAAATTTTTGATATCATTCTTCGTTTCCGCCAATATCGAGCGCCAAAACTTTTTTCGTTTATGACTTTTTCGAAAAATTCTTTTTACACCTTACAGCTCTCGTAAATACGCGTCTTTTGAGATCTTTTTGAATATCATATCTTTACAACTCTTTGAGATATAAGGGGATCGCACTTTTTCGTGAAATCGGGGCCTATACTGAAGCGAAAGAAATATATAAAAGAACCAAATATATATCTTATTCCTTCTTTAAATATTATTCTTTTATCTCAAAAGTTATTTTGTTGAAGTAACATTGCTTTTGAGCGTGTTGTTTTTAGGCCGGTTTCAGTGCTCTCCTGACGGTCAGTCCTGACGATACACACGACCGACCGTGACCGACACCCTTGTCATTTGTATGAAAATTCATTACAGAGCTCGCCTGATCGTACGCACGCGTATTGCTCCCGCTGTCGGTCGTGCGTATCGTCAGGACTGAGCGTCAGGAGAGCACTGAAACCGGCCTTAGATTGTGTAATGTTTTTAAATTAGGTCCAACAGAGTTTGTATGAGAACTGTAATCAAGTTTCTTCCAAATAATTATTTCGCTAGTCATCTTTGCGTTAATTAATTGTGAAATTTTAATTTCTCTTGCAGTCTAGAACATATCGTCAACCCAGTTCAAGAAATTGTAACAAAAGACTATAACAAGCCTAAATATATCCACTCAATTGAATCTAATCATCAGATTTGCAGTTTGATGACTACAGAAAAGTTTTTAATAGCTGGCTCGGTAAATGAGATTTCAGGTTGGAATTGGAAGGCAATCTTGAATGTTAAACTGAGCAAACCTTCGTGGACAATCAGAATGCCATCTCAGTTGTCAATGGAACATAACGATATAAATAGTTTATGGTTATCTCAAGACGAAGAGACTATATATGCGGGATGTGGTGATAATAATATTTATTCCTATGATTTAGAAGATGGCAGACTTAAAAGTACTTATAAAGGACACAGTGATTATATTCACAGTGTTCATGGAAAGTAAGTTTTTTACAATAAGATGAATTACTTTTATGAATAAATCCTCACAAACTTTTGCATTTATATTATATTAAATTAATAGGAGGTCCGATGTGTATTGCTTTTCTGTACTAGGAGGATTTTCTAGGTGTCTTGGAATACTTATTTTTATTTATTTATTACATACATAATTTATTTCTTAAAGGGAGCAGCAGTTGGTCTCTGCCGGAGAAGACGGTGCTGTTCTACTGTGGGATGTTAGAACTAGCAAATATCAAAATAAAATAGTGCCACACAAGAATATTAAAGTTAGTCGACCTGATATTGGCAAATGGATAGGTTCAGCAAGTCTAGGAGATGACTGGATTGTAAGTTCACAACCTTATCAGTATTTTTTGTATGTAGTAAAGGTTTCTTTTATGTCAAGCAATGGCAGAGGTGCTGAAAGTCCACTGCCAACCATAGTAGGATCAAGCATCTCTTACTCACCGAAATACAAGAGGTGGTCTTTTGAAAGGGGGTGTTGGTTACTACTGTCAGATGATATGCCCAAAACTCAGTGAAATGCAGTGCCACTACTTCTCATTAACAAATATTAAACATTATAAAAAAAATTCTTAAATAACTTGATCATACTAATAATAAATCTGTAAGGGTTGATCGTGAAGTAAGTTACTTTGTTTTCAGAGATATCGTGTTTATAGGCTGTATATACATGATACTGAAACTAAATTGACCATTTTTAGAAATTTTTACTGTATGTATGTATTATATGTTCCTCCATAACTCTCGAATGAATTAACTGATTTTCATGAAACTTGATAGATAAACATTTAGACGTACAGGACACAGGATAGGCTACTTTTTTCTTTTTCAACGCGGACGAAGTCGCGAGCGCGAGCTAGTTCTTTAATAAATTTAATATTGAATAGAGGTTGCTTTAATTGACTATGAGTTAAATAATCGAGGCTTCGTACATCTTGTAAAATATGCATAGATTAAAAGTCACCCGATATTTTTGTGAAACTTGTCTTATACAGCAGTCATTGCTAAAACTAGCTATTTTTATTGAACATCTTATAGATAGAAATGTTAATTGCAAATTTTTTATTTTAGGTCTGCGGTGGAGGCCCTAGATTGGCGTTATGGCATTTGCGCTCATTGGACATTGCCACGGTCTTCGATATTCCCAACCGTGGAATCCATGTCAGTTTCTTCCACGACGATTGCATAGTGGCCGGTGGCTCGGCCAAACATTTGTACCAATTGACGTATTCCGGTGAAGTCAAAGTGGAATTACCTGTGTCAGCGACCACAGTCTACTCGGTCATTCTAAGAACGAGTCCAAACAAAGTACTGTCTGTGGCCGGTTCCAGCCCCGATATTGATTTGTGCACTTCGTTTAACTATAGGGATCAAGTTTTACATTTTCGATAGTGTAATGGTTCAGTAAGTATTTCATGTTTAAGATGTTCTCATTGCAAAGTTTGTTCAAAAATTCTCATACATTGCCAATCCGTGTATTATAGGTTCTAGTAAGTTTAAGATTAAAAAAGGGTTAAAAATAAAAATTAAAATATAATTAAATTTCTAAACAATGAACTAAAGTTTTTTTATTTATTTGTGTCGTCAACTTGGGTAAATTTTATGTAAAGTATTTCAGATATCTACACTAATATAGATAATTGACTGATTAGTTTTGGAACATATTTTGTTCTCACGTGCTAGATATATTTAGAAAGTGCTTATTTATATCTTATATCCACAGTTTATTTCTAATCAGATGCAAAGCTCCAATTCGCCTGGTAAAATATATATTTTAGTCTTCTTAATAATATAGGTAAATTTGACTCTTGCAATCATAATATTGATGGTAATAAAATTAAAAGTAAAATTTAAACACAAAACAACATTTTTATTAAAAGAAAAACAATTTAAATGCATTTCAGTGTACTACAAACGAACAACATGCTCGGTCGGTGTAAACGTGCCTTTATCGCCAACCTTAATTGGATTAAGGATAAGAGATAGGTAAATGGGCTCGGACATATTTATTTATATAGTGTTTAGGAGATAGTGTAGAAATTTTTTCGATTTTTACTCTGTTACGGGTTTTTAATTTTATTACTGAAATCCGAAGAATAAATTAAAATGCTTATTTAATTTAGGGCCTCTTTCACAAACTACAAGTAAAGTGTTGATTAGTTACTTTTAGAAATCATTTTCTGTTATATTGAATTATGCACTCGTTTTACTACATCATTCGATAGCCTATTTTTTTATTTTTATTTAATGTTTGGGACGTTTACCGTACAAACAAAGGTGTATCACCGGTGACTTTAAATGACAGTTTGGCCTACTTGACGTTTATGAAACAGGCGCTTAGATATATACAAATTGATGAGTGTCTGTACTATTTCCCACACACCTTTTATATATACAAATGTCACGATAATTTCAAGACCACTGTGAACGTGAAATAATAGCATGTGTGCTGTTGTGTTTCGGTGAGTGAGTAATGGATGTCAAAGCCGAAAACCCATTTACCCATCCAAATTGCCTGGCAAGTGGCCAGCGTACAATCTAGGCTTTATACTCGTAGTACTTTGTGATCTAGGCCGCCGCGACCTGGCCGCTTAGTGCGCATGTACAGTCGGGGTACGAAAACCTTCGTCAGTTTTCAACTTCATTCTTTCATCAAGTTGTGGTAAGACTTTTGTAGTAGATACCATTTGAAACTAAAGTACTAAGCAGACAACTGTCGGACGTTTGAAATGAAATTTTGGCATGACTGATTATTGCCCTGGGGCCCTAGACAAGTTGCATTCGCTCCGTAGCGATTCGATTCGCTAAAAATAAAATGTATGGGAATGACATATGCCTTCGCTAAATCACGCGAAGGCATATGTCAATCCCATACATTTTTATTTAGCGAATCGAAAGCGAATCGAATGCACTTTGTCTAGGGCCCCTGGTGCAAGCAAATGTCGACTTAAAGGTGACGAACCTTTTCTTACCCCGACTTTACCTACGCTAAGAAAACCTACACATGATCAGTTTTAAGAGAATGTCAAAACTGCATAATGGTGAATGTAAAGCCCCCATTACAGTTTCTGTAGTGATACAGTCGTATCCATCCATTTCAAATGTAGCCGTGTCCCGCGATCGCCGCCGGGATAAACCCATGACTTCCATCTTTCTTCCTAACATAGAACCACTCGGCGTCTACATCGCTCTCCCCTCTGCCCTGCACTAATAC
This sequence comes from Synanthedon formicaeformis, assembly GCA_945859745.1. Lineage (NCBI taxonomy): Eukaryota > Metazoa > Arthropoda > Insecta > Lepidoptera > Sesiidae > Synanthedon > Synanthedon formicaeformis. The sequence goes on along the minus strand of OX243956.1, from coordinate 2,117,077 downwards.
GACCACGTCTCCCTGCGTCACTGTTAGAGTATTATTAAATGCGCTACCCTTAAAGTCTGAATTCACGACCAACAATGTCTGCCTTCTAACCCTCGACTTTCTCAGGTGCTCTCGGAAGTTCTCCTTGTCGTGAACCCGATCTAGGTTCGAAACGGATTTGGTCTTTAAGTACAGCGTGTCAAAGTCCTTTTCCGCGGAGTTTTTCAGGGATTTCTCCTTGCGCGGTTTGTATCTGCACTCTGAGCGGGTTCTCTCGCGAAGTTGTTCCTTTTCGGTGTCTGTTAGGTTGCCGCAAGGTCGAGGATAGATGTCGGTGCTGCTCTCCCAACACGGTGTCTTTCTCTGCGATGATGTTCTGAAATGTTAATTTGTTTGAAAATTAGCGGTCGTCAGCGCACTTGCATCTCCCTGAGGTCACTTGTGCTTTATAGGCGACGGTAGCCATCTACATCACATTCAACTTACTTTCTCAAAAAAAAGTCATTTCACAAAAAAAATCTCTCACACTTAGTACTTGAATAGATGTCGCTGAGAGTGAGAGAAAAATCGAAGAGTTCAGCTGCTGCTGGATGTAAAAAAAAATCTAACCTATTAGGTAATATCCCAAGCGGTAAACACGCGTTGTAAACAACATAGCCCTCGTCTCCGTGTGGCGTCTGCGCATATAGCCATTGCTGATTTTTGAAAACTGCATTGACAACAGTCCCCAACGGCAAAGTGAGTTCCCTTTGCAACTCTTTCTGGGTTTGATACAGGGTTGTGGGGTACGCTATCACCACTGGAATATTCCCTGGCCGGTCTATTGACGCCTGAAAATTATAGGTTAAATTTATTTCATTACTCTGAAGGAACTCTGAATGTGAGTAGGTAGGAATGTAGATAGGTATTTCTTTTATTGAAAGAAAAGTTATAGGTTGGTTCGATTCCCGGCACTGCTAACTTTGGAAATGAGATTTTCATTCATTACCTATTTAATATGTTCATTTAGTTTATGCTCACAATAATTTGCTTTAGTGCTGTCGCTGTCTTAGACGCTGATCTAAACCTCAATTAACTTGGGCATTTAATTCACATTAAAATAAATTGCTTTTTAGACAATTGCAGTCGTGCAACGCCGAGGCGAGTCGCTATTAGTACCTGCAGATAACAATTCAGTACCGTCATCTAGCCTTTAACAAAAATTCTCTTAAAACTACAATCAACGTTAAAAATGTTAAGCTCGCCTCTCGGGCAAAGGTCGAAGACAAATTGCCTATATATCTCTCGACAATACTTTTATATCCCATGAAATATCATATTACCAACGCTCGCAGATCAACTGGGCGCAATTAATACCGTAACGCGTAACCCCAACATGATATATTGTTGTTTTAAATAAACCACATTGATGAATGACCCTGTCCACTCTTGAGATTATCCTATCAACGTACAAAGTTTCCTCTGCCTTTGGTAAAAGCGGTCTGTGCAAAGAAATAAAGGCCAAACATTCGTAAAGTGCTGGTAAAAATAACTTGTCGAACAATAATCGTCTCGGAGCACCGAACAAAAGTTTCCAAAGAATCTCGGATGTTGTAAATGACGTGCAATTTATGCCTTGTTCAATTTTGCACCAATTTCGCGGCTCGCATTGTTCCAATCGACTTTATGTTCAGAGTTAAGATACAAAAAGCCCGAATGTATACCATAATGTCATAATAACATCGTCCGAATGAATAATGATCGAGGATTTACAAGTGCGTTTAAAATTCCTTCGCGGACGATCCGTTAATACTCCGCAACAATATGCGTGCCATAAAATATGATGAATTACATTTTTCATAAATTAAAAGTCGCCGAGTTAATTGTTCTCGACCTAAAAGCTAAAAGGTGACATACCTTACATAATTACCTTACATAAATAGCTGTAAGATACATTTAACTTTAATTTTTTTTTTGTAATTAACAGGATGTGCTATTTCCCCATATTTTCAGGAATTATGGACATTGAGGAGGATTTAATTCGTGAGTAATTAAAATATGTTTTTTCATAATCGTACCACTACATTACTACAAAGTCCTCCGCCGCGTCTGTTGTCTGTCTGTTCGCAATAAACTCAAAAACTACTGCACTGATTTTCATGCTGTTTTTACCAATGGATAGAGTGGTTCTCGAGGAAGGGTTTGGTATATAATTTACAAAGTTACGCGGCCGAAGTCGCGGGCAGCAGCTACTTTTAGATATATATTCACAAAAGGTGCAATTTTGTCGGGATTTTTTTTTTGAGATTGTATGAAGTGACTCTGGCCTATTTATTTTATGAAAACATCTGCCTTTTACGAGGGGAAAAATTTAAATATTTTTTACTCGTACTTGTGAATTTGTGAATGGATTGTTTTTGACTGACAGTGATTATTCTTGATATTTTATTTTTAAAAGCGTTTTAATAAAATAAAATAAAATTCATTTATTTCAGGCATTATCCAGATTATATTATCCAGATTTTAGGACCTCTTTCACCATGTGTCAAGTAAGCTAACCGCTAATTAAAGTCATCGGGGATAATGGTGCTGATATACCTTTCTTTGTACGGTAAAATTACCAAACATTAAAAAGAAAATAATTAAAAAAAAATTGCCTATCGAAGGATGCAGTAAACCGAGTGCATAATTTAACAAAACATAAAATTATTTCTAAAAGTAACTAAGTAACAACACTTTACTTGTAGTTGGTGAAAGAGGCCCAAAGTATTAAGTTACAATGTTAAATTATTTTAAAATAAATAATTTTTTTCACTATTCAAATTATTCTAAACTTAACTTATTAAGTTTTGAATTATTTTAAAAATATCTTGCATTTATAAAATTAATTGGCCAACATTTATGGTAAAATTGCATAGTATTGATTGGGTTGTATACATTGAAGTCAAAGTAAATGTAAATGGCTTATGTTTAAAGAACCTTTCAGGGAAGGTTTATAATTAGTATTATTCATACAGTCTTACCTCACTCAAGAAGCTGTCCAAGTCTCTTATGTCGTAACCGAATCTTCCGTTGTAATGCTTCTTCTTTCTCCTGTGACGATGCCTATGTTTCTCCCTAGCGTACTCCTCAGTAAGTAAACTGGTGTCCGAACACGTTTCCTGACTTGCGAACTCATCACACGCACTCTTAAACCTAAGGTTATGATAATACTCATTCCGTCCAACCACTCTCTTACTTACGTCCCTAGACTTGCATTTTCTGCTTCCTTCATTTTCGTTGAACTTTTGATTGTGCCGTTGATATCTGTCCACATTGCTTCCTGACTTATTCTTTACACTGTCCGATTGCTTTTCCGGTAATTTATTTTCCAAATTCTCTTTTAAGACCCATGTAAGTGATATTTTTGATTTGTGTCTGCGGCTTAGAGGACTAGAATGCCACAATCCCATATCTTGAATTTCAGCGTACTCCACTTCAGCATCTAGATCGGTGTCATCTGCTTCTAGCGATTTGCAATTCACCAACAAATCTATTTCCTGGCATGGTAGCACATCATCCTGCGAATGGAAATATTTATCAAAATCACTGTTAAAATGGATCAATATGTCAATATTTTTGATCAATCTATTATTTACCGAATTGCTCGATTCGTGTAACACGACTTCTACGTTTTCATTTTCACTGTACGGTGGCGGTGGATCTTTGAAACTGATCTCTGTAAGTTTATAAAGATTTTTCTTTTAAAAAATTTACATTAGATTCCGGAAGCCTCGAACTGAGGTGGAGAATTGAAGACTTTATTGATTTATTGAAGAGAATCGAGGCGGGCGCTTATGAAGATGAACAATGCCCTCCCGGGGGTATGTGTGCCGCTCCCGCGATACTCGCACCCGACACTTCGCTCCCGTATGGCCGTAACTGCAATTGTACGCGAGCGCCGACCAACATAAATCCCTGGAAGCGCGCGCCGCCCACCGTCTACGGGTTCGCGCCAAACACTGGGCCCTCTCGCTGATACACTATCGACACTTCCCTCCCCTTAAAAAAATCTCAACATTCTCACGAAGAGCGCACTTATGCGAACGCATTGGACTACACCGAATACGCCTCGGGCCACGATTCGCAGCCCGGACAAACCTTCGGTCACGAATCACGAACGCCTTTCATTATGCATTCGTTTGTACTCGCAAAATTAATATCGATACATATCAATAACACTCGACGTTTATAAACATCTATTGTGACCGTTTTACTATACACTCGCTCGTAAGTGGGTGAAGTTGTAAAAATAAATTCTTTAGTCACGATAATCGAGTATTTTGAACTAGCATCCCGCCCCTGGCTTCGCACATGTGCAATTTTTTTATATGTAAACTATATGCACAAATCTACATCGTTTATCACTCTTTCCAGCAGTCAAAACCGTATCAAAATCCGTTATAGGTGGTTTAGAAGAAGATAGCGGAGAAACAGAAGCAGACAGCGTCAGCTTGCCGATGCTCTTTTATTATTAAAAAAACTTCTAATTTTAAAATGTATTAAAAATCATTTGGAAGAAAAGTTTGCAAATTCTGCGTTTAGGTACATTACCACCACGATGCCTACGCGCAATGCACGACTCAGCGCGCTATTCATCAACACGTGCTTAATGAGCTGCGCAGACGCATCGACAATAAACACGCAAGTGAGTACAAATCCCTTTTGATCGTTTCATGAATAATTGCATATCGTTTACTATGCCAAGTGGTTCCTATAGTTCCGCACTTTCTGGTCTCACGTTGTGGCCTACAAATACAACCTATTGCCATTTTGCCCAGCAATATTTCTACAAAAATAAGTAGTGTTTTTGCAAATAATCTGAATAATAAATAAATGACTGTATTTACTTAGTCACTACATAACAAAGTTTAAGAAACAAAGTCCTCCGCCGCGTCTGTCTGTGTGTTCGCGATAAATTCAAAAACTGTTTTCACCAATGGATAGAGTGGTTTTCTAGGAAGGTTTTAGTATATAATTTACAAAGTTGCGCGGGCGAAGTTGCGAGCAGCAGCTAGTTAAGAAACAATTGGTGGATCATTGTCCAAAATAATTCCTGGTAGGTACTAAAAGTTTCAACAGTTATTATGATTAGCCAAAGTTTAATTAATCTATCTTCCATGATGTAAAATAAACCTATATGCAAAGAATCCATTTATAATTTTATTAACAATCACATTTTATTGCACAGACGTAACTTGATTGATTGACCCAAGGAATAATCACTCATTTTGCAAAGTCCACTCTCTCCTCTAAGCACTTACCTATATGTTTTCATTTATTTACTTACTTAGAAAGTCAATAATCATATAATGATGTAAGAACTGCATTAGTTTCCATTCAAACGCATTAGTTTAGAGGAAGTTTCTCCATCTTACCTATGAGTATGATTAGGTATAATTATATACCTACCTGGTCGCTTCTCATCCTACCATAGCGATCGCATACCTCAGCTGCCTCCTAACTACTATAGGGACCGTTTCTGCACCCTGTAGTTCTTTTTTTATTAGAAATGGATTTACCAGCTGTGCAGCAAGGATGAGGCCTATGATGGAGCGAGCTTACCCAGAAGAACTTTGAAAAGATTGCAAAAAAAGAAAAGAAAAAACAAACGTTCGTTAGTTAGAGTTGCTTAGGTTAAAAACGTAATTTATACTCGTAGTCTTTATGCAAGTTTTGTTTGTAAGGACTTTACGCTCACTCACTGGTCTTCGGACCAAAGGCATTAGTTAGGCTAAATTCAACAAAAATTTATTTATTTATTATTTATTACAAATCCACAACTCTCAACATAAAATCCGTACTAATATTATAAGTGCGAAAGTTTGTATGTATGGATGTTTGTTACTCTTTCACGCAAAAACTACTAAACCGATGAGCATGAAATTTTGCATACACGTGGTCTGGGACACCAGAAAGGACATAGAGTATATTTTATAAAGTTACACGGGCGAAGTCGCGTGCAGCAGCTAGTAAAACATAAAATTGACGAACCCATCGGACCAGCGGTTAAGGTTCACGCCTAGTCCCAGGTTAGATTTCCGGCAGGCCCAACTTTGGAAATCTACTTTTCAAAGGTGACTTAAACAAAAAATAAGCCTAAATGCTTACCTACGTTTACAATTTGGTATGTTTTTTCTTGTTTTGTTTTGTTTATTTATTGCGCATCACAACTGCGCTACAATGTCGATCGTTTTTTATCGCCGCAGTACACTTATTTTATAACTTTCGTTTGGGTATAAAATAAAATATACGACGCTAATAATAATAACTTTTACACGAATTTTACATTTCACGAAATTGGAAAGCGAGACAGCAAACGAACCTTGGTGTCGCGATTCAACCTTCTCGTGAATTTCGACCGTACTCTTTGTACATAACTTTATGCATTTTATTGCTTCCATCAATTAATGTTTAATGCGATTGCGTTGTCTTCAATTTTTTTTTTAAATGTGTAAACAAGTAAAATTCTTCCTGGTGTTTACTGGTGTTTCACTCTTTCAATTCTTATAATACATTCTATTTTATTCCAACAAATTCACGAGGATCTCTAAATTTCGACATGACTATTTATCAAATCAGAAATTTGGTAGACTTTGTTGTTACTCTATACTTATTATGATTTATAAAAATAATTTTAAAACATTTTCTATATTCTAATATCGTTTACAGTTTGATTTATTTAATTTCAACGGATTTTGAATGAAAATTCACAATAACCAAACCGAGGAAAGTCTCGTCAATTATATTCACATAAACGCTTGAATGATCGCTGATGCGGTTCATTGAGTTATCGAATTGCCCTTCTCCATTTGTTATTCCTCCCAAGTTAAATTCCACCTTACAATGGATCAGGTAATTATGTTGTTATTGTTATTAGCTTGCGTTTGACAGATGGTCCTGCTTACTATGAAACTTGCTGTTTTTTAGCTATACCTACCTACCTAAGCCATGCCACCATGACCTTCCCGCTTGATTGAAACATTGTGAACAAGAATTTATAGTGGCGTTTTATATTCCCAATACATGCTCAACGGTCATGGACTAATGGCAAAGGCCATCCAACGCTATGATAAAAGATTCCTTTGAAAATTATTTTCAAGAAATTCAATTAGTTAATGGGAACCTCGCAACAGATCGAGGTAGTAAACCAGTCTAGATAAAAGGCTACTTTTAAATAAGTAGTTGGTTAATTCGTTTAAATCTATAATTTATTAATATTTTTACAATATGAACTATTAAAAAAAACTAGTGTGCTCATGGGCGTAGCGAGGTACGGGCAAGGGGGGGCAGCTGCCCCAGAAGAGCGGTTGTTCTGTTAAACTGTAATTTTTACGAGCTTCATAGCTTGCGACGCTTCTTATAAGGCCTAAGAAAAGAAACTAACAGGCTTGAAGGCTGGCTTTTGAAATCCAACAATACGGGATGTGATCTCCAAGTCTAGGCAAGAAGTGGGTTTTCTGCGAAAAATAGAAGTCTTTGAACAATATGAGCGATAGCTCATTCTACGCGGAATGCAATTCTGAGAAAGGCGCTTTCAGGATTTTTTCTGCCAATAAAAATTGCAATTGTTATTAACAAAAACAAAAAAGCCATTTAGATCTTTGATGATCTCAAAAACTATAAATGATAGCGAAAATCGCATTTTTTTAAATCATAATTGACTAAACTATTGTTTAGTCAATTATGATTTAAAAAAATGCGATTCTATTGAATCAATTCAATTCTATTGAATGACAGAATTTATTTTTTTCAAAAATATGAAACTAAGCTATTAAAAAAAAAATTACCCTATATAGCTTTAAAAAATCTGACCCACTATATACTATTAAAAACAACGATGAAAACAATAAAGTAATCTAGGATTTTCTTTGTCTGCCCCCCCTTATATACAATCCTGGCTGCGCCCATGAGTGTGCTAGTTAATTAGCTAGGCAAAACCCAAGCTTCCGGTTTTTATAGGGCTAAAGAGTGACCACGTGCCAATAAATGTCCCGTGTCAATAAATAACGCCTTCTATCCCTATCTAGCGACAGGCAATTTTCCGTATATAGGTACTCGTATTATAAGTTACTCTATGGAGGCAATGATTGTCGAATATTGAGCTTGCCCTTGGTTTTCAACATTGGGATCGATTGAAACCTAAAATATCAGATTTTTTGGTGACGATAGTTCAGTTCTATTTTCTATTCATGATTATATCTGAGGCTGAGGCGTGATCATTTTAGAGAACGGACGCACGAGCATTTATTATTTCATATCCTTATCCGTCCGCGATTTCGTCCGCGTAGAATTTTCGAGACCTAGCTAATTATGTTACTTTGTGGAACCTACCATCAAATTGACCTGTTTGCCGACCTTAACATAAAAAGAAACGTCCTCCATTGTATTTAAGTATATTTTGGACTTCTGCATCCTTCTGATCCTTTTGCTAGTCTCACAGATCATTAAAATCATGACATGCTTGTTTACATAATTAGACCACCTTAACAGATTGAATTAACCTGGCCTTAGGTGTTCGGGATACTCCAATTTTATTTAAACGTCTTAGGACCTCTTTCACCGTCTGTCAAGTAGGCTAACTGTCATTTAAAGTCACCGGTAACCGGGGATAATGGAGTTGATATACCTTTGTTTGTGCTTTTAAAAAGTGCATAATTTAATAAAACATAAAATTATTTCTAAAGTAACTAATCAACACTTTACTTGTAGTTGGTGAAAGAGGCCCTTAATATTCGACCGAAAATATTATTGACAAAAAGAGACCAGCCAAAGATAAGGTTGTAGCAATATTTTACGAGACGTGGTAATGGAAGACAATGCGTATAAGTGGCGAGCACGAGCATATCGCTATGTTGGGAATGTGTCCCCGAGCTTCGGCGGGATTCCATCGAGCCGCGCATCTCACGACTGCCGAAAACGTGCGTCCCACCGTCACATCAATGCGCACGCGCTTCAATTGTTACCTCTCTTACCCATTACCGCCCACTATGTTTGTATTCGTAATTTTTTTTTTATTAGAGATGGGTTTGCTCTTGGCCAACATCCATAGCTGTGAAGCGAAGATGAGGCCTAAGATGCAGCGAGCTCACCCAGAAGATGACTATTCAATCGAACTTTGAAAAGATTAGTTAGGGTTATATGAGCTCGGAAATACAGACCGCCATAACATTAAAGTATTTATCAAACTATACTTATTATCAATGCATATTAAGTATATAACTGGCTGATGCCCGCAACTTTATACGTGCTGTACTTAGTTCTTTTTTTAAAAATCCTACAGGAACCTAACATTTTTCTAAGATAAAAAGTATCCTATAGTTTAATACAGGTAATTAGCAATACATCCATCGAAATACTACAATGGAATTTGCGTCACAACTGCCAAAGGGGAACATAAAAAGAACGCCTTTGACAGAATCATGGCGGACTCTTGCCTTCACGCGTCAATGGTAAAAGGTAGTAACGATCAACTTCTACTATTTCATTTTAAACTCTAATGGATTAATGTAAAGTCACATTTTCTTTAAATTACGTACTTATTATTATGTTTGTTTTGTTATAAATGACAGTTCATGCTCTACTCATATGTAACTTTTAAATGTTCCATAAAATTCGTTGTGTTTTGTATGGCACGCGTGTTCCATGTTGTAGTAATTTGATGAATACATCAGTGAAAATAATATTCAAATCGGTTAAGCCGTTTCTGAGATTAGCGTGCACAAAGGCACAAACAAAATTCTAAAAACTATTTTTTTTTTACTTCGGTAACATAAACTTGTAAATACAACGTGAAGCATATTTTTTTTTATTGCTTACCTTAAATTGACGATACAATGGTTATTATTCAAAATAAAATAGTTTTGGGTGTATTATTTATTACCTATAATGATCATTATCGAAAAGCTATTATTATTGGTCATGAGGATTAATATTAATAAGGAACGCCTTCTTGAATCATAATTAAACCTTGGTAATTTTGATATTGTCTGCGGCATCTATTGCCGTCCATTTATGTAAAATAATTATATTATTTGTGATTTTTATTTAAGAAAAAAGATGTGAATAGTCTTGAAATTGAAAACCGCGTTTCTGAGATTAGCGTGCACAGACAAACAGAAAAAAATCTAAAAAGTTTTTTAGCAAAAATTATTTTTTACCTCGGCAAATAAATACAACGTGTACAAATTATTGTTTTTGAAAAACCTTATGATCTTATCATATATTTGGAAATGTACATACCTACTTATATAGATATCTATATATATAAAAAAAACGAATGCCTAAATGTGTTACTAAGCGCAAAACTCGAGTACGGCTGGACCGATTTTTAATTCTGTCTTCACTCATGGATAATCAGGGAAGAAAAAAAAGAACCCCGGAAGAAGCAGGGAGCGGATCGCTAGTAATAAATATAATTAAAACATATTAATATAATATATTATATTAATATAATATGTTAAATGTATTGTATTGAAGCATATTGTAGTCTAACGCGTAACGTGTGACATGTGACACTCCCATAAATATTTATACTCCAGTACTGCTCCAGGTATAATATATTTTGCAATCTGTCTTTGCAATTAACTTCGACAGACTTAAATAAGGCTAAATAAGTGTCAGCTGCCAGTATTAATTTGTTTAGCTAAAAGGAAAAGTCACGTCGGAAAGAGTATGTCCATCAGTCTGCTGTCGGAACCTGGTGGATGGGTAAAATTAAAGGTAACCTACCTCAGTAGTATAGGCACCGATAATTGCACCGTGAGAACGGATTGTTGGCGTCCAAGTACGCTCGCGCCGACAGCACAAAACTAAACCATTTCGTTTCGCATGCATTTTGACTCCAGTGAAAGTGAATTAACGAATTATACTAACGAACTGGTTTACCTCTGTGGCATTTAAAAAATATAGTAAAATTATAGTATATAGATACCATTTGGTGATTTATCTGAGCCGAAAGCTGTTTTTCTGATTCGAATTGCCATTTGTGTAACCATTAACCTACCTACACATTTTATTATCAGTGAATTTATGTTTGAATAAATATGTTGTGGATTTCTTTAATTTTTTATACACTTTTATTTTTATACTAGCTGTTGCACGCGTTTTTATATAGCCTATGTTACTCGCTGATAATATGATACACACACCGATAGTTGATTTACAATTTTTTTTTAGACAATAGTGTCCATAAACATAATAGTAAGAGCAACTCGAAAATATTAATATAATATTAACTAATTAATTAAATAAAATTTTAGACATTAATAAGTCTTATCTTTTGTAAGTATGTACTTAAAAAAATTACGTCTCATTGTTCAGCAAGTGTTTCAGCATTTTATATTTATTTAAACGTTTTGTTTTCGGCATTGTTCAGTAATATGACCCCTCATTCCTCTATCACGCCTGACACTTGCACAATTCTTTGGTTATTTTAATAAATTAATGAGATGTCTTTTTTAAATGCCAATAAGTACTTAAAGAATGGGTTTCTGTGTAGACCCTACAGTGCATCACCTAAGAGAATATTTTCGAAGCAATGTATGTACGCAGCAATCGGCGAAAAGGTAAAATTGCTGAGCGAGAGGTACGAGTATTAAGTATGGCTGCACGAAACGCATACTCGCCACGAATACTCGTAATGCATTCGTTGCACCCACTTGATGTACGCATGATTAACATTTTTGTATGATCTCTAAAATTAATACATATAAAACTGTCTGTCTGTCTGTTCGCGATAAACTCAAAAACTACTGCACCGATTTTCAGGCTGTTTTCACCAAAGGATAGAGTGGTTTTCGAGGAAGGTTTTAGTTTATAATTTACAAATTTACGCGAGTGAAGTCGCGGGCAGCAGCTAGTTTATGATATTTTTCACTTTCTTTTGTCAGATAACTTGACGATCCTTTAATGATACAATTCAAACTAAATTTGTTTATCCTGACAATCGATTCTATTGCACCTGTTAATCGTTAAAAATCGAGCGAGTTTAACATAAAATCTTTTTTTTTTTATATTACGTTATATCATAAAAATATTGATAATAATTGATATAATTCCTAAACACTTATTTATTTATTTAAGATATACCACACATACCTACACTTGTTACTTATCCTTATCCTTACACATTATAAAACAAAGTAGGTACTCCGCCGCGTCTGTCTGTCTATTCGCGATAAACTCAAAAACTACTGCACCGATTGTCAGGCTGTTTTCACCAATGGATAGAGTGGTTCTCGAGGAAGGTTTTAGTATATCATTTACAAAGTTTCGCGGGCAGCAGCTGGTAATATAATAATATACAGCGTATTTCGGCTGACACGCGTATATCGGTACCAATTACAGGCGTAGATATAGCATTTGTATACGCATTAGTAACATAGTAATAGTAACATTAGTAAAACTTATTATATTTATTTAATTTTCACACTTAGTTCTTTATATAGTTTTTAGTAGAAATACTATGAAACAATGGAAAGTGAAACTAGTAGAGGTCAGTGGAACGCTTTCATAATCACAACAGCGCAAAACATCTTCGAGTGTGACCAATAGCTAATCTCGACAGAGGCGATTCGTCATGCGCCTTGTCACTACACTCGTAATATAAGTCTACGTGAACGAATGTGAACCGCTCTATGTCATTACAGCTACCGACTGGACTGTCATCAGCCTGTTCAAAGAATAAAAAAATTCTTAGAAAGCTCTTTGTGAGGCACCTACGAGTACTAGCATTCGATATATCTTATGTGTACGCGCTTATTAAAGAACTGGAAAAAAAATTCCAGCTAGCAACTGTAAACATGGTGCATATTATTAAAGTATTCCATCTATTTGAAACATCGATTCATCGCTCCACAAAATTTCAATAAACAAACATTACCTAAGTACATTAAATTTGATAAAACTCAGTTGCAGCAAAATTTGTAAAACGTCCCTAAGTAGATAACTTGTACCTACTACCTAAGTTTAAGAACCTACTTATTATTACCTACATTAAAATATGTCACTTTCAACCAATAGAATATACCTACTTTCTCGCCTTTTGTAGTCATACAAATATATTTGTATATTTTATGCACCAACCTACGCTATTAAAATCTTACAATATGAACCTAAGGCATATTTGTTGTGAGTATAAAGTTCCCTATAGAGAATAGATTTTATTATTGCGATCAGATCTCATCATCAATTTTATTATGCTGATATCTTATAGTTTTAGTGGGATTATAACATCTTGGATATTTTATCTTAAAAGGCATCGCTATTTGAATATTATTGTTGCAAACAAAACAATACAGAACTTGAAAGGCGATGTGTGTATGTATGTCTCCTATAGGCTCCAAAATCGCTGAACCCATTTTGATGAAACTTTCAGATAATCTTCGGATTAGTTTATCGGGTAATCCTGTGAAGTTTGGTAGCGATCGGACGCGGATGAAGTCGCGGGCAAAAATACTAGTTTATTATAATATTGTATGTATTAAATTTATCTTAGATATTATCTGTCTGTTAATATAATAACACAAAAATACAAAGTGTTTTCCCCTATACAGATCGTATTAATGGGCAAATTGTTAGTTGTAATCAATTTAGAAATCTAGGTTCAATAAAAATTTATCATTAATCTTAGATTAGACAGATAAAAGGACATGTACTCTCTAAGGTACATACACCCTTGAAGTTGCTTTGTCCTTGACTTTCTAAGAACATAGCAATCTCTGTATTGTATTGCTTATCGAAATATTTAGTATTTGATTTATTCTAATCGCATTACAAACAAAAAAGTTATACGAAAATCCGCGCGTACGAAGTTGCGGGCGCAGCTAGTTTATAATTTGTGGATATATCTTCTCATATTTAAAGCAACTTTTATTTAGGTCAAAATGCGTACGTATTATGTATATAGAACGTGAGATATGAACAATATCCATATTGTAAATGTGTATGAAATTATTACGTCTGTGTGAAGTGGCGAACGTATCATTAACAATTCGACGTAGCGATTGTATCTTAAAAGTATGATCGTCTTTTCGGTATCCGCGCTGAATTCCAACTGTACGGGCATTCGGAAAACCGATTAAAATTTCACAAAAAAGAGCTTTAAGTTTAATAATTTAAAGGTCAAGAAGAAGCGTGATCTCAGCGGCGGTGGATAAAAATTATTTATTTGCGTGGGGCGAGGCAATTAGGGGGGCGGAGCGAGTCTGCGCGCGCGACCTCCCGACCTCCGATCTGACTCGGCCTGCCCATAGTGGACACTGATGCCATGCAACCGAGATCACCGTCAACGAATTCCCAATTGACCTCATAAGATTTAAGAATAACGCTTCTTTGAATTGGCACGCGCTCCGCTTTCCACATACTTAATGCCCACATCATGTACGACGCATAATCATATATCACCAATCGAACGAACGGTCTCCGTTCATTGTCTTAATCTTAAGGCTCTCCCAAACGGCCGCCACTTATCGCTCGACATTATCATGCCGCGATTCAGCATCTTTCTATATGGTAGGGCAGCCCAAGAGGGGATTTTGGGATTTACTCGAGCGCGTCAGATATTCAGAGGGGATGATAAATAAACCTAAACTAAGCTCCCATTTAAAATTCAGACGATTTTGATGTAACGCAAGCTCGTGGCAGCTTTTTGAAAATGCTAAAAACATTTTTACGATTGCTATTTTGTAATACTCGAGCGCGTCAGATTTTCATACAGACGGTTTAGCCTGAATTCTTGATCGTGCTCATTCTTAATCTGACGATTATATGGAGGATTTTTTAAAATACAGCGCCTACAAAATTTTGAACATGTAGACACCGTGGGCTAACTACCAATACAAATCTTGTATTAGGGCGCCTAACAATCTCACACAGCTCGACGATTTTGAAACGATAAACGATGGAGTTTGCGCCACTCAGTATTTGGACGTCTTAGAGGGACACAAGTCCCTCTTTTTCAATAGTTTAAAATCAGCTTTGCACATAGTTAACTAACTAATTTAATCACCATCATCATCGGCCTATAAGCGTACACGATTGTACATAAATAAACAAGCTTTTACCCGCGACTTCTATGACCTATGTCTTTTTCTGAAACCAAAAAGTATGATCGGTTGAGCGGTTTTGGAGTCCATAGGGACATAATACATACATACATACCTTTTATATATATATAAATATAAGTAAGTATGTGTGTTAGGGAGAGCCTTTAAAGAGATGCAATTACGATACATCGTGTAGGTTTCGATCGAGGCATTCCCTCTACTGCGCCGACGAAATGTGGGCGGTGCGGCGCTACGAGAAATTAACTTTACTCTAGTACGAGTATCTGATACGAGGCACTCTTTTATTTGATACAACGAACGCTTCGAACATTAACTTAGTGATACATGAACATAATATAGTGGACAGAGTATGTAATTAGGCTTAAATGTTAAGCGAAAATAAGTACACGAGAAAATGGTTCTCCACATCGCTTAGAATGTGTGCAGTATAGGTTTCGCTGTAAGAGCGGAACGAATTTGCTGCACCGCGTGATAGAAACAGCAATTATCTTGTTACAAATGGACATTGACTATAGAACTATGGTAAAACTAGGTAATTATGGTCATTATTGTAAATTATAATGATGATCAATGGGTAAATTTTACTTTAAGCTAGTGGCCATCTCCCGGCTTCGCATGGGTTCAAAATAAAAACTATTATATCTTTTAAGTTGGACCAAATTACACATAGTTACGAAATTTTATCAAAATAGGCTCAGTTCAGTTCAGGAGTTCATTGGCAACGTGACACGTGATTTTTTTTATCTTTTCACATTTAATCAATCTTTATAGCGCGTAATATACGAGTATTTTATGTCAGGAGTTGAATTTTTTATTTTTAGATAAACCCTCCGAAACAGCACTTTTTCTGAATGAAAGGTACCCAATCCTAAATCCTATCCTTATAATCCTACTAGTACTATGGTCAGCAGCGCATTTGCAGCACCTGTGGCGATGTGCTCATGTTATAGTAGGCGATGATACCCACTTACCATCAAGTGGACCGTCAGCCTGTCTGGCTATCTTAAAATAAAATAAAGTGAAAAACAAATAGAGGTACTTACTCTGTTTGAGTTTTCTGAATATCCTCTTCATTGTGTGGCTGTTCAGAAGTTGGCAAGATGTTCCCTTGTCTGCGAGCTCAGCACAAATGCTCTCAGTGTAAAGTCAGTACTCGGTGGTGTATCGTATGTGTCACGCTTCATGACCACAACACGGTAGCGTCACGAGGTGGATAAACTCTAACAGATACATATTATCTCAATCATAAGTGAAAAACATACGACATGCTAGACGCTGTGTAGAATTACTAGCTTATGTTTTAGTCCCTGGAAAAGTAGTTAGATAGTTTCATCTTAAAAATAGGCGAAAAAGCTTGCCATTGCCCTGTTAGTTATTCCCTGTATTTCCAAGCTCATATAGGTTACCCAAATCTTTTCAAAGTTCGAGTGAATAGGCTTCTGGGTGAGCTCACTCCATCATAGGCCTCGTCCTTGCTACACAGCTGGTTGTTGGCCAAGAGCAAACCCATCTCTAATAAAACAAAATTAAATAACCTATATAAAACTAGTGACCCGCCTCCGGCTTTTGTTACAACTTATTGTTGCCTATCCCTTCTAAGTATCCCCCCCCCCTGATATATCCCTGGGGATAAAATTCAAAAAGTATTAGGTATACAGTCGTATTGATAGATGTTTTATAAGAACGGTCCAAACATCCAAATATTACTGTCAAATGTGTTTTGCAATGTGATTTCCTTTCGTGAATTTAATGTTATTTTGTAATTTCTTTGTAACACTTCTGTATATATAAAAAAATATATAAACTTTTGAAGCTTATATAAAAATATATATAAAACGTGTTATGTAAAGTAACTTGCAACTAAAGTACAGGCTCTGATGCCTAGTTTAGTTGTATCTAAGAATAAACTTTTGTAAACTATTGTATGTATGTGAAAATAAAACAAACCTACCTTATCACACAAATAAGTAGATAGGTTAAATAAATTTTAATGTCTTCCGCATTTAGAAAAATACATAAAACTCTGTAATAAACAAATAGGCAGATACCTATTAATACGTAAATGTGTAATAAGAGACGTTACCCTACCGTGACAATATACAAGCAATAAAGAAGGAAACCGCGTCTGCTTACTTGGCAAGCGGAAGCACGCTTCGCAAAGCAGGACGATGGGGCGCGTGCGATATGCTCTAGCTAGCTAGAGGGAATCCATAAAAAGTAATCAGTTCAACAAAAAGGTTTCAAAGTTTAATAATGAGTGTTTAACCTTGCTTGCGACTATGGTATTATGACTTTTATATCTTGACAATCAATTATAAGTCAAAGAAATAGTACTCATGTCAACTAAAAGTATAGGTGAACTGATCTTAATTATTTATTAATGAAGATTAAGTAATAGGTAGCTTCTGATTTCCTGTCCTTACAATAGTAGGTTAAAAATGTCGGTTCGCGAACTATCTGTAGAGCAAATGGAATCCAACCAGTCTGGTTTGGATCTTTCCGTTAGTATTGCAGAGGAAACTATTTCAAAAACCAGTAGGTATGATTTTATGGAAAATCGCTATACATATCGCATCATAGATGGAGGCGAAGATGTCACACCAGATGATCTAATCGATCCAGAGTTCGTGACAATGGAAGATACTTACGGGCACGCGGCATTTGAGAGCAAAGCTCGCCACGCAGCGAAAACCGAATTGAATGAATTGGCTTCACAGTCAAAAACATCGGAAACGGTGGGTGTAAAAATATTCGCTACCACTATCAACCTTGACGACATACATATCGATCACACATTGAACACAGAGGAGGGTTTCATCCCTGGGGACATTGATTTAGAAGTAGCTCCATCTGCATATTACTTGCCAGTCATGAAACCTATCACGTCATACCCCTCAGAGATTCTTGTTGTTCTCAAAGAAATTGAAACAGTGTTTCTATTCGAACTTCCCAGCTTTTCCTTCGAAAAAGGGACCAACGAAGCAGCAACAGTTGAAGAAGAAAATGAGTTTTACCAGTACATAACGGTAGGTAAAGGGAAGAATCGTAAAATGGTGATGGAAGAGACTCAAACTGATGCGAAGATCACACAAACTCGACATACATTAGTGACAAGACCTCAAAAGAGAAACGCCATGTCTTTTGCTTCTATGTGGGATATGCACGATACTTACGCGCGACTCGCGAAAATGAAACCAGCTGAAGAACCTGATGAAATGGTTATGTATCAATCTGCAGCCGCTAACTTATTACGTAAGAAGAAGCAGCCACAATTAACAGACTTTGACGAAAGCAGAGGTAAAACATTCGAAGAGATTGCTATGACGACCGAATTCAATGACGCCGTTCTCCTGATAGAGCGAGTAATCGCCGCAAAAGCTTTTGGAGATGCACAAAAGAAATTTCGTGGTTTAATCCCTTTCAACCCACTCTCGCTTGATCTCGTTTATGTGTACACTTTAAAACCTCTTTGGACGTTAGAATATGATTACACCATTAACCGTCCTATAACGAGCATATCATTTAATCCTAAAAATGAAAACATTCTAGCAGTGGCTCACGGAAAGTTCGGTTATGCTGAAAATCATTGCGGATTTGTATGCATTTGGTGTACGAAAAATCCTTGCAAACCGGAGAGAATGTATTCTTTTAATACACCGGTGTCTTCTGTTGCGTTCTCATCGAGAAATCCTAACTGGTTGGCGTGCGGATTTATCAACGGCGACGTGCTAATATTAGACATAACATCGTACAGTAAAAATATAATAGCGGCCAGTCAGCGTAATACAAATCCATGCTTCGAGCCGATCTGGTCTGTCGGGTGGCGTTTGTCAGAATCGAACGTCGAATACGTTATGGCTACTTGTCAGGACGGACGTAT
The DNA here is from genome assembly GCA_945859745.1 of Synanthedon formicaeformis. Classification (NCBI taxonomy): domain Eukaryota; kingdom Metazoa; phylum Arthropoda; class Insecta; order Lepidoptera; family Sesiidae; genus Synanthedon; species Synanthedon formicaeformis. Next base: position 2,098,132 of record OX243956.1, on the reverse strand, counting down.
AAACAGATTCACCAGTACCAAGACTCACGACTTTATCTGCACGCCAATGATGCGTATATCCACAGTGGAAGGCAAAATGAAAGGGTTAGAAACTATTAAGGCTTGTCGCAAATACGACGTTCCTATAACGCGTTATCCGGCAGCTCTGTGCGTAAAGTGGCATCCAAGCATTGACCACATTTATCTAGTTGGAACCGACGAAGGCTGCATTCATAAGTGTTCGACCAATTACTTGAACCAGCACATGGATGTTTTCAAAGCGCACGCCGGCCCCGTCTACTCTTTGGAGTTCTCTACTGTAATGAAATCGCTATTTATATCTTGTGGGGCCGACGGCGCGATCAGACTGTGGATCGAAGGGTTGGATGATGTCATTTTGACCCTTAACTGTCCCTCCGCAGTGTACGGTGCAGCATTCTGTCCAATCAACTCGACAATACTGATATCTGTAAGCGGCAATGTCCTGTCCATTTGGGACCTTCGCAGGAAAACCCACATGCCTTGCGCCGAATACACCTTCGCAAGTAATGTGGTTTTGACCTATATAAAGTTCTCAAACTCTGGTGACAGCGTGTTCGTGGGAGACACGACAGGGCGTGTGCACACATTCCACTTGGAAGACACGCCTTTGCCGGCTTTCTATCAACTCAAGATGCTCGACGAGACTATTAAAAAAGCCTTATGCACTAGACCACACATGCTCAAACAACTGGATAAACTTGAAAAATATAAAGAGAAATATTCAAAGTAATCCAGTTAGATTTGTAATTTGATTTAAGATATTAAATGTCAATGAAAGGGTGAACTTTTAATCACAATAAAAACTTTCGTATTGTAATGGTTAGTTGAGACAACAGTTGGTTAGTTAGATGGAAGTTAGCTACTATCACCTATAAACACAAATAATGTCATGCCAATGATAGGTAAGAAAGGGGAATAAGCTCCAGCTTCCCTTACTCAAACACCGAACAACACAAAAGCTATTATCATTTGTTGTTCAGCAAGTAAAGTAAAGATATTTTAACTAGCTTCTTTTTAATGGTACTAGCAATACCAAGTAGTATCACTAGTACTATTAATGGCATAAAAATCTTCTTTAAAGAAGTGGTTTTGATAAGCCCGTTGGATGAGTGGTAAAGGTGCTTGCGTAACGTCTCAGGGGTGCTTGCGTAACCCCGGGTTCGATTCCCGACGGTGTCAACTTTGGAAATCAACTTTTCGAAGTTGGCCGCTTAAAAATCGTAGTAATTACAATAAAAATATTTGTTCTCGTTTTAAAAATCCTTAGAAACGAAATTTTTGTGATCTTCGCACAGATGCAATTTTTTTCCTGCAAATTATATAAACACGAATCTTTTACTCGTTTATCGCTTTTCCATTAGTGAAAACCGTATCAAAATCCGTTAGGTGGTTTAGAATAAGTTAACGGAGAAACAGACAGACGCGGACATCGACTTAAATTTATAATATGTTGAGATAGGTATTCTGGAAATAGACTATACTAGAACAACAGTAGGTAATCATAGATAATTAACAATGCCTTTATTAACTAGATAAATAGCCAAAATAGTAATTTTTTTTATTTACCATTATGAACTTAGAAGTATTTTATTTTTGAAAATAAAAGACAATAATATAATAAGTGATCAGTACAATTTGTTTATTAAGAGTAGAATAAGTTACAGATAAAAATCTATACTTAATAACAAGTACAATTATTTATAAATTGTATAAAAAAAACATCAAAGTAAGCTGACTAGGATTTGTTTGAGAGCATTTGAAATTGATATTCTTTCTTGAGTTCTTTTAAATTTTCCTCTAGTATTGCCACCTGTAACAAAAACACATGTTTATTTACTACTCGCTAATTAATATAATAGGAAAGAAACCACTGCAGCAATTTTATCAACCTACTTCCAAAAAAGGAGTAGGTTCTCATTTCGACTATTTTTTTAAATATTTGTTATAGTTCGCGCATCGTATTAAGGTTTAAAAGCGAAACTAGTGGGGGCAATCGGCGCATATTGTTTACAATTGAGCACAAAATTGCTATGGGAAATGAATGTTTTTTTCTTATTTCATATTTTTTTGGCCCTTACTAACTTAACATTATATGCGGTGTTGATATTCCTTCCATTAAATCATCGTGTGATGTCGAAAAAGAATGTTTTTTATGAATTTTTTATTACTAATACGATAAAACAATCTGTACGCAACAGTACCCAAGAGACACGAGACGCGCGAACAAAGTGCGGGAGGTGAAGAGCGACTGAGTTTACCAATAACGTGTCGGCACACCGACGCGCACCCGCCCCTCACGCTCCTCTGTCCCCCTCACCCCTCAAAGACCTAAAATAGAATTCTGCGCATACCCCTTCTACATTTGCCATAAAATTTTAATCCGCTGCGCGAACTATACCTCAGAACTTTCTCGACTGGGTGAAATGATTTTGAAACTGGTGCTTCCCGTATGGTCCCATTTCAATTTGATCCAGTTCTGACAATGGCATCCATGGAAAACGGTTAGAAGTAGGTTTTATTTGTTAGTTATTTTTTTTGAATGCAAATAGTTTCAACTTTTAGACATTGGCTACCTTTGTAAGATAAGGCGATAGATAAGTTTTTTGATATATGGAAATATGGAGCCGCTGCCCGCGACTTCGTCCGCGTAACTTTGTAAATTATATACTAAAACCTTCCTCGAGAACCACTCTATCCATTGGTGAAAACAGCATGAAAATCGGTGCAGTAGTTTTTGAGTTTATCGCGAACAGACAGACATACAGACGCGTCGGAGGACTTTGTTTTATAATATGTAAGGATAGCGTATCTTACTCGCTGATAATATAGCTTCCCAACAATGAAAGAATTTTTCAAATTGGTCCAGTAGTTTCGGAGCCTATTTTTGCCAAATTTTATCAAAAATGTTAGTAGTTTTTACGTAAGTGTGACAAACATATATCCTCACATACTTTCGCATTTGCAATATTAGTAGATTATTGTTTCGTTATGTCTATAGGTACATATTTACTATCATAAAGAGAGAATTGTAAAGATTAATTTAAAAAAAACATATGTTTAAACTATTATATTACGTACTAGCGACCCCCGCTCGCGGCTTCGCCCGGGGTGCATTTTTTTTTTCACGTTAAAAACCTTCCCTGATTAAATTCCTGATTCCTGAGTGAAGACAGAATTAAAATCGGTCCATCCGTTCTAGAGTTTTGCGCTTAGCAACACATTTAGTGATTCATTTTTATTTATAACTAACTCGCGCCCGCGACTTCGTCCGCGTTGAAAAAGAAAAAGTAGCCTATCCTGTGTCCTGTACGTCTAAATGTTTATCTACCAAGTTTCATGAAAATCAGTTGATTCGTTAAGAGTTATGGAGGAACATACATACAGATTTTTTTTAAAAAATGGTCAATTTAGTTTCAGTATCATTTATAGAACCTATAAACACGATATCTCTGAAAACAAAGTAACTTACTCCATGACCAACCCTTACATATTTATTATTAGTATTGAGTATTGAATAAGATAATACCTATCTGTCTCTAGAATATCATTTAATTAACAAACTTTAACAACAACAACAACAACTTACCTCCTCAAATTTCAATTCCCTCCTGGCCTCCTTAATGTAGCCCCTGATTATGTTCATTTGCTCTAACAGGGGATTGTCGTCGTCGTGGACATTGTTCTCTTGTCTGGTGCTCGGTCCGGCGGAGTCTTCCACCACAGTCTCTGTCTCTTGCCTTCTCCTCTCCAGCTCTATTTGTCTCTCGGCTCGTTCGTAGCGTTGTCTCCGTACCTCTTCTATTTGCGCATCAGTCGGTAACTTGCGAAGCGACAATAACTCCTCCTACAAATATTTTTTCTATTAAGACGAGGATTTAACAGAAAAAAAAAATTTTTTTTTCATCGCTTAATTTCACTTTTTAAAACATACAGCGCATAATAGACTATATTTAAAAAAGTTTGAATCGTTTATTTAATAATTTCTATACTATGTAATTTTTGTAATCGGCTACTTTTATTTCTTTTTTCAAATTTTACACAATATTAACCCTTTAACCGCCAGAGTCGGATTTATCAATTATTTTTAAATCATTGCGTTGCTTTCTCAAAAAAAAAAAAAATTCGAGTCAAGCGCTAGGGGCACAACAACTACAAAACCAAGTGGTTAAATGGTTAAGAGAAAAAAAAGCTCAGAGAAGGTACAAAAAAATTGCTGTGTGATATGGCACATTCATTAACAGGTTATTAGGTTACTCTGATTTTACTAAAATTAATAAAAATTGTGTTTAGTCTGTCAGTTCTTGTCCGACAAATCTGTCAAAAACAGAAATGACCAAATGTTGATTTATGTCAAATTATTAGTGCAATTGATCTTTTCAGATTTAAAACCAGATAAAAATCTTACTCAAAGGTCTCTCTATGAAGCACCATTATATTATACCTTTATGTAAGCGGCAGCTGCCTGCCTAATGGAGTTGTGGAGTCTGGCATTGCGAGAGCCGGGCTCCGCTGGGAATCCGGCTATTTGCTTGCTCAGAAAGTCAATACCCTCCGCCAACTTGCCAATGCGGCCTCGCATCGCATTCACATCTGACAGGTTGTATGTTGTCTCACCGTCGAATAGGCTTTGACACATCTATAAAGAGAGAATTTTTTCAAAATAATCATGAGTTGTCTGTGGTATTATTGAAATGGTTACCCGATTGTTTCGAACATATTTTTTTAATAGCAAAAGGTTTCGGACAGGCTGATGATCTCCACATCGTACAATGAACGAATACTAGATGGAATGCAATGAAACGTGAAACCTAATAGCATAACTGCACTTACAGACACATAATATATTGAACCATGACAGCATACATTCCAGTATGTTGCATTACATCTAAATGATATTAAAATATTCATAGTTTTAAGATTAATAAATAACTATGAGAATGTAACAAAACACTCCTAATATGTTGTCACAATGGACCTCTCTTCAAGGCAAGTTAGGAACATGCATTCTGTAATCTATACTTATAAAATGCACAGTCAATGCTACAAAGTCTAGATAATTACATTTTTGAACAAAGGTAATAATACTATTAAGTAGACAACTAAATAATAAGTCCGCTAAAAAACTATTTTTTAAAATTTTCTACTCTGCAAGGCACTAAATTAACTAAATCTATTACGTTTATTTCAATTAAAACAATTATTATGTAAATAAATATACATATTTTACATACATACTTTCTCATACATGGCCACAGCTGGAGCCGCCTGTTCCATCAAACTCTGCATCTGCTCATACACAGTGACCAGAGTTGTTTTGGCATTCCTACTATCCTGTATTTGTTTGCGCAGCTCAATGAGAGAATAGCAATGTTCGCAAACACGTAGACCTCCTTTCTCTGAACCTTCGCCTTCTGGTTGGGCACTTTGTGGTGCTGACGGATCCACTATTGTTTCTGTAAAGTAATTAGACCCTTTTAAGATACACTTAGGGCCTCTTTCACAAACTACAAGTAAAGTGTTGATTAGTTACTTTTAGAAATCATTTTCTGTTATATTGAATTATGCACTCGGTTTACTTTATTATTATTTTCTATTTAATGTTTGGGACGTTTACCGTACAAACAAAGGTATATCAGCACCATTATCCCCGGTTACCGGTGACTTTAAATGATAGTTTGGCCTACTTGACGTTTGTGAAACAGGTGCTTATTAAAATAGAGAATCCGAAGAGAGGTCATCCTTCACCGTGTTTCCCAGAAGAAAAGTATATCTTATCTGTCGGATAAGTAATCTCTGTAGAAAAGTAATGTTCTCTGTCGGAGCAAGCAAAGATATGCAACAGAGAAGCATTGACCATATTGCATTAAGCATATATATAAAAGAAATTCTTCCTTCATCCCATAATAATAATTATAAGTCATGAAAATTGAAAAATAAGCATTACTTACTAGCTACATGTAAAGGAATGTAAACAGAGCAGTCGTGACACAACAAAGAGCCACACAGTCTACAGTGATGTTTCCTCCTGGTCAAATTAAATGCTTTAGCACAATTGGGACAAAGCTTCACCGACGATCCATCTAGCCATGGGACAACCTTTAAAAAAAAAAAATTATTTTAAGCACATTTCACATATAAGGTTTTGTAAATTAACTGAGTAGTTACCATGACTGTCGATAGAATTTATAATTATGAATATTTTATTTTTTGGGGTCTAAATTTCACAATGACAATATCTTCAAGTAAGCATCACTTTAAGAACTGTATATTAAAAAAAATGTTTTTGGCTCTGAATCATTATTACTTTTCTAAGAAATTTAATGTATTTTTGAATTGTAATGAAATCAGTATGTTTTTGTTTAATCCTTCCTTACATATTATAAAACAAAGTCCTCCGCCGCATCTGTCTGTTTGCGATAAACTAAAAAATACTGCAATGATTTTCATGCTGTTTTCACCAATAGATAAAGTGGTCCTCAAGGAAGGTTTTAGTATATAATTTACAAAATTACGTGGGCGGCGTCGTGGGCACCAGCTAGTTTTACATAAATTTTAATGGATATAGCACATTTTGTTAATGGGGTTATGACAGTCAAGCCGTATGACCTCTCTGCAATCAGATAAATAAAAGTATGTGTGGTTCCTTCTACAATTTTTATATTATTTAAATAAATGTGATTTCTTATTAGCCCTTGATTTTACTTTAAATCTACAATACAAAGTTAAGCCGTGGTGTGGTGTGATCATTGCAAAAATTGTTTGTACATAGACATATCAAAAATAAAAATGTTTTATTAACATTGAAAATTATGTGAAACAAAAATTCAAAACTTCCTTGGTATTTATGTACCTGGGTTACACTCCCAGTACATTGAATGGTACTTATAGTAAGTACTAATAGTAGTTCATACAACAGTGTAGATTGCACTATGTAAAATAAGGTGTATTTTGTGTCTCAAAATGCATGTCTGTATTCCTGCCTCTCATAGTAAATTTTAATCTAGGTCAGAAAGATCAATTTTAATTTCTCTGACCTAGTATATAGGGTGCAAATACTATAAAAGCTAAACTTACTTCCTGCTCATGAAGTTTCCTTTGATTAGGATCACTGGGCATGTTACTAACTAATTTATCCAGCCTTATCAATAACTTATTAGTCTCTGTGGCGTACCTCTCCAGTCTAGCAGATCTAACACCTTTGAAATAGTCTGAAGAACTCCGTGAAACGCCCACACTTTGTTCTTCGGTGTCGTGATAATACTTTTGCTCTTGCGATGTAAATTTTAACGCACGATCAAAAGTTTCCTTCAAGTCTGCCTCTTCATTGTTTAATATAATTCTCTTAGCTTTACCGAATATATCCTTCAGAGATTTCAGTACATCTTGTTCCTCCTGATGCAAACTTTCGAAGTGGCTGGTGAGTTGAACAGCCGATTTTAAATCGGCCTTACATATTGGACACAAGAACCCTTCTAAAATATCCTCGTCGTTAGCCGCCGCCATGCTTAAAAAAATATTTCTAACTGCTCATTCTAGTTCCAATTAAATTTAATTATTCATTTAACATATGTGTTAAGAGGTGAAATAAATTAAATTATAAACTATTGCAATTTCAATTTTTTTCATATACCACATCCACCAAACATCCACACCACAGTCCACAAACAAAATATATACACATTACACAGACAGAACCTTGTACAGTACAGAATAGTGAGACTTGAGAGAGTATATAGTGTTCTGTGCTATACACTAAGAGTGGGTTACACCATCTAACTTTAACGGTAACCTTGGGCCCTAGACAAAGTGCCACTTTAAAAACGATAACGAAGTTCGCTAAATAAAAAATGTATGGGATTGACATATGTCACGTGGTACGTCGAATTCGATAACCAAGTTGGTAGACAAATGTTGCTTTTCGAATCGAAATGATTTATTAGCGAATGGGTTCTAGTGCTATTCCCATACATATGCTTAGCCAAGTGGCACTTTTGACGTTCGTTTTCGTTTTCGTTTTCGTCTTCGATAATGTAACGAAGCCCAAGATGCTGTAGATATCGACACAATTCATTCGCCGAGTGTTATTTTTCGTGGTAAAGTTGTTAAAAATCAAAGAGTACATATTTAAAAATGCATTCTCTACGTTTATTGTGGGCTGCACAAAACAAAACTGGTTGAGGCGCCAAAGGTTTAAGTTGCGACGACAAATGGAAAAAATACACGATATGCCGGAACTATTGTTTACACAGCATTTTCGGTTAAATAAAATAACTTTTAGAAAATTATGTGACGACCTAAAAGCTCAGCGGTTTAAAAGGGTCTGAAGAAATTCCCCCTTGAAACAAAGGTAAGAAATTTCACATTAATAAACCTACCTATTTGATTACCTATATTACCTACATACAGTTAGCTAGTCATAACCAAAGCAGTGCCAGCTTATATAAAACTCAATCGTCTTTTTAACTTCTTATAACAATGTTAATTTTATTGTAATGAAAGGTACCTACGTATTATTATGATGGTGTCACCTAAAATTATAAACTGCAACCATCGATGACTGCAACAAATTAATAAATTATAAATTTGGTTTTAGTGCCTATTAAATTGCCTTTTGTATTTTTCAGGGCCAATATCTTACGCAAAGGACAACAAGTATCTTTATCAGAGAGGTTGTTAACGCCCTCAACCATAATTGTATGGGTAGCAGGTGGATAGTGTTTCCACAAACACCACAAGAGATCCCAAATCAAGAAGAATTGATTAGCAAACTTGGATGGAAATATTATGACTTGACCCATAATATGTGAGTCATGTGTAATGAAACGTGAAGTTCACAATTTTATTTTATTGTTACATATTTTTACATTTACTTTGTATTATAATAAAAATATTTAAAAATTGTTTTGTTTTTGTGTACAATTTAAAATAAAACTATATATAGAGGTAATGTAAGTAATTATAAGTCAGGGTAAATAAAATTATGACACAGACAACTTTTTATTAAGCAAACATAAAATTTGAATAGTAAAAATCACCTCTCAATTTTAATATTGAAGATATTAAGTTAGGAAGTATTAAATAGATAAGTTTTACTAAACATAACCCTAAATAACTATCATTGAAATAAATCTCAGTCGATAATACCTTTGGGGTATTTTACCTTTGATAAATATTGTGCAAAATTTGAAAAAACATAATCTGTCTCATAGTTGAACAACATTGTCAGTCTTATTGGATTAAAAAGTACAAGAAGGTTAAGTATATCCCTACATATTAATTAGCAACTCATTACATACACCAGGCTGCCAAATAAAAAACAGGAGTTTTTTCCATGAATATTTGGCTTAGCTGGTAGATGTTTTTGAATTTTGAGTCATTTCAAATGATGTGAAAGTTTTCTTTGTTTGTTTTGTTCTTTTAAAAACGAGTTGACTTGTGAGCACATTTGACACTTGTTATTGGAGTTCTCAGTGTTTTGTTTTGGTCTAGTATTTCATTCTCTGCTTATTACTCATCACTATACACTATATGGGATCCATTAACTATTAGAAAAATTCGATCTTCAGTGCGCACATATCTCTATATTTTCATAATTCAATTACAATACTCTTCACATTCATTTTACATAACTTATAAATCAATAGTAAACATAATCTTTAAAACATAACATCATCTCCCAATCTATTTTTCAAACTATTTTATTTTCTAAAACTAGTTAGTATTATTCCAATAAATACTTCCAACAATATTGACGGCTTAATTGTGATATTTACTTCGCAACCATAGCCAATTTTCGTTTATTAGCGAATGAACCCATTCGTCACAACGATAACGATCGTAGTGTCACTTTGGCTAGGAAATTGTTTTCGTTATCTCGGAAACGATTGACGAACTCAATAGCGAATCGCTACGGAGCGAATGCAACTTGTCTAGGGCCCCTTATCCAATCCAGCCGTTAAATCTTCACTTAAGCATAATATGCGTTGCACCATTTTTACAACGGTTAAAATGACGTCATAACTTAACCCCTCGATATTGGCCGGTCAATGTTATTGTTTCGGTTAAGTCAACTGTGACAGTTTTGAGACAGGTGACTTTGAATGTTGCCATATTAAAAAAACATATTACTATGACAAATACATGCTAATGATAAAATAATCTTCGAGCTAAGAGAGTATAATATAATGTTCCTTGAGCTAAGCTAAGCCTCAGATGATAATTTAGCAGTTTTTATTTAGGTTTCTTCTCTATACTTTATCTATTTCACCCACATTTACAATGTTCCAACGAGATCTTTGAAAAAACATCATTGGACCAAATCTCAAAAAGTATATGTTGGTTTTCCCTTGTAACACGTTGACCTCCTAATCTAGGCATCATCTATTAACCTTATTAAAATATATCGATAAAATTAAATTCCATAACAATATGCTATGGCATGCTTGTTAGATCCATAGATTACCGTTCCGTTTTATCTATGGTTAGATCCATTAAACTATTTTTTTGACAAAAGACTTTAAATGAAACAAACGTTTTACATATTTGATTTAATATATTCAGTTACATTAGAAAACAATCCTTTTAATTCTTCCAGAGATGTTTCAGTTTCCGGCCAGTTTTGTTTCTCGGCAGCCTTGATGACGCCCTGACCAGTCAGACGTGCTGACGACAATTGTTGGTTAGCCTGGAGTTTGTCTTTCTCTTCCGCTTCTTTACTGGCTTTGAGACTATAATCTAGGAGCGATATAACCAGCTCGATAACATTCTTGCAAGTGTCGGGGTTATTTGACCAACTGCCATTCTACAAATAAAAAATAATAATTAGGTAGTCTTAGCCCACGTTCGCACGAGAGCTTTTTCCACGCTTTTAATGCGTGTCAAAAGCGTTGACGTCTGACGTTTCGAATAGACCATATGACTTCTAGGCTGTGTGTTCAAACGCGGGCGCTTTTTATGTCGGATTCGTCTATGCTTTATAAAGCTCCTGTGCGAACGTGACCTTAATCCGCTATTTGACTAATTTTAGAAAATCGTTTTAAATTATTCTCTATTACATAATGAGCACACTACCATTGATAAATGATTGGTCTAGCTGCGCTCGACTAGATACGGCCCCGGGCGAAGCCGGGAGCGGGTCGCTAGTTATTAATAAAATCAATGAGAGTTTAAATTTCCAAAACCGCGCCAAAAGCTCTGTTTCTATAATGGCGCTGGTCTTTGATACGTGTGACGTCACACGCTAGTAAACAACAGTAACTACACAACTAGTAAGTAAAGAAATACAATCAGTCGCGGAAGCAATGTTTACTAGCGTATGACGTCATCAGAGTTGCAACCAATCACAGGGCGTTTCGGTCGCAGGTAAAATTTCAAAAATTATAATTTTTTTTTTTTTTCAAATATATTTGCAAAAAATATACATAATTTAGCTTAAAATAAAGTGACATGTTTTTTTTTACGCTATTTTCTGATAGAGTAACCACAATTTGTAGTATATTTTAAATGTTGTCAAATAGCCAATTGCTGCAGTAAATTCTTTCTCGCAGAGGACCAGTATAAAATGACATCGCTTTTGTAAGTAAGCGAGCGTATGGAGCGAGCTCATCCAGAAAATGACACATTAATAATATAATAATAATAATAAAAAAGCAAAATACCTGCGTATATCCTCTATAGGCCTTCAACAAACGCTGTCCCTTCAACAAGTATGTTGGGCTCAAATCGGAGTAGAGTTGCCATATCTCCGGTTTATTATGGTGCACAGATGTTATCCTTCCAAATAATTCCAAAACTCGTTTTCTTAATCTGCAAACAAATTTAACAAAGCCTTAGTTAGTTTTTGAAAGGTTCATTTGATTTAATTATTTATTATTTAATCTTTTGACGCGAGTCTGTTCAGTTACTGCAACCAATACATATTATATTAATAAATTCCAGTGTTACATATTTGGGTCCTTTAACTCTTTGGATTAGATAATCAGTATCGCTGCTTAAAAACTAAAGGGCCACAAATCAAAATTACACTTTTTACAGGAGAGATAATCGAAAAAAATTAAATTATTTTTTGTCTATTTTTTTCTTATTAGATATATATGACATATGCATATTATACATCGATAAAAGCTTATTTTTAAGTAGCATTAAATGTTTTAAGTACTTTTATAATAAACTGAATATTAGAAGAGATATAAGCATATAAGTTACTTTTGAATATATAAAAAATGATCAAAATATACTAAATATGGAATAAAACAACCATAAGTATTTTCGCAACATAAAATATGAAGGATTGTGATTATATTTTTTTCCAATAAAAACATTTTTGGATTTTTTGTTTTATGGCCCTTTAGTTTTTAAGCAACGAATTATGACTATGTTTGCTAAAACATAGTCATAATTCGTTGCTTACTTAATTTACTTTTTCTCTATTTAATAAGCGACTTACGTTTCCCAATACAATTTATTTTATTTATTTATTTATTCAAAATCCACAGCTCTCAAAAATTACTGACAAAAACAAAAACACACCCTACAGCCAATTATTGATTTTATATTTGAAGACGTGAGTGGATGAAGATGATATGTCGCATAATTCCAATTTTGAATAAATCGAGGTTAAAGTTTTACTTTTAATTTTTGAGATAAGTCGCCACGGAACTGATATTTAATTTTGTACTAAATTATGATGCAAAGTTGTGTAAACAACCTAAAATATTAATGGTATGATAGCAAGTAAACACTTTTATTATTTAATTAAAAAAAAGTCATACATACCCTCTTCCATTAACAAAAGCAAACTTTTCTGCACTTTTTGCTTTTAAAAATTAACCGTACATAACACTTTTGAACTTTTTATTTTCCAAAAATGTCTTAAATCGACGATTTTAAGGTATGCAATCATTCCTATGGACATATTACCTTTATCAACGCAAAAAAAAAAAAACGAAAAAACCCAAAAATGTGACATATATCACCTTCATCCACTCACGTCTTCATTTATAAAATTACCTAGCAACACTGTCTCCGTCGGAATCGTCGTCGTGTTTCAAGATGGCGCAGACGAGCATAGACAACACTTCGACGTCATCGAACTTGTGCTGCAGGTCGAGTAAGCGATGAACGCCTCTTATCACGTCGTCCAAGTGGCCAGTGTCCATACTCACCATAATCACATTCTCCCATAACTGTATATATAAATAAATAAATAATAAATAAATATCTTCACACATTCCACACAGCACCATCTAGTTCCAAAGTAAGCAAGTAATGCTTGTATTATGGATACCAGACAGTTGATATAATACATAGATTACTTTTTTTTTTGTAAATACATACATATTATAAATACAAAATATCCATGACTCAGGTACAAAGGTAAAATGTTCACATAAAACATTTGCCCCTAGCGGGATTCGAACCCGCGACCGTTTGGTTAAGAGCTAGGATTAGGTACTAGCCACTAGACCAAACGAGTCGTCAAATATATAGGGGACCATACTCATTCGTTTTGTAGATTAACATGGATTCTATAAATCTAAATAATTAGGTGAATAAAAATTTAAAAGTTTATCAATCTAATCCTTACATATCGCACCTTCGGCAAGACAAGGCCATAACTGCACTTTTTGTAATTTTACAGGAGAGCCATTTTAAGTTAATTTTTTTGCATTCAATATCATATTCTTTTGGTTATATTGCTTTTAAACAATTCTTCATTAAATAAGCGCCATAGTCTTGTAAATATTTTTTTTATTTAATAATGTTTTTAATACATTTCTGCATATCTTACCGAAGGTGCGATATTATAAAACAAAGTCCTCCGCTGTGTCTGTCTGTCTGTCTGTTCGCGATAAAATCAAAAAATACTGCACCGATTTTCATGCTATTCTCACCAATGGATAGAGTGATTCTCGAGGAAGGTTTTAGTATATAATTTACAAAGTTACGCGGGCGAAGTCGCGGGCAGCAACTAGTGAATCATACCAAAGAAAATATGTGACCATGAGTGATCTTTGAAAATATTTATTTCTTTTTTATGTTGACTCTTTAAAATATGAGCGCGTATTTTCGCAATTTCTTACAGAAACCAATATGAATTAAATTTATATATTAACAATGTGGCGATTATGTCGAAGCCTATTATTCCAACCCAACTTTGTACCCACTTTTTTTATAAATGTGCCCGATTCAAACTTTTTTCCATATATGTAGTCTAACTACATATGCACTGCATATTTCTATGTTATGCACTGTATTTTTATCTAACTTGTGATTTTACTCTAAGAAGTCAAATTAGGCGACGAAAATAACGCTTTTCTGCCAAGCCCTAGCCTTAAAAGAGATTGTTTACAATTTTACATTATACTCTACCTTCCAATTGTCGTAATTGAACTTCAACGCCTCTATAAGGGCCCTGTAAGCCCTGTTTTTATCACCCAATTTGACATAGACCTTGGCGAGATTGTTCCACGCCTCGAAAGAGTTGGGCTGGAGGTATGTGTACCGACGGTACGCAGTGGCCGATAGCTCCCATCGCTCTGTCACTAGAGCTGCGTATCTGGAGACAAATGAAGACGTGAGTGGATGAAGCATCAAACTACTACAACATGGAACCCGCGTGCCATACAAAACACAACGAATTTTATGGAACATTTAAAAGTGACATATGCGTAGAGCATGAACTGTCATTTAAAACAAAACAAACATATGTAATAATAAGTACGTAATTTAAAGAAAATGTGACTTTACGTCAACCCATTAGAGTTTAAAATGAAATAGTAGAAGTTGATCGTTACTACCTTTTACCATTGACGCGTGAAGGCAAGAGTCCGCCATGATTCTGTCAAAGGCGTTCTTTTTATGTGCCGCTTTGGCATTTGTGACGCAAATTCCATTGTAGTATTTCGATGGGATGAAGGTTATATGTCGCATAATTCCAATTTTGAATAAATCTAGGTTAAAGTTTTACTTTTAATTTTTGACATAAGTCGCCACACAATTGTTTTTTGTATTAAATTATGATACAAAGTTGTGTAAACAACCTAAAATATCAATGGTATGATAGCAAGTAAACACTTCTATTATTATTATTTTTTAAAGTGAACATAGCTCCCTCTTTCATTAACAAAAGTAAACTTTTCTGCACTTTTTGCTTTTTAAAATTAACTGTACATGTATAACACCTTTTTCAACTTTTTATTTTCCAAAAATGTCTTAAATCGACGATTTTAAGGTCTGTAATCATTTATATAGACATATTACCTTCATCAACGCAACAATACTGTTTTTAGGCAATTAGGCATTGTGGGTCGAGTCTAGACCTCTGATTTTCTAGCGTTAAAGAAAAAAGATTCTGTTGGATAATACAACACTTCAAAATTATAATATTTACCAATACAATCTTTAAAAAACTCACTCTATGTTGAAAACCAATGAAGAAATTATATCCCGATAGGCGACTCTGTCTCCAGTGATTTGACATTTTTAGTCTACTATACTAATATTATATAGAGAGAAGATTATTGGACCGATTTTGATAATTTTTTAACCTATAGAAACCTACACTATCAACGATTAATATTGTTACGCGGGCGAAGTCGAGTGCAACAGCTAATGTATTATAAAATGCTCGTCAGTTAAGTAACTTAAGAAGCCTCTTTAGAATTATATTTACCTTGAATAATATTTCATAATATTGAAACGGTTCTTAAGAATTAGGAGTTTATCAAACATCCAAACTTATGGAAGAGATATGACATAAAAAAACCTTTCAATTAATTTATTTATAAATGTTAGTATTATACGCAAATATTTAAATCGGTGATTCATTTTGCTTTATGAAAAAAATATTCTTAAAACATATCAAGTATTGAGGGAATCAAATACATTGAAAAATATATTCTTATCATCATTAATCTAAGTTATTTGTCACTTTTATGCAATATAAATAAATTTTATATTAACACTAGCTGGCGCCCGCGACTTTGTCCGCGTTGAAAAAGAAAAAAGTAGCCTATCCTGTGTCCTGTACGTCTAAATCCTTATCTACAAAGTTTCATGAAAATCAGTTAATTCATTTAAGAGTTACGGAGAAACATACATACATACATACATACATACATACATACATACATACATACATACATACAGAAAAAAAATGTAAAAATGGTCAATTTAGTTTCAGTATCATGTATAGAATAGAGCCTATAAACACGATATCTCTGAAAACAAAGTCACTTACTCCACGACCAACCCTTACAGATTTATTATTAGTATTGATACTCACCCCAATCTAAGCCATACACTCTCCTGTATGGAGTTGATTTGTACGGACGCCTCGTAGTGTGGTATACACTCTTCGTACCTCTTGTGGTCAAACAAGTAGTTGCCCCAATGGCGTTGGGATCTACTGCTCTTCTCGTTTGAGAACTTCCACGCTTTCTCGTAATAACTTACGTCATCTAAAATATAGAATACACATTCTATGTAGATATTAAAATCAATGTTATTAAAATCAATCATAGTTTGAATACTAGAAACAAGCATATATAGGCTTCAACTGAATAAAACTCGTCTCCACAGGGTTAGCAACTCTTTTATGGGACAATGTGTACGCTTCTACAACAGACTTCCTGCCAATATAAAACAATTATCTCTGAATAAATTTAAAGTTTATATTAAGAAAACCCTGTGCAAAAAGGGTTATTATAGGATACTAGATTATATAAATGATGAACGTCCTTGGAGTTGTATATAGTTGAATGTTGTGTTATTAGATTGATATATATGTATTGTTACGTGTTACTCGTATGTTGTAAATTGATTTATGAAAAGAGCAACTAGGGGGTTTCTTGCCGAGTTCTTCCCCCTAGAAACAGCTTTCCGAACCGGTGGTAGTTTGTAATTTTGACGAAGATAAATGTTTTGTAAAAACTTACATCTTGAAGTCTTGAAGATTTGAATTTGAATTGAATGGCAAAACGAATCAATTTGTACAAACGACACGTTTGGTCTAGTGGCTATAGTAACCCTAGCTGTTAAGAGTGCGTATAAAGCAAACAAAATTTGTAATTTCACCCGCGTGGCCCCTTGGACATGACAGTGACACAAAATACGTAGAACTACGCACAACATGCGACGGAAGATAGCGCAACTCGCTCAATAAAAATGTTATAAGTGCCAAAAGTATTAAATATTAATTATTCGTAAACTACAATGTCAAATGAAAAATTAATACATAAAGCATTAGATAATCTGTGAAGTGAGATTACTGATACATTTTTAGCTTTGTAATGTGTGTCATTTTGAAAATAAAACTAAAATCGTTGAAAATGAAAGTTCACTTGGTGATTTTTTTCTATCGAGAAAATTTCATTATATTATGGTTTCTGTCAATGTCGTCACTTTAATTTTTTAATGTATTTATCTATTTAAAAAAATAAACTAAATTGGACTTTGTTTAACTTAGATAAAATTCAAATCTAGAATTGGCTATTTCTCTTTATACGCGTCCTTAACCAAAAGGTTGCGGGTTGGAATATATTTTTTTGTATATTACATATATAAATTATTCTATAAATTTAAGATACCTGTAGCGTCACCAAGAAGACAGTACAACTTCACTGTTGGTTTGATTTCAAGTTGTTGGCGGATAATTTCTGCTGCCTGAAAACAACATTTAAATATTAAAACATAAATATCAATTAAAATAAAATACACAAAGTCATATTCAGTCTATATTAAATAAAGACTGAATATGACTTTGTGTATTGGTATGAGTTGCCTAATTTTCTTAGCATTGCTGTAGTGTTGTTTAATCCATACTTACTGATATTATAAAGCTGAAGAGTTTGTTTGTTTGTTTGGTTGGTTGTACGCGCTAATCTCAGGAACTACTAGTTCGAATTGAAAAATTATTTTTGTGTTGGATAGTCCATTTATCGAGGAAGGCTTTTAGGCTATACAACATTTTGAACGCGGCCAAAGTCGCGGGCAACAGCTAGTAAGTAATATAGTTTATTCAAAAACATCTGCAGATTTTTCAAATGAGAATTACATATATATATATTTATCACTATCACTACATATTATATTATAAAACAAAGTCCTCCGTCGCGTCTATCTGTCTGTCTGTACGCGATAAACTCAAAAACTACTGCACCGATTTTCATGTTGTTTTCACCAATGAATAGAGTGGTTCTCGAGGAAGGTTTTAGTATATCATTTAAAAAGTTACGCGGGCGAAGTCGCGGGCAGCGGCTAGTTTATCATAAAGAAGAAGTGAACATTAATACCTTGTGCCTAAGCTGTAATATAGTATAGCAGACGATAACTTCTTCCCAAAGTTGCAGCTTGGTGTATTCCTCAAGAGCGGCCTTCACAAGACCTAGACTCAAATATAGGTCGGCAAGCTGCTGTTTCCAGGTCCAGGCAGGCTGGAGGCCGCTAGCCCAGAGGTATGATAATCTAAAAAATTTGTAACTTCACATTTAAAATCAAAATTAACAGCTGACAAGCTAGAGTCAAGCTAGCTAGGCTATACTTCTAGATATATTTAGGCTGACTATGTAGTCAGACCACCTAGGGTCGACTGTTTTAATTCTTTCGAAAATATCAGTTCTCAGAGTTACCTCAGTATGGAATCACATGAAAACCTTGAGTATAAGTCTTTGCAATGTGTCGAGTAATCTTGAGCTTCCTCATTTAAATCTATGTGCAATAAGTCAACTAACACACACACAAGATAATACTTTAGGCAATATATTTTCCTGAAACCTCGCCTTTGCTTCCTAGACTTAGTATTATAAAGTTAATTAAAGTTTTTTACATTTAAGAAAGAAAGTCAATGAAACATTAATAGAAAAAAAATTCAAGAATACTTGAATTTAATAGTTCAAAATATTATAAAAAGAGCAAGCGGTATTACTTTTGTAACCGTTCCATTAAAGAAACTACCTAAAACGAATTTTCTCGAAGATAAGACCCTGACAGATCGATTTCTAGACCTAAAAAACCCCTAACATTAGATTTTCGTCAAAATCGTTAGAGCCGTTTGCGAGATCGTCGTGGCATACAAGAATTCCTCGTTCAGTATTATAAGATATATTTTAGAGCTACACACCTGCTAGTACAAGGGACGTCCGTGTTATCGTTGATGACAATTTCGCATTGCATCATGGCGCGTTCCACTGTCCTCTTGTGGTTCGCTTCTATTTTGCATCTGATCAGCAAGGCTGCTACACGAGTCGACCACGCACCACTCTTCTGGGACAACACCGCTTCAATATAAGGCTGTATTTCCTCATCCAGAAGGTTGTCTTTCGCTTGAGCTCTTTGCAAGTGTTGCCTGAAAAGACAGATTTGAGACCTCAATAACAATTCCCCATTATAAGAAATTACTGTCACTTATTTTTAGTGATAGAAAATGTGTCGTTCATTGTAAAAGTGAACTATCTCCTTGTAACTGAATTTTAGAATAACGAGCTTTTTGCGAATTATAGTGTAGGAAAAAAAATATAAGCATTCATTCATTGTTTTCATCTATGGGATTTTAATGCAACTATTGGAGTTAGTTCACTTTTATATTGAAAATTATGACTAAATGTGATACCATTAGGCAAGAAAATATGGTTTTAAAAATAGGGAGTTACACCACTTTTACAATGAACGACACAAATGTTCATCCCTGTTATAATAACTATGGAATATGTACGAAAAATGTATTAGTTCTTATCCCTCGAAGGATGACAAAAAATTTTTATAAGTGATCAATCAGTCAAAAATTCAAAATTTATCACATCAAATATTTTATTGGTTGTTTATGAAGGAACAAGAAAACTAAATGTTATCTCTAGCAGTTACGACGGTCATCACAAATACATTATTGTTATTATTATTAGGAAGGTTTTAAATTAT
This sequence comes from Synanthedon formicaeformis, assembly GCA_945859745.1. Taxonomy (NCBI): domain Eukaryota; kingdom Metazoa; phylum Arthropoda; class Insecta; order Lepidoptera; family Sesiidae; genus Synanthedon; species Synanthedon formicaeformis. The sequence continues at coordinate 2,078,197 of OX243956.1, read as the reverse complement.
CGCAGAACAGCCTTTACCTGTGACTTTGTCTGCCTATATTTATAAGATATAGCCTATGTGTTATTCTAGGTCATAAATTATGACCTATATTATATTACTGTAATGTAAACATTAATCAAAATTCGTTTGGTAGTTTTTATGTGAAAGGAGTAACAAACAAATTATGAAAGACTTGTTATGAAGATCTTTTATGATCCATTCTGAAGAATTATCTTCATTAAATATAATATGGATTGTTTTACTGTTCGTTTTTATATTAGTGTCTTCACTAAAATAAAAAAATACTTTTAAAAAAATATATTTACACAGTTAATAAACAAAGTGTCTGTTCCAAGCTAGGCAACTCCGTCTGATTTGGTTTCTCGATATATTGTATCTTGTCCATTCTGACGTCATCCTCTAATTCTACTTCTGAAGGCAAATCATATGTTCCATGACTCTGTTCGGCTGAAGGTCTTTCGATGCTGTCATCTAATTCGCTGGACAGAGCCAGTTGAGGTAATGATTGTTGCTGAAACTTTGTTCTTTTACCAAGTATACCTAGAAATAAAAACTTTTCAAATTTATCATTTCTTTCAAGCAAAATATAGAACAAACCTAACATGTAGTAAAAAATGAAAAAAATATGTCTTACCTGTCAATTCTAACTTCAATCCAGCATATGTTCTACCTTTTAATAGATACTCTTCTACTTTTTGTACCCTTCCATACATCAAATAAGCTTGAGCTATTTCTGTACACAGCAATATATTGAGCCTTGGCGTGTTTTGTAGGACTTGTAACTCATTTGTTAGTTTAGCTATAATGTGCTCTAACTCAGAGTACAATGTTGCGCTTGTGTCCTCTAACACCCTTTGATGCGTAACTTTACTTCTTAAACACCACCAAAGATGAATCTGAAATTAGAGTGTTTATTAAGCGTAAATAATTTATTAGCTTTAGTGATATTTAGGGAGTAACTACACTTCCATATCCATTATTATTATTCTCAGTGGCTATTTCTATCTGCTAGAGTACCAGTATCCATACTAATATTATAAATGCAAAAGTTTGTATGGATATGGATGTATGTTACTCTTTCACACAAAAACTACTGAAATAATATAACTTATAGCTTATACAGGCTATGTAACACATAAAAAAGATATTGTGTGGATTAGTATGGATTGGGTGCCACCGTTGTCACAGCGATAATGATGCACGGCGTTACCACTCACATATTTTTCCTTTCAACGTGGACGAAATCGCGGGCACCAGCTAGTAATTCATAATAAACAATAGCTGGATAGATGCGCTTGAAATGTAGTGCAGGAGGCGGTCACACTTGGTGAGAATAAAAGGGACCGTTCATTGTATTAGCATTTTCATCCTGAAAGAGCTCAGCATCAAACAAAGACTTTGGTCAACTGTGCAAGTGCGAATTCTTAAGATGTTTAGCCATTTTATTTGCAATGAGAGCCCTATGGAATGATTAGTTATACAGGGAAGAGTGGAGGTCACCCACAAGATAGACAACAACATTAAATACTTACAAAACTGTTTTCAATTTCGTATAAAGCATTGAACAATTGCAGTGAAAAATACAAAAGTTCTGGATTTTTAATATTCACGAAAATTGGCTCCGAGTCACATTCTAATTTTGAAAAAACATCAATGTCGGTCCATACTGTGCCAAAATACTCTTTTAAATCAAATTTCACAGGTTTTGGACTCCAATTATTATTGCAGAATGTTAAGAAAGCACTTATGGCCAGCTGAAGAATTTTTTCTATTGGTGTACCATTCTCTATATGTTTTCTTAATAAATCTTCAACATCTTTACAGTCGACATTTGATAAAATTTCTTTGCATATATCCTTGTCCTCTAATGACCATTTACCAGACCACAATGCGTGAATTATTTCATCATCTGAAAAGAAAATCACTAAATTTAAATAGCTGCAATGGATATGCCACTCACATCTACATCTTTTGGTATATAGTAAATCCATCTTCAACTAAGAGTACTCTTTTATAGAAAAGAGGGGTATTTTCTATGCTACATAAAAATATTTAAAACAAGGTATTTAATTTAATTATCCATTAAAGTTATAACTTACCGCAATCTTCAAGTTTGCCATCAAAATTACATAAATATAAAGAATTGATATCTTTATACATTTCGGATTGTTAAATTTTCAAGTTATTTTTTAAGTATAATATTTTTTGTCACAACACGGACACAAAACGTAGTACTTTCGTTTATATAACTAAAACAAGTGAATATTTCATTAAAAAAATATTTTCTCGTATGTATATAATGTAAGTTTTGTTATCCAAAATCTATAATAAATTAAGAATTTACGAATTGAATACGCAGCGTGCCTGCCACATGCCCGAGTAAACAAACCAATTGTCATTTGTCAATGTCAAGTCAATTTTTGGCATTAGTGATGTCATATCAAATGTTTTTATATTTGTTTTAATATTTGTTTATTAAGGAGCGTAGAGATAAGGGGCCCTAGACAAAGTGCATTCGATTCGCTTTCGATTCGATTCGCTAAATAAAAATGTATGGGATTGACATATGCCTTCACGTGATTTAGCGAAGGCATATGTCAATCCCATACATTTTATTTTTAGCGAATCGAATCGCTACGGAGCGAATGCAACTTGTCTAGGGCCCCTTGGGCCCTGAAACTGAAAAAGTGGCAACTAAATCCGATAAATAGAGATGGCGCTAGTGTGAACAGAGAAAGTTTGAGAGTATGGAGAGTATGGAATGAATGTAGCAGTAGTTGACGGAGTGAAGTGCGCAGAGTTGAAATTTGGTTGAATTGTTTACTGTCACTAGCCTCACCAGCGCCACCAATTTATCGTCTTTCGACGGACACTTTTAATACACAGAGATTGTCCTCCTTATCTCTACGCTCCTTATTGTTTATACCAGTTTATACGAAGGAGGATAGTGATTTTCCTTGAAGCCGTGGTAATGACAAGTGTAGATAATGGTATCTGTGGTTGAAAATATATTTTGTCTGGGCTTGGTCTGTCTATCTATGGTCTATCTGTCTCACTGATCTGTATATATATACCTCTGGATTGGTTATTACATACAAATTACAGATACTTCCGTGTACCATTTTGAAGCGCCGCCGTACTTATAGTTCGTAAAATATAGCTTGATCCCTGTGACAGATGTCAGAGTGACATACCTAGTGCTGGGCAACATGTTAATTTGTTCATACATATCGATATTTTTTGTAAAATATTGTCTTCGATAATAAATAGTAGTGCATTTATAAAAAACTGTACATAATAAATATAAATTAACTGTACATAATTAAAAAAAAAATCATTTATTAATCTCTTAATTCTCTTAATTAATTAAGTTAAATAACAGAAATGTTATATTAGTTTAAATTTTTTTTATTCACGTGATCGATCACTTCGATGGACGTCACTAAATGGGCATTCTCAACAATAAAGTACGACATTAATGTGCATACATAGTATTGTCATGAAACACGAAACTTTATAAGCGTGGCGTGATCAACTATAAGTACTGGAACTAATTTTGACGTTTGCATATTTTTAATCCGTAGATAAGTGAGTAATGTCTGTTTTATTCTATTCGTTGATGTCTTAGGGACTGTTAAAGTTCATTTGTGTCCTCTTGAGTTTTGAAACATGAAAAAAATGTGTATTCAGTATATGTCCCTATCATGCGGACATAACTAGTTTTAGTTCCATTTACTTACACTCCAAAGCCTACAGCGCCAAAATGGCGATTTTAAATAGACATAAAAATAATTTGACAGCAGCTGATCCAGAGGTATATAGAGATCAGTGATCTGTCTGTTATATTGTATCCATAAAGAAAGTATAGAAAGTCTATACTTTCTCTATGTATTGTATCAGTCCACCCCATAGGTCCACCCACTCCACTCAGTATACCGGTGCACTGTGGCCTCAGATTGACTGATTGATTGAACTGTCTATTTGGTCATGTCTAGTCTGGTGGTTTCGTAATTTCGTATCGTTCCATGGTCATGGTGGATTCATGGTTTGTATAGGTTATTTTTAGGTTAGATAGTTAAGTTAAAAATGGTTTTTTACCACAAATTATTAAGAATAAAAAGTATTTCTTGTATGGAATCAGTGTTAATAATTATAATTTTGATTTTGTGTTCAATATTAATTTTAAAATTATTGTATAAGTTACGGTAAGTACATTAGTGCACTCTGTCATAATTAACAGAATTTCTTTCCCGCCCTATTTTAGTTATGTTATTTTGATTTTATTAATAATTTACAGGTCGACACTTCTTTGGCGTGTGAATTGCTGGTTCTGTAATAACAATTTTTGGATTAAATACATTGACCGCAATAGTTGGATGTGCCCCAATTGTGACCAGTACAATGGATTTACAAAGGTTAACTAACATCTTGTATTAACAATGTTAAAATTAACGTAACATAAATTTTTAATACATCTATTTGTGTTTATAAAATTTCAGGACGGTGATTATAATAAAGTATTAAACACAACAAATGATCAACAAATAAAAAGGAAACCCATGTTATTCCAAAGGAGTTCTCCTAAAAATGGTCTTTGTAAGATGTGTAATGTGAACCAACAGTTAAAGGTAACGTTGTTGGCGAATTTTGTTGCAACAAGTGAAAGAACTTATGATACAGAAATAAAAGTTTACAGGTATTTTTTTTTTATTTTAAATTTTGATAAAAAAAAATTAATATTCAGTGGATTTTTTATGAACTGTTAATGTATTGTCATAATTATTGAACATTGTTGCTGCCTGTTTAGATTTTTATTTATATGCTAGTTGAATTCTAGCTTAAAAAAACTTTTTTTTTAATTTCCATTGGAACTTTATTTATTTTCATATATGTATATTTATTTCCCAACTTTTAAAAATACTATTAAAAATCTTAAATTGTACTTTTACTGTTTAAAATTGTACATATTACTTATTTAATAGTTACAACTTTTTTTTTTTTCAGAAATCAACTAGAGAAAGCATATAAATTGTGTAGTCCCTGTAGAAAAGTGCTCGACACAAAATTACAGAAAGATATGAAAACAATGCTCGGCTATAGACAGTCGACTAGAAGTGCAGAAAGAAAAGTAAAGTCAACAAAAAGGGAGAAGAAATTACAAAACTATATAAACAAAAGTTCAGAGATTATCGCAGTCATCCTTTTAGCACTAGTTTTTTACGAATGTTGCAAATATGTGATACATCTCAAGGACTTATCGAATACAATAAAAAACATAAAAGAAATAATATTAAATCTGTCCGAAAGATTTCTTTCTATTGTTCAAATGAAATTTATAGCGACATTTCCATTCTTTGAAAAGCATATTTACAATTTCGAAAAAGTGCCAATATTGTCTTCTTTTAAGAATGAAAAACTCAACATCACGAATGAATATGTACAAGAACTTTTGGGTGGATTAGTCTGTGTGATACAAATAATTGGACATTTATACAGCGTAAACCAAGAGAAGTATTCCATAATAATTGACTCGCTGTGGTCAGTGTTTATGATAGCGCTATTAGGGAGAACTTCATTGGCATTGTCTCCAGAAGTAATAAGTTTTGTCAAGGTAAGTTACATTAATAAGGTTCTACATTACATCTTAACAAAACATATAACAACAACAACAAAACATATTTCATAGTATGGTTTATAAAGTAAAGCGGAAACAATCCGTGGTTGTAAATCATGGAAGATTGATTGTTAACTCACTGATTTTTATCAGATAAATAATTTTTAACAAAAAATTAAACCACCTAAAAAACTGAAAAGCAAAAAATAATTTTATTTAACCTTAATAACTAAAGTTCTTAAACTAATTACCTAAGTAATTTAAAGTCGCCGCCGCGCATCAATCTTTACGTAAATTTTGCTTGTTTGGCGCCGACTCAAAATTACTTAGGTAATTAGTTTAAGAACTTTAGTTATTAAGGTTACGAGTAAATAAAATTATTTTTTGCTTTTCAGTTTTTTGGCTGTTTAATTTTTTGTTAAAAAGTTTTTTCTTCATAAAATCAATTGGGTGTCCCCATTAAACAGTATACCTGACAATGTGTATGCAAAATTTCATTGATAAAATAGTTAATTTCACATGTATAGTATTCATTATTACTTAATTTTGGACAACAAATTGCTTATTTATAATACTGTGATTAAGCCTATCTGGACATATGGCATCCAGCTTTGGGCAGTTGCAAGCAAAACCAACATACTGTGCCTTCAGCGCGCTCAAAATTGTGCCATTAGGACCATTCTGAATGCACCTTGGTACACTAGGAATGACGAAATCCACAATTATCTCAACGTGCCCACAATCAACTCGGAGATAAACCGGTTCAAAAAAATTGTACGCGGATCGGCTAACATCCCATAAAAACCCCCTCGCTTCAGAGCTTATTAACCCTACAGTCAATGTTAGGAGACTGAAGCGAGGCACTGTCTTATAAAGGGATCAAGGCACTGGCCTCTTCCCTGCAAAGCCACAATCCTCAAAACACATTCATTTATGGTCTGGCGACCGATCTTGGATTACAAATAATAATAATTAAAAAAAAATCTTAATTATGGATTATTTTATATAATTTACTTTCTCTTATTTCAGATTTCAAGTGTTCTCGCAGTTTTTATTGTATATAGAAATATGAAGAAAATGAACAGTAAAATACTAGTTCGGAAAGTGTTCTTATCACCAAAGAGTATGAATTGGTGCGACGACTCTGCCATGTCAGACGACGAGAACGCCTCCGCTGACACAGATGACGACGTGTCGTTAAGTAAATACGGCCTCCACAATTCTGGATCTTCGAACGGAACAGTGAGTCCCAACAGTGTAATGAACGGCAGGTGTTGTACACCGAGAACCGGTGATACTAGTGTATGGAGCAAACCCAAAATGAACTCGACATTTTGTGTCAACACGGCCTTCACCTCTCCCAGTTCCATTAACGACACGGTTTTCGTTAAACCCTCTTTTAATAGATACCAAAAAATGACAAAAGACGATTCCGATTCGGATTTAGACGAAAGTATAAGTTCTTTGTGTATAAGCAGTCCGAAGAAGTTGCAAAAGAAAAGTAATCCTATATTTTCTCTACGCAAATTCACAGCGACACCTAGTTTTGTCGCGCCAACTCCTCTCAGTAATGGTAGACCTCTTATTTCACCGAGTAAGCTTAGAGCATCATGGGTTGCCGGTGGCTACTGGGGCTCCGAAGGGGATAGGACAATTTTTAATATTAATGGCAGTCGCTCCTCCAGTCAGAGTTCAGGTTTTGAGTCTCAAACGTCCAGTATGACTCAAAGGAATGTTTTCTCGCAGCCTCCGTCCCGAGAAGAGTCCGTTTGCCGTGAACCGTTTAAGGCTGCCCCGTCATTGGACCGATTTCAAAACCTCAACATGAGCTACAACAACATACACTCACCGCAGAATTTCAATAGAGTGAGCTCACCGGTGTTCCCTCAGATGCATTACAACAGTCACGTACATATACCACAGCCAAGGTTCTCACATCTAAATACCTCTCACAGTGTGTTCTCCGAACCTCAAATGAGTCAAAATGGTGTTTTCAAATCGCCAAACAGCTCCCTCATAAAACTGCCTCAAATCAATGACGAGTTTGCATCACTCTAAAGCTCTCACATACACTAGTGACTGCGAAGGTATTTTCAAGTACCTCTTGTTTTGAGTGAATTTGAATTGACATTTTGTATGTTGATAATAATCAGCGTTTATATAGTACATATTAACCCATTCGTGAAACCACCACTAACTATTGAATATATTCAAAAATATATATTTATTTTGACTCGCCTATAAGTAACTAGCTGGTGCCCGCGACTTCGTCCGCGTTCTCTATAGCCTATAGCCTTCCTCGATAAATGGACTATCCAACACAAAAATAATTTTTCAATTCGAACCAGTAGTTGCTGAGATTAGCGCGTACAACCAAACAAACAAACTCTTCAGCTTTATAAAATAGTATAGTTTCTAATTATCCCAACCCAGATAAAGCCTGGGCGCGTTGGTCTAGTAATTAATAAACCGATGATTGATTAAGTTTTATTCGAATTTGCTTAAAAAACCAAAATTTAATCTATAATTTTTAAGAATTTGTAACTGATGATTGTAACTTGTAATGATTTTAGCTCAATAGATACTAAAAACAACGATTGAGTTTTTAAAAACTTCAAAAAATATAAATCTATAATTTATTATTGATCAAGAGAATTATAATATTTAACTAAATATGTAGTATATTTCACACAATGTGATTTTCAACATACAATATGGTGTTACAAATTCAAAAAGAAGAGGGGTTCTATTCATTTTCCTTTGTTATTTTGGACATGTTCACTACATAACCTTGTGTCACGTAATGATTTACTATAAAAGGGAAGATACGTAGGTCTTAACTTTTATGTTTAACTTCTTACCTGAGCCTCGATACAAACTAGTAGTTCGTATATTTTTGTATTACTAATTGAACTTTGAATTTTGAACTTATTAGAACAGAACTTATTAGGATTAGAACAGTATTAGATGACTTTGTTTTTTACATGTTACACTCAGTATCGTCTAAATCGCATGACGGATTTTCATACAGTTTTCACTAATAGAGAAAAGAGGAATATTTATGTATTTAATCTATACTTATAAAGCAGTTTGTCCTGACTGTCTGTCAATGCACAGCCTAAACTACTTAGTATAGAAAGCTGAGATGAGGTACACAGATTTACTTTATAGTTAACGTAAGGATTTTTAAAAATTCAATTTTATGCAAAGCCGGGGGCGGGTCGCTAGTTCGTAGAAAATAAAAAACTAGAGACGTGTCTTCCCTTCTATGGCCTCTTAGGGCTGGCGTTGACTGACTGTACGAAAACTATTCGGGTTAGAATTCGGGCTAACTATACTCCAAAGTTGGTATACGAGATGTTAAAATTTATAATTTACGAGTATCTAGGACTTAGCGCCTGTTTCACAAACGTTAAGTAGGCCAAACTGTCATTTAAAGTCACCGGTAACTGGGGATAATGGAGCTGATATACCTTTGTTTGTACGGTAAACGTCCCAAACATTATATCAAAAATTATAATAAAAATTAGACTATCGAATGATGCAGTAAACCGAGTGCATAATTCAATATAACAGAAAATGATAAAAGTAACTAATCAACATTTTAATTGTAGTTTGTGAAAGAGGCCCTTGGTATAATAAAAGCAATTATTGCTGAAGTAATTCCGTGGCATGACGCTGACGCTTTTTGGTGTTGGCCTCTTGATATTGAAATAAGGTTAAAAATAATATTATGTTCCTTTGCCTTTCCGTCACTCAGCGCCGGCACTTACAGTTCCTTCACTGAAACGAGCTAATATAGCGCTTTCTCTTCCACTCAATTCCATATAAAGGACAAGGACAGCAAATCTTGAGTGGGGCGTAACTATACAATAATAGATGAACGTTCATTCTACTTTTAGCTTTGTAAACTATAATAAAATATTATAGTAATACCTACTTGCCTACTTACCCACAACCCTACACTTTTTATTTTGTATAAACTATTCTAGCTATTAAGTTGTGAATTATTTATTAATTACGATAATAGACATTTTGGTTCCTGATATAATCATAAAATGAAAAATATATGTTAGTTGATATACGTTAAACGTTAGTTAAACGAAATTCAAACCTTTAAATAACAATAATACGAATTAAAATAAAAAAAACGCAGTATAATAACAGTGCCAGCATCTGAACAGTGAGTTCTACGAACAGACTAAAAACCTAAAGAGTACATGTACTTTTTGTACAATGAGAGTGTACAGATACACTCTCATTGTCTGTTATCTCCACCAATTACAGCCGAACGCTTTATCTCCCTATAAGTTCGTTCCAGTGAATAAGGAATAGTCATAATTATGTTTAAATATAATTGGTTAAAATTACTATAAGTAATAAATATGATTATGTATTTTTTTTAGATAAAATTGTAATAAATTTTTTGTTGCTAGGTAATTTAAAACTACTTAGTCAGTTTTATGTTGAATGAATTTCATGTCTCGTTATTGTTCCTTTGAGGGGGATATGTTCTAGCAGGGGATCCACATATGATCCCCTGAGGGGATCCTGATAAACCAAAGAGTCCACCAGGATCCCCTGGGGATCCAGTTAGGGGATCCCGGTGGACTCACCCGTTCTATTTTTGTAAAATAATTTTTGTATATAATTCTGTTATTGTTTAACAACTGCCAATTACAATAAGTTATTTAAGTTATCAATAATTATATCACGTCAAATGGTAGGTATAAGCTATGTTTAGGTATAATTCAAAATGAATTCCTCTCATTGCTTGTCGATTTAATATTTTTGAGTCTATAAAAATATAACTGAGCTGTTTAAAAGGAGGCACAAATGAAAGTGGCTCATGGCATAATATTATAATTATCTATACAAATCAAATTTAAACAAAGGATATTTATATTGGTCAATAAATTATAATTCCAATACATATTTTATAAAAATAATGCAATAAAATTGTTCAACTAAAAACATCAAAAAAGGCACTTGATAGATAATTTAAAAAAGTGATTGCACTAAAAATTTACATAAAATATCGAATTAAGTCTTAAAATGTTCACACTGTACTAATAATTCTGTAATTTTTTCTTTTACATTTTTTTTTCTTTATGTGGGTTCTTCAGACAGATGAAATTTAAAACCTAAATAATTTAGTAATGTAATTACAAATTCACTAAAAATTTAAATAATGCCTTGTTCAATATATATAACAACAGGATCAGGGATGGCTGTTCATCAATTTCCTCTTTTTTTATCTTAAAACAATTGTCTAGTGTTTAAAAAAAATTTTGCCCGCTTATTAACGGAATTAACATAATTGCAGTATTTAAAAAAAAAACAATAACATACTAAAATGGAATCGATAGTTAATGCAATTTAAAAAATTGGTCCTTCGAGATTGTTTCCCATGTTATGTAAACTTCTCACAAAATTAAAACCTCGTTTCATGGCTTTTGACCTAATCCCCTTTAAAGTCTAATACTAAACCTGGAACTTTCACTTTTTTGTAATGATTTTTTTGACTTTTGTTTTATAACAACAAAAAAAGAACGTATGTGTGTTTGTTGATCATAACAAAATGCACTTTATTTAGGGAGTTTATTTGTTTTTATTATTGACCTAGAATAAGTTAGCTCTAAGATTTATTATGTAAGTACTGATCTCGTGTTGGTTGCCACGTAAGGTTTCATGAAAACATTAAGAATGATTATAAATATTGTTACAATTTTTTATAACGGACGTCACTGTCCCAAAATATGTGATATTTATAAAAGACTAGTAATTTTTGTAAAGCGATGAAAATGATTCTTGATGTTGTCATTTCTTGGTCGGTATTTTTGTTGATGTTATCGGTTTCGTCATCTTAAAACGGAACGTCTTTGTGAATTCTCTGCGAAATAAAAGGGTTTAAGTAAAAAAAAAAACATAGTTTATTAATTCAAATTCAACCTAATTTATTCTAGAAGTGTTTTTGTCCAATAACGTTTTATGATGCCGATATAACTGAAAACATTCACAAACGAATTATAACTTTATTACCACGTTTTAAGGTTAATAATTAAATGAAGCTGTAGTTTTCTATTTAGACTATTTACTATTGAGTTCAATGGCTAACCTTATTAGAAATATTTCGGGCGTTTTCGGTGATTGTTTTTGATGGTTAATTAAAATTGTGAATCTTTCATTTATATCGATGCAAATACATAAGTATATACCTATTGTTTAAATTTTGTTTTTGTTTCAATGGGGTAACCTCAAATCTCCTTTTGAACTTATCGAATAGTTTTGTAGAAGAATAATATACACCTGCATTATTATGAATGTGTTGGCTTTAATAGCCATAGACACGTAAGTTAAATACGTGCTTGTTTTTGGTCAATTTGTCATACCAATTTTAAATTAGATCATAATCATTTAGAGCTAGCGCGCAAGAGCAACTTTTGTCTCCGCAACTAATTTATCTCTCACATCAAGTCTACGAATTTGTATGAAAGTGTGCGCATGTAGCGACGCGACAGATGTAAGACTTTTTTGTCCGTGGGTTTGGAGACAAGCCGGCGACGCAACTGTCGCCCCGTCTATTGGTTTCAATGCAAATGCGCGCACGGCGACAAAAAAGTTGCCGGTCGGCCAGTTGCCGCTCCACCGCCGCGGCGATAGCACGACGTCTTTACCCAACGTATTTATTCACGTACGCTACCTATACTAGACAGAATACGAGAAAAAATGTCCGTTACAGAAGATGATATAGATAATAATAGATTGATTGAAGAAGTGGAAGGAAGACCATTGTTGTACAATAAAAAGTTATCAAAACTGCACTGCACAGTTTATCAAAACTTTTTATACTCATTCTGAAATAGCGAAAAAATTTTTTTGGAAATGCTCTCAATTTTAAAAACATTGTATGAAATTTGCCCAATGTCAGTCTATCACTCCATAATGGGTGCACCCAATATTGCCTTTTTCGCTGTCGTCTTCGGTTTCTAAGGACAAGCACACAGACCACAACCGTATCTTCGAAATCCATGTTGATGAATGCGGAAAATTGTAAAGAAAAAGTTGCGTTGCTGTTGCTTTCGTGTGCGCATCGTTCAAGTCTGGGCGAGGAGACAGCGACAGAGACAAAATAGATGCCGGGCAACTAAGTTGCTCTTGCGCGCTAGCCCTTAGAGGTGGGAAAAAACTTTCTAATTTTTTTTTATTAGTAATACTAAAACTCATCAATAGCTATTTAGGTACTAAACTAAAAAAAACAAAATCGGTTCACAAACAAATTATTATTGAACTGTTTTGTCTTTACCTATTTATATGTATACTTACATAGTTATGTAGATTATCCTTGAAAAATCACGTTATGGCATCCGGCCATCGGTAACATAAATTTTATTTCAATAGTCTCTAAATAAAAATATCTTAAAATAAATCAGTTCCATTTGCGTATATTTTATAGGTATTTATTTTTACATCCACGGGGTATGGTGTTGGTTCTGTCACCGAGCAGGTTGTCGGTCTGCTTGTCACCCTTTATAATATAAAAAAAAAACAGTGGCACTCCGGGAGTGCCGACAGAAGTGATAACCTGAACAATTACGTGTTTATTTTTTGAATCATCTAGGAAAGTACAAACTTATATACAGAGTTATGGTGTAGGTTACGGTAACAGTGTCGCGAGTGCAATGGTTTTTTCCCATCTCAAAAATTTTTCTTTTTTAATATCAAAAGTTAATATCAGCGCCATCTCTTCGCATTGCTGTATTTATTTCAATTCAATTAGTCTTCGCAACGATGTATTATTACGTAACATATTCTAGTTTAAGTGATATTGTGTAGATGGCGCAATATCTGAAAATATACAGAGGTGTCGGTTACACGGTTACGGTAACAGGTAGCGAGTTCAATGGTTTTTTCCCATCTAAAAAATACTAGTTTTCACTTCAAACATTAGGCGTCATGAAAATAGTTAGGCTGTATACTCACGAGGTTCTAGCTTTGCGTGCACACGGTTGCAAATACTGATGAGGCAAAGGCGGTACATACGTATCCTCATACAGGGACGAGGTGTAATCGGAAACATCAGTACAAGCCCATTCGTACTCCTTGTACTTTCTCAAACCCCATTCTGTGGCGTTGCCCTAAGATTTAAAAAGCAGGTTAGTTATACTGTTCAGTATAACTATTCGGATTTTTTTTGTTCATTTTGTTATATCGTATAACTAGTAGTATGACTAGGTGGACTAACCGGTCTTATTACAAAGGTCTTTTGGTTTTAAACAGGATTTTTATAATGAAGATTTACATACATTAACTTGTGACCTTAACACTATAGGGAGGAAAGAGGAGGAGCGATATTGTCGGACAGTTCTTACGATATCGATTTAAAATATTTTATAGTTTAACGATTTTGGCGATATACGCGTAACATTATTACGAAGCTAGAGTTCGCGGGTTCCATCCCCGTTCAAGACAAACATTTAGGTATATGCATGAATATGTATGTTTATCTCGGTCTGGATGTTTTCTAAGGATATATTTATAAATAAAAAGCATAAATGAGTTGTCACCCATATAGTACGAACTCTGCTTAGTTTGGACTAGATGGCGCTGTCTTCACAAACTAAAATAAAAATATGGATTTCTTTTGGCGGCGGCTAACTTATCTAAAATGTTTTTTTGTCCCGCCAATTTTATTGTCAGTAGCTCTCACAAGAGTGAGTACCTTAATAAGAAAAAAATAATAAACAACATACGAAACATTTCATGAGGTCAGGTTGAGGGTAAAATTGGTGGGCGCATCTCTTGTAATGGCGTGGATAAGGGCCACACAGAGGTTTGGGTAGATGATTGTATACGAGGTCGTTGGTTGAAGCGTAGTTTTTACAATTATCGTGACTGTCTTGGCGAATTACAATACGAACGTTTCCCTGGAAGAAAGTAAAGTTTTATCTACTTTCATTTAAAGTCACCGGTAACCGGGGATAATAAAGCTGATATTGATATACCTTTGTTTGTAAGGTAAACGTCCCAAATATTTAAAAGAAAATATTAAAAAAAAATTCGCCTATCGAATAATGCAGTAAACCGAGTGCATAATTCAATAAAACAGAAAATTATTTCTAAAAGTAACTAATCAACACTTTACTTGTAGTTTAATTGCCAAGTGGCAGGCACACTGCATTTTTCAATCATTTGGAAACGTCGGGCGGCAGTAAGCAACCACCCACGGCGTGAGTGAATTATTTTTATTTATCGATTTACTTAAAATAATAAAGCGACAAAAAGTAAATAAAATATCACCTCTGTATTATACAATTTGTTAAGACGAAAATCGATTTGCCTCGATTCTGGCTTCAATTTATCGTAGTCAATATCTTCCTTGGGCGGGAAATACAGTGTGCCAGTTTTTGGACATTCTATGCGGTCTTCCACCCAGTTACCTAAACAACAAGTTGTTCTACATAATACATAAATTGTAGTAAGTACCTACCTACCTACAGAATATTAATCTTAATATTATAAACTAGTTGCTGCCCGCGTAACTTTGTAAATTACATACTAAAACCTTCTTCGAGAACCACTTATCCATTGGTAAAAACAGCATGAAAATTGGTGCAGTAGTTTTGGAGTTTCGCGAACAGACAGACAGACGCGGCGGAGGACTTTGTTTTATAATATATAAGGATGCGAAAGTTTGTGATCTGGCCGCTTCAAGGATTCAAATGGATGGATGAGCGTTGTAAGTATGTAGCGCCAAAGCTATCTTAATCTTACCAACCTAATAAAGTTCTAGTACTAAAAACTGGTCCAGGTTTCAAAGCTCTAGCAATAGCTTCTGCACGAGTTGGAGATTTTGGTCTAGTGCTAATCATATTTATTTAGTTATAGATTACAAAAATGTAGTAAATGCATATGCATCGAAAACTTTTAATGACACTTGTGTATAGTTGTAAAATTATAATCAAATTAAATCGTAGCATAGATCGTATTATGTCAGTGTCATAGTTAATGATAACTTATAATTTTTCAAAGCAACTGATTTAAAAGAGTTTTTATCTCATTTTATGGTTCGGTATCCTAAAGGAATAAAATAAACCTTTTAAACATACTGTTGTCCATATATAACTGGACAGTCCAAAAGGGTAATTAGGTACAGTCATCAAAGGATAAAATAGGTATCTCCAAAAGTGAACAATCACTGTGGAAAGTACCTGGACTTACTCCTTGACCACTGACCGACTGATATTTCAGCAAACATCAAAATTACTCCTAAGTAAGATCCAGAGTAAGTGGCGCATTCCATTCCATTAAGAGGACCATAAGCCTGTCTGCTAACCTTTATCATAGCCCAAAAAAATATGTTGTCCACATTACTTTTCAAACTAAATACCTATATTTAACGCTAATTTATTTATTAAATTATTTTTTATCATTAAGAGTGGCAGATGGGCTGACGGTCCACTTGATGGTAGGTGGTTACCATTATTTGAATATTCAGCCGTTTAGTGCAATCTACGCAAAATAAGAAGATCCTACTATTACAAAATGTAATCTTTTTTCTTTTATCATAATAATATGTTTAAATAAAACTTGGTGGAAGAAATCCCCATGAAACTTCAAGTGTTATATTTTAAGAACCGGTGTTAGTCAGTATTCCAATCCAAGTGGATTTGTGGTTGTATCCTATTTCAACCACAAATCCACTTGGGTTGGAATACTGACAATTCAAAAAATCTTTTTTGATGATTTTTACGCAACACAAATTAGGAATAATTAGGCATTTTTTTTTCGACATATGCCAGCAACGTCTCTACCATGTCCGGGGTAAATTTTCAAGTCGGATAAAATAGGGAATTTATTAAATCACACAAGAGGTAGAGAAAAAATGGTCTTTATTATTGTATCTTATGTTATACTAGCTGGTGCCCGCGACTTCGTCCGCGTTCTCTATAGCCTTCCTCGATAAATGGACTATACAACACAAAAAGGATTTTTCAATTCAAACCAGTAGTTCCTGAGATTAGTGCATACAACCAAACAAACAAACTCTTCAGCTTTACCTATATAATAGTATAGATATATATACAGATCTCAGCTTGTATAGTGACAGGTACATTGTGTAGTGATTAGTTATTTAATTCTTCATGTGATAGCTATGATTCTTCAGGTGATTCCTTGTGCATCAGTCAGTCTCCATGGAAATACTTGGTGTAGGTAACGATTGTAAAATTAGATGAAGTTGACTTTCTAGTGGTCCTGCTTTGGAGACAAGGTGCTTCATATTTATTTCAATTTCAAGTAAATCTTGATTGATCAATTCTAGACTCTGCAACAACAAATTAATTAGGTATATTATTTATAAAGGTACAAAGTTTATAGTGATATAAGACTGCTGCTTGCGAATGTCCAAGCTTCTTTGTAGTACCTCTACGGAACTAAATTGACTAGATGCCTAACTTAACTAGAATAAAATTTATCGTCAGAAAAAATATTACCTACCTCCTTTGCAGACTTATATAATTTTTTTACATTAGTATCACTATAGCGAACAAAACCGCTAATGTTGGATTCACAATCAGACTGCATAGAAGTCATGTTTCAGAAGAATATTTCTAATTAGGCTTAAATTAAGTTAAGAATATACTTGTGAAATAGAAAATGTAACCGTATAAAAACTTTAAATTCAAATACATAAATCACAGTCGAAGGAAATAAATACTGCTCTGTGGAGTGATTACAGTCCATTGAAAAGTACTCCGAAAATCAAAATGATATTTAAGTAGTGTTGCCCGTTTTAACCATTTCTGCGTCTGCGGACATCCCTAGTTTTATGTACTTATGCTCCATAGCCTACCCTACAGGGCCAAAATGGCGTTTTTTCAAATTCAAATGAATATAAAAATAATTTGACAGCGGCCTGTCCATTGCTTACACAGGTCAGTGGTCCAATGTCATGCAATGACATTTCTTTCATTCTAATCTTGAATGAATGTGAATGAACGATTTTGATTTTTTTTATCTGCCTGCAATCTGCATTTATCTGCTGCATTCTGCGATTCCGAGTTTGTTTTGTGGCTCGATTAATTCCTATAGAATAATAATGTCAGTACAGTAGTAATTATGGTGAACCACAGAAAAGGTAAAATATTGTATTGTTATGATTTGTATGTATGTTTTCTGTTATGTTTTACCTCCGATTTCATTATAATGTTTGATGAATTTCTATTCTTAGTAAAGTTTGTAATTATTGACTAAATTAAATGAGAACTTATTTATTTTATTAATGACCATTGTAGGTAAACTAAATCACCAAAAATTTTCTTGTCTTCAGTCTGTCTTCAGTACACAATCTTTCATTTAATTTTTAATCTGAACCTAGTGCAAATTAATTTAATATTTGTACAGTAAAAACCCCGATTATGTGAGGAGTAATTTCGATACCTAATCAAAAATAATCGATTTTTTATTCAAATCTTATTTTTTTTTTAAATTCAAGCATTTAGATTTAAATCTTATAAAACCCCGAAGCTTGTTTTTTTTTATTAAAAATTCTAACATTTTTTCATAATAGACATCAAAATTTGGTCGGGCCATTGGGAAAATCTTGTGAAAAAACCATTAGAACATTTTATTTTATTAATTGCAATTTTACATTTTTGTTATAAAATGTAATAGTGGTATATTAGTTAATACCACTATCAATAAAACCAAAAGCAATGAGTAAATTTTTCAAATAAATATTTATAATATTTCATTCTTAATGAATATATAGTACCTATATTGTATATGGAATTGTCAGTAAAATATTGGTATTATTTTGTACTTTATTAGTTATCATCAAATCACAAAAGCAAACATTTTAAGAACCAATGTAATTACTTTAACAAATTAAATCCATTTTTTTTTAGTTTTCTTATTCCTGCATATTATCATTAGTAACTTATTTCCTGTATATTATTCCTCAAAATAAAAAATAAAAACAAATGGCAGGGCCAACTATGTGTGAGTGGACAACAGATATTAGAGCCTCCCTAGCTTTACTTGTTTATAGGATTCAGAACACATTTGACAGATTCCGCTTTCGTCCATCATTTTATTATTCCGTATAGGTCAGAATTTTAAAACTGATGATGAAATAGGCAATGGAAGCTTCTAACATCAAGAAGACGGTCTGTCTGCTGACTATCGTCATAGAAAAAAGTGATAACTTGACCGACATAAACAAAGTATATTTATTAAGTTCACAGTTTAAAGAGGTATTATTTTCATGTATTTATTTATTTTCTGTTTCTGTGAGTGAGTAAGGGATGCTAGAGCCCATGCCTATCCCTTCTCGATCCTATTTCCTTAATCTTACTGTGGTCAACAGCACACTTGCAGCACCTGTAGTGTTGCTTGTGTTATATTCGACCATCAAGAGCACCGTCAGCCTGTCTCTCGACTTACATTAAAAAAAATATAATTTTTACTACATTTTATTTGTAAACTAGCTGCTGCCCGCGACTTCGCCCATGTAAATTATATACTAAAACCTTCCTCGAGAACCACTCTATCCATTGGTGAAAATGGCATGAAAATCGATGCAGTAGTTTTTGAGTTTATCGCAAACAGACAGACGCGGCGGAGGGCTGTTTTATAATATGTAAGGAAGGATTATATTATCTCAATATGTCAGTAATAATGTTAAAAAGCTCGCTTAATGTTGTGTAACTCTTTTAGACGAAAACATTTTACTTTTACTCAAATCCTGATCAGATTACCTAAGAATGTTTTGTTTATAAGTGACACAAAGTGCGTCACTTATAAAACACCTTTTCTTGAAACACCTTTTGTAAGATACATTACATACGACAAGAAAATGTATGGCGTGAATAGACCGCATTAAAGCATCCATCAGAGTAGGTCGCTCGCGGCGCCGGACGGACTGGCGTCGCGACGTCGCCGCGTCGCTGTCGACCCCCCCACCCGTCTCGCCTTCCCACTTCTTTTCTCTATTTCAAAGATACCCTTCCCCCTACTAACCAACCCTCTGAGAGCACTTTTTCTCAACGTCTCCACCTTTCGCGTGCTTTTATTCAACTAAGTATATTGTTTTCGTTTTTGTGCAGGTAAATAAACGAGAAATGTCTTTGTAAAAGTCCGAGGAGACATGTCAGAACATGGCTTGAGTGATGAAAGTTTACAAAACGAAAAGACTGACGAATCCGTTGAGGATATAGGAAAAGAAAAAGAAGAAGCCACCGTTGAAGTATTGGAGGCTAAGAGAGATACGAAGAGTAGTGTGGAGAAAGATGCAGTGTGCGGTGCCAAAGATAGTGTCAAGGAAGTTGGACTCAATTGGAGTGTTAACGGGAATGAGTTTTGTTTATCATGGAATTTGCCTTCGGAAATTGTCACGACAGAAGACTATATCGCGCTATGTTTGGCAGGTGAGTGATGGTTTTCTTATTGGAACATGGAAAATTTTGTTTAATCATTTTTGTGACGATACATTTGATGGTTAGCAGCTACATGTAAACGCAAACAACACAGAGCAACAACACTCAACTCAACACAGTCCTTCAATAGGTTCAATATTTTCAAAGTGTAAACACTTTGAAAAGATTTCACTCTAGACCCCTTTGTAGATTTATTTCTATTCTTCTAGAAGCACTAGAACTCTTGTTGCATGTTTTTTAACATCAAAGATATTTAATTTTAAATATCGACTAAGCTAAGGTCCATTTTAAAATGCTAAAGGTCATGCTAATGATAACCTCACCGCGCAATTTGTCGTGTCAACTCAAAACGAACCGACGTATTGAATATGAAATTGAAAGATGTGTAGCAACAAATTAATTCAATAATTTCCACATGTCTGGTTCGATATATTTGCATGCATGGTGATTTAATGTCATCCTGAAATGTTAACCTCTAATTATTATTAAGTACAAATTTTTTATTCAATATCAAATATAACTACTATATTATGATTGTAATTATGTTTCTCTAATTTTCGCTAATAAAAAACAAATAAAATCAATAAAACAATTTTTTGAATAATTAAATCTGAAGTAATATTATAAATGCGAAAGCAACTTTAAATTTTCACGCCTAAACCTTTGAGCCAAAAAATTACAAAAAAATGTTTATATTTGCGAGAAAAATCGCAAATGTAAAGCTTGAATGGGTTGAAAGTTTACATCTGAACGAATATGTTAATTATTTTAATTTACGGAGATTGATTAGTTTGGAAAAAGATAGGCTCCTACAAGTACCTACTATTTCTACGCGGACAAAGTTTCGTGCACCCCTTAGTATTTTCATTTAATATGTTTAGAATAGAAGTTACACAAAAAGATGTTATTTCCACGTAGAAAGTTTGAAACTAAAGTCATCTGTGGAGTCTAAAGTCGTTTTTGACACGAAGTTTCGTTTTCTGTTTTCTTTGTATACTTTTAATTGTAGTCTAGGTTATCTAAAATTTACAACCCTTTCCATTTTAATTTTCATTTACTTTTTAATATGCTTATCAGAAACAAGTATTCTGCCGATGTCTGATGGATTATCTGATTGATAATAAATCAAGGTCTCGGATCTTTCGCTCTTGCTCCGCTCACGCATTTGTCAATTTGTCAATTGTACTTGTCATTTTTGTCATTTGACGCTCCTCAAGAAAAACTTGAATGTATGAATGAAATTATTATCGAAGTCGAAGTGTCTCCATCAACAACTGTTTTCAACATGACTTGAACAGTCATCGACAAAATGTTTTTATTTATTTCAAGTATTTAGTAGCATATTGTTTTTAATGGGCTTGGGGATTGTATAAGTTGATAATAATACAATCCCCAAACACATTAAAAACAATATTAAATTTTTAACAATGCCTACATCTAGGTTTGACAAACTGAAAGTTTATAAACTACTTAAATAATTACGTACATGAGTTTTGTTAAACTAGGTACGGATACAATATTCAATAGGTAAATATAGGGACTGGCCGGAATTTTAATGATTACAAATTCTCGAACAACGTCTTCATTCTGCTATGTTTATTTGTTTTTGCTGTAATTTATCAGCTCTTAATTTTCTCAATTCGATATAAATATTTTATGATCTGAGCAAATTTCGCACAAAATAATCGTTGGTTGCGTAGACAGTTTTCTTGGAAATATTTTTTTCATATAAGCATTTATTATTCCCAAGACTCGGTTGTGCGAAGTTGGTTCCGTATTATAACTGTACTCTAGCAAGCACCGGTTTCTAGTTAACTCATTTGATGCAGTAAAGTGACAACAGGAAGCATGCTTGCTCGGCCGACACTACTTGTCTTGAAGATACCATCATTTCACGGGTGTCCATTTGAATTTTACAACGCCTCGGAAGGTTGAAATATATCATCAAGATATGAGGGTGTTGTCCAGGTATACCTACTGTTAAATATAAATAAGAACCCTTTTTATTATCTTGATGAATTGACAAACAAACGAGAAAAACTGTTTGTCTTTACCTATTTATAAACAGTTTAATATCTTTGCATATTTATTATCAATACTAATAATAAATCTGTAGGGGTCGGTCATGGAGTAATTTACTTTGTTTTCAGAAATATCGTGTATATAGGCTCTATACATGATACTGAAACTAAATTGACGATTTTTAGAATTTTTTTCTGTATGTATGTAAGTATGTATGTTCCTCTATAACTCTTAAACGAATCAACTGATTTTCATGAAACTTGGTAGATAAACATTAAGACGTACGGGACACAGGATAGGCTACTTTTCTTTTTCAACGCGGACGAAGTCGGGGGCGCCAACTAGTAAAAAATAAGTGACCACGTAACTCAAGGTGTAGATACCTAATATTGAGATATTTTATGAATAATTGGCTTTTTTTTCTTGAATCTTCACTAAATTATCACATTTACAGAAACTTGGTAAAAATTAAAACCGAATTTATTATTTAACTTTTCAATATGTTTTACGGAGATCATAAAGTAAGTTTAAGTTTTGTTCATAAATTAAAAATAATTATTACATGAAAGTTGTAAAGAAATACATACATGTCTGTAATACATGTTATTATGCGTTTTTTTTTCATTAATTCATACAGTTTTATTTGCGCCTTTTCCCACAAGTGTACTTCATTACTTGCATTGCGGTGAGGCAACGAAGCGCTCGCGTTATGCAGCCTCCTTGCCTCTTACATAAAACCTTTGCATTATAATGATATGCCTTTCACCCGCACTGGCGTTCGCAATTTTCTTGCGCACTCATCAAACCTAAAAGCAGCTGTTCGTGTCTATAAAAAATGCTACAAATTATTCTCTTGTTAAAATAAAAATATGTAAATAGTTCGCAGGCATAAACGATAAATATTGTTCATGGAACTACTTTTTATCCGTTTCCTATAGTTTGAGAAAATGGTTGTCTATTTGCCTCATCATTTGTTTGTAACACTCTGACTTGATTTCGTCAATTTTTGAATACTCTTCTTCTTCATGTCAACTGCACAATGTGATTCGCAGCCATGAATTGGGCAACCCGTCAAGCGGCAACAACCTCCTCTTTGCAGAATACCACCCTGAAATGACACCACAGCATTTGTGCTGTTCTACAAATTTTGTAGACTTTCTTCAAGTCGCAGTCGAAAATTATTTCTTGCATCCATTGATATTACATAGCTATTTTCTAGAAAATTATATTAAAAATTCCCCTAAGAATCTCAAAATTTAATTATCCTAAATTTTCCTGAACTTATTAACTTCACATAATAAATATGCTGAAATATTTCTATGCCATTCCTATCATGTAAAAAAGGTTTGATACAATATGGCCTTGAAATTGAAATCGTTCTCACGTATAATATGAATATATAATTATTGTTTTCCAAGTATTGTTTGCTGTGAAATTCTCGAAATTGTTATTTTTGTTCCACAAAGCAGGTGATACGGTAAGACAGGAAGCCAACTTGAGTGTTCTTTGCATTACAATGAGTACGATTGTCGCTAAATGATTACCGCGTGTACCTACTGCGGTTGGAAAATTGCGCAGTGCCCAGTTACGGAACTTCGGCCATCAGACATCAGGTCAGCAGCTCGGGTCGGAGGCGGTTATATGAATGGGCTGGTGGGGTCCCCCCGCTCCCCTCACCGCCTCGCCGCCACACGATTTTGTGAATGAATCCCCACCGGTGCGTGCCGCCTCTCTATAGTGCCGTTCACAACGATCAGTTGAGTCGCGCCATCGGCTAAACGCGCCATCACGCGCATGCTCCTACATATTTTGACGTTTCGAAATTTGCAAAAGTGCCGGTTTGTGATTTAATTTATACTGAACACTGTAGTGGATTTCATCCATTCGTTGCGTTGCTCAGACGTTGAGTCTGAGCCAGTCAAAGAACAAAACTAACGAGGCTCTGGGAAATCCGTAAACGTAGACACCGGTTTAGCCTACGGTAAGTAATTAAAAGTGAAACTTCTTTAAGTTCATTGCGAAGCAGTTGACAGAGGTGTGATTAAATTGTGCGGACGATACACTTACATAGGTTGAGGTGACACGTAGGCTAAACGTTCATTCATTACAAATATATAACGAAACGAATATACGACAGTGGGTAGCGGTTGTAGGTGGGGTGCCCACGTAATTACGATATTTGTAGGTGTAAAACGCCATCAGGTTATCTCCAATGTGATGTAAAATATTTTTTTAGAACAGTTGCTTTCATTAAACTCACAGAAGTGCAGCATGCTGCACCAACAGTTATCACAACTTTACATCTGTACTCTACACTGTTCTAATTTTGTTTATACTTTTCAACGTTTCATTTAAAATATATGTACTGTCGTGTTAACAAGATTTTTATTATTATGTTATATGGATAATACAATATGGATATTTTTTTACATATATTAAATTTTTAAAAAAACTATGGTATAGGAAAGGTGGCATGAAAGGGACATTTTTGATTTTGAGGTCCTAGTAAATGATTTAGAAAATATTTGGAACAGGTTGGAGTCGAATAGGAAGCGTTTATTATTAAACTATTGAAATGAAATGCAATAATTGTCGTTAATCAATTCTTAGTTGTTTATTTTCGCATCTTTAAAAAATGTCTGTTTTGTCCCTTTCATAACTGGACTGTATTGAACGGGACGTAGTAATTTATGAAAGGGACAGTACCTAATTTCGAGGAAATATGTACCTACACAATAACTAGGTATGTCATCTTGGAATATGGTGATTAAATTAAATATCAGTTTTCAATGTGCACATCATTATATATTATCAAATCAACTTAACAACATTTTAAAACTCATAGGTACATTGTATCATAATAAACATTTATAATAAACTTCACTTTCTAAAACAATGTCTTATATGCAACTAATAAATTTTCTCTCTATATGTCAAGAAAATTCTTTTTCTATATTTTCATAATTTAAACTCTAGTTTATTTTTAAAACCAGCCAGTATTAAATTTAATACCTAAACAAATGTTTGGTCATAAACAAATGAAGTACATTCAGAAGCTTTAGCTTTTGCGACCAATCTGTGCAAATGGGATTTTCTTACATTAACTATCTTCGCAGCCGATCTCACAGAAATAGCTTTTTTGTAACACTTCATTAACTGCCTCTTCAATTTTGTGTGCATCGACACGCGTTCTCTTCTTAGGTGGCATTTTTAATCTGAAAAAGAAGTAAAAAAATTATTAGAAACCTAGTGCAAAATAGCAGTCTTGACAGGGACAGTTATGAAGGGGACGTCCCATTCATAACCGTTTGTTGTGTCCCTTTCATAAATATCATATAAAAATTGAAAACATAACCACAAAATCTACAATATTAAATTAAAGTTTACTGACCTTATGTTCTCGCATCTGTGGATGTCCAGCCTATCTTAAACAGTGTTCACACATAAATAATTAACTCGCAGCATTCGATAAGACGTTCCACAATTATAACAGAAAAAATACTATTCAATCTAATTATCAACACACTCACGAATCCTCCATGTTTGGAATGATAGGAGTATGAAGTTACCCGCAAACAAGCTTGCGTCAAGGTTGCCATACGACAAAAATAGAGTTGTTTCAAAATTGTTTTTATTTTACCAGTTATTTAAATTGTCCCTTTCAATACGTGCCCCTTTCATGCCACCTTTCCCCTACATAAAAATTATATATTGCAATAATACATTTATAAGTAAATAAATTATCCAATAAGTCGCTGTCCTCTTCTGTATATTCTCTAGTTGAAGACCTTATCACATGAATTGTGATAAGGTTTTCACTAATAGAAAGAGCGAAAAACGAAGAGTTGTCAAGTATATAATTTGCAGAATAGAATTGCATCCGTGCGAAACCGTAGCAGGATGCTTGTATACTTATAATTTAATTTATATGCCAATGTTTTATAATATATTACATGATACCTATTACTATTTTTATATTTCACTATCAGTACCGTCACCATAGAATTAGCGAAGCGCGCTCTTTTATAGAATATATATAAAATATATTTTTTATATAGAATGCCATGCTCTTTTATGGCGGACGGGCTTCGCTAATTCTATGACCATCACGATGGTCTTCGAAGGACTCACCTTTGGAGCAATTGGTCATCCATACATGAGATTAAAAAAAAAAGAACATCAGATGTCGGGTCGGGATTCGAACCTGCATCTGTTATTTCGTTAGCAGAATGTGCAACCAGTTTTTGGTGTATGTGATTCTATGTATAAAATAATTACGTACTACATACAAAGTATATTTAAAAACTTCTTGAATTAATTTAATATAATTTTTCATATCATATCACCGCAAGAAAGTTAAAAATATATTACATATTCCCTTATTTCATAATTGGAGAATGTAATTATTTAAATGGTCGAAAGCGTCAATATTTCGTAATTACTTGGACTTTTGGACCACTTTGGTGTTACAATATGTGACATTAGTTTCCTTGGTTTGGGTATACTGGACTTCGCCCCTAATCTAGACCTTACAGCTTTACTTTAGGGGCCACACGATTACGATATGTCTGAACTCCTACGACTAGCCACTCGTATTTATAACTAGTTGGCGCCCGCGACTTCGTCCGCGTTGAAGACAGAAAAAAATTCTAAAAATCGTCAATTTAGTTTCAGTATCATGTATAGAGCCTATATACACGATATTTCTGAAAACAAAGTAAATTACTTCATGACCGACCCCTACAGATTTATTATTAGTATTGATTCAACAATAATAATAAATTAGAACTTAGAAAATACTTAGAACATCATCGTCCTAAAGGTTTTAACGTTACAAAATATCCTCAATACTTATCTTGTAACAAATATTTGTAAATGCGACAGTTGCATTAAACATTTGTCTGTGATATTTTGGCGCCGTTCGTATCACAATGGATCGTTTATCAAGGCGCTAAACCACGGCATCAACCACTTACTACCTGAAGTTAATTCTGCCTTTCTTGCCAAATTTTTTCAATGGCGTCTCCACTCGTTTCGTGATTGATGGCCTCCATTGTTTGCACTACGATATCGATCGTCTCGGACAAACTATAACACCATTCAATATGGGCCCCTATGTCTATGTTATTGTTTCAAGAATAAACTTTGATTGTATATGTAACATATATTAGAACATTCGATGGAACCGTCTGTGTTGTAAGAGAATTATTGCCCATCGTACAAAATTAATTGAAATCAATAAATATTTTTGGTATATGGTCATCTTGTTATTTAGTAACAAAATTAAATGACAAGGTCATAAGATATATAAAAGAATGCCATATTTTAGAAAGTATCATAAAACAGAGAAAAACCTAAAACAAATGTGTTTTAACATAAAGTGTTCTAAAGTTAATTTCGTTTAAAAAATATATAAAATTTTGTAATTCATTATTTTCGGTCCTAATCATCGAAATACTATAATGGAATTTGCGTCACAAGTGCCAAAGGGGAACATAAAAAGAACGCCTTTGACAGAATCATGGCGGACTCTTGCCTTCACGCGTCAATGGTAAAAGGTAGTAATGATAAACTTCTACTATTTCATTTTAAACTCTAATGGGTTGACGTAAAGTCACATTTTCTTTAAATTACGTACTTATTATTATGTTTCTTTTGTTATAAATGACAGTTCATGCTCTACGCATATGTTACTTTTAAATGTTCCATAAAATTCGTTGTGTTTTGTATGGCACGCGGGTTCCATGTTATAGTAGTTTGATGGTCCTAATACTCGTATTAAAATGGACGAGACATACAAGGTGTTATAAAAATAGTGCACCGGATATATAGGTGTTTATTTCGCGCGCGACAGCGATTGTTGCATAAACTTTTGCGGTACCGAAACACGGACGTTAGTTCGCTGCACTTTTGCGCAGTAACCTCCTTTTAGCTTATGAACGTCATCACTTTTCGGTTCTGAAGACGTACACAGTAGGAATACACCGTGCAGAACGAGTCTAGCTATTGGCGTTGTTGGTGATGCAATGTGGCCGCGGTTTGCGAAAGAAAAATAATACAACATTTAGTACGTCGATGTCCGAGATACGAGCGGCTCAGTTTTGACCGTATGTGTATTGTCGCAGCACGTGGGTAACTAGCTCAAAAAACATTTATTAATAAATAAAGATGACAATTACAGCAACACAATTAAAATTGACGGTAAACAACCAAATACAAAATCCTAAAAGCAGGTACATAAAGTTACATATTTATTTATATATTATATATTTATACACACATATAGCTTACAGGCGACCGTCATCAACAGGCGTGCTTCGAAATAACCTTGAAATAACGGCAGATTCTCAGGTAACCGCAAAATACTAAAAACGCTTTTTAAATACTCGTAGATAAGGGCTTCTCAAATATTCGTTTGGGAAATTATTTTTGAAATACACGAATATCCGCCCACAAATGCGGAACTCTTATGATAAGAAAAAAAAAAAGGAAAATTTTTAATACGTGAAGCGAAAACTTCAAAATAAAATGTTTGAGCGTTTGCAAACAAGTTTTCATTTTATATTTAGCAGCTATTAACGAATTTTGATGTTATAAATAAAAAAATAATGGCAAAAGTTGGTTTTTTCACCACGGTGATCGAATATCGACTATTTTTGGACTAACGCTAGTAAGTAACAAATATTCTACAGAATCGAAAAGCAGTGACTTTAATAACTACACCCAAACGACTTTATAATTGCAAAAATATTAAAGTTTTGCTAGGATTCCGCAGTTGTTTTGCTACTGCAATATTTTCGCAACGATTAACTGCCGCATACAGTATTAAATGCGTCGGTTTAGGTAAAAACTAACTAGACAAAAACTTTTGCGTTGGGTTTTTAAATATCATTGTTATTTACTTACACCATAACTTTTTTAAATTTTACTTTGTGGTTTGGTGGTATTCACAAGAATGATGATTCTTGGGAATACCACCAAACCACTAAATAAAATCTGAAGATAAATAAATGCCGATGTCTTTAGGTACTATGTCGAATTGCCGGATCATGATGTCAAAATTCACGAGTCATGTTCTCCTATGCATCAGATTGAAATAAGGTACCTTATTTCATCAATCTCAATCAAACGAGAACGCTTGTCGCAATTTATATTTTTAACGCATATTTTCGCCGCTCCGTGGGTTTGGCCTTAGCTTTCTAATTTTATCTATAGCATCGCATCATATCGTAAACTCGGTCGGTTTATGTGGCTAATAAAAACACCATTCATCATTGCCCACCGACGGATATTACATTGACACGCCTCTTGGAACACTCCCTCATCACAATATTATTAAGGCATTCGACGCGACTTTTAGTTTCTTGCACAACGTCATCATAATAAATCGTCACAAGAAAAGACGTAATTTGCAAATCGTACCAAGCACTTTTTATACCGACGAGTAAACTACATATGTATTTGAATTCATTTTTATTGCATCGATTAATGTTTGCAAGTTGCTAACATGTTTTTTGTCGTTAATGTTTTATTCTTTTTAATAAATATGTAATTCTTTATATATGCCTCTCAAATTTTCTCAAAAAAATGGTGTCTGTTCCTTTGATGGCTAATAGATGGCGATCCAATCGGGTTAAATGTTTGCTAAACCCATCAAAATACTACAACATGGAACACGCGTGCCATACAAAACACAACGAATTTTATGGAACATTTAAAAGTGACATATGCGTAGAGCATGAACTGTCATTTATAACAAAACAAACATAATATAAGTACGTAATAATAATAATAACCCATTAGAGTTTAAAATGAAATAGTAGAAGTTGATCGTTACTACCTTTTACCATTGACGCGTGAAAGCAAGAGTCCGCCATGATTCTGTCAAAGGCGTTCTTTTTATGTTCCCCTTTGGCACTTGTGACGCTAATTCCATTCTAGTATTTCGATGGCTAAACCCACTAATAATAAGCAATCTAACATCGGGCAGTACACATTATAAGTGCATCAACACATTTTTAAATGAGTAGGATGAACGACGGTTTTTAAAATATTTGTACCACCATGATACATTACAACGAATATAACCATAAAAATATTTAAAATATTAAATTAATAGAACTAAGTATATGGAATTTGGTTGTGTATTACGTGAGATGTACTTCATATTCAGGGGTTCATTAAAAAATGAATGTTGTATTTCAATGGTTTTACATTTATATTTAACAAAAAAGTTTTGATTCTCTCTACTTAATATAATAATAATTAGATGTCGATCTTATAATAATTGTGTTGATAACTATGAACGTTTAAATTAATATTTGCGATCCATTTAAAGTATTGCGACTACGCGGGAAACGTTCAATCCACTGACACTGCAGCGGCTCTGCTGATGTTCAGCGGAAATTAAATCGACACGCCCTCGTTTTTCGCTTAATGCTCTTTTATTTCCACCCTTCAAGCGTAAGTTTTATTTTTTTATTTTTCCTCTTGCATCGTATGAACTATTTTTAGCTCATCAATATATCAATCAATACTAATAATAAATCTGTAAGTGTAGGTATTTTACATATGTATGTTCCTCTATAACTCTTAAACGAATTAACTGATTTTCATGAAACTTGGTAAATAAACATTTAGACGTACAGGAAACAGGATAGGCTACTTTTTTTCTTTTTCAACGCGGACGAAGTCGCGGGCGCCAGCTAGTACTAATAATAAATCTGTAAGGGTTGGTCATGGAGTACTTTGGTTTCAGAGATATCGTATTTATAGGCTCTATACATGATACTGAAACTAAATTGACCATTTTTAGATTTTTTTTTGTATGTAAGTATGTATGTTCCACCATAACTCTAAACGAATCAACTGATTTTCATTAAACTTGGTAACTAGATAAACATTTAAACGTACGGGACACAGGATAGGCTACTTTTTTCTTTTTTTTCAACGCGGACGAAGTCGCGGACGCCAGCTAGTTCTAGCAATATAAATCTTTATCTTTGCTTCTTTTAAACGAGGCCTTTAAAAAACGACGTTTTATTCCAATATGTCTCATTTGTTATCTTTTTTTGTGACAGTATTTATTTGTGTGTATTTCTTTAACTTTTAATGTTTCGGTATTTGCACATATCTACAATTTGTCGTCTGCCCTCAAGTGCAACTTTGGCTTTTAAAATATTTCAACTAGGACTGACGTAATATGAAATACACACTCAATCCATGCGTCCAGCTACTTAATATTCCCCCTTTTAATCTATATTCCGTTTCCTTCATTAATCGTAAATTAACTCTAACTACTATTAGGAGCGTAAGTGTAATTGCATCCTGTATTAATCTTACTCATACATAAACATTACAATTTATTCAAACTGAGCGAAGTAGAGGTCTCTTTTAAAAAAAATCTGGTTATCTTTACGATGGTGCGTAACTACGTAAAGTATTTTTTTTAATACATATTGTAAAAAAAATACACATTAATTGCTAGTAATAATTATCTTCTATGTGTTTCATAAAAATTACCAGATGCCTTGTGGAAAAAAACCTTATAACCTTACGCATTGTATGCGTTGCATGTACTTTTCTCACGGAGAACAACCATTACTCAAGAGCACTGTTGCGACAACTCAAAGAAATTGCAAGATTTCTTCTCACGAGTCGGAACTTATTCGAACATGGCGGATCCCCGCTGAGCTGGCGCTTCGTTGAGCTTTTTGATAAAAAATATTCCTTAATAATTATTGACTCATATTTTATTGTAGGACTTGCTGCTCTTCTTGGTAATTGTTTCAAACAAGCCATCGCTTACTAGACAGAAGCTACGTCTGATTCTTTCGGCTCATTAAGTTAATATGATGACCGTCTGTGTCATTGACTCATTCTAGCAAATTACTTCTCGACACGTCGTAAAGACATTAACTTTACTCTCGGCCCGAGCCGGGCATTGTTGTGGAGTGAAAAACATCGAGAGGAAGCGATAAATTATGTTCAGAGTTTATACGATCGACCGGTAATGGGTTCTGTGCTCAAGATTGCCACGCGCGCGTTATAATACGTACGTATAGTCGTCGTACGAGCTCTCATCTCTCAAAGGAATTTATTTGAATTTATATACCACCAAGTGACGCGACGGCTACTTCCGTCTGTAGAAAATTTGTAGCCTATTATTTTTTTCTTGTATCAACTCTTAATTGTTAGTTATTTTATGTAGGAATTCACTGCAGCGTTTTATACCTTCCAATTATAATTTATTTATGAACAATATTTAACGTAAATTGTTTTAAATATGTGACTATGCATAAATGAATGTTATAATAATAGTGCTCTGTAATAAAAAAAAAATGTTTTTATTGTAGCCTATTATTAAAAATTCAAAAGCGGAGCTAGTAGTACGGTTAAAGCAAACAAAAAAGCGGATATCCTCAGAATCGGAACAAGGGTTCGGTTGACTTTGAGCGTTTATTAATATTTGTCCCTTCCGGAACAGCCCTCGGAATGGGGCAATGGGGTGAAATCCGCTCTGGCGAAAACGGAAGTAACGTCCGCTACACTTTGAGACCATAATTGGTGGCACGGGCTGCGCTTCCGGTTTCTTTAAGGAGCGCTATTTATAACTCGACATCGACATGTAGGCACATGTATTTTTAGCAACTTTCCATTGATGACATACGTTGACACACCGAAAGATTTGCTTTGTAGATTGTGATGTGGCGAGTCGCTCTTTCTCTAAAAACATTAGTATCTTTTGCATTTAAAAGTACTAAGATACAAAATCGTAGTAAATATTGTATTTGTTATTAACATTTGATGATAATTTCATCTAAATTTATGTTTTTATATAAAAAAATTACTACATATTACTTTATTGTGACATTAACTAAAGTAAGTTTTTTCTTTTCACCTGTGTTTTACCTATATTTTTTTAATGACAAAAGTCCATCATTACATAAAACGAACAAACACAATTGCTTATCTAACAATAATATTGGCTAGTTTAAACTGTTTTTTACGCACAAATGCAACGATCCGAATAAAAATTCGATTGCAACAAATCTGTGTCGCCTAATGTAGTGGGAGGTTGTCTCTTATGACCGTAAAAAGATTAGTGAAGGGTGGAGGTGCTAATGCATGTGTGTACACACATCCGGTCCGATGGGGTCCGTTAATTGGTGCGCGTAAAAGGGATATCGTGTATTGTGGCCCCGCACCCCCCGCCGCCTTCCTGTCCCGCGTGGAACATGCAGGCGACAGGTCGAAATCGTGACGTTCGGTCACTTAAAAGCAAATGCACCTTAAAAGGCTTGTTGTCCAATTAAACGTTGGAACATCACTCCCCGCTGAGTTTTGTCTTCGATCGACGGTCACGATTCTATATGACTCGAGACATTTAAATGTCTCCTATATTAAATCCTTATTGATGCCCCGCTGTAACCGTATTAAAAACTGGTACTTGTACGTTTTTAACAACAGCGATGCAGTTTCCTCACACACCGATATGTAAATTTGAATTAATAACAAATTATTTGTTTGGTATAAGTTTTTGCGTTTTACTCGAGGACCGTGTTGTTTTGCTGTTTTTCTCACGTAATGAACAGGGTCTCCTTCAATTACTCTTGCAATGATTTATTCACGTTTTTGCTTCATTTACGTCGCGATACATGTTTTGTATCTTATTACATCTGCGGGGAGTGTACAGTTTTTCTTGATCGTCACCGTATCCTTTTAATGTTTATTTTAAATAAGCAGCTCTTATTTTATGTACCTGCCTACATGTAACTCATTCGATTGTTTGTTAATGTTCCCACGAGTGTCTGCAATTATACTAGCTATACGAAATCATAAACCGTGGCTTCGGAGCACATCTTTGTATGTAACTTAAACAACCTGCCACGTTCCCATGACGGCTTCTGGACTGTGACCGATTCCGATTCATTCATACTCGTGTCCATCTTCGCATGGAATATCTATGTACTCGGATTGTAATTAATTACGTCATTTACAATTTTGTTCATAAATAAGAAAATGTATTTAGAACTAATAATTTCTTGAATGTTCCTTTAGAACATTAACAACATCGCTCTTATTTTCTCGATTACATCGTAAATAAGTCGTCCATAAGATTGGTTGTTACGTGGAATTACTCTGCTGTTTGTTTCGTTGTCAAAACTTCTAGCTTTGTCTAAATTTACTAATCTATAAACATCGGAAGTGTAGTGAAAACGTAATATTAACATGGAAAACAGGGGAAGAGTTGAAAAAGACTTATTTTTATTAACAAAATAAAATGGACAATTTCAATGAAAAAGTTATAACAAACTAATGCATTGACAACAATTTTTAAAAATTAAGAATATCGAAAGGGCTTATCAAAAATAAAGAATAGGTATGTATACCTCGATATTGTACATACTTATTTAGGGGCAGATTACGGAGACATCTAGAAAATGTATGACTATAAATCCATAATCATGTCATGATAATCTCATAAATGATGTCAAACGAACGAATCTAAACACAGGCTTGTCATGTAGCGTGTATTAATTCCGATATAATGGTGTTTGTTTTTGTTAATAGACGATATTGTTTTCCTGTGATCATTTATCAATAACACGTTTATGCTGTTTGTTAAATATACGTCCATGTACTCGGTAGATGGACACTTTTTATAAGTATATTTTAATTAAAAAAAATTGCCATCATGTTTTTTATTTGATTAATTGTTTAATCATAACTTTTCGTTAAAAACTTTTTCCAGTCCTTATCTGTATGTAACTTTCTAATGTTTATCTGTTTTTTCTTGATTTTTTTTCCTAATAAGACCACTGTTTATAAACAATTATTTATAAAATCGCCCTAACTTGACGAATACAATATTAATTTCTGCAAAACTTGAAAGCCGCAATACTCAATGAAAAAATAATCTCTTCGGTTTTGCCATTGAAGACCGTAAAAAACTATTTCTTGAAACAACGCCAAAAATGGCTTTTTCTAGACTTTTCTGTGAGAGTGCTCTTAAATCGAATGTGTTTAATTATAACGGAGTTTATGTTTTATTGAAGGTAATAGTAGAGTGTCTTGATAGAATCTGCTATGATTTATTTATTGCTGCCGGAGAGTGGCACGCTTCCTGTAGACGCGTGCGCAGGAAACCGCGATATCTCAGAATTAGAATCGCGAGTTGATGTTTGGGCCACTTGCGTTATGTCGACCGCATTTCCATATCCGTTTATCAAAGTTAATTTTTCATTTTAGTTTCAATATTATCATTCTTTATCACCTATATATGTATTAATTAAAATTTATTTATACATATGTAACATGCGTTCGTTATTGTAGTAGAAATGTATAATAGATAGCCGTATCAATTCAGTTTGAATTTTTCAATTAGTTTTGTTTTTCGTAGTCCAGTCCGACGGAAGTCATTATGCGTTTTCCGTTGCCCGAAGTACTCCTGTTCAGTAAAAATTTATTCATTAAATCAGGGACCATGGTCCGTTGACTTTTTTCGCAGTGAAATTTATGTTTGCGATAAACTTACATTTTTTTTTTCTGTTTTGATCACGTATATCGTACATGTGGTATGCTGTAATTCAGACTTTAGCATAAGGTGTTGTTATATCAGTATGTAAGTACCACTAGGTATAAGATTTCTATATTAATACTACTATTAATACCTACTAAACCTAAATCCAAAAAAGAAAATCAGTAAACAAAGAAATGA
The DNA here is from genome assembly GCA_945859745.1 of Synanthedon formicaeformis. NCBI lineage: Eukaryota > Metazoa > Arthropoda > Insecta > Lepidoptera > Sesiidae > Synanthedon > Synanthedon formicaeformis. The sequence continues at coordinate 2,042,403 of OX243956.1, read as the reverse complement.
AAAAAAGATAGTGAACTGTTTTCTCTTAACTTATTTTATTCGTTTGATATTGTGTCAACAATTCTTAAAACTTTTTATTTCCTCTTCTTTTTTTTTTTATTAAAAATCGTTGAACTTTAAACATTTAATTGTAATATGATTAGTTTTTGCTGCCTCGTTCCGTCGTTGTAAATATTTTAGTTGTTTCAATGCGTTGAGTTCGCGGCGGCCTCTTGCAACACTCGCGGGGGCTTGCTACAAATATTGACATGACAAATGTTTAGGGAGTAAGGCAAACACGTCCGTCTCTTGTGCCCACTGTACACACCTTCTGCGCCATGTAGGTGGTGCTGTACACAGATAAACCGTGGTTATAGCTGCGTTGTTTGCCGACAACAAATCATGTTTGCTTACTTTAAACCCTGCGTATTGCTGGCACGGATCACTAGCGCTCGCTTAGATGCGTCCTCACGTTTTATTTGCATAGGTTTATGGGTGTGCATTTTGCGTTTCAATGGCACGATCGTTTACCTATGTGCTATGTGACCTCTAGTATCGTGTTCATTCATTATACTTAGAAGTATTATTGTATATATGTGTCGAGTGTTTTTTGTTTAAATCTTGGCAAAAACATGTATACCATTAATTCACTGCGTCAATTTAATTTACCAAGCATCCGTAAACAAGAGCCTCCAAGGCCGTTTATGTTTACGATTTGTGCTTGCCTGATACTAAAACAAACAGTTACTATGAGTACATGATCGTATAAGACGAAGCATAAAATGGAATAAGTGGATAGTATAATAAATACACTTGCAAATTACCAACGGAAACGAGTACCAATAATGAGCTTCGGATGTCGCTCACCTATTGTGCGGAGCTAATAGATATCGACTTCCTTAATTTACGTACTGCTGGTAACAGCTTGTTGCTGTAATGAGGCATTGTTTGCACGTCAGGAAGTCTCCGCATCTTGTTCTGTTTTCAGACCACAGCCGACGACGTTGTGATCTGATTGCTTAAGTCCTGTTACGGTCATTCTCGATTCAGCAAATGCATGCTGTCATATGCGACCGAGCTTAATCATGCATCGCGTATCCAGGTCAACGTTTACGGATCTGCAGGCATTAACCGACACGAAACGATAATGGCTCTGGCATTTATTCGGTGATTTCCAATTGGAAGTCGTGCTTGACTCGAGAGTTGGATATTGCTGAGAACAAGTAGTTTGCCGTAGTCAATCATAAGTCACGACTTTTGTGATTCCATTTATAGCCTGACAAAAATATTTTTTCGAAATTTTATTGTTAAAAGTGTCGCTAACAAAATTATCAACGTCTATGTAGATTATTTTGTAAGTGGCACCGTGTATCCTTCCTTAAATTTTATCGTTCCTCCGTTCCGCGTTTTGCCTGAGAATTAGCGCATCATCAATCATCTGGAACCTACGGAATCACTCGTATTTGTTAAATCACTGTCCAAAATCAAAGTCACCTCGCATACTTCCGTTTCTATAAATTTACAATTGTGATTAATTTATTATTTTTCGTTCGGTAGGATTTTAAGATACGAACAGATTACTAGAAAAAATATTTCACTAAATGTTTTATATATCCGCATTTATTTCCGAACTTTTTGCAATATGTTATTGTAGTTTAGATAAAATCATGACTGTGTCAAGCAACAGACGTGGTTAATTTAGTATGTCAATATTTTTTTATGCTTTCCTTCGGTTTTTACTAGACCTATTTGAACTCAGTGAGTAAATAGTACAGTTTATATGGGCATATGTCGTAAGCGTAAGTGCATCATTAGCTAGGTCCGTAATCCCTTCGCGGCACGCGCAGTCACGTCGGTTAAGTGGGTTGGCTTGTTTGATCCCGGCTTTGATGTCCAAGGTTAAAATGTACCAAAGAATATGAATATTTGTAAATATTAGATTATTTTTATTTCCACTTTTAGTGTTACGTTTGCCTTCAAACTCATTTATTTTGCTAAAAAAGATAACTGTTACTTAAACTACAATTACAATGACGTGCACTTTCTTCTCCGTCTTGCGCGTATATACTTCATTGAAATGTGAATTGAAATAAGTTTTTGTTATGTACATATTTTGTTATATCATTAATATCATTAATTTGCTTTCTTCTATGAAAGTTTATAATGCAATAACATAAACAAATACATTTTCAGCAGAAGCGTCCTTGATATGTTATATTTGGGTCTTGCTTCACTTCCTGTATAACGATGCCGTATTGTATACACAACACAGTACACGTCACTCATTCGGATGCAATCAAAGGATCGTAAATAAGATGTTTCCTCGCTACGTTAGCTATTACTCTTCTACGTAGAAGTTTCAGTATTTCCTGTTACGTGATATGATAAATTAAGGTGGACTTCCTTGTGACGGGTATCATTGTCATACTTTAATCACGTCAGTTATTCGCCCTTAAACGTAGTATCATACTATATTTTTTTCATTTATTTCAGAAATCCGTCCCCTGTTACCTACGTTTTAGTTAAATGTAATGGAACATTGTAATGCAAAAGTTTGAGTACATTGATAAATGAAAAACTTAAACAATAATGTAATAAATGTTGTCATCAATAAATTTGAATTCAAGTCTAGTAGTAACATAGAACACAGAGCCGTCCTGCCAAGGCCAGCGAGCTTGTTAAGGGCCATTCATGAATGCCTTCGCGTGCAACCTTCTCCCCACTCCAGTGCCGACAGGATATTCTTCCCTTGTGTGCTATGGCCGCCGATTGATCGATTTCTTTTAGAATTGATCTGCCAGCAAAAAGACACAACGCACAATCGTAATCGTAATTCACCGGATGCACTAACGAGTGTAATTTTTTTAAGACCTGCATTTCTGCTTTGGTTTGTTCTTAAAGGCCTTGTTTCCGCTGTGACTGCATCTATAACTGAACTGTGTGCGCATCGTTACTGTTGTTTCATTTTTGGGGATCCTAGTTTAGGCAAAAGCGGAAGCTTTAAATATTCATTGCCCCTGTGTGCTAATATTATACGTACGTACGTCTGTACGTCTAATTAAAACAGGGCTTCCAATTCTTTCATAATATAGGATATAGTTTTTTCATAACAATTCGTTAGCCTAGGATCTAAGAAGCTTTGTTCGTATTGTTAGGCTTCTTAGTACAAAGAACTCTGAAAACGTCCAATCCTCTGCCTTCCCCCATAGTGCAGGCAGAGCCTAGTGGGGGACAGAAATATGCTAAAACTAAAGTTGTTATTCTGAAATAAATTTCTTTCTTTCTAGATAATCATTATAATTTTCACAGCATGGACGCACGGACCTGTATGCATTTTATGTGACATTGTTGGTCAACAGCAATGGTTTTACAACCTTCGCATTTCGTAATCTCGAATTCTGAATGAAATTTTAATGACACTCCTAACGATGTTCAACAAAAATTTTAGCTCTAAAATAACCTAAGGATTTCGTTTAAATTCAAGCGGTTATAACTCTTATTCGAAAGGAAATTAGTATTAAAACAGTTATGCTTATCAATACCGGAGCAGCGGCATATTTCGGACATGCATTGTTGGCAATTCGTCATGATTTGCGTATGTAAATCAATGGAGTTCGGTTGTGCGGGCGTAACGGTATTTTGGTCGGTATAACGCAGGAAGGCGGATGCTACAAACACAAATTCAATGGAATAACACTTTTACATACCTTAGGTTATTTCCCAATCTAAAAAAAACAAACGATTATATATTAGGTTTAAGTTGAATTTGCATGAAAGTCGCAAAGATTTCTCTTTTTAAATGCAGTAATAAATTGGTAGGCGACTGCCGTCTGGCCATCACTTATTCATGCACTATAATACAGGATACATTTGCGTTACCGACTTAGATAGGTTGAAAGATAAGGGATAAGGAATCTGTTTTGATATAAATATAGTTTTGATATATCATAAATATAATACATTCTATGTAATACATTTTTATCACATATGGCAAACATCACAAACACTTGAAACACGTTTACTTTTTAAATTTGATTAAGCAACAAATATTTTAGGTACCAATACCTTGAATTTTCGCTTTAAACATGACATACTTGGTATGTGTGGTATGATAATGCTACGAAACATCTACATCAGTATAGTTCTACAATCCACAATTGAACCCTGATCCGCTTTCTGTGGTTTAGAACCACAATATTGTTGAATAAGAATGTTGGCTATCACACTCGGCTTATCGTCTGTATTATGCAGTTTATTACTATTCGAAGCTGCTCTTGAAGTGATAATAAAGTAATCTGACTATAAATGCTTATATTATGGAGCTATTCAAAATTTAAAATTCAATATTGCTGTATTAGAGATTATGTTATAAAAGCCATTTTGGTTCACATGAGAAATCTGATCTTAGATTTGGTCTTACTCTCCGTAAATTGGTGGACATTCGTTATGAGAACTTAAATAACATTAATGTCAAATTGGACCATTATGTTGTAATTATGCGTCTACGTGACTAACGAGTGCGCGAGTAGCGCTAATAATAAATTTTAGGTTACAAATACGGCTTGCTGTTGTGAAAGTATCTGGGTGAATGACGTGCAGTCAACGATGGTGACCTATTTGCAATTAAGGTGAAATATATTTCTCAAGAAGCGTTTAATTTAATCTATCTGTTACAGGTTTTCTAATATCGCATATTTAACAAATTTACGACATACGAGTACATAATCCGTCAAGGTAGTGTTTTTAACTTTTCACTTACTATCACATTTGTTAGGTTTCTTTAATTATGAATAGAAGCCTTAAAAAGGAAACATTTTTCAACTAATGTTAATTCTGCTGTATATACATATACGTCATTTATACATAAGAAGTTGTTAGATTGGAAATGTTCGAGTTAATATTAATCGAGTTATATCAGTACGACTTAAGCATGATGGATGAATTTGATCATTTTATGAAGGCGTCTTTGCGTCGGTGTAAGCACTTTCGTCCAGCGTTTGTTTGGTATGCGTGGTTTGATTAGACACTTACTATAGCAATAGCAAGATTATTTGCCTAAATAAATTTGCTTGTAATGTTTCACTTATATGCTAGAAAGATATTGTAATTTTTATGTAAACACTAGCATTTTACAATTATTTTGCGGTTACTACAATCTTTTGGTAGTGTTGTGTGATCGACTACTTCCTGTTGCTCAACTTGTTAACAAGAAGTTGTAAAGTGACAAGCTCGCCTATAGTAAATACTAAGTGACCGCGCCATAATTTGTACGTCGCCAAGAGCGTCACTAAAGGGAGCCAACGTTGCCGCCCCCACGTTGAAAACCCACGCTTTTAGGACACTCGTTAGACACATCTCTTTTTTACACCCACTTAACAGTGTAAATATTTATTCAGTCGCAAAATGTTTGGCTACCTGCGTTCACACTAAATCAAGAGGTAATATTAAGGAGTCGTTACGAGCTTGGACTGCCGCTGCTCCCACAACATTTATCAATCAAGGATCGATTGTATTGTATCAATAAGTAGCAAATGCGGTGGGCGACACGGTCATCGAACTGCGCGGGCGCATGCTGCCGGTGGTGTGTTCTAATTCAATTTAATGACAATCCACTGCACATGGTCAACTATCTGCTCCGTTGTCACCGATGTATTACTCAACCGTTATTATATTACTGGTGTTGAATAACACACGGAGATTGGCTTTCGTGTTAGGTACTGTTAATGTCGACTTTTTATTTGTATTTTTCTACTTTATGTTTGTAACGACCTTACGTTTTAAAAGCTGATTGGTATTATGATTTAGCGCTCATCGCTGAATGGTTTCCCGCAGTAAACTTTGACATAAACCGTTGAACAAATGGTGCTTTATGCCAAAGGTCTCGTATTTCAAGGGTTTAATGTTCCGTGGTCGGACGAACGTCTTAAATTACCGTTTATACTGCTTCCGATTTAATACCTTACTATACACAACTAGATAGCATTATCGAGTTAATTAGTATACTTATATTTTTTTCATAAATATGTATACTGATTCTAATTTTTGTGGATCGTTTACGTGTAGGTTTGGACTGTATCTGCAAGGATGGGTATTGTCACCTTGAATGCCGGATACACTAGTGTTCAGACGAAGAAGTTATCGGCCGTCGATCGTGCGAGCGCCTCGCCTCGGTATTCATATTATTCTCTGTTTATTTTCGCAACTGCAATGGACGTTTTTATTTTACGACCGTCTACGTCCGCTCTTTCTGAGAGACCTCCATCAAGGTCGCTGTAACTTATGCGTCGAATGCGTTCTTTATATCCACGTTGTATATTAGGTTGTCGAGAGGCATGAACGGGTTAACGAGAAAGCTACAACCGACACTCTCTTGTGTCATACATGGCTTCATATAGTACTTCATCGGTAGAGCCCGCCTCGTCTTCAAAGTCCGGAGCGGAAATGAATTGAACGTGGGCGACTCGCCTACGGTGCGCGCGAGTGACCGCTCTTAACTCCAACAAGTGACAAATTTAATATCATTCTATTTCTGTAGCATCTCATCTTGACTTGTTGTGCTTATTTTACGTTGTTTGTTTCAGGTAAGATTGTTGTTCCGGCGCAAGGTCACATTGCAAATGAGTTCAACAATTATTAACCTGCGGGCAAGTTTTTTTTAATACGAATTAAAATGACCTTGATTTTTTTTATTAGGCAAAGAATACATTCCAAGGTTGAGACAAATTAGGATATTTGCTGTTACTCAACTACTACCAGCAAACTATATTGGTACGAAATTGCTCAAAACAGCACGATATGATATGTAACGTAATTCAATCGCTTTTACTAAAGTGATCATTACAATAAATTTAATCGTCCCTTCAAGTAACAAGATGTATTAGGGCAATTCTACAATGGGCAGTTCTAAAATATTGTTATAGACTCTATTGTTTCATCGTTAGGGTCGAACTTAACTCGCGACTCAAATGTCGTGGTTCCTTTTGATGTACAACGGGAATATCGACAAAGACGGACGTCCGGTGCCGGTCAGGATTCGTTTCACACGAATGACTCCTTCCTTGCATGTGCTAAGTTACGACAGATTATTAAAATTTATCCTATCAAACTAGATGCTCTTGTGATTTATTTATTATTTACTAAATGATTGGTTATACCATCGATAAAACGCTACTTGAAGTAGTAGACTAATGTAAAAAAATATATATATCGAATAATATTTTATGAACTTGTTACACACACACACACACACACACACACACACACATTGCAAGTTAATAAAGTTAAGTTAATTAACTTGCAAAGTGTATACTGTAACTGTAAATTTTTTTACAAGCTTTTAATTAACTTAACTTTATTAACTTGCAATGTGTGTGTGTGTGTGTGTGTGTGTGTGTGTGTGTGTGTGTGTGGGTGCGTGTTTTTTATCTTTTATTTAACGTTTAAAGCTATAGAAAAAAAATGGACGTAAATAAAAAGAAACTAGTAAAAAGGTAAGTTGGATTAGGCTCCCATATCGATCAGATTTATGAAAAGCTGTCAAAATTCAAAACTTAACAGGGCTTTCTTGTTTAGGGATTATTTTGTTTTTGTATAGGCCCGATACTGTGACGACGTTACTTACGCTTTGAATTCGTAAACCTATTTGGTTAGACGGTGTTTATTTAAAATATTAACAATATCATAGGAAACGGGGAGAGATGAAGGGCCGCTAAAATTATAGTGACTAAAATCCTTCCGGTTCTTTGGGCATCGCGGATGTTCGGCGTTCGTATTCAAAGGCTCGCTTTTGTGTAATACACCGTCCTTGTACAAACATTTGTTGCATATTTATACATATACAGGGTGTTAGATTTATAGATTGAATTCGAAGGGAGCTAATTTAAAATATTCCATGGCTTTTTACCGACTTAAGAAAAAAAAAAAAAACAATTCCGTGGATGTCAATTTTAATATTTTTTGAAAATTAAAAAAAAAGTAGTGTCCGTATTCAACAAATGGTTTTATATAAATTAATAGATAGTATCTACTCTTAAAACTTGAAGCATCCTTTATATAATAATACTAGCTGGTGCCCGCGACTTCGGCCGCGTTGAACGATGAAATGCAAAATGCAACGTATATGCAAAATTTCATGATGATCGGTTCAGTATTTTTGCGTGAAAGCGTAACAAACAAACAAACTCACATTCACATTTATAAATATTAGTAAGGATAGTAAGGATGTATACGCTTTTTATGAATCCGGTTCATTAGGTATTGTGTAGTGACTTTAATAATAGAAATATTTGTAATTGATTACGATAAATTACTTAATTCAATCTTAAATTAAACAATGTATGGCTTTGGTGAATGAGTTCCGTGTACCGTTAGTTAGCTAAGTATATACCCACCTACCGTTCGATTGGTATTTGGCGAGTCAGCGTTTAGCATACAATGCCCTTATTGGTCTGCGCTTACGCAACACAAGCACGGTTACAGTGCCGGATATGACGACGTCGTCGCCGGCGCGGCTGACAACGTGCCAAATTCTGACCCTAGATGTCTGAAACAGATTGGTAGTTTTGTCTGTGTGTTAGTGTCAGTCAGGACAAACTTATGGTATTAAAAAGGTTTAGTTGTCATTTCGCACCATTTTATTTGTACGAAATGTGCTAAATAGTAACTTCAATTTTTTTTTAGTAGTCGTCCCGCACACTTCTGATACATTACATACACCAATACCATAGTGTCTGCGATCAAAGAAAATGAGGAAATTTCGGAATAGTTATTGATAGCCCTCTTACTTAGTTCAAGTTTTAGATTGTTATTTTATTTGTTCGCTCATTTCAGCCTTGGGTGGTCCTAAAGCAAGGTCATCCTTGAGCAGTCCTAAAAGACATGTCAGACAATCGCAACCAGTGCCCGACATCCGGTCATAAGCTGTATGTAAATGCAAGCCTCACATGGAGTACAATTGTGTAGCGATCGTCCTTGAAACTGTTAATTTGTACTAGTGATTGTGTTATGAGGCAGACGCCGCATAGAAATTATATATATATGTTTTTAAAAGCTATTTAATGTATCCGCTTGTGTACAAGGTATTGTTTCACATAAAACAGCAAAATCGCCACAACGTTTGATCAGAAAATAAATACAACTTCCTTGGCGCTTCGTCGCTTTCTATTAAGGCTCAATTTAACACGACAAAAACACAGTATGAACAAGAACATGGAAAACAATTTCATATATTGTAAAACATATACGTAGAGCGAAGAAAGAGGGCGACAAAAAGGATTTTTTTTTGTTTAACCCCACATATACCTATACACGCACATTCACATCCCTTATAAACTTGCAAGGAAACGAAGAAAGATTGCCTCCGCCTCTACTGAACTTCCGCAAGTTACCAGTTTCCTTTAAAACTATATGTATATCCAACACCGTAAGCTCTTTCACCTTGTAGTGATGTATTCAAGGTTGCTACGTCTACCTAAAAATCGATTGTTCATTCCCGCATAACTCCAATGCCGTCGGGTGCATCGCTATCATAAGTTCATCGACCCATATAAACAGTAGCATTGTGCAATACCTATGGCATGATTTTTAATAAAAGTTCATGATTCCAATATAAGTAGGTATTATGTATTAAAATGTATGACTGATCAGCACATGATAGAAAATCTCATTATTTTATTCTAATTATTTCACAACTAGCTGGTGCTCGCGACTTCGTCCGCGTTCTCTATAGCCTATCTATAGCCTTCCTCGATAAATGTACTATCCAAAACAAAAATATTTTTTCAATTCGAACCAGTAGTTCCTGAGATTAGCGCGTAAAACCAAACAAAGTAAAATCTTCAGCTTTATATATTGGTGTAGATTAATTAGTCCTTGAATAGCTCAGTGGATTCGATCCTTGTGTTTTTTTAAGTTCAAACGCAATAAGGAATTGTTGAATTATATCCAAAGAAATAGTCCGTTTATAAATGCGTCTGTAACAGTAGAGTAAGCGCCTATTTCATAAACGTCAATTAGGCCAAACTGTCATTTAAAGTCACCGGTAACCGGGGATAATGGAGCTGATAATATACCTTTGTTTGTACGGTGAACGTCCCAAACATTAAATAGAAAATAATTTAAAGAAATCGGCTATCGAATGATGCAGTAAACCGAGTGCATAATTCAATATAACATGATTTCTAAAAGTAAGTAATCAACACTTTACATGTAGTTTGTGAAAGAGGACCTTATTCTCCTATATTGGTGGATAGAGTAGAAAAATGTAATCGTTAATTGCACTGGTTATTTGATTTTATTAATTGGATTGTTGATTGTATTTTATTAATTGGATTGCACAGCGCAAAACTGCAGGATTTTTTTTCTTTACCTCATTCCGCATGGATACTGATGTTTGAATTCTGTGTTAATTCCGAAGGCGAACAGCCATTATGAACATTGTATTATGATTAATTAATGGACATGAATGGTAACGTTTTTTTAGAAAATAATTTACAATTTAATATATTGACGTCATAAATGAATGAAACGATAGATTTTTGTTCTATTAATCATTCTTTTGTTTTGTACGTCTATTCGCATAGTCTGTCACAATGTAATTTTTTACTATAATTAAAACTTTTTTCACAAATGTTTTAGGTAGGTACCTATATGTAAGTATAATAACAATTATAAATTGAATAGAAAAACTTAATTAAATATCTTGGAATTAAATTAAATAAGTGAAATATTGCCAATTTAATGTAGTATACCTACAATTTTTCCTGTAGTCAATTTTCATCCGGGTCCCATGTAGTTTTATATGAAATATTTTTTTTTATGCTATATTTTAGTTTTTGAAAATATATACAGAAATCACGTAATCGTTATTCATATTGTTAATTTGACTTTGACGTGCGCATAATTGCGAAGTTGATCCGGACGCGCAAGGTTCCTCGCGTGGGAATGCTCAATGCAGCTATGCAACCCGTTAGTGCAGGGCCAGCTTTGCTCGCAGAAAGATATGAACTTCCGCGACATTCGCGTGGGAACAGGATATCGACTTAGAAGTATAATGTAAATGAGCAAAATTTCAAATCTCAATACCTGAAAATAATTGAATGGACGAAAGCTTTCCGCTGTCATTAATGGTGAGATAGATGTGACGGATGACCCCTACCTAAATACGTTCGTAGCTTCACACGGTCTATTGTACTATAGTTAAATAGCAAAAGATTTAGATCAGTTCTCTGGGCAGAGTCTTTAAACAAACGAAATATTTCTATTAATGTGTGTGTGAATATAACGTTCTCTTTGCTGCTTTGAATGTATTACAATAAAGCAATAACAATTGTTTTTAATGCTTTAGTTGGTTTGGTTTGGTTTCGTAAGAAATTTCGCTCGAGCGAGATACGAGCGTACACTCTTCTCCGTCTTGACAATGTCAAGCTCTTTTTTCCTTAATTATAACTAACATAGAAAATACTACAGTTGTAAAATTTCTCTGTAATGAATTAGTTTACATGACGATTACTTGCCACTATATCAAATGATGGATAGGATAATCGAGATGAAGCCACATTTAATGTCGAAATACCCGCAGGCGAAAATGTAAATTTGACTTGTACGACACGCTGTGTCGACCTTAAATGGTTGTGCATAAATTATGCCAATTTCAATATCAATATTGTGTAGCGTGCTTGAAGCCACATTTATGTTCAGCAAAGGTGTTATGTTTGGACAAACTGTTGAGTAGAAATTTGTTTAAGAATTTGTAGGTGCCGGGGACAGCGTGGGCAAACTGCCTTATGTCTCCTAAACCGTTTTACCTGTATCTAGTTTTCAAACCTCGGCTGCTGGACGAGTTTCTTTCAACTCAAAACATATAGCTAGATGTGTCTCGCAATACTCATATAGACGATATGCACTGAAAAACAAACGTTATTGCGTTTGTATTCTCAGTAAAATACGTATAAAATTATAGTCTGAGCAATTTATAAAAGCTGAGTTTAATTTGCGCAACTATTGTTCGTCACGACACATACGTTCCCACGTTACAAGAAACATGAGTATTATTTTACGATGTCCCAGCAGAAATATTAAAAAACTTAAATCGCGCGATTGTTGTTCATGCGGAAATCCTTAGCAATGACTTTTGACATTTCGACGCGGATCACAGTCATTGGCGACGATATGAGGCAATTAGATACTAGATCCGCAAATGAAGCTCAACTCACCTTTTATATATTATACCTGTTTTGTACCTGTTATACAAATTTCCGCACCGCTCATTCGATTGGTATTGTTTTTGTCATGTCAATTATTCATACAGGAAGTGCGTGCGAGTATTTTTATTCAATGAAAGGCCTCTATTCGTTTAGGGTGAAGGCGTTTTCGACAGTTAACTGTTTTTTAAGCAGGCACATTATAGTCCGCAAATGCTGTACTGCCCCACTCTTCTGGACTTGTACCCTAATGTGATACCTACATTAGACCCTTACAGCAGCGCTAGGTTCTTTTCATATTCTCAGCTATCCAATATTCATCCAATATTGGATAATGGCTTGGAACACATTCGTGACAGGACCTCTATGCTTTTTTACTGACTTTAACAATGGGGAGAGCTCTGATTAGTTGTTCGAATTAATGCTCACTGCGAATTTTTATCGTAGTAAATGGGTAGTTCGTTTTTATTAACTCGAACCAGTAGACGCTCAAACTGTGGAAAGAACTCCTTGATGAAGTGCTTCAATTTTGAAAAAAGATATTCGCGGATCCACATGTGGAGCAAAGCTGTGAATCCAAGTGGAAGGAGGCAAATTTTTGCAGGGTCAGAAGCATTAATTCTTTGGTTGATGGTAGATGTAGAGGTTGAGATGGTCATTTCTAATGAGAGAATAAGGTTGAGAAAGGGGAATTGGCTCTACTTACGCACCGACATTTACTACTAAGTAATTAGGTACATATTACTTTCCTCAAAACTTCTACTTTCTTAAATTTTTCTGGAACTCGTCCTGGTATAACCAAATAATGTGTAACATCAGCCACATTGGCACCTTCGCAGTTAATTTGGAGCCACGACCACTTGGATGTCAATGTCTTCGACCCAATTGAGGCATTTGTATTCGTTTGGCAGCCGTTGAGGTCGTTCGTCCCGGCTCTTGGCTGTAGTATTCTTTAACATGCCGCTATAAAAATCCAGATTCTGCGTGCGTGTCCGTATTAGCACATTGAAAGTGCCACATTGCATAAATATTTTATGTTCGTAGCACAGCACCGCGGTGTTTTATAGTCTTCATTGTTGCAGCGGTTCTTGGGATTATGCTCTTAATCAGAACTCTTTAATTCAGTAAATTATTTCTTAACATAATGTTTTATTTTCACAAACCAAGCGAAAAATAAAATGATGATTGTTTTTTTTTTATTGTTTTTAAGGCCGTTGACTTAACTTAATTTTACCAATGAAAACAAGGAAAACATTATGTAGTTAAGTACATAACATTACGTATATCTTGTATTTATTCGATGTAACATTAATCCAAATATTGTATTGGACATTTCTTTGATTCCCAATAATATTGGCACTGAATCAATACTCAGTTAAAAAAAACATACAAACTGTTTATGTAAAATAATACAAAATTATAATACTTATATAAATTACATAACATTGAATGCTGTTTTGCAAACCGATAAAAAAACCATACATATTTTATTCTAGCGTCGATTTAAAATTTCATATTAAATTATTTACACAAATGCATTTATTTAATGGATTTTAAACATGCTGTCGTTTTCTTATTGGAATTATACCATTATAATTTTTTTATGTTAAAAATAATTGCAATTACAAATTTAATTTGTGCAATTAAACTCTCGTAAATTATGTGAGGAATTTACAAATGAACTACCTACAGACAGAGAGTTTATCGATACAATATCGGCGACCCAGTTGGCGTAGGTTTAAAGCAAATACTTATTAGGTTCACACATTCTGAACTTGTATACAGCTTATACTATTCGGTTTGTCGCTTACGGTATATTATGTGCCTTACATATTTAAATAATTTCTATTAAAGTCATGTAGGCGTTGATCTCGATGACATTCGATTGACGGGGAATACTTTTGAAGCCTAATACCTTAACGATTGTCGTCAACATTGTCAATAGCAGAAAAAATCAACAGGTTTAAAGCCTCTAATCGCTTTGGTTTTCTAATTCACCTGTCACTCGGTTATCAGCCTTGTAACAATGTTAACCAATGGGAAAGTAGAATAAGAAGTTTTGAAGTTACATAGAAGTTAAATTTAATGTAAAATCTCTGCTATGTTTTCGAAAACAGCCACATAAATTACATAATTTCGTTTTAATAAAGCTAAAGTATACATTGCGGTGGCGCGGCTTGCGCCTGCGGCTAAGTGGAGGTCGCGTGCGCCTGGGCAACGCAATCGCAGTTCGTATGAATGGAACCCCCCACTCCGTTTTATCGCCATTAAAACGATCAATGGACCGCACGTGTTTATAATGTAGCAAAACATATTAACCACATATTATATTATAGGTATAGTTCTTAATTTTCATGATGCCATTATGGATAAAAATAAAATATTATGCATACCTTTGCATATTGCATTTCTATAACTTTTTAATATTTTGTTTGAAAATGTATAAATATATACATAATATTTAGTATGAATAGTATAGTCTGCTCAATTCGTGGAATTACTAATAAAATATCTATTATAATACTATCAACTTTAGGTACCTTTTGTCATCGGCGATGGTCAACTACGGTTCTTCAAACGCCTGAATAAATCTTCATAAATTATATCTAAGGTTCATCACGGTCACGTTAGCTTTAAAACAAGAGGAAAAGGATCAAAATCGGCCCAAAAGTTTGAGAGCTACGATGCGACAAACAGTAAACAGATATTCACAGACACACAGGTCATACTTATAGCACCCCTCTATTGCGTCGGGCGTCAGAGGTTGTCTGCCTTTGATTGTTTCTCCGCTAACTTTTTAAAAACCTCCCAACGGAATTTGATACAGTTTTCCGAAATAGAAAAAGCGATAAACGAGGCAAGATTTTGAGTTTGTGTAGAGCACGGTTTGAGAAAAAATAGCATCCGTGCGCTAATATAAAAAAAAATACTATACTATTAGTGCTTCGAATTGTTTCATTACAAGGGTCAAATTTGATCTGATTTAAATTGACGTTTAAATGCCACATTAAAATTAGAATCCGTCGACATAATTGACCGGCTGACAGGAGTGATCGTTCTCATCATAAGAATAACGCCTACGCTCTCTATTCAAGAATATATTTCAGTAATGATGTACTGTATCTCAATTGCATAAAGATTATTTTATTTTAAAATGTGACAGTAATGCATACTCTTATTATGGATCCGGCGCCGAACGCCCGCATTATGTCGTCGCGTGGAGGTTAGAATTTGTATTTCAAATCAATGAGATGATAATAGTATACCACAAATTACCGGTCTTTTTTGACCTCCTGGAAGGGTTATCTTAGGATTGATACGAGCATCTGGATATTTCGGTTTTTTCCCCTAACTGAATAGTAGATAGGATATTATTTTTAAACCATATGCATAATTCAAACAAAAGAAATTTTCATTCATACTCACAAATTATTCGATTAATTTTAGTAGGCCTATAAATACGTTGGTCACCCTAACGTTTGTTTCGTTCATAATAGTTAAAAGTTATTGGCATACCATATCTGCTAGACTCCGTAAAAGGTCATAACGGGCGTCTCCACCACCGTCCTTATTGGGTAACTGGCACGACCGGCCTTTATAGGAGAGACTCATGGGCGCAGTGTTTAGTATGTACTCCCTAATGCGGCTCAAACCACATCAAATAAGCCAACTCACAAAGTCGCCTTACAACTCGTTCTATTGAAGGCACGAAATAGGAAGACGATGAACTGTTTTCTTGCATTCCTTATTCTGAAGCTTGAGTGAAATAAAAAAAGTATTAGTTGTATTGCTGACCAATTAATAGAGTTGTTATTGTGTATGAAATTTTCAACTGAAACATTGACTTTAAAATCTAAAACTCATAATTGTAATTACTGTACAAGGTACCCGTTAAAATCTTATTTAAAAAGGTTATTTTTAAAATACATTTAAACATGAACTACCTACCTATATTCTTTACTAGATGAACCCGGCCACGCTTTCGCTACGGCGAGCGCGTGGGGCGCGCCGTACTGATGGACATTGGACACGTTGGACATAATTATTATAAGAGTAACCTAAGTTACTCCTTATAACATGAGCTATCTGCCAGTGAAATTCCCGTCAAAATCGTAATATCAACTATGACAAAATATTTCCGGCTTTCCGCTCTTTACAAGATTTTTTTTTAAATTATTTGCTAGAGTTTATCTATTGTGATTTGTGCATATGTACTTACTTATCGAAGCTGCTTTGTTTTTTATTCATACAAAATTGTGTTGAACTAATCGCACCTATTCACATAACGTAATTGCGATTATTCATAACCCTGTTTTGCTTTACACCGTGCCCATGGGTGCGTGTCCTATAGAATTACAATTAGCTTTAATGATTCACCACGTCATATTAACATATTTGTGTGTAAAAAAATATCCAGCGTAAGGAGACTATACTGAGTGGAACGTTTTACCGAGAAATCACGCTGTCGATTACTCGGAACAGTTTGAAACTGTAGATCATGCCCAGATACTAATTACGGCACGACTCAGTTCGTCACCTTATTGATCTTTAAGTCTGCATTGGCAACATGGCAACATTGGCACGCTGATAAAAAACTTGTTTCGCGCAACTCGCTATTTGTTAAAAACATTTAGAAATGTGAGCATTACAAATAAAGAGTGTCTTAATGGTTCCATAGAGGCTTTTTAGAACGAGTTTTACATAATTTATGCAACTGTTGTAGTGTTGTATGGAAACTCTAGATTTTACAAGCGCTCTTTATGCATGAAATCCAATTATAGTTTTCTTTCAACACCAAAACGCTTACAAGTTAAGTAAATCCCTTTAGGTGTGAGTGTTACCAAAAGAGTTGTATATCCATATAAAAAAAATACAATTTCTTCTTATCAATTCAATATATGAATTACTATAGCTTTTGCCTGCGACTTCGTCCGTGCCCCTTTATCTTAAGTGTTAAAAACATTTGAATCTTATACAGACCGCCTGTCGACCTATGAATGAACAATTTAACCAGACACATGCAACAAAATATTTTAATATGTGTGCCAACGCCTCTACTACAGTTACACAAATATTTGTCAACATAACCGCGAGTGTTTTCTTCGTAACTCCATCGATCATCAATCCATTGACATTCAAAGCGATAATTGTCAACTTACTCGTTATCGCAGTAGGTGCTAATGGACGCTGTCGTCACGGCATTGTATTTAGTTTCCAATATCCGGTGCGATTTGTGCCCACTGGAAGGAATTTTAAGTGTTCCCAACTCATAAAACCAACCGGTCTTTAATGGAGCCTCCGAAGAGCTCGAAGGATCTTAAAATGCGTTCATTACGAATTGAAAAATTTTAACGAGCATAAAAAGGAATAGGTACCTGTGAATTGAAACATTATTTTTATAGTTTTTACTCGAGGTGAAACGAAGCATGTTTCAAAAGCTCTGCAATATATCTGTCGTCTCGCTTTTACAGGATTCTTAATGCGCTGAAAGATATTCGTGTGAAATGGGGTGAAATGTCGTCACGTTTTAACTGGCGATGTTGAGAAGCTGTCAAATTTTAACACCATTAATGGTTGGGTCTTTCATCGCCTGATCTCCCCTTTAATGTTGCTTCCTGGCCACTGAGTAAATATTATATAGTTTTGAACGGATAAATATGATGTTCGCTAATTAAAATTGGCGCTTCTTTTCGCTAATTTTAATTGTTTGTATTTAAAAATATTTGCATGACCAATTTTAGTCACAAGATGCTTGTGTCATTCTTTGTCATTTTTATTATTTAGCTTTTTGTTTTACTAATCCATTCACTAAAAATAATTTTTCTTGTAACCGATACAATAACATTTGTTGAGTTGCTATGTAAAAGAAAACTAATAAAAAACGAAGTGTACTTAAGTCGTTACCACACATCGACAGCTGACTGTGTTTACTTTCGTCAAGGATACGAGGTGTCACGTCAAGATCACATCTCGTGTGAAATCAACACTTAGAAATATATCAAGTAAAAAATGAGTTAAATAGTGGCGTAGGCGTTTGAGCAGATGCGTCAGATAGGGATAGGGGTCTCGAGATGACCGTACTTTAGTTAACTACAAACTTCCGCCATACAAATGGCTAGATCGTTGACACGTTGTTGCTTCCACGACCATTGCATCGGACTCGATAATCAATTCGACTCGAACTTCGATTGTTTCCTTGTTTCACGAAATGTAATTTACATTTTGGCTCAGTGTATCGCATCCCTTAATTCACCAACGGTAGCCACCTACCATGAATTGTATCGTCGGCCTGTTTAACGAAATTTATTATAAAAAAATATGTATAATCTTGTACTTTTTATTCAATTTACTCTTTACCTCCTTTTGCCTGTCGAAGTTCGACCCCCTCGAAGTTGCAGATGTCTAAGGCGATATTGTATGAGCCATCTACCAATCTGTCTTTAACATAAAATGAAATCGATTTGGGTTTTGTACAAAATGCTAGCAGAATTTAGACTATAACACAATTTACACGGACTATATTTGCATAGAACATTTTTAAAGTCGATGTTTGTTTCATCTCTATTCTAATAGTAGCCCACTTAAAAGCTTACGAATGATTTCTGAACGCAAATAAATTTTTCGTAATCCTCTTTATGAGGAAGCTGGAGATAATAACAGATGTTTCCTCTAAATTTCTATTATATACAACTAGGCGTGTATATACTACTTATATAACAACAACTTATATACTAGCGCCTCAGTTAAGTTATCAGATAAAAGCTTTAAACTGAACAGGGAAGTATTGAAGACATTTTCTATATAGGTAATTTAAATGTTCGTTCGAAAAATTTTAAACAGTGTACATTTTTTATTATTGTCCGTTCAGAGCATATTGTAAAAAGAGCAAAACGAGAACGACACTTAAATCGTAAAATGTACCAATTAAAATTGTCTAGTGGCAACGCATTTAATTATTTATTATTATTATTTTTATGCTAAGGAAACAATACGCCAAGGAACAATGCTAATAAACAATGTTTTTTATCTATCTACTCTTTCTCCTCTAACTTGTTCGTAACCACTCAACGGGTTTTGATTAGGTTTTCACTGATATAAATAAAGATAAACGAGGAAGCGTTTATGTATATATAATTTACAAAAGAAAGAAACCTAAATAAAACCCCTCAGTAACACTTGTTAGCCGGATGAATTTTGGAAATTTTTCTTAAGACAACTATGCTCAAAGTATGCAGCCTTTCGAATTCATATGGACGAAATAGACGATCAAGCGTTTGGCGTGACGACAAAATGACGTGAGGCAACGGCGCCGATTTTACATACAGTTTTTGACATCAAGCCATCAGTTTTTACCATTCACGATCAAATTTTGACTTCACGCCAGTTAATTTGACGCGATGGACTGACCGTATATTTGGTCCATTATACTTGCTTATTAGCCAGATAGAAAAGTTAAAAAATCAGTTCTGTTGTTATCGCAAATCCCGCGGAAGCAAAGCGGGCTGATCTCCGCCAGTCGCGCGACATTTGTATCTCCTCCCATATCCTGCGGACGGAAGCGTGTGTGTGTTGCGTCACCGTCCGGAAATAATCGTTGTCTGTGTCACTTTAACTTGCATGTGTCGTCATGCCACCGTGAGTGATGAACGAATATATTAAACTTTACTAATCACCGTACAAGTTGACTTTAACTTAAAGCCGCTTAATCACAAGTCTGGTTAACGCAGAGGAAATGACTACCATTAAATAATTTTCGGTCTCTCGCTCTGTATGCGCGTTTATCTCATGGCCCCAGCCGATACGTACGTACGTACGTACACGTATAACAAATTATCAGGAACAAAAAGTAATGAAAACAATCAATCTCGGGCGCAGCGGGCTTGAAAAGTAATTAATTATTTTCGAATGTCTTGAAACCATTGAAATATCGTGCTTCATTGTCTTTGATATTTCGCATTAAGCTTTTAAATATGTTCAAATGAGATACATATCTATGTTACGAGTGTCATCGTAAATACAAAATACTCTACTCTAATAAACACCATACTCTAACCTCCACCCTTCGCATCCATTATGGTCCAGCTTGCAGATGATCGGCCCATGGGTCATTTTTACCGTGGTAACCATACCAAGACTCCTCTATTCCAAAGCTCATTCACTGCATAACAGATATTTCCCGCCAATTCTCACTTTATCTGACTTGATTCTTTGGGCTATAAAGACCAACTTGGTTGTCCGACGGATATCCCTTTTAGATACATATTTTTTGCCTATAGTTTTTATGGACCAATATCATAGTACGAAATAAAAATAAAACTATCCGAACACTTAATCAAGATCCAGGAAGAATTTAAGCAATCAAAATATGGTAATGTTTGACGGAGCCAGATGAACATGCAAAATCAATTTGCGTACGAACAAATTTATGACCGTGTTCCCCAATTAACTGACAATTCGGTTGCTTCGATTATTTCGAATAAAATGTGCGGGCGACTCCCGCATCCGGCGATTAAGGCCTGCGCATAATTTGTGATGCGCCTGCGCCACGAGTGAAATGACGACGGTCTCTTGATTTTTGTTAGATAAAAAAAACGCCAGGTTTCGCAGCGGGCTGGTCCTGTGCGGAGTCAATTTGTTTGTTTTTATCAGAGAACTCTTTGCACCTGCGCATGATTTATACTTAACATCACTGCAGCGCCCGTCGATGTCTTAAAAAACGTACATGGAAGCATTTTTTAAATATAAATTTTACGGCTTCCTTCTAGAGTGTACTTGTAATCAATTCGCTTACTCATTTTAAACTCATTAAATATTCAGATTATAAATACGAAATAAAATTTATGTGTACGTTCATGATTTATAAATTACTAGCCACCCGCTCCCGGTTGCGCATGCATTTTTCTGCAAGTTACAATACAACCCTTCCTGGTTAATATACAAACCTTCCTCGTTTATTGGCCTTTCCATAAGTGTAAACCGGCTCAAAATCGGTTTATCAGTTTTGGAGTCCATAGGGAACATATATACGCCAATCGAATTTTACTTATAAAAAAAAAGATTAAATGATACCAATAATTGTTTTCAGAGTCGACGAATACAACTGTTGGCGTCGTCGGACGCGTGCCGACGACCGGATGCTCGACCGGCGACATAATGTGGCTGCTTGACGAGCCCAATCAGCCCTACGAAGGTATTCCTTCTACTTATTAAATATTGCAGGACTCGCCGAAGCCATAGACCTGGAACTCTTTACAAAGTTCTATCGTGAAGAAATAACTTTACTCGAAGTGTAACCGAGTGTAACACATGATTTTGTGTACGGTACACCGATAAGATGTACTGACCATTTCCTTCCCTAATTATAATACTATTCATTGTCTCATCTAAGTAGTATTTCGATGTTTCATCCGGTTAATTTCGGTAATGATAGAGCTTAGTATTTTTTCACATTGGGTAGCATATTTCTTACAAGTTCCAAAAAATATTTTTTGTGAATAACCTTACAATATTTTTGATTTTCAGATTGCGAGCAACTTCTTTGCTTTCGTTACTACAATGGCGAGGGCGAGGAATGTGTGGCAGAATCTTCAAATTTACCGGCTCGGTTCAAAATGGATCTTAAAAAACTGCCTCTCCGACTCAAGGAGGGCGTTTCTAGGAAGAGAAGCGGTGAACAAGTCTCGCCCTTCTCTTATAATAATGAAAGTTTTGAAATGAACTCAGAGAATCCTCCGAGGGTTGAGTATGTTCCAGGAACAAGCCATGATATGAAACATCTAAGTGAGAATGTTAATAAATGCTCAATTAGTGCTTTAGAAAATAACGGGAACAACTTGAATCTCGAACAAATAAAATGTGATCATAGTAAATCTCTAATAAATAATGTAAGTGAAGAATCTCAAACAGTGAATAGTGAATCTCAAAGTGTTACAGACTGCAAACCCACGAGTTCTGGTGTTAAGAAAAAATGTCCACCACCTGTGGCTACAGGCGGTGCAATAAGTTTAAACGGTGTAAAGAAAAAGACAAAAGGAAACAGTGGTTTCGAATCTCCTACTTCGCCGGGTACAGAATATTATAAGATATGGTCGCCAAAGAATCCATGTAAAATAATGAAATTTGTGTATGATGTAGAAGGTGCAAATGTACCAAGTGACGCCGAAAAGTCGCCAGTACCGCCATTGCCACCTAGACAATCACATAAACCCCTAGAAAGGATGCACGCCTTGTCACCACCTCTAGTTCCAAGACATAGAAAACCAAAAAAAATGACTAAACCCGAAGATGCTTTTACTTTCGAATTAATAGACACAGATGAACAGTTTTTTACTGATAATAATATTACAAATTCAGCCGTCTTACAAGGCAAAATTAATGACTTTAAACCCGGCGAATTTTATAATGGTAAACAGGGAACAGTATCGTCAACGTCAGCTTTTTGGAAAGAATGTCCTAATGTGGCCCCTTTAGCAACACCTGAGACTGATGGCAGCTTGTGTGAATCTACACTTTCATCTATGAAAATGGCAAGGTTGGCTGAAGAAATTAAATCTAAAAATGTACCTGATAGTTCCTCTAGCATTAGTAGGAATAAAATGATGTTTATTAAAGATATAGGAGCCGATAATTATATTACAACAACCTTTGCAAGAAAGGATAAAATGAATCCTATAACTGACGCCTTAGATGGTGTTAATATTACACCAAATCACGCAAAATCTGAGGAGAAGGCTCAAAATACGTTTTTAAACGATATAAGTAATCATTCAGATTTCGAAGACGACAATAGAAATCAAATAGAAGAAAAAGAGATAACAACGTTAAAAGGTCATAAACCACTCACAAGGCAAAGTTCAGGACGTGCTACACCTACAATGATGACAGCCTTTCTAAATTCATCACATATCGACGCGACACATGTTGATAATACGTCGAATGCTCCAAGTTCGTGCAATTCCTCACATTCAACGTCACCGATCGAAGACAGTAATAAAATACCAACTTTAGGAACATTGTTGATGAACCGAAAGTATTCCGGTGAGAATTCAACCCCTAAACACTCTAGCTTACCGCGGCATCTTTTGAAGAACTTGGGTTGCGAAGGTACTCCTAAGCATTCACCGCATCGAATGCCTAACAATCCTGAAAGTCCAATAAGACCTCACCCTAGAGTATTGACCAGAGTGGCTGCTTTAGCAGGAACTGCGGTGCCTCAGTGTCCACCGACTCCTACCCATCATGCTCGGAAGTTACGACCTGTGCCACCACCGGATATGGTACCGCTGCCGGTCCAAAACAACGAGGGCAGGCTGCACGAAAATTTTGAAATGGTAGAATTTACAAATGAATTGAGAACTTCAGAGATTAGATCTCCTAACCTAGAATTTGTCAATAGCAATCACTTTACGATAGTGCATGCTGGTCCTCCCGATGATGTCGTATTAAGAAGACCCAGGCCCATGGAGGAGAATGACGATAACGACAATGCAGTGTCATCGCCAACTCCGTTAAGGCACATGGCTGGCATTAGGTTGCCTTCTATTCCGGAAAGGGCCTCAAGGCAAATGGTTCTAACAGGAGATTTTCCAGCCAACATGATTGGTGGTATCATTGAATGCGAGGAGCCTTTGCCTGCAGGTAAACTTACATTTATGAAAGTTCAACATTGCATAATATTGAAACTTAACTTACTTACTATTTTTGTATGTACTTTCCAGGCTGGGAAGCGCGCATGGATAGTCACGGACGCGTGTTTTATATTGACCACATCAATAGAACTACAACTTGGCAAAGGCCAGGTCTTAATGGAAGTGCTCCTAGATCTCCTGCGCCAGAAGTCCAAAGGAGGCAGCTGGATAGAAGGTAAATCCTCAATATTTACATTATTCACATTTCATGCGCGGCCGTAGCCAACTACGATCAATTGACCGTTTATCATTCTGCTGACAATGACAAAAAAAATAGTTTAATTTGACTTATAGATTAAAATTAAAAATATTTTATTTATGCTAACATTATAGTAACTTTTATTTATTGTCAGCAACTTACCTAAAGGTACTGTGGGGACAATGGAAATTAAGTAGAGTAATGAAAAAGTTTTTCAGTTATTGCAGATTATAAGTGCTCTGGAATATAAACCTAAGTGAATATAGACAATAAAAAGAAAAAATATGCCTACTTAAAACTAGCCAATCGGTATGAGTGTTCAGAAGATAGAAATAAAATACTTTCAAAAATTAAGAAAGCTGCAGCAGCAACGATTTGTTCGGTAGACATGACTGTAGATGTAGTAGACAATTGTAGAACGTATGTAATGTAAAATGAAACTGTTGAATCTGTTGCTGCAACAGATGTTGATCATTTTTGACCGTATAACACTGTTGAAAGCTGTTGCGTACGACAATCCGTTGCTTCCATCGAAATACTACAATGGAATTTGCGTCACAAGTGCCAAAGGGGAACATAAAAAGAACGCCTTTGACAGAATCATGGCGGACTCTTGCCTTCACGCGTCAATGGTAAAAGGTAGTAACGATCAACTTCTACTATTACATTTTAAACTCTAATGGGTTGACGTAAAGTCACATTTTCTATAAACTACGTACTTATTATTATGTTTGTTTTGTTATAAATGACAGTTCATGCTCTACGCATATGTCACTTTTAAATGTTCCATAAAATTCGTTGTGTTTTGTATGGCACGCGTGTTCCATGTTGTAGTAATTTGATGGTTGCTTCAACCAATTGTTGAACTAGCGTAAATGCACCTTTACACAACACGATTCGTTTCAGGTACCAATCCATTCGGCGTACGATGACTCGCACTCAGCTGTCGGAAGAGGAAAGTGCGTCTCCCCCGCCCCGCGCCGCCTCGCCCGCCCCCTCCGCGTCCACGTCGAGGGCGGGGGAAGTCCCGCACGCGCCGCACCCCGCGGCTGACTTCCTAGCGCGTCCTGACTTTTACTCCATTTTACACATGAACCAGGTATGCACTCATTACTTTAGTTTAGACTCTCAGACAACAAGGGACCATTTCCTTTCAGACCATTTTATACTTTTTATATAAATATTACGTATGTAGCTGGTGCCCGCGACTATGTCCGCATTGAAAAATTAAAAATATTATTGAGCAATATCACACTTTGGCCAGATGTTAGTTTTTTTATTTGATTAGACGATCCCTCGGGAACAGTTTTCTT
Source organism: Synanthedon formicaeformis (assembly GCA_945859745.1). Lineage (NCBI taxonomy): Eukaryota > Metazoa > Arthropoda > Insecta > Lepidoptera > Sesiidae > Synanthedon > Synanthedon formicaeformis. The sequence continues at coordinate 2,017,025 of OX243956.1, read as the reverse complement.
TTTTCTGAATGAAAGGTACTAACAAAACCCTTATTCTTAATAGTAGTATAGTTAGAAACGCATTTGCAGCAGTTTTGCTTGTCTTATAGGCGACAGTAGCCAACATTGATTGTATCAAATGGACCGGCAGCCAGCCAGGCGTTCTTAACATTAAAATATACATATAAAAGTTACAAATAAAATATTTGAAATTTTAATATAGAACACTTATGTAGATCTACTAAAACTGTAGATTAAAAAATTATGATTAAGATAAAAAAAAAAATACAGCTTGTTTGCTATAAATAAATATTTTTATTAAAGTGTGGTTATCTCTTACGAAATCTGAATTTCAGTTTGATTTTATTACGCATTTTTTTTTTCTTGTTACAGGAAGCATCATCACTGTACAATGGTAACTCTACATTGAAACATATGATATCTAAAATCAGAAGGGACACGTCCTCGTTCGAGCGATACCAGCACAACAGGGATTTGGTCGCTCTGGTCAACATGTTCAGCGAGACGGACAGAGACTTGCCACTGGGATGGGATACAAAACTGGATAGAAATGGAAAGGTAATCTAGCAAATCAATACTAATAATAAATCTGTAAGGGTCGGTCATGGTGTATGTTACTTTGTTTTCAGAGATATCGTGTTTATACGCTCTATACATGATACTGAAACTAAATTGACCATTTTTAGAATTTTTTTCTGTATGTATGTATGTATGTATGTATGTATGCATGTTCCTCCATAACTCTTAAACGAATCAACTGATTTTCATGAAACTTGGTAGATAAGCATTTAGACGTACAGGACACAGAATAGGCTACTTTTTTCTTTTTCAACGCGGACGAAGTCGCGTGCGCCAGCTAGTTTCAAAGAAATCTTAAAACTGAATAAACATGCTATATTTATCAACAATGAGAAAAACTAGTGATTAAATTTTTATACTCATGATTCTTGTCTTAGCTTTTCATATTTTCTATATCAAGTTAGGGATTCTAGTTTATAACTTACCTGACCACAATGTCTACGTGGTAACATTAGTTAAAATTTCCATGAAAACATTTATTTTTGGAGACGATTTTTGGGTACCACAAATATACAGTAGTGCAGTTCTAAATTTAAAAAAGAAGATTGAAGATTATGAAACTAAACATTTGATCGTTAAAAAGGATACTTGACTGTGTATAGTGGAATTGCATTATAAAAATTAAGTTAACAACAAAGAGTTTGGTATCCTTATTTTCATACTAGCTGGCGCCCGCTTCGTTCGCTATGAAAAAGAAAAAAGTAGCCTATCCTGTGTCCTGTACGTCTAAATGTTTATCTAGCAAGTTTCATGAAAATCAGTTAATTCGTTTAAGAGTTATGGAGGAACATACATACATACAATACCTACACTTACAGATTTATTATTAGTATTGATTATGTCTGCTACAATTTAGTATTTTTTTTTTATTGTCAGAATGATATGATCAAAATAAGTTAGCATGAAAAATTTTTTACGAAATCTTCATGACCGTAACAAGGAAACTGTATTTTTTTTTCTGTAAGCTCCAACATTATGTACTTTTAAGTAGCGAAGGTTTAGTGATATACACCTTCGTATCGTTGAGAGATTTATTTTGACCTCGTTGTATCACTAGTCCGACAATGACGTGACTATGTCGTCTCAGTGGTTCAATGATACAGATAATTGGACCACTGAGTTTATTTGTTTGATGTAAAATTGGACTTTCGTTAGTGTAATGAACACATTTTAGCGCTTCTTCGTGGACCACGTGATGCGGCGAACCACGTTCATAGACCCGCGACTGCCGCGCGCTCCCCAAGCGGGTCCCTTCTCGCCACTTCTGCCGCAGCGGAGGCGGCAGGTTTTACACGACCAGGTCTCTACCGCCAAGCTCCTTGTTGGCTTCCTTACTCCTACTCAGACCAAATAATAACTATAGACACAATTTTGAGGACAAAATAGTGAAGCCGGTTTTGTAAACATTTGTGCGTAGGCCGTTTACTGTGTTGAGATTTTGTGTTCCAAATTTTATGGTTAATAAACTCATTTTTTATTTTATTTTTATTGATTTTTATAAATATTATGAAAAGTAGCAGACAGGCTGACGGTCCACTTGGGGTCCACTAGCAGCACCATAGGGTGCTGGTGCGCTGCATACTAAAAAAATGTTTGTTTACTTACAAGTTTATTTACGTGTGAATATACTGGAATTTATTTTTTTAAAAACTATTTTTTACACATTTTCACTACGCAATTTAACATTTTCACAAGTTATTACAATTTTGACAGATTATTGTTTCGTAGTAAATGTTTCAAATAAGACGCGGCGTAGTTTTACCGGCTTCACTATGCCGTCCACAGGGTTCTTAGTCGTATCTTTAGCTCTTATTGTATCTGTTGTGTTGTAGTGGTCTTAGTGCACTTTATTCGCTCTGCTCATATCCAGCATGCACCAGAGCTCTTTTTGTTTGGGTTTCGCTTTCTCGGTCTGTTTTTTGTGGAAAAGAAATATTTTATTTTATTTTTATGGAGGCTTGATTTTAGCATATCCTTGTCAAGAATGATTTCTTGTTAGGCAAAACAAAAAAAAGATTTTTTCAGTATACGACTATTTGTGTAATATGCAAATAATTTTATAATATAATATGATTGTAGACATTTTATTATCATGTAAAATCAGAATAAAGTTTAGTGTTTTTTTAATTTTTTAAATTTTGATGTGTCTAATAGTTGGTAATGTCTGTTATGATACACTCGTATATGTACATAAATTATAATTTATTATGAAACTTAGGTTTGAATTTTTCAAACAAAATATATTCATAATAATATATTCATTGAACTACATTATTCAGATAGAATAAAATTTATAATCAGTCAGTATTAAGAAAAGTTTACAAGAATTTAAAATTTGGAATTAAGGTATTTTTATTTATTTTTGTATAGTGCATTGAAGTTTAATTGGTAGTTAGTGTAGTGTAGTGTTGTGTTGTTTTTTTTTGTTTTGCATGTTCTAAGTACTTGTCTATATACACGTATGTATATAATATTGATTTATTTAAAATTTATTTAGTGTTTTCTGTTTGCATAAGTTGTTATTGGAGTAATGTAGCTAGATTGTTTTTCAATTTGCATGAATTGAAAATTCTATTTTCTGAGTCTACTTGTGATTACGGTCGTAGTTGATCATTGGCGATGAATGGTTTCTCCTTAATAGATTTCTGCAGAATATTGATAAATTTCATTGTTTTTAATACTTAACTGTATTCAATTGTTAAGTGATACCTTATTTAAAATATAAGTTAGTTGTTAAAATTGCAATTCTCGATTTGGTTACGTAACGGTGATTATGTTCTTTATTAAAACCTAGATTCGTGTCTAGAAAATATGTCTGGATCATTTATATATCCACCTAGATGTCATCACCATCACATAATATTAGCTTCATTTGTTCTCTCAGGGAGCTTTTTTTGTATGTTATGGTCGGCAGACAGACTGACGGTCCCACAGATCTTAGGTAATGCGCGCGGCCGGGCGCTCCGCTAGAGATATGGCATATTATAAGAAAAAACCGTGTCACTAAAATTACGCACACTCACGTACATTAGCACACAATGACAACCGACCCGGCGTACCCACGGTCGCGCACACAACTGCCGGACCAATAGCTCGCTTGTTGTTTGTGACGAAACACGTAATTGAATTGTCGAGCTAGACAATTCCGAGGCACGCTCTATTCTTTAGCGGTGCCATATCTCTAGCGAGGCCGCGCGCATTTCCGAAGATCTGTGGACGGTCCACTTGATGGTAGGTGGCTACAGTTGTCTATAACACAAGCAACGCCACAGGTGCTGCAAGTGCGCTGCCGACTACAGTAGACTACAGGGATATGGAAATGGGTTCTGGTATCTCTTACTCACTCACCGACACACTAGGGACACTTCACTAAGGAGGTGGTTTTTACCACTACTTTTCAGATCCAGCCCAGACCACAATTTTGAAAAGTTCATTTCCAAAGTTGACCCTGCCGGGAATCCAACCCGGGAACCCTAAAACAGAGCGTTAAGGGAAGCACCCAGCACCCACCACTCATCCAATGCGCTCGTCGAGCATATGAAATAGTCTCGATTATCTTATACAAACACAACAAGGAGAGATTGGAATTTATTTTTTATTTTCTAATTGTTTAGTTACTTTATACAACTATGATTTAGTAATAATTGTTTAAATTTTTATTCAGGCACCAACGCCGCCGCCGCGACCTCCTATGACAGTGTCGGATACTCATGCATACAATTCTCACCACGAAATACCCGTGGCATACAATGATAAGGTATTTTTTTTATTTATTTATTCGGTTTGCAAAACAGCACACAGTCTAACTTTAAAAAAATGATATCAAACCGGAAAAATTTACAATGCTTTTCACGATGCAAACACAACATAACAAAAACAACGTGACAATCAAAGTTTTAATACTAAAATAAAATACAAATAATAATAAATAAAAAAAATAATAAAAATATTTGTAACCAATATATAGTAATTTCTAAGCCTAACCTTCAAAGAGACCAAAGAAACAGATTTTTTTTTTTCAAAATTATTTTGAAGTGAATTAATGGCCTTACACAGGCGTAAGGTTTTCCTGTTGCACAGGCAACATTAAGAATTTGAAAAAGAGAATCTTGCCGCAATAATTAATTGTATGTAGTTTAAATTTTGATCTACATAAAACATTTTCATATGGAGCTTTTTCACAGGCTTGGAGTTGTAAATAGACCGTATAATGGCCTATCAGGTCCCTTGAGACTGCTTGGTCTAAATTATCGAACGATACGGACTTTTTTTGCCGTTGGTTCGATTAAAGAATCCAACTATAACGATCAGACGACGCGGACTGCTTTTTATAGCCATTAAATTGAACTTAGTATGTAAATAGCATAGTTTTGAATAAGCACGACCGCAAACCGCTACGTGCTCTCCCACTACTAAAGCCTTCAGGCTTCAGTTAGGTTAGGAGTACATGCTGAACACAAGAGTCGTACTTATTGCTGTTGAATGTAACCGTGTAGGCTGATGATATTATCCAAATCAATGGGAAAGACTGGACTGGATGACTGCACGATTAGATAGATTATCCAAAAAGGGATTCATCAATACTAATAATAAATCTGTAAGGGTTAAGTCATGGAGTAAGTTACTTTGTTTTCAGAGATATCGTGTTTATAGGCTCTATACATGATACTGAAACTAAATTGACGATTTTTAGATTTTTTTTCTGTATGATGTATGTATGAATGTTTCTCCATAAGTCCATAACTCTTACACGAATTAACTGATTTTCATGAAACTTGGTAGATAAACATTTAGACATACAGGACACAGGATAGGCTACTTCTTCTTTTTCAACGCCGACGAAGTCGTGGGCGCCAGCTAGTATCTCATAATTTAGAAGGAAACCTAATAAAATACTAACAACTAGATTAACTTTTAATTGTACCCTACATTTCTGTTTTTTTAGAGAGATATGGAAATAAAAGACTATATTATTATTATTATTATTACCGTGTAGGTGGTGGCGTTTCTTCGTCAGCCGAACATAATGTCGATACTCCGCGAGCGTTGCGGTGGCTGCGGTACTTCGTTGCGGGAGAAGGTGAACACTGTGCGAGTTGAAGGTGTCTGTGCACTGGCCAGGTACCAGAACGACGTGCAACTCACTTGCATGCTCAGGTAAGTCCTCTATTTCTATTTTTTTTTTGTATGATATAAATAAAGCGTAGCAGACAGGTTAATTATTGTTCACTTAACATTGTAACTAGACTGGGCGACCGAGCTATGAAAAATTTTAAAATTTTTTTTACATATAAGAAAGAAAGTATGAAAATATTATAGAAGAAAAATTCAAGAATACAATTAATAATTCAAAATATTATAAAACGAGCAAGCGGTATTACTTTTGTAACGGTTCCATAAAAAAACTACCCAAAACGAATTCTCTCGAAGATAAGACCCTGACAAATCGATTTCTAGACCTAAAAAACCCCCTAACCCTAGATTTTCGTCAAAATCGTTAAAGCCGTTTGCGAAATCGTCGTGGCATACAAGAATTCCTCGTTTAGTATTATAAGATAATTGTAGGTGGCCACTACGGGGTTTCCTACGTAATATGCTTGATAATTAATTATCTAAGTAAAAACTTGGAGTACCAGATGCAAATATTCTTAATGTTTTGTAGTATATTGCCACAGCCATTGCTGACTTGAATTCTGTAGTCATTTAAAGTACCACAGCGACCAACAAATTAGCCATTGCTGGACAAACGTATATGTCGGTATGGTTGTGTTTTATTTGAGGTGCAACACGTGCATTTGAGGGTTGTGCGTGTAACGAAACGTCTGGCATCGGTTCGGGGGTGTGTGGGGAGTGCTGCGCGGGCGGTGGCACTCAGCAGTCTGGAGCACGCTCCAATGGGAATCGCATGGCCTAGAGGGATCGTGGCACTTCATTCCTTCGGCTTTTAGTTAACTACTGTTATTTCGATCGTAGTAGTGATAGACTGTCGATAAAATAAGAAGATACTCCCGATGTCGTCCTAATTATGTGTAAACAAATAAGTACAGACTCTCACGCCGGCCATTCGGACGACATATACCAATTAGGGCCGAGGCTAATCTGCTGAAGGCCAACGATATTTAAAACATAAAATTAATATAAATAAAATATTTCTAAATATATATTTTTTTATGTTAAGGTCGACAGACAGGCTGACGGTCCACTTGATGGTATGCTACCGTCGCCTATAACACAAGCAACGCCATAAGTGCTACAAGTGCGCTGCCGACCATAGAAGGAAGGATAAGGGATAAGGAAGGGATGGGGTGGGGTAATGGGCTCTAGCATCCCTTACTCACTCACCGAAACACAACAGCACATATGCTGTTATTTCACAGTGGTATTCCGTAAGATTGTGGTTACTGCCGCCAGACATGCTGCCCAAATGACTGCGAAACGCAGTGTGCCCTAGCACTACACTAAAAATTATTAAAATTATTGTCTCATGGTTCCTTTGTGCGTCACGTGTGTCGCTGCGGTCGCAGGACCCTGCGCTCGCGTCGACCTAGTTTCAATTCTATTTAATTAGCTGTCATTATATTGGATACTACTATTACCACTACTCTAAATTGGGTTGCGAACAAATTATACGTTTTCACTTAGAATATACAATGAGTGACAATCGCGACACAGATTTAAAGTACTCGTGGAAAAAACGTTTATTTTTTGGTCTTTTTTTTCTTTGTTCGAAAAAAATACTTCAGCCATAAATTACTTTGTCATAAGAATTTATGGAACCTTTTCTATTTAATTTTCCAGAGTTCCATTTGTTTGCTGTTTTTTTTTACCTTTTTTATGTTCCAACAGATACATAAGGCATGAACTGAATATGTTCCCCAATAAAGTAGCCTGTATTACTAAAGCGATAAAGTTTATGTCAATTTACTCGTTATTTCCACACCTCAAGTTGACCTTTCATTTTTGCGTTGAGCGTAGAGCATGCGTGACTAATTTTTTTGCACCTGACCGAGCGTAATCCAATTATATTTCAATTTATAAATGTATTGAAGCATTTTTAAGTATGGCTATTTGATTTTTTAAGTAATCTCTAGATTGAAAATGAAGACGTCTGGACTTTTTTGTCAGCGTCTGATAAAGTTTCGACACGATACTGTTAACGTTCGTCGTTATATTATATTATGTACTTAGCAAAGTAGAAATAATTAATTACTAACACTAAATATAAACCTGATAAGAGATTGCGTTGAGAATTTAAGATATAATGTCATCTAGATTAAATCTTTTGCTCAAGCTTTTGTTGGGCAGAAAGAGTTCTTAAATTAGGCACTCGATTGTATGTATAAGGTAACCTTATTATATTTGTGTAGATAGGAGTAATACTTAATTTAGATAAATAATGTTGATACTTTGATTACCATTTTTCTTCAATTTTATGTTTGATATTTTCTATGTGTACCACACGAAACTTCTTGGTATTCATGCCAGCATTTCCTTCGCACGATATATTGTGACAATAAGTCAACTCTTCCGTTAGTTTCCCTCCATGAATGTAGTTTTGTTTATTGCCTGTCGTGGGTTGCAGGACAATTGCAACATTGTGCCTTATATATTTGTTTCATTTCGAAATAGTGTATACAGAAAATGTAGACGTGTCAATGGTCACATGCCATGTGGCTTTCACAGTCAGCATTTGTTAGTTTGGCTCGAGTGGGTGTCACAAACCTTGCTCGTTTTGAAATTATTTGACTGATAAATATCCAAAGAAGGTATCACAATCATCATAAATCTACCATCAAAACTCTTCGCAAAGTTAAATTGAGAGTCGAAATTTTCAAAGCCAGCTAGCTCATCATTTTCAAAACCCTGAAGGTAGGCAGCGTACTCAGTTCCCCTAAGTGTTAGCCACATAACATCAAATGGACCCCTCAACCTTCCTCCCGGCCTTTACACATATATTGTAAGCAAAATATTTAGACAATGACGGAGGATCCATTGACAATATCCATTAACGAAATGGTTCAATGTGTTACAATAATGATTTGTTTACCTGCACAGTTTGAAACAGTATTACATTATTTCAAGGCAACAGCGGATTTACTCGGACACTGGTAAATATTATTACAGTGGCGAGCACACATAAGATAATGTGTTTGTTGATGACACTAAACTAGCCGAAGTTATTTACAATCTATTCAGCAATAAATTTTAGTGGCCATCTTGAGAGAGGTTATGATTACAAAACTGATTAGGGCGTTGCGTCAAACGCGGTCACTATTCTAACTAATAAATTAATGCGAAAATGAATAACATCTCTACTTGTTCTTTCTTACATATTATAAAACAAAGTTTTCCGCCGTGTCTGTCTGTCTGTTCGCGATAAACTCAAAAACTACTGCACCGATATTCGTGCTGTTTTCACCAATAGATAGAGTGGTTCTCGGGGGAGGTTTTAGTATATAATTTACAAAGTCACGCGGGCGAAGTCGCGGGCAGCAGCTAGTATAATATGGTATATACGACTTTGACCGCGCTCCCTTTTTGTAAGCGTTGAGAAATAAAAAATTGAAACCCTGACAAATATAATGAGAGCAGTAATTTATTCAATCTTTATTGCTGATATGTTTCTGGCAGGCGTTGTTTTTTTTTAATATTTTTAGATGATACCTAGCCAGTAGGTACCTGGCTAAAACCTGGCTTTCATGAAAGACACCCTATGTCCTTTTCTGTGTCCCTCGCAAAGTTAAGGCAAAATTTCATGATGATTAAGGCGTGAAAGCGTAATACACGAACAAACTCATTTTCGCATTTATAATATTAGGATATAGAGTAGTTTAAAGATACAAAAAATGGTAATTGTGAAGACGTAATTTATTGTATTTCTTAACAAACTGTTCGATGTAATATTATATGAATCGAGCAAGAATTTAAACTTGCGGCTCAAAGTATCAATTCCAATAAAACATAATATAAATAAAATAGACGTTGCTTCTTAGAATCCGTTGCCATTATAGAAAACAAAACAAAGGCGGAATGTGATCAAAATTTTTAATTAAATTTTTTTGTCTCAATGTCAGACGCTGTCAAGTTCTTTTTGGTTGTTTGGACATTTAAACTAAAGTTTAGGTTGACTATATCTGTGTGCTATATCTGTAAATTTTTTTTTTCGTATTCGGAACATGTCCTGGGAATCAACCACAATCTCGTCAACGCGTTTTGCTTTTTACACATTTTCGTGTATCCAAGGCGTATTTTGATTCGCACGAATGCAAAGACAAAATACCATAGGATACTCTTTATTTCTTAAATATTTTAATCTAGTAATATCTATATAAATTTTATTTATTGCTCTTGTATGCCTGTACATGGTGTACAAATAAAGTTAAGTGTACCAATTCGAGTTCCAGTGATTCCAATGAATCTATAATACCTAAATCTAAAAATACTTTATATGACATTATTTTACCACTAGTTTTTGCCTGCTATTTCGTCCGCTTTCCTCGTCAGTCAATGGGAGCGGGGTCCCTCATTACTGTGAGAATCGTAGTCACATTTTTTCTATATAAAACCCCCTTTTTTTTTTTTTTTTTTTTTTTTTGACGAGGAGAGATCCGTTTACTGACTTCCTGCCGCTGGCTAGGCGGCAGGGGTATGTGGGGGTCGACCAGCATACTCCGCGTGCACACGTTGCAGGCTGGCCCCTACCCACTAAAACTCCCCGGTGCCTCCTTGCCCTTTGAGCGGGGTGGACCGGGCTCTGCCGAGGCAACAACTCCAATCCACCCCAGGGCAGCCTAGCCATTTCTGGCTAGGCTAACGCCAACGGAGGATTGCCCGGAGACACCCAGGCAATCCCCAGACGGGGGAACCTTGTGAAGGCACACACAGTTAGCCAACCATGTGCGCAGGTCCCCCTATATAAAACCCCCTGACACTGAGTATGTAAAATTTCATAAAGCGTAACAAATACTAACAACAAACAAACAAAAAAAAAAAAACTCACGCGCGAAAGCGTAACAAACAAACTCACTTTCGCATTTATAATATTAATAAGGATTAAGTTATAAGTGAAATTAAACTTATGTTAAGTATGTTTGTGTTGTTCGAGTGATATAATCTTTAAAGTTTTTAAACTTTTTTTAACTTTCGGATTTTGTGTTGCCATTGGCTGTTTTTATTTTTATGTATTATAACTATCGGAATTTGGCTTTTGAATATTGATGGTCCATAACTTTGAAATTACATTTTTTTTTTTATGTTAAGGTCTACAGACAGGCTGACGGTCCACTTGATGGTAGGTGGCTACCGTCGCCTATAACTCAAGTAACGCCATAAGTGCTACAAGTGCGCTGCCGACCATAGATGGATTAAGGATAAGGGATAAAGAAGGGAAGGGGTAATGGGCTCTGGCATCCCTTACTCACACACCGAAACACAACAGCACATAATGCTGTTATTTCACGGTGGTATTCTGTAAGGTGGTGGTTACTGCCGCCAGACGGGCTGCCCAAATGACTGCGAAACGCAGTGTGCCCTACCACTACTTTTAAATCCAGACCAGAGTCAATTTTGAAAATTATATTAAAATTTCCAAAGTTGACCCCGCCGGGAATCGAACCCGGGGCCCCTGAGACGTAAGGCAAGCACCCTTGCCATTCGTCCAACGGGCTCGTAAAAGACATCGTTTATAAAAACATAGCTTCTATTGATTTGGTTTGATAAACAACTGAATGAAAGGTGAACTTGAAATAATAATTGCTCATAAATAAGTAACTGGAACAAAAAAATTACGTCGCGCTCTCATTGTTATAGCCGAAAATATATTAATTGGAATTCAACGCAAAAGTGAAATTTAATAAACCGTTAATCCAGTTTTCACTTGACATGAAAGTCTAAATTCGCAAATTCACATGTGCTAGTAAGTTTTTGGATTACGAATACATTATTTTTTCACAGTTTTAGTTCTTTAGCCAAGCATTGGCGTCTTCACTTTTACTTTTACACTACGAGATCTTTATTTTAGACTATCTTGAGTCCGCGACTTCGTCCGCGTTGGAAAATAAAAAATATGACTTACAAAATATATGAGCAATATAACGCCTGAATTAACTTTTTTCTTTTATAGTTATAAGTATGTACTTGTTGCTTATTACAACCCTTGTTAAGTTCCATTACTCATAAAAAAAATAATCGAAAATTAACAGTGAACAAGACTGTTCGACACGATTTTATACGTAAGAAAAAAATGTTCCATACCATTTTTTTTTATATCGTTTGGTCATCGTTATAAACGCAGCATTATATTTGTTATTCATCTATAATATATACGTCGTTAATCTACGACGATGATTACTTCTTCCTTAGAATGTACTAAGTACCATTACAGAGATGTATTGTGCCCACCGCAGAGTAGTACTTTTCAAATCATAATCTGGGTTCCAACAGTGTCTGAAGTTATTATTTTATTATTTTTTTTATTTATTTTTCAAAATGTACACCAACAGCACAAACAAAAACTTATAATAAGTATAGGTAACACAAGGCAATTTTAAGTTATACACAGATAAACTACAAAATAGAAATTGAGACGAATGATATAAACATATGCATAGCAACTAAACAATTATTATAACTTAAATTTAACTTAAATTAAAATAAAATAATAAGAAAAAGAAAACAAAATGAAAAGAAAACTACTCAGTTGAATAGTTCAGCCGTCAATTTACGCTTAATTTCCACCGATTTACAATTAAATATATCAATATCAGTTATATAATATAACGATAATCAAAAAATATAAGGAGTTTCTCAATTTACGCTTAATTTCCGCCGATTTACAATTAAATATATCAATATCAGTTATATAATATAACGATAATCAAAAAAATATAAGGAGTTTCTCGTTACTGTTAGAATGTAAGAGAGAAAAATTATAATGGAGAGATATGATATACATTGACGCATTTAAATCCATGTAATATCTGTTATTTATTTTACAATGCGTCTCTGTATAGCTTCCGTGCAAAGCTTTCCACTAGTTTCCTCCGCTGCATTTAATTTATTGCATTCCAAAGCATATTATGAGTCAGTTTACTACGTGATTTGCCTAGTAGGCCGATTATTATATCTAAATAAGGCAGCTAATTGTAATGGAGATATAAAATGCATTCAAATTATAGGAATATTTAAATTACTTATGTTCAAATGACCATAAATGTATTAAAAATCTCCCGTCGCCCTTAACATGCGTTACTCTTAAGAGAATTTTCCAAGGGATTTTATGTTGAAATATAGTATAACTCAGACAATTAAAGATTATAGGATTTAAAATGACGGTGTTTTGCAGGTTTATGAATTGTTAGCATGTAAATTAGTTTTTTTTTAATAATACTTTGTATAAAACTTTAAAAATGTTACTTTACTATAATCTATAGTTAAAAAACCGTAATTCACTAACCGACTGACTAATTATTAAAGAATAAATTATTAAATACTAGCGATCCGCTCCCGGCTTCGAAGGGTGCATTTTTTTTCTGCAAATTATGTTTTCCATTCGCGAAAACCGTATCAAAATCGGTTAGGTGGTTTAGAAGAATTTAGATGAGAAACAGACAAAAGAGGGCAGTAGACTTAATTTACCTGAGTTAATTCACCCTATTGGATTAAGGGCCTCTTTCACCAACTACAAGTAAAGTGTTGATTAGTTACTTTTACAAATAATTTTATGTTTTATTAAATTATGCACTCGGTTTACTGCATCCTTCGAGCCTACTTGACACAATACGGTGAAAGAGGCCCTAAGTTTAGTATATTAATTAGTCAATTTGATTCACATTAGGTGGTGGTCACCTAGGTGTATTCTGTTTACTGATAAATAGATAACAGTATATGGACAGTGACATTATTTTATAATAATTTATGTATATTATAGATTGTGCGCGATATAACAAAAAAAAAAGTTAAAATAAATAAATAGTTTTTAAACAATATTTTGTGACCGAGACACATAATATTATACTGTATTATAACAGTAGTGACGTTTTCTAGTGATATGAAATCAATCGAAAGGCAAGTTCCATACACTGTCTAATAACAAATTTGAGTCTATATGAAAACCATTTGTTAACGTTCACTAGTTGCAGTTAGTATCTACTTCAAATACAATTAAGCATTGTAAATTAATTAAAACCGCAAACAAAATATTATTCATACATATATGTATACTCTATCTATAAACTATTTGTTCAATTGATCATAAAGTACCTACCTACTTTGACCACATCGAATTAAGTCATAGAAGAATATAATATAATAAATAAACATTTGAATAAAAATACAAAACTGTATGAAGAATTATTAGTATTTTATTATCGGATTATCTGCTGTGTGAATATTAAATAGTTGTGTATTTTAGGGACCATTAGTCCATGTGTGTCACTAATGTGAAATAAATTTTGTTTTAATTAATGTATTTATATGTTAACTTTGACCTATACACAATGATTATAGTTTAGTTTAAATAAACACGAGAAAACAAAAAAAAAACTTAAATGTTAACGACATACAACAATTTATACCTATGATATTTTGGATGACAATATTATTACTAGCTAGTGCCCGCGACTTGGTCCGCTTAAAAGATAAAATATATAACGCCTGACAAAATATAATATGAGCAATAGTTTATTCAATATTTCTTGCTGTTATAGCTTTGCCAGGCGCTGGTTTTTTTTATTTTTATATGATCCCTCGGGAATAGTACTTCTTTCTGCACGAAAGTAATTCTATTCCCTTTTCTGTACCCCTAAACAATGTGAAGTAATAAATGCGCGAAATGGTAACAGACAGATAGACCGACTTACTTTCACATTTATAATATTATACTATATTATAGATGTAAGTACCTACTTAGTGCATCTTAGTGCATGTGTTCCATCATGAATAATTGATTCATTAAAAAAATTAACAATATTATTACCTAAGCTACGACGAGATATTATCTTTGAAAACCACTATATAGTACAAACCTCAGATATGCCCTTCCAATGTTCTAACGTCCATATAAAATTGTTATAATGAGCGGGCGTCGTACACGATGCCTACTTGTTCTAGTAATTACGTAGAACCTTATTATACAGAAATAAAAAAAAATGTCTTGTGGGAGTTGTGGGAACTGTACAGTGTATCGGTCAAGTAATTCTCAATAAATTGTTCTACGGGTCTGCTCTTATAATACCATACGGCCTTTATACTACGGGTTTAACTTGAAAATCTCCCACGATGATGTGTCTATTTATCTTTTATTATAAGCTTGGCGCTTATTACGCATTTTAATATGGCACCATTAAAACCTGGTTCAGTTTACTGTCGAGTTAAATCAAAATGCTAACGCCAATTGATCAATTATACTGACTTACACAACACATATCATGGTAATTTTTTTTAAAATTGTTTTCGTAGTCTCGTTGTATTAAGGAAATGACGTCATCGAGATATTAACACTAGTGCCTTTATTAATAGGAGGGTCCCTTTAAACTTAGTTAAAAGTAATTGTTATATGAAAGGGTTTCGCAATGCGAAATTAATCAATTGCTCAGTATGAGGGCTACGGCTGCCCTTGCGCAGACGCAGCTATGCGGGCATTTGCATACAATCGCAACAATAAAGATTTACAACCGGTGTTTACTTGATCAATTAATTTGATAAACCATCAGATTGTCTAGCTTTTGTCTTGTGTAATTTCTCATCGAAAATAGGCAAACGTATTTACGTTATTACGTTATCATCACATAGTATAAAACAAAGTCGCTTCCCGTCTCTCTGTCCCTATGTATTTTTAGATCTTTAAAACTACGTAACGGATTTTGATGCGGTTTTTTTTTAATAGATAGAGTGATTCAAGAGGAAGGTTTTAGTATATAATTTAAACGCGGACGAAGTCGCGGGCACCAGCTATCTACTAAAAATAAAGATACAATCCCTGAAAATTTTATAATAGCAAAGATGTCAGGCATCAACTAAATGTGTAAATGCTTTACACATTTAGTCAGGCGCTACACATCCCTTACTTTTAACGCGGACGAAGTAGCGGTCACAAGCAGTAGTTGATAATAATAAAAAATTAAATATCTGTATGGCATAAGCTCACTAAAATATAGTATAATATAATAAACTAAAGAAATATTGTTATTGCAAAGGACTAAATTTTATTTTCTTAAAATAGTAGGTATACGGTAAATGCAAACAACCCCAGTTCGAAATGCATATTCTACTCGTATGATGAAGCACTCATGCTTGGGTAGCCCAAGAGGGGATTTTTGGCGTCACTCGAGCGCGTCAGATTAAGCTATGGTAGATTAATTACATGCTGAAAAGTGTGCATTTTAAT
Source organism: Synanthedon formicaeformis (assembly GCA_945859745.1). NCBI lineage: Eukaryota > Metazoa > Arthropoda > Insecta > Lepidoptera > Sesiidae > Synanthedon > Synanthedon formicaeformis. The sequence goes on along the minus strand of OX243956.1, from coordinate 2,001,061 downwards.
AATCTGACGATTTGGTTGGTGGGGTTGGCGGAGGTGGGGGTAAAATTTTAAATACAACTTGAGCGCGTCAGATTTTCAGAAGGGATGTTAAGTGAACCTAAACTAAGCTCCCATTTAAAATTCAGACGATTCGGATGTAACGCAAGCTCGTGGCAGCTTTTTGAGAAAATGCAAAAAATATTTTTGACGATTCTCATTTTGTAATACTCGAGCGCGTCAGATTTTCATACAGACGGTTCAGCCTAAAGTCCTGATCGTGCTGATTCTTAATCTGACGATTATATGGAGGATTTTTTAAAATACAGCGCCTACAAAATTTTGAACGCCCGTAGACGCTCACCCCACCGCTGAAATGAAAAAACTTCATATAACCTTTTTTTCTTCTTACCATCCAATCTTCAAAGTCCAATAGGTCCCCACGACGCTCGAGTGACTACACATTTAGCATCGTAGGCTATAACCATCATGGTTGGGCTTGAATATGACTACTGAAGTTGTTGCATGCATATATATTGAAAATTTATTAATACACGTGCGCGTTACATTTCGAAGAAAACTAAAATTAAACTTTAATACCTACTTCAACTTTTTAAGTGACATTAGTTTTAAAAAATATATTTTCGATTTAACTTGTATCCCCTGCCGCGTCTGTCCGTTTTACTAGCGCTATTCTCAGAATTACACTTTGTTTACTAAAACGTTAGACTTAGCGCCTCTTTCACCAACTACAAGTAAAGTGTTGATTAGTTACTTTTAGAAATCATTTTCTGTTTTTATTGAATTATGCAATTATGTTTTTATTGAATTTTTCTATTTAATGTTTGGGACGTTTACCGTATACAAACAAAGGCATATCAGCTAAATAATTATTCCCGGTGACAGGTGACTTTAAGTGACGGTTTAGCCTACTTGACGTTGGTGAAGGAGGCGCTTATTCATACAGAAAATTTAGATTTACTTTTTAAATCTTCTACATATTTTGTCATATAAAAGTTACTGTAGACGGGGAACAATTTATTTAATACTAGCTGTGCCCGCGACTTCGTTCGCGACTAATTTTTTTTTTCAAACAAACCATTCCTGATTATCCCTCTATCCATAAGTGAAGACAGAATTAAAATCGGTCCAGCCGTTTAGGAGGAGTTCAGTGACATACACACGCACAGAAGAAATATATATATAAAGATTTAATGAGTCAAAACTTTGGGTCAATTATTTATTGTTTATAAAAGTAAAACCATTTCAATGAGGCATTATCGGTTATTGTTTTTATTATTCATTTAATTTAGGTAATATCTTGGGAAATAATTGGGTGAAGTTTGTACACAAAAAAAAAGCGGTTGTCTGTTAAACAGTTAGGCGAAGTTGATGTAGGTATTTTAATTTAATATTTTTCTGCAAATTAGTTTCTATATTTAGATTTAAATTAGCTTCGACCAACAATTTGTAACACAAAGCGCAGACGGACAAGCCAATAATTCTGTGTTTTGTCAAACAATGCCTTTTCAAAATGTTTACGATCTCTTAGAATATTTTAAGGTGGATTGTCATCGTTAAATCATGTTAAATACGCGGTCGAAATCATAACACCTCGTGTTTATCTGATTTACGACACTTTTTTTTTAACGCCCAACGTAATAACAGGGTGTTATAAGCTTGACACGTGTTTGTCTGTGTGTCTGTCTATTTATGCCATCGTAGCTCTCAAACGGATGGACCGATTTTGATTAGGCTATTTTCATGTCTTTTTTTAGTCTAGTCTAGTTACAAGAGCCTTCTTTCTGTAAATATATAGTATACTCCGAGTATGTTTTCATGTGAGAATCACAAATGACATTATTACTTGTTGTCCGTAAAAGAAAACAGCGCTATAAAATCTGCATAAAGAAGTAAAAAGAGACAAAAAGAGAACCTATTCTCGTGTCTTCTTAAAACGAAAAGATGTGCATTTTATTGTGGTGATGAAAATGATCATAACATTATTGATTTCTATTCTATAGTATTGGCGGCAATCGTTCGACGATTGTTGCCTCGATTGTTATGGCACAATTGTTTAATAAACTTAAAACAAAAGAGATTAATCTATACTTATACTATACTAATATTATAAAGCTGAAGAGTTGGTTTGGTTGAACGCGTTAATCTCAGGTACTAAGTACTGGTTCGAATTGAAAAATTCTTTTTGTGTTGGATAGTCCATTTATCGAGAAAGGCTTTATAGGCTATATAACATTTTGAACGCGGACGAAGTCGCGGGCAACAGCTAGTGTAATATGTAAACACGTAAGTATAATATTGTATTGAATGTGTATTCAACCAAACACCAGCATATGTTTTACATTAATCTTCAGTAAAGAAAAAAATAATTAACAAATGCCACATTTATTGTTTTAGCTGTAACTAAATAAATTGATGTACCACACCGTACTCTGCGTTGGGCGTTATTTTCGCGTAGTCCGCCCGCGTTGAGTATTTTCAGCGCGTGCGTTGATCCTCATACAAATAAATGCACCCCTTTGGGATCGGTAAAAATGTCGCCGGAGATAGTTGCCAAATAATTACAGTCTTGATTTAGTGTTAAAAATAATAAAAATTATGCTAATTTTTTTTTTTTTATTTTGTTCCAGGTAAGGATTTACAAATTTGCGTAGGTAATCACTACCATATTTACTTACAGTGTACAAGGGCAGGTAAGTTCTTGATCGGATCAAGAAACATTTTTATTTAGACAGAACGGGGACATATAAACCAAAAATCTATTTCAGTGTAGCTTTGTAAGGTCTCTTTATGTGTTCTACCGGCTGTGCAATGGTGAATGCCTAGCCAACATCAAGTTTTATAATACCGCCTAAGTATTAATGGCCTTTAATTAACCTAAGTTAATACCGCCACCTGCGCCCCATAGATGCGGAGTTTATCCGAATTAGAAACTTTATTCCGCGGACGCGCGAACTTTGGATGGAACAATCTCCCTCTTGACATGTTTCTATCTAGCTACAACAGAGCTTCTTTGAACCTTTCCCAAATTCCAACAGGGTCGTACTTGCACTGGTGTTGCTTGTGTCCTTAGGCGACGGTAATCTCCTACCTTTGTGGTGGACCTCAAGTGGACCGTCAGTCTGCCCGCCACCCTTAATAATACAAAAAAAAAAGCTAGTGTAGAAGTGTTTATTCTTTTCATAAAATTATTACAAATGCGTCATTTCAATTTAGTATAAGTGTGTAGTTTTTAAGAGTATTTTTAGGATTATATTTTCTCCTCATCGAAAATGAAATAATATAACACCCACTACGCTCCCTTTGACTTATTATATTAGATTGGCTATAATGTATTTTGGTGTGTTTTTAAAAATTAATATGAATAATTAATGTTGAAAGCTTTTCTAATGAACCCACCTGATAATGATATACTTCGTACCTATGTACGAACAAGGGACGCCCGTTCGAAAGTACGCCCACAATTTTCTAACCAAACATTACTTTTTCTATTTAAAGGACACGAAAACATACTATTGCACGCCGTCAATTATCTAACATTAGATTTGATTTTAATGGGGGTCCAATTTAATTTCAAGCAATGTGTTTAATAAATATTATGATAAAATCTGATCTAGATTTAAGCATATTAAATGATTCTTTTTTTTTTTTGGGAAAAATGTTTAATGTTCGTAGCAAGTTAAAAGGATCAAGGATATTTTTGATGCACGGTACTAATAAAATCATTTGTTGAGAATCATTAATATTTTTTTGCTCATAGTGTTTGAAGTATATATATTTAAATTGTCATCAATCCATGATTCACACCGGATGGGGCTAAAATAAGAACTAACCGAATGCATTAGGAAACGCCGTCGCGTTCGTTATACTCATATGGTAATATTACGACGACAGGCTACATCCTGTTGCACATCAATTTATGTATAAAATATTTCTTTCTCTAATCCTATAGATATATTTATCAGTATATTAACTACATAATACGAGTATATCATAATCTTGACATTCATTGCATTTTCGGCAGTTTTATTTTTTTCAAAATAATATATAGAAATAATATATAATATATATAAAATAATATAAATAATATATATAAAATAATATGAAAATAATATATATAAAATAATATGGAATAGGAATAGGGCCTCTTCCTATTCCACAGTGATTAAGATTATGAGATACTTAGTTTGTTTTTTATACAATGTATTGTTTTCGTTTCGTTTCTTACATATGTACGTCTACTGTGTAAAACAAAGGCGACATAATTTGATAAGATCTAGCGATGACTAGGTTAATGGTAAACACGGCGAAGATAATTCCCACCGCACCTTACACGTTGCTACTAGTATGTTGACCGCTATGTTTAAGGGACATTATACCGCGTCCTCGAATAGTTTGACCATTATTTTATGCGTACTACGAGTAGGTACTTATAAGGATTGTGTTTACCATTCCAGATGGTTAGTATAATCCACTGCAAGAACTTTAAAACAGTATTTTACTTTTTTTTTCCAATGTTTTACTAAGTACGCTTTTACATGTTATTTCTTATATAAAGCACAATTTAAATTAATTTCCCCTATCCCTCTCTAAAGCCTTATCTATTCTTTTAATTTGGGCCTAGTTTTCGCGTTACTTATGATATTAATAGGCAACGGTTTCAGCACATAGTTAGCCTTGCCTCAGATTAAATAAGAGTTACTATGGCCTGGCTTTCTGACCTTTACATTATAAAAAAAAAAAAAATAATGAAATTACTGTAAGATGTTCATGATGTTAAAACAAATACATATCAGAACTCTGATTTTGTTATGAATTTTAGAGTATTCCGAATGATTTTTGCTAGATCATCAATCTATGTATGTATATCTTCTTTCGTTTAAAAACTAAAAGGATGTATAAATTTTGCAAACAAAATATGTACTTACAAGGTTTAAGACCGTAAATGGTTCTCACGATATATTCTCCCGACATGTCGTACAAAACTTATAAGAGTTTAGTAGATTATTATTGTTGAAGCGGTCGCGCAGGTGCGTTCGCGACAAAGCCCACGGATGCTGCGTACATCTTTATTTGTGCCATTTCTTACAATTGTTGATCGCATCTCCTATAATTTGCGTTAACGGTACATATATTCCTTTTGAAAATACATTGAACTTTTTAGGGTATTGTATTACTCCTTTTTACTCGGATTTCAAGGTTTCGGAATTTCGGAATTATTACGTTCTTTGCACCGGAGTGAGTGTGGGCAAATTTTACTAGTAACATCATTAAATACATTTTCCGTTATTTAACCCCATTAAATTAACAATTCGAATTAAATCTTCAAGTGAAAAAAATATTAACTAATCTTTTAGTTATTATCTTCTACTTCTTTAGATTATTTTAGTACAATAAATAAAGGTACGTGTTATTAGTTACAATAAATAAAGAAAAGCATCAACATCTGCACTTAAAACCGCATCAAACAGCTGTCGTAATTTCACGCATTCAAATTATTTTTTCAATCTAATTGAAAAGGTCAGAGTAATAATCGATGCGTCCTTAGCAACAATGTGGTAGAAGGGTTTTCGTTTTTTTTTTTTTTTTCATCAAATAACGGTACAAAAAGTTATGTGGTTCTGAGATGCAGGTAAGAAGCGCTCGCGTCCGTCACTTGTGCGTGCATTTTGTTCTAGGGACTTTCTTTTTATGTTAATGTCGTGGATTTGAATTTAAGTTAGTGGCAATTCAAGACATCCACAAAGAATTGATGTTATCAATACTAATCTGTAATAAATCTGTAAGGGTTGGTCATGGAGTAAGTTACTTTGTTTTCAGAGATATCGTGTTTATAGGCTCTATACATGATACTGAAACTAAATTGACCATTTTTACAATTTTTTTTTGTATGTATGTATGTATGTTCTTCCATAACTCTTAAACGAATTAAATGATTTTCATGAAACTTGGTAGAGCAACATTTAGACTTACAGGACACAGGATTGGAAACTTTTTTCTTTTTCAACGCGGACGAAGTCGCGGGCGCCAACTAGTATTATTAATATAAAAGGCAACCTAAAGAGGGGGATTATTCGGAGAAAATGTTTAATTATATATTTTATGTAAGCACTAAGTAAAATAAGAGTATCTTTTTGCGTAGTGTTCTTCTTTACTAAGACTAGGGTTTATTATAAATTTATAAAAAAAAACCTTCTTTTCAATGTATGTATGAGATATCATATTTACTCGGAAATTATGTTCTTTATGACTTCTTTTGAAAAGGTCCTATCCTATGGTTTTTAGATTTTTTCAATTAATTTTAGAAGGTTTCATTTTCAAAATACATTTTTTTTTATTTTATGAGGTTTTCATTTTCAAAATAAAATATTATAAAAAGTTTTTTACTGACGCAATTTTGGGGCACCTAATTACACAATATAATAGAAATGACATCGTTTATTTGGTTTTGTGTAGAAACTTCGTTTTGTGCCCTGTCCCAGAAATAGTGAAAGTGATTCCTGTGACGCTTTTGTTCACGTAACGCTGCAATAAATTAGGCAATTTTATGTTCACAAAGTGTTTTGTTCGTGTTGTTTTTTTTTTTTTTTAATACCGTTAGATTTTGAGATTTTTTTTTAAAATGTGTCTTTTTTTTTAAAACGTTTAAGATATCCCAAAATTTTTAAGTAATATTGTCACAGACCCACTTCATGAACCTCAAGTCGAGTTATATTTTACAAATTATTAAAAACAGTTTTTAAAAAAAGACAAAATCTAAAAACATTCTTTTAACATTAACATAGAAAACATAATTATAGTATGTACCTACAATGTGTACAATTTGTTTGATTTTTTTAAATTATTTAATGTACAGTCCTAAACGATTTTTTTTCATTATATAACTCAAACATGACTGTATTGGTTTTTGAAATACTTGAATTTGAAAGATGTTTTCTTCACAAAATTGTAGTGGGAATCTGATTTTGAAGTGCAGGCGTAACTTTTAACCAGGTTCCCATATCTACTAAATTTGTCTTGGTGTTTGTAATTGATTGTTTTATATATGTAGGAATTTATTGTGTGTAATGAAGTATTAGAAGAGAAATCTGTTGTTTGTATACAGAAGCGCGGCCCGCCTGCTGCGGTCCGCTCCCGATCTCATTCCTGGCGCCCAATGACCTATTTTATTTAGAACAACCACATGCTTTGACTACTCAAGTGAATATTGTATTACTTATACATAAAGTATACAAAATCCACAACAAACACGTCCGTGTGGAAAGGCATCTAATGACCTTTCTCACATACCTAGAATATGTACCCAATTATTGATATAATATTAATTTGTATTCACAGGCAGTATTGAATTCCGGACACGAAATAATAATAATGTTTCCAATAGCGCAGCGAATCAAATATCTATTTGAGATGTGATTGAATTAGACTATCCACTTCCGTCAGTGTCGACGAATTTCCATTTCATTTCCTATTGTTGTTTGTTTACAATTTACATACAACAATAACAAAGAGTTGTAATTTATTCCCCGAGTGCAGGTCATAGCCCCGGCCCACTCGTGCGTGCAGAGTGGTACACTCATTCGTTTTGTATCAATGTTATATTTTATAATAAAACAGTCATAAAACATAACATTGAACAAGGCTGTGTTGCCTTTTTATAAAAACAAGCAATTAACTTTGAAAAGTGACTAAAGCCAATTGTCCTTCTTCATATAAATAAACAATCGCATTATTACAATTTTAGCCGATCGATTTGTCGACAAATCTACCTTTAGCTAAATTAGACCTTATCCTATTGGTAATTATTTTCAATTTGGCTCGTGTGTTTGTTCAATGCTACTCATAGTATATTACAGCAAAGTCTGTAATATTTTACACCAAAACTTGAATATGAAACCAAACTTAGCTATTTACTGAGTACCATACCAGCTAACTGCCCATTAAAATTTTTTTTCACGAGAGGTGTGTGAAAAATTCTTCAAGGTTAGTAAAATAGTAAATTATATAATAATTAGCAATTCTTAATAATATTTAAAGTAAAATATTATACTTGTTTAGCAACAATTTACATAATAGTAAATGTAACAAATTTTTCCTGAGTGACAAGCGGATGACATTTAAGTTATTAGAATTATAAATTCTAATTCGATTAGTTTTGGAGATAATGTAACAACACTATGTCTTTAGGTACATACAGACAATGCAATAATCTTGAACAATCAAAAAGTCTATTTATCTTTAAATAAACTATTTAAAATGTTAAGTAAATTCATGACCCGGATAAAGACGTATACGTACCATCTGTAGAAATAAAATAACTAAAGAATTGAAATGTTTGACTCCGCCATTGTTATTCAATCGTATGCAAATAAAAAAAGAATGTACGTTTATTCCAAGTCTATTCTAAAATGTGACATACGTCATGCATACAGTACAGTACAGTACAGGGGGCCCGTAGTAACTAAGATGGGAACCAAGATATAGGTCGCGATACGAACCGCACGTGTCAGCACGCTTTGCTCGTATGTTTGTTGCAACATGAATCTACTGCAACAAATTATGTTTCAAGATATTTACTATGTTAATTTGACATACATTTTTCCCACTTAACTATGTTGCCTGTTTTGATTTCTGCACGTCTCTTATAACTACAAGTTCTTTACTTATATCGTATTTAATTAATTTTTGTCTTACTTGGTTATTTGTTTGTTTTGGATCATTCAAATTGGAATGGTGGAAGTTTTGATTATTTTGAGACTTGTTTTCACGAACTAATTTAATGATATACTATGTTAAATATCCTGTGTCCTACTTTGATCCATTTTAAAACTATCCCTGCCAGTCCATTAATTGGTTGGGTTATATGTAGTAAAAGCGTCGACGTTGTATCTTATACTTCTATTCAATTTTATGAAATGCCACATAAACACGATAGTCCTATTTATTAACAATTACTTGGAATCTTCCGTTTACTTGTGTGTGTGTCTGATGAAGGTTTAATAATTACTATCATTTTAACTTAGCAGAAAATTACAACGATATCTATTTATACACTATTACCGGCTCTGCGTGTCTCTAATTTTATAGTTCATTGCGTGTCAGACGTCAACTTTGCTGATTTACTCGCATCCCCGTTCTCTGACCACTCAAGGATTTTTCTTGTAATTATCATCATTACGTTTACTGTATAATCGAATAGGTAAATGCAATTGACTCACAGTATCGCAGTGATCTCACCGTGACATCAACTCGTTCTCACTGCACACCAAATGCAACTTAGTTTGGTAATGAGTGGGCGATTATTGCAGTGTGTGGAGTACGAAATTATGTCACATAGGTAATCTTTGTGCATTGTGCACTGCAACGAGTGGAAATAAATCATTTGATCTGACGTGTGACGGAGTCGCGACTGCAAAACTCACGCGATGCACACCCCGAGGCGTATAACGAGTTACCTGAAAGCGAACACTGTCCACAAATTGCATGTAATGGTCGCGTGTAGACTGTAGGTACGACTGCAGATGCGACAGAGTCCGCGGGCGCTTTCCGCGTCAACATTCTCCCTTGAATGGAAACTGAATTGCAAATGCGAACAAACAAAACGTTAGCAGCCGTAAGCACTCCGCAAATCATCGGGAGGTGATACTCGCGAGCTTTTACAGCACCCCTCGTAACGGCCGTAGCGTTCGTTCCTCGTTTGCTTCTACGCTACGAGGAATCGAATCGGAATCGGAAACGCTCAGTCAGTGCTGTCCGTGCAACGGCGCTGAACGGACGCGTCTCAGATGCATACAGCTATCGAAGTGCCTCGCCAAACATCGAACCTTTCGTAACATTACTACGATTTGATATTCAAATTGGACAATAATTGAATAAGTCGTCTGGGAGTGTACGATTGTATTGTAATGAGGCGAGATAAGGTTGGCCGACGGCAGTCCAGGGCGGCATCTTTTTCTGAGAGTATTTACAACTCTGAACGTCTTCGCTTCTATGGAATTTGTTCACAGTGACAGTCAGCCTTATTGTTGACGAATGTGATTGAAGGGTGATGACAGATTTTAACGTGATTTTTGGAAGCCGGCAAAATTAACTCTTACACAGGATTTGAATTGCGTGCGACGTCGCCCTTAGGGGCACGTCGCCGCCAATTCGTCAAAGGCTGGAAGAAGACCATGGGGATCATCTCCAAAACCTTCGGCATCGTTTTCAGTCTGTAAGTAACTTAATAATTTGTAGATTTAGTTCTAAATAATAGAATTGCTGATGAAAACATAAAAATTATTAATATTTTCTGACTTAATGATGCTTTTTCGGTTTATGTTTACGTTACGTTATTACTGCGGGGAGAGTAATAGATAGAGCTTTCTTTATGTCATTATCCGACTGGCTACTTGGATGAGTATCCGTGCTCTCTTGCGCAAGTGTTCCTATTCGCACGCTCGAAACTTATGTCACTGCCTGCGCTTTCTGCTGCACTGACGTTTGGTAACCTAATGTTGTTTATGTCTCTATTCATCTCTTCGTACGTTTGTTCTGTTTCCGGCGCTGTCTCCATTCTAAATAGATTGCGTGAATGACGAAACATGTTTTATATCATACGACGTAACTGCTGTCCAAATTGGTCTTTACGGCCATTGTCTATTCATCATCTGACTCTTGTTTCTCATTGTAATTAATTTAAGCTTTCCCTTTTTTTGTTTCATATGTGGTACTAACTGGTTTTTTGTTTTTGGGTTTTTTTACATGCTATACGTTTTAAATCTATTGCTAAGATGAAACAAATCTTTCAAACCACTACATACACCTAGTGGTATAATGAAATGTTGTAACCGTTCGTCTAATTACATCTAATGTATTGTAATTATACGCAACACACGGTGCAAATAAAATCCTGCTCATAATTGAACCTGATTCTCTGTGATTTAAAACTGAAACTTGCCCGATACAATACCTATATAATTCAAGCCAAGCCTTATAATTAAGATATATAAGTCAAGCCTATATAATTAAGATATTAATTCTTTATAGCTAAAGTTAGGTAAAAAAAAACCATTTTGTGCCTACAGAGAATATTTGCTACGATGAAATTGTTTTAATATCTTTTGTTCATCATAACCCCATATATTTTTTATTGTTATCTATTGCTTCGAATTGAATATCGACAAAAAAGATTAATGTTGGTTTCAAATTTTTTATATGTCTTTAATGTGCAAATAAATTTGATCACGTCCTCTGACCATTTGAACAAATTACTGTTGCACAATCTAATTTTGGATAATATTGGCAATTATATGACGTCATTGTTTTATTGTTTAATTTAATATTATATAATTATAAATGTGGTTTTGTATCGGTGCAAGCTTCTGTTGTCTCAAATATTTAAGTATATTAGATGTAGAAGTTTATAAATTTTTTTAAACATTTTTTTATGAAAAGATTAAAATTATTCGTGTTTGTTCTATACTTGTCGGCGAGTGATGATATCATGGCCAGTATTTTCAGTGCACTCATTGTATATTGCGGTCATACTTCTATATTCAATTGCGTTATAAATTTTTTTTAATTTATATACCGTATTTTTATATTTGCTTGATAAGTATGACACCCAGTCTAATTCTAGCGATATTTTTTTTTGTGTGTTTAATGTAAATATATAAATAGTAGAGGCATGTTCAAACTGGGAAAAAAATTAATTGTGTGCGTTAAAAAATAAATATTCGAGGTCTTAAATTCGTATAACGGCAAAGTTTTTGCATATCTCATGAATGACGAATCGTACATCTCTCTTCTTAGCAATAAAATATGTTCTCATTTACTAGTCTGAACGAAACATAGTTACTTCTAAACGGTCCACGTTAAAGGCTGCTATTGAAATAAATAAAACGACGCAATTATCATTAAGAATCGTTGAAGCACACGAAAAGACAATAAAATAAATTGCTTGAGTCCTGAGTAATTCTTAGATAGAAGACGGAACCTTCTACGACTGTCCTATCTGAAGAACTAATCTTATATGAAAGGCAATGGATATTTTTTTATATAAATTTTACAGTGTCGGTCTTTGAATTTGTTAGTAAAAAAAGATCGTGCAAGGATTAAGAATGTTTTCAAAACATAGCTTAAAAGTGGAACGGTATAACGCACCTTTACAATAGGTTAAGCAGTGGACAATTTGAGATTTAAGCGTTCCCTGGAAAGGCGGCAGCCGACAAAGACCTAACACTTTTAGTTTACATTCTAAGCATATGTAGCTAAATATACTTGGTTGCTGTAGATTTAAATATACTATGTTTGAAAACTTACTCTTTATTATAAAAAAAATCTAAGAAAAGTATGTGGATGTTCCTAATCTCTACAATGATGTCGGACCTTTTCGGACCACATATTTTGGTCCTTCCTACCTACATAGTGTATAAAACGGCATATTTCTTCATCGATCTCTTGTCACTTAAAGTTGGAACTTCTTTTAATTTTAGAATACACAATAAAAAATAATTAAAAAAAACTAATTTCTAAAATAACATTTTCGGCATCCAAAAATGTTTGACCTTAAATCGTCTGATTTATCGCTACACTATTATTGGTTTTAAATTTATCAACAATGGGATGCGACTTGAAATTTTATAACTGTCGTAAATCTATGGCTTTTTATGTTTACCTCGACGCGTATACACATATAAATAAAGAGTATACCAAAGAGTATACACGAAAGATTTGGTTGTTCCGTGCTCCTATATCGTTAGTCGCGGTCCAATCAAATTGTCGTAAAGTGTAATGGTTGTGGTCGTAATCTACTCGTTCGATATGGGAACGGTCATCGAGATCGACTCGATACTATATCGATACACATCCGCGTTTAGTGAGTTTATCGTGCGAATAGGGACCGTAATGTTGTATATATTTGTACTATTTTTCTATAAATTACAATTCTTATGTCACATTGCGACAAACGATGCGTTGTGGATTATACTTCGTGTATGGAGAATTGATGTTCGTTGTTCTTGTAATGATACGGTTAAAAGTTTACAACAAATCGTAAAACGCGAGTTAAATATATGAGATGAATCATTAAATTATCAATAATATGCTGTTGAGATCGACAAAAGCTTGACTAGGTTTTAAAGCCGCTATTACAAAATCTTGTCTATCTGAAATATTTTTATCAAATTTTATCGATAGGAATTTCAATCCTACATTAATTTTTGCAAGATAATTTATTTGTTTCAAAGTTTATAATTATTGTTGTCTCTAGGACCATTAATAATACATTAAATTATGGATTTATCATTCCATGGGTGTCGTAAAAGGAATTTAATGAACAGATATTTGCTTAGAATTAATATTATGTTGATTAAATTACCATTACCAAGTCATTCCGACTTATTATTTTTTACTCGCGACTCGCCACCGGGTTCGCATGGATGCAATTTTTCTACTACAAATTATTTACACAAATCTTTTTATGCATCAGAAGAAGTTATCGTAGAAACTTAAGATGAAACAGATAGAGGCGGGGGTCATTCTATTATTTTGAAATGAAACTATTAATAACATTATAAAAATCAGGATATAGTTACTTATCACGCTGTAAACAGTTTTGTTGATTACTATTGCCTCTGGACCCCAACGTTAAGTATATCTAAATGGTATACTTAATGCTATTTATATAGTGTCAGATCCTAATCTCTACTTTGTATAATAAAATTTTACGATCGGTCTCCCTTGATGACTCGTTTTCTTCTATCGCTTAACTTTTTAGAATATCAAAAGGTTTTCAGAATGATTTGCGAATCCGGTTATCTGAGAATTTGTGGTTTTAGGAAAATCTGTGATTGCGGATAAGTGCTTTTTGAGGTACATGTAAAAAAAAATTTATAGATATTTTAATGTGTCGTAGGAATAAATGTACAAAATTATTGCACCTAGATAGAAAAAACGCAAGTATTTTAATGTGCTTTAATAAAAATAAAATTTATTTAGTTTAGCTTTAATTTAGTCTTTATTTCATAAAAGCTAGGTCAGGTACTTTTGAAGATATTGAATATTTTCTAATCGACCCTTTTTCTTTGCGGTCCAGTGTAATTATTGTATACAGTACCTATTTGGAGAAATATAAGGAATTCATATAAATGACAACGAATTTAAATATAAGTTGTCTTGTAAACTAGTATCATACCACAACACCTTATCATACTCGTCTGCGAAGATTCAAGGCGAGCAAGGGATAATGCAGTCGTACGAGAGAAAAGTACCGCCTGCCCTATTATATTTAATAGGTCACCTGTGAACGTTATTCAGCTTAGTCTAGATGACACATTTTGTTTTTTGAATCCTTATTTAATGACTATGATTTTATTTATCAAAGACATCTATCCGTATCAATGTTACCCGTTGTTAGACTTGTTAGACTACAATATTTTTTTTTAATTTTACAAATTATTATTATTTTACTATTATAATATGTTTTATGGGCCTAAATATTTTGATTTCATTCTGCTTTATAATTTTATTGACGAATTCACGATAACTTTTTATTGAATATACTTAATAATAATAATAATAAAAATATTAAAATACAGTTTGTTGATACCATTTAGATTGTCCAATTGTATATAAATATTTACGTTCCATTTACGAGATAATGAAGTGTGCTGTAAGTATGAATGTAACTACAATGTTAATGCATTCCCGATAAAAGTTTAGAGTTCCGCCGACTAGCGTTATCATATCAGCAAATTAATTTGTGTATCATTAAATTAGTTTGCTTTAAGGCTTTTCCACTTAAATGTAACATTGCGAGATAAGTAATTGTATAGTTTAGTGATTTGTATTTGTGACCAGAAATCTTTTTGTTAAGTCTGTATTTATAGACTTATTTAATAATTTAAGTATACTATATAATTTAAAAAATGTTAGTATAGTTAATATGGATTTTGGTAAGACCTACAATGGTAGCGTATATACGTTTAAAGTAACTTAATAAAATTTAAAGGCAACAACGAGTAACTTTTCAGGGCTTTTAAAAGTGACTAAGGTCACAGTGATATCAATACTAATAATAAATCTGTAAGGGTTGGTCATGGAGTAAGTTACTTTGTTTTCAGAGATATCGTGTTTATAGGCTCTATACATGATACTGAAACTAAATCAACCATTTAAAAAAAAAACTGTATGTATGTAAGTATGTATGTTCCTCCATAACTCTTAAACGAATTAACTGATTTTCACGAAACTTGGTAGATATAAACATTTAGACGTACGGGACACAGGATAGGCTACTTTTTTTCTTTTTCAACGCGGACGAAGTCGCGGGCGCCAGCTAGTCATCAATAAAAATGCTAATTAGATTTAACTGTGTGTGTGCAACGGTTGCACAAAGCTGTTATGCATATTGACCGCACAGTATAACTAAAGGGTCAGGGTTGGGCCCGTATCCCCCCATTGTTTCACCCCACCATTGTGTCGAGTCGACTTCCTGCCACGAGCGCTCGTAGGTACTACAGTGACCATTAATTAAGGAGACAATCAAGCGCTAAAGTACCTATAAACAAGAGCTTCATCCAACCAAAAACATATTTCATACTGGCTGGCGCCCGCGACTTCGTCCGCGTTGAAAATGAAAAAAGTAGCCTATCCTGTGTCCTGTAAGTCTGAATGTTTATCTACCGAGTTTCATGAAAATCAGTTAATTCGTTTAAGAGTTATAGAGGAACATACACACATACAAAACGACAGTTACAGATTTATTATTAGTATTGACTAGCTATCGCCCGCGACTCCGTCCGCGTTGAAAAAGAAAAAAAGTAGCCTATCCTGTGTCCTGTACGTCTAAATGTTTATCTACCAAGTTTCATGAAAATCAGTTAATTCGTTCAAGAGTTAGGAAGGAACATATACACATACAATATCTACACTTACAAAATTATTAGTATTGATGATGATGATGAATCATCATTGATTATATTGATGGTAGAAGGTAGGTCCGGTACTTAATGTTGGTAATAAAAATAAAAATTGTAATTTAATTGTAACAATATTATATAGAGCGTGTAACAGATGTTGTGCAAATTATTGCATACAAACAACGGTTCGTCTGTCTGTTAGTTTCAATAACGGAAGTCCTTCGTAATATCCTAATAGGCGTGACGTGGCGGCCGGGGTCGTGAAATGTTGGTGTGTTTCTTATGATTATTTCAATAATACTGTCCAATTTGCAAGACCTTGCATTCGAATTGATTGTTTTCACACAGTTATTTTGAGTATTTTATTGACATTGTCAAAAGTGAAAGAGTATGTCAATTTATAATATATGTAATAATAATATTGCATATTATAAAGCGAAAGTTGATAAAGATGTATGTTTGTATGTTTGTGACTTAATCACGCGTAAACCGCTCCATGTTTTGTATGCAACTTAGGCCACGTTCACACGGGAGCTTTATAAAGCGTTCGGAGCTCGGAGTTTAAAGCTAAGCGTCCACATGTCGGCATCGTACGCATCGCACGCATCGCATTTTACGGATTGTAGTATTCTTTGTATAGAAAGTCACACAAGTGCGTCCACTGATCCGCATCGTACGGATCGCACATCGGCAGTATGAAAAAATAATGCGATGCGTGCGATGCGTACGATGCCGACCTGTGGACGCTTAGCATAAAATGGAGCATAGACGGATAATAAAACTCCCGACGAAAAAAAGCGCCCGCGTTTGAACACACAGCCTAGAAGTCGTATGGTCTATTCGAAACGTCAGAAATAACACGCGTAAAAAGCATCGAAAAAGCTCTCGTGCGAACGTGGGCTTCGAGTCTAATAAGAATATTTAGAACTTAGTTCCCTGATATGTACCTAGATGTCGCTTTTCGTATATTTTTACCTGGACATAGGTCTCCCCTATAATTCATGATGATCCAAAGAATTGGTGAATAACAGCCTGTGTTTTTCATTCATAAATTTTGTAGGTATGTCTAATGTAAGGTTGTGGTTACGTCTTAATATTAAGTGAATTTTATTTTATTTTGTGACGCGCCCTGTTATTATAAAAGCCATTATTAGCGGGAACATTTTTTTTAATTTATAAATTTCTCGAAAACTTGATTTTTTAATGAAATCGGTCCATTGAAAAATCTCAACAAAAACGCTCATTTGTATTATGTCTAGATTTTATATTGAGTTACTTTTTTGAAAATTTAGATATTTTTAAACTTTTAAACTAAATGTATTTTTATACACTACTGAAATCTTCATCTAGTTCTAATACAATGTAAGAATTTTAATATGTGTGTAGTAAATAAGTCATTTTAATACCTCCTTAAACTTTAACATAAAATATTATATTGTTGTTTTTAGCAATACTTAGGTCTGTCTTTTATGTGGTACTAATTATTAACTTTGAAAAGATTTTGTTTAGTCAGTACGCTAAACTATAGCAATAAAATACCTCATTCTAATTTATTTTACACTCATTGTCATTTTAGTTACATTACAAATGCACGTTTTTCGTAGGAAGTATTTTTACTGAACACGTTGGAAACCTAAGGTCGGTCGGTTCGCGGCACGGACTGTATAATGACGAATTTTAGAATTTAGTATTGAGAAATAAACAAATGAAAGGATACATAATTTTAAAATAAGCGACCCGGGGGTCGCATTGTAGTGGAACAATTGTATTATGAATTTGAGACATCTACACACGCGTCAATATTGGAATTATTCTCCGGAGTAATTTGATACTTTTTTTAAATACCATCGGTCCTATACAAACGAGACGTCACGGGTGTAATCAGAATTATTTTTGGATGTTTTGGGTTCCTTTATAGTATTAAAGTACTCGCCGTAGGTATGTACGTACAGTCTAAATTATTTTCTAGTTACTAAAACTTTTTTCATAAATAAAAATATTAGTAAAACTCCGTACTTTTGTTTTACATATATAAATTACCCGGACAAAGTCGGGCGACCTTTTATGCTGCATTATGCTTGCGCTTATGCTTACCTATGTATGGTGCAGCATAATTGCACTAATTTTTTTTTGTTGTCCATACAGAACTTGTAATGCTGACTGTCATTTGTTGTTGTCTTTCGGTAATTGAGTAAGTAATGGAAGAGCCCACACTTCCCTTGTACTTTACCATACTAAAGTCGGCCAGCACACTTTCAAGACCTATCTATAGCATTGCTTATGTAAAGAGTGACGTCAGAACAGACCGTCTGCCTCCCTGCTGAACTTTCTAATTATGTGTTCCAATTATTATTATTTATTTAATGTGAACTGTACTTTTAAGCTAAATTTTACTCAGCACATCGAGGGTGCCGAGATGGGAATAAACCATATTGCCCTATTTAAACTAACCTTCGTAAAATGTCACAATAAAGAAGGAATCATTTTGAGTTTTATAATAAAATTAGGTGATCGATCGGCTGTGATATTTTTAAAATATATCTACTGTCTATATTTACTATTGTAATTATTTTACTCGCCTCGCGCCAAAGGCACTAGGTTTTTACAGTCAATCTCCATAATTATAGTATGTGATCAGAGGCAAGTATAATACTAATAGTTTTACCTGAATGCGCCTGCCTTGTACCACAGCATCCAGGGCACGCCCAACGCCCGGGGCTAGCACCATTCTTGGTGATTAAATTTTGGAAGCCTTTTGGGTGCTCATTTAATGAGTGGTTGTCTTAAAATAGATGTTGAGGCTTTCGATATATTTGGTTGGAATTTATGATATACAATAGATGGGGAAGATTTAAAAAAAAATTGCTGATGAAATTTAATAGTATCTATAAAATAATACGAAAAAATACCATTAGTGCTATGAAACATCACTACTTGCCAGTACACTCCTTATACACTTTAGTTTACTTCTCACAAGACTGTTGTTCGCTTGGTAGATCAAATAAATAAAATCAAATGTTATATTTTAGAAAATAAAATATTTTGAACTTTCTTAAATATCAGGAAAATTAAATTCTTACAAATTTGATATACAGACATAAAAAACAGATAGAGGGTTGTCGTTTTTCATAATAATTGTTAAAAATAAAACAAAAGAAATTTTACGTTAATGTTAGACCATTGGTATTATCAAGTGGCAGCCGCTATTCAATCTATGAATTATAGCGGCGCAAGCGCACCGCACTAGCTATGGTGAAAGTTAGCTCTACAGATATAAAACAGACACAGCCCGGTGTCCCCGGCAACCATTATTATCCCTTTTAAGACAAGACATAAACTCTTGTCTCCGTTGTATCAAGTTATTATGACAAAAAATATATCAGAAATTGTTTTTTTTTCTATATTTGTTTATCGTAATATTATAATCTAAATGATGCCTATACTAATTGAATTAACCGTCGACGAGATGCCCCGTCATCCTTGATCAACCCTGACAGAATCAAGACGTTAACCGGCTGTATCTTGTACGTTATCTTGGAAACTATCACAGATCTTGGTAACACAATGAGTTGTTGCCGGGGGGCAGGACACACCTCGCGCACCTGTCTCGCTATAGCAGCCTGCCTAAAGTTTTGTATAGGGTTGTCGGACTTGACGCCATTTCGGTAACTATTAGTTTGTCAACACTGAGGCTACCCTCTAGTTAGGCCCTTAATCTAAGGCCTAGAGTCTACGTTCACCTCCACAAAGCCAAAATTCAATACTATTGTCCAACATTTTAGCAATATTTAAATTGCACATTTTAGCGATAATCTTTGTTGGTGTAACGTTTGGCTACTGTTTATTTTACTAGTCTCGGAAATGTTGCAACTTGCAATGTTGTATACTCTACGGTTAAATATAAAGATTAATTCATAGGTTTAAAATAACCGTCCGCATCGCCTCAGCTTGCCCTATTTCTATTGAGATCTTTATTTATTTATGACCATAACATTTAGGTCTCCATTTATTTATACTTGTGTATACATAAATATTCCACGGTATATATAATATATACCAATATATAAACTGAATACCAATATATAAGCTGAGGAATTTGTTTGTTTGTACGCGCTAATATCAGGAACTACTGGTTCTAATTGAAAAAATATTTTTTTGTTGGATAATCCATTTATCGAGGAAGGCTATAGGCTATAGAGAACGCGGACGAAGTCGCGGGCACCAGCTAGTCAATTATATATTGGTTGCCTTTAGACATTAGAGCATCTTATTGTTAGTTAGTATTGTCTAGTTTCTTTGGTGAACTAAATACAAAGTACAAATCAAAATTTTTAATCTGAACATTCCAATTTCCAGTATGAAAATGCCACGTGGTCATACGATTCATCCAAATGTGTGCAACATGTTATGAACGAGGTTTAGAAGACAGTACCTTGAAGACTAGCCTAGTTTATCATCGGTTTCATAATGGCCTCTCTCCGAGATTGTATCTCGCAACGCATTGCCCCGATATACGTTGTGGAGAGCATGCCAACCCTAATTGTGGAGTAGGTACGTGACGGGCGCGCGCGCAGCCCCAGGCGCGGACGCGTTGCGCGTGCGCCGACCGCTCCGGCCACGGGGGAATGCCTCCTATAGTCATTAACTTTCGGGGATTGGTGGCCTTTCAATGATATATGTCTAATGTGCCGGATGCTTACGTAATTACAACCCAGAATGCATCGCAGACAAAGCCATTTTAAATATCACAATCTTGAATTTAAGAGATCACAAAACTATGGTTTTGAACAGAGTATTGATAACCAAAGAGGATTAATACGATAACTAAAGGTTTTACGCAGATTCTATTATTTAAAGACTTATGTCCATAACCAATCATAAAGCGATTTTAACAGCTTTCACTATATTCCTTGTTTCTCGAAATGTGCTGTAAACACACAATTCCAATCTTCCTTTACAACATTGCAAATCCAATATCAATCCGCGTCGATGCAATTTTAGGTCAATCCCATCATCTTCTCTCGTCTGGAGTTGGCCTTGCCTTTTTTATGGCTTCGCGTTCGCATTCGTACCTGCAATATAAAGACAGCCAAATGTTTCCTCTATTAAGAGATCTTTTGTCATTGAAATCAACACTTCAACTATCCGAACAATGAGAACGATAATCATTAACATTGGGACTCCTAATGGTAATGATGCTATTTTAATATTGGCGTGGACTGAAGGATTTTCTTTGAAAGAATACGTAACTACTGTGTTTTACACTTCAAAAACCTGTCTAACAAATGTGACTTGTACATATTACTAAGTACATATTATTGTGTTTTATTATACTTTGATTAGTTTTGAATGTGAACGCTTAACCGAAACAATTACTTTACGAAAACTGCTTTGTTTTGTTTACGGACAAAATTATTGCCACAAGGTAATGATCACCTGAAATTTTAAGTTCTCTCATAATATTAACTACTTAATACCATTAACATAAATTTTGTAACTTCAATGTCGTAATACATTTATTTATTTATTAGCCGCCCAGATAAGTTCGAATTACAGTTATTCAGCCCATTGGCTTTTGTGCTTTTGTAAGCTCTAATAATATGACGATCGGCGCATACGCATGTGGTTTCGGAGAGTATTTCACAGGGTCCAAATGAAATTATACTAATTACCTAATCTCGATCACGGATGGAGGGCGGGGCGGTTCTAAATCACGGCCCGCTCTAAATCGATTACGAGTGTTACTAGCCTAGAGCTCGCCGTGGAGTACAGTCGGACAGCTTTCGGATAACGTCGCACTACTTTATTGAGAAGGATACCTATTACCTACTGTTAAAAATCTCAATCTATTCAATACCTTATCTGCAACCAGCCGGATCCCGCGACTGAAAAATAAAAGATATAACGCCTGAAAAAATATGTAAAGCAATGTATTGCTTTGTTAGACACTTAGCATTATACTTTTGCCAAGAATTGGATCTGTTTATTTTCAATACTTCGCTGACGTGGAATTAGTTTATGTCTACCTATAATTCACTAAACTGAACTATTTAACTAACTTTTACTAAACTTGAATTAATTAGCTAATTATGACAAGTATTAGTTAGTTATTTGTATGTGAGTGAAGTACATATTTATCGTATCGTGTATACTCCATTGATCTGAACTATAGATGCGGCGTAGCAAGCAGAAAGCCCCGAAATCTTTGGTAGTATTAAAATCATACTCGCACTAGCGAGCGACAGTGCGAATTCGTCCACTTCTCTCTCTTTCTCTCTCGTGTGGACAATCTCGAGTGGACGAATTGTACTACTACCATTATTTACGGGCTACGCCGTGTCTATACTCCCAAATATACTTATAAAGTCTTTGGTATACTCGTATCATAAACCTTATCCACTGCCAGTAATAATGTAGGTTCAAGACTACGTTTTGTCTCTGTCTAATGTGGGCCGGCCTTGCGCTCCTCTTTTTTGGATACAATCGTCCGAGGTTCATTGCACCTCGCCGGTACTAGTTTTGATATCTCTTCACAGGAAATAGACAAGCCTAGTGTTAATAATAAATAAACTATATGTTTTGGTTCTTAAATAAAATACTCAGTCTTTACTTTTAATTTTTCCTTTTTTTAAAACTGCACATAATATAGGTATTTATTTATTAATACTATCAAATCGTTGAGAAAATGTTATCAATGTTACTAAAAGATTTAAAATACTTTTTTGTATTTTTTATTTAAGAAAACTTCTTCATATATATTATATATCACTTGCTCTTTCGTATTATTTTTTTTTTTGTGATAATTCACTATGGTTAGTGTTTATGTAATTAATAATATGTTCGTTTTTTGTATTAACATCGTATAAATATAAACCTATTGGGCGTTATAGGATGATAGGCGTAGTTGGTCGTGTCCTAAACCACCCACCCACATGAGCAGCAAAAACGTTCGTTTTAAATTGATGAACCTTGTCTTCAATTAGGCTTTTACGCCGACATGCCATAATTTTATGGCATGTTAGTTATGATGTTAATATTTCACGCTCTACGCTCTAATATGTGATTCGATTAAAATATTCACATGCCTTCTTTTCACGTATGACTTAATTAATGTCACCTAAATATGTATGATAGTGTGACAAAGGAAAATCGCCATTGTGATTTTTCTGCAGACCGAAGCCTGTAGTTTCTTTAAAAAATAATCATTTATTTGATTTATTTAATCCTAATCCTGCTATCGGTTAAAGTAAATATATAACCTATAAAATTGCAAACCACGAAATCATCGAGAGATACCGACAAAGCTTCTAATCAGTATACGTATATAGTGTGTAAAATTGGTTAGATAATTTTATCATTGTTTGTTATGACCGCTTCGAGTATACTCATTGTCGGTCGAAGCGATAACGTTGCGATTTCCTCATGAAACGGGGTTCTGGTATTACCTGGACGGTTGTCCACGTAACCATGTATCTATATACGCGTGTCGAGAGACAGGTTGACGGTCCACTTGATGGCAGATGGCTACCGTTGTCGCCTGTAACACAAGCAACGCCACAGGTGCTGCAAGTGGGCTGCCTACTATAGTGGGATTGTGATAGGGAAATGAGCTCTAGCATCCCTTACTCACTTACCGAAACACAACAGCACATTTCACGGTGGTCTCCTGTAAGGGGGTGCCTCTAGACTGACTCCCCAAATGAGTGCGAAACGCAGTGTGCCTTGCCACTACTAATAATTATATTTTAGGTATAACTACCTATTCCTTTTAACTAAAGGCTTTAGAGAAGCATATTTCAAAACAGTGAACCCTGCATTTATGCATTTATTTATATTATAAATATACTTACATATTTCCCTTTTACGCCTCTTTGGTTCTTTCATTCTTCTGTAATGCTTTCTGCGGGAATTCTCATAAAAGGAAACTGAATATTCCTGCAGCTGTTTTTGATGAGGATGTTTGTAGTTTTCTTGAGATGTCTAACGTAGTTATATTTTTTGTCGACAGCCTGTTCGAGCAGGAGATAATGAGCTATGTGCCGGCCAGCGGATGCGGCACTGGCGTGACGTCATCACCGGCAGCGTCACCCGCGGCCGCGCGCAGCACCAGGGCACCAGCGCCACAGCGAAGGGACTTCGAGGCCAAGCTTCGAGCCTTCTATAGGAAACTCGAGAGCAAGGGCTACGGACAGGGACCAGGGAAACTCAAGTAAGTTAACTTACCAAATTATTTTCTTTTTTCTTTTAATGATTTCAATACATTTTGTATTTTGAAGAAACCAGGGGAGCAAAATACACAGCCTATTGAGGCTTGCGAGGAGTCTGGTTGTTCATCAACTTGTCCCATTAAATCATTTGTCCCAAAAAATAACAATGTCGATACATTCACACCTAGCAACTATTGACGTGAAGTTTTCAAGTACTAAGTATAACTTGTTTTGTAATAATTGTCCTGCAAATACATAATATACGCGGAACTAATAAACAACATTATTACTTTGATAGGACAACCTTTTTTCCGTGATACGACTTGAAATCATCGACCTAACCACAAGCTTACAACTAAATAACTTGACAAAGATCTAGTCTAGTCAAAAATGTTTGTTTAGTTTGAAGATATTTGTGATTGAGAGCGACCAAGACTGCGTAACAAACAAATTACGCATTATAAATAAATTATATATCTACTAGTCTTTTTGCCCGCGCATTCGTCCGCGTCCCTTGATAACAGAACTTAGTTTTAGTTGATGTCCTATGTATTTCTGAACCTCTGTCAATGTGTATACAAAATTTCATGATGATGTTTGAGTAGACGTAACAAAGAAATTTACTCCGCATTTATAATATTAGTTGGTATATTTCTTTCTGTTGTTTTATTCCGCACAAATACTAGATGTATTTTGACTCAATTTTATTTGAAACACGTTGTCAAACAAGCTTATTCTTTCATTCTTCATAAGTTATTAGACAAGACTAAACTCGCACGTTGCAAAATATTACTCCACAGATTACACATTCGTCGCGAGCACCTTCTAGAAGATGCGTTCAGAAGAATAATGTCATGCGGGAAGAAGGAGCTGCAGAAGGGAAAACTGTGCGTGCTATGGGACGGCGAGGAAGGTCTCGACTACGGCGGGCCTAGTCGGGAATTCTTCTTTCTACTCTCCAGAGAGCTGTTCAACCCATACTACGGGCTGTTTGAGTACTCGGCGAACGACACATACACTGTGCACGTATCTCCAATGTCCGCCTTCGTAGACAATCATCATGAATGGTGAGTGTTCGCCATCTTCAAAACTAAATCAAATGCTCGAACTAATGTAAAACATGATACCTACTTTTAAGACATTGAACTAAGTACCTAATACCAGATTCCTTAAAGGCAAACACATCCGTCGATTGTGTTGTTTCTTCTATTGTGTAACATCTATGGATAACAAATCGATTAAAACACGTGTCTATGGTAAGACAATGGTTTGTCAAACGGTACAGTTTATTAAGGTATCCCCAAGTCAATTCAATTGTCCCAGTTATTTGTATTTTCAAAAAAAGAAAAATAGAAAAAGGTTTTGCGGCAAAAAATATAGGCAAGAGTTGTTAACAAAGCAAATGTGAAAAAAAATATATTAGACATCGAAATTTGTTACAAAGACCACTCCGCCTTTACCCATTGCTAGTTATATTGACCCAGCACTCTATTCACGTTCGCTATGAAGCAAATATGTTATTATTTTTTATGTAATTTGTAACACAAGAAAACCGTGCTAATATCGTATTTCAAATAGCACTAAACAAAAAATAAATTGTGTATAGCGTTACTGGACAAATTTTAATTCGACTGTGACGCGGCGCCTCGTCTCGTTCCGCGCTTCTCAAATTCACTTGTATTTCTAGACTGTTGTATTTTTAGTATCAAATGCAACCGAACTCGTGCGTTCTATATAAGATTGAGAACGATACGAGACTTTGTAATGCATATTTTCTTTAAATTTTAAAAATATTAAAACAGTAACTTAATTTTAAGACCTAATGTCGTTTGGTTTAAAAAAAATATTTAGCGAATTATTAGGACGAGGAAGTTAGACGGGAGGAAATAGGTAGGTACTTGATTCGTTCGTCACACTTGGTACCCGGTAACGTTAGTGCCACCTCGTCGCTATGAATATGGGACTGTCATCTTTTTTTTAAAGAACCATTTGAATGTTTGGCCATAAATATCCCATTTGAATTGAACGTAAAAGTTCCAGTGAGTTGAATAACTCAGCGAAAAGGGTATAGCCTCAGCCACAGGCAAAGGTTAGGAGTTTTATTTATCATTTACTAGCTGCTACCCGCGACTTCGCCCACGTAACTTTGTATATTATATACTAAAACCTTCCTCGAGAACTACTCTATCCGTCGGTGAAAACAGCATGAAAATCGGTGCAGTAGTTTTTGAGACAGACACAGATAGACGCGGCGGAGGACTTTGTTTTATAATATGTAAGGATAAAGGATTTATTTGACAATTATAATTGTTAAATCTTCGTACACCTTAAAAAGTGATCTGAAAGACTTGATTTTATTAGACCTTTTACCTAGTGATAATCTTGATCATTGGGATTTGAAGGTTCCGTTTCTCCGGACGCGTGCTGGGGCTGGCGCTAGTTCACGGGTACCTGCTCGAAGCGTGGTTCACTCGCGCCCTCTACCGAGCTCTACTGAGACTGCCGCCCGCACTCGAAGACGTGGACGCACTGGACGCGCAGTTCGCAGCCTCGCTCAGATGGCTACAGGTAATTGTCGATTTCCTTAAGCCCCACCTCTCAAAAAATACCACTTATTGAGTATTCGAATTAAATAATTCGAATACTCAATAAGAAAAGGCCAAATAATATGGCTTTGATTATGTGTTCTGTTGTTTTTAGTATTAGATTTAAAATTGCTATCGGTCCGCACAAATGCAAAAGAGCGCCATCTGGCACGATTTTCTTAAACCTCATTTTTTATATATTCTTTAATAGATGGCAGCACATATTATATAAGGAAGTTGTGTGTTGCTTTCTTCGATATAATTTGGACAACTTTTCATAATCCCCAATGTTTTATCTCGGAGAAATTTGTATTGTATTTGTAGAAAAATGCTAAAATAATAGGGAATTCAGCAAGTTTCTACACTTAGAATGAGTTACATATTTTATGTAAAGATGGAAAACTTTAAAGTATAGTTTGTTAATTTTAAAAAAAATTACACCTTTACTAGTAGCAGAAGAATATTTTTTGAATTATGACCTTAATTACAATACGTTTTACACAAAAATAATATTTCTATTCCTTTATAAACATTGACACTTGAATTAAACAATGAGGCTATTAATAGTTTCGCAGTTGCATTTATAGGCCAGTGATAGTGAATACGGCGCCTGAATATCAATCAGGGCGTAACTACATGTAATGAAAGTAGTGTAGTGAGTGTGATTGTTTGTTGGTCAGTCGGCGCGGTGCGTGGCGTCGCTGGAGCTGACGTTCGCGGTGTCGGAGCGAGTGGCGGACGGGCGGGTGGTGGAGCGAGAGCTGAAGCCGGGCGGGCGCGAGGTGGCGGTGACGGAGCGCAACAAGAAGGAGTACCTGGAGCGCGTGGTGCGCTGGCGCGTAGAGCGCGGCGTGGCGGAGCAGAGCGAGTGGCTGGTGCGCGGCTTCCACGAGGTGGTGGACCCGCGCCTCGTGGCCGCATTCGACGCGCGCGAGCTCGAGCTCGTCATCGCCGGCGCGCCCGAGCTGGACGTGGCCGACTGGCGCGCGCACACCGAGTACCGCGGCGGCTACCACGACCACCACCCCGTCATCCTCTGGTTCTGGCAGGCCATCGACAGGTAACTAACTCTCTTGACTGGACAATTATCAGGCCCTTAGCACATTACGATATCACAACAAGTGATATTTGGGTATTGTTTTAAACGCTCACTTGCCAACGGGAGCGGCTCACCGATTTCACACTAAGTAATTCCATGATCACATCTTAGTTATTAGTCGTTACATGAAAATGACCTTAGGGAGATACTTCAGACGAACCTCTTGAACGAGTGGTTAGGGCTCTTGTCTTAACGCTGTGTCTCAAAAGTCCAGGGTTCGATTCCTGGCATGGTAAACTATGAAAATGAACTTTTCCAAGTCAAGTCTGGTCTAGATTTGGAAAGTAATGGCAGGGCACGCTGCGTTTCAGTCGTTTGAGCAGTCCGTCTAGCGGCAGTGATTGTCCCCTTACAGAAAACAACCGCGAAATAACAGCATGTGTGCTGTTATGTTTCACTTTCGGTGAATGAGTTAGGTTATACCAGAGACCATTTTCAGTACCTATCCCTTATCCTTGATATATCGGCAGCGCACTGTCAGCACCTGATGTGGCGTTACTTGTGTTATAAGCGACGGTAGCCACCTACCATCAAGTGGACCGTCAGCCTATCTGTCATCCTTAAACATAAAAAAAAAATCACTCATGGAAACAGAAATATTTCTCCATTCTCTCATTTGATGACATGTAAATAGACCGAATTTTAAGTTTTCTATGTTTTAGCCTTACCATCATCATCATCTATCTTCCTTACAATTTTTACTTTTAGAAATCAAAATTCACATTTTTTGTTAGTTCTATTTAGTTGTTATCAAATAAATAAAAATGGATTATTTTTCTTCAAAAAAGTAATGTTTAAAACTACTTAGATTCATTTGTAATGTTCGCAATTTTTTAAACATAATTCTAATAATCTGTAAGTGTAGGTATTGTATGTATGTATGTTCCTCCATAACTCTTAAACGAATTAACTGTTTTTTATGAAACTTGGTAGATAAATATTTAGACGTACAGGAAACAGGATAGGCTACTTTTTTCTTTTAGTTTATATTATAAATGCGAAAATATTTGAGGATGGATGGAAATTACCCAGCAGAGTTTTACGCTTAAAACTCTGCTGTTTGTTTTTGCTGAGTTTTCGGGTTTCCACCGCGAGTGGAACTCAGTTCAACTCGTAAGTGTAAACTGCATTCATGAAAATCAACAAAATAAAGAGTAGAGCGAAAAGGACTTAGCGAGGAAAAAAAAAGAGTAAAAATAAGCTCTAATTTCTAGGGAACGGAGCAGTCATTACCAAGTCTGTTTCATGTCATTTCTCTTTTGCAGTGGAAATCAACTAATCAAACTCTTTGTTGGTGGATATGTGAACTGTTTTATGTAAAAGGAGTTCATTCCGGTCGCTCATTACCAGTGTGCATTATTCATGAAATGAATAAAACTAATTAATTTTGGCACAAGCAGTTAAATAACTACATCAGAATAAAATCATTCTTTTCATTATCTCGACTCTTTTTACAAATATGTCAGATATTTAAAAAAGAATGTGCTTATTATTTATGAAAAGAGCTTAGTTTTTTATTGTACTCGTATGATACACTTATATATGTAATAATAAACGAAATACCTTTTAAATTATTTTATTCGTAAGAAATAGGTAGCATAATAGCAATAAAATCAATCTGTAGAATACTTACGTGTAAGTATGTCGAAATATCTTCAGTAAAAATGATAAGATGTGGATTGCATTCAAGATGTCTCAACAAATACATGAGATTGGCTTCATTTCCTTATCACATTACTGAACTATGTTTCAATAATGTGAGGAAATTAGAAACTAGGTAACATATTAAATTCACATAGCTCATACTCGTATTGTTTTTGCAAAAAATCCAATTTCAACAATTGCTTCTTCCTTAGATATAGGATTCACAATACAAAGTTACTCTTATTATTTATGTTAACAGACAGACAGGCTGACAATCCACTTGATGGTAGGTGGCTACCGTCGCCTATAACACAAGCAACGCCACTGATGCTGCAAGAGCACTGCGGAACAAGTTAGGGATAGGTAAATGGGCTTTAGCGTCCCTTACTTACTCACCGAAACACACACACATACTCGTCAGATACTTGTCCCTTCCATTTTTCTGTTTTTAAAGATGACAATTTATTAACAAATCTTAATTTGATTCAGGTTTACAAATGAGCAACGCCTCCGCCTAGTGCAGTTCGTGACGGGTACGTCTTCGATCCCCTACGAAGGCTTCTCCGCACTGCGCGGTTCCACTGGACCCCGTCGCTTCTGCGTGGAGCGCTGGGGCAGAGTGGAGTCTTTGCCCCGTGCTCACACCTGCTTCAACCGGCTCGACTTGCCCCCTTACCCCACGCCTCATTTGCTCTACGAGAAGTTGCTGCTGGCTGTCGAGGAGACTAATACTTTCGGCATCGAATGAACATTGGCCTAATTTCATTCACCCACTTTAAGGGTGCAGCACATATCCGACAGTAGCTTACAAAGCTCTAGGTGAATCCAGTTGTAAGCTTGTATGGAGGTGTTTTCTTTAAATGGACTGCTATAAATTATTATATTGCTCTACTAAATATTTCCCGAACGATAGTTTGTGTTCCCTATCTATAGACTTATTGTATGTATTTATTAATATATAGAATAAATTCAAACAAGCGAACGAGAGATAAGGTTTTATCGGAAGAGTTCAATGGCTCGATAAAATCAATATGCAAAAATGCATCGCAACATTGTAAATAATAGTCAATTAGCTAGTGACCATACATAAAACAAAGATAGCCTTAAGTTGTATAGTGTACTATTATCTACGTAGATCTATGTTCATCTAGCCACTCGACTCTATTGTAATGGAGGTTTTTGTACTTTGCTTTTTTTATTTAATTAATGTTTTGTGGCTGTGAAGCGGGACTCGAGTCACGCGTTTAGACATTACGCTTTTACGTCACTAATTTATATTATAATAACCTTTTGACATCTCGATACGGTATTAATACGATTGACTGAAAGGTCAGGAAAAAAAATAAGGAATATAATAACTATACCTCAGAATAATTGGCTAACAAACCCAAAAGAAGATGGATCCCTTGTTTATAATAACAATTTATAATAGATAAAAACTTTTCCTTAAAAAAATAAAAATAATGTTGAACGATCCTACTATCTTCAAAATGTTTTGTCTGCTGTTATTTCGACACAAGTAAAAGTTCACATGAAGTGTTTTTTATTGATAACTTAAATAAAATGGAACTTGTACTTTACTTCAATTGAACCCGTTTTCTGAGCCTTTCTTTCTCTCTGTTTTAAAGGGCAATCGAGATTTCCCTTGTAATTTAAGTTAACTGTAGTGGTCTATTTACTAAAAGAACTAAATTGAAAAAAGAAAAGAAACATTCAAAAAGATGTTTTTGAAATATTAAAATATGCCAATTTATGTACTTTATTCTGATCTAAAAATACATGTTCAAATATTTACACTTATAGAACAGCACTAGTCATATATTTATTATGTATTATTGAACATGTGTTGTACAAACACTCATACAAGAGCGGAATTATGTATTCACTACTTCTAGAGTGCAACTTGTATATTGTTAAGTTTAAGTTATATGTCTCGTGATTGATCATATTTGACTATATGAACCATATGTCTAAAGTTAATGCTCAAAAATTAATAAAACCCCATTTCAATTCCTTTATTTTAGAAGTTTGTATTTATTGTTATTTATTGTGTTCATAATATGATTTAAGTACATGTTTATTTCTGTAAAATAATCCTTTATCGTGTTAAAAGTATTGTTTTGTATGCAAGAAATGTTTTATGTGAAGTGAGAATTGTCAATAAAAATATTACATCTCAATGTTTGTTTTTTATTTACTCATGAAAAAATATTCACTCGAGATAGAATACCTTCCATTAGAAAGCGATCCTATATTTAACACATTATATTCAAATAGTTTGATGCATTCTCCGTTTGGGAGTTTTGATGCATACAGACAGACGAAATTATTAAGGATGCTACCGTCTCTCATTAAAAATAACAATCAAGAAATTTTTCACACATACAAAATGTTTATTTTCAAGGTTTGTGTAACAACAAAAGTAACTTTGTAAGACCTTATTTTGTTTAAACATATAACTATTTACATTTCCCAGTCTGCATTTGCCAACACAAACTCATAATATAAAATGCAACATGGGTTAATTTCTACACTAAATTGTGACAGGAGTTAACGTTATCAATGTCACTGTCCAAGTTTAAAAATCTTACTTGATATATTTAAAATGTAAATCATAAGCTGATGTGTATACATTATGAGAAAAGCTACTGTAATTAGATCAGTATGCATTATTGTTTGTGGCTAATGTATTGAAAATAAACCAATAGATAGAGTATAACGCTCCCCTTCTAATTTTATTCTGTAAGAAATGAGCAATAACGCTTGTCGTAAAAACATAACATCGATCATATCTTTTAATATTCACTGCCACCGATTTTGATTCTCGAAGACTATCAATATTAAAAATTATTCAGTTTAAATTTCAATATATATAATACACACATATGTAAATATTATGTATATTTACTTCAAAAATAACGGTAAATACAATATTTAATTTGTATTCTATCGTAACTTCAAATGGGGAGAGGTTAGCTCACTGCGAGTCTAGCCGAGAGATGGGAAATCCTTACTGTCATCAACTTTAGGCGGCGCGACCTGATTGCGCGGCTGCTGGCGCTCCTCGACGGGGGCGACTTCCTCGCGGGGAGGGCCTCGGCCTCTGCCTCTGCCGCGACCGCGACCGCGACCACCGGTGCCTCCGCGGCGCGACGCGTCGTTGAACGTGAACTCGATGCCCAACACACGCTTCTGTCTGCCCACGCGTTGCGGGTAATCGGCCAGTTCATACTCGTCGTCCGAGTCGTCATCTTCGCCGCCTTCCTTCTTGCGCTCCAGCAGCACCAGATTCTTCCACTGGCTCAGGTCTTCACCCTCGCCGGCCTTGCGCAAGTTGTATTGCGGAGCGGTGCGTTGGGCGCTACGCAACGCTTTGTACTCGTCGAGGGTCAACTCGCGAGGCTCCTCCTCGGTCGGGGCTGCGCGCTCGGCCTCGGGCTGCTGCGCGTCTCCGGCGGCCGCGGTATCATTCGGTTTCTCCTCGGGCGCGTCACCCTCGGAGCCAGTTTTGTTCATTTCGTCAATGTCATCTTTCAAGGTGCCCCAGTTGTGAGGGCCGCCTCCTTCGCGTTTGTCCACCGGCTTCACGCCCGTCTTGTCGGAGCCCGACCTCCTGTCGAACTCGCGTTTACCTCGGGTATCATAACCTGGACGCGGCCCGCGCTGTCCGTCACGGTCGCGAGAATCACGCGGCGGTCTGGGTCCTCGACGCTCTGCGCCATCCGGATTGTCACTGAAGTTGCGCCGCTCGTAATTAGGCCTGCGGTCGCTAAACTCCCTCCTCGGCGGTGGTCGCGATGCGCCATCCTTGTTCTCGACGGCACCGTTCTGCGGCCTATCCTCGCGGGGGCGACGCGGGGGCGGACGTTCAGCGTTGCGATCGTTCGGTCTTGCAGGACCCTTTTTTTGTTGATCAATCTTAATTTCCTGCGACTTTACATTCTGAGTCTCCTTTATGCCTTTCCTCACGCCAGGAACATTACCACCCTTCGGTTTAGTTTCGGGTTTCCCCTTATTTTCCTTCTCCGCTTCTTTGGTTTTCTTTTTTTGCTCTTTTGCTTGCTCTCGTGCTTTTAACGCATCAAGAGGATCGGACTCATCGTCCAAGAAAAGAGCGTACCTATTATCGACTCCCACACCGTAGGAATTCTCCATGATGCTCCTCTTGATGGTTTAACCACTTATCACTGTGATGATATTGGATTTAATTCCGCGCACTTAGTAAGGCGACATTTTGTCTTTATATTGATTACTATTTAATATGGCGGATGACCCCACTAGCACGCCATACATATGACGAAAAAGAATAGACAATGAACAATGAATGAAAATGGCGGATTTGTAATTTTTTTCTTGAAAGTCGATAACCTTGGTTTCAAAATTATTGTCTATGGATACTTCCACTTTAGACAAATATACTCTATAAGAATAAATTAATGTTGAATTTATTTTTATGGTTTTATTTTTTCCAAATAAACATTTGCTTTTAAATTTAAATTAAGCAATGCACTTTTAATATTATTTTTGAAAACTCTATTTAAGTATGTCATGTTGACTCCAAATGAAAAAAAAATTATGGTTGTACTGTACTTACTTGTACGTGCTTGTTTCCACAGAAATCGTAATTTAAGTGAAAGAACAATCGAAATTGATATCGATCGAAGTTAATAAACAAACATTATCGCATATAATATTCATCCTCAAATTCATAAAGTATTGGTAGCGAGAATATAACTACTCTTTACCAATCTTCATGGATATATTGTTCTGTGGAACAGACCCTGTGAAAGAATAATCAATCATGTAAGTAAGGAGGGTAGAGACAAAGAGGACAATCTCTGTATTAAAAGTGTCCGTCGAAAGATGATAAATTGATGGCGCTAGTGAGGCTAGTGACAGTAAACAATTCAACCAAAATTCAACTCGGCGCACTTCACTCCGTCAACTACTGCTACAATCATTCCATAGTCTCAAACTCTCTTTGTTCACACTAGCGCCATCTCTATTTATTGCATTTAGTTGCCACTTTTTCAGTTTAACAACCATGTAAGATGGCGCTCCTTATCTCTACCCTCCTTACATGTAAGCATAGAATGGCATAGAGAATGGAGGTAAAAAAGACCATAATATATGAAAGTCGTGTCGATCGGCTACCATATTATTAAACAAGAGGCACTGTAGTAGCATTCGGGTGATTTGCTAGAAACCGGCAGCAATGCAATAAAATGAATCAATACCAGAGTATAGTCAATATCAATATCAATCAATACTAATAATAAATCTGTACTTAAGTGTAGGTATTGTATGTATGTATGTTCCTCCATAACTCTTAAACGAATTAACTGATTTTCATGAGACTTGGTAAATAAACATTTAGACGTACGGGACACAGGATAGGCTACTTTTTGCTTTTTAACGCGGACGAAGCCGCAGGCACCAGCTAGTAAGATAATAAAGCTATTTATTAATTATAAATAGTCAGCGCTCGGCAAACTCAACAATGTTATACTCTACTGTGTTATACTCACCGACTACACTGCGCCATGATCCCTTTTTAAAGTGTGACGAACGTTGGCAATGGACCATCCTGGGTTCATCACACTGCGTCCTTTAGACTATGAGCGAAATGTTAAAATTTCTAATGTGCTACAAATCTAAAATTCTGTGCGAACACTACATTTGCACTTTCTGAATTAATAAATGAAATGGACACGCTCTCATGTAATACCTATCATTACATTTATGGAACAGAAGCAAATATTTTTTGCCGTAGTCCCATTACCTTTAAAGTATCGTATAGTGGCATATACTTTTTTTTTATTGCCCATAAATTCAGAATTAAGTAAAATTTATTTGTCGCCAAGAGTGACCACAAATCGCAATATATTTAGTTACGTTTGATTTGTTGGCTAGTAGTGGTTGATTTTTTAAATTATAAATAGAAATGTAGCGAATTATATGCTCAATAGCATAATATGAACATCTCAAAATTTGAAAAACGCAAAATGTGTTAATACACAAAATGTGCAAAAAGCAAAATATAAAAATTAAATGTATCTATAGACCTATGTAAAAATTTCGTGCTCATTGAAAATGTATATTATTCTTTCCATAAACCTTTCCATTAATGAATTTGCTTTGCTTGAAATACCTAAAGAAATTTTGAAAAACCTATAAGTTTCCAAGTACAAAAACACCTTAGAATAACAACGCCTAGAACGATAGTTTCATATCAAAAGACTGGCGAGTTTGAGGCACAAATTTAATAGATGTATGCGTAAACCACACGTAATGAGTACGCTCGGTGACACGCACACAAGTATACAAAAAATGTTGAATACTATGAGCACTATGACGCGAGTGACACGAGCTGTTCGCTTACCAAGCTTATACGGCTTGGTAAAAGTTGCCTCACTTTTCGTCCGTGTACTCGGTTTCTAGGCGTTGTTATTCTAAGAAAAACACCTTATACAATACAATTTTCTTTTATTGATAGATAATAAATATAATAAGACCAAAAAGACATTATTACGTTTCGAGGCAACGTGGTACAAAAAAAAAAAATTAGAATTTTATTTACATTTAGAACCCGAGGCTGACCCTAGACATGTGTCCATTAGCAGTCCACATACCAAGTATGGATCACAATCAGCTGCCGGTCTTCTATCTTCAAAGAACCCTGAGTCTTTTTCTTTAATATTCCTTGGAAGACGAATTGATGCTTTCCTGTTTGCTATCCCCCATGAAAATTTCTCAAAGGGAGCAGTTTCGAATTTTCCCGATAGTCTCATCCTATTGGTGGCTTCATCATTACCGTAATTTTTCATATGCTTCATATGATTAGCTTCTAGTTTTTTAATACACTCCTCGACAAATTTGTAACCTCCTTTGCTTCGCATTCTCTTTGTGCTGAAATTATGATGCATTCCTGAGCCTGGATGCTGCATTCCCATCGGCTTAGGGTGGTAAGTAATAGCAACGCCATAGTCTTCTGCTACCCGAGCCATAATATATCGAGACATCCATAAATCATCTGCGGCTTTAATGCCCATCGATAAACCAACTTGCCACTCCCAAACAGCGTACATCACTTCTGCATTCGTTCCTTCAAAATCAAGTCCAGCATAAAGACAAGCATTAGCGTGAGCAACGGATAAATCTCTACCTACGATATACTTTGCTCCTACTCCACAATAGGAGTACTCGTATTTTACAGCTGGAAAACCTCCTCCCTTCGGCCAACCCAACCCCCAACCATCAATATCTAACATCATATATTCCTGCTCGAGCCCAAACCACGGATCCTCGGCTTTATGAAATTCGACTAAATCATTACAAAACTTTCTATGGTTTGTTGGCGCAGGAGCTCCAGAACCTCCAAGATACACTTCATTTAGTACTATTACGTGAGGTGCCATTCTGAATGGGTCTTGGTATACCGCTATTGGTTTCAAAACTGTGTCAGAGTTGTCAGTCGCAGCCTGACCGGTCGAACTTCCATCAAAAGCCCAATTCGGTGCTGCCGCTGCACAATCAGGTACACAATTCATAATTCTGTCTTTACATCGCATATTAATACCAGAACCATCTATCCATACATAAGTTGCTAAAATTTTGTTACAAGGTAGAGGTAATCTCAAATATCTGTCCATTATTTTTCTATTCATAATGTGGTTAATATTGCATTGATTTAGTAATCGTTTTGGGGTAATAATAACTTTCGCGAAATTGAAAAACACCGGCACACACTTTACCATACTATGCATTTTGGTTGCTAAAATATATCTAAACATGAAAAATTGGTTAAAATTTATTTAGGTATTTATTATTTACTTATTAATTTATTTACTTGAAATTTATGGTTTATTTGATTTTACAAAATGATATTTGACAATAACGAAACAAATTTAAAAGTGGCATTACAGCTGTTCTAATCATAGAAAAATGTTTTAATGAATTTCCTTGGCTACCAGAAAAAAGTGTGCATCAAAAGAGGATTCAAAGCATTTTCTCATACACGGGAGATCCCTTGTATGAGCAAATAATGTGTTACTATTAAAGGCAGGTTTCTGCAAGCAAAGCACATACTCTATAAGGATCACAATCACCCGCAGGTCTCCGGTCTTCCAAAAAACCTTTCCCTTCTGAAATTACATTCCGTTGAATTCGAATAGAAGAACTTCGGTCCGCTATACCCCATTTACAAGAATCAAACGAAGCCGTTTCAAATTTTCCTGTTAATCTCATCCTATTTCCCTGACCATCACCAAGTCCATATTGCTCCATATGTTTTTTGTGTTGTTGACATAAAATATTACATACACGTTTAATTTCATTAATTCCTTCATCACATCGCATTTTATTAGTGCTAAAGTTGTGATGACATCCTATTCCCGGTTGATATTTACCCATAGGTTTGGGATGATAACTTATTTTAACTCCAAAATGTTCTGCAATCCTAGTCAGAATGTACCTACCAACCCATAAATCATCGGCAGCTTTAATACCTGGAGTCGGTCCAATCTGAAATTCCCATGACCCTTTCATAACTTCTGCATTTGATCCTCCATAGTCCATTCCAGAATAAGTACAGGCCCTAAGATGGCATTCCACAATATCTCTACCAGCAACATGTTCTCCAACGCCACAATAGGAATATTTTGCTTTGCTATATGGAAAACCGCTCTTAGTAGGCCAACCAATCGGCCAATTGTCAGAATTAAACATTGAATACTCTTGTTCTATTCCAAACCATGGTTCCTGATCAGAAATGTTACTTAGAATTTTTGCGCATTGAGCTCTGTGATTTGTTTGCGTTGGTTTTCCATTTCCATAAAAAGTTTCGCACAATACAATAACATGAGGACTTCTACGAAATGGATCCAAATATACTGCACAAGGTATTAAAATTACTTCAGAGTCTTCTGTTTTGGCCTGTCCAGTTGAACTTCCATCAAAACCCCATTTGGGTACGGCTGATAAGTTACAAGGTGGCTGTTGTAGCAACCGATCCTTTGATCGCATATTAATACCACTTCCATCAATCCAAATATATGTAGCAAAAACTTTGTTATCTGGAATTGGTAAGTTTAAATAACGTTTGAGATGAGAGTCCAATCCCGTTTTAATATCTGCACCGCCGCAAGATAAATTATAATCGCTCAATTTTCGTAATGTTGGTTGTCGTAAATATTTAAAACTTTCAATAAGCCTTTTATAAATAAAAAATGAATTTACTTTTGCCATTAGAAATAAAATACACAAATATATAAACCTCAAAAAGTCGTTCTGAGTGTAATTTTCATTTTCTAGATAGCTGTTTTAATTATTTTTTTATAAAATCTGGTTGGCTTTTTGTGGTTTTATATAAAAGTTAAATTATATTTTGCATTTCCCATTTTTGTAAAAATTTGAAGATTTTTTTATGAGATACTATACATTTTCTATAAATGTTTAAGTGGACATTAGGTGGTTTAATATTTAAAATTTAATTTAAATAATTGTTTTCAAATCATTTTTCTTGTGGAACTTTATTATGTTAAGATTATCCAAGATGATTATACTAATTATCATTTATCTTGTAACCAAGGAACAAAAAGTTCATCTTCTTCTTCTTTATGGCGGCTGTAAGCCCGCTGTACACAATGGGGCCAAGGTGTTGGGTCAACATGTTGGGCTAACGTGTAGAGAGATACTTGTATGTGTAGACTGTACTGTATACTGACTGACTGTACTGTATAAATAAATAGCCGCAGCTACAAGAACTTCTACGTCCATCTTTATCGAAGCGCCAATGCAGAATGATCAGAGCCAATGTGTAAACAGCTACTTTGGGGATGCATCATTTTGGCCCCACATGGCCCAACACCTTGGCCCCATGTGTACAGCGGGCAGTACACAGTCATGTGGCCTAGGTGTTGGGCCAACGTGTAGAGAGATTTTTGGCGGTATGTTGGATTAATTGGTCTAGTTGACGCCAACATTGGCAGGGCAACCGAATAGTGTCGGTTTTTCGTGCACACATCAAAGGATCTTGGCGCGCTCCGTAAACAGCGTTCACACATTGGCGTCTCTTGCCACTTTTTCAGTTTAATACTCATGTAAAATGGCGCTCCTTATCTCTACCCTCTTTAATTTCGGCTCATTTTGGGAATGGCCGTTATCTGCCAATGTCGCGTTATGACTGCGTTTTGTGAATAACATATAAACTACGCTCCTTAATATAAACAAAAGGAGAATTACACTCATACAAAAGGAGCGACTTCATGTTGATGGGACGAGGGATTTATACAGGGACACAGGGCGTCAACAAAGTGCGCTCCGGCATTAGCTCCGCTGAACGGAGCCCGCTCGGAGCACACGGGTGTGAGCCTTCTTGGTCCCCAACAACAATCCGATGGGACGAGGAAAGGCCGGTGAGAACCACCGGCCCCCGAGACCCCCCGGACCGTCGAGGGTGATTTTATTCCATTGATGAGAATGGTGTCTGCGGACATCGCTAGTATTAGTTGCATCAAGTTCCATGTACATACGCTCCATAGCCTACACTGCCAAAATGGCGTTTTTCAAATGAACATAAAAATAATTTAACAGCAACCTGTCCAGTGCTTATACAGGTCAGTGGGCTACCCCATACAAATGACGGATAATTTCGTGTACCATTTTGAAACGCCGCCGTCGGAAGTAATCAGAACTAATTGTGATGTTTGCGTATTTTTATTTCATATACGCATGTCGGAATTATAGTTCCAATTACTGTCACTCCATAGCCCACTATAGCCTACAGTGCCAAAATGGCGTTTTTCAAATAGGCATAAAAATAATTTGACAGCAACCTGTCCAATGTATACAGGTCAGTGTCATTGGTCATAGTTCCACAGCATGCATAGATCACATAGACTTATAACCCTATACAAACTTTGTGCTCCGTGTGTTTTCACTTTACTGCCTACACTTCCTCAAAAAAGTTTTGTATTTAATATCACTGGTGATTAATACATTTTGTCTGGATCTGAATAAAGTGAGCTGTCAGTCTAAAAATTAATAACATTCGCTCTTATTAATAGTCTGTGACAAAATACAGAATATATATAAACTCTTTGCCCGCTTGGGAGTATAATAATTTTATGAAAATAATAATGTTATAAAAGTAATATAAGAGTAAATTTATAAACCAGTAAACTTTTGTATTACTTCATACTTCAATAATCACTGGCTAGTAATCATAATTACTACTTCAATAGTTTCTAATAATGGTAACAGATGTCGCAACATTAATGAGTTTTCTAAGTTATGGTGCACATTTTACCTTCAAATAAGTACGCCTCGATACATTGTAGACTCATAGTCACGTGAGGCATAAGAATTTATTAATTATCAATTAATAAATAATTATAATCACTTTAACGAAATGTTAATATTTATTACATTAAAATTTAATCTAACCACCCAAAGTGGCGCCATCTGTTGTCACAGAATCTAACATTCGTGTTAAGTGAAGGTTATACAAGTGTATCTGTTACACAAATTTCAGTCTTAACGTAAGGAAGTAAAGTGCTTTCTGAAGAATGTAATGGTTAAGTTAAATCCTATTGGGTGGTTGGAGTGGAGGAACCTCTCTGCGATTGCATGCAACAAATGAACATACGGCAGAAACGTGTACGGCGAAGTGCGATCGACTCGTCGATGCGCAGATGTCTCGCCGCTCTTGTCAATTATTAGAAATTTATCGAAACGCGAGTGTAAATAAACAACATAATATTTCTCATTCAAACCAATAACGAAGTGATGCTTTATGTTTGTTTAATTATTGTGTCGATTGTAAGTGGAGCGTTTGAAAGAAACCGTAACCGTCTCTCGCAATGACAAGGGAGAGCATTCTGTTACCTTTAGAGAAACCGGAGGCATTAAAATGTTTCATGCGGTCTAATTGATGCTATTTTATACGAATAAGTGTATTTATTGCTTCTAAGGACTGTTGTGAATCGTTTGGTGACACTTGTAGTAAGTTTTCATTGGTTCGGCTCGGTCGTTAGTCGTCTACACGTTAAAATGAGTGTTTTAAGTGGTTTGAGCAAGACTGACTTCAAAACGGCAAGTGATGGCCTCGTGGAATTATCCGAGGAGCGCCTTCGCAGCATCATGCGTACGGAGCCTATCACGGATGTTTATCACGTAGAGCAAACTCCATTCGCAAGGTCTGTTCTCTATTCAAAATGTCACTT
Organism: Synanthedon formicaeformis; assembly: GCA_945859745.1. Lineage (NCBI taxonomy): Eukaryota > Metazoa > Arthropoda > Insecta > Lepidoptera > Sesiidae > Synanthedon > Synanthedon formicaeformis. Next base: position 1,959,403 of record OX243956.1, on the reverse strand, counting down.
GTCACATTTTTAAGTCGAGTCAAAAAAGTTTACTTAACTTATAAACTTTTTCTTGCCGATTTATTTAACGCTTTTTTGCATGCCGCTCATCAACATATCGCTATACAGTGGAAACTCATCAATATTAAAAATTGTCCATTCACTGCCAATCACGTTTTTATACTGTGCCACTAGTAAAAACTAATTTACAACTTTCATTCATGAATTTATACATTCATTTTATAAGATACAAATTTTTGTCATATTGGGTTATATTATTGTAGTTTTTTTTTCGATAATAATAATATACAGCCCATGTTACTCGCTGATAATCTAGCTTTCTATAGGTTAATGAATGAAATTTTAAAATTGGTTGAGTGTTTTTTAAATTTATCCATTATAATCATACAACATACAAAAAAATATTTTTTCATTTTTACAATTTTGTGTGGAAATGTAAATTTTGTCTATTCCAAAACAGTAGATTATTCATTTAAAATTATTGACTACTAGACTGATCCACTTGGCTTCATCCCAGGGAGCAATTGCGGAAATTACTATATAAATAATACCTATATGCCTTATGTCCATCTGGAATAACATGCCTTTCAAATAGTGAAAGAATTTTTCAAATAGTTGCAGCAGTTCCAGAGATTACTCTCCCTCCACATATAAACAAAGATACAAACCCTTTCTCTCTTTATAATCCATACTAATATATAAAGCTGAAGAGTTTGTTTGTTTGTTTGGTTGTACACGCTAATCCAGGAACTACTGATTCGAATTGAAAAATTATTTTTGGGTTGGACAGTCCATTTATCGAGGAAGGCTATAGAGAACGCGGACGAAGTCGCAGGCACCAGCTAGTCTCTAATATATATAAAAATTTCTTGTCACATGTTTGAGGCCAATGAACTCCTAGAAAGTACTGAACCAAGTTTGATAAAACTTTGTAACTATATGTAATTTGGTCCAACGATAGGATAGTTTTTATGTTGAACCCAGGCAAAGCTGGGAGCATGTAATAGCTAGTATTAGTAAAGATATTATGAACATGACAAAAAATTTTTCGTGTTCCATGATTGCATCTTAAATGGTTTTAAAAATAATTTAAACTCATTGTAACAAAAAAAGAATTTGATAATTTGTTAATCTATTTTATTAACTCATTCACTTAATCTATACTAATATTATGAAGCGAGAAGATTTGTATGTTTGTAATGAATAAACTCAAAAACTACTAGACCGATTTTAAAAATTCTTTTATCTGTAGAAAGCTACGTTATCCGCGAGTAACATTGGCTATAAATTTTTTAAAGTTAAACGGGCGAAGTCGCGTGCAACAGCTATAGTACAATATTATGTACTAGTTAATATCTATAAATATACAAAACATTATGGTCTAATTAATACAAGCTTTTTTTAGTTAATAATTTTCACATTTGAATACCTAATTATTGTTGTTTATACAACAACTAGCTAGGGCCCGCGACTTCGTCCGCGTTGAACGATGAAAGGTACCCATGTCCTTTCTGGTGTCCCAGACAACGTGTATGCAAAATTTCATGGTAATCGGTTCAGTAGTTTTTGCGTGAAAGTGTAACAAACAAACAAACTCATGTTCACATTTATAATATTAGTAAGGAAGTAAGGATTAATTACCTACACTTATCTAATTGTTAAAACGACCTTGACATCTATGAGAAGAACAAGTTTGTTTGTTTATATGAACAATTATTATTTAATTAAATATTGACTTAATGGACATCGGTCAAAAATATTTGAGTATTTGTTTGTTTTGCCTATTATTGGTTGTTTGTATGGTTCAGTTTACTTACATCAATATTTACTGTTTACTGAATTATAATTTTTTTTTAAATTAAATCTATCATTTAGTTAGACAGTTAATATAATATTCTAACATGTTGCAAATAGAAATATTGCTTTATTTAATTTTATTAAAAAGTTTATTTAAAAACTTAAAGATTTGATATGATATCTCCGACTAGACATTGAAAATATTTAGTTATGAGACCAAGCAACACAATTTTTACAATTTCTGATACCGAGTCAAGGAACAATAATTGTGAATGTTTCATCCAAGTCTTCTTTTATTAAATGGTGGTTCTTTTGTTTGTCTGTTTTTTGTTTCCAAGTTTTGCGGAGTCTAATTTTGCTGAGATTTTATTTAATTTGGATCCAACGATTCAATTCTCGTACAATATTTTCTAGGTTTAGATAGAAGATAGTTACTAAAAGTTTTTTTTTTGTTTTGGCCTGTAAAAATATTAATGTTGCATAGTAATACTGAAAAAATTACGTTTGTAAAAAACATGCATAATAATATAAGTAACTATTTTCACAATCGGTATTTTATCACAATCGGTATTTTTACAAGAAATGCATATTATGCCACTCTTTAAAATAATTGTTTTTCATTTATTAAATAATAAAAATGTATTTTTTTTTTTAAATTGAGTCCATTGAACTCTACAGTGAAAATTGTCAAAGGTTGTGTGCTCCAGTAACTATTTGTAAAAATTATTTTAGGTAAATGAGTTCTTAGGTCAATGTCTATATTGTTAGTAGGATTCGATAGTAGTGAAACGGTGAAATGGTCATTTATTATTCATTAAATAGGTTTCAAGGCAACTCTTTTTAATTGTCAGTATTTGACTACTTTTACTACACTTTCGAAAAATAAAAGAAGAAACCCCTAAAGAATTTTAGGATACCATTCTTTTTGTCATGGCTTTAAAAATAAAACAACTAACAAGTAGATATTAATTTATTAAATATCATTGCACATACATACATATGTGTATGTCTCTGTGTGCAAGGTCGTGCGCCGGCCTTTTGACGTCGCTGCTTCGTCGTTGGACGTCGTCATTTATCGGTCGAACTCGTAAACTTTTCTCGCTCGACTAATTGCACTTTTTGTTTGATCAACTGCTATTTTCAAAGCACCCCTGTCCCCTCGCAGTCCCCTCTCGAGGCCGACCGATCGGAACTGGTTTGAAGCGGGTTCCACATGATTGTGAATCGATTTCAATTCCCTTCCCGCTGTAGGTCGTTTTGTGACAGTTTTTTTTTTTGTGCATTATTTAAACAAATACCTCTTATATTGTGTAGTTAGTTTGTATGAATGTGTCCCTGCTTATATGACACTTGAAAAATGCATCTTTGCAAAGATTGTGTTGGTCTTACAGACACAAGCAGCTGTTCCTCTCCATTTTGTCAAATTTTGATTATTTTATGTTTATTTATTTATAAATGCTAACTTAAATTAAAAATTACAGTACTTAATCTAGCACTCTGTGAACAAAAATAATTGATTTATCATTAATTTATCATTTATCATTCTTTCACTTACAACAAAATATAGGTATCTAATCCATGCAATCCATGCATTGAATATTAACTTGGTATTAAAAGTTTAATCTGCGTTCAATTTACCTGTTGGGAGAGTAGAAAATAAAATATAATGTACTCACTTTGACAAGTATATTAGTTCTAGATTGTTATGAACATTTTATGATAATGTACATAACTATATAAAAAAAGTATGTGGAATACTTTAGGTCCCAAAACATGCTATAATTTTAAGGATGTATAGCATGTGTTTTAAGGATATTATAGCATTAAGGGATATTAAGTTTACTTAATTAACTTCAGTCAGTTAGGATTAATTTAAGTGAAATTGATAATTTGAGCATGCGGTTACGGGCGCGCGGGCTCGAAGTAAATGAAAGGAATCATTCAACAGCCCCAAGCAGTTGTTAGCAATTTCTCCGCGACGACGACGTCGCCCAGGGCGGCCCGTTTCCCGGGAGCCTGGTGTGGTGATAGCAGTTTTTGCTCGTCCGGCGTCGGCGCTGGCGAGATGTAATCGTGGACTTTCTACGGCTGAGTTGGTCGCCGAGGCGGTTTCACTTTCGTGCGACGGCGGAATGCGGCCGGACCTCCGACCCGCGCACGCCGCTGCGTGTCACGGCGCCCTCTCCCTGCCTCCCTGACGCCACCCTTATTGACGGTTTAAGAGAGTAACCACTTATACAGTTCCGCTTCTATCAGTCGCCTATTTTTATTTTAATGAAACTGTAATAAAACATGTAAGGGAGTAACTACATTTATTTAGCTTTTGTGTAAGTAGCTAGTCCGTAATTTTGATTCGACTGGCGGCCCGAATACCTCGAGTGGACACGGATACCGACCGGTGAGCTATCCGCGCTAATATCTTATTCGTGTCATTAGTGCGAAATGCCAGCCGTTTGGCACCGTCCGGCGGCGGCGCGGCGTCGGCCTCAGCGTTCCCTCGCGGCCGATGCACCGCCCCGAACGAACCGCAGCTAAATTCGAGAGCGTTGCATCACGCATCACTTTCGGTTTCATTTGTCACGCGGTTATTTTAGATCGAGTGTTGATTATATTAGAACACCGTTTTTAGCAGCCGCGACCCGCTGCCCGCTCGGGCCATGTTAGTCGCACGACCGTTCGGTTAGAATGCGACTCGGAACATGTTTAATTAATTAATGTCTGTAAATGTGACCGTGTTTTATTCAAATGAGACAATAAGTGCTAAAAGAGGACGCGGTAAAGCTAACAGCGCACTACAAAGTCGCTCGCAAGTATGCGACAACTCTAGGCGGGCTTATGTGGAGTTTGCGGAACGAAACCCGATCCGCACACACCGGCACGCGAGCGAGGCCGACGCGACGCGCATTGTCGGCTAAAAAGCAATTGATCTTACATTTAATTTTTAATCTTTTCGTCGCGCCTTCCGTTCCCACACGGGGTTTTTAATACCATAGCATTCGAAGTATACGTGAGATGCGAATATCCGGTCTCGCCGGTTCTGTCCAATATAAAAATAGATGTAGTCGAGGGTTGAAGAGGTGGTGTCCGGTCAGTGCACGAGTTCGTCACGCTTTGCGGACGCACCGGAATGCGCTGCGTTCGCAGGCGGTCACGCCTCCCGTCGGCAAGGCCGCGAAGCCCCTCGGACGAACGCTCACCTGCATTAGATGTTGCGGGGCGGTCGCCCATGCGGACCGCAGGTTGCGCAAGCGCAGCGACACCTCGTCGCACGTGGGCGATCGCCCGACCCGAGAACAATTGAGCCTCTCGTATAACGACAACGAGCGTTGGAATGCGGGCTTTTGATATCGATTACAAAATTATAACGGTTGGCCAATGTCAACACGGCACCCATATTGGCGACGCCGTGATTGTCTTTATGGTAATGCGTAAGCGTATGGTGATCGAGTGTGGCCGGTGCCTACTGCGTAGTGCGTAGCGTTCGTCGCTTGACGGCAAGCGTAGGCGACTAGATTTTCCGACGTTCGTGTTGGGCCACTCGCGTTATGTAGCCGCGCAGCAGTTGCGTAGCGAAAGTCTTGCCGACCTTCAGTGTCTAGATATGGGCGGTAATAGGTACCTCGGATCTTGAGACACCTAATTACGATTCGAGTAGAAACGGCTCGCATTAACATGCTGTCGTGTGCTCGTTGGGTTCAATTTAATAAACACGAAGCGATTCTGTCTCAGATCTCGATTTCGTTTCAACGTTTCTTTATTGATGGTCCCTAGAGATATTTGGCAGATTTTAAAGAAATTGTGCCAGCAGCATCCCATTGAACCCTTGAGGTATTTTGAATATCTCCACCAGATTGATTACAGCGCCTGAGGATCATAGATAATCGGATATGTATCGGTTAGTCAACGAACGCCTCGCCTGTGTCCGTATTGACATTATTTTCAGTATGCAGTGACTATGCACAGTATGCACGCGGAGCAGATACAAATCTTATCGGTTTTACTTTATGTATGCAACCAATTTTAACATATATCTGAAAAATGTTGTATATTCTCTGTTCTTAATTTACATCAACGCTAAGAGATCGCTTATCGGACTTCAATAGCGCGGGTGGAATGTGTATAATTTATTGGCTCGTTGGTTATCTGGAAAAATAGTGCATTAATATCGTGCCGAACAAAAGTGCTGAACAAAATTCTCTCGACCATCGTCGACCGGCCGACGTATGCGTGAATCATTGAATTTAAAGACTAATATGATGTAATGTATTATTGCGACGGGGTCTTCCCGTGGAGAAATTCGGCCACGTCCTTATGGGGATTGCAAAATTTACATATTAACAGACTTGTAATAAGAAATGCGTGTCAACATTCAATTATGTGCATCGAAGATTATATCTTCATAAATAACAAGTTTTTTTTTTAAATAAGATTAATGTTTGTTGTATTACACAACACGAGATTATTGGCGGAGAAACGTCTGGAATTTTCTTTGTGCGTTATGTTAGTGTATTCTGTACCTACGCGTGACTCGCTGATATCTATTTTATGAGTCCCCTTATCAGCACGATATTATCTCGCGTCGCAAATTCTACATACTTGTGTATCTTGGTGTGTAGAGGAGTATCTGTTGGTGCTAATATTGACGTGTCTCGGTTACATTGTTTGCCCTCTTGATGGATGCGGTTCGTTCGAATGTTGACGCTCTGTTTACAAACTGCTCCCTTCCCTAACCTTGAACGGAGTTCACTGGCTTCGGCATTCGTACTCACTATGCGCCTTTTGATTGTGTGTTTCCGGAGTATTTTCGTCCTCTGCCAGGACCTAGGACATTACACGTCACGTGCATCCCGATCCCGGACGATTAACAAGACCACCCCTCTGTATATTTGTACCGTTGGAGCAGTATATGGATATTTATTTATACGCGCGTATAACGAGATGTTCTTCACAGAAATAGTCGTACAAAATTGTTTTAGTACTCGATAATGTTTGAATGAATTAAGCTTTATGGTCGACTCTTTAATTTGGAACTAATACAAGTGTCAGCGGTGATGGATCTTATGAGAGGCAGCGTCGTATCGGTGCAGAAGGCGGCGTTTTCCAACATTCCTCGGGGAGAATTTATCGTGCGTCGACCGGCGCTGCGTAAATATAATTAGAGAGGCTATTTATCAGCTCGACGGAAGGGCGCACACTATCGCCGCTGTAAATCTCGCGTTTATTCTGACGGCTCAATCCGGCGAAGAAATGGAATGTCACATAGTCGCCCGGCGGAGTCAAGGCGAATTTGTTCGGCGACCGCGTGGATCTATCCCCCATACGTTACAATCAGCTCGGATTACGCCGGCTCTGCTCTGACCGGTTATTTGCGTATAGTGGGATAGACGAGACGGACGGTCGCTATCCGTCTTCGGATTTAGATTAATTTATGACGGTTCTAAGTTATCGGTATTAAATTTAGACCTAGGTACACATTCCGTTAGGCATAATTTGCCTTGTGTGAATCAAACTTAATAGGATAATTTCTTATAGAGATTCGGATATCCTTAGGAAGGGATAGGGAACGGGGCTCTAGCATTCCTTACACACTCATCGAAATACAACATTTAGAAGATGGATAGAGACTAGAGGTTGCTGGGTATCGTAACCCAGCAACATTGATGACTGAATAGAATCGCTATTATGCAGTAATTACAGCTATGTGCGGCTAAGTCTTTATGGATGCTCCTTTCCAGTCTGGTAACCACGTATTCCCACCGTTTAAATTAATTGTTATGCGTGTTAATTAAAGCGTCATCCAATGTAATTAAAAACACTGTTCAAGAAGTTCTTTTGTAGTTTTTTTTTTTCGAGCAACAGATATCTTAAGTCAGGAATATATTCAGAGTTATAGTTAGTCCAATTGATGTATTCAACAAATTTGCGACCCAGACTTAAATAAGATGAACCCTCTAGATCAAAGAGACATACGATATTGTGATCATGACCGTTTGTCTTGTTGAAGAAGTTCGAACCTTTTTCTAGAAGGCGATTCCGTAGCACTATATGAGTAATGACTGGTTGTAGGCAAGTATAAGCACACATTATTGTATAAGCGGGTTCGCGAGGTGGTCATGCTCACCGCAACACATTAGCATAAACCATGCAGGATATTACATCGTCCCACAGCACTACTCCTCGTGGCTTACAGAGACGCGAGACTACCTTAATGTCCACCTTAAATTAACTCTTCTAATAATAAAATTACTGTACAGTCGAAAACAGAGAAAGTTTTAAAAACGTGTCGTTTGATTCAGATAGATATGAAATTTAGGAACGAATTTCAATAATAAAAAAAATGCTATAAGTAATAATAAAACAACCTTAATAATAAGCTAGCTGTGTCCCGCGGTTTCACTCGTCTTTTAATTCAAACCGACTAATTAAGGTATGCATATTTCGACTCTTCTCAATAATGCTCGTTTCTGATCGACCGCATACGCGTTATTTCTACGTTTTCGCTTAGCGTTCTGTCTGATTTATTTTCATTTTGCTCGATTTCTAAGTGTCACAGAGTGATGATAAATAGCTTTACAACTTGGAAAATTGGGCTAACTATCAAAAGCAAAAAGATTTTTTTTTATCCTACTGGTATGGTATCAGCGCACTATCAGCAAGGGGTAGTATAGATTTATTAGTTTTTAAAGTACCCAGAATAAAATGTCTGTCTGCAAATTATATAACTACCATTTGGTCATCAAGTCACGGATGACCGTGAGCTGTGGTTTGTAAAAATATGTATTCTGAGTACCTCGTTTGTGTAACAAAAAATTTGGCAAATATTAAAAGTATGAACCATCAAATAGCTTTTTCTAGATGTCTAAAAAAATGTGAAACTGCTAACCACTTGTTACTATGGTCGTGGTACTGAGCGCATTAAAAATATTTTCTTTGTTGTAGGTACAATATGCGAATGCATCCATGAATATTTAATGGTACATTCGCCATAGCCCTGACCTTTATTTTGGCCTTTCCCTCTGGCCATTGTTCTTGTGCAGCACTCTAGCTTCATGGAATTTATCTAATGTTTGCTTGTTTTATTGCGGGCTGCGGCGCAGGCAAGAGCGGTGTATTTGGTATAGAATAGTACGTTGCCATTGCGGTTGCAACGTGGTATAATATGCGTACACCAATACCGCTTAATCTAATTTTAGATCTTCCCATTTAAATATTACAATGTGCTAATTTCATTGTTTCAAAAATACTTATTGATTTCTTATAGAATAGTTACTAGGTTTCGTAGTCGATTCACTGTGCGTTTTTTTTTATTTCTTAATTTAATTAAGTAACTTTTGTTACCTAACTTCATCTAACATATTGATATTTCCCTTTCTAATAATGATGATTGATAACTTTTCCTTATTATAATTTGTCTTAATAGGGATGTTATTCTATGACGTAATTACTTACATACTATAAAATCATTCTAAATCTAGTTTCTGAGACATGATGTTAATAATCGGTATACACTCGTGGGTCGGTCTCCCATTACTGAGGACCGTGGTCACAAAGATTCAGTTTCGACCTCACCATCTGCCTCCATCGGCCCCGGTCCATGGTTCCCTTCACCGTTAGAAGTGATTGCTTCCTTTATTTGATTGTCCATCTTCTTGGCGATTGCCTCGTAATTTTTCGCTCTTCCAGATTGTCGCCACCTGTATTACAACAATAATTAATATAGTTTAGTAACTCCTAAAATAACTAGTTATAAGTAATTTTATCAAGGTTTTTTTATGTTCAGGAGAATTCTTGTCTTCTTTCTTCCCCTTTTCCAGATCGGACTAATAAGACTTGTTTTCCTTTAGCAATAAAAAATGTTAGTGAATAACTGCATTTGTTTCTCCCTTTGAAGACTTAATGATAATTTTATTGTTTCTTACTAGAGTTACCTTACCTATTGTTTAGAAATAATAAATAATCGCCATCTTACGGTGCCGATTGCCTGACGTAATCGATGACCGATGTAACAGATTATTAATTTATCCTTTCGAACGCTGACTCATTGGACGAGGCGCTGTTAAAGCGCAAAGGGATCCACGTTAAAATATTCGATTTAATTAACCTTCTGGTGACTAATATCCCGAGCATTTTACCAACGATATCTTTGCTCACGGAGTGGTCGTTATAAAGAAATGGGTTCAGTGTCCTTAGACTCTATCACAATGAACTGAAACCCACCTTGTGTTAACGTGTCGTGTCGTACGTTGTAAAAAGAGTATTAGGAGGGAGTGCCGTCCGGCTACTGCATGTCGTCACTCGTCTGTATTTTTTGTCGCCAAAGTCAACGAAGCTATCTTCTCACTAATCGGCCGACTCTTTGATTAGCGAGCGTAACCGGATCGCGTGTGTTTTTGACTTTTCCACAGTTCGACCAAATTGAATAAATTAATTTTTAACTCGTACGCCCACAGTAACACTCATATGGAGGCATGTAATGACAACGAATTAATGATGTCGGATAAGTGTAAATCAATTTGGTCCGCAAAAAAAGTAATTATGTAGTACACGTAGGAGTTAACGTAAGGAGCTTAATAATAGATGATTCACTGTAATATTTGATGTTCACGTGGAAGCAATAGACACATAAATAAATGAAATATTAAAAGTGTGATTAAGTGAATTTCCTACACAAAATATTTGTAAATCCATAATTATGAAATCGAAAAATACTCGGACCGTCGACAGCCCGCATTGTGGCAGTAACCACCCTCTCACAGAAACAACCGTAGTCGGTGGTGGTGGCCATCTACCATCAAGTGGACCGTCAGCCTGCCTCCCGACCTTTACATATGAAATAATGTCAATTAATTTGTGGGTTTTCTTGCGTTGGATAGAAGTCTCAGTTAAATTCGTTTGAAGTTAAACAAGCACGCCACCGCCAACAAGGCGAATTGTGTAAAACCCAATTTGTGTGTCACACGAGCATCTTTGTTCAACAAAGCGGAACGAGTATAGTCTCTCCCCCTCCAACGGCAACAGCGGTTGTTCGATTTTTGGCGAGCGAAGTGAAGCTGACTGCTGATGACAAAGCGTCACTTTCTAGGGGACAGCGCACGCGCAGCGCCAAATGAAGTGTGTCGCGTACGCAGACAGCTGCGCGATAGACTCTGTTCTAATGTGCGCCGGAAAACATCAATTTAGATATAGCTTCTGCTTGTAGGATGCAACTATTATACAGAGGAAACCGTGATTTATGACCTTCATTGTTTCAAACATTTTATTCTGCATCCTCATTTTAGAATAAAAGTGGTTTTCTCTCTAACTAAGCCTACGATCGTGTATTTTTGTAAAACGAAATCTAATACAATTTTGTACGTTGACTGCCAGATGTTTCTGAAATACAAGAGACGCGACATCTGCTCCAAAAATCCCCTCAACGACGCTCGTTTCATTTGCCCCCTCACGCGAAGGACATTACAGTTTGTCTACATTAGAGCACCGCGTTTGTACGAAGTTAATTGTAATCTTTCAAACCAGTATTGAATTTGTCGGAGCATTGTGGAAATGGAGTTTTGCATCAACCGTTGTACCCGATGAATCGGTGTTTATATTAGAACGCTGTATTGGGTAAATTAATAAATTGAACGCCTCTTGCATATTATCGACTACTTTCTCGCAATGTAGCGAACGGAGCGGCCAAGTATTGTTTATGAAAAGCGGGTCAGAAGAAAGCTGTGGTGGGGTGAGAGCGGCTCGGTCACTGGTCACTCGCTGATATCTCTCGGTGTAGAGGTCACGGCCATTATACGAAAAATAAACTGAAAATTGCTCGCGTCTTGACCCCAAAAATGAACCGTTTATTGCTACCGTATTGTTACAACGGTTTTTTTCTTCTTCTTCTTTATTTCGCAATGCCGAGTTATCGGTGCGATTTCTAAATTTGTTATATTTTTTCGTCGTTAAAATGTGAATCGGCTAATTTTTTACTTCGCATGTGTAATGATAATTTTCACATAATTTTTATGTTATAAAAACATGTCAGTTCACTTAACTATGAATGTATTCACTATTGCGAGTGTATCTGTTGGTTTTTATTGAGAAGGCGAATGTTTGCGCATCGCAATGCGCACTGTATCGAATCAGGAATGCGTTTGCACAGCGCATTCTCCGTACCACCAGTCATGTCACTTTTATAATGTTCCGTAGACAATGGACCCGTCATATGTGTGCCGACCGTCTCAAGGTTGCGGCGTTCGCTGGTGACTTTTTCAAAAAATTAACGGAAATTATTTACTTGTGCGACGTTTTATGTAGCTGCTAACTATGTTTTGAGTTTGTTTCATTCATACAACATTTACAGTCATCTTCTTTTACTCTCATAAGCAACTATATTAGGCATGCAGATTTGACGTCATAAAAAGTTGAAAAGTAGCCTATGTAACTTATGTTGTATAGTTAGTTACCCCAGTAAAAATATTCTAAATTGTAGTAGGTTATGCCTCGAGACTACCTCCTACGTACAAACTTACAAAAAAACTCAACTTTCTTCAAAATACACTTGACCGCCTTCTGAGTTTCATATTTTAAAAGTTTTTCAATTAAATCAAAAAAATAGTCTATACACTTGGTCAAACTATCTAAGTACCTACCGAGTTCAATATGAATTGGTTCACCGGTTAACACAACACAAAAAACATAATAAACACAAGAGTTACTTTCGCTTTTTTACAATATTAGAATGAATTTAAATATTACTCGTTCACTTGAACAAGCTCACATGTTTTACGCCGACGCTGCATGACTAATGATTCGATACTAACTATTTATTTTCATGTTGTATAGATTTTTCACATTACCCCATAGTTTCTGTTAACAGCAATTTCGTATGATGTTATTTATTTACTAGCTGGCGTCTGCGACTTCGTCCGCGTTGAAAAAGAAAAAAGGAGCCTATCCTGTGTCCCGTACGTCTGAATGTTTATCTACCAAGTTTCATGAAAATCAGTTAATTCGTTTAATAGTTATGGAGGAATATGGAGACGAGCCCGTTGGACGAGTGGCAAGGGTGCTTGCCTAACGTCTCAGGGGCCCCGGGTTCGATTCCCGGCGGGGTAAACTTTGGAAATTTTAATGTAATTTTCAAAATTGACTGGGTTGGATTTGAAAAGTAGTGGTAGGGCACACTGCGTTTCGCAGTCATTTGGGCAGCCCGTCTGGCGGCAGTAACCACCCCCTTACAGAATACCACCGTGAAATAACAGCATTTACGTGCTGTTGTGTTTCGGTGAGTGAGTAAGGGATGCCAGAGCCCATTACCCCCCATCCCTTCCTTATCCCTTATCCTTGATCCTATGGTCTACAGCGCACTTGTAGCACTTATGGCGTTGCTTGTGTTATAGGCGACGGTAGCCACCTACCATCAAGTGGACCGTCAGCCTGTCTGTCGACCTTAACATAAAAATAAAAAATAAATAAATAATATACATACAATGACCTACTGAAAAATACACAAATATTTTATTAAAATAGGTCCAGCCGTTTGGTAGTTCAGTGACAAACAAAACACACATACATAAGAATAATTATAAATAATAAAAGTATAATATAGTTATAGACCTAAACAGAAACAATGCGCCCGTAATTAGATTTTTTAATTTGAATAAATGAAAGAAAACGTCTAACTAAATGATAGTTTGAAAACAACGTAATAATCCTTTGTATATTTTAAAATAAATAAAAGGACAATATGAAATGTGTGCGGTGACTTTGTTTTATACTATCTAGTGACTATTTTGATATACATTGTAGCATTTACAACACTATTCTCAGCAACATAATGATGGGTCTAAGTCCAATTAGAATGAGTTACAGTAACTACTAAGCACTAACAGTTAGTCGTGTTGTGCTGGAAATTTAGAACTTAATTAACACGGAATATGTTTCTTAAAGCGAGATTGATGTTGTACTTTGCATGCAATTAATTAGTCTAAACAATTTGTGCAGTAATGTTAATTGCTGCTATTAGAGTAAAGGGTATTATGTAATGTTGGTTATGTCGCTTTGCTTTCGAATACAAGATGTCTACTTACGAATATATATATATAAGTCCTCTTTTATGAACATAATACTTATAATGAGATTGCAAAGTCACCTCTTAGAAAGCCCAAGGGAAAACGCAACGTTTTAACTTGATTTTTTTTTACATTGGTTTTACGAATAAATTTTGAATTTTATGTCGAAGTTCTCAGATTGTAGTGATATTTGTTGTTCTCAATTGCTTTTATTGCTTGTAAGTGTCTTTCTCACCTTCCGAGTGGAGTTTAACATGTACTCGGTGCGAGGTCAGCGTCTCGTTCAATGTTTCCATTACTAAAAATAATGTGGACCCACTGACAGAGCTGTTGCTAAATGTACGTTGACTCGTTGCTTGGTGTGTTTATTTTCTTAAATTGGTTCATTTGCGTGTTTTTATAGGCCGACCGCAGACGTCTTAATTGATTGCAAGTGGTCAATGGTAACATCAACGTCAAGGACGTCCGCGTGACCTTGCACAAGTTGCACGAGTTGCGCGAATTACTTTTTTTTTTCTCTCGATTTATTCATTAGTAACACTTCGTATTGTGTATGATTTGAATTTCATATTGTAAAACAGAAAATATTGCGAAATATTTCGTGGGTACGTAGGTAGTTGTCGTGTTTAAAGACCGGTTAGTATAATTACAATGTGTTTAGGAATATAAATAAACATATGAATATCCATCAGCATAGGTAAGATCGAGTGGGATGCGCCCACGCAGCCCTCAATCAAATAAATCACACGGTCGCAATCTTTTCACGTCATTTGTAGATATTTCATTAAAAAGAGACCATCAATAAACGATGTGACGTTTGAAATGCGTATCGTTATTCGTTATGATACTAAAATACTTTACACAGACCACATTTAAAAGTACGAATTAGTTTTAAGTGAAGATTTGGTCCAATTTGTTCAACCGTTCAGGCTTTGTCATACGTGTGGGAACATAGCCAAGATACTCGTAGTATTGCGAAGGAATGCAATACCGTTTAGTGAACCTGTCGTGAATGGTAATTTAGATATGGGAAACTGTACTTATTTTGAAATTCCATTTTTTTAATCTCTTATAATCACCCCCTATAATCACAATCAAAATTTTAATATTTCATGTCTTTGATTGTATTTTCATCTCATCAAACACAAGAAATATTTAAATATAATTTTTAGTTTTGAAGTTTGTTTGTGTTATTAAATGATCATCAAATATACTAATAATAAATCTGTAAGGGTTGGTCATGGAGTAGGTAAGTTACTTTGTTTTCAGAGATATCGTGTTTATAGGCTCTATAAATTATACTGAAACTAAATTGATCATTTTTAGAATGTATGTATGTATGTATGTTCCTCCATAACTCTTAAACGAATTAACTGATTCTCATGAAACTTGGTAGATAAACATTTAGACGTACAGGACACAGGATAGGCCACTTTTTTCTTTTTCAATGCGTACGAAGTCGCGGGCACCAGCTAGTAAATAAATACAAATTATATCAAAGTAAAGATCAGTAAAGATCGCGAGGGAGGCGACCATTAAGCTTGTTTCATGTAATTGGTATTGACGGCTATCAGGAAACAGCTTAATATGAATCTTAAGCTTAAGGTTAAGGATTTGCATAATATGAAGCGTGTAACACGGTTAACTATAGTCGGTTTATAGTTTTATACTTTTATTGCCAAACCCTTTCAGGAAATGTGGGTCTAATCAACAAGTGTTTTAGAGATGCCTACTTACAAGGCACATAATGTACCAAAATAGACTAATTTGATGTATTTCTTCAAACCGGTTGGAGATGCATTTTTATTGTGGGTGGCTACCGTCGCCTATAACCAAAACACCACATTAGAATTTATTAGTAAGTACATATAGGGAAATGGGCTCTAGCATCCCTTAATCACTGAAACGCATGCTGCTGTTTCATAAGGGGTCTTCTGTAAAGGGGTGGTTACTGCTATTAGACGTTCTGCCCAAATGACTATTAAACGCAGTGTGTCCTGCCACTACTAAAATTATTATATTAAAATTTCTAACTAAACTACTAAAATATATAAAAATCAGGTGTCACGATTTCATTCTCGCTAATCTCGGAAACCGCCTTACCGATTTCAATGAATTTTTTTAAATGTCTGGTTAGTTCTAGTTTGACAGATGGATGCGAGAAAGAGCAAGGTGTGCTGTAATGTAAAACGGTTATTTAATTTATAGTTAATAACTAATTGGGTTTATATGTGTGGTGGTTCCACTTGCGTGAACATAGAAACATTGAGAGAAAGATTTGATGATATGAATGAGGTTTCACACACACTCATTTGTAGTATTTTTCACACCGATTTGATCTTGATTTTGTAACGAACCGTGCCGCCATTGATATCTTAAAACGCAGCCTTAAAAGCGTTAATCGTTCGTCTCGTCTCCAAACAAATTAATCTTCTAGTCAAACAGCGATAACTAAACGCTTCCGCATAGTCACCGATCAGCAACATGTGTAATAGTGAGAACCAATTTAAACGCGATGTGGGTGGTAAAGTTTTTGCTTTACCAAATTTATCGGGTGATTCAGCCCCCTCTGTGCGCAGTCGAATCTAGACTTGGTTACTACGCATTAAATGAGAATCTCATGTATTCCATGCTATATGTATATCTTGTTTTTCAAAAAGACTATACTTACTTAGTCGATTGGTTAAGGTTGTCTGGATGTGCAGGGTTTTATCTTCTTTCCTTTGTAAAGTTATCCATAACATCCATAACATCTATTTTAACACAAGCTTGAAATAGTTAGTGCTTACTTTGAGGGCCAAATGACGTTATTATAACATGCTAGCTTGTGCCCGCGACTTCGCCCGCGTTGAAAATTATATACTAAAACCTTCCTCGAGAACTAATCTATCCATTGGTGAAAACAGCATGAAAATCGGTGCAGTAGTTTTTGAGTTTATCGCGAACAGACAGACGCGGCGGAGGGACTTTGTTTTATAATATGTAAGGATAACGTATCATCAATACTAATAATAAATCTGTAATTGTAAGCTGTTTAGCTAAAGATTATACTATATTAATATAGACCAGGAAATATTGAATATGAGTACCTTCTTACTAACTTTGGTTTAATCTCAATTTAATCTTTTAGGAAGGCCATCGTGCTATCAGCCGAATTTGGCTTATGTATAATAGATCTGTTACATGTGTGAAAAAGTGGTTAAATAAATGTTTAGCCACTTTTTCCCAAGGTTCAGATTACGTTCATCAATTTCGGTACATTAGATTACTTATGAAAACATAACATTCGATAAACAGACAATCTTTTCGTATATAAGTATGGGTCGCAGAAACGTGACACTTGCAGAAGTAAGTTACGGCTTGATATTTTACGTTTTAAAAGTTGTATTAACTATACGGAAGCCAGTAAGTGATACATACTTAATTTCGGCCGATATATCTCTCGTAAAACTGTTTAACTTATTGGCTATTAACGCAGAATTAATGGCACTGTGCGACCTCCAAAAATGCATGCACCACAGGTTTTGTGTGACTTAATTTTACCTCAGTATAGGGTAGTTTTTTTGGAATTTTTACTATATTTGACTACTATTTTACAGTTTATAATGGACTTATTTTATGTCCGATTTCCGCATCTCTGGTACATTTAATACAATTTGTTCTTACATGAGAGACAAGAAGGGTATAAATTTTACTGTATAGTATTGTTTTTGTCAGTGACTAATTTTACCTTATTAGGATGGTTTTTTTTTTTCGAATATTTACCGTCGACACTAAATACTATTTTACCGTTTATGGGGCACTTATTTTACACCTATCTGATTTCCGCATCTCTGGTACTAAATGTACCAGATACAACTTTTTCGAAAACACATCCTTTATTTTCGCAAAAGTCAAGAAATATGTTAATTTTGTCAATGCCTTTCAAATTTCATTTCGGAATAAGCAATGCATTATTTATCAATTACGTGTTTGTTTGTATACATAACTTATATGCGTATATTCTGATAAATTAAAAAAATATATAGTTACAATACATTATTCTAAAAAAAAAAATCTAAGAAATATTTTTTTTCTATTTCTATTTAAAAATGTTATCTGTTACATACTTTTGTGCAATTGTGTTTCTATGTAAATAGTAATTTAAACACGCCTTTATTGTTATGTGTTTAATTAAACATTATAATACAGTGAAAATCGGTTATAGCGACCTTCAAGGGAACACAAAAATTGGTCGTAATAAACGGATAGTAATTATAAGCAATATTAAATCTTCATAGGATTTCAACAGGGAACTTGCCATTTGGTCGCTGTAAACGATATGTCGTTATAACCGAAGTCGTTATATCCGGTTTCTACTGTAATAAATTGTTAATTTAATTGGTAAAATAGTATGTTTTGTTAACACCGCGATATAATTATTAATATTCATATAGCACCCCACGTCCGCATAAAAGGTTAATTGATAAAGTAATGAAGGTTGCCGCGTTAGGCGTTAGGAAGCGGTGCTTGCGCAACAATGTGCAGTAGTGATGTGGTGCATGTCATTTATCATAATATTGTGGTGCGGCCAACGTTTCATCTCGACCGTGGCGGCCAGGTGGGTGTCCATCTATTTTAATATTAATTGTTCCTGTAATGGTAAGTAGGTGCATATTGTTAGGTATAACAGGTTTTCAATCACTAACTGTGTACTATTGATTTTTGCAAGTGCTTTTTTTAAAAAATTAATAATTAATTAATTTGGTGATATAATTGAAGACGTGAGTGGATGAAGGTGATATGTCGCATAATTCCAATTTCGAATAAATCGAGGTTAAAGTTTTTTACTTTTCATTTTTGACATAAGTCGCCACGGAACCGATTTTTGTACTAAATTATGATGCAAAGTTGTGTAAACGACCTAAATATTAATGTTATGATAGCAAGTAAACACTTATATTATTTAATAATAAAAAAAATATGTAAATATAGTTCCCTCTTCCATTAACAAAAGTAAACTTTTGTGCACTTTTTGCTTTTCAAAATTAACTGTACATAATACCTTTTTCAACTTTTTATTTTCCAAAAATGTCTTAAATCGACGATCTTAAGGTCTGTAATCGTTTATATGGATATATTACTTTCATCAACGCAAAAAAACGAAAAAAACCCAAAAATGCAACATATCACCTTCATCCACTCACGTCTTCAATTATATTCTTTTGTCATTTAACGACCCAGTAGTGACAAGGTTCTTAACACATATATTACATAGTACATACAATTTATAGCTGTATTTTAAAGAGAAACAATATGAAAGAATATAATTAGCACAAGAAAAACTGTTTTACTTACCTACTGTGACAACTTTTTTTAGAGGTAAAATATTAATAAAAGTAGCAAATACATAAGTATGAAGTGTTTAAAAATAAGTGCTCAAAAAGCTCGAATCCTTGTTAGTTTTGAAGCTTAAGTCGGTGCTGGGCGGAAGTATTTTTTTATTATTATATAACAAGGCGTTAATCTGGTGTAAAACAAAATGTAGAGCACACAATCCAAACACCTTGTTCGAGGTTTTATGTCATGATAACATTAATGATAACATTAATTCTCAGAATACCATTACAAAGTAAAAGTGCTTCTGTAGCGTAATACTTATGAAGAAATAGAAATACCAATTCAAATGAACATTTTGTTCATTTTAATATGGTATTGTTTTTGTTATGAAAATTTAAATTTTATTATTAAGATGAAGATTTAGACGCTAGAACGTACTTTATAGTTATACTCAATGTAATGTACGTTGAGAATAATTTCATCTTCCCGGGAATTTAATATTGCGTATCTCTCGAGAACCACTGGGCAAGTATAGCAACATGCATTTTATTAGATTTGATTGATATTTAGGTATCTAATGTTGCGATTTCTGCTAGTCAACAAGTCCCATCGCGCGGACACCTTGCGTTTTGAAGGGGTTATCAGTTTGATCAATAGAGCTGCGTGAGTCACACACCGGCTACGAAATGACGATCATCGATGTTTATTTTAACAGTTATTCGGCATACATTTCTATTCCTACTGTCTACGGGCGCTTTGACGGCGCAAACTAGCCATGGCGCTCTCGACCTCGCGACCTTTATTCAAGTATTAACAGCCTCCAACGTAGCTGGAGACCTGGACTCGTGTGAACTGGTGAATTCTCGTCAAATAACAAAGGTTTAAGTTACAGTGGTCGCCTGTAGGGTTCCCCGTTAGGACCGAGGGTCATCGACAGGTGGCGTTTTGTACTTGATGAAGGTGGTTTACCTATTTTGGGTGTTCATTGTTAGAGGATAAACTCTCGTGACTTATGATAGATAGGACATGAAAATATTCTAACTTTTTTGTTTGAAGTTTCGTGTTATAGATTGTTCTTATTTATTTATTTGATGCTAAAAGTTTTTGCCTAAAGTAACATAAAAATATTGATCGATGAGGAAAATAACAAAAAGTCACAAGAATAAGCTGAACAAGGAATTCAAGCGTTGGTGAATGCAAAGATTTACATTAAAAATCTTACGTTCCATAAACCTGTACCAATTAATCACATGCAGAATTAATTGCACACCTCATGGCGGAAGAATTAAACGGCCATTGTTGAAAACAATTGGTGATGTTAAATGTTGACGCGGCGAACTGTTAAATTGATTCTTAATATAGGTGCATTAATAAAATTACCAAAAACGTACCCGGTGAACTGTCCGGACGGCAATTTGTGTCCGATCTGCGCTATTATTCACCAATCTTTAGTATGCATCGGGCATACTGGTAAGGTTTATTGCGGGATCTTTTGTCTTCGTTCTTGCACTACCTACTGTACTGTATATTTTGTAGAGAATATTTCGTTTTCTTCCTTTATAATTTTTTTTTTATAAAAATTGTAATTCCGATTTATATGATTTTTTTTTAAATGTAAATCTGACGATCCACTGGATGTTAGTTGACTAATATTGCTTGTCAAAACTATAATTTTGACAAGCAACGCCATAGGTGCCGCAACTGTGCTGCCCTTATTACCTTAGTAGCAGATCAAAATCGATGGTAGATCAGTATATTTGGGATTGTATTCACGTTTCGGGAAATTTGGGATTAGGTTGTAATATACCGGAGGCGATAGGGAAGTGGGCTCTGGCATTCCTTATTCACTCACCAAAACATAGCAGCCTACTTGCTGTTATTTCACAGTATTCTTCTATAAGTGGCACCAGATTTACCGCCCAATTTTTTTACTGCGAGAAGCGGTGCTTCCTGTCACTATTATTACTTAGAAACCAAACCTTTTGAAAGACAAAAAACACTTTTAATTTCATACATTTATATATAGCTTATGCATTTGTATTTGATCCTACCGAGATATTTAATACCATCGTGTTGTAAAATTTTATTATCTCTCATCTCTTTTACGAGCCCGTGTAAGATTCCACGAATGAAAGGTTACAACGTACGTACCGTACTTGAATAATGAAGCTATTAGTGAAAATTACACCAAAACACGTATTAAAGAGCATATTTTAATATACTTAAACGTGTAAGTATTTCCTTATTATTACGATAATTATTATTGAACGAGGAAGGCTGTGGAGAATGAATTTGGGAGAGGCCTGTAACATAATTCACAGTCACTGAATTTAATTGCTTATTTTCGGCGATCTGGGGTGGATAATAAAGTTGTGTGACAACAGCTTGATGTATATTGTATAGGTATTTTAATCTTTTCATTACATACTCGTACCATTTAGTTTTAAATAAATAAATCACTACTTCTGTACTTTTTCTAATTTTACTTCCTTATTAATATCTTTTATTTCATAAATTATTTTTTTTATGTAATATTTAAAGACCAAAGTCCAGCACGCACAAAGTGAGATAACTATGTACTTTTATATTTACGGTAAAAATACCAAGATTATAGAAAATATATGTAATTAGTATAATTAATATGTTTGCTATTATAATTATGTATTATAGCCACACCTTTGCTGGGCCTTAAAAGTGATGATTTGCAAATATCTGAAATTTCCTTCATTGGAAATAGTGCCTTTCATTTGCATTTCTTTGCTAATAATGTAAGTCTGTGAACTCAAAATTGAAATTCCCGGTTCTGTAAGTTTTGCAGTTAACCTGTTTGTTGAGGATAGGAACTGACTACGGTTAGCACACATGAAGCGTCCGCCCACAGCGCACCAAGTTGAAGTGTTTCGGTTGACAATTCCCACGCCGCTGTTTGCCCTATGAAATGTGAAATGAAACCATGCACCGTTAGTTTGTGGTCACTGTGAAGTGTCACTTGAAGCAAAGGTGTGGTCAAATAACTAGTGGGATGTATAAGTGCTATTTATTTCCTCTGTCGTAATTGTACATATTATCTGCGTTTCGCCACAAGAAAAAAATGTCTGTAAAGCTCAGGATTGATATAAGTATACGTAACGAATGTCGCCTTAGTTAGAGATGGATAAATATTGTATTTTTTATAGTTGATTTTTTTAAGTACCTACATTTCGTACACGGGACCTGATTGTCTGTCGCAAGCACGTAAAGCATAATTAGGCAACGAATTCGTCGCGTTACCGTTAATCCGTCGTGTGTCGTCCGGTTGTCGTGCGATTTATTCGCGACGTAATCGGGCTCCTTACGGTAAACAAGATGTGTATATCGCTCTATAAAGTTTGTAGTTTATTTATGTCACGGTTAGGAGTTTGTTTGTCTTTCTTGTTCCGAACGGTAGCCGTATTCGAAATTATACCATCAATCAATACTAATAATAAATCTGTAAGTGTAGGTATTGTATGTATGTATGTTCCACGATAACTCTTAAACGAATTAACTGATTTTCATGAAACTTGGTAGATAAACATTTAGACGTACGGGACACAGGATAGGCTACTTTTTCTTTTTCAACGCGGACGAAGTCGCGGGCGCCAGCTAGTTTTATTATATACCTACATTAAATTTTAAATTTTGTTAATATAGTGAAACCACAAATTGAATTTTTAATTTTTGATATTGTAGCTAGTATAATTCTTATTTGATTTATTACAGATGAAATATACTTCCTTCTAGGAACATGTAACCGGTTGAATTCTGTTCCATTAATAATGTGAATCGCCCGACATGCACTGGTTCAAATTGGCTTCTAAGTGCGTTGAGATGCCAGTCTTCTTTTCCCCGTTCCCATCTTTTTCCGTTATTTGCTCGGACGCAAAAATGCATACTGCGCGTTCGTCGTTAACCTTTTAATGTGGACACATGTGCACTATCCTCCCGGCGCCGATCATAATTGCGGAAGTCTACGGTCGCGCAAAGTAAAGCGTTATCATTGTCATCTGTTACTGCTGTAAAAGGATATTTTGGATTGTCTTTGTTTTCATTTACATTGTTAATTTGTCCTCCAAACGACGAAAAGCGACCGTTCGTCAACCCTTCACATCCTGTATCGAGTTGTTCCTCGTACCGAAAAAGACATATTATATTGTAACTAACTCTTGGTCTATAAGTGTCTTTGTTTAAATAAATACATAATGTTTAATAAAAAGAGGTATTTATTGTATCTTCTGTAGGCACTTCTTGCCAAGATCAATCCGCACCAAGGCTATGCCTTGAATAGGCCAACAGATTTCTAGGATGTTCCGCGAATATGTTTTTCTTTTTCAAAACGGAATCATTGGGTTTCCTGTAACACTTTTGCTTGTATTTCTACATAAGTCTCCAAAAAAAATCTATATTTCCCATTTCGTTTTAGTAAAAAAAATGCATACCCTTTGACAACGTTTTACAAGAGTTTAGGTTTTCATATATTAAATTTATTTAATTTTTTGAGCAACCGGCTATAATATTCCTCATAGCTACGTGAATATATTGAGAACTCATTAATTACCACAAAATACACAAGAAAATATCATGCGGAGAATTTTACCTTAACCGCATGCAACATTTTATGTGTAATTAGTTAAGCTCTCGAGCAGAACCATCTAAATAGCATGTATCACTTTAGGTAAACATTTAACGCACGATTTGAGCGGCGCCGGCGCATGCATTCGAGTGCACTTTGACGACCTAATTTTCTGATGTGCGGGAGTCATACTCATATTTTACTCCTTTATACAGAGAAACCTATAACAAAATATAATCGTAGTGGATACACATTTTTAAAGGAAATATATATTTAACTAGCATTTTATTTTGATTTTCTAAATTTTTTATAGCTTGTTACAATTTATCGTTGGTGTACTAAAGTATATTGGACAGTATTTTTTTTTCTTTTTATACAGTTACAAACAACAGGTTACTTGTGTTCTTTCAGATTAAAAAATCCTCTGATGCTCTCTCATGGTTACAAAAAACGTTACAAAACTTTTAGCAACGTTACAAAAAAATTTGCTATTAAAAACCTAATAACCTTTAATTTCGTAATGGTAGTTGATTATAATTAACAAAGGCTTACAATTTGTATTGCAATAATTAATTTTGTATCTATTCGTGATCGGTCGTAATTAAACCGTCTCAGGTACGACGTCGGGCACAACACTTACAACACGAATCCTCTGTGTTTTGTCGTGAACGGTTAACTTCATGTTTGTGGTATCCAATACAAGGGCGAGGGGGTCACGCGGACATAATATGACGTTTCAGTCACGAACCTCCGTCAACTTCTTCGCGTGAAATGCACACGTCAATTATTATGAAATGGTATCGAGACAACATTAAAGGTCAAGGTTTATTTTTACAAATTCAATACTCCTATAAATGGCGCCGATCAAAGCCCCAATAGAATCATGATAATACATATCATGGTATAATTAGAACCTATGTTCCAATTAATTCGATACGAAACGCGATGTGGCGAAATCGCGGTTTCATACCTCACATTATGTCTCACAGCGAAATGTATCAGAGATAAATGGAATCGATAAGGGCTGCAACGAATTGTTATTAGCACTCGGTCTGCTCGTATTGCAATTAGTTCTTTAATGTCGCAACAGTCTTCGGATAATGTGTTTATTCTTGTGGAATAATACATTACTCCGAAGGTTGTGATGGGAAAATGATTGCAGTAAAGTTCCAACATTAGTCATATTTTTTGCACTATCTTCTCCCACCATCGAACCTAAACAATTGGTTTAATTTTTAAAAAGCATTCAGTTGGCAGCATTCTGCAGAGTATTATAGCCTTTTTCGCTCGTGATTGGAAATGTTTCAAACAGATCCTGTCCAAATAGTTGCGCAATGTAGTGAATGCTACACGCGTGCCTTATTAACGGATTGGCAGTACAATGAACGCTTAATCGTCGATTATAAAATCGAGTAGCGTGACAGGATCTAGTAACAATCGAATCGTCAACACAATGGAATTCGCCAAGTCCTTGACCGACACTAACCTATAATAATTGTTGTGCAAGCCGATCAATATTGAGTGGAATCGAATCGATATCATTTCGATGGCCTACTTGGCTTCTCCCCGTGGCATTATGCTTGCCTTGACGCAACTATCTTGGCCCTTTGTCGATGACGAGTAATAAATATGTCTATTGAACGCGCGGTTAATTAATTGTGACTTTAAATTATTTTTAATGATTTTGTTTTTTTTTCGATGTTGTTTACATCGCGAAAAAACTCTCTTTGACACTAAACTACGTTCGTTTGTTTATAAAAAAAGGCATTCATCTATGTAGGTGAAATCTGTTGAGGTTTTGTGTAAGTCGACCTCTATGGTACGTACCTATTACATTTATTATTCATCGATACTTGTTTTATGTCAGTAACAGTTCGAATACAAGAGAAAAATGTCGTCGTTTTGTGTGATACAATAAATACCAATTAAATAGTAAATCGTTGCCTCATTTCACTTCATACATTAAAAAAATCCACAGAAAACTGCTACAGTAGAATAAATAGGTTCACGCTTTAGTATGAAACAAAGTATGCGTGAATTATATACATTTCAAATAAATGTCATTTTTATCTTTTGTGTTTCTGAATAGCGTTTTGGACCCTCATAACATCGAAATACCCATAATGACCTTAATAGTTTTGGTACTGTGATAGATTCGATTTATAAATTGGTCTGATAGGAACATATGTTCGGTCGGCCTGTCCGTCTGTTCGATCATTCGCTAATTGTATTTATTAGCCAAGTGGATCGTGATTGGTTCGGGTCAGCAGAACAATTGTTCCGATGCCATTGAGCTATTTGCCTGGTTATAGATTGTTAATTTGTTTTCATTGCTTTATTGTGCAGCTTTTTTAAAATTTCATCTATTCGTATTTCTATAATTTGTTTATTAATGATATTACTTAATGTTGTGAATATTTCTAATGTTTTGTTTTTCTTTTATTGTTGCAGGTACTTGCATATTTTTATTAGAATCGACGTATCATCTTAATGTATGTAAGTTAATGATAAAGACATATTTGATTGATTTCGTATTCCTTCTATAAATATATTAAAGGAATATTATAATTTTTCCATTTATATGGACTGCACCTTGCCATAATTTGAGAGCATTTGCTGTGCTTGTGCTGAAAGACAAAATAATATATTACCTATAGAAAGGACGAGGACTTCCTTTAAGGGACTTAATTGCAATTACTTACAATCATTTAGGTCGTCCGAGTTTAGATTTGGTTTATTGTTAGATACTTGTAACATCTGACTGTGTTCCAATTATAGGACGAAATTCTTGAATAACCGCCCAAACATTGCGACACTGATACTGGTCTTGATACAGTAGATGTTACTAACACAATTCATTATATCGTGATTCGAGCTGTTGTTCAATTAACTAGTAACTCGACGTCGTTATTTCATTTTGTCAACAAGTAACAAGATTTGGATCACAAATTAAAATACGCGATTGTTGATAATGTAATTGAATTTCATTACTTATTTTGAGTCATAGTTTCGTAATAGGAATAATATTTATCGAATGTGATTTTTTTCTTCTATTAGCAAGTAAAGTGACAAAGTCTATATCTGTATGTAATATCTTTTGTTATTTTATAATATGCTTACATCGTCGCTGTCTGCCTCTGACGTTTCCTCGAGGAAGGTTTGTGAATATAATTTGCGAAAATTAATTTAGTAACTACATCCGATAAAGAACCGAAAGCTGGTCGCTAGTTATTAAAAGGTAATCCCTAGAAAACGGCCCAACTATGTTTGTACCTACCTCAAAACTAGAATATTTCCAAGTATTGAGGTTATTTTTTATAAAACACAAATATAATTTTAAAAAATGTTTGCAAAACTCAAATACTTAATAATCCGTTAACTATTTAATTTGTTTGCCCCAATGTGATAACCTTTATATTTTTTTAATCGGCAAAGTTTAGCCGACGACGTATGCCGGAAGGGTTCTAATGACCTTCGATTCAAATAAATAAATATGCGACCTCTATTCAGTGACAATGTTATGACATAACAGCCTAGTGTTTAGATGTGCGAATTGGGTAGTGGCATGCAGTACCGACAGCGCATCATTTACCTAGTAATTTGGATTTTGTATTTCAGAGCATAATGGTTTCACTACCAAAATAATGCGTAAATTAAGGAGGCCATAATGCATTTAAACCAGGTTTCTCGCACTGTAAATACTCAAGGGTGTAAATTACTCCAAAGTGCTTCAGATAAAAACGAGAGGTGCACTCTCGTAGACAACTTTCCAATGTAAGTGTGCAAGTCAAGGCAACAGTGGTTCGACTGCTGTAGTAGCGGTACCCTGTAAAAACTGCCTTCCAAGCAATGTGTCAGTTAGATCAATAGATGTGTGCCATCAGTGCCATGCGCCGGCGCCGACCCACCTGCCTATCGCTGATATGATTTATTAGATCCCTAGAAACATTACATTGCACTACTAGGTTTGTGTTACACACATACTTGCATGGGACTCGTGGAAGCGATCTTTGATGTAAGATAATTTTTTTTATTTCCATTTCTATTTACTTAAGCAATGCCCTGTGACTTCTTTCACATAATTTTATGCAGATTATATTTAGTTGTTCTTTGACTGGTATCTGTTCGCCTGGATTTTTACCTTTTTTGCAAACTTTCTATGCATCTACATTTGTATTTTATTGGACGTAGGTCAAGAATCAAGAAGATTTTATTGATCGTTGATTTCTTCGAAAAGAGTCGCTCTTGAACCAGTGTGTTAATTAACTAAACATTGCGGTTTTATTTCGAGTCGAAATAAGCCGTCAATACGTCCGCTTTCGCGCAAAACCGGAAATCATTCAGTCGTCCAAAGAAAGGTGAATGTCAGTCGAACACTACAAAAGCCGAGAAATGTATTAATGAACCTAACTAAGAAAAAAGAAAAAAAATTATTGCGGAAATAAAATGACATATTCGTATATTACCAATCTAAAAGTTATAAGAACCTGGTAATGTACCAGGTGCCTTACCAGGTTCTAAGTTAATATTCACTGAACCACTATTCAAAATGTTTAATGTTGATAGTTTGATAGTTAAGAATTAAATTAGGGATGTAAAATTTTTTGTAATCTATGTACCTACTTATCTAAGTATTTTTAAAAGCGGGTTTTTCATTGGTTGCTAATCGAACGAGGATCCGAGATTACCAAATTGTGGGTTCGCAGTGGTTTAAACCTTTTTCTGTAATCAGAAGTTAAGGTCGACAATAGGAAACACAAAATATGTAAGTAAAATAGGAATAAAGGTGAGATAGACATACGAGAGCAAAATACTAATCAATAGTAATATTAGACACTTGATAATGAAATACGTCTACCATTGTCGTACATACTTACATAGATTAACCATTATCTACATCTTGAGATATAAAAATCACATGTCACGATGATATTTTGTGAATGTGGTTCCAGCAGAAAGATAAAATTATCTTTTTAAATAATATAAACGATGATATGAAAGACTTTTTTGTTTAGTTAAAAAGCGATTTTATAAGTTACTAGGTATGTATATTATTGACACTCAACTTTAATTTTTCAACATGAGACATGCATGATAATATTTGATGACTGAATCACATGACAATGTAGGAAATAAAATATAGAATCCCTATTATATTTACTGGAAATTGATTTTAAATTATTTTATCCTTCCTTATTTCTATGGTAGGTTTTAACACATTTTACCATTGTCCACTTGATGGTAGGTGGCTACCGTTGCAACGCCATAGGTGCCGAACGTGCGCAGCCGATAAGGGATAAGGAAGAGATGGGTTAATGGGCTCTGGCATCCCTTATTTAATTCATAATTCCCTTATTTGTTAATATAATTTAGTTTCATGAAAACTAGTCCCGTTTTTATAAAACTGAATCATTTATTTTATTTTTTTCAAGTGGATTTGATGTTGAAACACTTTAAAAGTCAGTGACGCAGAACACGCTGGAGACGGCTAGACTAAGTGGCTGAGGGAAACGAACTGCTCATTAAAGTTCATCAAACACCATATTTAGTGCAACCGCATGTTCACACGACACTCGCTCTGTGATATAACCTACATTACGTAACTGTGTTTAAGGATGTTGAGTCGATGCTCGTGAACGAAATTATAATGCTTCCTTTGCAATCATGTCGAGTTAAGTCGGTCGAGGGTGAGAGTTAGTTTAGTTAATTGGTGGCAAACTTTTAATAATTGCGAACTGCAAGTTCAAAGAAATGCCTTTAGAGAAGACAACATTAGATGAGTATATATAAATACGAGAGGACTCAACAGATGTATTGTATGCCCAAAATTTGGTTTGCCTTGGTGTAGCCTATTATAATATTAGGGTTCAGCAAACTTTTTTAACCCGAAAGCAGCACCACTAAAGGATTTAAAATATGTACGTCGTTTTACAAGTAGGCTTAGTGCCAAAAATAATCACAAGTGCTAAACGGTTGCGTTCCCGCGAACAATAGCTGCCTGTGATTAATTGTAAAGTTGTAATAGAAATACCTCTCCGGTTACTGTACACAATAGCGTCGTGTTTACATTCTCCGTTCATTCCTAGACCATTGTTCCAACACGTCACACTTCTCGCCAGTTGCCATTTATTTTTAATTAACAGTTATTACTGTTAGGGGTACGTGACTTTAAGTATTTCAGTTCTAAGTTTGTATGGAATATTCCCAAAATCTCACCAAATTTGCGGGGTTGCTATTAGTGGGCGTAATCAAGGGTATGAACGGGACAGTTGGTAGGTAATATAAATTATTTGGTCTTGAAAGTGTCAAGATATTTTACAATTTATCCTAACATTTGCCTCTCTATTGAAGAATTAGAAGCAATGCAGCATTTTTCAAATTTGACTTTAGGATTCAATTCAAATTAACAATTTGACGACAAATCTTAATTAGATCCTCTACAGCATTAGGTGCACGCTACGTATGGTGCGGATGGGTAGAACTGGAACACCCTTAGAGGTGTTTATCCTTACTACAACATGGATGTCCTCAAGAGAGCTGCTCAAAAATCTTAAAAGTCTCAATACTATTGTAGAGTTCAGTTCAGATCTTTATTAGCATTACAATTCTACAAACAAACAAAGCGCCTGTTCCTATTGAAGGCGTAAGAGATAATCTTGCACGTGAAATCGTCCGCATCGTGGCAATTGCGTAAGTTTGGTTCACGTAGTTGATGGGAAAGAGCCGTCGAGGTTGTTTGTGCACAAGAAAAAGTGTATCTAGTACCTTTCGAATATAATTCGTGGAAAGTGAGTTCAGTGACTCGCAAAATACGACGTTATTGCTCAGGCTAATGTGTCGTTTATAAAGATTATTATATTATGTTTTATCTTGAGGCGACATTACGTGTTACTTTGAGGAACCTAATGACATGCAAGGAATGCATTTTTAATGGAACGGATGTTGATTTGCAAATATGTAATTTTGAGGAAAATAAAACAATTCAATTTCAATTAAAAGCAAAATATAAAATATGCCGACAGTTTTAGCTGCACATCATATAAAACTTATAGTAAGTGAAATAAATAAGTACACTACTTTAAACAAGTGTGATTCGAAACTTCGTGATTGCAAACTGTTAAATTTCTGCAATTGTTTCAATTAACGGTGCGTTTTCTACTAGCAGATTAGCAGATTACTACAGATTAGATTGATACTCCAAGACATGTATCAAAAGCGGTAAAATGAGCCGTATCTGTTGCTGGACTCGCCGTGACACGTTTCTCGTAGTGAGCGGTTTTAGTACTGCTGATTGCGGCCAGAGAGGTCATGGTCAAATAAAACGACTCAACTAGACAATGCGATTTAAATAATTTCTATTATTTTGTCCCGAATGTCCACAAACCTATTATATCATTTCTACCACTGCAGAAATCCTACTAATATTATAAATGTGAAATTGAGTCTGTTAGTATAGTTACTAGTATTATAAAGACAGATCATCATGAAGTTTTGCATAAACTTTGTCGGGGGTACAGAAAAGTGGCGGGGTAACGAAGTCGTGTAAAAACGTCCCCACGACCCCGCCCATCAACTGCCGCGATAGATAGAAAGTCGTTGGGTTTTAGCCGGTAGGAATCCGGCATAACCTTGCAGTGTCCCCTTCACTGCTGGGTATCCAAGAGGATTTCCCAACATTAAAAAAAAGGGGTACAGAAAAGGATAAAGGATGCAGACGTGCAGCCTTTCGCGTGCAAAGAAGCTAGAGTAAAACAAAAATTTGTAACAATATTTAGAGTTTTTAGGCTGCATTAAAGATCTATTAACATCTTTTGGTACTGAAGGAGCTATGCGGTGTAATATTTTTAATCTTATCTCCTTAATCCTTTAAACAGTAAAGGATTTTTTAAACAAATATCTATTTTGATCTTTATCTTGTACTTGCATCTAGCACCGCTAGTAAGATAGTTAGATTTAATTGGCTTAGGCGCCTACATTATGATAAAACTTACATAGTTATGTACCCATTCTCAGCGAGATATGATAATGTCTGTCTTTGGGTTCATAGCGCCGTGTATGGAAATCAGTTCAAGGATGCTGAATTTATGTTTTATTTACCGCTTTAGCATGATGCAACGTTAGCTTTTATGAAACTAGGGTAGATATTTCTCTTATCACTTTTGTATACGGAGATTCTATTTAAAAGTAAAAATAATCTTAAAATTGAATTGAAACGCTATTAAAAATATGTAATCCACAATCCAATTCTGTGAGATAGGTGTAGATTTACGAAAAATATTGCTATACTAGAAGGCAGAGAAACAGAAAATACTCCCAAAATGTACAGAAACAACCCAAATCGTAAAGTAGCTGGAGGCAATAACTATAAACGGTAATAATTTATAGAATCTATTATAATTATACATGGTGTTCCTATACAAATATCATCAAGTATCATATTAATGTCAAGTCAAAGTGTAACTCAACGAAACCTGTCTCAATTTGCGGCGTGACCCTAATTACGATGCTCTAAAAAGATAAGATACAGTTAATAAGATCTCTCGATGGCTTAACGACTTAATCATGTAATTTGTAAGCGCAAATGCCACTTATGTTTATTACAACAAAAAAGTTGCGTTAGCAAATTTGACTTCGCTATTGTGTAATTTATCGTCACCAATGTGTTGTAGCGCTACCCAAAGCGCACCCAAAATATTACTGTCAGATTTGGGTTTGTCTTTGTAAATTTGTCTGACTCGGTTGTTTTCTATTCAATTTTTAGAGAAATATTGACTATTATTACTAGCAACTAATGATAGCCCAGGTTACCACGGATGTAATTTTACATAATATACTCACACAAACCTTCCTCGTTTATTGCTATTTCATTATTAAGAACAATTAAAAAAATGTTGCGTGATTTATAAAAGAAATAACCGGATAAATTAACAACCGGATTACTAACTGGTGCCCGCGACTTTGTCCGCGTTGAAAAATGAAAAATATAAGAGTAATATAACTCCTAATCTTATCGCTGTGATGATAGTGGCGCCAATTTTTTTATATTTTTAAAAGATTCCTCGGAAATTAAACTTTTTTCCAGGATAACATGTAGCCTATATGTTAATCCAGGTAATAAACTATATGTGTGCCTAATGTCATCTACATCCGTTGAGCGAATTTTGCATAGAGTAACCAACATACCTCCATCCTCACAAACTTTTGCATTTATTATATTAGTAGGATATTTAGAAGATAAATAAAATTGAATATAATTTGCCGTAATTACACTTCTTTCTGTACATATACATATAAATGCCACCCTCTCGGGTATCAGTGACAGCTTCCGACAACATTTCGCAATACGATTCTGATGATTAATAGGAATCAAGAGTGAGTGGAAACCGAGGAAAGTGGTTACATTACAGGTATTTATCCTGACAGTGCGGCAATTAAACCTTTCGATTGATAGCTGGTCAGCAAAGCGCTTAACTAACGAACTAAATAAAACAGGTCGCCTAGCTCGAAACCCGTAAGTTATCTAAGCCGTTGGGTAATTGAAATATCTGATCGCTACCAATGAATTATTTCGCTACGAATATAAAGTTGACACACTCGATTTGTTTGTATATTTTTTTACGTTCACGTTGGACAATAACACGTCTTGCTGTTATTGCTTCATGGAAACGGAGCGGCTAAGATCTGTCATACCGTGACTTTTATTGCTCTTTCTTACGGTATACTGTCGCTGGAATATTTCGGTGACCTCCCAATCACTTCTCTTGATGTCAAACGACAAACATTGTGGGTTATGCAAAAGCATTGGCGTGTAACCGATTGGGCAGGACGGCGGGGCGTAGCGAGTTGTATGTCTCCTGTTATTCTCAGTTCACTGCAACTAGAGTCGCTCTAGAACCCTAGAAGTCTCATATATAGAAGTAGTTTAAATTAACACGCTGCTTTTGAGATCCAGAAATGTAATAAAATACATAGAAGACAGGTATAGAAAAATAATAATGCTCTAATTTTTATAAATTAGATTCTTCAAGTTCCTTCTGTTGAAAAATCAATTTCATCCTATCTTATTAATTATATTCCTAATACATTTACTCGGAAAGTTAATTATGTTTGAATGAGAACTAAAAGTATCGGAAGATTCTTAAGTATTCTTATATGGTTGCACCATCTTCACGCTTGAGCGTTATTTTCATAAGATGTTAATTGGAATTTACCAATATAATTACAGTAACATAAAGAGGGTAAAAACACACAAGTAATTTAATAGGCGAGTGGTCAGACAGTACGTTATTCAAATAGGGACGGACTCGCTACATTGTCCAGTTTTTTGTGCACATTGTGTTTCACATGCCTGGTTAATTGTGTGTGTTTAAGTATGTACCGCTGTTATGTCATTGTGCAGTGCCGTAAAAAATATCTAGTATTTAAAGAGAAGTCTGTTGATGTAACACAGATATTTTAATGCAGTCCACGACGAATATATTGATTGCTTAATTAAACCAAATTACGTACTGCATGCACTTCTTCGATTAAATGTATTGTACGTTGATTACGTTGCAGGTTGATGCACTATTGTGTTTTAAAAGTGGTACATATAATTCGGCCATCTGTCTTGTATCACTCAATATCCTCGAACGCGATCTACTGAACGCATAGTTATGCCAGCAGCCCCTTTTCTTACGCTTTTGAGGTCCTCGGACCAAAAGCAATTATGCTCAGATAAAAAATCTCAATACGTTCAGTAAGTAAAATTTAAATAACATTTTTGGTCTTTTTCTAAAAAAATCATGAGATGCACATGTATACCTTGGATGACATTTGTTGCCGTCCATCTTCGGTCCACTAACCGACATCATTTCATTGTCACGGTGAAATTACATGTTCATACACAAAATTTTAAAATTAATGGTGTTGAAATGGTTCAAATAATCGAAAAAGCGAGAGGACCTTTAGATCAGTCCATCAGATTTACAATAATATTACTAAGCGTCAGATAGAAATCGTATTGTGTTTCTAAGCTATAACATTACAATATACTAAGGAAATATGGTCCTTCGGAGCTTGTTTAGCAACAATAGCGCGGGCGGAACGGCGCCGGGCGTTCCTCGAGTTGCCCATACCCGCCGATAGCACTCAGCCGCACACAGGCTGTTGAAGAACCGCCACTTTTATGGACTCCCGATACTTGGCACTTGACATTCCGACGCGTACGACCACACTTTATCGACGTTATTTACAGTTCAATAAAGGATATTTGTAGTTGAAGTGCAATGCGATGAAATATACAGACAGTCGAATTAACGAAGCATTGCCCTCTATGCATTGTGAATACCGAAAGGTATCGGCTTTTGCGGTTGAGTGTGCAGGTCGTTGTCCCATGACGATTTGTCACCGAATACACAAAGATTTGCTTTAAAAAGACGGACCATGTTACCCAGTCGAAGCCACATACATAAAATGGATATGTAAATTCTTCTTCTTTGTTGAATCAGTCTTGGTAGAGATCATCACAGCCATTATTGCGGTTTACTCGTGTACTGAAGACCGTAAATAAATGGTGCTGCGGCACGCAGTAAATCCAGTAATCCAAGTTGCGAGCTGAGGCTAGTCGTAGGCTTGGCGATCTATGGGACATTATAATGTCTAGCAGTGGTTTTCTGACTATTTTCGAACCTTCCTGACTTTTTCCTGGCTGTCGGCTAATTACTATTTAAGCACTTTATAGGATAAATAATTGATGTATGAATAACTTGATTTTGAAAAATTTGCACTGTAAGTACACGTTTAATTGTTTAAGCATGCGGAGAGCACCCTGTGGCTGACTGGTGGCGTGCGCTGGATGGCGCTGGCGCCGACATCTCTAATAATAGTCGCATTCCATTCTCCGCGCTCTGGAAGGGCTCATCGGCTCACGGCTCACCTAGCGATGCGCGCGCGCACCTGCCGCACTTTCCTTTTTCATTCACCACACGCTTTCCCTGTTCAGCGCTAGTCGCTTTATTTTATTGACGGATTCCAATTCCACTTAATTCTGCTATATGTCTTCAAAGGGACAGTTTTCTGGCGCTTAATTCTTTGACTTCGATCTTGTTACTATCGGAGACACCTTTCGATATTCCCGTTACTTGTCCATAATTGAATGTTTAAGAGTTGAACGTCCGTACAGTATTCCGTCCGAAAGAACCTACTAGGGGGGACGATGTTTCTGTGACCATTAGGGAAGGCAGGAGCCGTGGCAAAGCGACGGCGCGTAACGATCACACAAGCTAACAGCCAAGGGCATAAAAGTCGAAACACGCACCGACTAAACGTGAGAACATTGCAACACTTTTTAAATTATTTATGTATACTCTTAAATTTACTGTTCTTTTTTTGTAGCTGTGACATTTTGAGAATTCATGATTCTTAATTCAGTCCTTAGTCTGTATAAGGGTACATTATTACATTAACTATTATATTACATTAAATGATTAATTTGAAATTTTATATTATGACAGATCATAGAAATCCTTACGATTTATGCGGAATTTCGCAGGTTACTCGCCGGATGTGCATTAAGTTGGAGGTTGCATATTGTAAAGTAATCGGGCATCCTGGCCGCTAACAATACGATAT
This sequence comes from Synanthedon formicaeformis, assembly GCA_945859745.1. NCBI lineage: Eukaryota > Metazoa > Arthropoda > Insecta > Lepidoptera > Sesiidae > Synanthedon > Synanthedon formicaeformis. The sequence continues at coordinate 1,923,034 of OX243956.1, read as the reverse complement.
TTGATTAAAATGTCAAACATGCAAAAATGTAATGTACATAGTTCGCTGCTTAAAAACTAAAGGGCCACAAATCAAAATTACACTTTTTACAGGAGAGGTAATCGAAAAAAAAAAAATTTTTTTTGTCTTTTTTTTTCTTATTAGATATATATCAAATATATGCATATTATACATTGTTAGAAGCGTATTTTTAAGTAGCATTAAATGTTTTAAGTACTTTTATAATAAACTGAATACTAGAAGAGATATAAGCATATAAGTTACTTTTGAATATATAAAAATGTTCAAAATATACTAAATATAGATTAAAACAATCATAAGTCTTTTTGCAACATACAGTGTAAAGGATTGTGATTGTATTTTTGCAATAAAAACATTTTTTGTTTTATGGCCCTTTAGTTTTTAAGCAGCGAGTTGGTTCATTGGAATTGTCTGTATCTGTGTAATGTGTTTGCAACAATAATAAGTTTTCTCTTTAATTCACTGCTTTTATTTCATTTATTCTGCGTATATAAATCCACAAACAAAAGTATATAAGGGTATAAATAAAAACTATACTAAATTTATTACAATGTTCAAAGTCCAATATTCTACCTAATAGACATTCGTCCAATCTATTTTTCTCATTTAAAATTAACATGTTTACATTATTAAAACTGATACTTTCACACACGCATCGAAGAATGGAAGTAAAAGTTGCTCCATAATATAGGCTAGAACTTAAAACTGGTAGCTAGGTATTGACAATGTGACTATCTCTTTAGAAACGTATAGAGCGTATATTGCGTACAAAATTTATCACTTGAATTATTTGTTTCACTCTTATCAATATCATAAATTGTGATAAAATATTTGTGATATCTTTCGTGAAGTACTTAGTGAACATATTTTATTAACCTTCGGATTTTTTTTTCTTTTTAAAGTGTATGTAGATCACATCGAAACTAGATGGTTTTGCAATTTTACATGGACTACTAAAATCACTGACATACATAAAGAGACATTGAAACACTGTTACAAAACCCGATATTTACTTGTTGTATTAGAAAATATCCAATTAAGTGACTGTGTAAGTGGTGCATACAAGTACGAAGAAATTTTATTCGAATTTACTTGAGTGCGCGAGCGCAGTCGTATACAATGATGTATGCCCGACGTTCTATTAGTTGTGGTTTTCGCCTCGGAAATGTGTTTACGTCGATAAACTCAACTGCTTACTATAAAGTATTCACAATACATTGAAAAATGCCTTTACAAGCGCAACACTGAATAGTTGCCATTGAATGCGAAATTTATTTATTTATTTTTATTTTCGACTCTGATGCATGATGTTTAGACATAATGGGGTTGTGAAGCCTTATTTTTTTGTTAATGTTTTCTTGTGAACTTGTAAAAGGGAAGCTAATTGATGGAATTTTTTTATCGTTTTAATATTCAAAGCAGTGAATATGCAAAGTACATTCTCAGTACCTTTTGCGTAAAAAGCGAAGGTTGTAATTGTAATGTAATCTTCACTATATCAAAGGGGTTTATTCCAGCTAGCTAAAGGGGTTCATTTTATGGTAAGGTGTCTACCGTCGCCTATATAAAACCAATTGGGTTGACAGAAGAAGTCAGTGTTGCCAGAGAAAATTCTCCTATTTTTTACAAAAAATTGTATTAAATAAATATCATGAAATTGTTAATACTTAATACAAATTTATTACTGTTTTTACCTGTAGATGTTAACATACACTGCTTATGATTAACAAATAACGCCTTTAGTGAGTCACGTCATGCCGATAAGAAGATGATAACCAGAGTTTATCTGTAAATAGTGCTATAATCAACTACTCGCCGACCTTGTAAGCTTTGTACACACATACTTGACGCTAACCTATCAATGTTTACGTATTAGTTAAACAGAATATCTTCAAGTTGTACTACAATTTATTACGTCGTGTTTGCTATCCGCTGTTATCGTAAAATTCCACTAGAAGTCGCCTCTAATTATATACACCTTTTACGATTTTAAAATATTCATGTCAGGAGCATGTTGTCGGAAGTCGCACTTCCGCAGCAGCGCTCTAACGTTTCGTTTGCCTCTCAAGAGTGAATTTAAGGAATAGATTAACAAAACACCACTTTTGCTGTCACTTACTTTTACTATTTACTTCCTTTCTTTGTTATTCAATCCTTCTAATAGAAAAAAATATATAAACAATAAGTTAACAGAACACAATTTTATATGGCTGTATTTTTGAGATCACAAATACCGCATTTTTTTAAAATTTGTCCATAAAGAGAAATCTAAAACCACTACACAGATATATTTTTTACATTAAAAACGTTATATTTTTTTTTACAACAAATTTGGTATCATTATTTTTTGGTCAAAGGTAAATTACCTACATATTTTTAATCATGTGTAACTTGAACCCAAAACGTAGGTCAAATTGAACATTTTTTAAAGGTATCAAGGATACAAAAATGGGCTTATAAATTGCCGCAAATTATTCCATAATTCTAAGTGATTTTTTACTCCGATCTACACTTATTACTCGTATGACATAGTAACGACTTTTCGTTTAAAAGGTTCCAAAAACAAAATTAAATTTCGATCAAGGAAGCATAAAAAATCAATAAAAAAACAGGAATGCACGTGCCAATAACGCAATGATTGGAAAAACACTATACATAACCGCACATAACTTGTTGCTGTTATTAGCCACAAAAGGCGCAAACTCGTTAAAAGTCCACTTGTTTATCAATTCGACTCCTTGACCAACAGATAACAGATAAGAGGCAATAAGGAGTATTGCAAACGCAAATGACCACGATCATTATCTAAACACCTGCGTTAGAGGACGCAATTATCACATACGGAACACCTGTCCGCCGTATGTTCATTTCCCTATAAATCACTGAGGAAGCGGGATATAGCGAACTATCTTGGTGACAGCCACGAGTACCGAATCCCTTTTCGGGCATTCGATACGGAGCCAATTATAGGAGATCCAATAACTTGTCTCGACACAATCCTTTTTGGGCTATTGACTAGATTTTACCCTACGTCAGTGGCAGCTAATCTATATGTAATGTTATGTATGTATGGAGCGGTTAGTTTTATAAAAGAACAGAGTTTACATGAGTTCTCGCAATTTTTCGGGTCAAGGTAACGCCTCGAAGGATTGCATTATATCGTTAGGCGAAAGTGACGACACCAGCGGTTTCGGAAACAGCATAATTACATTCCACTTGGGTTTATTTGCAAATTAATCTCTCCACTGTTACCTGCGAAGGTTGGCCGCAAAAGGGACTTGTTAATTAAAGCTAGTTCGCGACGAGACCGTCTTGACAACGACTCACGTTGCCACTATTTCCTTGTTAAATTGATTTGATTTACGTACCGTCGACATCCTTGGCGGAATGGTAACCTGCGACCTTCCGCATAAGGCGTTCAGTGATGTGGTGATTCACGAATATTTGCGTTGTATGTTTTTTTTTGCGTTCCAATAGATTGAGCCTTATGCGGGCGATCCGCGGGCGGTGGTTGCGAAGCTTTGTTTGGGCAATCAGTCAACGACCAGCTCCGCGGTTTCCCGACACATTCCAACTTTATTCGTCACGGGGCGATTCATGCAAATGATATGCAAAATGGGCCGTTAGGATCGCGCCCTCGCCTCGCGGGAACCGAATCCGAGTTGTGATTTTTTGCAAAGATAGTACTTATGCTATAGTGCCGTCGACTCTGACCGGGGCGAATGGCCGTCGCCCCGTTCACAATTTTTTACTGTCATTACAGTAAATGCGTTCCCCGTAACAAATACTTATGTTGGCAGAAATAATTATTTTGAATATGGTTTCTTAAAAGTATTTTACAATTAAATTCGCCTGATAGTATGATGAACATAATCAATGTTACTTTATAGACGGAAGTGGACTTATTAATTGGTCATCGTCCTAAGCAAATTTATCGTTTAAGTGTACAGCTCAATTCCATTTAGCTTATAAATTTTTTAGCACGCTTGTTTTCATACGACGATTCGACGACGGTCATTTTTTGTATTTACAAATTAAGGTAATTACAGTAATATCCCCGTCACAACCTTTTAAGTTCAACGCTCGCATTATGCAGCTCCGTATGGCATTTAAATTGAGCCGGATTTTCGCTCTTACTGCTTTCAGATTAAGGTGTTAGCTGAATATTTTATGAATTCTCGTGAAATATTGTAGCGCGCCCTTGAATCAGTTCCGGGCTATTACAAAGTCGTTTAAATTAAAATATTGTATGCGCTTGAAACGGAATGATTGCAAGGAGTGAAGACTGAAGTCGCCAACCAAACCATTCCAAAATTCTACATATAAAATTTATTGCAATAAGTCGTAGCCGAATCTATACATTCCCCCTTGGTCTATACGAAGAAAAGGTTGCATTGATCTTGCACTGATTCTGTTGAAGGATACATTTCAACAGCTAAATGACAAGCAACGTGTATTCCCTTATTCGGATATTTCCTGTATCAAATTAAATAAATGTTATATGTGACCGCATTTTATATTTATGACTTCACTCAACCAATAAAATAATCACTGTAGCTAGGCCGATGTTATCGGAACGGATCTCGTCGTATACCACCGCGGGAATCGTTTACAAGACTAGATTTATTGTTTTACAGTTGTTCGAGGTTCTCACAGAAGTCGGTTTAAAATATTAGTGCAACATAGTGATATGCTATCGCGCAATATATGCGGGTTCAGGTGCAACAATTGATTGTCTTCAATACCAGGGTTCAAATATTGTGAACACTTGATAGCATGAATTAGTTGATTTAACCCGCTGTAATGTTTGTTTTTGGCTTTATCCTCAGTTTGTTTTACAGATAGTTATTCAACTTCAACTATTTGATGTTTACTTCAACATAAACATCGATGACTTCAACAGTTTTTTGTTTTTCCTCAACAGTGCGGGTTATACGAACTACTCGCGAAAGATACTAACAACTTTGCTAATCGTGTTTACTCCTCGTGTATTTCGTATCGTTATGGTGTGGAATGCTTTACAATTTCATTACCGCCCGAGTCTCCCTAGATGTTAGTGATGTAAAGGTGATGTACAAACTCTTGTAGAATATACAAATTTTTCGGTGTATTTTGACCTTGTCAAAATATGACACAGGCTTACGCTGCTTACGCAGCTTTTTTGAATTAGCTACAATGGCAGAATTTCTCTTAACCTAAATCCTTCTAGATACTTACTCAGTTATAATATGTCAATGTAAATTTTTAGAAGTCTATTTTTGGACCCTCAAAATTTTTAATTTATCATAATTTCTTTACTTAGTAGTTTTCGTTGTGATCAACACAGCCTCTCATGTCACAGGTGAGGGCCGGTATTCACAAGTTCAGATAACAATGTCAGGTAACTTGACCTCGTTCGGACAGCGTCACTTGGACGCTTCTGCCGGTCGTGGCCAACTCGACCAGTAATGCGATTTCAATGACTGTCGATTCGCAAATGACCCACTTGCGGGCTATGTCAGTGGGCGGCTGCCGAGGCCTCAAAGGCTCCACCTAGTCGCACCAGCAGTCTCTCCCTATGGATTTGTTTAACATACAACTTGCCAATCGTATTCACACATCACAAACAAATTCAGTTATTGTTGTGCCTATGTTGTGTAACAAAATCACTTTATTATATGGCCAAAGGTTATTTTTGATGTACCAAGGTGTTTTCATCAACAGGACCCATCAACACCACACCAACTGATAAGTAATTAATTTGTACCTGCTCCTAAACTATCACAATTTGCCAGAATATGCTAGAAAACTCTTAATACCGTGTTCAATTTTTATAATAAATGAAAAATATGCCACATTTCATATTCTCAAAGAATTCATTTAAACACAACTCGCAAAAGTACCTAGCTAAAATTAATAACTAAATTACAACTTTTAAAGTGACAGCTGAGTATTTTTAATTGGATATTACTGTTTTATTATTTGTTTTATTGATTTGGTTTGCGGTGATATATGTTTCATGACAAAATTGATAGATTAGGCCCTCGTAAACTATCAATAGTGATACATTGAACGTGGAACGTTTGTTTCGCAACGACAGTAATTAATAAAAGGTCATTGTTTGTAACGGAACGGGCCCGAGACGGGCTGCAGGCTTCTCGCGGTGTGAGATGAATTCCATTAGCCAGGAACTATGAACACTGAACTGTGGTGTGCACACTGGCCATAAGCGACCGCGTCGAGGTCATTTACATCAACCGTAGTCCGATCGACAATGCGCAAAGCAACAGACTCTTGGAAGAAATTATCATTCCCGTTGTTTTGTTTGTGAAACTAATGATATCTTTGAAGTTGTATACTTCTTTTGGTGCAAGAGGGTAAAAAATAAGTATGTAGTTTTTTTTTTGTATTGTAGTTAGTGTATTTAGTATGTTACGGAACTTGCGCACGTCGATGTAAGACACAATGAAGTTAGTTTAGTTTACACTGTTAATGTTGTGAAAAGTTGGAGAATCAATTTCAAGTAATGCATATAATATACAAATAAAACATTATAATAAACATTGTTGCGTACAATGTTGTGTATATTATTTATAAACCTTTATTTATTAATAAATAAATGCACAATTTTAACATTAAAAAAATATAAAAAATATCCTATATGTTAGCTATAATTTTGAACGTTTTTTTTATTTATGCCAAAGAAGCAAATACCTACATAAATAAACACACAGAAAGAGATTTTATTTACATCAATATAAGTATTTGAATGCACAAATGATTAACTTTACATAAATTCATATATTGGACACTATTCACGTTTAGCGCCTTTGAAAGTGTTCGCCTTGACACAATTCACTCTGTAATTATGGCGAGGTTTGTTGCGGAATTATTGACGTTTATACACCGGTTGTAAATTAATGTAGGCTCAGTTCGTAAGTTTTGTTTACAACGAAGTGTTACTACGTTACCAAAATGGTTGTTCACTCGCTCATCAGCTACGCAAACGTTGCGTGTTCATTCGTTATTTTAAAAATTAAATTCACGAACTACAACACACTGGACGCCATGTTTGGATGAATGAAACGATCGATGATTGATTAAGGATGTTATGTGAGAGTGGTGTAATAATTTAGCTTTTAATATTCGAAACGCGTGCTCTTCGCCTGTCGTTTCGCCAAGTTCTTCCTAGAAAGTGAAGTGGTCCATTTTATGGAAACACCTCGTCCATTAGACAGGAAGTGACGAGCTCGCGCCACTTAATTTCGCTTCTATCATGTAGATGTAGAGGATCTTCGGAATCCTGCGATTAACACATATGTACAGAGTAGAGCGTATATAGATCCAATTAAGGTGAGGTGACAGTGTAAACAGTATGCGATGATGGAGCTAAGTTAATTATCTTATCACAGTGTGGACAGACAATGCACCCGCTGAGATGCGCCGGCGCATACGGCGTTATCGAGACCACCCGCCACCACTAGGAATTTACTTACTATTAAATTAAAAACATTGTTAAAATTTTCGTATGCGATGCGACTTAGTTACGAATATTTGTGTAAAATTCAATGCGGACACTGTTGCCTACATTCAAAGAATTCTCACATTCTTGTTGATCGAAGATTGCCTTGCCACAGCGTCAATTTATTTTTATACACAAATTATTTATGTTAGCACTTTTTGCTACTAGGTGATTACTCTTTGCAGGGGAAATAATAAGTTTAATACACCTATAATATTTTGACCTGTAGTTATTTATTTAAAGGTCGCGTACACATTTTCTCACAGCGCTGCTTCTAATAATGTCTCCTTATGGAAAGCCCTGGTTTGTGGTCAATAAAATAATTGAATATCGGTGCGTAGATCGGTACGAGCCGGGGACTGGCTCTTATCTGGAACGTAATAAATCGGGCCTGTTGATCGCGATCGAAGCGCAGCTAGGTGCCTGATTAATGAGCTAACATTTTTTAATTAACGATCTCGCTGCAGCTCGGAATTATAGCCTAGGACGATCGCTGATCTGCGTAGCAAAGCGTGCGCTTAAGTACCTCGCTTTCGCTCGAACAGCGTTCAGCTAAATTATAAGCCTCATCTGAAGAGTTAATTGCATGTTTACTATCGGTACGACATTAGCTATTCCTTGTACGATAATGGTGTCGGTGCGGTCGCGTCGTGATCGAATGTTTTCCCGCGTTATGCAAGTGCCATTGTTGTGTTCGGTTCACATGGCGTACGTACGGCGCGCTCGATGCCGTATCGGTTTTGGATAATACAATTTCCACTTAATTATTTTTGTCATTGGTGTCACGAATCAACTTGCGACATCTCTGTCACGTACTTTGATGTAATTCTAAGTTCCATGCTCGGAGACACATTCTTGTTGGTTGACTGGACAATCTCGGTGCACGATGTTTTCTTATATAAAAATAAACGTTGACAATTTCTTGGTACATATTTCTAAGGTTCGCTTTGCATATAATACATCCTGCTGCAAATATTCAATATCAATGATTCGTTAGTGTCGACCCTCGGGTCGGTTGTCGTCGCTCTTACTTGCTAATGATAGCTCGTCAGCGCTCTTTGATATACTTGCTATTCTGTCAGTGAAAAGCATTATATTGTGCACTTTCCACGTCGTTTGACCCCGACCTTTAGGCTTGACTCGCACACACTGAGGCATTCATTGTTAATAGTCCTCGGCTGAATTCCTATCTGACCCAGGGATGTTTTACATGGGCGTGGAACTGACGAAGACATCTCAAGTGATGTCTTCGTTAGCGAACGTTTTGAACGTCATTCTCTTTGGAAAATATTATTTTACATTGCTCGGATAGACCATTTCAATGCAAAATCATACGTAAGAAATACATTCATAAATAGTTAATGCAGCAACTCGTCCGTACTTTTCTCGTTTGTATCTGGTATACATACGAGTCTCCTCGACCAGTTTGAAGTTATAACTGCAATCTCTACTTGAACCACAGATTGAGATGCATTATTATTATATTTGTTGATCTTATATTATTGTAGTGAGATCTAAACATAAGACATCTATGATAAAACAATTGTTTGTCAATTATGCCAATTTATGATTGATCGAGAACGGTGAATGTTCAATTAAAACGAATTGACAACCCTCGCTTATCTAATCGGCGAAACGTGACTCGCATTTGGAAACAAATGTTTGGTACTAATTGCGCCATAACACAGTTACAATAGAAACATTAGGTGCTTTTTATATTAATTGGTTGCTGTCAAAGATTTCAGTGGGGTGGTACTAAGACGTACTAGTGGTAAAATATGTGAATTGTGCAACCACTATCACATGAATTACAAAGAAACATAATGAACAATGAACACGAATCTTAACTCCGAGGCAATACGGAGACTATAACAACGCATATTTGGCGACTGAAAATAACCTTATTTTTTGCCTTTTTATTAATGTTTAAGCCCATGTTGCAAAATAATTAGGGGACATAGATGTTTGTCCCTATATTGATGTGTCACTTTTTTAATAATTAATGTGCTGCTTTTTTTTCTTTTAATAATTGTGAGAATTTGTAAAATTGCCTTATGTTGTATCTTTACATTACTTACCTAAGTGGAACATAACCTTTAGGTTTTCTAAAATAATAATAAAATTGATGGTCTGCCGCATATTTGATATGGTTGCAAGAATTGTCCTCGTCACACAGTGCAAAAGATCCAAACTAATGACAAGAGCTCCCCACCAACCATAAACCTACAAATACTATGGCGCGTCAAATTTATACAATTCGGCTTGAAATTGTGCAACTCAATTCGTTCGCTACCGATTCGTTTTGTTCAATTATAGGAACACATGTAAATGTCATAGTAATGAAATGAAACTATTGTAACGTCAGTGGTACAGCCGGTAGTTGGTTCAGTTGCGCAAAAGATTGCGCCCCATAATTGTGTTATTCGCTTTTAGTTTCTGTTCCTCGCTTTATTAGGCAATTGTTGCATTTGCTTACACAGTTTTATTATTTGGTTACGTTTTCAATTTGGTTAAGTAACGTAGTGTAGCCTTAACGATGATATCGGTTTTATTAGGTTATTTTACGGTGAGATCCGTTAACATTCCGTTTTGAACACACGTTTTATTCCTCATCGAGTACCAAAGTATTAACATCACTAGTTATGACATTGGAAGTTACATAAAAAATCTTTCATTAGTTAAAAATCGATAAATAGTCCTATTCAACAGTTTTATTATTTCTAAATGTTTTTTTTTTGTTCTCTTACAGGTAAGTGGAGCTTTATGAAAGGAGGAGTCCGGTGCGTCAATTGAATTGGTATGTGTACCCGAAGCGGCCATTATGAGTGTCAGTAAAACATAGTCGCTCGTTAGACATTCACGGAGGGCGCGAGTGTTCGTGCCCACATCAATATGCGCCCGCGCACCTCACGGACACGATTTGACGAATGAATCACACATTTTCCTCGTAGTCGCCTGCTCACGTGACGTCACGATTTTGGTGTCGCACGCGCGCCAGCCACGAAATTAAATTATGATAATTATTCAATGTTTCCGCTTGTGTAATTGTTTAATCTCATAAGTAAATTAAGATTAAAAGTTTCAGGGTGATTTCCTTCGCTCATTGTGTTTCTCACGCCTGGTATTACTCTACACACTACACTCTACACAGAGTTAAAATATAGTTCATTTAAACCATGCTCTAGTTTGCTTTAAAGCACCGCTGATGTAAATTCATTGGTGGGTTACTTTTATAGCGGAAATATAACTTCAAAAGGAGGATTGTATATTGCTCTCGCCATCGTCCCCACAAATCGGTGACGAAGTGGAATAATTCGAAAAAACAGGATAAATCGTAAATCTTGACTTTTATACATATATACACACGTAGTTAAAGAAAATTAATCATGCGTTATTTAACCGGACGGATAAAAAAACAAAGAAACTTTCTTTATTTCTTCCCAAAGCTATAAATATGATAACTTTTTATATCCTCAACCTGAGAAATGATTTGTTCCCCATACAAACTATTATTTTCATTCCTTCAAGTTTAATTTTGGGACAAAGAGTAGCTTTTTTCTTAAGTTCCTATCTATTCCCATACCAAAATTTTAGATATTGGCGTGTAAACGTAACACAGACGGAGTTTCTTTCGCATACATATTATTAGTTTGTATATATGTAAAATTCATGACGATAAGACATAAAATTGTAATATTATGGAGATACATACATTCTTATGCTGATGCCTGCGAAGGCAAATGACAACGCTTGACATCTGTACACTGAAACAGCTTTATAAATGGGCAATCGGTCAACGACGACGAGACCCACTTAGTTCCTGCCAACTCTTACAATGGCTGTTGGCCATTGTACCAATAGCAATGCACAACTTGCTCCACTATTGCCTATACATTTTATATGGCGGAACAATAGAGTTGCCGGAGTCCGCTTGTAACTCGTTTAACTTTATTGCTCGTTGTTATGTGTCAAGGTGCGATTGTGCTACGGGAATGTTAGAACTCAACATTGTCTAACCATACTAAGTTCAGAACGCGTGCCCATTATGATAGCATCCAAGGCGTCGATGGGTCGACCGATATGCACAGCGCCGGAGCGGACCCATTGCAGTCATTATGCAGACTAACGTACTTAAGGTTCTATCGCGCACGGACATCGGACATACGCTGAAAAACGGCTCGCTTGCAGCTAACCGGTGCGAAATTGAGACAGACTAGCGGTATCACCGCAGGGCAATCCAGGCACAAGTAGGCCGCGGCTGCAGCGTTTCCTCAAAGTTATTAACCGTCGACAAAAGGTGTGGTTTGCGGTGATCGTGCCTCGGGCCGCGGACTTCACACTATTTTGTCACGAGGGCTTATAACATTATGATATTCAAATTACACATCCGCGGTTGTCACTCCGTGTAACGGATACCGGCAACGCGACACCGCCTTCCGACCAGCTCTCTCCTACCGCACAGAGAAATACGGAGCGGAACGTTTCCCGATGCACCGACCGCCGCGACTGTTGTGTGCACATAGTTACATACGTCTCGGTCGGTTTGTAGTTCAGAGGGCGCCCGTTACAGCTACGGCTGCAGACAATAGAAACGAGAGTTGACTCCCGTGTTCTCTTCCGCAGATGGTTATCGGCCGGACCTCCAGACACTTTCATACTGACGCTTCCGAGATACATTTACTCTCGCCAGGCGATTGTGTTACATTAATAAGTGCAATATGTAACGCAGGAAACAGTTTTAGTACCCGTGAAATGTTGTGCAATTAAAATAACTGCTTGTTTAACAATTTACTATGAATATGTTTTTTTATTTTTATTTGTAATACTAATTTGAACACTTGTAAGATGTGGGCATATCACGTTTTATATCATATCCAAGCTGGTATAATTTGACCTGAAAAATCGAGCCCTACCACTTTGGCGGTCGTCCCCTGCCACCCATGTAAGGAGTTATTCGCAATGAGCTCTGTTAACAAGACACGTCTTTCACGTAGGTGTCTACTGGCTCGATATGCTACTTTTTGTGGAAAAACAACGGATGTCACGTCGGAGGTCGTACATTGATTGCCATATACATAGATGATTAAGGTCGTGGGGTTTCGCTAATACCTCTACATTGCGAGGTTAATCACTTCCATATCCGCAAATATTATTTAGAAGGTTCAAGAAATAAAAGAGGCTAATAAAATTAGAGGAACGTGCGTTGATTAATATGAATTGAGGTTATAGAATTTTTTTAAATTAAAATAAACTAACAAAGTGAAATATTAAAGGATCAGAAATCTATTTGTGCGATTAGTTAAATTTCATTTGCGTTAAATATTCTATAATTTTGAAAAATATAAAATCGAAGGGTATCGAAAAAAGTCGAAGTGTTCGATACCCAAAATTAATTTATAGAAATTGTTATACTTAAATCCGAATGATATTATGTAGAAAAAAGAAGATTATCTTAGAAGTAAATCTTATAACTCTTGATACATAATATAAGCCTGTACCCACTTGTGTTCGCGCAAGATTCCGTGATATTTCAAGTCGGGAGTGCCGCGAGCTAGCTTGAATTGCATTAGGCGCACGTCGACCACCCTGACAGACTATGGCTAGGCTTTAAATTTGCATCGTTTATCGCGTTACCGTTTGTACGTCCTGTTACGTCACGGACTTAGCCTGCACCGTTTCTATTAATACTTATGACGAAATTATTACACAAACAATTATCTCGTTCTAGGTGTAATTTACCGCAACTCGCTTCACAGAAATTCAATATTTTGGTGTCATTTTGTTTGTAATATCGGTTCAACACAACCAAAAACAAAACGTGCGAATCGCTAACACCATAGTTAAATAGAATTCCTATGAATCCCTGATTCTGATTCCTATGAAAATTTCTGTTTAGATATTAGAAACGCCGTTAATTTGACTATGGGAATTTTACTTATAAGTCGCCAAGAGGATTTTATATAAATCTTACATTAACTATTCCATGTGTTAAGATTATTTTCATGCGTATATTGTACGTTCGTGTGTTCGATCTCCTAACTAACCGAAGGGTATTGTTCTCAGTTTGAATGGCTAATAAGCAAGCCTTCAGGTTTTGTAAGTGGAACGGACGTAATGGTCTTTAGAAACGAGATATTTATGGTTTTTGGGCGGTTTCGAATTTCTACTGTTGAATGTTTATCGGTAAATCTTATGCGCTGTCTATAAAATTGGTTCATAGTCATAGCTTAGTATTAGTACCTACTAGCCACGTTTTGATAACCTGTTATCACCCGCCTTTCATTATCTTATATTTCGATAACACATTTGCTTTTTACATTGTTTTGTCATATTTCTGTCATATATTTTCACTTGATTTTTTTTTGTTTTACATACACGATGTTAATATTATATTAGACTTTACTACGTTATATTTTTTTATCGAAATTCATATTGACTAAAATTCGTCGTCATGAAAAAAGTATTCATTTAAATGCAATTCAACATCCCACGAGTTCAGTTTGGTAACAAAGAAACATAATATAAGTTTATTGCGAATTCTTATGTCATGATACCACCCGAAAAACGAGGCTTTTGTTTGTTTCTTATTTATGTGAATAACATTTTCACGGACAATATAACTTATACATTTAGAATAAACAAGATAATTTAAAAAGACTCAAGCCGACTCATATCTTTTACTAATTATAATTACCAAAAAAGAATTCATAACTTGAAGTTTGTGAGACAATATTTTGTTTAGATTAAACTAGCTGCTGCCCGCGACTGCGCCTGCGTAACTTTTTAAATTATATACTAAAACCTTCCTCGAGAACTACTCTATCCATTGGTGAAAACAGCATGAAAATCGGTGCAGTAGTTTTTGAGCTTATCGCGAACAGACAGACAGACGCGGCGGAGGACTTTGTTTTATAATTATAATATGTAAATGAAGAGTTTGGGGCGAGTCTATTGCTTGTTCTTCATTCATAGAACACAGTAGGTACTCGGGTAGATTGTTTAGTCTCAGGTCATTTTAAATGTGTTAATGTCGATTAGGAAATGTAGTGTACAACTTACGTGTATTAACTCCTATAAATCTAAAGCGGCGGTCATAAACGCACACACAGAGCGGGGCTAGGGTTGGCACTTAGTTGCGTGCAGAAGTTTATAGTTCGTTGGGCACACACATGCACACGTTTTGTTAGAAGGGAGTGGGTTGGCTGTCAGTGACCCTCAACGCCGCGCTCCGGCGCCCATTAATTATTCTATTACAGCAATGGCACTCGTGATCGGTGCGCGCGCGCACTCCTTTGATCCCCTCAATGCACTTCTCAATTCACTACATTACTCACAACATGCACTCCCAACCGAATTGATCGTACGAAAAAAGAATACCCGGCTAGAACAGTATCTTGATAGCTTTACACGACTCCCGGTTATTTTTATGAAGCGACTTGTAAATTCCGATCTCTTATTACCCTCTTATTATGTATTAAAGTAGGCAGTAAATTCCACTAATATGGCTTACAGTGTTGCGAGATTGGGGATCTGAAGAGAGTCTTAAATACTAAGTCGTCGGCATCAATTCTAATATAATATTTGAATCGATAAAAGAAACGTATAAACGAATAAAAGAAAAGTTAGAATGGGTTATCAAAATGTCAAAATACTATATTTAGATATTGTCACATTTTTATGATATATTTGTTAATTGGCTTCTACATATGTAATAATTTTTATAACACAAGCTGGCAGGCAGGCAGGAGGCGGTCTTTTTGAAAGTAGATGGCTACTGATGCCTATAAACAAAAACAACAGGTAGATTTAAGTGCACTGCCGACTCAGACAAGACACGGTATAAAGGAATAAGGTATCACGTATGTTACAGAAATGCAACTGGAACGGATCTAGACTACTTTTAACAAAATAATACTATTCGTCATCATCATCGTTTTCCTTTTTCGCTATTTTCTTACCTTAGGTCGGTGGAGGAAAATTTGTTGCAATTTAGTTATAATATGATACAATTAATTCTTAATTATGTTTCAACAAAAAAAAAAGCATTAAGGTGACTCCCTTGATCATCGTTATACTTGACTTGATTCGCTAGATTTGCTAAAATTACATTAACCTTTATTAAAATATGTGTATGTATGTTGAATTTGTTTGTCAGAATTAGTCAGCAGTTATCGTGGGCGGAGATGGTTCGCTAGTAGTTTATAATATAACATTTTAGGCTCGCCTTATACGTATTCATCGCGATATCTGCCCGCCGGCGCCGGCCTGAAGGATGCAGCTCATTAAGACAATTACAAGTTGATCCATCGCGCATGCGCCAACTGCACTTTACCGATGCCAACCATCGCGGCGCCAATTAAATCGCGACTCGGACGGAAGCGACTGCGCAAAACGACTCGATAGCGAATTAATTGACGACTCGATTGGAAGCACTAACAAAATGTTTACTTAAATTACAAACTACTTACTTGTAGAAAAATATAGAAACGAGCATTTTAGATTATGGGAGATTTTTTTGTAGAAAGCAGGCAGATTGTCCACTCAATGGTTAAACATAGGTAGGTGGCCGCTGTCTTCTATAACCAAGCGCTGGCGACCTTGGCTAAGGGAATATAGCAATTGGGTCTTAATCCCTCACTCACGAACCAATAAACAACAGCACACGCGTTGTTATGTCACGGTGGTTTCTGTATCCTTATAACTACCGATACCGCCAGACTGGCTGCTCACTATGATTTTTGGCGGAACTAATTTTGAGATTAAACGCTTGATAATAATAGATTTGTCTACTGAAATTAATCATCATAAAACATGTAATAAGTACACTCAAATAACAGAGCACACTGCATAGCAGGCTGTGTAGCCCGTCTATCGTTAGTGACAACTCTCTCTCATAAAAGACCACCATGAGGTGCTCGTGAATGCACGTTTGAATGTTGTGTTTCGGTGCGTGAGTAAAGAATGCAGGCTCCATTCTTCAATCCACACATCTTGTCCCTTTTCAATTATTATATCCGCATCTTACTTAGATCCCCTTGGAGTTGCTTGTGAATATATGCGAAGGTAGCCACGATTACATTAAAAAAAAGAAGTATGTTTAATATCAAATAATAAACAATACTTAGGTAAGTTGTTGGAGCCGTGCAGTTTTAACAGTTGTCTAACAGAGTTCATATTATTCGTTTTCGACCAGGCCAGGTGCAGCCGTCCTCGCTCAAGTGAAGGTGCGCCGGCGCACACTCGCACAATGGAATATTTGCTCGCCATTAGAATACAATGACAAGGCCACAGACCAATTTGCTATCGACTCTGATACTACTATCTTCCTATTTGTCACTAGATTAGCACCTTGCGTTTTTATTGATAAAAGTGATCAAAATAATTAAGCAAATTGTTCCATTGTAGCGATATTGCGACTCAAGTATAGATCGCCTCTATAAATAATAGACTAATACTTGTAATTATCAATCGGTCTAGTAACGCTAGTAAAATTTGAAGAATATAAAAAAATATAAAACATTAAAAAAAAAGAATTGAAAATTTAAGTGACATTCTCTTGCCTAACATTTCACAATGCGAACATTATGTGATCTCTATCGCATTTACACTTAAATATTTATTTAAAATATTTGAAGTCAGTTATATTTGGCAAAAATTGTGCTATATTCAAAGCCCTTATTAATAATCCGCACATGAAAATCATCTCAGTCCAGTTCTGCCAACTTGTCAATTTCCGCCGGAGATTGTGTCTCAATTCATACTCCTCGACTATCCAACAAACAGGTCAACAAGTAATATTACCAACTAGTCAATGGATCAAGAACTTGGTCAGGTCTTTGTTGCCGGGTTACACAGATTGACGCATGAATTGGCCATCTATCCATACTAGAAGCTAAATAAACAAGCGAGTGATGCACATAATTAGGCAAGCCAATGTCGTGTGCCGATTGTGTGGGCATCACGGACTTGGCTCTAGGCATATTTAACGTCAATGCACTGACTATCGCCGATTGTTTTAGTTGACACAAATGGAACGCGAAGAGGGACGACAGTTATCAGGCCAGAACAAACTTCCTATACACTATTAATTGACGTAGGTACACTCGGTATTTAAGTGCCTAGATTTCCTTTTTTGTAAAGGTGATAATTCGATACTTAGATTGGCTAGATCATAAAAAAATTAATATGTATACACTCGGCGGTAGGTAACAAGAAAGGAGGAATTCTAATGACAAGTGAATGGACGTAGACTAGGCAAGGACTAAAACAAAGAAAATTGCGCCATCGGACCGCGTTAACCACGTGACATTAGCGATTTGACTCGAGAGGCTCGATTTCAAAAGCATATTAGCCAGTCCCTGACAGACATTTTGTTGGACGTTACGCGGTTTTTGCAACATGTCGTAAAATGTAAATAAGACAGACTCACGTACCGAACGACCCGCTCCACTGACATCGATTGCTTGTATCGATGCGATACATCTGCATTCGGCATCGACATCGACTAACGGCCGAAATTAATAACCTATCCTGATCCGTTTTTACCCATTTAGGATTGAAAAATCAATCTTTTTTGTGTGTGAAGTGTGTCAATAACGTATCCACGGATTTATATTTCAATCTAAAACATGAAACTATCTTTGGGAGGACAGATCTCACATTAAAGATCGACCTCTGTTCGTAATTGACAGTTTGGGTGTCTCAATATTCAATCCGTACATTTTGACATAGCGCAATCGATCTAGATTTGCAATCCCACGAATTTCACGGATTAATATCACGGATTATAATTGACGAGCCCGTTGGACGAATGGCAAGGGTGCTTGCCTTACGTCTCAGGGGCCCCGGGTTCGATTCCCGGCGGGGTTAACTTTGGAAATTTTAATATAATTTTCAAAATTGACTCTGGTCTGGATTTAAAAGTAGTGGTAGGGGCACATTGCGTTTCGCAGTCATTTGGGCAGCCCGTCTGGCGGCAGTAACCACCACCTTACAGAATACCACCGTGAAATAACAGCATTATGTGCTGTTGTGTTTCGGTGAGTGAGTAAGGGATGCCAGAGCCCATTACCCTCCCTTATCCCTTATCCTTAATCCTTCTATGGTCGGCAGCGCACTTGTAGCACTTATGACGTTACTTGAGTCATAGGCGACGGTAGCCACCTACCATCAAGTGGACCGTCAGCCTGTCTGTCGACCTTAACATAAGAAAATAAAAAAAAAGGTAACCATTATTAGAGAAAAAAAGATCATAATATTATAATTCTGTAGAATAATTTATCTACGGAATTATGATGATAGGCAATATCTAACCTAATAATAATTTATATTAGGTAGATATAACTATTAGGTTAATAATAAAAATTAAATACTTAAAAATATAGACCGTGCGGGTCGATCGACGATCGACGCCATCCTGCGCCTTAAGGTCATCGCGCAGGAGACCGTAGAAAGGGGAGGAGTGGCATTGGCTGTGTCTTTAGATATCTCCAATGCTTTTAACACCCTCCCCTTCAGCTGCATTACGGAGGCGCTCCGGTTTCACCGGTTGCCCGCGTATCTCCAGCTGATTGTCGGAGATTACCTGAGGGATCGGAGGATCCTGTGTCCCAGCCGGAACGGGACGGTCCTGGAGAGGACCATGTCCTGTGGCGTTCCGCAGGGGTCGGTCTTAGGACCGTTCCTGTGGAACCTTGGCTTTGACTGGGCGCTGAGAGGCGCCCTCCCTGATAATGTACATGTTGTCTGCTACGCCGACGACACACTGGTCGTCGCGTGTGCAGACAACTTCAAGGACGTATCCAGCTTGGCCACGGTGAGCGTCGCTCTCGTGGCCAAGCGTATTGAGCTGTTGGGCCTGCGGGTGGCACCCGAAAAATCCGAGGCCATGCTTTTCCATGGCCCTCGGAAGGGTCCACCGCAACAAGCCCACATTAAAGTGGGAAATGTGGACGTCGCCGTCGGAGTGCACATGCGCTACCTGGGGCTCACCTTGGACTCCAGGTGGCGATTCCATGAGCACTTCCGGCGGTTGAGCCCAAAGTTGATCAGGGCAGCCTCGGCGTTGGGTAGCCTCCTCCCAAATCTGGGCGGACCGAGTGTCGGCTGCCGCCGTCTTTATACGGGGGTGGTGCGCTCCATGGCGCTCTACGGTGCGCCTGTGTGGGCGGACGCCCTGGATCGCCACAACGTCACGCTCCTGAAAAGATCTCAGCGCGTGATGGCGACCAGGGTGATACGCGGATACCGCACCATATCGTGCGATGCCGCGTGCGTTATGGCGGGTACCCCCCCGTGGGACCTGGAGGCCGAGGTCCTATCCTCGGTGTACGAGAGTCGAGCGGCAGCTCACACTCGGGGCGTTGCTGGTCCCCTGCCGGAGGAAGTGCGCCGCACGGCGCAACGAGTTGCACTGGCGCGGTGGGCCGACAGGCTCGCGGAGCCTACCGCCGGCGTTCACACAATCCGGGCCATTAGTCCGGTCCTGGAGCAGTGGTGCCGACGCAAGAAGGGTGTGATCACCTTCAGGCTTGCACAGATTCTGTCGGGGCATGGTTGCTTCGGCAGATATCTGTGCAACGTCGCAAAACGAGAGGCGACACCCTCTTGCCACCACTGCGGTGGCCTGGAGGATACCGCCCAGCACACGCTGGCAGAATGCCCGGCATGGGACCAGCAGAGGAGGCTTTTAGTCTCCACTGTCGGAGGAGACCTCTCGCTGCCGGCCGTGGTTCTGTCCATGGTCGGCAGCAAAGAGGCCTTTCAGGCTGTGATCTCCTTCAGCGAGGATGTCCTCTCGCTGAAGGAGGCGGCGGAGCGAGCGAGGGAGGATGCCGCCCTCGCTGACGACATCCGCCGAAAACGACCGGGGAGGCGGAGAAGGCTCTACGGCCGACTCCTAGCGCCCCCGTGATCGGCCGGAGGGTGAGCGGATATGGGGATCCGCTCACCTACCAACTCGGCCTTGGTGAAAGACGTGCTCGTGTTCCGGCACGTCTTCCCACATATTTGAGACCCGGGGAGGAGGGAGCCTACCATCCCTCCTCCTACCGATGACCTTTTTGAGGTGCCCAAGTTGGGCTAACGCAGGCGGGAGAGCAGGACGAAATGCTCGCGCTGACACCTCTCTCCCGCCCCATGTGCGTGCGTGGCCAAGGAACACCGTGGGGTTTTAGCGGGTAGAAATCCCGCATATCCTGCCAGCGCCCCATTGCTGGCAGTGAATCAGGATCGCTGATTTCCCCACGTAAAAAAAAAAAAAAAAAAAAAAAAATAGGCGACGGTAGCCACCTACCATCAAGTGGACCGTCAGCCTGTCTGTCGACCTTAACATTAAAAAAATATATAAGATAAACAAACAAGAATTTAAAATATTTTTATTAATTGTATTAATAATAAATAAAATTATTAAATTGTCCCATTTCAATCGTATAGTTGTTGTGGAGTACGGCGACACGTTGAGTTTTGGGCGTTAAATGCGTCGTAGATTCGACGTCATTCTTCATTTTTTAATTTGTTGGTACAGGCATTGCTAGTTTTATTGTTTATAATTTTGCTATGCTCAATAAAGGATAACAAATTTTTCGTTTCATCTTTTGTAAGTGGTTTCATCTCGATCTAATATAAAAACAATAAAAACTTCATCACACCGCAAAAATAACAAGAAATGCAAGCGCCCCAAAGAACAGTGACGCATTAAAGAAATATAATTTACTACTGTTTCTGAATTCATTTAGTTAACTATTAAATTATTCCACTATTTATTAACAATAATAAAAATTGAACACAACAAACATTGAATTGTCAACTGTCAAGTGTCATGCCATTCGTTCCTTTACTATTCAGAAAAACGAATGAATGTATATTATTATTAAAAACAAAATTATGTAGTACGCTTATAAATAAATAAAAATAAATTGAACTATAATTACTTTATATTGTAATTGTAGGTAATTCATTACTTTCACATTTTAAATATGCATAAAATTAGAAATTTAAATTGTCTCGAAAGTAAAATTTTAATAGTTAGCATGAAAAGGAACGGCGTGGGAGGGAATGGATTGCCTACCGATCTATCCTTAGTTTCCAATCGCATACACACAAATTAATATTGGCACACAGATCGGAGATCGATCGGTCGATGGGAACAAACTGGAGATTGTTTTCAAGATCGGATTTTAGATACATTATTAATTTCGGCCGTAAGCCACCTAGATGAAGTGACCCGTACGAGCTGTGTCAAGATCATTAGTCTATCTATATTCTTAAATGTTAAGCTTGATTGTTTGACCCCCTAACAATAATTTCCGTACAGTAACTTTGGAGAATTGCACTAAAAGATATTTAATGGATATTCCCTTAAACAATCTGCCTCCCAGACTCAGTTAATTATTCATCAGTTATGCCTATATCTTCCTTTATAATTAGGGAGAATAACTCTTATGATTATAAAGTAGTGGGTGTTTAGAGAAAAATCATTAAACATGTCGCATTTTCAAGATTATATTGAATGTCTAGTTCGAGTGAGACCGATTTTTCACGATATATTTTATAACGTTTGAATTACTAACGTATACTTAAATAACATCTTTGTGATGCTCTAAAGTTTAAATTATATAATTAAAGTTCGAACTTACTTTACAAAATGAGACTGGTTGTCCAAGAAGATTTAATACTATTACGATTAAGATTTGATTGAAGTTCTATCGATATTCTAAACGACAATTATTTCAATAGACACTTGTTAAACAACCATAAAGATTATTTATTTGCAGATGCTTGCGATATTCTTTATGGTGACAAGGACATGAGTTATGTTGTATTAAATTGCTTTAAAGCAAATAGAGCAAGAGAAGTAACAATTAATGTTATATTTTTTAATAAAACAATCTGTGATTACATTGATTTAGGATCATAGAAGGTTTTGGGGTAAACACCGACCACATACTTAACAGAAACAGATACAGACCAAAATTGTTTAGAAATTACAAATACAATATGTCTATAAACCATCATTCTACAATATTATAATTAAATTACTTATATAAATAATCTTGTAAATGTCCATGTTGCATTATATTTTATTAGTTACTTAATGCAGGGGTGTATTATAATCTCATTTATTAAGTAATTTGTGTTTTTATTGATTTGGTCAGGTACTTTATCGCGCGGGAAGTAAAATATAATAATGATGCGATACGCCCTGGCCATTTCATGAGGTTTTCTGTTGAGTTTGAATTTAAATTTTTCAACGGTTCGGAACTGTTAGAATGTTAGTGGCCAGCAATGAGTCATCGAGGTCGGTGAACATGACGCGCCTCTTTTGTCGATGCGGTCACATTTTAGCAAATATTTTGCGGACACAAATCACGACGATCCTTTCCTTGTATTGGAACATTATTTAACACCACTTTATGTCTAAGTAAATAATAATAAATTTTTATGATAGTTTTTAAAGTGACAAGGCGTTTGCGCGCCAGACAGTCTGTACGTTGACTTTATTTACGCAGTTGCATAAAATAATGTTATACTTCGTCTCGTTGTCTGTCGATAACAAAATTCCAAAGCTACGGACCTATTGTTAATGCATTGACACTTCACGTTACATTTGTTTGTAGTGTATGCTCGACCATAAAACCTGTTAATTGTGGTGCAGAATAACAATTACTATAATTGCTTTCTAGAAACTGTTAAGCGTTAAAACGTAACAGCTTGTCGATAAAATATTTTAACACGTTCAACTTAACGATGCTGTGTAACCTCGAAAAAAAAAACTGCGGTCACTTTTAGCGCTTAAAGTGATAACTGCTCGCCAACTCTTTAACCAAGTTCAAGATGTATGTTTCTTGTAAGTCATTTTCACAATATGTATGTTTTTGTCTGTTGCTTTTATAAGGCTCTGTAAGGTTATGTCTCCTTTCAGAGAAACTTAATCTAATTCCGAGAATATAAAACTGTAGTGTTTCTATTGCACAAAACCAATAATACAAAGTAAACGAAACCATGCTTTCTGGAGGTAAACACCATAAATATTAAAGATTAATTTTACAATGTTACTCCATGAGATTTTGAAAGTTAACTTTTCTGATACTAGAAACGAACGAATAGAAATACAAAATTGGTCCATCTCGTTATTTGTAAGTAAACGATACCAAATTTTTCCAGCCTCTCCGACTTAACTCTATTCGAATTAGTAATTCCCAATTTCCCACATCCAATGTTATCAACTAATTAACTATATAATTTTACAGAACCTACTTCTCACGGTGTACCTACTGCAATATTTCTCTCTTGAAGAGAATTCTCTTGAGACACAATCATAAACGAATTGGGTTTGAGAAATGCTATGTTATGATAATGTATTATTCTTCGTACTGTCATTGTAAACCGTTCTAACTAAATTGGGTATTATTCGGTCAATAGTAATGAATAAAACGATGTGACATTTGAGAGTAATCTATCGCCCACTGTGAATTTATGCGATAACAGAAGCAAATTGCCGTAACCCAAATAAGAGCTCGCGACGTGCAAGCTTCGTACAAGTATTGCGGCTGCGGATAAATATGTTGGCGTCGCCGTAATTGTAACACAATATAATATTAATTTGGAGCACGCCAACGCCCGAGAGAGCGAGTGGGTGGACGTAGGGATACTGGGGGCTATTGAGGCCTTTCAACGTCTCTCATAAACATTGTTCGATTTGTATGTAAATCGAAGTAGACTGTGGCGTATCATCCATAATAATTATAAACTGCTGCAGTGTCCGCATAGTTCTCTATGATTTGTACTTTTTGGAGCAGGGAGAGTGTCTCGAGATGTTACGCAAGCGGAGACATCAGCTCGGATCGTGGCGCATGCTGGCGCAACAACGTGCATTGTCTCCGCGCATCTAGAGCGACGATTCGCGAAACGACTCAAACGCCTACCGTACATTGCGCAAATACACCACACGCCCGACAAACATATACGTAAATGGAAAACGGAATCCTGGTCGATGTAATACAGCAACCGATCTCGCCGCTTTATAGCCGCACCAAGTCTCAAACGATTACTTGAAAGTGGCGGATTCCTGCGATGCTAATTATTGGTCGTGTCAATTCTATAAGATTGATGCAGCCCATATTAGCTGTGGGTGTAGTCACGGTACCCACAATTTCGTAAGATTTTCGTGTGAAATGCTGCCATGAACTCATTATCACTCGTTCCAGATAACTAGATTTTCGACCTCTAATATTAATTAGAGAATTAGATTTGTTAATAGTTTTAATTATCCATGTATTGAGTAAGAAGACGATATCGACCGCGGGAACTATACTAACATACGCAATACCGTTAGTTGCGTATGCGGACGCTCCATTGTATCCAAACGGTTTCGTTTTTAACATTAATTGCAGCGACACAAGAAACCATTCGGTTGCAATAAACCTTACTGCACTGACAGTTTATCCGGGAACCCTCGTTTCAGAGAAGTGAACTTCGACGAAGCGGAAAGAAAGGAAGTCGTTGATGCGTTCTCAGTTTGTTTACTTTTCGTAAGCAACATGCCATTGTGTGGCGCCTGGGCGGCGGGTATTGCCGTTTTGAAGTTTCTGTGTTGGTGTCAAGGAGATTGGCGTGCATTGGTAACAATATTTACGGCTTCCGTGGCGTCGCTCCCTGGGGGGAGACGAATGAAGGAAGGCGGCCGTGAGTGTGCGCGTGCGCAATTACTCTCCGCATGCACCACCACCGCCCTCTGGTGACCCGCGTTAATGTCAGCGGCCAGAGGCCGAGCTAAATGTCGGAATTTGTAAACAAGTTAACACTTTTAATCACGAACCCGTGAAACCCGGGCCCTGAAGGTCCCTGGCAACGCCGTTGCGTCATTTCCGGGAAGTAACACCTCAGCTTCACGTTTTGTAACGCCACATTATTATTACGTAGGATTTGCTTATTAAAGGTGCAAATGCATATTCAATACAAAACTAGGAATTAATATCACAAAGGTACAAGGCGATGTGTGCCCGAACTACAAGAGAATATAGTTAAAAAGTGATATATATGTGATTGATTAAGTTCCAATAAAATACTTACTTATACTTTTTGATTCCTTTCAACAGTTATGAAAACATTAATTCACTGAGAGAATATCTCTCTATATGGACCTGTAAAGGAACTGCATTAAATAATTGTATTAAAAAAAAAAAAACGATAGAAGTTAAAATTAGCTTCTGATTTCTGCCTGCAATATGCTAATAAGTAGCATGTCCCCTGCATCGGCCATTATGACCTTACGTTCACTGGGTGTGTATGAAACAATGTCCAATAAATAAGTTTGAAGTAATAAAAGTAAATACGATGGTACACGTCAATAAATATGATATCAAAGTCATGTTATTCAGTATAATTATACACTAATCACTAACGAACGTTTGACGTGGAAGAGGAAAAATCCTTCACGTTAGCTCGTCTGAGTTATCTATATGGAAATTATTAATTTTAACGTTATTATGGCACTTGTCAGCCACCGATGCTCTTGCGCACTGTATAATTTTACTCCCGTATTATGTACGCCGCGGGTGCGTCTGTCGTGTATCACAACTTGTACAATTCATCCTGTCACTTCGGAATATGCAAACGGCACATCATAACTGATTATATATACGAGTACACCAGCGAAAACACTAGTTCATAGTGTGTTTTAATGTTTTTTTTTATTATTGCATTGGAGTGTAATAAATAGAATCGAACTATTGGGAAGTCTGCAAATCGCAGTCGATCAGAGTGGACCACTAATAAAACACATACCAAAATGCCTTGTGTGTAAGTGTAAGAGGGTTTGTTTGTTACGTTTGACGATAGAAATATATCTGCAATAAAAATTGGAAAAAATATATTATTGTGTAATCATATATCAGGTTCTATATTATCATTTATGCGAAATCGCGGGGAGAAGCTAGTTATTTATAATGTTCAATTATGATTCCTTTAAATTTTGTAACAGTTTCTTTGATGTGTTATTTATTTGTTAGACGGTTGAAACTTGATGTAATCTTAATTTTATTGTTTACCAACGTGTTGCTTAGTTACCAGTTACGTACTGTTTCAACGAAATTAACATTTATTATGCAGTGGTCGGTTGCAACTGCCGACGTGGGAAACTAAATTAACCAACTTGGGTATATTTCTGACGTTCTTTGCTTGTTATTAGAATGTGCTGTCGTCGTTCTTATCATTCTAGAATCATTTCTTATCATAGAAGATTTTTCCAGTGAGAAGGCTTTTGTGCGAATTTACAAAAGAGGCTTAGCCTCCGTGGTACAGATAGTATAATTACGACGAGTATACTGAATCGTCCGCAATGTTCGTTCGTTGCTGTCTATATATTTTTCTTTTATAATAAAAAATAATATTATGACGTTATAGTGATACAGATTTACGTAGGTAAAAAATAGTCGTAGATGATTGACATAGCCCCTGCCGCATGCGGTGTGAAGCTCCCTAATATCCTACTAAACTATACAACCAATAGTATTTTGTACATATTATATTTTAAAGTTTAGAGTAGTAAGATATACACCGAAGCTACTCGTATATGTGACACGTTTAGCGTCGGTTCCGTTCGATGACCAGGTCACGTGTCCGAGATCCAGCGCATGAGTGACGGGGTTTTTTCAATTTCCAAGACGAGCTCAGGACTGCAATGTCGACGAGTCTCTTAGAACTCGTAGTGGTGCTAATTGTTTGTTTGCCCAGGAATTTTTGATATGTGTTTCTTTGCTTGTACAACAGTGATACTTGTAGCAATAATAGTAATATCATTTGTAATACCTATAATGGACGTATTATACTCGATTTTTTTTTTACTGATTCATGACAAACATCTTCATCGTATTAATAAAATGTCGACAAACGCAAAACGTTCCGCTGCGTACAGCCACTTTTATTTTCAAAGTAAGTATAGAATTAGTATTGAAAATCATGGCCACGAATTGTTTCTTTCATGAAATGCCTTTATTATATTATTCTTTATTATATTTTTGATCTAGACTTTATTTATCTGAAAATTAAATAAGCTGGATTGTGAAAAATTATTTTAAATTTTCATCATATTCAGCCTGTCTCCAATTCTGGATGTAGGCCTCTCCCAAGGCTCGCCACCACTCACGGTCTTTTGTTCTTTGCATGAAGCCGTTTCCTACGAAGCCCATTAGGTCGTCTGTCCACCTGGACGCTGGGCGTCCATTCGAGAACTTTTCTACCTCGTCGGTTACCCGCTCTGCGTCAGATGAGATCGTCCAATTGCCGCTTTAACTAACTCTCTTGGCAAATGTCGACAACCTTGGTTTTTCGGTTTCTGATCCTATCCACCAAAGAAACTTCGAGCCTAGCGCTCTATAGCTCGTTGCGCGACCCTAAACTTGTGTGTGTGTGTGTCGTAGCTTTATATGTGTTGATGATTTTATCTGTTCCTCTAGAAATCGTCTACATATTTTGTGTGACGGCAAACGTCGTGTTATCTCTATATCTCGCATCGATAAGGTCTTTACTATTTGATCGATAGTTAAGATTAGTGCAATGATCGAGTGATTTGACAACTTAACGGAATAATTCCATGGTTTCTTAATTTTTTAATCCTCCAAGACATAAAATCACAAAGGAGCCGACGTTTAATGACCGTAAACGAAATATGTAATTAATTCCAAAACTTAACTGACGAAATCTTTATTTTTAATTAATACCGTGTTCACTTCCTATGTAGCAACACCATATTTAAGTAGGTACTATTAAACGTAACATTTGTTACTGAAAATGTATTTAAAAAAATATAAAATTTAAGAAAAAATTAAATGTTTTTAATAATTCTGTTTATTATATTTAATTGTTTTTTATAATCAATATATTTTAACGTATTTTTCTAAATGTATAAAGATTTTAAACAAAAAATACATTTTGTTAATAAAGTTTATGTAATAAGAAAACAATTTTTAAAAATACATAACTTTAAATTACTATAAATGATTAAAAAAATAAGGATGCCTAATATTACCTACTCGACAAGCTACTGACGTTTTTAATGACTTGTTCCTATATTTATAATTCGACCGGAAACACGTCTGCAGAATACATTACATAATTTTATAATAAAATGTAATCAAAATGACAGTTGCTTGAAATAACATTTTTTTTGTTTACTCGGGTTGAATCAATCGCATGATTTTTACTGTTTTATGAGGTCATATCCCTTTAACTTTAGGTGTGACCAAAGCATACAAATATTTTTGTCATAGCTTCCAAAATAACAAAATAAAACATAGCTAAATTAATATGTATATAATGATTTATTATTATCAATAACAAATGTTTCTTAATTTCTGTTTCTCAAAACACACAATAGTCCAATAATTGCCATGGCATATCATCTATCATGATCACACAAAAGTGTGATCCGAAGCCTAAACCGAGACATCTGACGCCATAATTGCTCATTAATTTATGAATATATCAGTTAACTAGCTGTGCCCGCGACTTCGTCCGCGACTAATTTTTTTTCATACAAACCATTCCTGATTATCCCTCTATTCATAAGTCAAGACAGAATTAAAATCGGTCCAGCCGTTTAGGAGGAGTTCAATGCCATACACACGCACAGAAGAAATATATATATATATATATATATATATATAAAGATGATTCGGTTAAATTTGCTCTCTTGTAGCCTTCTTTGGGAATATTAACCATTTTCCCTTGTTTCAAGTTCATTCTAGTGAATCACTGCGCAATAAAACCGACGGGAAAATCCTAAACCATCTGTTTTAACACAAACAAAGCGTACTATTTATCGCTCATCAGAAAAATGCAGTGCGCATCAACTACCTACGGGGGACTTGACAAGACTAGCGCTTATCGCACTAATGAGCATCTTTTTTTAAACTTTTGACACTAGGTTCATCGTCACGTTCCGTAACTACCATCTATTGTTTTTTTTTGGTAACCATAAAGTACTTGTTTCAAATAATCACCAATTTCTTACTATACTGAGTACTCGATTACTCGAATTAAAGTTTTATTTTTATTTTGTTAACTCTTCAGTGATATCATAGTTTTTAAATAAAATAACGCAAAACCCATATAGGATATTGCACGATTTAGCTTGTTTGGGTTATTTATTGGAAACAATCGTCACAATCGTGTAGACACAAACTTTTTTTTAATGTTATTCTTTAAAAATTCTCAGCTACTTATACCCGTACTATAAGGTGGTACCTAGTCATTTCTCAAGCATGTCCGAGTAAAATGGCGTCGAGATAGTGTTCAATTTATGTCTACAATATTCCCCATTAAGGTATTGAGTACACTAAACCTACATTTGCGTAGGTAAATTCGAATAGTTGTAGCGCAATTCGGTCATGCAACATGGAAATGAAAGCCATTACATACACGGTTGCCGTATCCCATAAACGCAGCTTTCTCAGCTCTCCACATAAGGCAAATCAAATTAGTATCTATAGTTCGCTTCCTACATCGAACATTTCCATCGTAAAAGCCACATCTCGGACTATTGTTTCGAAACGAAAGTAATCTATGGGTCGCTTAATACCTTTTTTAGAGCCGATACCTTTGGTCTTTGCGAGACCTTTCTCTTTGCAGCGTGACATGCGGCCACTATACTATCGTAACTTATGGTTTACTAATGCTTAATGACCATATACGGCAATGTAAGCCCTAAAGTTACGCTACAAAGTCAGTTTTATATTTGATCGTTGCGTCCGCGCCCAGTTCGACTGGGGCAGAGGGTAGCCCTTTGAACCGGCCGCAGGCGTCAACGACTCGGTCAAACCTAGTTACAATTTTAACCGTGCCATTGGCGCACGTTTTGTTTTACAACCCATTTAGAGAAAGTGCAATTTGTCACGCTAAACTTCGCTCTTGTGATGTGCTAACAAAAGAGAACTAAATGTTTACAAGTTTATACGATACACACTATAATTGTGGAACTTCACTTAAAATCTATTACTATTTTCTTTAAAGTTATTATACATGTAGCTCTTTCCAGTATCTGCCACGATCCACGAGCAATTGTCTTCTATAATCCCACATATACCTACTTCGCAATGGGGAGAGTTTATTTTTCTCATTACCTGTCCTTTAACTTCCTACATAAATGATAATTTCAACCTAGCCTTACAAATTTATTTATCATAATACCATGGATTAGTTGAGATTTCCTTTGTATAAATAATTAGGGTTTGTTTACAACTTTTTTTTTTTTCATTATACATAATAAAATTAGATGCTATTTATTGTATGACATAGGAGTATTGAAGTTCAATGACTCCGATGATAAATTTAAAGGCTATGCCTTTTAAATATTTTCAATAAATACTTTGTGACATTATACAAAGTGCAGACGTTAGATCAGATAAAGAAAGTGATGTTTAAAGAGTCTTAGTGATAGACTTAATGAAGTTCTCGATTGATGAATGATAATAATTATTCAAATTACATTTTTACGATAGTTCGTGCAGCGCGACACAATCTCTAAACGTTCTCTAATATTTAGTTAGTCGCGGGTAACAGAGAGATGCGGCAATTTTCAAACACGCTTCTTTGGAAAGTGGATGCCGGATGCGGAATATTAAGCGCATGAGGCGCAAGCGCATAAATCTTGCATCTTCGAGAGAGAACAACGGTGGCGCCTTCTAGTCGCTCGCTTCGTACACCCGACCTAATGTTTGTTGTACCTTAAAATATCTTCAAACATCGAGAATCCTCACATCTTTAGGTCTAAACCACCAGTAGACTAGTTCACAAGGCAAAGAACGTATTAATTAAAAATACATGCAATAGCTCATTAATTGATTCCTAATGATGCGTAAGTTTCATACCCTCTAATAAACAATTGCAAAACTCAGCGCCTATTTCACGAACGTCAATTAGGCTAAACCGTCACTTAAAGTCACCTGTCACCGGGAATAATTTAGCTGATATACCTTTGTTTGTACGGTAAACGTCCCAAACATTAAATAGAAATTAATAAAAAAAATGATATCTAATAAAAACAAAAACACATGTAAAATAAGGAGTAATTTGGAAGACTCCAAATTACTCCTTATTTTACATGTGTTTTCTTTTTCTTTTTTGAATTATCCTAAAAGTATGGCTTGATATATATTTCAGCATTTTCTATGTATACTTATAAAGTCTGTTTCACTGAAAGTTAAAGTGCGGTTTTTTTGCAAATATGTATAGTTTGTGAAGTATTGTTGAAGTGGAAAATGTCACATTTTTCAACTAAACGAGTGAACAAATTGCAAATATACAGTTTTGTATAGTATAGTTGAAGTAGAAAATGTTAACTAAACGAGTGAACGGCTGAGACTTGAAGGCTGTGCAGCAGCGAAAACAGTAAAGTTCATTAGTTAATGAAAAATATTGCCTCTGTGTCAGGTTGTAATTGTAATGATGTTTGTAATGTGATTCTGGCTGTGTACACGCCGGTCTCCGTGTCGCGTGTGTGGATATTATTATCTCACGTGACCTTATTCAATTGAAGGCCCCCTGTGGTCGTCATACACTAGATACCGAGTATTGTATTATTTGCTTACTGTTTTTTGTGTAACTCTACACGGCGATCAGCTGACGATGTAGTTGCACCAATAATATGAGTAGCAAGAAATAAACTACCTGTTTTATAATTATTTTCGTTCAAGGCGATTTAGTATGTCTTAATTTCTTTGTTCTTGTATAATGTTTCAGGGTATTTATGTAAAGGACGGTGCACTTGGTGGTAAGCGACTACCGTCACCTATTAATACAAGCAGATTTAAATCGAGAGATGCGGCATTACTAGCGAAAGTGTGTTACAAAATACAACATACATTATACTAAAGACAAAAGTATAAAATACATATACCTTTGTCTAAACACACTTTTGAACACAGACAACATATTCCTTACTTCAAACGTGACTGTGACGATAGCGACGCTCTCAACAAGCGACCGTCACTCACTGTAGCTGGCGTGCAACTATCCAATCCATTGTTAAGAATTTTCGGTGTGTTTTTAGTATGGCGCGAGGAGATTACGCCGCATCTTTCGATTTAAATCTTTGAATACAAGCAAAGCATTGGTATTGGTGCTGCATTGCATTGCATTGCATTACTTATCTGAGAATAAAATATACGGAATTAGGAAGGGATGTGGGCTCTGGTATGCTTACTCACTCGACGAAACACGACAGACCACCAAACTTCGAAATTTATATTATTTCCTCTGAACGTAGGTAATGACGATAGTAGCGATGCCTTTTTGAATTCTTGATAGGTATTGGTATTGCCATCGATTAAAATAATTGCAAAATTATTTGCTTTAATAAAAAGAAGGCAAAAATAATCTAATAAAGTTAATCGGCTTTCAAAAATCATGGAGAGAATAAATCCAAACCGGATGAATCCGTCTTACGTATCCGATAGCAATTCATTTGTTTCCCTGGATAAGGTGTGTGAAAGTGAATACCGATGGATTAGTGAGAAACCCGGTGATCGGATATCCGACTCGAGACAGTATTAGCAGGATATTGTTAGACACGAGTTTAGTAACAAATTTAATGTAGTAAAACACGGTGAATAATTTCAAGTTGAACTTTGTAATAATACAATACTTCGTATTACCTTATTAGGGGTCCTTGTTACTGAAGACGTCAAATATTGAGGACAAAAGTGTCCAGTGCGACAATAAAATGTTTAGATAGCAAGCAGCGTCGCTACTGTCCATTGTGTTGCACCCGCGATAAAGATAGAATAGGAACAAGTTGCGCGTGCTCAGCGGGCAGCGTTGTTTCCGGTATACTTGACCCCATTCGTGTCTGCTAGTCTACTCGTATTGCGTATACTACGTACACGAACGATGCGCATTCATAACAATTGCTATTGCTTCTAATATTGCAATTATAAATCGATTCTCACGGGAAACGAAGGCCATTAATAAATGCGAAACGATTGCAGGTTTGTTTTGATAAATGGTTGGTTGTCACCGCGCAGACATTTCGCACAGCTCAAGTGGCTTGTGCCGTTTGCGCAACGGCCAAACGGCAGCGGCGACTGCTATTCAGGAATTCGCATTGGGAACAAACAATCGCACGCTGAACTATAAACGTTCACATCGAGAAATAACAAAACAAACCAAGCCACAAGTGAGTCAGTCGAGTGTAATCGTTGACGCCTCGGCACGTGTTTCTCTAAATTTGGCAAAAAGCACACGGAATCGATTGTAAGTCATGTACAGACCGATTAGCATACAAACGACTGTTGATCTTGTCCAGCTTCGGTGTATTATATGGGGTTGAGTGTTCCGCATCGACAAATCGGAGAGGTGTCGCTCTAACCCATAACACTTGTTTATGGCTTGAATCGAACGAGGTTAAAATTTGTAGTTAAAATAGTGTTGTCCAAGTTATACAATTTGATGAACAACATTTTCTTTTGATTAATATTCGCTCAGCTATAATAAATGCTTAATAGAGCATTTGAGATGTTTAGGTTTAAACATACTGTCTAACTAAACATACTGTCGTTCGGTATGTTCGGTCATTAACATGTTGTTGTGGTAGTCATGTTCGATAATTAGTTTAATTGTTAATTTTAATTATATTTTTACTGGCGACCCGCCCTGGCTTCGCTAGGGTGCGAAATTAGCGGAGAAACACAGAGGCGAACACAGATTTTATAAATTTTTTAGAATGCATATAAATTTGGATGCTTACAAGCAGCAGGTGTACAAGAAGAAATCGGTACATTTCTACGAGTATGGTTTTAGAGTAGTCTTTTCGTCGTCTGTGAGAGTACCATATACAAAATAAAACCGTACACATCAGTACACATGGAAACTGTAAGTCCGACCGTACTCGATGTTAGTGGTCCCAATAAATCTCGCCTGTAGTTCACAATATATCATTGCAACTTGTGTGTGGTCAGTACTATGTATGAACTTGTGATTTTTTTTTTTTACTAAAAAATACTTCATAGATAAAGTTTATGATAATGTTTAGAAGGAACGTCATAAATAGAGAACAAATGTAATTAAATCAAAATACGAGTAAATTTGTGTAATTAACAAACAAACGATTACGATTGGATACTGAAATTGTTTTGTGTAATTTTTATATCTTAGATTTATAAAAGAGATTTTAAACATAAGTTTTTCTTCATAGTCATTCATAATGTATGTTATCAGATAGTAGGAGATTGGACGCAATGCGTTTAATGTAACGATTATGCATATATAATCGCTGTTATCGATACGGTGCGCAAGCGCATTGTGGACCGCTTCCGCGTCAGATTCAAGAGATTGCGAACGGGTCAGTGGTGCCAATGTAATATTTATCATGAGAGTATAAGCTTACCCGTTAGGAAACGGTTGAATTATACTAGACATCCTGTATAAACGCACAATTTTACGACTCCTACTTCTTATTAAGTGGAAAAAGGGGCTTGTGATCAATTGCCAACGCAGACTCGAAGATTGAAGTGTCATACTTTTGCTTCCTTTCTTTAATATTTTTATTTTTAAGTGCTAGCTAGCTGTAAGCGTTTATTATATTGCACTGAACTTTACTTAGGTAATTTCACACCCCATAAAAATGACTACATTTTCAGTGATTATTGATTTTATTAAAAACTAGTGTTTTTGCCCGCGACTTTGCCCGCCTCCGATCGCTACCAAACTTCACAGGAACACCCGCTGCACTAATCTGAAGATTATCTGAAAGTTTCATCAAAATTGATTCAGCGGTTTTGGAGTCTATAGGAGACATACATACACACATCGCTTTTTATATATTAAGATTTTAGATCACATCGCTTTTTAGATATTATTAACTAAAAAATATCTTTTTAGTTTTTGTGATATGTTTTACGAAAAGCAATTAAAGTTAACAAATTCTACATAATAAAACACATAGTTTTCTAATTTAACTTAAGATTTAACTTAAAAGAAGACATTGAAAGGACGTTTTACTCGTAGTTTAGGACAATATCCACATAATTAATGCTCACAGAAATGGAAGGTTCGTTCTGTTCTGTTCAGAAGTGTCCCTTTACATTTAGTGTTGCATGTGTTTGATATTGTGGTAAAATATTAACTTAGACGTTAACTGCACGTGGATTAATGAGGGCCGTCAAACCCCTCTCGCGATCGTTGCATACGTTAGTGCACAATAAATATCCTCTCAATTCATCGCAACGAGGCGAACGAGGCGAAATACAATCTGGTTGCGAAACGTTGATATTTTAGAATATAAATGGTGCTTTGGCAATCGTTTGTTTGCAGCCGGAATGGTGTGAAGCCACGGTTGCAGCGGAAAATTATAAATAACAAATACGCGACCCATTTACAACAATAGTTGCGTGTAACGAGAACTTCCCTTTTCAACTGCAAGCTGCAGAAATTGTTTTGTTTCCACGAGCTAAAGTTCTCCTTTCCAGTAGGTCAATCAAATTCTATTCTCAAACTGTGTGCTCACAAAATTGCATTTCTCTTTTCCAGGTAAGAACGGCATCGTATGGCTTGGATTTCTGCGAATCTTTTCCATTATTGTACTGCTGGTTCGTGTGCGATCCCGTAGTTTGTAAAGGTAACTATGAGAATGTTATGTTGATTGCTCTTGTTGGATTCGTCGATTGCAAAGCTTAACTTCACCTTTCTTATTATTTATTCATAGGGTAAATTAGCTGTCCTGATTTCCCACGAGTGAAAATGAGATCCTTATTAATACAAATTACTTCTTCATGGTAATTACAGTTTAGACAGCATAAGCGTAGTTTTTGACATCTTATTACAAAAGTTGTTTTGTATCAATACATAATTTATGTTGATCTTATCAACTTTTTATCTTACCTTTATTTTACCTTTTCTGAATAATACTTCTGTTTAAATAAAGCCCAAAAACGTTGCCAAGCAGATCGGATGGCCCACATAATAGTCGGTTGCCTATTTTGCCTATTAACACAAACAACGGCTAAGTCAGTGAACAGCACTGTTGTTTTTCTTTTCTTAACATCAAAGCGTTTACAACAATTCTTGTCTTGTCAGTAAAGCCTCGCTCGTCCCGTTCCTTCAATCAGGTCTACCAGTAGACAACCGTATATAATTGGCCGGTGCCATTAGTCTATCCGCGACATTTAAATGCGTACTGTCTGAATAAGGGCCTTGTTGCAAAATGTTGTACTGGAAGAATTTTCCTAAGCCAGCGGACTGAGGAAAACACCATAAACGGAAACGCGTCGCTCGTGTCACACCCTTTACATGTATCTCGTTACACATTAACATGTCAAATGAAGGTGGTCAATACATTATTTTTATTAAGAACGTTTTTGTTTTATATCTAGTCATTATTAGTTTTAGCAAGACACGTGTTTCTCGTAGGTCTTCCAACCAACACTGAACTTGATGTTTGAAGACGTGGGAAAATCCTACTTAAACAGCAGTGATTTGGCTGGACTGCTGGACTATACATGCAGTAGGTACAGTGTGATAACGTTTTTAGCAGTAGGTATAGCTTTAGTCGAATACTTTTTAGGGCTAAATTTACACTAGCTAGGCCTATAAATGTAACGATATATAGGGTGATCGCAATTTGTGCTGACAATTTTAGGGATAGGGAAATGGGCTTTGTTATCTATTAAGGTGCAATTCCGCAAGAAGCGGCAGACGGCGACAGAATGTGCCGCGACGACAGACGGCATTACTTTGCAGTATTCACTTGTATGAGACCGATTCCGACATACGACTGCAATTGCCGCGCGACAGGACGTGGCCGTCGCCGTCTGCCGCGTCCTGCGGAATTGCACCTTTAGACAACAGCACCCATGCTGTTATTTCACGGTGGTCTTATTACGTGATTAGAATAGTGTGTGTCTACAGTAGATGCGATGTGTAACGCGTGCGAGGACGCGAGGTATCAGTGCGTGGTGCTGCGTGTTGGTTGCGTGCGCGCAAGCGGACGGCGGTTATGCAACGCGGGCGACGTCCTTGCGGGTGCGGGAGGGGCGCGCGGGCACGAAGGCCGTCTGCGTGCACCGACCCCGGTTCGGCAACCACCCTGCTTTTTATTGCAGTCAACCAACCCGCGGAACCTGTCCCCGGACGCGAGTTATGTGCCCCGATAGAGTAGGCGTACCGATTGCAAATTCGATCCCTGCTTCACGTTTTTTACAGCTAGTTTAGTATATCGCGCCAACAATACAGTGTTCAGTAAATTGAAGGCGAAATTTTCTTTGTTTTGCAAAAGGTTTTCCATGTCGGCATTGATTAGTTTGTATTCGTGAATCACTTATTTACAAATGGCTTATACTCTTAGCAAATCCAATTCTTCACTGTAAGTATATATTTTACGTCTATGAAAAGCAAGATTTTAATTAGTTTTTATAAAACGTGATGGAAATTAAAGCGCTTTAGCCCGCAGGCGCATGCCGATATCACGTGCTTTATTTGAATACCTCGTAGCCACATCATATTCATACCTAACTAAGAGAATATATTAGGTTAGGTACAACATTGCCTAGGCGCGCTTTGTTTCCACACATTTTATTGTAAACGAATTTCTATCAACAACGGTATCAATTGCCTCCTATTATTATTAATATTGAAATTTATTAATATTGAAATTCTGTCACTGATAACTTTGATTTGGTTTTTCACAAATTCATTTCAGGCTCACCAGAGAGTTTACAGATGCCCCTCTGCCTGATCGTCGACCTTAATTGGTGCGGGTTGCATAATAAAAATGCAATGCAATGCCAAAGTCGCCAAGAGTCGCGACGATGTCCCAGTTTATTGTTACGTCAATGCAAATGTGTACTTGCATGACATAATGCATTTAGTGGTGAATGTGCATTATGCGTTCTAACTGTGACCGGTTAAATCTTGAAGAAGATGATGGGATATAATATCTGGCCTTATGATTTCTTTCATCTGTTCTGGAATTTCTTGAACTTTTGAAGCTCATTCTTAAAATTTTACAATTTTACGTTGGGTGTTTGAAGTCGCCACGACATTGGCACATTTTGGTTGCGAGACGTAATGGTTTCTTAACGACTTGCTGGTGACACTTTTCCTTGTTTCATTTGCGTCTTATGTGAAAAAGAGTTGTTTTACTCTTACTCATACTCGTATTAAATTTGAAGTCAAATTATTGACTGCGAATTATAATTTTAAAATTAGTTTCTGACATAATTACTTCATAGTATTAAACATAGTTACTTATGTAATAATTCTTTTATAATATAGTAATTCGTTGAAATTGACATCATATAAGTTGTATCGTGTTTCACGTATGTACCTACTTTCTTTGTGAAAATTTTTAAGCTACAACTAAACTTAGTTGGCCGCAACTAAACTAAAAAGTAATTAGCGTGCAAAGTGAGGTTACGTTGACATATTAATCGATCCTAAGTTACAGATAAATTCTTTATTCTCTTTATACATTCTATTGATTGCGGTTTCTTCAAAGTCCATTAAAAATCCAAAGTTCGATCCTTTAAATCACGTACGTCCCATAAAAAAACCATATACCTGACTATAATGCGTGTGGAAGACGGTTGAAGAGCGGCTCTCTTTAGCATCCGTTTCGGGGAAAAACATTAATATTCGCTAGGCGCAACTCGACTCGCGTTTGTCCGGACAACATGTCCTTCGTCCGGGACTGTGCGGCCTTCGCCAGGAGCGGGCTAAATATAGCTCGGCCTCATGCCCGCCGCGCCGCCCTTGAAAACGTCGAACAGGATTTATTGACCACACTTGCACAGCGCCCGGTTAAATCAAATCGAATCGAATACCCAACGGTTTTTTTGTGTGGTTACGTGGGCAACCTTTGTAGATAACAAATTTTCGGGAATAGTAAAAAAAAAACGGAATAAGTTAAATATAAAGAAATTCTTGTATAAACTGCTTAGCTTATAGAAAAACATAAATGGATTTTTCTATAAGCTAAGCAGTATATTTCCAAAGAGCGACTAGTACATGTTCAACCCCGTAATACATACCTCCCCGAGTTACTCCTTTCCTCATAGGAGAGCAATTAAGTCATTGAGAAAAGAGAATATTAAACCACGGCATATTAACAAACCACACAAAAAATTTAAAGTATTTTCTATTGTTTCTTTATTTTGAGTTTAAAAGGCAAACCTGTGCAGCATAAATATGTTTCTTTGCATCAGTAGTAGTCAGCAAAATTAATGACTTCTAACTTCTAAAGTAATTCCTTTACTTGTGTAGTTGAAATCTTGTGATATCAAGGTGTCTTGTGATATTTGTGATCTTATTTATTTCATTTTAACTTTGTTACCTCTGTTCCGTTATTAATATTAATCATCTAGGTGATATCTAATGTTAAATTTATTTGTCCTCGCACGAGTTTTACGAATTGTTTTTCAAGGATTAGTATATTATTAAGATTTATGCATGCAATTAAAAATCCATTTTTTTCTGTTTGGTTTTAAATTGCTACTAGCAGCCGTCAGACACGTGTTACGCACATTTACAACAATCCCTAGTTTAAATGCAAAGGGTTGTGAGTAAGTTCAGACTGTGTTTAACGATTCGCAAAATATAAACATAGAAACAAGTACACATTTGTGGGGTTCAAGTATTAGGGGCGGGCGTGTTGTGCTTACACGTCAATGAGTAAGTGCATAAGGCGGTGGTTCCAGTGTAGACAGACCTGATTATTTATTATCTTAGCGAAACGTATGACTTATAATTAAGTCTCCATTTTTTACAATAATGCTAACCATTTATTGCTAAATTAATAATTTTGTTTTATTTTATAATATATTTTTTTAACTAAGTATATAATCAATCGATTACTAATTAATTTAGTACTTCAAAATAAAATAAGTAGGTATACCAATAGTAGTACCTTGTAAGGTATGATAAATTAATTTCTTTTAATGGGTGTATTCATCACATTACGTAATATCGGGTTAAATCTTTGAATTTCCATTTAAGTAGGCGACTTAAGTGGAAATTCAAAGATACAAGAACAACTCATTACAAGATACAAGAACTGTTTAGAAGTAATTTTCACAGCCTATTGATATGTTGAACATAGAATGGTACTAGAAATTTAGGATAAATTAATTTGAATCCAGATTTAAAATTCGCAAGAATTAGTAAGAATTCAATTTGCAAAGAAAGTAAACCCTATCTGACTCCACATAGCTGTCATAAAATGCTACTATAATACTACACCATCAAAACTCTTACTTTAAATCCATGAATATTCTCATTGGCAGTGGGGCCATAGCTTAAGCCACGACACGTGACGCACAGGGGGCGATATGTTGCCTTAACAAACATTTTTATTTACTCTTATAATGCGCTGATCGTTATAAAGTAATTTATGTGGGATTTTTTTTCTTTGTTCCCCGCGTGCGGCTCTTAATATATTTGTTATTGGAGTCGTTGTTTGATTCTATATTTTTGTCAGAAACCTGTTATTGTGAATGTCAAGGTGAACAAGTTATTGTTTCCTAATGTAACACAAGTAACAGTAACGTTTACCTAAATACGTTAAACATTCCTTAATTGTAAAATTATGCATTAACGGTTTAAGTCGCGTCACAAGTAATGGGGACGCCAGACATTTAATTGTGGTGACACTCGTAAAACGCAGAAATCAAACTGATAGACCACCCAGACTGACTATTTTATACGATAAGTATTACATCGCCTACGCGATAGTTTTTCGACAAACGTGCTCCACAAAGAAGTTTCGTTTCAGCTGCTTATTGCCACAGCATCAACTTTGCCTGCTTTGAACTTTGGACGCAGTCAAACACGCTGTCTTGTGTTTAGATTGACGAAATAGTCTCAGTTGTCTGCTTAATGCTTTAGTTTCAAAAGGTAACTACTGAACGACTTGATAAAGGAATAAATTTAAAAAATTTCGAAGGTTATTCGTACCCCGACTGTACATATTTAATCAATCAATTTGCCAAGACTCGATGTTGGTCTATATACAATGGACAATAAAAACAAAATCGAATGTCAAAACACTACAAATGTCAAGATAGACAATCGGTTCATTCGATCAACATAATCAATTGACTTAATGAAATTGCAACTCGCTTTGAATATCAGAGCATCAGTCGATAGTCTCGTAGCGCACTCGGAAATCCTCATGTGTGTAATACTGCTTTTAGTACATAATTTAACTGTCATATTTTGGGTTGTATGTCGTGTATAATTAATAGTAATAAGAACACGAAATCGGGCATCTACCAACACGAGCGGTGTTAAAATTTTAATGAAGTCCTACAATCCCAGTTGAAGTTTCTAAGCTAAGTCCACTATCCTAGAATTTCTGTTACTCCGCTTAGTTCTTCTAAATAACGTAACTGATTTAGCACTTGGATAACTTCAGATTCCTATTTCCAATGAAACCATAGATAACATAAAAAGCAAAGCAAGTATCTCCTAACATAATCTCAGTACCTAATAATAAAACCCAGTCTGGTTATATTGCTTATTTTAGTAAAATTTGATTTTTCATGCAGTTTTTATTTTACTGTAATTTAAATTTTAATATTCACTACTGTCTTTCTGATTTTGATGCAGATTTTACTCATATCTTCCGCAATATATACAGGCTGTTTATAATCACTGTCCAAACTTTGATATTGTAATTTGTGATGAATGAAAAAAATTTTTGTTTCTTTAATAACACTCCGTATTAAAATGAAAACTGTTTACATAACGAGATTGTCTTAAAAATATCGACATTTACGAGTATGTTTAAAAAGTTGCACGGGCAAAAGCCTCGCTTAGCCTGCAGACTCCAGATTACGATGAGAAATCTGTGTGAAGTAGCGACGGATCGCTAGTAAAATATGATTGCATCTTTGGATTCCTATTTCCGTTCCGATCAAATACATATTTGGAATAATACAAGCAATACGTAGTAAACAACACACTTATTAGTTTTATTGGAAACGACTCTGTAATTGAATCTTATATCTAGCGACAAAACATTAATTCTAATGCAGCGCCTAATAACGCGTGGGCAACCATGAATATTGCATCGAGCTACTGTCGGAAGAGAAACAATATTGAGTGCTCCTCTAGTAAAGGGTAATTATAAACCGCTTCTGTTTCACTTTCTTTCCTTTTGCCGTTCAAAGGATTTTACTTTCGTTGGCATTGTTAGCCGTATAGCCA
Source organism: Synanthedon formicaeformis (assembly GCA_945859745.1). Lineage (NCBI taxonomy): Eukaryota > Metazoa > Arthropoda > Insecta > Lepidoptera > Sesiidae > Synanthedon > Synanthedon formicaeformis. Next base: position 1,880,316 of record OX243956.1, on the reverse strand, counting down.
GATTATAGGCCTTCAGGCCATCCCATACAAATCTCAGTGGACCGCAACTAGTATAGATGCATAGCTTGAATGTACTTTGCATAGCTGTTATGATTTTTCACCATAATTGCGTTTTTATAACTTTACATCAATACTAATAATAAATCTGTAAGGGTTGGTCATGGAGTAAGTTTCAGAGATATTATTATCTACAATAAAGGTTATTACCATTTTTGACCTCAAGTACACGGTTACAGAGAAATAGGCCGAAATGGTTTTTGTCAAAATGGCGGCACTTCCGCCCGCCTAATTTGTAAGGATTTTGTGCATTTAGGGTCAGTGATACTGAACCTATTTTAAAAAAGAAATAAGATTAGTAATTTAGTGCAGAAGAAAATTCTCTATTAACTGTATTATATCGTGTTTATAGGCTCTATACATGATACTGAAACTAAATTGACGATTTTTAGATTTCTTTCCTGTATGTATATATGTATGTATGTTCCTCCATAACTCTTAAACTAATTAACTGATTTTCATGAAACTTGGTAGATAAACATTTAGACGTACGGGACACAAGATAGGCTACTTTTTCTTTTTCAACGCGGACGAAGTCGCGGGCGCCAGCTAGTTTTTAATATGTTAAAACATTACAGGTAGGCTGACAGTTCAACTGATTATAACTAGATATGGCTACCGTTATATAAAAATCGTTCTAAATTTTCATAATTGTTCTGGATTAAAGATATATCTATATGAGATCTTTCATTAAAAATTGTTCACATATTTTCATTAAAAATATTTTATTCAAGTATTTTCGAATTTCAAAATGCATTTGATCTGAAACGGGGTCTTCGTCATCCCATGCTACTTTCTTAATATGAAATTGTAAAACTGAGGACCTGAGCCATTTAAGAATCACAAGTGTACCAGTAACCGCTCTGTATACCTATTAAGTAAACATCCTATTCAAAAGTTCTCCACATTCTATTGAACGAATCAAGAGTTGAATTACTAATTATACTCATTATCGCATTTGTATGGACGACGTTAATGGAGGATTATAGATCATTACAGCTTAATTTGCTGCCATTAAGTTTTTCTCGAGAAGAAAAAATGCGATGGATGCGTAGGAAGGGCGAATACGCTGACACTATTACACTCATCGCGGATACCTAACTGTACCACCACACACTTTATCAAAACATCAATATTAATGCGATACCGTATACAATTTGTAATAGGCAAAGACTACTTAATAAAATTGTTTATATATAGGATTAGATGTATGTATATTTTAAATAATTTCCGAACAAAATTTACAGACCAGTGCTTCATTTATAGCTGAGGCGCTATACTGGCAGAACAAGCAACTGAAAAATGCTAATTCTTGACCGAAGCTTCAAAATTATACTATGTATCCCAGTTCTCCCGTTCCGCCTGTCCCTACTAAGTATAACAGGTGATGTGGAAATTTTTATCATTTTTTTTATTTTATAATAACAATAAACTTTCATTAATATTTATTATTTTACGTGGTACTTTATAGTTGCATACAAAATACATTCAATAGATAGAGAATGGTCGTCATACTGGAAGCTAATACAACGAGCAACAGTGCATTTATAGTGGTAGGTAATGTATGCAAATTGGTTCGTTTATCACTTATTAGAAATTCTGCGCGCGCATTTAGTGTCACTATGTAAACACAAAGGAAAGATTATTATTGTGGTGAATAGGTGCTATTAGTATGGAGTAATTGTGATATTGGCGTCGTAGTAACAGCTCACTGTCTATTGTTATGGGTTTGTTAAGTGTCCAATTTATATGTGTACGATGTTTGGATAACTTTCAAGCCACCTCGCACATCGTAAGCTTTATAATCTGACATATTATAATTTAGACAAGGAAGTAGTCGATTAGGAGTTGTGAAAAAAATACTATATTATTATGCAAAAAATTTCTATAATAATAATAATATAGTATTTTTTTATGTAAAGGTTCACTTGAAGATGGCTACTGTCGTCTATAACTGAAGCAACGCCATATTAGGATCTTTATACGTCCCCAATGAAAATACCTTTTTCGTATTTATATATTTATGTTAGATGTTTAAACGTCAATTGTAGCTATGCACGCTGCTTGATTGCCAAATGCCATGTCAACGGTCGTTGGGAATCCTCGTTCAAAAATAATGAACGTGCACGTCGACATTCAAGAATACGCGTCGTCGCATGGAATCCGGGAAGTCGTTAATTAAAGGCTCATGGCGGAAAATAAACAAAAAAAGTTCTCTTTTTTGTCTTGTAAAGCACGAAACGTGTGTCGCGACTTTTATTGTTTCACCGTCTGGAGGGGGCTATATATACACGCCACGCGACGCACCATAATGAATTAGGTGTACCCACAGTTTCCGATTCAATTCAGCAAAGTAAGATAGTGTATACACAGCACGCATTGTTCTCATTGCATTTCCTCTATCCTTGGTATAATTTGAACTGTTAATTAGATGCATATGTACTCTGTTCATATATTTTACCTTAAGAACTCGTAGAATTACTAAATTAAAATTATACGTCATCTTACTCGTAACTTTATAAAAATTGGACTAACTGAATCTATAGATATTACATATTAGGTACTCTTTAAATGTAATTTTATAGATGAGAAAAAATATAACTGTTACATTTATTATATACTTATCCATATTTCGTACAGCAATTTCGTAATGCGATGAGTTGTTCAACTGTCATTCTCATATTGCTTTGTTGTCAATGAGACATACACGCATCAGTCTGTCGGCGAGGGAGTGTCTGCGACTGAGGGTGGGTGCATGTGTAATTTGGAATAGGAGGGAGTTACTCGTACACAGTCCGTTCAACAGTAGACAGGATAGGAACAGTAGGGGCTGTTGAAAAAGACAGTTTTGTTGAGACTCAAATAAATGGCAAACGACAAATTTATCGCAATAGGCGATAATGACAAGCAGGAGGACACTTTTGAAAACGTTAATGTGGAGAAAATGATTATTGCAATTGTTTAAACCAATAAACCAGTGCCTTCTCTGTAGCCTATATAAAGCCTTCCTCGATCAATGGACTATCCAACACAAAAATAACTTTTCAATTCGAACCAGTAGCTCCTGAGATTAGCGCGTACAACCAAACAAACAAACAAACTCTTCAGCTTTATATTGGTATAGATAGATTAAAAAAAGCGACCCGCCCCTCGTTTCGCACGGATGCAGTTTTTTTCTGCAAATTATGTACAAAAACCCTCCTCGTTGAACCCTGTTTCCATTAGTGAAAACCTAATCGAAATCCGATAATGATGTCAAGCGTTATATTATACTCATATATTTTCCTTTTCAACGCAGACCAGCTAGCAGATTGTACGCTGGCATAGCCAAACTTAACGCAGTTAAAGTAACTTGAGTTACTGTCTCTTTAGCCCACTGTGGTTTATTACTATAGTAATTAAGAGAAACGCGCTCATATTGAAATGTTCATCCGGCAGCTTTTAAGCTAACGTCCGTGTTCACTTTGTGACGTCACTCCACTCTTAAATAATAGCTCGTCAGATTTGTATGACAACAACTATACATAATCTGTATGAAACTGGTAATATTTTGACGAGCAATCCTTTTTTGCACAATATAGTTTAGTTGGAGGCTTTTTTGTTTACAAGTGAAATTTGAAAATAAAAAATAAAACCCTATAATAATGCAACATACATTTTCATTGTCTATTTGTTACACGCCTATTACGAATAGGTACATAAATAAACCGATTATTATTGTTCAATAAACAAGAATATTTAAATGCAGCTTACTCATAAATGATGTTCATATCAAAAGGAAAATAATTGTGGAATGGTTTTTATTAGAATTGTAATGCACCTCATTAATACTAGAATTATTGTTAATATTATGATAATGTGCAAATATAATCGTGTTGTTTCTTTGTAGCGTTAATATTAATTTTATATTATAAGTAAGTACATGTTTATTTTAATTGGAATGCAAATATAGCTTACAATGTAAAACTATATTAGTGTCCATGGACTCTTTAAAGTAATCGAATTGATATTCTATAGAAAAAAATAACATATCAAAATTTATTTTAGGGTATCTATTTAAAGTAAGAGTGTGTGTGTGTATGTGTGTGCTTTTTGTAATTTTATAACAAGTTTATAGTTAAAAAAATATTTTATAAAATTAAAGAATAGACAAAATCTAGTAAACTAACAAAACTATCGTATAATATCCTATTAAACTTTTTGTTTGTATTAACACGTCACCTCTATGTGTGATTATGTGTCAAGTTACGTGAAGGATAATCTCCGGAAACACTGCACATGTTGGAAAAATATTTTCACTTACATTATTTACATTTTTCATTGCGTTGGTTATGTATAATAACTATTATATAATGGTGTAATGATGCTCAGGTGAAGCCGGTCTAGCTAGTACCTATATAAATTAAAATTAATTAGTATTGCGCAAAATTTGTGTTCGTAATCATAAAGATTTAAGCAATATGTTGGTTGAAAAGATAGTTGTGCGTGCTCTATCGATCTGTAAACAGCTGTGCGGGCGCATCGTTTACGGTGAACGGTTGCACTTGGGTCGCCGACCTCATTCTTGTCATTTATCAATATTATATAAACTTATAAAATAATGGAAAATTTCTTACAAACTAAATTACCATTATTTTTGTGGGAGTTTCATTTGGGCTCAATATTCATCGCGTGGCATATAAAATTATAGTTTATCTTTATAAGAATTAGATTGGATAGAATTATAGTTTATCTTCTTCTCCAAAAATCCTCAGGGCCGCAAAACAAAAGTTTTCGACCAATGTGTGTTGCCAAAGGCATACGGCGCTGAAATATGGTCTCTAATTAATTATGGGCCTCGTGTGAAAGCTTAACGTCGTTCAACGAGCTATACTCGGGATTACACTGCGAGATCGAATCAGGAATGAAGAGATCCGTAGACAAGTGAACGTTACCGACATAGCCCGGCGATCATCAGTAAGTCAATGGCAGTGGGCAGGGCACATAGTACGGAGAGGCGACAACGGCCGTTGGGGCCGGAAGGTTTTCGAGGGGAGGCCACGGACCGGCAAGCGTAGTAGGTGGACAGACGATCTGATAAGGGCCACGGGTCGACGGTGAATCCACTGCCTATGACCGGTCCTAGTGGAAAATTATAGTGGAAGCCTGTATTCAGCAGTGGATACGACTTCTTCTACTTGTATGGGTACATAGTTTAATAAAACACGTCAATACCTTTGTCTGATATTGACGGCTGACCATGAATGCATTAATTTTGACAAAATTCGATCCCCGCGAAAAGACGTTGGCTAGTTTCAACTTTTAATAATGCCTTGTATGTTCATAAAAACCAGTACTTTGCTGAAATCAAATAAAGTATAATAAGCACAAAACAAAAATCAAAATGTTGCACGAGAATAAGAGCTATTCGCGTGTAACACTTGGCAGCATTTTATTGCGGCTTCGTGTGAAGATGCGCACACGCACTCGGGTCGCAAGGTCGCGTCGATTCACCGTCCGCATTCATCGAGCCTATTGTTCTAGCGGTGGCACAGCAAGCGCCATCTCAACACCTGACGCCCTCTCTCGGGGTATTGACATTGCTCACACAACAACCACGGTCGCGCCACATTTGTTGAATCATCATTTGGCATTTTTCGTTCTTTATGGTTTAATAATTACGATGTGATTATTGTTGGCACTGCCATGAAAATATTTTATATGATTATTGCGATTTTCAATCCATTAATAAGGAAACAAGAATCTGTTAGGATTTAGTAGGTTGTGGAGGAACTTTCATTGTTTATATGAAACTTTTTTATGTAATGGATATAAAGCAATGTTACAGGTGCCGCAAAATTGGCCTGCTGACCTTAAGGATAAAGAATTAGGAAGGGAACTCATCGAAATACAATATAGCAGACATACTGTTATTTCACGGTGCTTTTATGTAAAGTGCTTAAAAGTTTATATTCGTAGAGACCTAATATAAATTTGTTTACAGTTACAAAACACATACTTACTAAGAAATATGTGAAATTAGCTCAGAGAAGGTATCATAATTGTCCACGTTTCCGTGAATATTTTAAATGCAGCGTACGTGTCACTTTTGGTCATTGTCGGTGCGTTTACAATAAAGGGCACAAACAGAATGCCCATTAAACCTATTTAAAACATAATTGATGACATACACCGTGCATCGGTGTAAAGAAACTTAATTAACTCGAGCACTCTGAATAGTTTTTGTTACCTATTTGCCCTTTTGGGCTCAAGTGTAATTAAAGCCACTAGTGTACTTAACACGTAACTCTGAGATTAAAGGCGACTCAGATTAACCTGACTAGATTGGTCTCTTGCCTAACCATCATTGTTTGTGTTGGAAATAAAGTGCTTGGGCTCCTTTACTGTCCTAATAGCTTAATACTCTTTTCCTAAAGCTTTGAATACTAAAGTATCATGTAGAATGATGACTAAATTACTAGTTTTAGGAAATTGAATTAATTTCTGTGTATATCGTCCAATAAAGATTCATGTAAAAAAAATATACGTTATAAAAGTGCACACATTAGACGCAACTGAAAAAATAATAAAATAAAAAGCTAAATTAATCGAAATTTATGTTAGTTCGCCCTCGGCAAGATCTCTGGCCCTTGCAGTACTGAGCAACTGGACTACCACAGGAGAAATAAGTGACGATCATCCAGCGATGATTCCCGATTCAAGCACTCTATAAATACCTATGCTTGTAGAGCAAAAAAAGTGTGTCAACTTATATGTTCTTTTAAGAAGTAATTAAACAATGCAATTAGCAATCCATTTGGTACTTGTTTTTTATACTTTTTTTTTTCAATTCTCGATAAATCGTGTTTGTTCAACAATGCTTATTAAGTGCACCGCTTAAACGCAATTAGTTCTTCATTATACAATTCCTTTGCTCTCGTCTCTTAATCACGTCGGATTTGTTTCATCTTGTGTAATTTAGTTGTTCCAGTACATGTGAACAAAAATTATTTTTTGTTTTTAGTATTGAATAGTATTCGTTTCGAAAAAAATTTTTTTTTTTGTGATTTTAATGTTTTGTATTTATAAAATTCTTATATTGAAGTTAAGGATAAGGCAGTAACGTACCGCTTGGCACACCACGTCATTATTTACTATTGGAACTCGCATATAACTACTATGTAAACTTTATTTTGTAATAATATGCGACCGAGGAATTGCTAGTTTGAACTGTGGCATATTGGCAACGTTTATCTACTTACTGCCTAAGTAATATACTCTGTATCGAGCGTATCGAATCAAAAGCTATTGTTTCTCAACGCGAGCACGCGAAGCTAATAATGTCGCACGATACGCGCCCGCGATTGTGCTTGTGACATTTCATGATTTATTGCTAATCTCATTTTATTAATATATATCGATACTTATACATTAACGCCAACGCAATGTGTTCTTCTATCGAGGTGCAGAGAGCAGATTTCATAATAAGCGCCCAATATTGAAATCGTTACACATAAATGAAGCGGTCACCACGAGAAGTAGTAACAATGGTGGTGCACGGCACGATGACTCCAGGTCGCTGGTCGTTTGCGCCGGCATCGAATCGCGTGGTAATTGTTGTTGTTGTGCATTGTGCAACTAGAACGCACGTCTGCTGTGCCTTTGTTGTGTCTCCATGCAACATGCAAACGTGGTAAATTGCCCCCCATTCACCGTGATGAAGTACTTAAACGTCAAATGTTCCGGCCGCCGTTGAGCGAACGTGATTTCAGCTCATATCAAGAGTACGTAAAGAAGTATTTTATTTATCTGTTAGTTCAGGTCGCAGATATTTCGCAATGGCGCCATCAGGTACGTTTAAACAACAATTATCAACATTTAAGTACGACTGACGCTTCCCTCAAGCGTTTCTCCGGAACTATAAAATTACGACCAAAGTATGCTGCCCGGCTCGCCGGCAAAAACTGCTACGATAGCGAACAAGTGAGCTAAAAATAAGTGTCCCACGGCGGCCGATGTTAATGAAGACAGCAACCGGATTGGAGCTGACAGCTGGACTGCAGTCTGATGGATTATGGATGCGAGGATACAAGCATTTCTATACGCAATGCCCGATCGTTTCTATTACTATTAGCGCTCGGATTGTAAACGGCGCATAATCGTTGTTGTTGCCGCAATATTCTCCCGTCGTTTGTGTATTGCACAAGCCGTACTACAAGTACGCCGTCTACGTCGCTGCCGCCGCCCGCAGTAACGTATGAACGACCTATATCGATTAGATCGCCGTCTGGAAACGACAATTGTTACCGATCACGACTCCTTTCGCAAAGGTGAAAAATAAGCTGAGAATGCCACGACTTGTCATTTTGTAGTCACGACTTGCGTTAACTGCGAAATGTCATCTCCGCTTTAATGCAATTGTGTTGCGATGAAATTTTATAAACACACAATAATTATGCGTGGGCTCGAAAAGGAACCGTCTCGGCGCTGTTGCCCGAAGGTGCACAGATCATATCGTAGCGTAAACATAGCTGCAGTGGAACGAGCATGTCATAATGTCTGCTCAAATGGTAGCGTGTTCAGTTTAATGGCAGCACCGCAGGATATTACGCAAGACCGCATCGTTTTACGACCTCCTAATCTTATGTGGATGCTCTTATAGTTTGCAAGAGCGTACTACGAGAAAACTAGGGAAGAAGGTAAGTGTGCGAGGCCAGGCCAGACAGACGCGCGTGTAGGACGCGGGAGGTATTTAGCGCTGAGTTTATTTATAATTTAGCGAAGCTCAATGGTGAAACAACAACCACTTCGCATAGTGGGACCGCCTAATGATTCTACAGAAATAATTCTAACTGCATTCCAATCCCTGCTCAGCTATTAAAAGTCGTGCTCTTTCGTTTGAAACTATAAGTGCATATTGTGGGTCACGTTTATAATATGCGCGTCGGATTAAAAGAATTAATCCGCCCGAGCCTTTCCACGGCATTGACGCTCGTATAAATAACCGTAAATCGAAACGAACGCCGATATTTCGTGACATTTAAAGCGTTCTGTAATTGAGGCTATTTGCTTGTGTTCATCAAGTTGAAGAACCGCGAGGATGCTCCCAAATTAGCAGAGCGGATTAAAGGTGAGAGAGTGAGACGCCGCTACGCGAGCGGTGTGCCTCTCTCGCATTCAGGAAAATACTTAAATGACACTGTATAGGAAGACAAGACCTCAGATAAACCTTTACGAGTTTGATGCGATAATTTGCTGTCTCGCTTCCTACTCGCTAATGATGATGAACCGCGAGGTCTCGGGGTAATTGTGTGAATATGGGAAAACAAATGCACTCAATGATGTTCATCTGCAATTACATTAAAACTTTGAATTCCATTATCTTAAATTGCCATTGCAGTCAAGGGAAAATAGTCTTTTTGGAATGTGTATAAAAATGTCTATTTCCAGAACTATTAATTTTTATTATAAAATATTTGCTCCCCTATAAATTATGTCTTATAAATACGGCTAAAGCTGTTCTTAACGTCTGGAGTGCTTCCGTTACAGAAGCGACGTTGAATCAGTAATATTAACCGTATTATATTTCATTTCAATGTGTTTTTCTCCGCGCTAGAACCTTTACAGACGAATTTTGCCTGTCCATCGATAACAAATTTATAAAAAAAATCTAAATGTGTGCGTTTCCTGCAAAATAACAGTGTATATATGTAGTACACAAGTGGTCCACTAGCGAACAATTAGTGTGAGCCACGAACGCAGTGCTCGTCACAGGGTTCACCATAATCGGAGACGAAGACAGTTCACACGCTCCAAATACACTTACGTGCGCCCGCGCAGCCCAATAGATTACAAACGTGGATCCGTCTTCAAATTTAGTTATGCACTGTTGTCACAGTTACCCACAGAGAAACGATATCAACCGCTCAACGTTAATTTTGTTTTTCCAGTGGTTATATAATATTTTTTATTCATATTTACTTATAAACTAAAATTACATAATTAGAAAATTTTCAATACAATTTTAATTATCGCGACGATAGGGTAAAGTTTGCGATGATAGGATAACTGTAAGAAGTGATTGATTTCCATGCCACAAATATTAGTCACTTTATTGCTATAAATTATAATTAAATAGTGATCCGTGTATGATATATGTGAGTATGGAATGCATAAATGACATGATTATATTGTTTCTCACGCGTGCACAATTCCTTATGGGGGTTCTGCTATGTGGTTACGTGTTTTTACGGCTTATTGTCGACGTACAGTTGCAGTCAGAAACGTACTGTCACGAAATAATGATTTTATTTTACTACATCAATAGTTATAAATTATTTTATTATAATTTGACGAAAAGTGACGATGAAAGAAAAGAAGTACATATATAAACTCACAACGCTCTCCAGCGCTCTTTAAAGTACAATAAAGTTTTCAGATTCCTAAGGATTTCCTAAGTTTTCATTTGTTGAAGTTTTTGATTAAAAAAATAACAATCTGCACAAATAAAAAGTAAAACACACATACATGTAAATCTCGATACCTACCGCAGCCCGTTCATCGTTGTCTCCATTGTTTTGTTTGAACGCAGATAGAACGATAGGGTCTGTCGTACGACACGGTCTGCCAATAAATTTAATTAACACACCTGCCGCCTCCAGATTATGTTATCTACAGCGAAAAACGCACCGCACCAAAGAAACGACCGCATTATAAGGCCAGAGATAAAGGGTCACTTTCATGAAAGGATGATAAATAGGAACGGATTGAATTATATTTTTGCGATTTAGGTCTACTTATCATTAGACCATTAACTTCGTAGGTATAAAAATAGGAAGTTAATATAACTTGTTATAATATTATATAAATCTGTGCAATTTTTTTTTCTTTCTAAATAGTCAACTTAATTAGGTAGGTACTAATAATTTACCCAAACTGGACCTTTTAATTAATGTTTAATTAGTGCGTCTAAAATGAAACATGCCTAGAAGTAAATAAAGTTTTTTTTTTAAATAAAATATAGCCAGTCATTTACATACACAAACTTTTTCACATTTTTGTAATATTAACTTTTGCCCGCAACTTTTTTCCAAGTAAAAAAAAAATAGTCAACAAAATTACCTACTTAATTTGTCTTAAAATCATTTCTTTAAAAACTTTTTAGAAAATCGTGCCTTTTAATAGTACTAAAATAGAAAAATAAAATCGTAATGCGTATGTAATAATTTGATTAAAAATATTTAATAGAATATATGAGTACCTATCTAAAGGCGTACACAACGTTCCTGCTCATTAATTCTTTTTTTGTGAGTTTAGTTGGTTGTGTGACGCGATGACGTGACATCCTTCTTTTCCGCTTCTTGCTAATGAGCGACTACAAGATTCGACTGTCGTCAGACGTTCGTTCTTATGAATACTTTTCCAGTTTATATACTGTTTATACTTGTAGCTGGATTTCAACATTCATTAGTTCATTGGATAAATGGACAATAGGCAGTTTTTGTTTGAGAAAATTTTAATATGGAAATGTCCGGATATTTCCAATATAGCAATCGATTCTTAATCGAAATATCGCAACGCCTCGAGCGAATCCAATCGATTTGTTATAACTATGGTTTGAAGCGTTTTTTACCGGATTTCCAATTCAATGCAATGCTTGACGGAACACCTGAGGAATTCATTTAAGTTATGACACTTTAAACAAAAAGGTTGTAAATTAAACTGCATTAATGGAAGATGTAATGAAATTTAGTAATGCTTGACTAAGTTTTCTGTTTACTTTTTAAGAATTTAAAACTAATTTTCAGATTAGGTACATATAGCTTTAGTATTATCGCAAAACAATTACCTACTTAATCCTCCACGAACATTATAATGCTATGCAAATACAAGTCAAGGCCGCTAAGAATTTACAGAATCTGTTTCTAATATTGTGTAAGCACTAATAGAATCTATCTGTTCAAGTTAATGTTGTATTGTAAGGATTATTGCCAATAGTCTTGTTTAAAATAAACGACACTAAGTAAGTGCAAAAGTTTCACTAAGCTTGTGACTACATTGTTTTTATGCTATTTCTAATTTATTACACTAGGATCAATCCATCATCGAGGCAACTTCTATAGAAACTTTGAAGATTAATGGTCGTTTATGTTGAACATATACATAGGTGTATGTCGACGACTTGTTTATGTGACATGCCAGTCAATCTGTCGAACCACATTGGAATTTCACAGCGACCTTATGACCTTTGTTACGGGTGTTCGGTCACGACGGACCTTGGTGCCTGGATATTGGCACAGTCGAGATAGACCCGGAGTTCTTGTCTTTCTAATCGTGACCGGGCTCGCGGCCTTCGCTCGCCGCTCCCTTTTATATATTCGCGATATCGATCTAGTTGTGTTGTTTACGCTGCAGCAAAAAGTCTTTATGAGAAAGGTGGATTATGCTGTTGCGCTTGAAATAGTGAAGGAGATTATGGGAAAATTTAATGCCTCGAATGCGCCACAACAGTGCAACAACGTATTGCTCGATTAAACTCTTGAGACGAAATGAAATGAAATAATACTCTTGATTTGTAAGAAATGTAGGTTTTACACCGAGTATTAGTATTAGGTTAGGTGTGCATTTCTATTATTTTCTAAATTACAAAATCAATGCGCCTAAACAATAATAAACTACAGTCAGTTTGTAAATATTTAGTAATGAATTGGTGTAATAAATAAATCAACGTTAATTTGCTCTAAATGTTTGCTCCGACCTCGGTGGCCACACCTCATTTTAATAATCTCTTGCAATTGTTCCGTCCTACCTTATCGTGCACACACACAAACACAAACATAATATTATGTTAAATGTTAAATGAAAAATACATTACCTTGGAAATTGTAAATTTATTTGTATATGCTTACGATAAGTTGCTGTTCGCCCTCCTGTAGGTATATTAAAAATAAATAAATTAAAAATGATCAAAATGAAAATGTTTTGCTAAATTTTTGGAATAGATTGTAAACAGACAAGTAGGTTAAATTTAAAAAAATATTTAATTAAAAAAAATAAGTCCCTAGCCACACACAACTTAAGTTCATCGGACTAGAACATCGTTTGTAAATTTCTGTAGGATAGTATAGTCGCTTTTATACGTAGTATTTTCTTTTCAAGCATTGCGAATACCTTATTCGTAGGCTAAACAGGACGAGATTTTAGATTAGAGGATCTTTCCACCAGGCAATAATCCCGTCTAGACTTATCTGAGCTAATGTTCAGTAACTTTTCAAAGAGTAAATAATAAGTTCTTGTTTGAAGTTTCTTTGGTTCATAAAATTTTTATTGATCTCATAAAAATGATAACGCTAATCGTCCAAGTAATTGATTTGCTTTTTCTGTTGGAGTATCGACGTTATAATACCTACAATTTGTCTATATTTAGTTATTTTTTTTATAAAACCGCTTAAAATAGAGTTGAACATAAATTAGAATATAACTCGATAATGAAATAAGCAAAGTTAGAAAGTGTAACTAATTTCATTTGAAAAAAAAAATTCACCTGCCGACGCACAAGACAATAAGATTTTAAAATAGAACGCATCGAAAGTAACTATTAAATTATTTTTAAAAGAAATTTAATGTAGATATACCAATAAATTCCTTCACTAACAAGAGTTATATTGCCTACACGCAAACGCGAGTACGCAAATTAATACCTCACACAAGTTTATATCTCAACTAAATATCAAGTTATTTAAATCGTTACCATGTGTAAATATAAAGCATAAATTATTTGAATGTAATTGCTGGACGGGCGCCGTCACACGAATTATAGGGCGATAAACACCCATAGTTTCTGCGGAATCGACGCGGCGATTTTACAGTGCTCTTAAAACGAATTACTTGACTCCTCGGACTAGGACAGTTTTAAGACTGGTAACGTTTATGGGCACTTGTAACTGGGATGAACAAATAGTTACTTGCATAAAGATGTGATGCAATAAACGAGACGCGTTTGCACTTTATACTACTACAATTACCTACCACAATTACTGAAATAAACGTGTCATATTTTTACTGTTTATGTTCCATCTGTGATCAATCTTTGATCACCATAAATTGTGAAGGAAGTGAAATTTAAAACCTTTGATATAATATAAATAAAAAGTATTTAGTATATGTGAAATTATTCCAAATCTCGTTAACGACGCAATCAAATTCCGAATGAATTGTGGGCAGTAAAATGCTTAGTAAGCTACTAGTTATCAAAGTTATTGCACCATATGTTAATATACATTTCTAATTAAGGTGACAGGCGACGGCCCACAGTCGTTTAATTTACTTGCACGGCAAATACCATGTTCCGCACGTTACCAGAAAGTTGTAAACCAGGCTTTCGTCGCTGAATTAATGCGCCAATCCGAGCTGAAACATGGCGGACATTCGCTTAGAACTGTTCGAGCATTATTTTAGCTAATTTACGAGACGTTATCGATGAAACAGCTAGTAAATATTGCCAGGATAAGTAGGGTTATGGAGAACTTCTGAATTGCAATAAGAAATAATGATAAAGTAATCAAAACTCTTTGGGCGATCATACCCATTTTCTTTACCACTTAAGATTAAAATGACATTTTAATGTAATGTGTTGTAGTATATTTTAAAGATTGCAATTTATTTGTATAATGGTCATAATAAATATTTCCTTTGAGATTAGTTGTTTTGGATTAACAAATATTACGGTTTTTTGTACTACTAAGAATGGAATAATATGTAGAAATGTATGGGAATGATTGTTGACATAATGGCCTTTTCTTAAGCTCCTATTATTCGTTATCAAACATGTATTTTTTAAATAATCGAATGTCTGTTTGTTTGTCCAGGAATTTCCGCGGTTTTGAAAATTCAGTAGTTGTCAAAAATACATATATGTATATCTGCAAAGGTTCATACCATTTCACGTATTGAAATATGAATAATATGGTTATGAAATGAATTTTTACGACGCGCAGGAAGTGACATACTTTAGGTTGGTGCAATTTACATGAAGCTACACTACTATCGCCGATACTTACTCCCAAGTCACGACCGTAATCGACTTCATAAAGTACAGGAAAGAGACGACGCTAATGTACTTTGTTATTTATTGGAATAAGACATGATAATTTGTATGTCATAGATGGTAACCTACTATTTTGACCTTTACAAAGTAACCTTCGTCGAGTGTTCGTTAATGCACTTAATGCACAACCTCATTGTCGACCTATTTGGCTGAATTGATAAGTTGTCAAGTAACAGTTTCCGGCTTATAACTATTACAAAGAAAAAAAACTTTATATGTATGTACCTTCATACTTGACACGACCAATTCTGGCGCTAGAAAATATTAACGGCAGGAATTTTTGGCACTACTCTACATATTGTTATAATCTCTTAATTCTGAATATAAGTTATGGATATCAGACGTTTTTAAATTTTTTTTTTACGCACGTCAAATAAAATTGAAGTTTGCACGATTTATACTTTAAATTAGTTCGGGCTGTGTGCGGTCGCCTAAAACCGGTCGGTCTCGTAAAATTCAGACTATTAAACCCAACAACGAATTTAATTTCGGCAGTAAAAGATGAGCTCTTTGATGGTGTTGAGCACTCCCTAAAATCCATTAGGGGGACGCCTTTAGCAACATAAAACCGAGTTAATTTAGTTTTTTAATATTAATATAAAAATATATTTATAAAAGCTATCCACATTTTTACACATAAACAAAGATTTAAATCTTTGCACATAAACTACACGTGTTTAAACTTAATTCAATCTAGAACGACTCAGTTTCAGGTATGTGTTTACTGACTGAAAATTATGGAAAAATCCGAGAATTTTGGAACATTCCCTACCATAAAGTAGATCGTCGACCTGTTTGCCCCGCCCTTTTATGATTTATACTAAAATAAAAAAAATTGCCTACTATTCAAATAGTTTCAATAGATCTAATAGATTTTATAGATTTCCCTTCACATACACATAAACTTGCAAAATTCGCATGCTTTTATTACAATATATTTTGTATAGTAGTATAATTTAATTCACGTTCTAAGTTTGTTTAGTTAGATTAGATGTTAGATTTAAGGTAGATAGATAAAACATTTACAATTTCTGAGCACGAGTCTCTGATCTGTTTATGAGCTATGCGAGAGCAATACTGCGATTGGCAGTATTTCCATGTCTTTGAAGATTACTAATATTCTCGTAATCCCAGATTCCCTCATAATATTTCCCATCATTTTTTAACATAGATAGATAGATGTACTCGAGTAAAAACGTGACTACCGTGACGTACACGTAATTATGTCGCGATATAAAATCTTAGCTATTATCATTATCATTTACCATTCCCGATGGCCTTCCGTGCTTCTTTAATTGTTGCCATTGTGCGGTTAGACCCTAATGCTGAACATGGGCGTTTAATGGGACTCTGATTACGACCACAACGATTCGCTTCGGTCCCGAAACGCGGAAACACCACATAATTGTAGCTAATCTATTCTGACATGGCGTCTTGAGGATATAACCAACCTTGAACTTCTACTGATGACTCTTAAGCTGGCGGAAAGTAATTTGACATTTTCAAATCCTCTTAAACGTATTTTGATATCAGTCAAAACGTTTTATAGAAACAAAGTTAATCCTCCAGATTGTTTAAAAACGACTTCTTGAACAAATGAGTAGTCATTGTTTTTCGATATATTATTTCCTCGTTCTTAAATAATTTATAATAAAAACTTATCACATGCAGCACCTGTGGGCTTGCTTGTGTTAATTGGCGACGGTAGCCACCTACCATCAAGTGGACCGACAGCCTATCTGTATGTGTATGTGTATGTGTATTTTACTGTAAAAGTGTAAATAATAAATAATAACATTTTTTGTTCCCATAAAGATTTTTTTAATGTAACTGAAAAACAATTAGTTTGAGCACTATCGTGTCGCCTGTTAACCTCTCACTCATGAATCACTCTGGTGTGATTACATTAGAAGTTATATTTTTATTTCAACAGTTCTACATAACCGTGAATGTTACAACAGTTATAATCGCGTAGTGATTCAACTACACTACTAGTCAATCAATGACTGTTCACTTCCTTTTCATTGGATGATGAAGATCATAGGGCGTTACATTTTTCATCAAAAAATGATTAAATAGCAATAGAATTTATAGATACATATATTTTAAATTTGCTACAAAAATAAAACTTGAGTATCCAACTCCTTCCAGAAGGCCATTATGAAATAACAGCATAATCTGTGCTCCAAAGACTATATAAGTATCCTTAACGTAACTATATGTATATATGACTATATAAGTATTAAGGTATATGTATATGTTAATAGAATAGGCCCAAGTGGACTGTCAACTTTACATTACTGTCTGCCGACCAGCGAATATATTATTTCGATGATGCCGATGTTTACATAAAAAAAGTAAAAATAAGATACAGCACCTCTTTCACGAATGTCAAGTAGGCCAAACTGTCATTTAAAGTCACCGGTAACCGGGGATAATGGAGCTGACCTTTGTTTGTACGGTAAACGTTCCAAACATTAAATAGAAAATAATAATAAAAATTCGGCTAACTATCGAATGATGCAGTAAACCGAGTGCACAATGCAATAAAACAGAAAATTATTTTTAAAAGTAACTAATCAACACATTACTTGTAGTTTGTGAAAGAGGCCCACAGTGTAATTATATTCTAATCAGTTAACTATTTTATAAAGTTCAACTGGATTAATTTTGTATAATTAGAGAAATGCCTCGACGATATAAATGAAATCATTGCATTGACAAGTAAGATTGACAAGTACTTTTTCGAAATATAATAGGAAAATCGGTCAGAAGGTTATTTTTTTATCGGATGTCGCAATGTGCAATCGTTTCCAACACCAAGATCGTTTGGAAATGTCGGCTGTCGGTCTCCCCTTCAGACGCACAGACGAAACTGTTAAGAATGCGAACCGCTTCCGCCATATGGCCGACGGCCGGCGGTGAGCTTACCACTGTGCAACTGGTGCAACATTATGCACATTATTATTTAAACATCAGTAGACGAACTAATGTACTTTAACAATTTCCATAATACATATGCCCAAAAGTCATGTAGGCACGTAAAGAAAACATCCAACAGAGTTTGTTTCGATATTACGAACACCTGCCCGATTAAAATGTTTACTGTTTGATTCTATTATCTATGTATTTTATTTAAATTATAAAATCGTTTTCCTGACTGACTATTAAAGTACAGCCACAACAACTAAAAAGCTGAAATTTGGAAAGAGGTTTATTTTAAAACGTTTTAAAGATAAGTATCCACTAAGAAATGATTTTTGAAAATTTCAACTCGAGCCTCGTGCAAAGCCTATTTATATAATTATAATATATTATTAAGAAGACCAAGGTTTTGGTCCGCTTTATGGTATGTGGCTATCGTCGTTTTTAAATAAGAAAAGTGTCTCCTCTTATATATATGTGTCTTAATTTGTATGTTTGTAGTTCGAGGAAATATTTTGCCCTGACTATCAGCTGTTCAACAAATGTTTATCATTTATACTGTTAATAAGTTCACGATAAGCGCACGATGCGGCTGCGGGCTGTCGCGGTTACGGTTTGTTGGTTTCCGTCGGTCTCTCCTCCAAACAGTGAGGACTGTGTAACCGGGACACGTCCTTTGAAACGGACCACACCGCGTGTTCCCGGGAAACGTTCCGTTTATCCACATTATGGCTCTCAGCTGTTTACACTGAACTTTGACTGAACCTATTGTTTGAGATTTTACTGATTTTGCCACCGCTCTCTTTGGTGAGTAACAATTGAGGACGTGAGTGGATGAAGGTGGTATGTCGCATTTTTGGGTTTTTTCTTTTTTTTTTTTTGCGTTGATGAAGGTAATGTGTCCATATGAATTATTACAGACCTTAAGGTCGTCGATTCAAGACATTTTTGGAAAATAAAAAGTTCAAAAAGGTGGTTATATGTACAGTTAATTTTAAAAAGCAAGAAAAGTTTACTTTTGTTAATGGAAGAGGGAGCTATGTATGACTTTTTTTAAATTAAATAATAGAAGTGTTTACTTGCTATCATACCATTAATATTTTAAGTTGTTTACACAACTTTGAATCATAATTTAATACAAAAATCGGTTCCGTGGCGATTTATCTCAAAAATTAAAAGTAAAACTTTAACCTCGATTTATTCAAAATTGGAATTATGCGACATATCACCTTCATCCACTCACGTCTTCAATTTATAATGCACAAAAATTGCTTGAAAGCAGTTTTTCGTAGTTTTTTTAATATTTTTAGCAGATCCCTCGGAAACTGTTATTTTTATCTGTATCCAAAATCCAAAATTTCATTATCATCGGTTGAGTAGTTAAGGCGTCACAAACAGAGTAACCTAACCTAACCTAAAAGCGTAACAAACAACTAAATAAACTTTGATTTGGAAAATCTTTAGAGTATCAGAACAATGTATGTAACCATAAAGAGATCCGCGGTAATGTTTAGATTATAAGAACCTAATTAGATTAACATAATAATGTATTCCTTAGAGCCTTGTAAAGGTGTGCTGTGAAGTTCCAGTGTGTAAATAACGTAACGCTGCAACATTGTAAGAGCCGCAGCGGAGATTGTATCGGTTCAGTTAAGGTGACAAAAGGACCCCTTCCGCCGCTCTATCTGAATTCTATCTGGAAGACATCTCCAATTTACTCTTGACTAATTTTACGTAAATATACTTTTTTAAATTTATTCGTTTTATTTGTTTTCAGGTAAGCTTTCGAGTCACACTCTACACCCTGTCCTGTGGAATGGTAAATTATTGCATTATTAAAAAATAATAATTGATTCTGTTGATCGTCGGATAGTGTAATAGTGTTGAATAGGTTGTGTTGTTGTCATACTGATGATGGATGGCGTTTGCTATAAAACTTGAAGATGTATTCCGAAAATATGACATAACTCTAGGACATAATTATGTAACACGTAAAATATTTCACTAAGCGCCTCTTTAACCAACTACAAGTAAAGTGTTGATTAGTTACTTTTAGAAATAATTTTATGTATTATTAAATTATTCCCTCGGTTTAGTGCATCCATCGATAGCAGATTTTTTTATTATTATTTTCTATTTAATGTTTGGGACGTTTACCGTACAAACAAAGGTATATTAGCTAAATTATTCCAGTTTAAATGACGGTTAGCCTACTTGACATTTGGTGAAAGAGGCCCTAAGAAGCTCAATAAATTTGTCACTGAATTATTGGATCTAATTGTTTTGATTAAAGAATTTAACCTATGATAGGTATATAATTATATGAGATTCCATTACATCGAGTCCAATCATATTGAATTAAATATATTGTAATTAGTTTTGGTCTAGATATTCCCAAAATGTCCCACAATAAATGTATTATTGAAATTTTCACAGTCTGGCGCTAGTAATAAACTTGTAGGAAGAAAACTGCACTCACACAAGTGTGGTTTAGGTATCCACAAAGAGAAACGATATATATATTTTTTATATTGTATTCCTGCTCATAAACAATGGAACATAACTACTGCATCCTTGACCGGAGCACCTGTCTGTCACATCCACCCTCGTGGAGTTGGTGCGCAAACGAAACAATAGCCACTAATGCCTGCGTCTACTTGGACAATAGGTGCTAATCCGCCCGAACGTAATCACATAAGAAGTGTGTTGTCTTTATATACACGCATTGTTTCACACAAAGAAACTAAAATTTATACAAGACTATTTCATCTTTTAAAAGTTTTATTTAAAACTATATATATATAGAGCTGTTTCACGCTACTTCGTCCGCGTAACTTTGTAAAATACTAACTGGCGACCGCGACTTCGTCCGCGTTGAAAAAGAAAAAAAGTAGCCTATCCTGTGTCCTGTACGTCTAAATGTTGTATCTACCAAGTTTCATGAAAATCAGTTAAATCGTTTAAGAGTTATGTAGGAACATAGTATACATATATACAGAAAAAAATATTCTAAAAATCGTCAATTTATTTTCAGTATCATGTATAGAGCCTATAAACACGATATCTCTGAAAACAAAGTAACTTACTCCATGACCGACCCTTACAAATTAATTATTAGTATTGATTGATTGATTACTTATGTTATTCGCTGATAATGAAGCTTCCCAACAGTGAAAGAATTTATCAAATCTGTTCCAATAGTTTGGGAGCCTATTCAATACAAACAAACAAATCTTTCCTCTTTATAATACCTATTAATATAAATAGATAGAATATATAAAATTTAAATAACATAAAAATTTATTTGATTAATAGTCATTGCATTAGAACAAGACATTTAATTGCAATTTCTCATCTGTTTAAATCGTGTGCTATCATCAAGCTTCTAATTTATATTATACCGTTTTAGAGGGTGTAACTTGTAATTATTGGAATAGCAGCAACATTGTGTGGCTATTAGCTGGAACAGTCTCAAAATTGCTACCAAACCCATTTCAATGTGTCAACAATCTTATTTCTTCGAAATATTTAGTACGCAAGTAATATCTGTTGAATTCAATACTTATGCCAATTTAATCAAAATTTTACTAGTGTTAATGTTGTGTTGTTATTGTTATCATCATAACTAATTATTTAAAAGATAAAAATATCTAGTCGAGATCCATCTCGGTAAACAACAACGAGCTTAAAGGAGCTTAAGCGTAGAAAAGTAAACTATGAGAAGTCTCTTATCCTTAATGGACATCCTATTGTATGTCCATTAGTTCCTTTAAATAAAGAGTCTCTATTTATATTGTAAATAAATGAAAAACGTTAAAAGAAGTTTGTATGTTTGTCAATCAAAATTATCGAATTTATCGAAAACTATGGGAGACTTAACTTTAATTTTATTTGAAGTTTAATTTAATATAAGTAAAGTTATTTAATATGGTATTCTCTACTTACAATGTTGTATACTGCTCCTATTACGGTCATTTAATAACTCGTGTCCGTTGTAGGAACGGCGAGTAATGAAATATTGAAGTAGGTCTACCCCTACAGCGACGACCATGTTTCTCATTATTCATTCCTCTTTTTGTTGGAAAATGGAAGACGACCGACAGATATTTAATCTAGATTAATTTACTATAATCGCAGTCACGTGAAGCTATGTTATAACCAACAAGCCTATGTTAAGGTGCAGATTAGAGTTAAGATCGTTTAAACAACACGAATGTATCGTTGTGTCCAAGTGAAGAACGCCTTGGATAAATTGTTCTCAGAAGCATATACTGCCATATAATAATATGCAAGCGAAATTACTGCTCTTATGGGTTTTGACAAACGGTTCCAACTGAAAGGGTAATTGGATATCAGACGAGGAGAAAGCAGACTCGTATATTGTGTTGTGACCCATGGCTACACAATGAGCGTCCTCTTAAAAGTGACCTACTTAAAATTTACAAAATATGTCCAAAGTTTAAATGACACGAAATTACAATATTGGAATCTCTTTATTGCTCAATGTGTTTTTTAACAGCTTTCGTGATTCTTATCTATAAATATCTATACATTCATACATACTCTGATTAATAAAGACGCTGTCCGCTTGTGTCTGTTACTCCGATTACTTCTTCTAAACCACTCAACGGATTTTGATACGGTTTTCACTAACGAAAAGAGAGATAAACGAGGAAGGTTTGTGTTTTATGTTTAATTTTGCGAGAGCGTTGCCGACCTTGTTAGTATAAGGAATAAATTGGAGGTATGGGAATGGGCTCTGGGTATCCTTTGTAACAAGTCGAGACGCAAAAGCTTACGTGCTCTTTTTTAACGGTGCTGTTCTGTAAGAGGTGGTTACTGTTGTCAGTCGAGCTGCCCTGTTTATTTATGAATGCGGAAATGCTGTGTGCCCTGCTATTACTAAAGCATTCGAGACAAAAATACATTTTAAAAGGTATACTTTTCATAAAAAGCGATTGAAGTGAATAATTTTTAAATTTATATCGTACGTACGTACGTACCCTGAATTGCCCCAATGAGATGTCCACGTCACACGATCAGTCAAAGGTACAGTTATGAAATCAATTTTTTCCCCTACACGTTGTTGTCCCCATACACAATCTGGTCGATCGGTGTGCAATTTGGCTATAATTCAACAGTTAATCTGATGCAAATTGCCTCCAGAGTTTCACTTCTCCTTAAAAACGGACGCCATGCTAATTTATGTTAAAACTTGACCCGCACGCTCTAAAAATACTTTGACTGATGTTGTACGGACATTGTTACACGGGATTGTATAATGCGGTAATCGCATTGGAAATTATTATTGTAATATGACGATTAAACTTAATGTCCATATGATGTAATATATGTAAATAAAAATATCTTCCTTTCCGACTGAGCGTTCACGCAACCAACATACTTACAAGTTGATATCATATTTATTTTACCCATTATGTAAAATAAATATAAGAAAAATTATAGCCACTTTATGGCAAGATACAATGATATCCAACTGTTACGTGTATCTATTAATTATTGTGAAAATAAGTACTTTCATAGTGTTAGAAAATGGAATTAATGTAAACATACTTAAATTTGTTAAAACATTGAGTCGTTGCGTTAATTTTTTTATGATTTTTATTTACTTTTTTTCATGTCTATCAATTTCTCCAACAAATCTAAATCTACGCCGGTGAATCTATGGGAATAAATAAGTAAATAAAAAGAATATTTTATATTATCCTAGGTCACGTTATGATCAAAATTAATATGTCCATAATGCACATAGCTACTCCTTTGAGAAGTTTAATTACACCTTCTAAATATAATTATAAATTATCCAATATCCTGTGTTTAATAAATTTATCGATAGCAATTCTCGTTGGACTATAAAGAACATTATTTAATATAGGGAAATCGTTAACACGGACTGTAAATCATCGACAACGTCGTAAATCTTCATCTGTGTTGAACAAATATTTTTATTCGCAAGAACTAGTTTCACACACGCCGTCCAATCTACTAACCTCGAAATGTGAACCAGTTGGATTCGTTCATTGGCTGTTATAAATTTAATAGAAACACAAAGTGCCAAATCAATCTTTGACTAGTTATTTTGTTTACGATCGCCGGCGGTCGTCTCGATTCCTTACAAATGAAATTGTAGTTATCCATTCAGTCGGCGGCGTTCCTTTAAAAACGTGGGGTAATTTAAAATTTTATATTTTAATGTTTGGTTAAAAATTATGCCATTACCATGAGTTATCTTCGCGCTAGGCTATACCAATAAAGATTTAATCGTTGAACGTACGAGCTGTTATTTTATCTGACACTCGTTGTTTTTTTATCAATACTAATAATAAATCTGTAAGGATTGGTCATGGAGTAAGTTACTTTGTTTTCAGAGATATCGTGTTTATAGGCTCTATACATGATACTGAAACTAAATAGACGATTTTTAGATTTTTTAAACATTAAGACGTACGGGACACAGGATAGGCTACTTTTTTCTTTTTTAAAGCGGACGAAGTCGCGGGCGCCAGCTAGTTATTAATATAACAAGACTTAATAACTTTTTTTTTTTAATTTGTACCTGTTAACCAACGCGTCATGGTTGTAGATTGCACTTCTCAACTGTCGTGCTTTCATTTCTGTGTCACTTTTGACGGTTTATTTATTAAAGCGCGCCTAGTACGCGTTCTTATTCATTATTAATCTTATTATCTTTGTGTGGAGGAATAAGTAATTTTTGTCTTTGGCACTCTGATTCCTTCTCTATACCAAATTTAATCAAAATTATCAACTACATAATTCACCTCCGCATTTATATAATGTTGATGTAAATTAAATAAGGTTTGTTGACAAAATTGCTAAATGCGAATAGTAGTAATGTTTGTAATGTTAAAATTGTCTAGAAGCTGAATTGAATTCATGTAGAACCCGGTTAATTAGATAAAAAAGAAAGTTTTCCACGTCGTCATTAATTATAGAATTAAAATTTAACAAAATTTATAGATTGGCTTGGTTTTCTGCTTACAATGCACCTCATTAGGGTCAAAGCGTAGACATGATCGTGGACAAAGACTTGAGTCGTCAGGTAACGGTGCTTTTCCTGTGTCAGTACATGTAATGTGCGCAGACTGTCAATATTGTCATTTGAATTTAGTTTCAAATAAATTTATGGTAAAAAAAACTTTTTAAAAACAAGCTTTTTAATTAAGTGCCCTAAAAAGAAGAAAATAATCCTTAAATTAAATATAAAAGCTTGTCGCGAGATTTACCTGTGTACTAACTAACTAATTCTATGAAAGAAATGTTTCCTATAAAATATGCAAATCTCGCGACAAGCTTTTATATTTAATTTAAAGATTATTTTCTTCTTTTTAGGGCACTTAATTAAAAAACTTGTTTTTAAAAAGTTTTTTTTTACCATAAATTTATTTTTTATTTTTTAGCTATGATTGAGGACTAAAAAAGTTTAGTTGTATTAGTTTTTCGTGTTCTCCTCAGCAAGCCCTTTCATTTGATACCCATATTGTGGTAGTGCAGAAAAAAAAATCTAGTCCGCCATATTGGAATTAGAATGACGTCACATAGCTAAGCATGCATTGTCATCCAAAATAAGCGTGTATACCAAATTTCAGCTCAATCGGTTAAAGATAACTGCTTTAAAATTCAGTTGCAAGATTCCACCCGGACAAACATACATATATACATACATTGCAAGTTAATAAAAAGCTTGTAAAATACCAGATTTTTATAATTAGAAATGTTACCAATAATTTCTTGCCACGCAGCCCGTGTGATTTTTTTTAAAGAAATTATTGGTCTAATCTTCTAAATTTAATAACATAGATTTTACAAATCTTGTCTTTACATAATATTATATTTTAATATGAAAAGGTTATAAAATATATTTTAATATTAATTTTTGAATAAGTTTTTATAACGCTCACAAAGCTGCACATTCATAGAAAATTTCAAGTTCTACCATAAAAAGAATGCCTTGTAAGTTTTGTTTTGATCTCAGTTAAAAAGTCAATGTACCGTTAAAGGTTGCGGCCTCGCATGTTTAATTAAGTTTAATACATATACGTGTGCGTGTAACCGCGAATATTTTGTGTTGTATAATCCGTACGGATCTTTGTTATATTACGCAAAGCACGCAAACAATTATAGTTTGATGGATGCGACAGTAATGGTCGGTACGGTCACGAATCTGTCGATCGCATGTAAACCTGCATTTATCTAAATGTTCCTATATTAATCATAGTTTCTCATGAAGACATACATAATTGATATTTATTTCCGTTGCTCAGATATAACTCTTACTTCTGTTTATTGTCTGCAAGTATGTTTTATGCTATAATGGTTAGGGAGCCCATGATGCTAAATGTGTAGTCATTCGAGCGTCGTAGGGACCTATTGGACTTTGAAGATTGGATGGTAAAAAGAAAAAAGGTTATATGAAGTTTTTCATTTCAGCAGTGGGGTGAGCGTCTACAGGCGTTCAAAATTTTGTAGGCGCTGTATTTTAAAAAATCCTCCATATAATCGTCAGATTAAGAATCAGTACGATCAGGAATTTAGGCTGAACCGTCTGTATGAAAATCCGATGCGCTCGAGTATTACAAAATGAGAATCGTCAAAAATATTTTTAGCATTTTCAAAAAGCTGCCACGAGCTTGCGTTACATCCGAATCGTCTGAATTTTAAATGGGAGCTTAGTTTAGGTTCACTTAACATCCCCTCTGAAAATCTGACGCGCTCGAGTAAATCCAAAAATCCCCTCTTGGGCTCCCCTACCATAAGTATTATGTTTATGTCATAATATTAATGTGTCTTACAAGTTCTCTAAGCGTGCAATCCTTTGATAGACACTTTTAAATCTTTTAATGGAGCATTATCTTAGAGCTGAAGATAGAGCTCTATCTTTAAAAAAATTATTGAAATTTTAGAAACTTTAGAATTCTAAATAAAAAAAGAAATTTAGGAAGAAATCGCACACTGTGTTTGGAAGTCATAAATTGGACAGCCCGTCTGGTAGCAGCAGCCACCCCCTTATAGAAAGCGGTCGTAAAATAACAGCATGTGTACTAATGTACTGTTGTTTTCAGCGTGTGGGTAAGAGTTGCCGAAGCCCATTCCCCCTATCCTATCTGTTCCTTATCCCTTATCCTTAATCGTACTAAGGTCGACAGCGCCCTTGCAGCACAAGTGGCGTATCCACCTACCATCAAGTGGACCGTTAGCCTCTCTGACAAGCTTCACAAATAAAGAAATCATAAAGGGAATTAATGTCTTGGCCGCTTTTTATCATATTAATATCATTTTATTATTTTACTAGCTGGTGCCCGCGACTTCGTCCGCGTTGAAAAAGAAAAAAGTAGTGTGGCCTGTTCGTCTAAACGTTTATCTAACAAGTTTCATAAAAATCAGTTCATTCGTTTAAGAGTTATGGAGGAAGAGGAACAGAAAAAAATTCTAAAAATCGTCAATTTAGTTTCAGTATCATGTAATAAAGCCTATAAACATGATATCTCTGAAAACAAAGTAACTTACTCCATGACCAACCTTTACAGATTTATTGTTAGTATTGATTGATTATTATTTTTTTGACATATTTTATGAAAACCATGAGCTTTGAGCAGGTTTTGCGAAAATCGGTAGCGTATATACATAGACTAAGTTTTCCCACGAGTTGTGAAGATGACTGCGGTCGCTTTGCCCGTTATGGATTTGTGGTGTAGTCCTAGTGCTAGGCGCCATAGCCCATAGTGCTTAACCAGCCATTTACTCATTTTCATCATAGTGTTTTAACTAATAAAGTATTTGTTGATCGTGCAAATATTTCAACTAATAGAGTACTTACGAGTATTTAACAATAGAGTCGTGAAATTGTAGTTCAATTTTAGTTTTGTTTACTTTTAGCCTGTCTTATGATTCTTGCATTCAATCATTGTGGTCTCGTTGTAATGATAATCTATCATCGTAAAT
The DNA here is from genome assembly GCA_945859745.1 of Synanthedon formicaeformis. Classification (NCBI taxonomy): domain Eukaryota; kingdom Metazoa; phylum Arthropoda; class Insecta; order Lepidoptera; family Sesiidae; genus Synanthedon; species Synanthedon formicaeformis. The sequence continues at coordinate 1,852,268 of OX243956.1, read as the reverse complement.
TTAGACTACAGTCGTAGGTACTTATTAATAATTAATTTATTGCGAAGTATCGTTGCTTATTGAAACGACGTTGCGATTAATCAATCTACATTTCATTTGCATTACAATAAATAAACATAACATTTAGTCTAAATATTTCAACTCGGTGTGGGAATATATTGGATGTCAATTTATTGTCCACCCGCTGAGCATCGAATCTCGGATAATTTGAGTCGTGCAAGGAAAATGACCGAGTTGGCGCTGAGTTAGTCCATGAACAGTTCATTATAACATATTTTCAACCTTTAAATTTAAATGATGTAAAGCAGTCTATCATTTGTTTTAAGCTTCAATCATGTGAAATCTGTTTAAAAACATGAGGTCCTGTTATAAAAGAAGCGTGGGACTAAGCCTGGGGCCGCGTGGAAAATAATCGCGCAAATTCATGGAACACCAGTAAACCTGCCCCTCCCCTCCTGTCCCCCAGTTTGTTAAGTTATTACCTCTCAAGATGAAGTGCGCGCGCGCACGCTAGGTGCTAATTTACGAATTTCGCCTGGCAATTATCGTTCGGTGATAAAGGTTCAACTTCCACGGATGAACACAAATTTTGGCGGGTTAATTTGCCAACGATTTAACACAACGATATTATTATTATAGTTTTTCGTGATGAATATTTCGGCAAGCAGTCTTTTGTTTTATTAACTAAAACAGAATCCTGTTGTTTCCACTTCCCACTTCGTCTCTTGCTCGCTACGTCAATTCCAAGTCACAAACTCACGAGTTATCTACGGCCTGTTCCCCGTGCATTGCATGAATAATACATTGTTCTATTTCGAGGTCCAGTCGAGTTATGGTGAGTAAATAAATGTCCATTTCTATTTTACACGACCCGAAGGCATGTTTAAGGATCTTGTCCTTCGACTCCCACGCACTACTCCCGATATCCAGCCCCGTCTCCCTTTCGGTGCGCAGACAAAATAAATTATCATACAACAAGAGCGGACCGTCTCACGTCGCGGCTTGACAAATGCTGCTTTAAGTGTCACCCGCGCTGCGTTTAGCCGATTGAGACAGGCAAGCCAAGATGGTATGGTCTAAGGTGTGAGATGATAAACGAATCACAATTTTTTTTATCGAAATATGCAATTACTCTCGAGTCGTTTTTAGTAAGTTCACCTTAAAACCTTAAAACGCCATTACAGTATTTGAACTCTAAATTGAATTGGAATACATCATCAACTTTTTATATTCAACCACAGTAGGTAATATTTTCCGAGCCTCATAAATTGGACTTAGTTTCGATGTTCTGTATTTCAAAATTTTCAAATTATTTTATTGCAACGTTTGTACTGTTGCCTGTGATGTCGAAACTAAGGAAGGCTGAATTATGTTTAATAAATTACTAAGAATTGTAAGCATACTTATGAAAATTAGAGCAAAGAAATTGAAACAAGAACAGATCAAATGCTAATATATTACTACTTAGTTCGTGCCCTAATAATAGAGCTAACAAAATCCAGTGTTACCCGCTCTTATCTTATGGCTTGCGTTATAATACTGGGCAAATATATGCGCGTGCGCAGTCTCCCGAACAACCCCCCTTTTTTGTGCGCACCACGTAGGTGGGAACCTTTTTTATTATATTACTACATGTAATAGCCGGTGCCACGAAGATAACATGGGGCGGGCGTACGGCACCAATTGTCTTATTTTGTCTTATTTATTGTTTTCCGTGGGCTGTAATTTGGAGCAGGTTTTTTGTCTGTCTGTCTGCAGCAATTAGTGCGTCGGGTTGTAGAGATTTGTTCGGAGAGTTGTGCCTTTTAACAATTTTGACCTTCCATTTTGATGGATAACACATGAGCTACACACTCGACTTAAATAATACCTATGAGGCAGCATTTTACACCTACGATTCTTAATAAATAACAGCAATTTTATAAAAAATAGTTTTTATTATTATGCTTTTTATACGTAACATTATATTACATATTTTGAACACCTTAATAGCAATACGAGGTTACATACAGTACTTGTTATTTTTTTCTTACATTAATTGCGATTGTCATCCTATGACGTCATTAATTAGTAAATCTAAATTCAAATTCGTGACAAATTTCTCATCATGTGTCGCCACACACGCGCTTCTTGTAATGATAATGATTTAACAGCGATGGTGAGTGTTGAATTATTATCTAGTGCGCAAACAGAGAAAAATATGAAAGAGTAATCGTGTGTTATCGATGTAAATAATTTGATAATATGTCACAAAACCAATATGTCGATGGATAATATTTGTGGAGCTTTTATTCCGGCTCAGCGGGAGTCCTGTTGACTCTTAAACTATTGTTTTTTTATATATATTTTTTTTTATTAGAATCCTCCGTCATTTCGATTGTCACTTATTTATCGTTCTCGTTGGTTAGACGGTATAAAGATAAATTTGTGACGTGGTGTTTTATTTTTTATTTAATTCTATAACTACTTAACTGGGTTTCTATTGGAGTTATTTCATTGTAAAATGATATAACTGTTGTGTGCTAAGTGTGTCCCCATTCCGAAACTCATAAATATGAAGGGGGTTTAAGATTCCCCCGTATTGTGAAATCAAACGGTTGATGGGGTATTTAAAATTAAACCGTTGTGCTTACGGTATCTGTAATAAATTATTTTTTTATGAATTTTATGTGTAGAAATTTATTACTTCTATCTGTAATGCTAAGGATTCCCGGATATCTATTATGGGACGTCCACCTTACGCTCTCAAGTAAAGAAAGGCTACGTTTAAGTATCGATCGAATATAATTATGGTATACCTATGTATTTATGGTTACGTTATGTACTGAATGCCTAATTTAATTGAATTTAAAGAAAACAAGAAATATTCAATGATTTCTCAATGGTTTGGCAATCTGATCACTGCTTTTCGCCAATTAAACAAATTATTTGTGTTATATTTCTCTGACAAAGCAGACAGCTCTATGGCCTATAGACACTTGAGTTGAAAAGGTTCTGTCGATCATCAAAACGTAACAGGATTCAAAAATATATAGGCAGAACAATAGAGTCTAATTATGAGTAACAAGTTTAGGTAGATGAATAGGCTTTAGTATTCGCCAGACAGTCTATTCACGTTTTAACTACTGTACTCTGTCCCTCGTTAATTCAGAAAGGAAAGTCTTCTTTAACACACTTTGCTGTCCATCCCACTCATATGTGCTGCCAACGTTGATAGGATAAAGGACAAGGAAATGGCACCAGGTTCTAGCATCCATTAATAAATAACACAATGACACACAAACCGTGCAGGCCCGATTTATGACTGTAATTGTTGAGGCTTTGCTTGCAACACTTTGCAGGGCAGTCGTAGGTACGAGGCTGCGTAGAAGGTTGCCAATGAGGCGGTTTTACATATATTTTGAGTCTAATAAAACATTTAACCAATAAATGAAGATATTACGCGTTTAGCACCGTATGCACTAACTACGCATGCATGCACGCTTGCGTGGCGGCAATGAACTTGTACTGTCTGCGCCGAATTTGGAACGTCTCGCCATATCTTGCGCTTGCGCATCCTTTGAATCAACACCGTACCGTAACCATACTTGGAATGTTATAGTTATGAAATGCGATTATTACATTCATTTAATATCTCATGTGAATCAATTGTGGTTCCAGTGTGAACAGCGAACTACAAACTTGTATTGACTGGAAAGTGTGAACCCAGAAAATCATTAGCAACGTATCGCGATCTCGCCACGTCTCTCATCAAGTGCTATCAGCGCCGTGTTAAAACCATAAGAGATACGTACTCATAAAAACATATACCGTTTCGGCTGTTTCGTTTCACGCCCACTGACTATCAAAATCACTGTATGAAATTTCATCGTCGCTTTTTTCGTTCTGAAGCCGTTTCCGTACGCAAGGACGATGACCCCACGTCGAACCCCGGGTTCACGACCGTTACGGGGCTACACGCCGCAAAAAGTGCACGCCCGATATAAACTGCGGTGTAAACGTTTGATGTGATGCCCCGCGAAAACTCAGCTTTCGCGGTCGTTAAACAGGCGCGATTGTTTGGACAAATTACACCAAATTACTATTAATGTACGTTGTACGATTCGTAAGAGCGCGGCGCGCGCGGCGGCTGCGGTTTAAAATTGGAATCAATATTGTTTGACGTTTAGATTTCCGTTGACGAGTTTATGTGCAATTCAGACGCGGCACGGGATTGCATTCGGAAAACGTTTTGTTGAACCCGAACGATCGACAAGTCTGATAATTTGGATTTTACTCCGCCGGAGTAGAGTCGATAATGATTTCGACGGGAAATTTTGATGTGGTTTCGATTTGATATATAAATTCTAACGTCAGTTTTAATGCCAAACCAACAAAAGATGTGGATTGAGGAAACGCACCAATCTTATGTTTAAGTATAATATGTATATTGTAATATTTCTGGTTTTCTCTTTGTTACTGAATCACTGATTTCATCTTTACAAGTTGTCGCTGTGTTTGCTTGGTGAAAAATAAAAAAATAAGAAAAATTATCAATGAGTGCGGCGATAAACAATAGGTACTTGGTGACAATTGATAATTTTATTTATAAAATTATCAATTTTTTTTCAATCAAATTTTTTTTGATAATTTAATGTAGATATTTTAACGTAGCTCTTAATTGCGAATTATTTGAAGTTTATAATATTATCTATATCTAAATGGCGTCTCCACGCTTTCATTGATATCATCACATAGTTTATAATGAATAAAATTTCTCTATTGAACCAGTGATGATGTCATATTGTATTCATGGAACATAAGTTGCATAGTTTGCGAGGTTCGACTGTAGATCGGCGACGGCGCCCGAACCGGGCAGCGCGGCGCCGCGCGTCTCACTCCCGGCTCATACAATATTAATACTGCATTGCGCACCGACGCACACGGCTTAATTAAAATACATTATATAATCTCTGCAATTATAAAACAACGTAACGATATTATTATTGAGCAGCGTAGGTGAGGAAAATTCTAGAGAAACGCGAGGAAAATAGTTTTTAATTTTGTAATTGATATACATACACGTGTATATATACGAGTATTTAAGACAAGATCAAGAGTTTGATCGAGTTGATTCTCTGTAGAATCAATATTTTTATGGTAGACTCACTAAAAGCAAGTTTTTTTGATTTTATTGTTACGACCGAACATTCTCGAAGCGTTTGTTTATCATAAACAAACAGCGTGTTGTTGTTTATCATGAGACCTGGGCGTATGGAAATTTCCATACGTAGAAGGAAGCTCTCCTGTCTCAGAGAAAACTGTTCCTTATGTTCGCGACATAAGGTTCACATTCCCTTAAGCCAGAAAGTTGTTTACGATGTTTGTTTTTTATGACTTGTTTACTTGTGTACGAGCTTGTTTACCTTAAAGTTTCTAGTGTTTTCCAAAAACATCGCGGCTGACTGCGCGTGTATAAATACGGGTGCCATCGCTCGAGTAGGACAGTTCTGCGACAACAAGCGATACGAAAACAACTCTTGGGAGCTTTTGCGAAGATATTTGCGACAGTGCATTGTTGACACATAGAGTGAATTATTTACGACTTTTGGCAAGTTTTACGGTTTAATTGGAAAAGCTCTGATATTTTGGAAGTCATCTTGGTCTGCGTAATAAATCGTGTTCTTACAACCCTAAACGGCATTTTAACTCACCCCGCACGTAACAACTGGTGTCAGAAGCGGAATGCCGTTAATGCCACGGGACGAAGGAACTCGTACTCCACGGACTAGGAGGCAAGTGGAGATGGATGCTGCGAGACAACGAGCACATGAGGAGCCGGAGGAAGGCACCGATGCTGATTTGCTTCCTACGGCAGTACCTACATCGAGCCCGTCGATGGACCTCGCTGCGCTGCTAGCTGCTGTACAGAGCATACAGGCTAGTCAAGAAGCCGCTCGCCGGGAACAGGAAGCTGCTGTGCAGAGCATACAAGCCAGTCAGGAAGCCGCTCGCCGTGAACAGGAAGCCGCTCGCCGTGAACAGGAATCTGCTAGCCAAATGCTGCTTTCGAAATTGGACACAAGCCTTGAAGTCATCTGCGATAAAGTTAAAAAGGTAGAGTCCGAAGTTAAAGGGGTCTCAGTGAAAGTCGAAGGCCTGGAAGAGAGACTCGACCAAACCGACACTCGCCACCAGGCGCTCGCCGAGAAAGTGCAGAAGTTGGTGACGAGGGAGGCAGTCTTCACTGCGCCGGTACCTACACAAGGTAGGCTGGACTTGCCACGGTTTGATGGCACATCTTCTTGGACAGCCTATAAGTACCAGTTCGAAACCCTCTCTAACTGCAGCGGCTGGACTGATGATCAAGCATTCATGGCGTTGACTCTTGCCTTAAGAGGAGACGCCCAACTGATTCTGGAGCGACTCCCTACGGAAGGAAGGTCTCTGCAAGCCCTACTGGAAGCTCTGGAGACACGATATGGTGACAGGCATTTGGAGCACGTGTATAGGGCTCAACTACGAAATCGCATGCAGAGGCCCACGGAAACACTCCAGCAGTGGGCTGACGAAATCGAGAGATTAGTTCATCGCGCCTATATATCAACACCGAATGCAGTGGAAATAATTCTGCTCCAAGCTTTTGTGGACGGGATAAGGGATGGCGAAGTTCGCGCAGCGGTGCGATTGGGTCACCATCAGACCCTGAATAGTGCACTGGCACATGCTCTAGAAGTGGAAGCTGTGCGGCGTGACACAAGGCCATTCAAGGTCAGGGAGCTGGTAGCCGAGGAGCGAAAGCCTCGCTATGGTCCGATCTGCTATGGCTGCGGTGAAAGAGGCCACATAAGGCTGGACTGCCTAAGGAAGAAAAGAAAGGGGGTCTCAGAGATGGAGACCCAAGTTGACGAACGACAGTGGCGTGCCACAAGGCCATCCAAGGTCAGGGAGCTGGCAGCCGAGGAGCGAAAGCCTCGCTATGGCCCGACCTGCTATGGCTGCGGTGAAAAAGGCCACATAAGGCTGGACTGCCCAAAGAAGGAAAGAAAGAGTTTCTCTGAGATGGGGACCCAAGTTGACGAAGAGCAGTTAAAACTAAGCGTCGCCAGGGCCGAGGGGCAGGCACCGGCTGGGAGAAAGATAGCCCCTGCTATTACTGTCAGACAAGGTTCTAACGGAAAAGGTCATGGTAATGCTGACGCTCTATCGAGAAGACCATGTCCTGAAAACTGTAAACACTGCAGGAAACAAGAGTCTCAGGAATCAGTAAAAATTATCCGTACCCAAGGATTAGACGATGACTGGTCTGGAGAAAATATGAGGAAGGCGCAAGAGGAAGATGACGACCTGCGATTGATCTTAGATTGGATAAAAAAGGGAGTGAAACCTGAGTGGGCGGATGTATCAGCTTCCAGTCCTGTTACAAAAAGCTATTGGGCTCAATGGGATAGTTTGACCCTGGAAGGCGGAATCTTGTGCAGGAAATGGGAGTCTAATACCGGACATCAGGTGACTGTACAGGTTGTAGTCCCTCGAAGTAAGGTATCTCCTCTACTACGTCATATCCATGATGGGGTGTCTGGTGGTCATCTTGGAGTGAAGAAAACCCTTTTGAAAGTGCGACAGCGGTTCTACTGGGTCCATTGCCGGGAAGACGTAGAAGATTGGTGTCGTAAATGCAACACATGCGCTTCAGTCAAGGGACCACAGACAAGAAGTAGGGGAAAACTGAAGCTCTACAATGTAGGAGCACCATGGGAACGTATCGCTATAGACGTGGCCGGACCATTTCCTGAAACTGAGGATGGGAACAAATACATCGTTGTAGTGCAAGACTATTTCAGCAAATGGCCGGAAGTGTTTGCGACCCCTAACCAAGAAGCTAAAACTGTTGCCAAGAAGCTAGTTCAGGATGTAATCTGTCGGTATGGCGTACCTCTGGAAATACACTCCGATCAGGGGAGAAATTTCGAATCAGCCCTATTTCAAGAAATGTGCAACCTTCTCGGTATACATAAGACCCGTACGACACCAGCTCATCCTCAGTCTGACGGAATGGTCGAAAGGTTTAACCAAACATTGGAAAATAATTTGGCTAAAGTAGTCGACTCACATCAGAGAGACTGGGACCAGTACATTCCTCTTTTCTTGCTGTCTTATCGCTCCGCTGTACATGATAGTACTAGTTTTACCCCTGCCAGAGTGAATTTTGGACGAGAAATAAGACTACCAGTCGATGCAATAACAGGGTCTCCGCCGAATAGCCCAAGACTTGTGACGGATTATGTCAGCGATCTTCGAGAACAGCTGGATGAAGTGCATAAGCTAGTTCGCGAGTGCAGTCTCAAGACCGGTGAAAAAATGAAAACCCGTTATGATAGGAGATCAAACATCAACGGTTTTGAAGAGGGAACTCTCGTATGGCTTCATAATCCCTTCAGGAAAAAGGGCAAAAGCCCAAAGTTGCAAGCACGATGGGAAGGACCTTACAATGTGGTTACAAAAATCAACGACGTCACCTATCGAATCAAAAAGGGGCAAAGAGGAAAACCGAAGGTCGTACACATTGACCGTTTGACAAAGTATCACGGCACGAATGATGATCGGGACGATCATAACTAAGAGGGGGGTAATGTTACGACCGAACATTCTCGAAGCGTTTGTTTATCATAAACAAACAGCGTGTTGTTGTTTATCATGAGACCTGGGCGTATGGAAATTTCCATACGTAGAAGGAAGCTCTCCTGTCTCAGAGAAAACTGTTCCTTATGTTCGCGACATAAGGTTCACATTCCCTTAAGCCAGAAAGTTGTTTACGATGTTTGTTTTTTATGACTTGTTTACTTGTGTACGAGCTTGTTTACCTTAAAGTTTCTAGTGTTTTCCAAAAACATCGCGGCTGACTGCGCGTGTATAAATACGGGTGCCATCGCTCGAGTAGGACAGTTCTGCGACAACAAGCGATACGAAAACAACTCTTGGGAGCTTTTGCGAAGATATTTGCGACAGTGCATTGTTGACACATAGAGTGAATTATTTACGACTTTTGGCAAGTTTTACGGTTTAATTGGAAAAGCTCTGATATTTTGGAAGTCATCTTGGTCTGCGTAATAAATCGTGTTCTTACAACCCTAAACGGCATTTTAACTCACCCCGCACGTAACATTATTATAATCTAGCATGACTGTAAGTTTGTTTAGCTTATTACTAGTGCAAAGCTCTAATAGTTCTTATTACTAGTACCTAAATTGGCTTTTAACGTCATAAACGTTAACATATTCAAATTTTTTTGACACAAAAAAATTCGAGTTATTTTTACTTAGTTTCTAACAGCTTACCCTTGTAGAATGTTCGTGATTGGATTGGTTCATATTATTATTACTATTTTTTTTTCTGTGTTGGAGGATGTAATTCATATTATTAAAATACTTATAGGCATCAAGTTCTGTCTATACTAACAATAAGTAAATAGGTAAACGAAGCTACCTTTGAAATTAGATCGTTATTGGTCGTTACCAATACCGATATACTGAGTATCTATTTTTTCTCTGTATTATGCTGTAAATAAAACCTTGCTAATGTGGAGTAAATACGATGCTTAATTAATTGTACTATACGGATGGCGACAACATAAGAGAGGAATGACAGTAAATACGTAATATATTCACTAATGTGGTTGGTAATTGCTAGTTTTACTGTTATTATTTACATTTTTACTGCATCCTCGTAACTTTATTAACTCATAATTAGTTTACCGGCTTTTTTCTGCAATGACGTAAAATTGTACATACAAGAGCAACTTATTTTTTATGCTTTTTAACTGTTTTCTTCTTACAATTAAATCTGTAAAAAAATCTGTAGGTAAAGTTAATCTGTAACTATAAAAATGATTTATGGAATCTGTATAAAGCATCTTGTAATTGTATAGAGAGAACATTTTATAGTTATGACTTATGTATGACTATAAATTACATAAATTATAGAGAAATAGTAAAATGGTGCGTTTTAGAGTAAACAGCCAGAAGGGGCCATTCGATGTGTGTAAACGATCCGGGGCTCAATTTGCCACGTCTTTATTGACCGTTAGGTGGTCGATTCACACGCCATCCACAGTGACCCTCTACCACCTATACTCCACTCCAACGGATTGTTCGTCTAATGAACAATTCAGTATGGGCGGTACTTATCTGATTGCAAATAGTGACATTGCATTGCATGCATATATTGATTGCACTTTTAATTATTAGGTAACAATATTATACGTATTAGGTAGGTATTGTATTTCCGCATTTTTTCTTTGCAAATTTTTGTCGGAACATGAAAATTTCTCTTCGCCTTGCGCTATTATTTTTTAACAGACTTTTCTTTAATCGAAATTCAGAGATAATTTTGTGAAAATATGAAGTATCGCGTTTCGTACTCTTAAATTAGGTGTATTTTTTTTTTGTAAAAATTAATTTTATACAGAAACCTTCTTCGTTTGTTGCTCAGACGTAGCAGACGAAGAAACAGGCCTACAAAGAGGTAAAGTTAGTTAGTATGTTTGTTTGAATGTAAGGGGTTAATCTTCGAAACTACTTTCACCGCTAGTTAGAAAGAATTTGTGAATGTACATAGGCTAAAATATTTCACGCAGGCACCAGCTAGCTATGTATTTATAAAATAGATTATTTTCTACTCTATAGATAATAGAGCGAAGTAAACTTATCTCGAATTAATGACACAGTAGAAAACTTTGTAGTCCCTCGCCCCCTCGCCCCCATATTCCGATCCGACCGGACCTTCTGCGGTTGACGTTTCGTCATCGGAGGCTAGACCAAAACGGTCAATCACCTTGCCGGTAATATTTTTTAAATTGGTTTTTAATATTCTCTCTCAACATATGATTGATAATGTCGCGGTTGCAACCTTGTTTACAATTTACCATTGCAATTATTCTTCAATAGTTGTCAATTAAAATCCAATTAAATTTACTTGCTTAACTAAATAATCGTTAATCGTTCGGTAAACCTTTATTGCTTGAAATGGTTTATTATGTGGTGAACATAAACCATTTATTTTAACAATAAATCATATTTGGTATTTTAATTGTTTACTAGCGACTCGCACGGATGCAATTTTATTTTTCTGCAAATTATATACACAAACCTTCCTCGTTTATCAATCACTCTTGCCATTAGTAAAAACCGTATCTAAATCCGTTGGGAAAATGACTTTATTTTATAATTATCTTTGATATCACATCATCAAAACACATCACATAGTATATATCTAGTATACTAACATAACATAGTATAAAGTTTTTGTCTGTCTGTAGATATGTATGCGCTCTTCTCTGAAAGTTATTAACGGATTTGGTTCCTGTTTGTATCGATGGAAAGAGAAATTTCTAAGAATGGTTCATGTGTATTCACAGTGTTAAGTTATATTTGCTGAGTTATCATCAGTTATTATTGTTTTTCAAAGAAGGCGGGCGCCACACGCGCTCGTCTCAGACAACAAATAAAAAAATCTTCTGCACATTTGATTTAAACATCAAAGATTATTACAATTGATTCGTATTTTGTTTGTCCAACCAAAGTGAACAGACAAATGGCATACGACTACATCATTTATTGTCATTAAAAAGTTAACTTTTTTAATTGTATCAACTCGGGGGAACCTTGATTGGCGCCGTCTACCCTATGATTGAACGCAAGGTTGTTTCCGAAAGGGATGACCACGCATTTTCTGTCGGGATTTAAAAGGTCGCCGTCTTGTCCTGTATCGTTTTAGGTAATTTCTTTTGAAAGTACTTTTGCATTCGTCAAACCAGTGCATTCAGAAAGAGCATTTTCCCCTAATTACCCTGTATAAAAAAAATCTATTGAGAAATATTTAGTTACAATATGCCATACAACTGCTTAAGGCTCAGCGGGGGACTTGGTTTTACAAAATGTAAGGATTTTGTAAAACTGTCCAGCAAGGACGAGCAAGGACGCTGTGAGTCTTCCTCCTCACGTGTAAGTCCCGTATAACACCACAACGGCCAACAACCGGCGTTTTACTAGTGCTGTGTAGAGAGATGTGCCAGTGGTAATCGCGTGTAATTACGTTCGTGTGCTGCGAACATTGTTCACGTTTTGATTCCGCGTTCGGTTTTCCCATGACCCGATCTGTTCCACTTTGGGAAAATTGTTTTCTCCACCGATTGCGATTGGGTGCAGTGAGTACCCGAAAAACGTGATTGACTGAAATCATTCTTTTTTTTAAATTTACAATGGTGTGGGAAAGATATTCTTTGACTTTAGTGGGACTGGGATCATGTCATGCTACTTTAGTTACTGAATATGACTGTTGATGTTGATGATATTGTTAATTGTGACATGATTCTTTAAAATGTAACAATTTCGGTATTTCGAGGTTTCGATTGTGTCAACACACCATCGATTGTGTCAACCTCATTACGTGGGTACTTCGTAGTATCTGTATGTATGCCGTATTTAGATCTAATCTATTACCATGACTATCCGTAAAAGGTCGTCTAAACGTTTCCTAAGATTTCCTTTCACTGAATAAATGCACTGCGGCCATTATTCGTAAACAGAGGTTATTAACTGTCCGTTTACTCCCTACGCTCGCTCGGGTCAGACGAGCGACATCCGATCCGCGTAGGTTGCTCGAATGGTCAGGACTGGCCGGTGTGATGTGAATGGGCTCTTTTACGCTACCATTTCGCGGCACCGCCCGTCCACTTCTGCCTCAATGAATGGACGAACACAACTCTACACGAGACACAGGAATACAAGAGAGCTTTCAGAAGAGTTCAAAAACTCCGTCGCCACTCGCCGCGTAATGTTTTAACTTTTACCTTCATGCAATTAATTCTTCACAATAAATACATTTTGACAAAACGAAATGTGAAGATGATACAATTTTAAGTAATTCATAGAAATTGATAGCCATTTTAAAAAATTTACTTATAAAATTTTCAATACAATAGCTACAAAACAATAATAAGCGCTTAACAAACCCAGGAGAAAAGGGAAAGGAGAACGGTAGAACTTATTTATACAGATTAAAACTAATTATAATAGTAAATAATATGTAAACTTATCTCAATCAATTAGATAGTTTAAATCCATTTAAGGAAATCGATTAATAAAATGAACGCTATTTTTAATCACTTTAGCGCCATGAATATTACACAAGTCTATTTCGTATGTACTAGTTGCAGATATATTTAATTTATATAGCCATTAATGGCGTTATTACCGCTGGATGGATCTTTCAATTGACAATTAGCGACCGTGTCAATCTTAATTATAACCACGCAGCCTTATAAGAGTGTTAAATTAAATACTGCATAATGCATTTGACTATAATTGGTTTTATTGCGTTATTTTTAATGTGCTACAACTCTGTATTGTGATAGAATTATGTTGTTGTGATCAACGGAAATGTATTAAGATTATGTATGAGTATGTATGTATGTTACTCTTATACAGTTTGAATGAAACAGTGCAAATTGCTTTGTAATAATTGATACTAAGCTGTTGCTCTGACTTCAGTTTCTTTACGTTTAAGTATATTATTTGCGCACTTATTTGTTGCAGTGCGTTTTTCATAGATTCAAAATTTTTCATTTCACCTTAATTAAAAAAACTAACTTAATACGAGTAGGTATATATCGTAATTTTGATAAATTGACTTGTTTGTTTATGAGACCATAACATATAAATACATTTGTTTTATAACAATAATAGTAGGTACTTGTAAATAAATACAGATTTACAGTGATTTTTCTGTAATTCAATTTGCTTTCAATAGAGTTGTTCAATTGTTTTAACATAAGCAGCACAAACGCTTCAACTAGTAAGGTTATGAGGTAACCGTTCAGTGCGCAATAAAAACTAATTGGTCAAATGAGAAGATGCGCAACCGCCGCGCACTCAAATCACTTGACTAAATCAGTACAAATAGCGTATGAAGTTTAACACTTCACTGTTGTCTCTTATCTCAACGCAATAAGTATGTGTTTTGTAAAATTTCATTTTGAAGTGATGCTAGCAAGGTCTGTTTTCGGTAGTCCTTTTGGACCACCGAAGTGGAATATACACTGAATGAAGTCGACTCCTGTTATCAAATACAATATGTTTTGAATGCATGAGCGCTTATTTTTACAAATACTTAATTAGAATCTGAAAGAATTTTTTTAAACATGGGTTTAGTGTTGTGTCTTATTTATTCTTCTAGGTAGTTCGAAATAGGTTCGAATTTAGGTAGTAGCTGTCCGCGTCTGTCTGTACGAATTTTAATAAGGTTTTTCACTAATAGAAAGAGCGAATATCGAGAAAGGTTTGTTTATATAATTTGCAGAAAAAGATTGCTTCCGTGCGAAGCCGGGAGCGGGGCGCTGGTGTTATATAAAATACATATAATATTTAGTTATTAGTATTTCTTAATAAGGCTAACAGTTAATTGGCTATCGGTTCAGACGACTGAAACGATTTGATGGTAAATATATAATATACCTACTTCATTTTAATTTTAAGGTTATCCACATTGTTTTAATATGACCAGAGTTATTTATTCATTCGCTATTATCTATCATTGACATCGATGTAGTTGTTAGGTTGAATGACAGATTTTTTTTTTTCAACATGTATCAACAGTCATTATATGGTTATATCGGAACTATCGTGTCTCTAAAGTCATATGCAAATAAAGTTCCATTCGTAGTGTTTGAATCGTTGTAATTCAACGGCCTTATATGTTGAAGCGTTTCTTGTCTACACATTGGATAATGGATATTATCGTATTATTAACAATTAGGTACTTATATGTGATTTTTTTTTTACATTAATCGCTTATTTGTTATCCTAGCTACAAATATCTTGTAGTATCTTTTTGAATAATAATGAACAGCAGTCAGCTTCTCTATATAATTCCAAATCTTCACAAGGATTCGCGAATATTAAGTGGAATTCTTCCAATGGCTGACTGCTCTCTCGCTGGCTACTTTTCCTCACTTCCTACTGCAATAGAGAAATTACATGATAAGTTATCATCACTCGATATCCATACATTTATATGATCAGTTCTAGGAATCAGATCTAGGAAAAAATCAAACATGATAACTCCAAAGGATAACACCGGTTCGGGCGAGATAAATTCCGACGAGTGGTCTAAGTAACTCAAAATAACAAATACCTACGTCAATTCCACGTTATCAGTCACAACAGACTATAAACTTTTGTACCTATAGCAATCTAAATATTACCTATGATTAAATATATCTGAATAACAAGATAAGTAAGTATATTATTGTAATCATACCAATAAGTTGGAAGTAGATTCAGTATAAATTACAAAGGAAAACGTTGGCAACTGACAATAATTTAGTTACAAATAGAAAAACAACAAATTGTTTATTTTAAACAAATATGATGTAACTGTAACTGTATTGGTAACAAATTTTTTTCTAATAAAATAAAGTTGTAATTTAATTGCTTGAATAAAATTCAGTATTTTTTGGTAACATTAGTAACTCGTGTAAAATCTAAGAAGTACTCAATACTCAAAGAAAGTAGTTTTTAAAAATCAATAAAATAAATAAACAGCCACCATATTACAATCACATAATTGTAAAATTATAAATATATTCGCTGTGATACAAGACAGAATAGAGACAGTATTCACTCCGAAGCATTCTCTTTTTAGTTATAAAACAATCACAACAAATAATAATCGGACGTTGGTCTCGAATCGAATCATATGCAAAATTCAACCTCCAAATGATCTCGTGGGCGTCAATCAAGACGCGTTTGTAAAATAGACAGTAGGTACCTACTGTGTGTTGTTAGCTTTAGTATTATGATGTACAAAATTGATGTGTGGATACAGCATTTAATTATGTATTTTAATGGCCATCTCCAATTAGGAAAGTTATCGTTAATAGCTCGGGTTAATTGTAGTCAAATTGATGGATTTTTATAAAAATCCTAAATGAGTCAATGACGCGATGTTTTAAATAAATAATTTGTTTTACATCTTCGTGGCTGTGATAACCTCACACTATCTGACCTAAATATTGTATTGTCTATCTCTTCATAAAATAACATAATGTATAATAATTTTAATTAACATATATTGTTAATATTTTCGCGGAGAATATTTCGCAGTCATTCGGGGGACAGTCCGTCCATCCATCCGCCCAAATAAAACAATTTTTTTAATATTGGAAAACGTTTTTATAAACGTATTATAATTATATTATAGTTTTTATTTACAACGCTTTCTTAGCTACTGAGACGAGGAATTTACCTTTTAGTATTGTATATTAAATTATAGTATTATTATCTCGTTGATAGATTTTGAATGCTTAGATTAATAATGTTGTGACCTTCGTTGATGTTATTATCCGTCAGGAACGGAAGGTGTAAAAGGTACATTGGGCAATGGCGATGTGGTTGACCGCTGCCCACACCGATCACTGTGTTGCCATCTACATATTACGACACTAGTCTTTTATGTCCGACATGTACTTACTATGATCATTATTATTAAAAATATTATGTTGGCAACAACACGATTGCTAAAATATGATGTTGTTATAAACATAATTGAGAAATAGTCACCATTTAATATGATTATACACGTGTTGTGAAAATTTATTATGTGTTTATTTAAATTACAATGTTAACTCAATTAAAAATGTTCATAATTAATGTGTTGTTATTTTTGTTACAGGTAATTAAGGGGATAGCAAGAAAAATCGAAGATAATCGTGACTAGTGAATGCACCGGAAGTAAGCTTTCCTACGAAACTGTCATGGGGATGTCAGGAAAATTTTTATTACCAATTTCCCCATAATAACATTTAAAGAAAAATCTTAGTCCTCCAGAGTTACGTAAAACTCTAAACTAATTTTTTAATTTGTGTCTCACTTACTCGTTAAAAAATATAACACTTTTTTTCAGTTAGGTACTTTGGTCATATTCCTTACAAATAATTTAGCAATTATATACCTTGCAATTATTTATACCAACTGTTTGATACGAGTAGAAGGGCAATTTGAATCGTATTAAAACATCAATTGATTTTACAAATTTTATTCAAGTCCTCTTAGGGCTTTTTATAAATAATTCAATGTATTTTTTTTCTCTATCACGCAATTATAAAACGCCTTCACACGATGACTCATAGGTCCATCTACAGCGTGGGTTGAGATCTGATAGACCTTTAGTTGTACCTGGTTCGAGCAAAAACAAACTATTCAATCAGGTCATAATTGGTCAACCACAGTCGTATGTTTTTTTACTAAATGTTACCCTAAGATTGCTAGAACTGTGATCATAATAAAAATATAAATTTTTGACATGGTTTTTCTTCTGAATATTAATATATTCAGAAACGTGAAATCAACATTGGGAGCATAATAATGATAACCAATAACAGCAATTTAAAAAAATCTTATCATCGGTGTTTAGTTTACGCCTAATAGAATCTATTTTATTACATTCATTAATATTTTATACATCTTTTTATTTTATTTTTTTTCAAATCCACGACACCTTCGTTTGTGTGCGGCTCAATTTTTTTTATCTGTCTCGTATTTGGTTTAATATTGCTATGGGCTGGGTAAGGAATAGAAATAGGCCGAAATAATAGTGGGACGAGTTGTCGTAGAATGAGAACGTAACAACCCGTTTAGATTTTGTGTTTTTTTTTTCGTCAATATATGCATAACCGCGGACGGGACATATAAAAGACTAGCGGGTCATACGGGCACTTTTTCGTAGGTAGGGTCAAAACTTGTGGGTCCAAAGGGTCTGAAGCCTGCTTTCTCAGCTTCAACATTAACATACGGTAAAAATTCTTTGGAGTTTATGATCAATTAGTTTTAACTTTATGTATCAAACGATCAGACTAATTAGCTCAAGGTTCTAATTAAAGTAAAACTGTTCACGTGCTGTAAACAAATAATTAGTCGATATATTAAATCTTAACCAGCACTGGACAAGCATATTGAATAAAATCATATGCATTCGCTAAACAATAAATATGCGGATTTAATAGTAGGCTAGCTAGCCGAACAGACAGGTTGACTAAAAATATCTACAACTTGTGAAGAAATTCAACCTCAATTGTTTGTTTTGGCTTTAACATTGATATTAAGGTGATCTTCGCTCAAATAGTCAAGATGATTTCACTTGGCATAGAATACCAACATGTTACATAGTCTAGCTTAGAGTGTGACATGCACACGCGTCAAGAATTCCTTACTAATAACGTCGTTGTCACTCCTTATTCGATGAGGAGTCCTAAACGACCGGTCGTGTTTATCCAGATGTCGTACGCCGAACCGAAATTGTGTTTATTTATTAAATTGTGCCGACACCGCCGGCTCCGTCACTCGGGAATGCTCCAAAGTTGACGAGCAATAAATCCATTCTGTAGTATTAAATGTCCGCAGCTCGAATTAAAGCGGGACGCGACCGAGCATTGACCGCCGCCGCCCCGGCATCCCATTCATGCGAAGGCCGAGAGGAAAATAAACGATAAACGCAGCAAAATGCAGCCGACAACGCTGAGCTGAGCTGCCACTGTTTCCGTTGTTCTAAATTTAAAAGGTGATACATATGCAGAGACGCGGAGACTTCGTAGTCACTAAATAGGAAATCGAAAGTGTATTCTGCTACGATGAAATTGAGAACGCACTCGCTGTACGGCGCTGCCAAATGAGAAGTCTCCGCGGGAGACGATATGACAATGAGCGCCGCGCAAACTGAACAATGTTGCGCATGATTCACAATTATTCAAGAGTTTTCAGCGTTCTTTTGTGAGACTTACTACAGACGCCTCTCTATAGGATTTTGAAATTTTGCCAATGGGTGTGTTTCGCAAGCCGCGATTATCGTAAATTTCAACTGGCGCGCTGGCAGTGACCTAAATTGGGGCAGGTCACGGGCGGGGGTAGACTACTAATAGACGTTTTATGTAACCGGGGCGGTCAGTGGCTCGCTCATTACAGCGGTCGCCGTCATTCCACATCTGCACAGAGATAAGGGACTAATTTATAAAGGCGGCTTTGATGCTAAGAGAGGTGGGTGGAATACGAAATGTCGCGCTCCGAGGTATCACGTTCTTTTACAGTTAGTGCGTTGAACGAGCAAGCGCAGACAAAGGGTTGCTAATGCGAGTTTCGTGTACCGCGTGGAAGAACAATGCGGAAACATCGGATAACCGTTGCACCGCTGCAGCCTGTCGCCACAACAGAGCGGTCGGCCCGCCTCGACAAACAACGCAAAGACGTCTCTCAACCGGTACTCCCAACGCTACCGGCACCTTAATGGGTTGTTTAAAAAAATTTAATCTCGTTTACGTTTTTATTGTTCATTGCAAGCGAGACGTGCAATTTGTGTGCGATCATGACTGCTTAGCATATATTATCGTCCGCCGCATAATTGCAAGCGACGCATCGCTATCACAGTATCCATTTCCGCCGATACCGACTTGTGTGTCTCCCTCCGACCCCCGTGCGTCAACCTCGTACATGATTTATTGCAGCTCATTACCGATCACTGTTAGACACTTTATGGAGTAATCTCCATCTCGATCGCCATAATTAATATGAATAGTATTAATATAAGGCACATAGGATTGCGATCGAGTTCATTACAAAATAATTATTATCATTGATTGCATATGACAGTTTACTTATCATTTACAATATAGAAATTCTATTTGATCTTGAACACAGTCGCGGTAATATAATTTTTCGCTTTGACATAAAGGCCTACGCAGTGGCGTGACAGCGGCAATTAGTTTTAGTATCAGCCTGAGGCTCTTCGAATTACTAACAGCGAAATAATTGCCTGTTGACAAATCATTAATTTCTACAGTTTGCCATCCGCTGTCGTCCAGGACTGTAACACTCTCAGGGCTAGAAAGTAGTATCATGTAGTACAATAGAGGTCCATCGAATAAAAAACAACCTAATACGTTATATCTACGTCTTGTCTTTTTAATGTTTACCTGTGCTCTGTGTGCATAAACGATGAATGTGAAAGGATCTATGGAGTAGTTGTGTGGATGGTAGCGAAAGTGCAGCGTGCTGCAGGCCATTGAGTCAATACCGTGATCGTATAGATAAATGTTTGGATAGATACATATTAAACGTATATGTAATAAAATGTTTTTCATATATCCGGTATAACAGATATAGGTATTTATTAAAACTTTTTGTTGGAATCTGAGCAGTTACGCAAATTATTTCTAAGCCAATAAAAGACTTCGATTTATTTGAAGTTACTATTAGCTTCTGTGTTGAACAACAATAGTTGCGCCGGCGCACACAATGGCTTACGCGACCTTGCACTCTTTCCGTCTCTCGTATCTAACAGACATCTAATAGACCTCGATAATTGCATCGATGTTTGCTCTATATCGTTCGCTTGTGTTGTCGGCGGAACTGTATCGGGTCGGGTAAGGTCATTCGATCGCTCCCGCGTTTATCTGATTATGCAGCGTTTGAAGCAAAATAGAAAGCGAATCCTAAGCGTATGGCCGGTGCGGTTGGAAAGAAGGCGGGCGCTCGTGAGGTCAGCAAGATACAAGATCTACTTACCCCCGCCCCTGGAAAGGTTATCTAGAGAAAGTAGCGGCACGACTTGTGTTCATCTCTTTGTGCGCAAAATTCCGGCTAACGATTGACCGCGCCCGTGAGTTTCGGGTAAATAAATAACCGCCGTGGGAGCACGACACCCATTGTTGCCTTTCGCCCGCAGTGTATTGTCACAAGGCGAACTATGTGGGCCGACAGCCTTGAAACTGACGCTTTCTTTGGCTGGCGAGGCCATTGTTGAATCGGCTGCTGGCGATGAGAGTTCATAGCTCACTTAATTAGCTGAGCTCTTACGCGTCTAATTGCACCACCGTCGTGACGGCTTTGTACGTATGTTTCCGTCTCGTTTCGTGCTACCCACAGTTTGTAACTCTCATGAAAGTTATGTCTCCACAGTGGCTTCAGTTATCGCAACGGTTATCGTTGGCAAGATCTTAATAGGTACTGACAATAGGCTGGTCTATTAGCCGGCAACCGGTTCAGTACCGTGATGCAAAAGTGAATCGCGCCAACGTATCTAGGAAAAACAAGGAAGAAATCGTTGCATGATTAATAATTACAATTATAAAATTTACTGTTTGCCAGGTTAGTTCTTCTAAATTACCCACAATAGATATTTGGAAAATATTCCAGTAATTACTATATATTTACTAGCTTTTTCTGATCAGATCGCAACTTAACTTCACAAGATCACCTGCTGAGTTAATCTGAAGATTGTCGGAAATATTTCATCTGAATCGGTTGAGCGGCTTTGGGGTCCATCATAGGGGACATCATTTTTTATACAATAAAATATTTTTTATACAATTACATATCAATTTAATTTATGATTGATTTGTCAAAATAAAGATGCCTAGTACTTTTTAAATATATTTTGAAGGCAATTTTCAGTTTTCACCAGTCTGTTTTCGGGTCGAGTTGCAAGCACAGAATATTTTTACAAATTTGGGAACGATACAGAGTTCTCTAAAGTGATTTTGATTTTTGATTGATTTGATTTTTTGGTATGTTTGCCCAACTTGCCAATAAGCACCTAGAACAGTTAGTTTGCAGTTGAACTCATTACACAAGGGAGTGATTCTGGCTCATCTTGCGGCTACGGCGGCTGGCGGCATATCAAAGCCGAAGGTGACCCGTGGGCGACAGCTATAATAATGACTTGTAACGCTTCCGTGGCAAGCGCCCGCGCTCATTGCCTTGTTGTCCTATACTCGTACTTAATTGTATGCAATAATAGAAACTATTATTCACAATTATAATTATCTTTTTTGTTTATAACAACTCGAGATTGTAATGCATATTTTTTTGTAATCAACTTACTATGATCAGCTTACCACGCAGTGGGTAGAGCTTATTCTTTACCACTGCGTGTCGGCAATACCATTTGGTTTTTTATAACATTGCGAGATTGGCAAGTTGACTGAGGATCTACTGGTGGTGAAAATCGCATCAAAATCCGTAACGCAGAAAGCCACTTCAAGTTATACTATGTAAAGATTTATTGGAAAAACTTTTTGCACACTTGGAATTAAATTTGTATAGCATCAAATTCCAATGTTCTTACTAATTAAACAGACGAGACGATTGGTCTCCTTTATTGTCTAAAGTCAATGTTTCTCTAACGAAGCGTAAACAGCACATGCCAAAGGATAAGGTAACAAAGACAACAATCATTAGCAGAACGTACGTCGCCATAACGACTGTCGACAAAACAACAACCTCAGCTGATCGTATCAACATAGTATACGTCATTGAGTAGTAGTGAATGTCCATTTTAAATTGATAATCCGGTAGTTTTTGAGTTTATTCATTACAAACACAAATCTTAAAATTAAAATACAAATCTTTTCTCTTTATAATATTTGCATCGATTAACAACATAAATATATTTTTAATACAATGGAAAATCATAAATATATTTTTTTAATTACCTTAATTTGTAGTCAGTAACATAGATATGTAGTAGAGCAAATTTCGATTAAATTTTGTTTGGCTTATTTTTGTTTATATAAAAAGATTATTTACGCGCGTTAATATTGTTGTGTCATGCATGAAATAGGACGAGCTATTAGATGAGTAAAGTGCAACTTACAAACAGTAGGATAATTGCCCATTGTTCCATATATTTATTGATGTGCCAACGTAAACATAGCGGCCACTTAGCGCGTATTTCCGCGATTGTTCCTGTTATTACAATGCGCTCGTGGGCGCGCTAATATTACTCGTACATAGTTGTTATTATTATTCTCTATTAAATATTTAGGTAAGGTTTCTGTGGTTTTGTCTGCCTTTGTAAAAGTGAGGTTGTAATGATTCCTTCTTCTTAACACTCGGACTCTAGTTCCTTTTAATAAGAAATAAAAAGCCTTTTATTACAATAGCATACTTTCCCGTGCTCAAGTCAGACTGTGAGGTTTTAAAATGTACTACTATATAGATACCTGTAAATTTAAATTTTTCACTAAAAAGTTTTTCTTATCTTTTATCTTCTTGAACAAACTGAAATCCACATTCTCAAGAGTAAGCCTCTGTTTAAGAGGCGATGACATGTATGAGTTTTTTTTATAAATCTTAACAATTTGTTCGTTTTGTTTTCATTATAATAATATATTTTATCAGTTATTAGAAATTGCTTATCATATGAAAAGCGGAGCTTTAATTTACAATCGATACAAATTTTAGCAATCAAATCTTTTACAAAACTCTTTTTATACAGAGGCCTGGAGATTCATTTTAAGCTTAAAAAAGCCTGTATTGTAATGTAAACGTATCATGTTCACTTGTGGTTATTTCTTGTCCAACGATCATCGTGATACAGGAGGATTGTCAAGGACGGTCACTCGTGCGTATGGGTGGGCTCTAAGAGTTGATATTTACGAGTGAGCTCTAATAAAACACACGAGTTTACGATTCGGACCTCACCGAAGCTACATTAACCACTAGCACTCAGCAATTATAATTGCAAAAAAAGAGTTGGATATCACAATAAATTCCCAATCTCCATATTTAAACAGCTCTTGCGGCGGCGCACGCGCAAGCGGCACCGGCAGGTGTGCGCCACGCCGACGATTGCACGCCCTACTGCGATGTAGGCCAGCTTCATGGAAAATTTCATATTTTACCCTTCATTATTTATTTGCTCTATTCCGTCTCAGTTCATTTGTTATTTTCACTCAAATATTAAACTCCATGCTGGATCCTTGCTCAATCGTAATAGTAGTTTATCACAACGACAGTTTTGTCGAAGCCATCGAAGAGCTTCTCTGCGTTTTTCTCTCTTTGTTAGATTAACAAAGACTGTAACTTAGTGTTTAATATTTACCGAAGGAATCTTTGACTTTTGATAAAATAAAATAAAAAATGAATGTACATAGTTTTATTATATCTGTATGGGTTAAGAATATTGGAAAGGTATTTATTACGGCCCATTCAGCTATCCATGTTATATAGGGTCTGCCTACAACATAATATTCTGTAGCGAAAATAAGGTATTTTATGTGCATAGTTTATCTCAAAATCACAGAGGGAGAACGCTCACTGTGTCTTGGAATTTTGAGTTCATATTAGAGGAACAATCTCTTAAAATACCGAATTCAAGCTAGGGCAGCTGCTATTTTTAAGTTCATTACTTTATATTGCTTTTCCCTTTTTAAATTTCATCTTGCTGTAAAAAAAAACATTTTATTTTGCAATTTACTTGATGCACCGCCCTGTTGCACGCTTTATACGAACCTGACCCATTACGCGACTAGTACAAACATGTATATCTCACGTACACAACACCCCCCCCCCCCCTCGCACGTCCCGTTCTCTTGACACCAGCCCAGGGAATTTTAATTAATCTAATTTGCATGTATGTACCGAGACTCGGCCACTATGAGCGCAATAAAATGATTATACTCTGTTCTTTTATATACATAATGATTTTCTCGATGTAGCTACATTTTTTTTTGCATAAAACGCAGCACCAATCATTTGGCAACCAGTGATATGTTAAACAAGAGGATGCGCCCTTACCATACTACTAGTGACAAAAAAATGGTCCTCTAATTTGCACATCTAGTTACTAAAAATAGTTTGTTTTCATTGCCATCCTAATACTTATTTTTATTTCTTATTGGCGTATTCTGTTATTGTAAAGTGTTCTCATTGGTTGGTTGAACATATCACTGGTAAGTAGGCATTTTCGTATCTTTCTACGCACAGAATGAACACCCGTCATTGGTGCCAATTTCCGATTTTGACACCGGCGGATCGGTGCCACGTACTAGGAACGTTAGCCTTGTCCTATATAGAAGTCATTGTTGGCAACATAGTCATTTGTCAGTAACGAAGTAAATTCACTGACTGTACAAATTTCTTGTTTGAGATCCATTAATGAATCTCAAATTAGCTTGAGTAAAAGAAGATATTGCTAAAGTCAATAGTAGGATTAGCGGTGTTTAATTATTTTGTTCAAACTACGTATCTAATGCAGGTGTTGTGTGTTCGTAACGGCTAAGGCACAAATCCTCAGACAAGCTGATGTATAGACGATGATAGCGGTGTGTAGGCACACTCCTCGGTAGCCGATAGTTGTGCGGGGCTCGTATCTAGTGAATTATTTGTTAAGATGTTCCAACAATTATCTCAATAATAAAGTGGGCACGTCAGTATGTCTCCATTTGTATCGGCCACGCCTACGCGCCACCGCAACTGCCGTCCGTCGCCACGAAAGTAGATAGAACCGGTAATATTGTCAAAGCTGAGGGATTTCCGCACTTTGATGATAGGCTTACCTCCTTTCTTGCGTGAAACATTGTTGATATTTTTTTTTCACAAACTGGCATTTGATTATCTAACAGATAAACTATTAGCGACAAGAACGAAAGAATAAAGGCAAATGAGTGGCTGCAAATTTTTTGTATATTTTAATTGTGGAGTGAACGTACCTATATATTGCTGAATACATTCTTGAACTTATTAATCTTTGATCGTCATTCAGTTTTCACAAGGAAAGAAATTTCACTGAGAATTTCAATATAAAATATGTAGATAAAATAAAGTTAGATTTTGAAGGGACATAATTGCGCGCGCAGTGTTTTGCAATAAATATCGTATGTAATTTACAGCTGTGTTGATAAATGGGCATCGCTTAAACGTAATAAACGCGGATATACCATAAGTGCCGCGTATTTATTGCACTACATGTTGTTTGTTTAATTACAATCATTTTCATTTATTAACTATAACATGTCGCTCTACTGCTTCGGAACAATTCATTTCTTGAATAGTATAATTTTACAACATAGACGAGTGGGTTTCGTCTTAGTCATTTTGATTGTTCATCTGGCGCTCTGGTCTATCCCTTTATGTTCTTGTACTAATAACGAGTATTCTCGAAGAGTAAAACCCCTAAGACACTTCATGTAAAGAATTTCCCAATGTTGTTATGATAATAATTAAATGTATGTTAAACTCATAAATGTCAACTGTGAACGGCGAACGCTGCACCGTGCGCCGACTCAGATTAGATAATGGTACATTTATCTAAAATTGTTTTTGTGTGTCACACGTTACGAACTCCGCGACTCGTGTATTGTACGAAACGTGGCTTTGGTTCTGACAGCTTTAATAAGTTTAAAATTTCCTTTGATGATAGCTTTGACCCGAAGCAAGCTATCCTAGCTATATAACAGCTCGATATAGCGTAGCAGTCGTCCCTGGAAATTTATTCTCGAGTGTAATTTTTAATACCCGCTCGAGCTCTGCGTTTACGCTCCACCCTCTAAAGCGCCACGTTGCGCACGCGCACGATCTCAAGATAAGAACTACTGGCAAACCGAAGAACTCGGTGATTTATTGTAGCTGCTCACCATCCATTTACCAAGTTGCGTAAAATGAAACTCCAACAGGCCATATCTGATATTGGGCAACTAGTGTGTACACTAAGAATCCTTTTTGATGAAGCGAATTGCGGGCGAACTGATAACAGCATTTATGTCTCTCGACGTTAGAGATAGTACCAAAGCCAAACAGATTACAAAATTTTTACTGACATTTTTGATAATGTGCTGTTTTTTTTAAAAAAAGGATCAGTACATATACAGGCGGTCCATACTTGATGGTAGGTGGCTGCCGTCGCCAATTAATACAAGCAACGTCACAAATGCTGCAAGTATTTGTTGATCAAGGATTAACTTAGTAGTTAAGGATAAGTGATTAGAAGGGTACAGGGTCATCCCTTATTCATTCACCAAAACCTAAGACCATGCGTGCTGTCTTCTTTAAGGGGGTGATTTGCCCATTGATGACTGCGAAACTCAGTGAGCCTTGCCATGTTACGGTAAAATGGTATACTATGGTGGTATTAGAATTTTGTTTTCATATGAATGCGTAATCAAAGAGAACTTCATTTCCCTAGTTTAATTACAATTGGGCAAGGGTAACTTTATTTATTGAATTAGTCTTTTATTGTACGGGAGTGCAGTCACCGGGTTGTCTGTCGTTTCTAGACCATTATTGGTCGCTTGACCCCCGGATGTCGGTGCACTCATTTGCATGTAGCAAACAATAAACCTTTCTATTAATCGAACCGGGAGAGGCGAGGGTGCGACCGCTGCAATAGTAAAATTTAACGACTTCCGTCGTCTGAAACGAACGACCATTTGCTTGCGTTTCCTCACGTTTCCGTCGACCGCAAATAAATCATATCATTAGAGCAAGTGAGGCAACTCGTCTAGCACTTTTTATAGCAATTAATTGAATACAAGGACGTCGCATTGTCATTCTCTTTATTCACAGGAACCCGTCGGGACACAGTTAGACGGTTGCGAGCGCGTAATTGTGACCAAATCGGGCGTCCGTCGTTGAGATGTTGGGTCGTTACAAACATGATTATACTATATCGAAGAGTCTAACCGTAATCGCATCCAGGCGACGCCTTTTCTGTACACCAACCAGACGCCGGCGCTGCGAGCGAACCTGTCGACCTCTTTTTATACTCGACGGGCATATAATAAGGCTTAAATATTTTACAACGCTCAATAAACTAGTCGACGCACTGAATATGGTACAAATGGAATTCGCCAACGTCCATTCGCTGATCCTTCAATATTATCTATGTCGGAGGTGTGATTAAGAAATATGACCGAGTTGATGGATGGCCCCCGCGATTGATCGATAATGTCGATAGCGATCGGCCCCCGCGCTATAATCGGTCCATCGGACTCGATGACGGCCGTCGGCGTGGCGGACGGTCGTTGTGCAAGCGCTGCTTGTGAATAATTACCGGCATGACGGACGTGCGCTTTGCTGTGTTCACTGCCAAGGACGCCTTTTCGCTTTTAGCCGGTCATCGATCCGGGTTGCGCAACGCGCTCCGTGTGAGAAGTGAGCGCTGTAATGACGCGTTGCACAAAACGCACCCGCCCACAAATCGCTTTATTATGCAGAAAGTGAGTCGGAACAAATGGACGCGCAGACGGCGCACCGTGCACCCGGCTTGCATTCATTATTGCATTCAGCGAGGAAAGTGAACGAGTGCACCGCGCACCAATATGACGCACGGATTTATCACATAACGCGATGATTGTGATTTATATACACGTTAAGCAGACGATACGAGAGGTTTATATGAAAAAATGAGCCTTTTATCAATCTGATACAGAGCGGCTCGCATATTCATAACCGTCGACCGGAGGAAATAAATCGTTGAAATATAATGTGGCAGCGATTCCTCTTAGGTTTTCTAACAATCAAACTCATTTTTGCTGCAATTAGTCCGGCCGCGTTCAATTTGTAATCTCGATACGGTAGTCTCCACATCAAAACCTCGTGAAAGGTGATGTTTATCTATCGAAAACTTCACAATGCAACATTTAACTATAGTGTTTTATCTTGAGATGTTATTATCGTAAAAGATAATAACTTTTGGTTTGTGCCATTTCATTGAGTAATACTCGTAGATGAAATATTTCATAATTATAATGATCGGTTGCTGCGTGTGAACGAAGGTCGAATGTTTCGGTCTAGACTACAAGTTTGCCAATAATATAGGAAATTTTGTATTTGTTAACCTATGAATCATTATAATTACGACTAATTTGCTGTATAAGGTTTTGTTTTTTGCTTTGTTTAAGACAAGGCTATTAAGAGTAAAATGTCTTTATAGCACAGCCTAAATAGGTTATGACTTATTTAGCGAGTATCCTAAAATAAAATTTTGTAAAGCTTGAACCCCGGGACTCTTCTTTGTATTTTTTAACGTTTGTAAAGGATTTCAGACATTAGAATTTTTGCTGCTTGCAAGTTGTAATAGAACATTGACTTTAAACTAGAATTTGATAAAATTTTCCAATAAAATTTTCTTGTTATATTATATCAATGTTTGTTGCAAAAGAGTCTGACATTATAAAATCCTTGCTTAAATCCGTCACATTTACTAAGCCGCGAAAAGGGTTATTGTGCTAGGGATGATTTTAAAAATATCTTGGAATGAACCAGATCCCAAAAAAAAAAACATTATTTCCTCTCCCGCTCTCGCCCACGGCCAAACTGTCGTATGTTCGCGTCTTCGCGTGTTTACCGACAGCTGTCCGGACTGGGGCAGAGGCAGGTGTGTTTCGCCGAAAATCGTTCTGTGCCTGTGCACGCATGCACGAATCATTTTGGTGCAGATTATTTTAGACGAAAGATTTAAGTATTTGAGGACATTGATCTGAACTATAGATGCGGCGTAGCAAGCAGAAAGCCCCGAAATCTTTGGTAGTATTAAAATCATACTCGCACTAGCGAGCGACAGTGCGAATTCGTCCACTTCTCTCTCTTTCTCTCTCGTGTGGACAATCTCGAGTGGACGAATTGTACTACTACCATTATTTACGGGCTACGCCGTGTCTATACTCCCAAATATACTTATAAAGTCTTTGTTTGAGGATCCGTCTTTTTTGATTTGTCCATAATGGTTTACAATATAATCGCGCTTATTCATAATATGATTTATCATTGATTTGTTGTACTGGTGAAATTCCTTTCAGTGTTTAAAAAAAAATTATGATGACAATTATCTAATCGAGGCCCTCAATGTCGATATTTAAAATTGTAACAAAAGCAACAATCATTTAGAATTTAGATGAATTATCTATGGATTAAGGAATTATTAGCATGTCGATGGGGGAGGGGGGAATGGTAGAAAGTAACGATTACAACACAGCCGTCTCTTTCCCATGACCTATATTTGTAAGGAGGGCAGGATGTGCCAGGGCCAGCAGATCGATTGGCCCTTGTTTCTCTTTCCGTATTGCGTTAGTAATCGTATTATTTTATGGTGGCACACATGGCTATTTGTATTTGTGTATTTGGCATATTTGGCAAACAATTACCATGTGTGGACAGTTTATTTGACAAAGTGTTGCCCTTATTTGCCTATTTGACAAATAAGGACAATACCAAATACGCGGATCCGTGCGCTTGTCGGTTTTTCGAGACACATCAAAGGGGTCAAATAGGCAAATACGCAAATAAACCGTCCACACAATAGCCATATTATTATTCAGAAGCGCGTACGCCGTGAACCTGTACGGACGTCCAGTATTTTTGTGTTTGTGCTGTTAGCAAGAAAATAATTATTCTTGAAAATGAATTGGGACAATGAAACAGTGCTAAAATTTTTGGAGTTGTACCAAATGAATTCGTGTATATGGGACTATATGGCATAGTCAGCATCAACCAGCGCCTTGCTCTCCAGGGTCTTCAAGACTTTGTGTTTTCTGACGCATAGCATGTAATAGTAACATGCATTTAAATAATACAATC
Source organism: Synanthedon formicaeformis (assembly GCA_945859745.1). Lineage (NCBI taxonomy): Eukaryota > Metazoa > Arthropoda > Insecta > Lepidoptera > Sesiidae > Synanthedon > Synanthedon formicaeformis. The sequence continues at coordinate 1,821,885 of OX243956.1, read as the reverse complement.
CAGCTGCAAGTTGAAACACGTCCATAGTGTTGGTAAACACCTTGCGTTCTGCTGCCAAATGTTTGTGTGTTTGTTATTTGACTGCCATGTGTGGATGGTGGTATTTGCCGTTATTTGCATGATTACCAGAACGTCAAATATTTTGACACATACAACAAACACCCAATAGCGAACACAAATAGCCACGTGAAGTGCCACCATTAGAATAGAGCCAAACGCAAACTCAATCCAACCGACTGAATTGCAATCAATAAAATCATTTTTAGATACCTACATAAACTATTAATACCACCAGTACAACCGGTGATATAAATAGTTACATATTATGTATCTATTATATCACCAGTATTGTATACATACCCGTACCTACATGACCGGGATTGTTAAGTAGGACACCGACCGGTGGGGTGTGTTGTGTTGTGTCAGCGGCAAGACAACCCTCTCTGGCGACCGACATTGGCCTCAATGACCTCACCCACTGTTGGTATTTTTAGTATCTTCGTTCTAACATTGAACTACTTCCATGAGGAAACCTTTAATAATTAACTTTAATTATGCATAGTTCGTGTGGCAATTCATTTTATTCGTTTCGTTCAAGAGCGGCCTGATGTCGATATTTATGATGGAGAAAATATAATGTTTCTTCAGTGTCTAGATCCAGCCAGTGACGATCTGGGCTGGAATAGTTATCTTTTTCTTTTTTATGTATATTAAAAGGGGTAGCAGGCAGGCAGGCTGGCAAAGGTCCACTTGACGAATGAAGCTCAGTACCATATTGACATACAATATCGATGAATATTGAGATTTTCAAATCTTATCTGATATTAGTCACGATATTTATCTGATAAAATATGTAGTTTTAAATGAAGAATAAAAATAAAATTAAACACACAATCACTATAAGGTTACAATATTAAGGATATTAAATTTCAAAAAGCTTTTAGCTAAGTGCATTTGTTTATAACTTTTTTAACTTTTATTATTATGTCCTGCTACCTGAAACCAAGGCGCTTTTTCCGTGCAATTTGTTTAGAGTAAATCACATGCGCAGGCATTCAACACGAAAACCGCGCTCCTTGCCGTACTTAAGGGTTGCCAATTAATTTGTACAAAATGCTTTTGAGGATCATATTATTTAAGGTAAATCGTGCTGTGACAGACTTATTCGAACACTCTACTCAACTTTTTTTCTAAATGATTTCTCTTTTCTTTGCTCACAAACTTATTCAGCTAAAGTAGCTATAGTCCCTCCCTGTACTTCCATCTTTACTTATCACAATGATTTGCGCGCATGCAGTCCATGTCGCAAAAATGAATACGTGTGGTAAGGTTATAATTAGAAAAGCAATAGGCACGCAGTTTTCTGTCTGGGAAACGAGTTTAGTCAGCGTGACAACCCTAGATTTAGGTGAGGTGTGGCGGCGGGGCGCCGGCGCCCGACTAATTGCGAACGGTGCTCGCGCGCATGAAAGCCGAGATTTATGCGATACTTAGAATTAGCTGCCAAGTGGTTTACACCTCTCACGTTCCTACGCTTTGTTTGTTACATTATTCGCACACGGAATACATGTAAATAAGCCATTGTTTTGTGGCATAATATCTAAAGTGGAATCTCTAAAGACTGTTACAGAAACAGGATTATGTTAAGAATATTTTCTGTGGCAATCGAGGGAAAAGATAAATTAAACATGCGACCGGAGATAAAAAGTGACATCGATCTATAGCTTTGAATATAAATCGCCACTTTTCTTTCAGTGGTGGGTACTTTATACGAGGGACTGAGCTTATTTATATCAGTATGTACAATGTCAAGCGTACGTTTGTCCGCCGGGCCACGAACGACAATGCATTTCATATATTTTATCATCTAACCTGAGTTTTTGAATGCAAAATCAGCAATAATTAATAAAATTCCATCAATGTATTTGGTTAAATTAATTAATTATTAAACCGGTTTAAATTTTAATTGTTCTCTAATTTGTGGTTACGTTACAAATTCGGTTAGGTATCAGTTTAGGCGATAGTGGCCACCCACCAATCCTACAGTTTTAACAGTTAACAAAAAAACAACATTTTGTTTGTTTTGATTTTTTATTTAACGAATGTACATATGTTATTGCGCTGTTATTGACTGTACCAAAGAGCGGAATACGGTAGCTCATACTCCGCCTCCGTCGGGTGGGAATCTGGCGTTGGCAAACTGGCGGCACCGCACGGGCGACTCGTGCGCACATATTTTACACTCGCAAGTAATTATTGTGACTGTATCAGTGATTTAGCAGCGGCTAACGGTCGCGTTTGGGATGTTTATAACATTCCATATATTTCGCACTCTTGACATCAAATTGCTCTCTATTTTCGTGTAAACAACGTGTTTACACGAAAGCGTTCAGTTAAATTTGGAATTGCCGTTATGTAAAAGTAAAATGTATAGATGATCTGCTTCGTCGTTGCTTTCGTCAAAGTGGCATTTGTAAACGTTGGGCTTTATGTTGATTTCAGGGGCAAGTTTGCATCAGTTCGCAAAATCAGACATCTGGTGTCCGGCGAGGAGTATGCAGCCAAGTTCATACGCAAGCGGCGGCGAGCTGCTGACACGACACGCGAGATACAGCACGAGGTCGCCGTACTAGCTCTTTGTTCTGGGTGTACGCGTGTTGTCAGATTGCACGAGGTATGTACCTGGAGATGGAAATTAACATTAAACTAATAAAATTTGAGCTGCTCCTGAAACTGGGCTATTGACAGTTATTACTATAGTAATTTGATGTAAAGTGAAGGATAAAGTTTTTAAAGTTCGAGTGAATGCCGCATCTTCGTCTTTTCTTTGCTGTAGGACTAGGTGGTCACCAAGAGCTAACACATCTTTAATAAAAAAAAGAAGGCTTAATTACTACTAACTTATCTAAATATAACGGCACAAAAAATCTAAATTTTCACAGCGGCTTTCTGTAAGGGGCTGTTGGCTGCTGCCAGACAGGCTGCTTATTGTATGAATGCAAAATGCATTGTATCGAGCCTATAGTATTGAATGAAACGTTTCAGGTGTACGAGACTCGTTCGGAAGTGGCGATAGTTCTGGAGCTGTGCGCCGGCGGCGAGCTGCAGCGCTTGCTGGACGAGGAGGAGCGGCTGTCGGAGGGCGCGGCGCGGAGAGCGCTGCGCCACGTGCTGGAGGGTCTGGCGCACCTGCACGCGCGCCGCGTGGCGCACCTGGACCTCAAGCCGCAGAACCTGCTGCTGTCGGCGGCCGGCGACGAGCTCTTCATCTGCGACTTCGGCATCAGTCGCGCCATACAGACTGGCGCTCATGTGCGCGAGATATTAGGCACCAGAGATTACGTCGGTAAGTTCTCGACTAAATGCACTCAAAGTTAACATCATTGAACACCATACGGTGTCAATTTTAAGATCTGGAGGGAATTTTTTAACATAATATTTTATACAAAAATGATTATGTTTGGTTGTTACGGTTTCACGCCTTAACTATTAAACCGATCATCGTGAAATTTTACATACACGTTGTTAGGGGTATAGAAAAGGATCTAAGATATCCTTTCATCTTACTGTAAAAGTACTGTGCCCGTTGAACGCGGACGAAGTCGCATGGCCAAAGCTAGTATTTTATAATTTGAAATATTATATTTGTAAATAAGTTTAAATAAACTCTATTATATAAAAATAAATACTTGAAGATAAATCAGTTAATTTTTTTAAATGACTTGCTATAAAAAAATGTGGCAATTTTTTGTGTGTAGTTTTCGAAAACGATACCACACAAACTTAAACTGATTTTTGTTTCCCATCCTAAAGTTGCTTTTATGCCAAAGCATAAGTCACGTGTATGATTAATTTACGTTTTAATATTTGTCACAGGAGTCAAGAGACCATTGTTATTTTTTAAAATAAAGTGTTTGTTCATATTGTTCCATTGTGATATATTTATTTACTTTTGTATCGGTTACGTCAAAGCACTTATCTAATAATCAGACGAAAGCTAGGCCTCTAAACAACGTCTCTTCCCAGTCAACAGAATGTGTCATGGTTACGTCATAGCTCTACACAAGTTTATTGATTGATATGAAATGAGTACAATTACTCCTTATTTAGAGTCATTGTTTATATAAAAGATAGTTCAGAGCCTAGTGCAAGTTTTACACGATCAAACGCGTCGAACGCGTAAACGTCAATTTGTATGGGAATGAAGCTGCGCTACACGTTAGCCGCTAGGTGGCGCTGCTTCATTTCCATACAAATTTACATTAAAGCGTTCGATGCGTTTGATCGAGTAAAACTCGCACTAGGCGCCCCTCTGCATAAAAAGCAAATAGTTAAAATTGTTTTGTTATTTTTCAGCACCGGAAATCTTGTCGTACGAACCCTTGACCCTGGCCGCAGACATCTGGTCGGTGGGTGTGCTGGCGTATGTGCTCCTCAGCGGGTACTCGCCTTTCGCCGGCGACACTAAACAGGAGACTTACCTCAACATAGCGCAGTGCCAACTTTCCTTCCCGAAGGAGCTGTTTCGCGGCGTCTCGCAAACGGCAGTACATTTTATTAGGGAAACGCTCGTCGTTGATCCAAAGTGAGTATTTGTACAACTAAAGTAATGTCATTTTACTTATTTCTAAGATGTTTACTTGTATTCACATTTATTATCCCAATCAGAATTAGTACTCAAATAGTGGATAATGGCCCTCCGCCATTATGAGTGTTACAGTAGTGTTCCAAAAAAAAAGTACTGTGAAATAACAGAAGGTTTGCTGTAATGCCAGAATCTATTGCTTATTCTCTCCATCTCGTCAACGCCTAATGGTCAGTCTGTATGTGGGCATTAGACCATGTTTTTAAATGTGATGATCAAATTCTAAACCAAAAATTGATAAATTTCAGAGGTCGTCTTACAGTGGAACAGTGCCTGGAGCACCCCTGGCTAAAAGACGACGCAGACATTCCGTCGGCGATCGTCGGCGTCGGCTTCGACTTGGCCGACATCGGCACCGACGACGACGCGGACTCGGATGAGGGCGTCAACGACATTAACGGCATTAATGGGGTCAACGGAATCAACGGCCACGGAATTAACGGCGTCAACGGAATAAACGGACACAACGGCACGAACGGAACGAACGGCACGCACGAGGAGGACAAAGAGTGCGCCGTGTCTCGTCCGGCGTCTCCGGCGACGGAGCGGACAGAGTGCGAAGAACGAGATAAGTCGTTGAAGCACGCCCACGCGCGAGACTTCTCGCCCCCCTTCCCCGACGCGCCGTCCACGCCCAAAGTGTCGCGCAAGTCGCACCCGCACCCGCCGTCGGTGCTGGCGCTGTGCAAGAAGTTCCAGCCGGACTACGAGAAGCCCGCCAAGCTGCACCACCACGCGAGCGCCGAGTGCGCGTGCGAGTGCTCGACCGCGTCGTGCATGCGCATGCGCCCAGCGCGCCCCCCTCCGCCCCCCGACCGCGCCGTGCTCTGCTAGCGCAGCGCCCCCTCGTGCTGTACATACTTAGTTAGGTTAGCGTTACGACTTGTATATTATAGTGTACGTAGGGGCCCGATCACGCGAACCGCGGCCGGTTCGTGCGATGATCGCGCTCCTACGGCGACGGTACAAAGTGCATAATGTCGCCGAGTGCTCCGGCGCCGGCGGCGCCCCCTCGCTGTACATAGCGGTACCTCGGCTGTACCCTCGGCCGCCGGCGCCCCGCACTCGGCTAGCTGTAAGTGTTGTTCGGTGCCCTCGGCTCGACCCTCACGGGGACCAAGAAATGTTAGTGTTGCTCACGGTTGTCGTGTTTTCTATATATTTATGCGGGTCGGCCCCTCGTTGTTGTTATGCCGCGCGAGCGATACATTTGCATCCTCTGCCGATTCCTCGAGTGCCTTCGCGCCTTCGCTCTTCAAACTAGTTAATACACTCTCCATACTTACTTTAAAAGTTTCCATTTGTATTGTATAATTTTATTTTTCATTAATATGAATGTCATATTTTTTTTTCGTTAACATATTTTCCATTGAACTAAACTGGAGATTTGTGAGAGTTGTAAACCGTAATAACTCATTTGTAAAAATAAATTATTGTGATATAAAAAACGGTTGTTTACTTTGTCTCGTAATGAAACCCAAAATCAATAGAAAGTACAATTTTATTTCTAACAGTCTTCGAGTGGCGCACGCAGACCGACTTCAATACACTTGTTGGCACATTATCACACAAATCAAATAAGTATTTACAATTAGCTGAACTTATAAAAATATAGAAAAAAAAAGAACTTGTTCCGAATGAACGATAAATGATAAATCCATTAAATCTTAATTATATACACAAAATTAAACACGCCACCATGACAATATTGCTTTGATAAATTCAGGAACATAGTTTGAAGACATCCAACGTTTGCACATTACCAACTCATTATAAAAGTTTTTTTTTTAAGTACTTATGGTAAAATTGTGATATTTTGTCAACAATTCATAATAATATAATAAGTAATGTACAAATACTTGATTATTGAATGAAACGTCAAGTAATCATTCATACAGTGGAGTTACGAACTCTTGAATAATTCCCACGAAATTCACTTGTGAAAATTTTTGATATTTTATCACATGAACACATTGGACTGGAGTTTTTTCGTATACAACCGAAATCTTCAAAAATTGCGTTACTTTATACTTGAACGCCCCCTAATATAGATTAATATAGTACTCTAGTACTAGATTACGACAAATCGCCATATTTGCCTATAATTATACTATAATTTTCAGAGCTAGCTGCAGATTTCTTTATCACGAGCAAAAAAGTTTTTCAACCAATTTTAAGACGTGTTAAATGATTATTTATTATCAGCCTTTAAATTATTACAATCTTATTTTATACAACTAATCAGGTTTAAAAGATAATAAAATGTAAAAAAAACCGGACTGTTATTATTATTTTTTAAATTAAAAATTCTATACATTATAAGATTTCAATGATTTTTAAATAATAATTTTAATATAAAATTTACATCACGATATAAATTAAATGCATTATAAAGAATGTACCTACAATTTATAATTATATGAGTACTATGAAATAAGAGTAAAAAAAATATACCAATACATTTTAGAATCAAAGTAACGTTATCTTAAGCTTTTGATATTTTATTTTCAAAATAAGACTAATTGAAGACCAAGGAAAGATTCATCTATTAATGTTTCAGACTTTGTATGAGCGTCAACAAATCATTTGGAAGTTCAGATCGTCCCAACTCTATAGACAAATCTGAACCTTATGTCTACTTGGATAAGAATTAAATTGAGTTAGGACTGTCCTCATTTTTTACTTTCCTTCTTGGAGGCTTAATCTCCAAAACGTAAACATTGTTTTGCACCAAATCTTACATAGACATTATTGTGTCTTTGGTGGAGGGTTTAGGGTTCGTGAAATTCTAGGTAGTTAGAGTTTAATTACCAGATTTAATACAAACCTAACTGGGACTATAGAAAATTGAATGTCCAAAGGAATGTTTTTCTTTCCTCCGACTTTTATGACGTTTTTATTAAAACTTTTTTAACGTTAAATCGACCAGTTACTTCACTAGTTGGTGATAGGCAATAGAAGAGTTCAGTTTATCGATATATTCAAGAATTAAAAGGAAATTAGTTTATAAAAATATTTTCAATCAGTAGAATTTGTCTGAAATTGATTTTTTATAATAAAAAAAAAATTCGACAAAATTTCATAGTAAGAGTTTTTAGTTAAAAAAACTACGCAACTTTTCAACTAGCTGTGTACAGAAAGAAAAAGAATAATTCCCTTTTCGTAACCAACAAAAAACAAAATTGGCCAAATAAAATAATCCACGCGATTAGGAGCATAAAATAACTAAAAAGACAGCAATTCCCTTTAATGTAACTGGACTGTATAAAATAGTGTTCATTGCTCTAGTACTATATTAAATTTCTAAACCCTCAAACACCAAAACAACGCATAATACACACAAAGGATATGATTGCAACGCGACTTGGCTTTCTAGTCTTAAACACGATACAGAAACTAAGCCACTTATACAACACAACCTTTTCAGACTGACTTAAGGCTGAATGGCGCAACGTTGTCTTTGCCACCTTGGTGTTCTTAATTTAAAAATGTAACTGTCCACATGAACGTTCGCTAGGTGTCAATATCCGTTCACTATCTTGGACTCCCTCATTTCCTTGATCTGATCCGAGTACTCGGTGTAGAGCCTCTGCCATCGCAGCTGCTTCACGAGGATCGACAGCATCTCCTCCAGAATATCCTGTTTCTTTATGCCCTGGAAAGGTTTTGAAACATTTTATTGCAATGCCCACTCGTGATACAACTAGCATTTATTTTAATATTTGTTTTTAATATATCTAGTCCGGCGTGAAGCTGGTGCACCCAGAAGATGCCCATCTACTCGTACTTTAATGAGATTTGGATTATCTGAGCTCGGAAACACAGACGCTGGCAGGGAGTTCCGTATTATAAAAGAATAAGGTTTGGTCCGAAAAAAAAAGCATTCGAAAAGATGAGGATGGTAACCAGCCATATGCCTGAATTTCTGAAGGAAGTACATCTTATAAAAGACACATAGACAGGCATCTTATTTCCAAAAAGCGTACTGCCAATGAGCCTCCTATCTCTGTGATTCACCGAGTCGAGTTCGGCAAGTTGGTATTTGGCTGAGCCATCCCAAAGGCGGGAGAAATACTCCATGCAAGAAATATTAACAGTAGTAGAACAGAATTAATCATAATTTTGAAAATATTGAAACGGAGGATGTCTGACTCACTAGAACAGTGGACTGCCACTTGCTAGATGCAGACGACGGGAAAACCGGCCCCAGCATGTCGTCCAACAAAGCCCTCAACTGCTCTTCAGTACCTGAAACAATTATTTATCTATGCTATAACCGGCCTCAACCTCTCGACTTGTCCCTCATTCATTATCATTGGTTGATAGAAGTAGGTTGATACCGTGGTTGAGGAGATGCACGAAAAGCGCGTTGAGCCAGTGGCGATAGTCGTGCGGCAGCTGTAGGTGCAGACTCGACGCCACCTGCGCTTCGAGCCAGCTGCGCGCCGCGGCGCCACTGTGCGCGCTGTGCACGCCCGTGCGCGGCGTGGCCGGCGTGGGTGGCGTTGGCGGCGCGGGCGACGTGCGCGACGCCCGTGGCTCGCGCCGCACTCGCCCGACTCCGCCGCCGCTCGCGCGCCACACCGGGTCTCTAGGGTCTGCCCAAATTACCCTGCAACACCCGAATCAGATGACGATAAAAAAAGATAAATGGTGTAATCGCAACATATTTTTTTATCGATTATATTTTTTTCAACGATTAAAAAGTCGTCACATTTGCGTTTTAAATTTTTATTAAAATCTATAGTATATATTTGAGAAGTTCTCTTGAAGTAGCGTTTTAATACTAGCCTTAACACATACAAGTGACAACATGATGATGCAGTAATATTCCTTACCAAGCGTACAACTTCTTGCAGTAAATGTAACATTTTCCGTTGCTAAGCGAGATCATAGGGTTGCCATCCTCCAGAAGAGAACAATTTGTTACTGTCACTGAAATATAACACAACACATTTTAATATTCAGATCCATCAGATACAAAACATATTATAGAAGGCGTGAAACACATAAAATCGCATTGAGATTTCGCGTCTTCATTAGTACATCTTAAGCGTTATAGTCAATAGGTTGTGGGATAAATTTTAATTTTCCGAATTCAGGCCGATGAGATTTTGATAACATCTCCATTTGATCTCATTTGTCACGTTTGTTTGCATATCAAGTTTTTTTATTTTTATATGTTTTGTTGTTGCTTGGTTTAGAAGGAGTTGGCGTATATACAGATAGACAGACGCGGAAAGCGATTTCAAATTATACTATGTACGGATGATAAATGTTATCTTCTAAGTAAGTGAGGTTGGATGGTGTACCTCCATGAGCGAGAAGATGTCTGAAGCTGAGCGGCGGCAGCTTGCAGGCGCCGGCCGCGAGGTCCCACAGCACGAGGTCAGCGGCCGACGTCACCGCCGCCAGCGTGTCTTCCCACAGCGTCAGCCGCGTCACCGGAGACCCCAGGGCTGACAACCAAATCACCACAACTGTCTCACTACGACCACACCACTTACTTTATAACGTATCAAATGTGGAATAAAGAAGATGACTCACTGATGGGTGGGAGGGCGCGCGTGGCTGGCGTGGCCGGCGACGAGGAGGCGGCGTGCAGACGCCACACGTGCAGCGCCGAGTCCGCCGTCGCCACGCACACCCAGTGCGCGTCGCACGACACGCACACCACGCACGAACCTGTATTAGCATTAAGTTAAGTTACATACTAACGTACCGGAGAAGCTATCCCGAGTACAAATTGAGCATCCGATGAGAGAGAAATTGAGCATATCGGTAAAAAAAGGCCCTGCAGCGCTGAAATAATTGAGTCGTCTAATCAAAAGATGACATACATCGGATTAGAGGGGATGCCAAATTAGATTACTATAATTTGAAACGACACCCACCCAGGTACGTCTCCCAGACGGGGTCGCTGGAGGCGGAGTTGTTCGGCAGCAGCTGGAGCTTGGAGAGCGGCCCGTACTGTGTGCTAACCGCCTTGTTGAGCACCTGCAGGCGGTGGGCGCCGGCCGCGCGCACGACGGGCCCTGAGGCGCCGAGGGGCGGCGCGGGCGGTGCGACAGGCGCGGCTGGGGGCGAGGCGCAGGCGCGCTTTCCGCCCACGAGCGCGGCGCGAGGGCCGGGCAGCGCGGCGCCACTGCGCTTGCGCAGACGCGTATCGGCGCTGGCGCTAACGCTCGTCGCGTGGTTGCTGACGTTCGGGTGGATGACGATGTCGTCGCGCCTCTCCACGCGGATGCGGGACTTGCTCTGCGAGGACGTGCTGAAGCAGTTCTCAGCGCCGACAGGCGCGGAGCCCAGCGAGTCACTGGAACGTCACATTCAACACATTTGAGGATTTGTCAATTTTTCATAACTGGCAGTACCCTCAAAGAAGCTGCACCGATTAGTGTATTTAGTTTTTACAATAGAAGCCTATGTGCACAGTAATTCAACGTAGAAATTAATTTAATTTTACAAAACCAGCCAAGGTTTGCATTCCAAGCCAAACAATTACGCTTATCCTTTGTGAATTGCTTGTAGAATTTGTTTTTCAAAAAAATTGTATAGCATCTGATTCTATGATAATGTTAAAGTTTTTCAAAACGGTAACGCAAAAATATTAAAACAGTGCCTTGAAATATTTACTAGAAGAATATTATGTATATTATAAATTTTCTTAGAAGTATGAACTCACTTGGCAGGTTGAGTGAGCGGTATGAAGACTGGTGTGATGCGACGTTTGCCGTCTGACGTTCGCGTTTCGATCTGACGGTCCATCGGACGAACGCCCACCGGAGTGCTGGGCGCGCTAGGCGTTGTGGGCGTACTGGGCGTGCCCACCGATTGACTCAACAGTATCTTAGACTGAAAACCAAAAAAACACTTCGTTAAGTTAGTCAAAAAGAGGCATTATTTGGGAATAATTTCTCTTACCCTCATCACGGTGAAATCTGACAATAGTTTCATCTACATCTTAGATTTGTCATCATAACATTACCTTTGTTTTCGTCCATAATAATAGTTCAAATCTACTTCTTTCTTACAGGTAAAGTACAAAATATTTCAACAAATTAAAAAATATATTTTTTCAAATTTCAATCTAGTATATTTTTGAGGTATCTGAACAAAATGTACCATTGAAAACTCAATTAGAAAAAAAAATGGTATCTACTATTGCGAATAAAAACAAGTGTAGATAGCTAGGTCCATTGAAAATTATTCTAGTATAGGTAGTCATATTATACGTAAACTCTAATACAAGCAAAGTCCCCTTCATCTGCTCTCATCTTAAAAAAAAAACCAGTTTGAAAGCAGCTGCCTATCCCTTCTTCGTCAAGGAAACACGAACACGTGTATTCACGAGACAAAAAAAAAATCTAGAATTCAGCAGTAAGTAACACTATTGAGCTTTTTTAAATAAAATGTAATGTATATAAAAACTGTTATGAAATATTATTATTGATTTTATAACTTCTTTTTTATATATTACAATTTTTAGAAGTAACTAACCAAATTATTTGACAAAAGAAAGATATATTATCTTGAGGTCAAAATGTAAAAATTATGTTGATCTATTTGTATCTTTCATTTTTTTCAGATTTTTTTTAAAGAAGAAATATTTTTGAGATTTTTCAAAATAAAAAAATTCAAGTTTTATATGTCACAGAAAATAAATTCAACACACACAACAATGGTTATCATTTTTAACCTCTCCAACACGAAAAGGGTGCTTTTGTTGCTTAAAAACCTGCATTATCAATTCACTCATAGTCTAACTTAGATAATAAGCCTAGATCTAGATTTCGACCGAGTCTATGCGTAATTTTACCAATCAATATATAAATAATGTTACTGAGAAAGCTTCACTTACTTGTGACTTGTCACTCTTCGGTGTGGGCTCGTCTTTGGAAGACTCCTTCTTGGCCTCTTGCTTCTCTCTCGCCAGTAATATTTCTGGACACTCCACCAACAGATTGGACGACAAATCGTTGACTTCGTTTGCCAAACATTTGCCATAGATCTTCTCGTAAAATGCATTCTATAAAACAAATGATAAATTACTGTTTAGGGCCTCTTTCACCAACAACAAATAAAGTAACTAACTTTTAGAAATATTATTATGTTTCGATAGGCGATTTTTTTAAATATTTTCTTCTTAATGTTTGGGACTTTTACCGTACAAACAAAGGTATATCAGCTCCATTATCCCCGGTTACCGGTGACTTTTTATGACAGTTATCCTACTTGACAGATGGTGAAAATGAAAGAGGCCCTTACTGTGCTTTTTTTTAGTTGTAATATAAATTAATATTTATATATTAAAAAAACAGCTAGCTATTATAGATTTCATATTGAAAATCTATATGTAAAATAGATAGACAAAACGGATTCTCTCAATTGTACCTTTCTCTCAAATACCTTTTCTCTTTTGTTAAGTAGCTATTGACGAGCTTTTCTATTGTCATCATAAAAAAATTAAAACACAATTTTTTTTCCCACCTTCGAAATGATTTTTAACCAGCGGGCGAACACTTGTGATTTCATTAAATTTTGATTAAAATAAAAACACGAAATTTTTCGATTGAATGGACTGTATTTTTAATTTTTTTTTTCACAACTCCCTGACTATACACTAAATGTTAAAGTTAAAAAACAAGTATATATATATACTTACCCACATGGACAAAATAAATCAGTGCAAAAAAATTATACAATATGAGAGCGCCTTTAAGTGCGTCATCCTCAGTACGATTAAATGTAAGGGATATAGAATATAATATAGGGCTTGGCTTTGCTATATACCTACTCACTTAACGAAAGACCACGTTATGTAATGAAAACGTAAATTAGCCATAAGAAGATTGTTACCTTTTCATCCAGGGTGAGTGGCGTTCCGATTTCCTTGTTAGTGAATTGAATACAGGCCACGGTACCGTCCGAACTGCACGCGAGTAGATTCAACCCTAAAAATGAAGTCTTATGGAGAAATGAAGTTTTAGGCCATGTCGCACATTTACGATACTCATTAGATACGATACTCCAGTCGAATACCAGTTGCGTACTCGTTCGCGACTTGACGTTAGAATGTTATGTGACTGAAAACGAACCAAATTTTATCATTTCTAATTACACAACACAACATTTTTACGTCTTTTATCATTTTATTTATGTTGAGTGACTCTCTAGTGATGAAGAAACACTTGCGGTATTCCTATTTTATAGAAATGGACTTCGAAGCAAAAAAAAAAAAAAAGAAATCACTGGACTGAGATCTTATATTAACAGAAATATAAATTGCAGCGCTTTTATTTTCCCGCAATAATTACAACTTTATAATAAACTAGCGGGCAGCCCCCGACTTCGCATTGATTTTTTTCGTGAAAAAATGTGAAAGTAACTCTGTCTGTCTGTCTGTTATTTTTACACACCTTAACTAATCCAACCGATCATCGTGAAATTTTGCATACACATTGTCAGGGATACAAGAAAGAACATAGGGTATCTTACATCCAAAAAAAAGACTAAAAAAACTAACACCAAGTGTTATAGCAACGAGAGGTCCAAGCGTTATATTGCTTATATAATTTTTATTTCTCAACGCGAAGTCGCGGGCACCAGCTAGTTATTATAAAAAAAACCTTTCTTGTTTAACGCTATTCCACGAAGAGCTCGAAACGAAAGAAAAGTATAGTGAAGTGTGTGATTCACCATACAAATGTATATAAGATACTCCGCGGAAAATCAACCTCGAGACTTGCATAGGACACTACTCGTCTTTTAATATCGTAATTCTATGTGCTCGTTGGTCCCTAGGAGACAGGATGAGTCCTTCGTGAAATGAACTGAGTGGGGGCAGGCTCACCGTCGGTGCTCCAAGAGAGGTCAAGCACGCTGTCGGCGAACAGGTCATGCACCACGACCAGAGGTCTCTTCAGCGAAGTGAGCCAGATGGAGAGGGCGCGGTCGCGGGAGCCCACGGCCGCGCAGCAGTACTTCTTGCCCTCCTTCACGAATATGTTGTTGTTGAACCTCTAAACGATAACGAAACTTTCTTCAATTATTTTGGCTAATATGTTTGGACACAAGACATATTATAATCTAAATAAAAAAAATAAAAAATTTCAATCACCCCCTTACAGAATCAACATTTTTCACAAGCAACGTGAAATAACAGAAGTGAGTGAGTGAGTAAATATTAGAACGCATTGCCCTATACCCCTTCCAAACTCCTTAGCACTTGCAGCACTCGTGGCTTTGCATGTGTCAGCCTGTATGGACGATCATTACGAAGCATATAGAGTTCAATTCACTTACCGCACATGTGACAGCCTTCCGGTGGCCGACGAAGTCTTTGTCGCAACGCCAGCCATCTCGCTCCACAACTTGGGCCGTAGGACCGCCACCGTTCATGGCGTGTGCGGACAATACGTACTGGCCGTCCGGCGACCACGACAGCCGCAACACGTGAGTAGTTCCTACATTTACCCCAAAACAATGTTGAGAATCCTAAATATAAGTGTCTATATTGTCGTGTCAGTTGGTCTGTTTGTTAAGGACAAGTGCGCTTAAGGGGCGCAAATCAAACCAATCTCTTCTTGGATATAATTTACTTGTGGCACTTATTACATATTATAACTAACAAAACTTATATGTAACAGTTAGTATGTCAGTCGAGTAATCCAGAATAACAAGGTTTAGCTTGATTGCTCGTCTAGGAAGTTGTTAGGTGTTCTTGACTGTTAGATCAGTCTAATATGTAGGACATTTTTGGTATGTACATTTTGTTTTTGGTCCTTCGAGCCGGATGGTCCTTGTCTAACGATTTACTATACCTACATAACTGGTCTATCAAACCTTTACAGGACCCGACAGCTTCCCTGTCGAGTTTTATTTACTTAAATTTCAGGTTGAAATGGTTAAATAGTCACAAAGAGGATTTAAAAACACGAGACAATAAATTTGTTGCATCATGTTACATACTAAAATAACCTCACCCCCACATTCTTCGAACGGTTCCGTAATCATAGCTTCTTGCGTCCAATCAGCTGTCTTCCAAACCCTCAAAGATTTATCGTCAGACTGGGATGCGAGGTACTTTCCAACCTTCAAACATTTAGGAAATAAGAAGAAGAAAGTGATATTTAAAGTATGTAATCATAATTTATTTAAAAATTTAAAAATATTTAATTTTTAAAAAACATTAAGTATTTCTAGATTTTAATAAAATAATTTTATCAAAAAGAATAAGTGTGAGTTTGTGAGGATGGATGTGATGGCGCCACCGTCATCACAGAGAAAATATAATTCCTTTCCACGCGAAGTCGCGTGCACCAGCTAGTATGTAATATAATTGGGAAAAACGGATAGCTGTTTAACTGAATATGAGAATTATAATTTATTTTTACTTACAGGATCCCAAGCGACACCTTTCACGAGTCCAGTGTGACCATTCAGCACACATACCATCTCGGGGAACTTTTCAGCATTCCAAATGATGATAGTGTTGTCCACACTGCAACTGGCCAGCCATTTGTCCAGAGGTGACCAGGACAAGTCTAAAACATCACCTGTAAAAACCATATTAAGGCTAAACCTAGTGTTGTTATATTACAATCTTAGTAGAATGAATTATTCTTACAACTAATTATTGTTTTAATACATTTTTAGCTTTTTCTTGTACATTGTGAGCTTCTAAAGGAAACAATTTTCCGTACAATGTTGGGCCAAAAATCTAACCAAATGTTACAATAAAGTTAGAGAATAATAAACAGCAAACAGATTTAAAAATAGAAATACAATTTACAAACTTAAATTTAAATAAATAAAAACAAAATGTTATTCCTGTCATTTAAATCGCTAGGCCAAGATGAGTTTCTGAACGGACCATTAGTTTTTAGATGTTGCGTTCGGATTGTACTGGTTGTCATTTTTTTTAAATGAAAACCAAATATGATATTTTTAAATGGGATATTGTTATTTATTTTAAATATTATGATTTAAAAATAGCAATAATGCAATTTAGAAACCTAAAATTCCAATAAATAAAAACAAAATTTTATTGCTATATGTTAAATCGCCAGATCAAAATTAGTTTCTGAATGGACCATTTCATTTTTCTGCGCTGAATAATTCCAAAAGGTGGTGTTTTCCTTTTCCTCCTTTTTGTGCTGGAGAGGTGAAAAAACATATGTTACTCACCAGCATGCCCTCTCAATGTGGACAAACATCTCCAAGTCTCAGCCTTATTTTTACCCGGAGTCGATGTGACACTCAGACCCCACACCATGACAAGTCTGTCGTCTCCACCCGATGCCAGATAACGACCTCTGTTGCTCCACCTCACACAGTTGACACATGCTGAAAATGTAATTATTGGAAGTACCTAAATTTACTGAACTGTATCTGTCATATCACATAGTACCTGGTGGGACCATGGTGGGACATAATTATTATAAGCATACCATTAGGCACTATGGCACCATTAGACATTATAAACATGCCAGAGAAAATGGGAGTTAACACAAGCAGTTACTTTATGGTGGTCTTCTGTAAGGATGGTGCCGGTTACTGACACCAGACGGGCTGCCTAATTTATGACTACAAAACGATGTGTGCCCTGCAACTACTAAGTTTTTCATGTACATTATATACTATAATCACTACATATTATAAAACAAAGTTCTCTGCTGCAGAGCTGCTGCTGAACCGGACAGACAGACGTCTGTCCGGTTCGCGATAAACTCAAAAACTACTGCACCGATTTTCATGCTATTTTTACCAATGAATAAAGTGGTTCTCGAGGAAGGTTCTAGTATATAATTTACAAAGTTACGCGGGGCAGCAGCTAGTGTACTATAATACAAACCTAATTTTTTTTTTTCAAATACCTAACCATTGAACTTCCTCTGAGCACTGAAACATTATGCCGACACCTTTGTCTTTGAACAACTTACTTGGCAAAACACAGTCCACTGTTGTGCAATTTTCCCCCAAATCTAATTTACATTTTTATTTGAGACCTTTTTTATCTTTATGGATGGCAGGCTGAATAAAGAGGGGTAGCGGAATGTGCTGTGGTAGAACTTAGATTTCTGTAAAAGGGTGCCGCCAGATAAGTTGTCTAGTGTATGGCTGCAGAACCTGCCACTATGTTAAACCCTCTGTTTTAACAAGTGGGTGATATTTTTACTAGTTTTTTTTTAAATTTATTTTATACTAGCTGCTGCCCGCGACTTCATCCGCGTTGAACGATGAAAGGTACCCTATGTCCTTTCTGGTGTCCCAGACAACGTGTATGCAAAATTTCATGCTAATCGGTACGGTAGTTTTTGCGTGAAAGAGTAACAAACATCCATACATCCATACAAACTCGCATTTATAATATTTGTACGGATTTGCTATGCTGCATCTAAAAAATAATTCAAATTGTAGACAGGAGAAATATGATTATATCATCTAGAATCTCAGATCTTTTCAAGTAGTTCGGTATGATTTTGTGAATTGCATTCCAAAATATAAACTAACCTAAATGATTATCCATTTGACATAGCATTTTAGGAACATTTGGATCTACTTCCACAGATTCAAATAAAACCGGGTTTAAATTCCACACGACTACCCGGCCGGAGTCTCCGCCTTGTCCGCCGGTAGCAAACCGTTTCCCCGTGGGGTGAATATCCACCGAAAATATAGGTTTGTCTGAAAATATAAGTTTACGTTTACCGTATATAATGTATTAATCTGATGATCCAAAAACAGAATATTAAGTATGTAAAAAATATTCACCATCATGATTAACCCAACTGGGTTTTAACAACTTCATTTATAATGTCTTTCTTAATTCTGAATATAATGTTAAAATAATTATCAAAATTTTAGGCCAAGCAGCCAAGATTATTTATTTCGAAAATTGTTGACAATAACAATGTGACAGTGACAATGACAATACGTCGCCGGTTGGATTGGGTTTAATTCACTGATCTGTATAAGCACTGGATAGGCTGCTGTCAAATTATTTTTATGTCTATTTGAAAAAAACGTCATTTTGGCGCTGCAGGGGCCCTAGACAAAGTGCCATTTTAAAAACGATAACGAAGTTCGCTAAATAAAAAATGTATGGGATTGACATATGTCACGTGGTACGACGAATTCGATAACCAAGTTGGTAGACAAATGTTGCTTTTCGAATCGAAATGATTTATTAGCGAATGGGTTCTAGTGCTATTCCCATACATATGCTTAGCCAAGTGGCACTTTTGACGTTCGTTTTCGATTTCGTTTTCGTTTTCGTCTTCGATAATGTAACGAAGCCCAAGATGCTGTAGATATCGACACAATTCATTCGCCGAGTGTTATTTTTCGTGGTAAAGTTGTTAAAAATCAAAGAGTACATATTTAAAAATGCATTTTCTACGTTTATTGTGGGCTGCACAAAACAAAACTGGTTGAGGCGCCAAAGGAGGTTTAAGTTGCGACGACAAATGGAAAAAATACACGATATGCCGGAACTATTGCTTACTCAGCATTTTCGGTTAAATAAAATAACTTAGAAAATTATGTGACGACCTAAAAGCTCAGCGGTTTAAAAGAGTCTGAAGAAATTCCCCCTTGAAACAAAGGTAAGAAATTTCACATTAATAAACCTACCTATTTGATTACCTATATTACCTACATACAGTTAGCTAGTCATAACCAAAGCAATGCCAGCTTATATAAAACCTAATCGTCTTTTTAACTTCTTATAAAAATGTTAATTTTATTGTAATGATAGGTACCTACGTATTATTATGATGGTGTCACCTAAAATTATAAACTGCAACCATCGATGACTGCAACAAATTAATAAATTATAAATTTGGTTTTAGTGCCTATTAAATTGCCTTTTGTATTTTTCAGGGCCAATATCTTACGCAAAGGACAACAAGTATCTACATCAGAGAGGTTGTTAACACCCTCAACCATAATTGTATGGGTAGCAGGTGGATAGTGTTTCCACAAACACCACAAGAGATCCCAAATCAAGAAGAATTGATTAGCAAACTTGGAAATATTATGACTTGACCCATAATATGTGAGTCATGTGTAATGAAACGTGAAGTTCACAATTTTATTTTATTGTTACATATTTTTACATTTACTTTGTATTATAATAAAAATATATAAAAATTGTTTTGTTTTTGTTTACAATTTAAAACAAAACTATATATATAGAGGTAATGTAAGTAATTGTAAGAGTCAGGGTAAATAAAATTATGACACAGACAACTTTTTATTAAGCAAACATAAAATTTGAATAGTAAAAATCATCTCTCAATTTTAATATTGAAGATATTAAGTTAGGAAGTATTAAGTAGATAAGTTTTACTAAACATAACCATAAATAACTATCATTGAAATAAATCTCAGTCGATAATACCTTTGGGGTATTCCACCTTTGATAAATATTGTGCAAAACTTGAAAAAACATAATCTGTCTCATAGTTGAACAACATTGTCAGTCTTATTGGATTAAAAAGTACAAGAAGGTTAAGTATATCCCTACATATTAATTAGCAACTCATTACATACACCAGGCTGCCAAATAAAAAACAGGAGTTTTTTCCATGAATATTTGGCTTAGCTGGTAGATGTTTTTGAATTTTGAGTCATTTCAAATGATGTGAAAGTTTTCTTTGTTTGTTTTGTTCTTTTAAAAACGAGTTCACTTGTGAGCACATTTGATACTTGTTATTGGAGTTCTCAGTGTTTTGTTTTGGTCTAGTATTTCATTCTCTGCTTATTACTCATCACTATACACTATATGGGATCCATTAACTATTAGAAAAACTCGATCTTCAGTGCGCACATATCTCTATATTTTCATAATTCAATTACAATACTCTTCACATTCATTTTACATAACTTATAAATCAATAGTAAACATAATCTTTAAAACATAACATTATCTCTCAGGGGCCCTAGACAAGTTGCATTCGCTCCGTAGCGATTCGCTATTGAGTTCGTCAATCGTTTCCGAGATAACGAAAACAATTTCCTAGCCAAAGTGACACTACGATCGTTATCGTTGTGACGAATGGGTTCATTCGCTAATAAACGAATATTGGCTATGGTTGCGAAGTAAATATCACAATTAAGCCGTCAATATTGTTGGAAGTATTTATTGGAATAATACTAACTAGTTTTAGAAAATAAAATAGTTTAAAAAATAGATTGGGAGATGATGTTATGTTTTAAAGATTATGTTTACTATTGATTTATAAGTTATGTAAAATGAATGTGAAGAGTATTGTAATTGAATTATGAAAATATAGAGATATGTGCGCACTGAAGATCGAGTTTTTCTAATAGTTAATGGATCCCATATCCCATGAAATAATAGACCAAAACAAAACACCGAGAACTCCAATAACAAGTGTCAAATGTGCTCACAAGTGAACTCGTTTTTAAAAGAACAAAACAAACAAAGAAAACTTTCACATCATTTGAAATGACTCAAAATTCAAAAACATCTACCAGCTAAGCCAAATATTCATGGAAAAAACTCCTGTTTTTTATTTGGCAGCCTGGTGTATGTAATGAGTTACTAATTAATATGTAGGGATATACTTAACCTTCTTGTACTTTTTAATCCAATAAGACTGACAATGTTGTTCAACTATGAGACAGATTATGTTTTTTCAAGTTTTGCACAATATTTATCAAAGGTAGAATACCCCAAAGGTATTATCGACTGAGATTTATTTCAATGATAGTTATTTAGGGTTATGTTTAGTAAAACTTATCTACTTAATACTTCCTAACTTAATATCTTCAATATTAAAATTGAGAGCTGATTTTTACTATACAAATTTTATGTTTGCTTAATAAAAAGTTGTCTGTGTCATAATTTTATTTACCCTGACTCTTATAATTACTTACCTACATTACCTCTATATACAGTTTTGTTTTAAATTGTACACAAAAACAAAACAATTTTTAAATATTTTTATTATAATACAAAGTAAATGTACAAATATGTAACAATAAAATAAAATTGTGAACTTCACGTTTCATTACACATGACTCACATATTATGGGTCAAGTCATAATATTTCCAAGTTTGCTAATCAATTCTTCTTGATTTGGGATCTCTTGTGGTGTTTGTGGAAACACTATCCACCTGCTACCCATACAATTATGGTTGAGGGCGTTAACAACCTCTCTGATGTAGATACTTGTTGTCCTTTGCGTAAGATATTGGCCCTGAAAAATACAAAAGGCAATTTAATAGGCACAAAAACCAAATTTATAATTTATTAATTTGTTGCAGTCATCGATGGTTGCAGTTTATAATTTTAGGTGACACCATCATAATAATACGTAGGTACCTATCATTACAATAAAATTAACATTTTTATAAGAAGTTAAAAAGACGATTAGGTTTTATATAAGCTGGCACTGCTTTGGTTATGACTAGCTAACTGTATGTAGGTAATATAGGTAATCAAATAGGTAGGTTTATTAATGTGAAATTTCTTACCTTTGTTTCAAGGGGGAATTTCTTCAGACCCTTTTAAACCGCTGAGCTTTTAGGTCGTCACATAATTTTCTAAAAGTTATTTTATTTAACCGAAAATGCTGTGTAAACAATAGTTCCGGCATATCGTGTATTTTTTCCATTTGTCGTCGCAACTTAAACCTCCTTTGGCGCCTCAACCAGTTTTGTTTTGTGCAGCCCACAATAAACGTAGAGAATGCATTTTTAAATATGTACTCTTTGATTTTTAACAACTTTACCACGAAAAATAACACTCGGCGAATGAATTGTGTCGATATCTACAGCATCTTGGGCTTCGTTACATTATCGAAGACGAAAACGAAAACGAAATCGAAAACGAACGTCAAAAGTGCCACTTGGCTAAGCATATGTATGGGAATAGCACTAGAACCCATTCGCTAATAAATCATTTCGATTCGAAAAGCAACATTTGTCTACCAACTTGGTTATCGAATTCGTCGTACCACGTGACATATGTCAATCCCATACATTTTTTATTTAGCGAACTTCGTTATCGTTTTTAAAATGGCACTTTGTCTAGGGCCCCTGGCTATGAAGCGTAAGTAATTGAGATCACTGAACTTGGCCCCCGCGAAATTTTTTTATTATTATTTTTGAATTTTTATTATTGCATATCGTTAGTTCATGGTTTGTACTTAATTGTTCGCTATGAATAATTGTTTGTTCTTTAGTTGTTTAATTTGAGCACAGAATATAGGTGTTCCAGTGTACACAACTAATTGTCTATGGTTGGTTTGGTTCAGTTTTGCTTTTGTTTTGATTTGTTTTGTTTGTCGGTTGAGAGTTGAGTGAAAGTAGATTCCTTAATTGTTTTTCCATAATTTTAATAATTGTATAGGCATGAGAGGAGCACATGTATTAATTCCAGCACGATTCATGACCCTTATCGGTCACCTTTGCGTTGCCATTACTTTATTATGGGAGGTCAAGAAGAGCGTAGGACACTGTTTGCCGAGTCAGTTTCACCAAGAACATTTCCAGACGTATCACAACAGGTACAAATAAAATATATTGTTAAAATAAACATATACCTTTGAAAGTAAAAAACGTTTTTGTAGTTGAAATTTTGTGTCATTAGTTTATGATCAACCACCCATGATTGAAAATTTATAGAGTCGGCTTTGCTGAAAGGCATTGATGAATAAAAACTGAATTGATGTATTGTAGTGTAATAAACAATCATTAAAAATTAAGCATTATGTCAATTTTATAAAGTGTATGTTATCAATTAATCAAAATTTGAATCATAAAAGGACTTGGTATAAAATTCGATAAACATTTATTATTCTTATCTAATCCTATTCAACATTCATTAACAAATTTTATTGAGTTATTAGCATCGAATTAACTATATGTTTATAATTCGATTTTTATTAGCCACAATAGTGGCTTGGATTAGCTGATAGTATCACCAATTCAACATATAAAAAAGTTATATATTATATTTTTATTTCATCCAAAATGATTTTGGATTGTTCTCTATTCTCTTAACAGAAGCTGTTTGCAGAATTTTAAGGATTTAAATTAATCTATGGTATACCTACCATTTAAAATAAGAATCCTGGCTAGTTTCACAGAATAGGCTAGGTATAATTACGATTTTTTCATAATAAAAATAGTTTCACATTTTATTATTAATCACTAGCTGGTGCCTGCGTAACTTTGTAAATTATATACTAAAACCTTCCTCGAGAACCACTCTATCCATTGGTGAAAACAGCATGAAAATCGGAGCATGCAGGAGTTTTTGAGTTTATCGTGAACAGATAGACACGGCTGAGGACTTTATTTTATAATATGTAAGGATATGTAGTGATTAGGTATTATTCTTATTATTATTACTTACATGTTTTTCTTTCAGAATTTTCATCTACTTATTATTCTATTGTAAATAAAATATTATTTTTTAATAACAATGAAACATTAATACATTTTTAGTCCTTAATTACATAATCTTTTTTATTATTTTTGGTTTAATGTTGTAAAATGTAAATGTACTTACATAATATATGTATATAGTAAATGTTGCATGTTTCTGTTAAATATATTTTTTATAAATTTTATTGAATTCTTGCAAACCTTATTTATTTATTTAATTTTATAAATAAATCAATACATAAACCCAATTATTTATGAAATAAATGCTAATAATACTTTTAATGATTTTATTTTTATTTTAATTGAATGTTTGTCAACATTTTTAGTCTTTTGATGTAATATTTTATATGTAACACTTTTAAATATTTTTAAATTAATAGCTGTTCTTTAAAAAAAAGGTTTTATCACAAACTTCTGTACAAGAAATTGTAGGGTAACAACATGAATTAATAAAAAAAAACTGTCAGATTTAGTAACGTAATGTTGAGAATGTTATATCTTCAGTTAAATTCCTTATTTTCAATGTTCACTATTAATATTAAATATTGTATCAAAATAAATTCATAAAATAAAAAGTAATCTACAAAGTATCACACTTCTGTAATCCAACTAAATCCAATCGTAACTTGTTTAAATGATAACATTTGGAATTAACTCATAGAATGTTTGTAAAAACTTTGTAATGTTTAATCAATAGAGAAATTACACTCATATAAGTTTTTGTGTTTAGGGTTGTCAAAGGCCTTAAAAAATATATATTTTCATACAGTTTTGATATTGTTCATGAATATTATATAGGTATATATATTATATTATATTTATTAGGTAAACACGTCCATCGATGATAACGAAAGGTCAAGGTAATCGCTTCAACGGCAATACCTATTGCGTAGATACGGCGTTGGTAAACACATAATACTGCATAATATAAGGACATACTTCTGTAGTTTACGGCTCATTTAGGCGGTAACTCGTGTTCATTCACTTTTAAGCGAACACTAGGCTAGTGTATATTAAGTATAATATTAGTGTATACTTAAGTATTTTCTTGTAGAACTTTCTAATATAATCTAAAATTTATGTGAAAATGAGAGAAATTAATGAGAAGGTTAGTAAATGCTTAGTAATTAATTGTTGACAGAAAATATCCATATATTAACTTTAAAATAAAAGCAATGCTTGAGTTTTTTTAAAATTATTGTTTGTATATTATATTCGTAATTGTTGTAAGTATAAAGAATATTTCATAGTTACTTTTTTATATATTTTATTTACCTACCTATTTTATTTTTTCCTTAGAAATCCCACCTAACTGACAAATATTTTAAAGTTAAACAGAAGTATGATCATCTCTTTGTAAGTGCTTGACTTTCAATACATTATTTACACGTGATCAACCGGCAATTCATTTCATGGTCTTTATCTATTGCACTTTCGTTGATCTTCGTTCAATTATCCTTAAAACTATTCCAACTATTGCACTCATTTTGGTCTACAAAAATAATGAATAAGATTATTCAAAATTAGTCACAAAATGTTACCCTAGGTAATATTTATGTGAATCAATCGAGGAAGTTTACATCAAATACCTGTGTTTCCATTTAACCATTCTGACATGTAATGCAAATATTGAGCGTTTACAGAGAATTCAGATTAAGTACATAGTACTATAGTACTAACTGTATATAACTTCATTCTCGTAACTTTATATAATATAAATAATAATAAAAAATATAGCCTATGTTACTCCCGGATAATGTAGCTTTGGACTAAAATATTGGTCCAGTAAAAACGGTCTTTTAGCAAAATTTTCGACATTTGTTATGAGACGTCTCTTCAATAATATAAAAAAATTCAAAATTATAAAAACGCCCTTTTTCTCAATCAGCTCCAGTTAAAGTATACGGATTAGGGATTTTTGCATGAAAACATTAGTGCATGTCTTTGGGTTTACGAGCATAAAAGCACGTGTCATGTCACGATAATAGGTCGTCGCCTGCGCACGCGCACGAGACGATCTCACAAATAGAATTGAGGTCAAAACAATCGGATATGAGTTATTATAATAGAATTTTGGTAAATTATTTTGAAATGTTTTTCTTCTTTCTCTCTTGTCATGAGTTTTGTCTAATCCTGAAAAATAAAATCAAAATAATCATGAATTTTGTCTAATGTGGTCTGAGTGTTGCCTAACTTGATTTAATATATTCTTCATATAGTTTTGTTTTAGCCATGCTTTATAAAATTATCCTAAAAAAGACGAAAATGAGCTATTCCACCTGCCAATATTTATTAAATACTATACTAGCTAGTGCTCGCGACTTCGTCCGAGTTGAATTAAATATACAAACATTCCCCGTTTAACGCTCTTTCCATTAGTGAAAACTGCATTAAAGTCCGTTGCTCAGTTTAAAAGATCAGCGTAAAGAGGGACAGACGGCGGGAAGCAATTTTATAGACATTATTTTTTGGATAGGAGATGTTTGCGAATTACGAATTAAATTATGTACCTAACTAAAAAAAAACCTATTGGCATCTACATATCGAGGTACCTTAGCAACTGTAATTACATTAAAGTACCCATTTTAAGAATTACCATCTCACAGTAAGCTACCATCTCTCTAAGCTCATGTCCAAGATAGATATTTGTTTGACGTGTCTTACATTAATGAATAAATAGGCCTAAGTCTCGTAGCTTATCTTATTGTAAGTGATGCATGCTTGCAGGTTGGCAGCTGGCTTCGCCGCATCCATTGCTCTCATATTGGTTGAGTTGGTAACATTCATCCTCGGTCTTACCATGTTCTCATCTAACGTCGCTATGCTATGTATCCTTTTTTGTATATAAATTAACATTCGCAAATCCCAAATCATAACCTGTAGTTCGTTCATAATCATTCGATCATAATCATTATTTCGTAACTATATCTTGACATGTCACTTTTAATTAAATAATTTTTTATAAAATTGTTAAGGTGAGTCCGGACTATATAACAAAATATGTTATAAAACATAGTTATATAGAATGTTTTATATGTCTAAATAAAACAAAGTTTAAATATATAATTTGGATGCACCTTTAGAACAAATTATTTTCGTGTCAATTACGACAACTACAAAACCAAGCGCCTAAAAAGGTAGTTTGTTTAAAATCATTTTACACAACATTTTTTATCTCTATTAAATTATAAATAACAATTTTGATTTAAGAGACATGAAAGGATTGTTTACAAAATAAGTCATAAGTATTTTTAATTAAAACGAAGGGGCAGTGGTGAGGTGTGAGTAGTTTCGTCATTGGGTGTTTGTGCAACTGATATCATGTTTTTTTTTTGTTTTTCATGTTTATACAGGTGAATTTGTAGTCTCAAAAAAAAACAACATGCAATTTATTTACGCTTCTAATCCCAAAGTCTTAAGAATCCATATATCTCTAGAAAAAAGTAGATACAGTTACGAGTATATTAATAGGTATAAATAAAGATCGTAGTATTATCAGTAGTGAATAATTCCACTAAAAAACTAAAAATCCCAATTTGCCAATATAATAATTTTCTTTTAATTATTCCTTAACACAATTTATCAGCCATTGGAGCTCATGGGTCCGCCTCTATATTCTTGACATACTTTGTCTTGGACGGCGGATTACTGTGCGACTGGTTCTGGCCAGTATTCGTTTTTTGCTCTGTGTTGCCATCGTGCGTCGACATCACGACTGCTGTGAAAATGTTTTATTCTTCAAAGTGGTCTTAATATTAAAGAAATTAAAGAAAACTTGTAAATATGTATTTTTGTAAGAAATGCCATCGTCACCGTTAAAGAAGATTTTGTAAATATTTTTCGTAAGTTTTTTTTTGTTTAATTAGAAAAATTCTCTAGTTATAAATGGATAAATCTAGATTGTTCTTTAGAATATCTAGATTGTTATCACCGTCATTCAAAACTGTCATAAACAGTTTTTAATGACACATATATGGTCAAATTTATTTTTTGCAATAATTGTATAGTCAATGAGATATGTTATTTTTTACGTTTATATACAATATTAACAACGTTTTGGTACTAATTAATCGATAGACATTAAAGGCGACATTTTTCAAATGTATGTACCTATGTACTTAGTACTTTTTCACAGAAATAGCAAGAAAGGTCTCGAGATACTCAAGACAAAACGATGAATGAAAACATTTGATATTTAACGATATTAACAAAGTAAAAGACTTAATAAATTTGGGATTTTTTTTTTCGCAGACAGCAAGTGAGCATCAACAGTTAACTCAGTCCAGTGAACAGAAGGGAGGATGGTCGTTCTACCTCATAATGGCCGCAGTGGCCACAACCTTAGGTTCCTCATTACCCGTCGGTTACAATATAGGATCAGTTAATATGCCCGCCGAGGTAAGTCTAGACTTAATTTTGGTCTATCGCAGGTACCTACACACATACAATTCAATGCAGATATGAGCTACACTCTGCGTCCTGTAGACAAATTGTGGAAGACCCTCTGGAAACTGTAACCACCACTTTACACCAAACACAAGACAGAAGGCACTCAATGGCTCATTCTCCATCTAATTATTTGTTAATTCATATATCCTACTTTAGGTACAACACTAAGTTCCCGCTAGCGCTGTTTCTATTTTAAGCGACGGCAGCTATATACCATGTACAGAACCGTCAGCCTGCTCATGCTCGACACGTTTGGTGTAGTGGCTAGTAACCCTAGCTGTTAACCAAACGGTCACGGGTTCGAATCCCGCTTGAGGCAAATGTACCTGAGTCGTGGATGCTTGTGTTATAGGCGACGGTAGCCACCCATCATCAAGTAGACCGTCAGCCTGTCTGATGACCTTTATCAGTACATATTATAAAACAAAGAGTCCTCCGCCGTGTTTGTCTGTCTTTTCGCGATAAACTCAAAAACTACTACACCGATTTTCATGCTGATTTCACCAATAGATAGAGTGGTTTTCAAGGAAGGTATATAATTTACAAAGTTACGCGGGCGAAGTCGAGTGCAACAGCTAGTTAAGTACCTATATAAAAATGTTACTACGCAATATTCGATACCATTAGGTTCCTTAAATAAACAAACCTGCAATGTTGACTACAAATTACGTAAAGCATTAATAATGATAACAAAACTCATAAAATGTTAATGAACACCTTCCCATTGAACAATAGAAGCATTTAAATACATTAATTACTTGCCCAGTTATCTGAATGGTACTGTTGTATAATAATTAAGTTGCATCGCGTGACTGTCATTATAAATTTAAATTTACCAGAAATTTTTTTGAAATTGTGGATGTAAAATGGTCCTCTTAAAATTGTTTCCAGACCATAAAGAGTTTTTGCAATGACAGTTTCATAAGCCGCTACGACATTCTGCTCGACGAGAGGTGGATGGACGTCCTCTGGTCGTCAGTCGTCTCCATTTTCATAGTGGGAGGATGTACTGGCTCGTTGCTCGGCGCTGTTCTAGCAAATAATCTTGGCAGGTGAAACATTTATACTTAAATATGCAATATTTTAACCCTTTAACCGCTTGGATTTGTAGGAGTAGTCGTGCTGTAATGACTCGGAAGTTTTTTTAAAAAAAAATAAGTAACGCAATGATAAAAATATAAACATTATACAAGTAGAGGAATTTGTCGTATATGGGCACGAAAATAATTGTCGGATAAATCCGACTCTGGCGGCTAAAGAATTAATATTTCACAGACTGTATTCTTATTCAAATTATAGTTATTCAGATGTTTGCGCCTCTCCACTTGAATTGATGACTGATTTTGGATTTTTTTTTCTGTTCCGGCTAAGTTTGAAGAAAGAAATTTCTTATTCTCTATTAGAAAACCAACTAAGTTCAACTCAGCTTTAAATTAAACACGTTGTTACGTTAGTATTTTTTTTTCAGAAAGAAGGCGATTATAGTAACAAGTTTATTGTCGCTCGCCGGCTCCGTGCTTTTCGTGTTCTGCCGCGCAGCGAACTCCGTGGAGATGCTCGTACTCGGCAGGCTTCTAGTTGGATTAGCAAGTGGTAATTTATTAATATATTTTCACATGTCTATAGTTGCTTTAGTTTTATAGAGCTGGCTTTGTAAATTCTCTTATTGAAGAACTACAACGTTTATTGTAATATTCGTTTCTGTAATTCGTTTTTTTTTTTTATTTTATAGCATTTTTACAGGATAAAGGTATCCTAAATGTTAATCCAGGTTGCATACACGTTGTCATGGATACCAGGAAAGGACATAAACCTTTCATCCAGAAAAAGACTGCTCCCGAGGATCATTAGTACATAAATTATAAAACAAAGTCCTCCGCTGCGTCTGTCTGTCTCAAAAACTACTGCACAGATATTCACGCTGTTTCCACCAATGGATAGAGTGGCTCTCGAGGAACGTTTTTAGTATATAATTTACAAAGTTACGCGGACGAAGTCGCGGGCAGCGGCCAGTCTAAAATAAAATAAAAAAATACTATCGCCTGTTATAGCAACAAGAGGTCATGTTATGGAACCAGATAGCAATATATGATATAAAAAGAAAAGGTACTTTTCAGGTCTCACCACAAGTATAGTGCCTATGTACCTAACTGAATTAGCACCGTCAAGTCTTACCGGAACACTAGGAGTTGTTTGCCCCATGGGGGTCAACGTCGGTGTCCTAGTCGCACAAGTTATGGGATTAGATTTTCTTTTAGGTGAGTGGTTTAAGTTTAAAATCATAAAAGATAAAAGACTTATTTGAACGACATGTTTCACTTTTAAAGATGAAAGATCTATAGTAAAAGACAAGAACAGTGATCGAGGAACTGAAATTTACTAGAATTCTTCTAGTGATAATTAATTCAGATACTTAATTTATTAATTAAACTAACAAGTTAATTGAGTTAAGTTAAAGTTAACCAAAAACGAATTATTGTTATCTAGGCATCTTCTGCGTGCATCAATCATAGCATAATCAAATATTATACTGAAATCGGAAATATCAACATTTTCACCAGTCCCAATTGTTAAATACAAAAATGAATTAAAATTATTATAATGCAAGTTGTATTTTGAACATTTTTAAAATTTTTTTTAGAGCTTCTCACTATCTGCTCTAACGGAAGCTTAGGGCAGGTTTTTACAATGTTTGGGACGTTTGTGTTTGTCTTTCTTTATGTATTTGTAATGCCCTATGTTGCAAATAAAATTTATTCTTATTGTTTTCAATCGAATTGCAGGTCGGCCGGAAGACTGGCCTTACCTGCTGTCGGCGTACGCGGTTCTGGTGGTTGTTTGCTTGCCCGTCTACTTGGCCTTGCCCGAGAGCCCCAAGCACCTGTTCGTGGTCAAGAGGGACGAGGACTTGGCTTTGAAAGGTAACCAACAGATTCGATAAATAATATATAGAGAACTAACGACCCGCTCCCGGCATCGCCCGGGTGCAATTATTCCGTGTCACATGTTTGTTCCCGATGAACGCCGAAACTACTGAACCGATTTTGATCAAATTTCGTAACTATGTGTAATTTGGTCCAACTTAAAAGATAGGATACTCGTTGTTTTTATTTTGAAGCCGGGAGCGTGCAGCTAGTATATTATAAGATAGGACAAGATGTTAGTGAAAGACAGGTCAGCGCCATCAACGTGAACCTTATCACCGTTACAAAAGATATAAATTTGAACAGAGTTGTCGCGTTTGCGCGGCGTGAGCGAGCGCGAGGCTGGCGCCGGGGCGGAGGCGGCGGCGCTGCGAGCGGAAGCGGAAGCACAAGCGGGCGCGTGCAGCGGTGACGTGCGATGGAGCGTGGGCCGCGTGGCGCGCTCGGGTCGCCTGCGGTTGCCGTTGGCGCTGGTGTGCGCGATGCAGGCGGGCCAGCAGACGAGCGGAATCAACGCTGTGTTCTACTACTCCGGCGCCATATTCGTCCAGGCGGGACTGTCGGCGGAGGGTGCGCGTTATGCAACGATCGGGTGCGGTTTCATAAACGTGTGCACTGCGATACTGATGTTGTACATGCTGCCGCGCATTGGACGCCGTCCGTTGCTGCTCTTCTCCGTGTGCAGTTCGGTGATTTTGCTCACTGCGCTCGCAGTCAGCATGAGCTTCATTGTAAGTGCCGTCCATAGACGTACCTTTATTTTATTTATTTAAGTAGAAATAAGCTCCCTTAATTTATTGAGGTCACTTAATGCATGCATATGCCTTACCCATTATTATGCATAATTTATTTTTTCTATATAAAGATGATATAATAATCTATTGAAATGACCGCCCTGTTTCAGTCTGCGGTGTCGTGGATGCCATTCGTGTGTATGATTGCGGTGCTCGGCTACGTACTCGTGTATGGTTTTGGTCTTGGACCTATTCCCTACTTCATTGGCTCAGGTATTTTCCTTTTTTTTTTTAACTTATCTGTATCACGGTATCAACATATCACGGAGACAAACTATACACTACATAGTTCTGAATTTTCTTGCATGCTTATTTATGCTGCTGTTCTTTTTTATGTTAACATACACTTGATGGTAGGTGGCCGCCGTCGGCTACAACAAAAGCAGCGCCACAGGTGCTGCAAGAATGATAAAAAAAAAAAAATGTTATGTCCAGAAATGTTCGAGGTGGCGCCCCGTCCGGCCGGCATGGCGTGGGGTTCGTTGGCCAACTGGGGAGGCAACTTCCTTGTGGGAATGTCGTTTCCTACTATGAAGGCCGCCATCGGTGCCAACTCCTTCCTGGTCTTCGCAGCCATCACCTTCGCTCTCTTCCTCTTCTTAAAGTGAGTATTTCTTCCGGCTTTCCGGTCTATGACCAATCGAAATACGGTTTCATAATTAGTTAAGTTGCTGTGAATCAAATAAAAGAAGCCGTTATAGCCATAAGCCAAGCTCTCGGGCACAGAAGGCAGATAAATTTAAATGACCAAAGTTATATGTAAAAAGGGTAAAAACTGAAACTAATATATTATTATGTTACTAGCGACGTGCTCCCGGCTCCGCGCGGTTCCATTTTTTCCGCAATTTACAAACGTCTTTATCGCTGTGACAATTTTTTTAATATTTTTAGACGATCTCCAAAGAATCAAACATTTTTCCAGGACAAATATTATCCTTAGGATAAACTATCTGTGTACCAAAATTTCATCCAAATCCGTTAAGCCGTTTTTGTGTAACAAACACTCATCCCTCTCACAAACTTATATTTACAATATGTATTAGTAGGAAGTTGGTTTAATGTTCATTTAAGATTCAGGTATTGAATTGTTATATGAATGTTTTTCTAGGATGTACTTCCCGGAGACTAAGGGCAAGACTCCTCTGCAAGTGACAGAAGTATGCAGTCGCGGGCTACGGTCGCGCCCTCTGCAGGACCAACGTCGCTCGTACGTCTGACGGTCACTTGCCACATACCACCGACCCCATAGTTCTAGCTCATCCAAGACGTGTTTCAAAATATCTGAGGTTAAGGTTTTGTGAACTCTATTGGTGTCTTGTGTGAATGTAAGAATTTTTAAATTATGCTATATTTGATACTACATACAGCGCACGCGCCCCTCTTCTTTACAAGTTAGCTAGCGTGCTCTAACGTGGTACAAAAAAAAATATTGTGCTCTTTTTTCGAACTGGAGACTTTTTAAATTAATTAAAAGAAAAAAAAAACTAGTTTAATTAAAAAGTTTGTTTATTATAAAATATAGTTGAAAAATATTTGATTATTTCCCTTATTTTACACATTGAATGCATAATAGTGCTGAGGGGAGTAGGTGATGAGGGCAGATTCATCTGGCACAACATTTATTTATTTATTTATATTATACCAGTTTTTTGTGGATCGATTTCGGGCTCGAGTTCCCATTTTGTTGGGTTTATTCCCATTTTATGGGGTTTATTCCTATTCTGTCGGGTTTGTTCCCATCTGTTGAGTTTATTCCCATTCTGATGGGTTTATTGCGTGGCACCTCATCAGTGTTCCCCACGCTATTTTGTTTTATTTTTTTATGGTGTAACATCTTTTGCGGCGGGTGAAACCGTTTTTTGGCGTGGCGATGCCAACATATTTTGGCTAAACTTTGACCAACTTTTATGCATATTTTCTAGACAAAATAGTTTCACATCTACCAGGCGTTCTGCGATGGCTCTGGAGGACACGTTTTACTCCATCGTGTTTTATACACATGAACTTGTCTGCTTGAAAAGAATAAAGGCGGGGAACACGCTAGCAATTTCGGAATTTGCTCACAATGAATTTAGTTTTTTTTTTTCTTCTAGTCTGAAAAATGTAATTTATCAATGACTACACACAAGGATTAGTAAAAATGTATTTTACTTCGACCCAGAGTGAATGTTTTTCCCAGGTTATTTTTATTGTTTTTCGTTAATGAATTTTTATTTTTCCTAAAGCAGGTTTTAATTTGACATTAATTGCTATACTTATTGTTGTCAGGATGAAATAAGGGCCCTTGTCAGTGTCTCCATATGTAAATCGCGAATTACCGTGTTGCCAGGGTAAAAATACGGTGTATCTAGACAAAATTACGGTGCATCTGCTAAAAGTGTACCGTGTAAATTACCGTGTAATTTTTTCAAAGGAAAAAACAACATTTTGAACCAAATCAAGTCTTAAACTTATATTGCTTTTTAATTATTGACAAAAAAAAGAAACATCAAACATGCAATATTTAAACATAATATTATTCTGAATCAGACTCTTCTAGCACGACAGTGTCTTTTTCGTAAATGGATTTATTCATTTTTGACATCATGTCGTTAGTTAGGCTGAAATCCACGCAGTTTTTGCCATTTCTTTTAATTGATTGCTGGGTGAAAATATTCCCTTTTATTGTTTTGGTTAGAAGTTTGTTTCTTTTTTTTGTTTTGATATCATTGACTTGGCTGAAAATGCGCTCACACTCGGCATTTGAATGAAGCAGCGAAAGCAGACCCAGCATGAATTTCGGAAGTTCCTTAAATTTACTGCTTCCGTCTATATCCTTTAGTTCTACAATCTGAAAAGAAAAAAAAAATTAAATATTACGTAGTAATAGTTAAGTCCAAATCAATAAAAAACAGTTAACTTAAAATAACCAACCTTGTGCCAAAATACATCAACTTTTTCAGTTACAGCCTGTATGTCTTTTATTTGTGTTGCAATTAATGGAAAATTTCTCCATTCGTCATCTAGTATTTGTTGTTTATCCAGTGTTTTAGGACTAACGCGTGGCAAAATGTTAAATAACGTTGATAATGTAGATAGCCTTCCATCAGCCGATGCCGACATACACAATTCTGGGGGCAATTTAGACAAAGCACAGACTATTAGGTCATTGAGACTGTACCTCTTTCTGATACCCACACAGGCAGTGACGATAAATTTCCTGCAGTTGATTTTGAACGCTTGCAAATATCTTGTTTGTCTGAAATTTCTGGCAACTCCAACTGCCTACTAACTCCCACTCCCAGATACACATCTTCCAAATTCAGATAATGGGTGCTATTTGTTGGATCAATATCGTCGAGTTTTGTTGCTTGCACATAAGATCGCAGCATGGACGAGGAGAGCAGGTCTCTGTAAAGTTACGACATCTTGTCGTGCAAGTCTAGTATTACCGTCGATTCACTTTGAAAGTATTTATTGATATCTGTAAATTTCGGCAGTATCTATGCCAAAAAAAAAAATAAGCTTTCATAGGGTCTCGCAAACTTTTATGAATGTCTAAGTAATTCTTTGTCCTCCGCCTCGAGCCATTTTCCATCAAAATAAAGTCGCAGCGCGTCCCATTGTTCTAAGATTCTATTTACTACTGAAACCAGAGAGAGTCATCGGGTCTGCGCAGGCCTTAATATTTTATGTATATCCGTTTCCGTAAACAACTGGATGTCTTTGAAATTTGCTTGGCGTTTGCTGCTCAGTTTGAAATGGTTATAAATTGCTCGAGCTAACTTTTCAGTGTCTGGTGGCAATTTCTTGCGCTTGCGCATAGATGCACTTAAGTACTGTGATACCGGGGCACTTCTCACGAAATTTGCTGGATACAGAATTTCTACAACCCATCATGGTATTGCATCCGTCTGAACAGAAACCTACGATTTTATCCAGAGGGATTGAATACTTTTCAAATGACTCAATTACCAGGTTAAACAGGTGACGTGCGTTAGCAGAATAATCGTTTTGGCTAAATTCAAAAAGTTGTATTAAGTTCCAGAAGCGACTTACAATCTTACCTTGGTTACAATCGTAATATCGTACTACTACGCACATAGTTTTCATCACTGCAATGTCGGTGCTTTCATCTATGAGCACTGAAAACATACAATCTTGTAGATCACATCCTTTTCGCTCCGGCCAACTACATTGTTAATGACCACTTGGGCTTTCGTATGTTTGAGCTTAAATTTTTTTGCAACTTCTGGATCAATAAAAGTAACCGATATAAGATCACATAAATGGTCTGCTACTTGGTGAGATATCTTGTGTTCAGCTATGAAAGCTGCAATTTTTATTTCAGCTACTTTACATTTTTCTTCAAGCGTCGATGGCGCCTTTTTAAATGCGCTATCTATGCTAGGTTGAACAGAAGACTTTGAAGTGGAACTCAATAAAAACTTCTCTTTTTGTTCATGTTTTGTACTACTACCATGCCTTTTAAGAACGCTCATTTCTGCGCTGATATTTGAGTTACAAATTGAACAAAATGCTTTATATTCATCTTTGGGGTGTTTTTTTAACCACGTAGAAAATTCTTTCAGTTTACACCATTCAGCTTTAAACTTTTGTTTATAATGCTTCCTTTTTATTCCAGCTCTAGCTGTTTTGGTAGAAGAAGTTGGTCTTGTGTCACTATCATTACTTTCAGTATCACTTTCCATTGTGAACTAGTATCTAATAGTCTAATAGTAGTACCTACAGTACTACTCAACTCACTCACTAACAATACTAAAACAAATATTAAACTTAAAACCGTAAAACCTCTCTCTATTAATTTAAAATTACAATTATTCTAAGATAAAAGCTTGAAATTGTTTATTTAATTCAAATTGTTATTTGAAGATTGTAAGTTCTTAGATTTAAATGTTTAATACGTAATTGTAACGCGTCGTAACTAGAATAAAAGACAATGACGTATAGCTCGGACGCACGCAGCGGATTAAAACTTCTTGGTTCTTGGTAAATGGAGAAAGGGGCAAAGAAAGGGGCATGCATGAGCAGAATTCTGTTTTTAGGTCTTTGACGGGGCAGAGGAGCGTGAGGGGCGGGTGCGCGTCTCTGTTGACACGTTATTGTTATTGGTAGATAGACTCGGTCCCTCTTCACCTCCCGGCCTCCCGCACTTCGTTCGCGCGCGTCTCGTGTCTCTTGCGTGGAGATAAACTTTTAGATATTGGGTTCCCGGGATTCTACTGGGATTCTCGGAGCAGTGTTGTGTTGCCATTAAAAAATTTGTTAAGTTGGCTGACTGAGATTCGTTTTACGTAGCAGTACATCTACCGTCAAGGTTTATTACCTTGACGGTAGATGAAAGCCAAATTACGGTGCATCTACGGTAATTACCGTGTATATGGAGACAATGATGGCCCTTGTACACATTGAGGAAATCTGTAATACCGTGTTTTAATGTCTTAATGCCGTCCAATGTATAAAAGTTGGAATATTTGTCACAGACTAAGAATGTAGAACTTGACCACAGAGTAATTAAAAACAATAAATAGCTTTTAAAAAAAATCCAGATTGTCTTGGAACACAAAACCTAAACAGTGCGCAAGCCGTGCGTATGATTGGGCATATAATGCCTATAACGGAGCACATAATGCCTATAATGGGGCATATAATGCCTCTAGTAGCTCTAGTAGAGGGGCTTGGCATTTCTTAGTTCTGTGACGTGAGGTTTTTTTTTTTAGTTCTTGTAGCAAATATAGGTAGCAAATAAAATTCAACGGTTGAATTTATGTTTAAGTGGTTTGGTTTTTATAATAATTAGACCAAAAAAAGAATGCCTTAATAGGTTTTGTAAGAAGTACTTTTGGCCCCAGCAATTGACCAATTTTCATGGTGCCAATTAGTTTTAAGGATTATGGATCTTTATGCCTGGCATAATTTGTTTGTTTAAGGTTAGAGGTAAAAATGTTCATGAAAACATAATAATTGACAGTTTTGTTGCTAAATAATAGATAAAATTTAGATGTTTTCAAGGTATTCATTGTCATTTATTGATATATTGTTAAAAATATATAAATATTATAAGCCTCGCTATTGCTCAGTAAAATTTTTATAGCTTTTGTCTTTTAAAAAAGATCATACAACTTATTATGTTTCGCTTGAACCTTTTATATCGAATCCATTTTTTTTAATTTATTAAATATGTGGGGGGAATATGTGTACTAATTAAATTACATGAATATGTCCCTATAAATGTGTTTTTTATTTAAAAGCAGCTGTCCCCGCAGTCGTTGCCACATCAAAATACCATCCAAACTTCCGATCTTTCCCTTGAATTAAAACACAAAAAAAAAAATCATTAAAATCGGTCGTACCGATCCCAAGTGATGCTCCGTCATACGTTTGGCAATTTGATTTCTATTTATATAAGCTTAACTAAATCCATATTTAAAGAAAATTTATTTGTTTAAAAAAATAAACACACGAAAAATGATTTACATATTTATTTTGTGAGAGCACATAACTGGAATAAACTTTGCTATGACGTCACTTCCGTAAATATTCATCTAAAGCCTTCAATTGGTCCCAGCAAACGAGGAGTAGGACCGTGTGTGGTCCCAGCCTCAAGTAGTTGGCTGTTAGGCCTTTGTAGAATGCGGTCGCGCCTTCCGTACGCGCCATTTTAACAAAACAATCTATCATACCGTTGTACAAAGCCCCTTTGCTTTTCGTGTCCACTGCTGAAATATAGAAGGTCTTATTCACTTGTTTAGATCAACCACGAATCTATTTCTATAGTCAAACCGTTATACAAGGCACTCTTAGCGATAAAGAACTGGGCAACTACCAATTCCTTAGAGACCAAAGTAAAATATACAATTACTTTTGGTGTTCTGTTTCAATGAGTGAGTTTGAAATGCCATGGCTTCTACCCCCATCTATCCCATAAAGAGGCCAGCTCATAGCCTATTTGGTTATTAACTAATAACTTTAAAAAAATCTATTTAAAACAAAATTACTTCATTGATTTTCTTTTGTACGTTTAACAGAAGCAAA
Organism: Synanthedon formicaeformis; assembly: GCA_945859745.1. NCBI lineage: Eukaryota > Metazoa > Arthropoda > Insecta > Lepidoptera > Sesiidae > Synanthedon > Synanthedon formicaeformis. The sequence goes on along the minus strand of OX243956.1, from coordinate 1,782,612 downwards.
TCAAACTTGCATGTATAGATGTATTTTTTATTCAAAAAAGAGATACAAAAAAGGCCTAAAGAAGTTTTCACTTTAAAAAAAAAAACTTTTGCAACTTTTTACCTTGTCGTACTTCGACTTTGATGGGACATTTGGATATTCTGTCTAATAATAGTATCATCTAGATATGCAAGATGACTTACGGCCGAAATTAATAACCTATCCTGATCCGTTTTTACCCATTTAGGATTGAAAAATCAATCTTTTTTGTGTGTGAAGTGTGTCAATAACGTATCCACGGATTTATATTTCAATCTAAAACATGAAACTATCTTTGGGAGGACAGATCTCACATTAAAGATCGACCTCTGTTCGTAATTGACAGTTTGGGTGTCTCAATATTCAATCCGTACATTTTGACATAGCGCAATCGATCTAGATTTGCAATCCCACGAATTTCACGGATTAATATCACGGATTATAATTGACGAGCCCGTTGGACGAATGGCAAGGGTGCTTGCCTTACGTCTCAGGGGCCCCGGGTTCGATTCCCGGCGGGGTTAACTTTGGAAATTTTAATATAATTTTCAAAATTGACTCTGGTCTGGATTTAAAAGTAGTGGTAGGGGCACACTGCGTTTCGCAGTCATTTGGGCAGCCCGTCTGGCGGCAGTAACCACCACCTTACAGAATACCACCGTGAAATAACAGCATTATGTGCTGTTGTGTTTCGGTGAGTGAGTAAGGGATGCCAGAGCCCATTACCCCACCACCCTCCCATATCCCTTATCCTTAATCCTTCTATGGTCGGCAGCGCACTTGTAGCACTTATGGCGTTACTTGAGTTATAGGCGACGGTAGCCACCTACCATCAAGTGGACCGTCAGCCTGTCTGTCGACCTTAACATTAAAAAAAAAATATAAGATAAACAAACAAGAATTTAAAATATTTTTATTAATTGTATTAATAATAAATAAAATTATTAAATTGTCCCATTTCAATCGTATAGTTGTTGTGGAGTACGGCGACACGTTGAGTTTTGGGCGTTAAATGCGTCGTAGATTCGACGTCATTCTTCATTTTTTAATTTGTTGGTACAGGCATTGCTAGTTTTATTGTTTATAATTTTGCTATGCTCAATAAAGGATAACAAATTTTTCGTTTCATCTTTTGTAAGTGGTTTCATCTTGATCTAAAATAAAAACAATAAAAACTTCATCACACCGCAAAAATAACAAGAAATGCAAGCGCCCCAAAGAACAGTGACGCATTAAAGAAATATAATTTACTACTGTTTCTGAATTCATTTTAGTTAACTATTAAATTATTCCACTATTTATTAACAATAATAAAAATTGAACACAACAAACATTGAATTGTCAACTGTCAAGTGTCATGCCATTCGTTCCTTTACTATTCAGAAAAACGAATGAATGTATATTATTATTAAAAACAAAATTATGTAGTACGCTTATAAATAAATAAAAATAAATTGAACTATAATTACTTTATCTTGTAATTGTAGGTAATTCATTATTTTCACATTTTAAATATGCATAAAATTAGAAATTTAAATTGTCTCGAAAGTAAAATTTTAATAGTTAGCATGAAAAGGAACGGCGTGGGAGGGAATGGATTGCCTACCGATCTATCCTTAGTTTCCAATCGCATACACACAAATTAATATTGGCACACAGATCGGAGATCGATCGGCCGATGGGAACAAACTGGAGATTGTTTTCAAGATCGGATTTTAGATACATTATTAATTTCGGCCGTTAATCAGCATAAAGACTGATACTCAAATTTAGTTTATTCTCTATCGGGAATATGGAGAATTATTTACCTCCTCTTAAAATAAAGTTTACATAAATGAACTCACCTTGATTCGATAATCGCGTAGCAACAACATCGAATGGGTTGAGGCATATTGTCATAACGAGTCCGCCGAGATTAGCTCCGACAAAAGACATCATAATGGGACTGTTGACGAACAAGTCGCGTTCACGAAGCCATTGTTTGGCGAAAGTGAAACTGACCATTTGGGAGCCACTGCCGACTGCGCCGCGAGGGATTTGCGGTTGCACACCTCGGAACAAACCTGGAAAACACTGTCACTAGGTCAATAAATAAACGCTAGGGCTAAGCGAGTGAAACTTACTAGTCAAGTAAGACTAATAAAATATTTTGATACACTTACAGTCTTGGGGTCGATAATGATATTAAAAGTTGTGTATACCTGTTATTTTTGACGTCAAAAATTGTCAAGAATTTACTTGATTTTAGAAAGTTTTATTTTATAGTTATGTGTAATTTTTATGTAATATTGGACACTACATTACCATTTTCCATTTGTAAACGGATTTTTTCATACAATACAACGCACCTTTAACACCTTCCTGCTTGTATATATCACTGAGAGCTCCAAAAGTCCCAGAATGTTTGTGCTGATGTCCAACAGCTATCGCTCTGGCCGATTGAGCTTGAAGTCTAGTTTTCACTAGAAAGAAGGGGGTTCCTGCTATTGAACCGAGAGCACCCCCCACCCCCGCAGCCACTGCGCCCCTCCAATAAGATATTTGCCCCTGGGAGTCGGTGGTGAGACCACGTCTTTCACATATGCGGTACACTCCTAACCTGAAATTTGTTAACAATGTCAACGGTTTCACCAGCAGCCGTTTAATTTAAATTGACTTTAAAGACAATGGACTTTTGTTTTAGTATTGAATGTTCCATCAAATTATACCTTATGTGTAGTTTGGTATACAATTAGGTATACTTAGATATTTTTAATTACAATATTAACTCATTCTCACCTAAAAGTATTTAAACAAAATTGAAAGCCAAGCATAGCTGGCAATCCATTCTGCAAGGCGGCCAATCCTTCCCTCTTGGCTATGATAAATAGACCGTGCGGGACATTTTTATAGTGCACCGCATGTTCCCCTCTCGCTCTCAATTCACCTTGCAACTGTAAACGTGTTTTGACCACTTCTATCGGGTTCGTAAATAATGTTGCAAACTTCGCTGAAATGCCTCCCAACGCCATGTCGGTTAGATCGCGTCCGACGCCATCTTTGTTGTGAATTTCCGCCATTTCAGATGCGATAGTATTTCTAAGGCATTATGTCTTGATAGCGGCTGAAAACATTTAACAATTTCATAGGAATTCGGGTGGAATATATATGTATAAAACTTAGAATCAAACAGGAAAATTTGGAGATGGACAGACGCAATATAGAGAATATTATATTAAACGAATAATAGATATCACTTGATATAATCCCCGCAAATTGCTAATGCACAGAAACCGTCACATTAGCGTCCACGTGACGTCATCTGCAACTAAAAACTCACCGGTCAGTGATGTTCACGGTGGAGTGTGTCAAAAGATTGCGTCACCAAAATGGCGGCCAGGCGCATTAGTAGGTACCCAATTTTAAAGTGAGAAAATAAAGATTATTATTATTACTGGTAAGTATTTCACGTAATGTAAAAACTCTGCTTTTGGTGTCATTTCTGAAATATCAACTCAAAATATGATATAAATAATTTTTGGGTTTTATGATAGTTTCCTTCTTACTGAAATATTTTTAATATTTATAAATAACTCCACACATAACATTTTTCTTTTTAAAAAGGCTTGTTCATACGAGCTCATTATTTTTTCGCTAAAAAATTATTCTCGCCTTTAAGTGTAACTGATATAGCGTAACAGGGTAAAAATACTATTACAAAAATAAAAAGAACACATTTAGGATAAAGAAATTTTTATTGAATAACTTCTGTAACAATTAAACAAAATTATGATTTTTGACGTTTAATTCCAATAACTGTAATCTCATTTATTTTTTATAACAATCAAATTCTGGGTATAAAATACCTAATGACATATTTAAAAAATGTACAAAAAAATATATAAAATAATAGTATTTTAAACACTAATTTTATTGCACAATGTGGGAGCAAGAGCAAAAACAGATCTTAGGACAGATCATGACTTTGTCATAAACCAAAAAAAGACAACGGACGGAGTGAACAGTGAGGCACCGAAATGGCGGCGCCTTATTATGTGTGCGTTTTTACATGTGGAAAGTGATTTCTCGTTCTTTTTCAACCGACTTCCAAAAAAGGAGGAGGTTCTCAATTCGACTGTATTTTTTTAATGTTTGTTACCAACTTTCGACTGTGTGAAACGATTTTGATGATTCTTGTTTTATTTGAAAGCTGGTGCTTCCCGTGTGGTCCCATTTTAATTTGGTCCAGTTCTGACTATGGCATCCATGAGAAAACGGTTTGAAGTCGGTTTTTTTTTTGTTAAAAAGATTTATCACGTAAAGTGCTACAGGAACAACATTTAACAACGCAGGTGACATAATTAAATAATTACGGTATTTTAATTACTTATCAGGTGTGCATTAATCAACGCTAGCAGCGTAATGGCGGACACCGAGCTTACTATGGTTTGTATGTGTGGGTGTTAACGTGTAAATACCGAGCTTACTACGATGCTTCACTTTATTAATATCTGGAATTCCGTACGTTCTTTTTTCTAGGTTCATAGACTTTTTAAAAAACATTGAAATTACTGTTATCCTTGGGGAGCGTTTTAATCCTGATTATATAGCTACTCAATTGTAGGTATAAATAGAGGTTCTAAGTCGCATTGAATTAGCTAAAATATAGTTTCACAGACTAAATTTGTACTAAAAATACTAAGCACAGTGTTGGAGCGAAATTCGTATATTCTCAACACTAGGATATAAGTTATATTTATAAATCATACAAAAAAACACAAAACATAATAAATTATAAACTATCAAACATACTTAATGCTAGTTACAAAAATGCTAAATAATTAAATATTTTTTTAATACTGTCAAAACACTAAATAATAATTTAACACTTAAAAAAAAATTTTATTTTTGGTAACAAGTCTTTGAAGTTTGTTGTTTTTAATGTAAAATTATCTATTTTTCTATTATTATTAAATTCGCTACTTAATATAATGTTATACTTAGATGTCGTTTTTTACATTAAAATGTTAAAAATAAATTTCTTGATAATATTGTTTATTGCACTTAGATAACACAATTATGCAATAAAAATATCTAGTGTATAAATATTACAGTTAGTCAACAAGTAAAAATTGTTTATTATAGTCTGCAGTTTGAATTAATTATAATTAAGTATATGATTAATATATCATAAAAGTACCTATATGTTATTATGTTTATAATAAAATGAGAGTTTTTTTATGATATTTTTTTTTGTGCTATTAATGTTATAGGCGCTACAAAAATTAAACTATTCTGATTTAATTTTGAGTTTCAAGTTGAAAAGACTTTTGGACATCTTTCAAGACATCCCAAAAGACTAAAAGAAGCACCGTATGAGGCGCTTGTCTCAAATAGGAGGGGCCTATGCCCTTGTAGAAAGCCAGAAGGCCCTCGGTCCTTGTTATTTTTCTGGCACAGTCCGTAATACCGGAATAAAGTAAGCCTCTTCCTTCGGCATCAACAGCTGTAAAGGAAATTAGTAAAATTTAGTACTTGAACAAATCTAAAATCAAAAGGACCAAGAGAAGGTACTGGCAGTGGAAAAGGGCCACTTCCACTATCCCTTACAATAAATCCTACTTATGTTGGCAATATACCAAGTGGATTGTCAATCCACGTCTTGCTTGCTTATGCCTAACAAAGACTATTTTCAGAGATAAATAGACGGTGATTAATGGATCCCATTTCAATCGATCACTTAATTTTTGTCCATTCAAAATGTTAAAAAATTAAACCGCGTTGGGACCCAGAGATTCGACACTTAAGGGAATGAAAATGTAGCCTATACTTGTGAATTTTAGAATAATAATATTTATGATGATCAATGTATGTTGTCATTTCAATCTCGCTTCTAATGATCTTCAATAATGCAGGTGATAATATGGCGTGATGATATTATGATAATAATGTATAATTTTACCTTGGTTATAAAGCCTCGTCATGATAACATCCATCGGTGTAAGAGTAATTGTCTTCATGACAGCACCGACATTACTCGCAACAAATGCTGACAAATATTTGGCCTGTTGCAACATATTGTTTTCGTCCAACCATTCTTTCACCCTGAAAAAGTGTATTTTATTATTTTATTTTAACAAATCAAGACACAGTAACCATTTCTAAACAATACAAATATTGTATACTAGCTGGTGCATGCGACTTCGCCAGGCACTTTTTAAGTTATATACTAAAACCTTCCTTGAGAACCACTCTATCCATTGGTGAAAACAGGATGAAAATCGGTGCAGTAGTTTTTGAGTTTATCGCGAACAGACAGACAGACAGACACGGCGGAGGACTTTGTTTTATAATATGTAGTGATACATATACAATATTTATTGTACACTAGCTTCGCCCAGATTCAATTTTTATATACAAAAATCTTTCCAGTTTATCCCTCTTTCCATGTGTGAATACATGGAAAGAAAGAAATTATTTATTTTAATTAAGTTAAACTAAATTTAAATGTGTAAATGGTCTAGGTATTCTCGAGTTTTTGAAATGTACACAAACCAACAACATTTTATATTTATTTATTTTTATATTGTATTAATATTTACTGTGACAAGCCCGTTGGATGAGTGGTTAGGATTCTTGCCTTAACTATCTGTCTCAGAGTTCCAGAGTTCAATTCCCGGCAACTTTGAAAACAAACTTTTTAAAGTTGGCTCTAGTCTTTAAAGTTTTAACAGCATAAATAAGAAATAACAGCATGTGTGCATTTGTTTTTGTCATTGGCTTGTAACAGAAGGGGGTTACTTTTTTTTAAACAGTTTATGACTGAAAAATGATATTGAAAAAATACTACGAGTACTACTAAATAATGAATCATTCTAGTTATAGTATTAGGGCCTCTTTCACCATCTACAAGTAAAGTGTTGATTAGTTACTTTTAGAAATCATTTTCTGTTTTATTAAATTATGCACTCGGTTTAGTGCATCCTTCGACAGGCGATTTTTTTTTATTTACCGTACAAACAAAGGTATATCAGCTAAATTATTCCCGGTAACAGGTGACTTTAAATGACGGTTAGCCTACTTGAAAATGGTGAAAGAGGCCCTTATTATAGTAAAAAATTGTTACCCACCATTTCATTGTAAATAAATAAATATAGCAAATTAATAAAGTGATGAATATGGTAACAATACTTACATAGTATACGCAGCAATCTGTGTTGCTGAACCAATGGAATTTCTGATCATCATCCCATGAGCACCCCTCCACAATCCTGTTAAACCATTTTTTCTATAAATTTTCTTAATTGCAAACACCATACCAGAATGTGCATGCTGAGTACCGACAGCTATTTCCTTTGACGAATGAGACATAAGCTGAGTCTTTATCAATTGCAATGGACTCCCAAAAAATGCACCAAGCGCTCCCGATAATGCTCCAAAAAGTAAACTGTTTGTGAATTTTGTACTCCCTTTTTGGTCCCGAAGGAATCCGTAGTTATCTGCTTGTTGGTAAACGCCCAATCTGAAAATTTAATGCTAATAATTATTTTCTTCTATCAATGAACATTAGCAGGAATACAGGGTGTCCGAAGACTATGCGACATGAAGGGAAAGTACCTTAAATATCGTAGATAGGATATTTTGCTGAAAGAAGATTTTACGTTATTTTTAAAAATTAGTAAAAGATTTTCTAAAAATTACTTGCTTTGTCTGTGAATCGAACCGACTTAAATGTGAAAAAAAAAATCACCCGTATTTTTATGATGCCAATCGAAAGAATGGACAAAAAATAATAATTCTTCTTAAGTAACATTAGTATCTTAAAAGAAAGGAATAACGTAAAATGTTTGATTCAAATTTCAAGAATATTATTTATTGCTGACGACGACGTAAATCTTTGAATGCAGTATTACTAACTTTTAAAAATAACATAGTCTTCTTTCAGCATAATATCCTACCTATGATATTTAAGGTACTTTCCCTTCATGTCGCATAGTCTTGGGACGCCCTGTATAACTCTATACATACCTTACACCGTTGACGACTAGCTGAAACCACAAGGCCGGAGCTAATCCTTTTTGTAGAGAAGCAATGCCATCATGTTTTACGATGGTGTACGTTGCGTGAGCAATATTTTTATAATGAACTGCGTGTTGGCCTCTAGCTCTCAGTTCTCCTTGTAGCTGCATTCGAGTTTTGACCACATCAAACGGGTTGCTAAAAAAGCCAGCCCCGACTCCTGCGAGACCCCCAACAACGAAGTCCATTGTTCTACAAAATTTCGCATTTTTGTTTTTTTTTTTAATCTATTTTTTTTTCAAGATTTCATCCGTGGTATGATTTAGTAGAAAAAAATTGCATATATTTTTATTTATTACTTATATTTATTACCTAGGTAGACATAGAACAAATTAAAAAAAAAAACACAGTTACACTCACCAAAAAATTAAGTAACACCAAACACTTGAACATTTCACAAAAAAAAAAAAAATTCAAGCAATTTTTCGCACTAATTAATTAATGTTTTAATAATGTCACACAAGTTTGTTACGATTTTTAAATCTTACTTTATTAGATAATTATTATAGGTATAGTTACGTTATCAATATATAGGTCAAGGCCTGAATTACCATACCATAATATTACACAATATCATGGTATTACCTACTCGACTACTCGCACTCGCATCACGAACTTTGATCTAGTGAAAATACGTCAAGAAGACTGGGAGTGAAAATTTATTATGAATATTTTAGTCACATGATCACAAATCATAATATTAGTGTGTTATTAGAACAATTTATAAAAAATACATACGTACACAGACACTTTGTAAAATTAAATAAGAAAAAGCAACAGCAATAAATTGCTTACACGCTTACCTGCTTTTTTTCAAACTATAAGTATATCAAATGAGCACGTTATCATCTTCCATAATATTTCAACATCGGTGTTTTTTTTTGTAGTGAAACTGAGGACTTCGCGGGAAAAGTTATTTTAAAATCACATGTTTCGTAATATTATTCTTATCTCCTTGTCTAATGTCAGTCACCTGTCAACTGTCATAAATACACTATCACTGACCCTATAATATATGGACTGGCTGTCCCATACAACACCGCCGTACGAAAGGACCCGGAGAACTAATTTTGACGTTTGCGTATTTTTATTCCATAGCTAAGTATCTATAGTGTTTGCGGACATCACTAGTTTTAGTTCCATGTATTTACGCTCCATAGCGCCAAAAATGGCGTTTTTCAAATAGTCATAAAAATAAATTGACAGCAGCCTATCCAGTGCTTACACAGGTCAGTGGAACGGAAAGTGAATGCATAGATTTGTATACCTACCACAGAATACAAATCTATGCGTTCCGTTCCGATATACGCCAATAGCATCGGAGCAAAGCTACACCACTGTTCATATTAGCAGTAGAGATTCGTGAAATGATTTCAATCGCAAATATTAAAATTTACATGAATGATCAATCATTGTGAATGATACAATATATGATTTAAGAAGCCGCTTAATTTTAATAACGCAAGGCGTAGTTTGATAGCATTTGTGGGCGTGTAATCGTGTTTACCTACACGGCGAAGGCTTCACCGGCTTCACTCTGCCGTCCACAGGACTTTGTCTTTAGTTCTTATTTTATCTGAGTTTCAACAATAAATATTATAAATCCGTAATGTCTGATTCCCGCTAACTACTTCTAAGCCACTAAACGGATTTTAATATGGTTTACACTTAAACTAGGATTAACGAGGAAAGTTTGTGCGTATAAAAAATTGCATCATAGACGATGCCGGAAGCATATTATAAACGCTGTAGATTAGAGTGTAGTAGGCTCTAACCAAATCATTAACAGAGGAAAGAAAGTTAACTTAAAAGTTAATCCGTTAGTCAAAATGTTAACTTCGTTAATTAACGATTAACGTATTAACAATCTAGTTTCCATGTGTCCAGCTATGGTGGTTTTTACTACCGCTAGACTAGGGCTGCCCAAATTAGCCACTTGACCACTTTTAAATTCCTGGCCGAATGATATTTTTATTTTAATAAAAAGAGGTCGGCTCGTCTCATATATATATTTCGATTTTTGACAGTAGGTATTAAGTTGACTTCAATCAAATTTTTGTGTATGATTATCTATACTTATTTTAGATAAATTTTTCGTACAAAAATATGTAAGTTTTTAAAATATTTTGGTGTGTTTACGTGTCTCTAAAAATCATAAAAAAATCTTATTATGGCTGTCCCACAAGCAATGTTTCTTTTTGAGGTGGTGGTAGATAATGTTCAAAGTCTGGTTCAAAGTCGATTATTAATTATTAGGAGCGATTTTGCTGATATATTTTCACTTGAACTTAAAGATCCCAAACAGATGCACATAGTTATACCAGAACCTCCACCTCTACCTCCGGAGCCAGCAGGTAAAAAAGGTAAGAAGAAACCAAAGCCAAAGCCAAAGAAAGGGAAAAAAGGCAAAGTGGAGGCACCGCCACCGGAGCCCTGTATACAATCGGGACAGTCTGTTCTATTTACAAGTAGTGCAGAAGTACTCATACAAAATATGAAGAAATTTCCAATGGAAGTCTCTCTATGGAGTAAAGAAGACAATTTCGTTTACATAGGTGCAACGCTCATTCCATGGGATCCAATGTTTTATACTTATTTGGAAAGAATATGCAATTGCCAACTCCCAGACCCAGTGACATTAAAGGAAGAGTATAACGTATTTGAAGAAGGCACGGCAAAATTAATGGCGAAATTGGGTATACAAATTAAATTATCATACCTGACTGACAAGGTAACCACTGCATTTCGCACCCTTTCAGAGGATCCAGCAAATAAAAAGTATCTTTACACCGGCATAAACTCGAAAACTACATCATATATTTGTACCATGAAGACCACCGACGAAATTTTCGAAGAAAATTGTAATAAGGTCGAGAACAACTATATTATTGACAAACCAAAATCAAATAAAATTGCATATGCCGATTACAAAAACGCGCCTGGCACTAATCTTACTTTCTTTAATGAAGGAGATTATTGTTGTATGGACCATGCAGATAAACCTCCTGAATCTATATATACATCACCACAAACTTTGCCCGACATTGATTTTATCGTTGATTATTTAAGGAAGATAATACTATCATGTAATGACAATATGAGAAGACTCACACCGCGGCCAACTATCAGGCCTAGAGTCAAGGCTACAGATATAGATCGACTTTGTTACTGTAAAGAAACTTCTTGGCCATCCGGGAATTTTGCAGAAAGATTTAAAAAAGATGTACAAAGTGATCCCTGTCCTATATGTATAGACGCAGGTAAAAAACCTGCAGGTCCACGTGGACTCACTTACGATTTAGCAAATTTAAGAGGGCCTTGTGGAAAATACGACTGCAGAATGGCCAGAGAATTGCGTGCTTATATAGAAACCCTTGTGGAGGAGGACCAAAAAGAAATAAACATTGAAGATATAATCGGCCCTTGCGGTAGTAAGCAATGTACATTAGCAGACAGAATAAAAGAATTTCTTCGCCATGAAGGTACATTTGCAACTAGCAGCACACTTGAGGGACTCTCTACACAATGTGCTTGCATACAGCAAATGCAAAGTGCACTAAAGGATATCAAATCGTGTACTTCTGTGTGTAGCAAAGATTGTGAAAATAGTGGCAGTGAAGCAGAGCTCTGCGAGGGTAAAGCATGTCCGTTTGGTAAAAATCCACAAGTGTACAATGTGTACTATTTTACGGTAGAACTTGATAATAAATCGCCTACCTCATCATCACCACCTTCTCCATCATCACCGACAATAGATACGAAAAGCACCAAGTCATCAATAAAATTTCCATTTTGTCCCAAAGAATGCCCTAGTATGAAAGCCCTAGAAGATTCAGAAAAGCCGGCTACATGCGGTAAAAGTGTATGTTCTGCTATCACTCCAAAGAAAGAAGGCGATGATAAGTGCCAGGAACCGGTTTGTCCTCATAAAGATGATATGGAACCGAGTCCGGCAGATAGTGATGTAGTTATCAAGTTTGAAGATATACACAATCCTTGTTGTGTAAAAGAATGTGACATAGCAGAAAAAGTTAAGGAGTTAATAGTTGAAGGAGTAGAGAGTAAGAAAAATCGAACGACCGAGGAGGATCCATGTTACTGCGATTGTGTTTGTAATTTCAATTTTACAAGGAAAACAACATATTGCGCAGTTTGCGGCGGTTACGAATGTATGGGCGACGATATGCGAAATGAACCGGAATATGTAAAGCCGCACCCTTGTCCAGTTTATCACAAATTATATGACAAAAGATATATAGATGTGACCAGTCCGTGGCCAGACGAAGATGACAAGAAACATCCGGACAATGCAAGTACAAAAAGTTCAAGAGGAGCTAGTTCTAAAGTTGGAGGTACTTTTGGAATGAAATTGTCATCGTCTCGCTCCATAAAAAATCTAACAGAAAAGAAGAGCGAAATAAAAGACGTTAAAAAATCTAAGATAAAAGTGCAAACAGAAAAACAAGTACAAAAGAAAATTGGAAAATTTACTGCTAATGTGGAATGTGCGTACTTGTGTTTTACTAATTTTACAACTACATCCAGATGTTAATTTGTGATAAAAATTTTAATTTTATTTTTATATTTGCAGCGCCCCAACCAGTAGAGAAAAAACCAGAACCTAAATACCCTTACCCACCAGTTCCTAAAAATATGGGCTGGAATTGGACGGCAGAAGATATACCGGGAATGAAAGTAAGTGACGCATGCTTTAATCTTCATCAATCAATCATCAATACTAATAATAAATCTGTAAGTGTAGGTATTGTATGTATGTATGTATGTTCCTCCATAACTCTTAAACGAATTAACTGATTTTCATAAAACTTGGTAGACAAACATTTAGACGTACAGGACACAGGATAGGCTACTTTTTTCTTTTTCAACGCGGACGAAGTCGCGGGCGCCAGCTAGTCTAATATATAAAATTCTCGTGTCACAGTGTAAGGCCTTTTGCACATTATCAGACACGAACATAAGACAAGAAAAATGTCTTGTTTGGTTTATCGTACACTGTACACATTCATGCAAGACGTCTTATCCTCAGTCTGTAGCCACAATTTGCGGAGGATTTTGGAAGGGTATAAATACTAAAAGATATATAATTTAGGTAAATATTTTTCTTTGAGTGGATACGCCAAATAATTTTATTACAGTCTTTTATTTCGATGTAAGTTGAGAAAAAAATATATCTTCGAAAAATCTCAAAACTTGTCGCAAACTATCCTCAGTTCACGTAATATTGTAGATATAAACTTAAGTAATATGTACTGATAACTGACAAGTCACAAGTAAATGTACTGACAACTCACAAGTCTTCAAATTAAATATATGTTTTTATAGCCTCGACCAAAATGGAGACCAGGGGCAGCTAATAAGATCTTAGTGAGGAGATACAGAGCATTGAGAGAGGGCGTTGATACAATAGCAAAGAAAAAACGTGCAATGATGCAACGCAAGAAGAAAATAGAAATGAAACCGACTTTAGTCGTAAAGAAGGAAGACGGCGAGTATACTGTACAGATGGAAGTCTTCAAAAAATATTCAAAAGAAAGGTTAGTCTTTCAATATCCTTACGACGAAAAACCTCCACTAATATATTCCATAGGAAAAACGGAAACTGAAAGGCGTAAAATACAAAAACAACGGGAGAGGAAAGAGCGCAGAGAAACTAGACGGAAAAGTCGCCTGCTACAATCTACCTTTCGAGATAGATGCCAGGAGATTTGTCTCAAAGCATACAACCAAGCCATAGGAGTACTTCCTCTCCCTAATCCTAATGATCCGGAATGTCCGTGCCACACAGACGCACTTCCAATTATATCGCCTCCCATAGATTCTTGTTCGTGTTCTGATGAGGCTAGTATGGAAAGCAGTGACACAGACGGCGATGATTGGATAATAGAGTTCACTCCTCCCGCAGCAAGATGGGATGCGAAAGCGAAACATCCACCAGTCTTAGTTGAAAACGAAAGTCAATATACTTATTTGGATTATAAAGTGAAATTACTTGATAAACAAGGTAATCAAGTGCCTAGATTTTTCAAAGGTCCTGACGGTAAACAGGAGTGCAGTGATCTCGGCGGTTTTTGGACCCCTGATCATAAAATTTGGTTAGAGATTAATAAAGACGGCTACATTGGTGTGGACAACCGTTGGGTGCCGATGAATTTTATTGGCCCTGATGGCATGTTTTACTCTGCGGAAGATGGTAATTTTACTGATAGTGCTGGTCAAGTGTTAAAAATAGGTGTAGATGGTTACATAGATAAGGATGGCAAATGGGCTTGGTATAGAAATAGACCAAGGAAATTGAAATCAAAGGCTACTGCCACTGGTAATTTGAATACGAAGAAAACATCAAATAAAGACGATTCAAAAAAACTTGAAAATGAAAAACAAAAAAGTAGAAAGCAAGACAAGGGCAGCGGTACTGCATCGCCTGAAAAGATTGATGCTAAAGGCAAGGCGAAGAAAACTGTATCGCACATTTCTGGTAAAGCGAAGAGTCCCGTTGTAATGAGTGTTTCAGTAAATTACGATAAGGGTATATTGCCACATGTCGAAGGGAGAAAGACGACAAAACAAACTCGTGCTGATCTGAAGAAAATTGCCCGTTACCGTGAAATTATGCAAGATCTGGAAATGTATGATGACTTGGGCGAAATGAGACCTCCGATTATGACAAATAGGGCTTCGAATACACCGCAAAGTAAAATGTCACATTACATAATGTCACCCATAAAGAATTACCATCAAACAATAACACCGGTGAGGTCAATAGCGAATAAATCGTGTGTATCTTCAGTCATTGAATCATCTTTAAGGTAATAAACTTAACAGCATAATTATTGAATTACATCTTATTTGGCACCTTGTTCAGCTTAATAGAGGCACTTATGTCTAACAAAAAAATTGCGCCCTCTCCAAGGCCCCCTCCAATATAACTGTCTTGAGCTTGTAACAGAAATGCGTTTTTTTTATTTTATGGACCACAGGTTCGTTTTACAGACCACTGGCTATACCTACCACTTGTAAACACATACAGTACATACACTTTTGAATTTGTAATTCCTTTTTTAGCCATGATAAAAATTTATGAAGCAAATAACAATTAACAATAAGTCGAAATTGGCTATTTTAGTTTTGAGTGACCAGTAACAAAAATAACAAATTCACAATTAAAATTCAGATAGTTTTGGTTTTGGCGACCTCTACTTACATAAACTGGGTAGGTACTACTTACGAAATAAATACTTGGGGAGATATAAAACGTAAAAAACTTTATTTTTGAAATACCTAGATATCAATCGGTTTATAGATCTATAGAAAATAATATTATAGAACGCTGTAAAAATATTTTATATTAATATTTAACTTTAAGATTCGGAATATATTTTTTTGGATACAAAACTTTTTTTATACATTAAATTTTTCATCGAGTATAAAATATTGTTTTATTTTTATCAGAGAGTTATTGTGATTTTTTTATTTATTTCTTTGTGACATGACATAGGTAAGTATCTACACTATTAGTTTATTACCTATTTCTTCTTTTGCTAAACCTTTTAATTAATGTTTATGTAAATCATATTTATCATATCAGATGTCTGAAACTGTATGTGTATCGCTATATCTAAGTACTTATATCTTTACATAGTATCTTTACATAGATCCCCTAACTGAATCCCCCAGGGGAACCTGGTGAACTCCTTGACTACGCCATGGATTTTAATGTGGTTTTTACTTATGGAAAGAGAGTTAAACGACCATTATAATTCAAGGCGGACGAAGTCGCGGGTGGCACCAGCTAGCAGTTAGTAAATATACTGTCTGTCGCTGTCAATCTCTGTGTTTTTTTCTGCTAACTTCATCTGCTAACGTATCAAAAAATCTCTGCTAACGCAAAAAATATTTTTGATACGATTTTCACCTATAAACGAACGAGGAAATGACTATAAACATAGAGGTATACATCTATCGATTGCACCTATCGATACATTAAAGCAACACTGAGATATTTTGCTAAATTGACGATTTTGAGTTGTCTCACAAAAACTATTCTAAAACATGTGTTCTATAAGAGCAACACTGTTATGTGCTTAGGTTTATGCCCATGTTTTGCCTACGATATTTAACACTATTTCATTTTAAAGATTTTCAATTTTTTAACATTAAAAACAATTTCAAGAAAGCAAGAGTGGTTTAGAAAGAAATAACTCACTGTTGCTTTGTAGTATCGCTATATGTAATCCACGTTCTCCATAGCCTATAGCCTTCCTCGATAAATGGACTATCCAACACAAAAAGAATTTTTCAATTCGAACCAGTAGTTCCTGAGATTAGCGTGTACAACCAAACAAACAAACAAACTCTTCAGCTAGATAATTTGGAGGAAAAACTCATCCCAACCCAGTTATGGTACACCCGCGCGAAAATCGCTTACATAACAGTAGAAAGTGGTTGCCAGCGTTTGATACCTAAGTATACTTATTTTAGCAAATTAATCATTAAGTAGCTGAAATATGAGTAATACAAAAAATGATTGCAAGGAATGTAAACTTGTTAAAAAAGCGTGTCTAACAAATGCGACTGTTTTATATTTACCATTTAATAATTTTAATGGAAATTGTTGCAAAGATAGCATAGGCTACCCTTTTCTATAAGTAAAAAGTTAACAGTTACTAATAATAAGATTTCATCTTAAAAAAGATTTATTTGGTAAACATTAAACAGAAACCATTTTATTATGCAAAAATATGTAATTTCATAGCAGGTATTGAGAATTGACCAGAAAGTTCTGTTTCCAAGACTGCAAATATAAGAAAAATTACACTAAGCGCCTCTTTCTCAAACGTCAAGTAGGGCAAACTGTCATTTAAAGTCACCGGTAACCGGGGTAAATGGAGCTGATATACCTTTGTTTGTAAGGTAAACGTCTCAAACATTAAATAAAAAATAATAAAAAAAAATTGGCTATCGTTTGATGCAGTAAACCGAGTGCATAATTCAATAAAACAGAAAATTATTTTTGAAAGTAACTAATCAACACATTACTTGTAGTTTGAGAAAGAGGCCCTAAACCTACTAAAAAAATACTTCTGGCCATTAAAGCAACATGAAAACATGTCGTTGCCTACCTTTTGGACTCGAATTTTGAAAACATTTTCAGTTCTTTTTACGTCAAAATATTGACATTTCTTTGGCGAATATCCAAATTTCAAGTCGTTATGTGAATTTTAATTTTTAATTTAATAAGTAATAATGTGTAATTAAACAAAAAGTGGATTTATAAAAAGTAAATTTTATCAATATGTCTTCCTCGGATTCAACGTTCTTGTTTGAAATATTTATTGAAGATCTAACGACGTTAATTGCTTGCGACGAATATATTATCAAAAATCAATTTGCTAATATTTTTACATTATATTTGAAAGATCCGCGAACAATTCCCCCCAAAGAATCTAAAAGTGTTAGTAAACGAAAAGCGAAGATTAGAGATAGCAAAGCAATTGTTGAAAATAATTCAGAATGCAAAGTGCACACAGCACAATCGGTAATTTTCACACACGATGCTGCTTCTCTAATCAATGAAATGACAAATTATCCCATGGAAATTTCATTCTGGATAAGGGCTGAATCAGAAAGGAACAAAATAGGTTCCACACATATAACATGGAATCCAGCTTACATAGACTATTTAAATAAAATAAACACGAAAAATGAACCCCTTTCCGTCACTGTGAGAGGAGAATATAATGTTTTTAACGAGATTACTTCAAAGCGTATGGCTTCTATTAAACTTAATGTCAAATTAAGCCACATAAGAGACAATATTCTTTCATATCATAAAACACTTCCTGAAATAAATACACAAACTACTAAAAGCCTTCTGAATGAAGAAACACATGCAAAAGGATTTAAAGAAGAAATTGGAGATAATAATATTTATTTAAAAAATATTATTCAGGATACTGGTACAATTAGAACTACATATAGTAAAGTCAAACAAAAAATAAGAAAAATTAGTCCAACTAATTCAAACTCTAGAAGACTTAGTCCTGATGATTCAGAAATTAAAGCACTTAATTTTTATAGTTCAGGATT
The DNA here is from genome assembly GCA_945859745.1 of Synanthedon formicaeformis. Taxonomy (NCBI): domain Eukaryota; kingdom Metazoa; phylum Arthropoda; class Insecta; order Lepidoptera; family Sesiidae; genus Synanthedon; species Synanthedon formicaeformis. Next base: position 1,764,429 of record OX243956.1, on the reverse strand, counting down.
TAGGAGTGTTAGTCCAGATCGTGAACGTTTTAGAAGACATATTCCTGAAACTTTAAAATGTTCCAAAAGTGATGTTTTTAGAGGACATGATTCTAGTAATGGAGAGTTGACAAAAGAATCCACACAAATCTTAGCAGATAATAATTCACTAGAAAAGTTGGGTAGCAAACATGATGAAATAAATACTTCTGGAAAAATCGACTTACGAAATAAGTACCCTTTAGTTGACCATACGGATTCAGACTGTGAAAAGAATCAACATATAATTAAAAAAAGCAAATCTTGTTCTTCCATTTCCAAGCGAGAACGGTTGAGTGCTTTACAGTATATTTATGGAAACAATATTGGGCCATTTGGTAAGACAATTTATCAGGTAGGTTATTTCACTGTTCAAAGTGATTCACCAAAAGCATCACTTAAAGAGTCGTCAAAAACGTCACCTAAAGGCACATCATCTACGAAAGGAAGTTCTGATACAGGTTCTGATAAAATTGAACCCACAGAAAAATACGCTTTTGAACTTTGCAGCAAAGAATGCCCCAACAAAAAAGATCAGACTGGATCGTGCAACCAAAGTGTTTGTTCTTTAGACTTACCAGCTGAAGCGTCACATTTGATCAGTATCGGTAAATGTGATAATGTTGATTGTGATTACAAGAAATTTAAAGAACCATCTCCTCCACCCGATGAACGTATTTTATTAGATTTAACTAGTACGAGACATCCATGTTGTAATGTTCAAGAGATAGTTGAAGAAATAGTTGGAGAAATAAAGGCAAATGTCGAAATCGGCGGTCACCCTTGTTATTGCTCCTGTGAATGCAAGTTCGGTGTTACAAAACTTACTAGGTACTGTACGATATGTGGTGGTTATGAAAAAATCGGCGAAGATTTGACAAAACCTGGAGCCCATTACCCGTGTCCAATTTACAATAGAAACAGACTTAAAAGTATAGCCAGTAATTCCGGCAGTGGAAGTAAAACCATGAGCGACAAACGCTCTGACAAAAAGGTGGAAGTTGAATCCGAAAAAGACTCTAAAAAATGCAAAAAGAGGATAAAGGACGACAGATTTAAGTTTAATTACGGCTATAAAGGTATACGTACGTATTGATTTGTCATTTTTTTAATATATTTTATTAATTTATTTTTATTATTTACAAAACGAGCCAAATATACGAACCAAATACAAATTTAAATAAATAGTTAAATGAATTAAGTATAAATTTGAAATAGTATAGACAAAGAAAAGTATAGATTTAAAATATGTATTGTCAAAATTTTCAAACTATGTACTTACTTACTGTCCATCCCAATCACCTTTAGATACATTACTTTTAAGCTCAAATATATTATATGGTATAAAATTGTGTTAACATTTCAGCCCCTCAAATTGGGCACAGCCGATGTGCATTACCTTGTACGGGAAATTTGAATCCAGTACCCAAACAAATGGGATGGTTATGGACAGCGGAAGATATTCCTGGAATGAAGGTACTTACAGTGAATATATTTGTTTTATTTACTCTCAAATTTTCTGTTTTTTTTTTTTTTACTTTTTTTTTGTTTTTTTTTTTTTTTAGTTTCGTCCCACATGGAAACCAGGTGCAGCTAATAAACATGTTGTAAGATTACTGAAAATAGCAAAGAACCCCGGCGAGGCGTTAGCTAAAAAGAAGAAGAAAGACGTAGGCAAGGGTAAACGGCCTCTGAAGCGCCCTCTTTTGATAGTACACAAGAAGGATGGTGAATACACAATTACTATGGAGACCATGAAGACGTTTACAAAGGCTAGGACCATTAATCAATATCCATATGAAGACAAACCTGTGTTGACTTACACAATAGGAAGAACAGACGAAGAAAACCGTGAGAGGCAGAAGAAGAAGGAACGACAGCATAGACGTCTTGAGAGAGAGCAAAGAGAATTTATACAGAGCACTTTTAGAGATATGTGTAAAGAAATTTGTATGAAAACCTACCAACAGGCACTGGGAATATTACCAGGAATGGAAGATCCTGCATGCCCCTGCTTTCCGGCCCAACCAGATGCAACAAGGGTTAATATGGACGTGTCTTGCTCTTGTTCTGCGAAGAGTTCTGTCGATGAATCTGACACCGATTCAGATGAATGGATAGTAGAATTTACACCGCCAAACGCTACATTTGATCCCACATTTAAACCTAAAAGGGTGGTAAAAGTTGATAATACAAGTCAATACACGTATTTAGATTACCGAGTAAAACTTGTTGATCGGTTTGGTAACCCTGTACCAAGATTCTTTAAAGGTCCTGATGGGAAACAACAATGTAGTGATTTAGGTGGTTTCTGGTCATCCGGTCCCCAAAAGACTTGGTTAGAGATTAATGTTGATGGTTATGTAGCTCCCGATAATAGATGGGCACCAATGTCATTCATAGGTCCAAACGGAGAGCAAGTGGATGCTGAGACTGGTACATTTCAAGCTGCTAATGGAAAATGGCTGGTTGTGGGCATCGATGGTTATATAGATGGCAACGGAAAGTGGCGGTCTTATCCTAGACCTAGAAATGATTTGCTTCCCAAAAAACCGAAAGCTCGTGTTCCACAAGTCAGTAGAAAAGTTGGAGCTCATGATTCCAAGAAAAATCCTAAGAAGACACCGTTCAAGCCATCTGACACAACATGGAGTTGTTTCGGTGATATATCTCCAAAGGAGCTTTCAAAGTTGGGAGTTGTTGGTCATGGCCATGATAAGCAATTACTTTTAGCTACTCTTAGAGAAATGTTAGCACATGGTGATGACATTATCATACCTAAACCTTCTACAGTTCCGAAGTCAAAGAGGAAAAAGCAAGGCAGTCAAGATTACAAATCAAAAACATATTTTCTTGAAAGAACAAAATGTCACCATTCTACACCATCGGATAAGGGTATTATTTCAGTAGATGAGTTTGGAAATAAGAAGTACTTTAAAATGAGAGACTTGAAAAACCCTAGAGCAAAGATGAGGTTGCAAGATTTGAGAGAGCAAGGGATTAGTTTGAGTAGCTTCCACGTACCTTGTTTCCGCTCGTTTATAAGTAGTGAGGCTATGAGGGAACAGCTGCGGGACCGACTCGTGAAATTGGCAACCAAGAATGCCGCGGCCCAAGCTGACTGATGTCATGTCATGAGTATTCATACCTATTTATTGTGGTTTTTATGAGAATTGTTGTGTTTTCTTTATTTATATATAATTATGAAAAATACAGTAAGGACATTTTGGTTAATGTGCTAAGTGAAATTATGTAACGTTTTGTAAATGTAAGAAAAAAGAAATGAAACATGTTTTGTTTGTTTATACTTTGTTTAATTTTGTCTAGGTTTGAAAGTTTAAAACTAATGTATTTCTCGTCGGCTCTTTGCTGGCCACACTCATTCATCATTATCATCATCATTATTAATTGGCATTTACTTTTTACTTTTTACTCTCACATCCTTACTTGATAAGCAAGCACGGATCCCAATTTTGGGCATATGTGTCACCAGGATCCCCTGGGGGATTCAGTTGGGGATCCTGGTGGCCTCACCCGACCCTAACAGCGGAACTATTAGGAGTGTCGTTGCCATTAACGACACTACCAAGCCAATTTTTGATATAATTATATACAGACCAACATACCACCTCATACTGAAAAAATTTTTTTTTGCTCAATGTAAACCCACAGCGGTTTTTTTCCTTTTCCAACAGGAAATGAGGATTTAACATTTTGTTAACACAGAGCTCTGTAGCCAGAATATCTTTTCCATGTATCGGAATGTGTAGGTTTGCGATTGTGTGATTTTGGGATTGACGAATATTGCGTGTCCCATTTCCATACAACTTTGCTTATTTATCCCCTTATTAAGAACGAGTTCCCTAGATTCCCTAGGTGAATCCCAGTAAACTCTTAGGTTCATCAGAATCGCTCAGTAGCATTATGTACAAAAAGCATAATGAACAAAACGCAAAATGAACACAGCCAAGCAAAAGGAAATCCCTTGGATGGTTTATAAAAAAATAGCCTTCACTAGTTATATAATAAAGGCACTGTCTGCTTCAGTCTGTTTATCCGCTAATTTTTTATAAACCGTCCAAATTTCCTTGTGCTTGTGTTCATTTTGAGTTTTGTTCATAATTCTACTGAGCGATAAGAATTCCTTCGGGGAAATGAATATACGAGCTTTTATACTTGCAGTTAAAAGCGTCAAATTCTAGAAACTAATATAACTAGATTACTTAATAAACATCGATGCCTAAGGCCTGCCGCTCACTAGGCAATATTTCAGCCAGACATGCTGCCTAGTGAGCGGTTAACCTGCCCATACAGTCGTCGCATGTTTTTCTGACCAGGATAAAAAAAAACGCGCTGTATAGTGACCGCCACATAACTTGGCAAGATTTTTAACGTAGTGGGAGAAAGTTTGCGCACGTGAGATAAAACTTAAGCAAGTGTACGAAGGAGTGAGCGGGACATGTGCAAGGGCGAACCAATCGCGCGGTCGGATCTATGTTATCTTGCCCCTTTGCCCCGCTTAATACCCAAGCAGATCCAAAAAATGACTTCTGCGCATCTCGCCATTCTTGCCAACTTAGGTGCCGAGAATTATATTAAAAATTCTACCTTCGGTTGTACCACAGCTTTGCAATTCATACAGTTGGACAACGAATGTACTTGCACAGAGCAAGGATGGGGGCTGGCGCGTACATGTTTTTGAGTTGTGAGCGGTGGCGGATTTTCCATATCGTGACAACCCTAGCAATTCCGCGCGTGAGTGGCGGCGTCGGCCGACATCAAAGGCGTTGCCCAACTGTATGGATTGTAAAGCTGTGGTTGTACTGTGTGTGTGTGTCATTTTTTTAACATTTTATTTTGGAATTATTTTATACCGGAATATACCTACACCATAACTACTTATATTTATTCGTCGTGAACCACATAAGTCAACAGGGGAACAAAAGGTCAGTGTACCATTTTATGTGCAGTTACTGGTGCGCTACAAGTAATACGACCTATTCCTTCTAATAAGTCTTCATAAAAAATTTCGATACTAAGTATTAATACCTACTTATATTGCAGCTGACCATTATCTTTAATAAAAATATTTCATGTTTAGGTAAACCCAAGATGGCGCCCTGGTGCGATCAACAAACGACTTCTTGGTATATTGCGACGTGCAGCACTTAAAGAACAGTTACAGGAGAACCTACAACTAACACATAAAAATGCTCCCAAACTAAACAAGATGAATTTTAATAAATCTTCCATAGTTATATCTAAAAAACCCGGTGAATATACTGTTAAAGTCCACAACATATTAGACCTTAATAAGAATAGCAGAACGGAACATTCTCCAATACTTTATAAAATAACTCCAGACAAAAAGAAGAATAACTTCTCAGAGTACGACCTTGTGGATGTAAAATCTGGATTAAAATATGAGTTTGAATCAAAAAAATCCAAACATAATCCTTATACTGAAGAAAGTGATAATAGCACTGAATGCAGTTCTGTTCAGTGGGAAATATATTTTTCTCCACCAATCTCTCATTTCCACTAATTTCGACAGAATTTCTTACTGAGAATTTTATTGGTAAAACGGTCTGAACCTAGTCTTCCGGTCTTTTCAACTTCAAAAGAGCGTTAAGGCTAGATCTTTTTCTGAAATGCTAAGATATTTTTTCCAAGCCTTAGCTTGGAAAAATTAAGAATTTTGCTGTTTTTGATCATAGATCTAAAAGTATGAAATTCCAAATGTTATGTATTCTTGTTATGAATTAAAACAACGTTTTTTAAATTAACCTTTTATTGTTTTATAAATTCATCTATTTATTGTTGTATTTAGCACATCCCATATAACGAGAGATAGTGTTGTGTGAGGTGCTACCCTGAGGTACAATGGGCCCAGACCTTTGTATAGTCCGTGCAATCCTTCGGTTCTGTATATTTTGGTCAAGCAGTCTATTACGCCGGTATAGAGACGTTCATTCTTCGATGTTGCTCCTGTAAATAAAAATACAATAAATAAAATAATAATAAATCAAGAATCTGACGAATTACGGGGTGAGTCTTCTACCCCCAGGGGATCCTGTTGAACTCTTTGGTGCATCTGAATTCCCTCAGGGGATCAACTTGGGATCGACGGATTCTATACACTTGAAAGTTCATTTCCAAATTTGGCCCTGTCGGGAACCGATCCCTGGAGCTCTGCCTTGTTTGTGTTAAGACAAACACCATAACCGCTTGACCAATGAGCAATGACCAATTAAGTTAAGTTTAATCTTTCTTAGGGCCTCTTTCACAAACTACATGTAAAGTGTAGATTAGTTACTTTTAGAAATAATTTTCTGTTATATTGTGAATTATGCACTCAGTTTACTGCATCATTCGATAGCCGTTTTTTTTTTATTATTTTCTATTTAATGTTTGGGACGTTTACCGTACAAACAAAGTTATATCAGCTCCATTATCCCCAGTTACCGGTGACTTTAAATGACAGTGTGGCCTACTTGACGTTTGAGAAAGAGGCGCTTAGTGTAAGCAATTTACCGCTGGAGCAACCCAACACCACAAGCACCAGAGCTGACATGAAACGCACTTTACCCTGAACATAAAGCCTTGTGTTGACTACATCCAGTGGCGTTTCGACAACAATCACGAATATACCGCTAACTACACTCGCTACAAACGACACAGCTGGGGAATCTACATAGCCACGTGCCAAAATATATTCTTTTGTTCTGAAATAACACACATAAAGCTTTAAACATAGAAGACTGTTGAAGCCGTGTCTGTATTTATAAGAGTTTGCGTAAATATTGCCATTTTATATTCCATGATGAATAAAACACATTATTGTGAACACAGAAAATGAAACTCATTTAGGTATATCTATCTATACCTACATATCTACTACTAATATATAAAGCTGAAGTTTGTTTGTTTGTTTGGTCGTACGCGCTAATCTCAGAAACTACTGGTTCCAATTGAATAATTCTTTTTGTGATGGACAGTCCATTTATCGAGGAAGGCTATTATAGGCTATAGAGAAAGCGGACGAAGTCGCTGGCACCAGCTTGTTAAGTACTTATAAAATAAAGTACCTAGCTGTTCACCTGTGTCTGTTCTTTCGCTAATTTATTTTAAACCACACAACTAATTTTAAATTCAGACGCGGAAAGCTTGTGTTATATAATTGAAAATAATTTATCTGATCTGATTAACTAAAAATTTGCGCGTTTAAAAACTAAATAAAAAAATACTTTTCAGTTTATTTTTAGCTACTGAGTATAATATAACAGTTTAAAAAAGTAATGGATTATGATCATTTAACAAATAAATTTCTAACAAATAAAATTGTGAGGGAGTATACGGTTTAAAGAAAATTTGTCGCAAACTTTGATAAATAAGAACACGGCAAAATATTAAAAATCATTTACCCTGATTATAGAGGCGCACTGTGATCACATCGAATGGACACATTGCTAGGGATAATATAACGCCGCTTAGTGAACTAGCGGTGAACGCCAGCAAAACTGGTGAACTTTTGGAATCAATTATTCCGTTTTTTATTAACATTTCTTTTGCGCTGCGAAGAAATAACAATCGGTGAAATAATTACTTATATAATTATATTACATATTATGTTAAATCTATACTAATACAAACTACACGCTACCGGCTTCGCCCGGGTTCAAAATAAAAATTATCCTATCTTTTAATATATGTGTCGTTCATTGTAAAAGTGGTGTAACTCCCTATTATTAAAACCATCTTTTCTTGCCTAATGGTATCACATTTAGTCATAACTTTCAGTATAAAAGTGAAGTAACTCCAATAGTTGCATTAAAATCCCATAGATGAAAACAATGAATGAATGCTTATATTTTTTTTCCTACACTATAATTCGCAAAAAGCTCGTTATTCTAAAATTCAGTTACAAGGAGATAGTTCACTTTTACAATGAACGACACATATATAGATATAGACAAGCCTTTTTTTATCACTTCTTTTTTGGGGGCACGCTAATTCTCAAAACTTGTAAGTCCATAATTTTTTGTACCCCACTCCCCATTCCTTGCCACTGTGTTTTGAGGAAAAAATGAAGTAAATTATTTTTTTATTCTTTAAAAACATAATATCTTTGGAAATAAAACCTGAATTTATATTTAGGTTGAGTAACAAAATAAAAAAGTTACTCCTTTGGGGGCACTGCGTTGCGTGCCCCCGCGTACCCCCACAAAATAAGCCCTGGATATAGATAATAGGATGTATCCTCTTCAGTTTCTTACGTTGTATAAGAAGTGAGCTGAGCCGCGCTGCCAATAGCCAACCTTGTACAAGTCGCGTTCACGCCTGCAAAGTATCCCTTCAAGCCCTCCGTTTTATATATTTTATAGCACCCATCCCACATGCCTGCAAACATAATGTGTAACTTAGAGAATAGTGCATCTGTTCCTAATATTTTCAATCTAATATAACCACTTTTTATGAACCAAATTAAGGTAATGAGCGTAAGGTGTGTATTATGTATTTGGAAAATATGCGGAGGTACGAGGAGACACTAACATAAAAAATTAGTTCCGGGGCCCCGGTCACATCGGTGCTACCTTTAGGTATTGGGCCCACGTGTACTCGTGGTATCATTGCAAAAGCTTAGTTAGTTTAACACACAGATAATATTAATTTCCTACAGCTAAAATAAAATCAATTTACATTATGTTGACAAAATCAAAAATCAAAATTAAAATATTTATTTATTGCTAAGACTAAGCAGTGGTATCACGAGTACCTACACAGGTTTACAATGGACCAGGCACGAATACTTAATTAAATATAACGACAAAATACTTACAATAGTTACTTAACAATATGTAATTATATATCAATCAATACTAATAATAAATCTGTAAAGGTTGGTCATGGAGTAAGTTACTTTGTTTTCAGAGATATCGAGTTTATAGGCTCTATACATGATACTGAAACTAAATTGACGATTTTTAGATTTTTTTTCTGTATGTATGTATGTATGTTCCTCCATAACTCTTAAACGAATTAACTGATTTTCATGAAACTTGGTACATAAACATTTAGACGTACAGGACACAGGATAAGCTACTTTTTTTCTTTTTCAACGAGGACGAAGTCGCGGGCGCCTGCTAGTACATAATAACATTGTTTATCTCATTTGATACCTTTATAACTGTGTTGCCTTCCCACAGCTATACTCGGATGCGCTGATGCTTGGATTCTGGTTTTCACAACAAATGCAGGGTTCGCAACCACACCGCTCAAAACTCCACTTAAACTTGACCAGAGCATCGCCTTTTCTGTTCTCAACTCGCCGTTTTTGTTTCTTGTCCAACCTTGCACTTCAGCGATGTGGTACACGCCTAATCTGATACAAAATTATTAATAATGCTTCAGGTTATTATGAAGTCTCTGATTAATTATTTATTGAAACGATAGTGAAGCCTGGATTTTAATGATTAAGAGCTCATAGTTACTATGTTTCCATCTCCATCCATCCATAATATAATAGTAGTTTTTCCGATCTCTTTCTGGAAAGACGTCATTGAAACGGAAAAACATCAGAAAAGGGTATTTTTTGCCTAGTTTGTTTAGATTAGGCTAAGTTCAGATGACCGCGCGGTACAAGCTCAAACTAAGCAGTGTTCCTTGTCTAAATAACACGCGCGGTCATGTGTTTCAGGCCTTAATATTTAAACTTTAATTTTAAAAAGTATTTTATTCAAAATGATAACTGCGCGAATTAATTAATATGGTTAAAAATAATAATTAAATTATTTTAAATTTAAAAATCAAATCGATTAGTAAAGTGCGATTACGAGTATTAGGTACCTTACTGAATTCATGACAAATCCAAGCACCATTGCAGGTGCCAGCCCTTTTTGGAGTGCCATCGCCCCGTCAGTCTTCGCTATGACATATAGCGCGTGCAAAATGCCCCTGTAGCGAACATTATGTTCGTTGCGCGCGCGCAGCTCCCCTTGTAACTGCATCCGCGTTTTCACTACATCCATTGGATTAGTGAATATTGTCGCACCAGCGCCGGCTAGACCACCGATTATAAAATCCATTTAGGTAAGGTATCTGGTGAAGAAGATGGAGTACTATTTTTATCATCATCTCCAAAATAGGCGCAGGACGTCCAAACATAGGCCTGCCCCATAATTTTTAAATAGGACCGGTCTGAAGCAGCCTAGGTCGTCTCTTAACCTTGTGGCCCGAGAAATGGTAAATATTTCCCGGGTAGATATTTGGGGCAAGCTGAAAACTTGTCCTATAACTTCTATAATACAGAACTACAGATTTGGCTGGGGAGTAGTGGGGCTAAATCAACCCTTATATTTTCTTTCTCCTGACAGGTAGAGTCCCACCAAAATTATCACACACACGTGTGAGACACGTAAGACACGTGTGTTGTAGCGTTTTGGTGCGTTATTGTCCATTACCGCTGTGCATCTGAACCTGCTATTGCTTGTAGGTATGCGACTGTCACTTTTTTTATCTTGATTTTTCTGTGAATTATGTACACAAACTTTTCTCGTTAATTGCACTTTCTATGTAAAACTTTAAAGGTGGTATGTACCTATACTGCGCTTCTGTCTGTTCTCCGCTAACTTCTTCTAAACCAACCAACGAATTTATATATATACGGTTTGCACTAATGGAAAGAGCGGTAAACGAGGAAGGGTTGTGGATATAATTTACAAAAAAATACATATGTGAGAAGACGGGGACGGGTCGCTAGTTATTTATTATATTTTAAAGATATTCTTAAGAAGCACTCACAAATAAATAAATGGTAAAATGTGTTTGCAGTATACATATGACATTCTTTCATTATTTCTAAGTTAAAAACTGACATCAAGAATTACTTTATATTCTTAAAACATAAAATTGTAAATAATCAAATAAGACATGAAATTGTTGATTTGTGCATATTATATTCTTTGATTTGTGCCATGTCAGTTGGTCCATAAGTCCATCGTGCTATCAAATTTATTAGCATTACTCTATGGTATAACTTATTATAACTACATGAAGGTTTTGTATGTTGCAATAGTTTCAAAAGCAGAGGTATCGATTGAAATCTATCAGTTTTGTAAATCTCAGGACCAGAAAAAATCCCATGTCGTGGATGGTCCCAACCATATGCATTTTATACGGTTTTATTTTTCAAAATTTTCTTTTAATAATGTTTTTTAAAACATTTATATTCATGACAACAATTATAATTACGACAACTATTATAAAAATATTTGTTTCTTTATATATGTAATAATTAATTATTTCCGCAGTTATTTAGTATTGCCTTTAATTAAAAAAAAAAACAGTGTTAATTACCTATTATTCAAGCTAACCTCGCTAAAAATACAAATTTAAAATATCAAATATATTTTTCTCAATGAAAACTCGTCAAAATTCTTCTCAATGAAAACTTGTTTTATACTTAGTATTGAGGAAAATAATATATTCATAAAACATGATAATTACAATCCCACTTACCGGTTATCTAATATTGACATTGTATGCTTTGTAGGTACTCATATGCTATTAAAAGCGATTTATAGAACAATTACTAAGTAATTTGACTAACCTTTTCCACTAATGTTTTAATTGGAACTGTTGCTTTTAGATTATTTGTACACACTTGAACGGAGCACCCATAACAACACTACATCATGTACACATACTAACTACACGACTCGTTTGATTGTATTTTTAGCAGCACATTCGTTTAGTTATCTTTTACACTACGTTTAGTGTGACGTAACATATGTATGGTATGACTATTGGTTAGTTTGGAGGACAATCACGCGCATACAATTTTATTGATTTAAGATTAATAATAATGAAAGTAAATTTTAACCGCCGGTTTCCCCAATATGTAGGTATACTTAAGGGTACTTATGTAGGGTCGCCCCAATTGGCGACCTGCTTCCGGTTTTGCACTTATGAAATTTTTCTTCTGCAAATTATATTAAACCTTCCTCGTTTGTCGTTCTTTCCATAAGGGAGAATCGTATTAAAATCCTTTGCGTTGTACAGAAAGAAGCTAGCGAAGAAACAGACGGACATAGACTTTATTTTTATAATATTATTACAAGCGCCCGCCCTTGGCTTATGCACCTTCATTGTAAATTTTACCTACGTAATTGTACCTACGTTGTAAATTTTCAAGTTCAATATGTATATAAGGTATGTCAATCCTTACTAATCATCAATACTAATAATAAATCTGTAAGGGTTGGTCATGGAGTAATTTACTTTGTTTTCAGAGATATCGTGTTTATAGGCTCTAAACATGATACTGAAACTAAATTGACCATTTTTAGAATTTTTTTCTGTATGTATGTATGTATGTATGTATGTTCCTCTATAACTCTTAAACGAATTAACTGATTTTGATGAAACTTGGTAGATAAACATTTACACGTACGGGACACAAGATAGGCTACTTTTTCTTTTTCAACGCGGACGAAGTCGCGGGCGACAGCTAGTTTTTATAATATTATTACAAGCGCCCTTGGCTTACGCACCTTCATTTACCTACGTTGTAAATTTTCAAGTTCAATATGTATATAAGGTATGTCAATCCTTACTAATATTATAAATGTGAATGTGAGTTTGTTTGTTACGCTTTCACGCAAAAACTACTGAACTGATCACCATGAAATTTTACATACACGTTGACACCAGAAAGGACATGGGGTACCTTTCATAGTTCAACGCGGACGAAGTCGCGGGCACCAGCTAGTAGTTCATATAGTAATTGGACAATTTTTGATGTAATATACTTAGGTTTTTTTTTTCTTTCCAAGAAAAGTTGAAAAAGTAATTCCGAAGCTTTTCACCAGGATTATTCATAACGTAAAGGTACCACTCATTAATGAATCAGCCATTTGGTGTGAGGCACGATGAATATACCTCTCGCTAAGTAAGCAAATGAATTACGGCTATCGTATAAATCAACGCCAGTGTAACTGATTCATGATTTGGACTGGAATTATGTATACTGGAAGTGGTCGCCACGCCATAGAAGAAGTCTGAACGTAGGCGAGCTTTTGAGCTTTGTCTTCTAATGTACTTATCAGTTAACTTCCCAAATGATACATCCATCAAGACACTACAATTTATTGACTTCCGAGTGTGAAAGAAATATTAAGAAACAGGAGAACTGGATCTATGATTATTATTATTTTTTAAATTTTATACCGGCTTAAATCAACAATATAATCAATAGCACAATTTGATTGCATCTGATTAAACCTTAAGTATTCTTAATATGTCTTATATATTGGCTAATATATTTGTAGCTACCATACCAAGGTCATGGATAAATAAAACACGTAACCACTAACGGTTTAAATATGGGAACATATAGCCCTGAGAAGAGCTGTTGTTATTAGAAATTAAAGCGTATTCTTTTTTCACATCATATTAAATATCACTCCACTGGATAAATCACTGGATCCACGACAGAGGACGCTTTAGTCGCAGTCGTCGCTCACAGCCATCTTCATTCTTGAACGTGTTGTCGTCGAGTTGTTTCTTGCGCGGCGCCCAGCGAAGCAAAAAGACTGAGGGCAAATGCGCGGCTATTTTTATAGGCTCGGCACCTGAGAGTGGGGAGCACTCAACGTACTTGCGCGCGACACATGAGCGAGACAACAACATCAACCGCTTCTCTTACACACACACACATACAAGTGTAAAAACCATATATAAGTAGGGCAATTTTCTCAATAAAATTATTCCATCCTGAAATTTCAACGGAGTTATTATTGGAAACCTACAATCTCCAAATATTTATTTATTAAAAGAAAAACGAGGAGAATATCGTTTAAAACATGTTTTGTAAGACATTTTGACGGTCAATTTGATAGTAGGATTAAAAATGAGTTATTAGGAAGAGATAGGGTAATGGAGGATAGGGAAAGGGATAGAGGATAGATATATAGGGGTAAAAGGAATGGGATTACCTAGCGAGCAAGAAGTTTTCAGGGATTACCTATATATTAGTGAATAGTACCTACATTTTTCCTTAATGATGTGTCTCTTCTAGTTCGCTTACATCTTTTAACCTTGACCTTTAGATTTGACCTCGCATGAATGAAAGTGACCTTTGTTGCTTGGACTTAGCCCAAGTCAACTGGGAAATATTAATTTCGTTCTTAGTAAGCTATTTGGTATCAACGAATATTTAGCTAATACCACGTGTATACAAACTAATCCATACGAGTCCGTACTAACATTAGAAACTAGCTCTTGCACGCGACTTCGCCCGCGTAACTTTGACAAATTATATATTAAAAACCTTCCTCGAGAACCACTCTATCCATTGGTAAAAACAGCGTGAAAATCGGTTCAGTAGTTTTTGAGTTTATCGCGAACAGACAGACAGACGCGGCTGAGGACTTTGTTTTATAATATGTAGTGATGATGTGAAAGTAACTCTGTCTGTCTGTCTGCTACCTTTTCACGCATCAACTACTCAAAAGATCATCACGAAATTTTGTCAGGGATAAAAGAAATAACATAGGGCACCTTTCATCCAGAAAATAAGTAGGTACTGTTCCCGAGTCATCGTCTAAAAATATAAAGAATTGGGCGCCACTGTCGCTTGGCGGCGCCACCATCGTCACAGCGATAACGATTTCAGGGGCCCTAGACAAAGTGCCATTTTAAAAACGATAACGAAGTTCGATAGAATAAATGTATGGGAAGTATCACGTGATTTAGCGACGGCATATGTTAATCCCATACATTTTATTTTTAGCGAATCGAATCGAATGCGAATCGAATGCCATTTATCTAGGGCCCCAGTGACCCTAGCCAAGAACAATAAACGTAAAGTCGTAAACGTTGCGTAAACGCAACGCTCAGGCTTACAACAACCAATCACATTTCTCTTGTAGCGCACCGTTTACGCAACGTTTACGACGTTGTGTATTTACGAAACGATAGAAAATAAAGCCCAATGCTTGGTCAAAATTTTATGTGGGCGTTACAACAACCAATCACCGGGCTTTATTTTCTATCGTTACGTAAATACACAACGCTCCCGTTTGCTCTCGTTGCTCATGGCTAGGGGCCCTGGGGCCCTAGCCAAGAACAAACGTACATTCGTAAACGTTGCGTAAACGCTACGCTACAAGAGAAATAAAGCCCGGTGATTGGTTGTTGTAAGCCTGAGCGTTGCGTTTACGCAACGTTTACGACTTTACGTTTGTTCTTGGCTAGGGCCCCTGGTGTTATTACTCAAATATTTTCTGTTTCGACGCGGACGAAGTCGCGGCCACCAGCTAGTTACTAATAAGTACTGATTATATGAAATAACAGCAGCTGCTGAAGCTGTTCGGTAAATAGGTATCTAAGTGAAAGCTACCTACCTATTAAACACTTTGTCTTTGCTTTGCTTCAGGTTAACAGATGTAGATACTAATATTGTGGGTCTTCTTCTTCTTAGCGTGCCACTTCTCTACGAAGGTTGGCGACCATCATGGCTATTCTGACCTTGGAAGCTGCTGCGCGAAAGAGGGAGCGAGTGCTCAATCCGAACCATTCTCTTAAATTCTTCAGCCAGGATGTCTTTCTTCTATGGTGGGGTACTTCTATTTCTAATATTGTGGGTACTTGAATACAAACAAAGTTATAAATTCACTATGTTGCACCAATTACTTCTCCAGTAACGCATTATAGCATTTATTCGCATACATTTACGACATTTATTAGCATTTATCGAGCCCGTCGTACGAGTGGTCGTTTCAGAGATCCCCCAATTTCCGAATGGGTCAACTTTCGGTATGAACTTTTCAAAGTTTGCTCTGGTCTGGCTCTGAAAAGTAGAGTCACTTCTTTTCAGGGTCGTTTTCAGACTTTAGACTACTTTTAACGATCCCCTTACAGAAGACTGACGTAAAATAATTACCATCCAATTAAAATTTACTAAAGAAATTAGTTTTTTTGAGACTTGTTATTTAAAACGATTTTATAATTTTCTTTTTTTATGTTTTCCTTAGGAAACTACTACTCTCGATCAATCTCGACCGGTGAAGCTTAATTTCAAATAAATTGTTTGTTCCTTTCTCTTTCTATTTGACCCACATAACAATAAAAATTAGGCCACTACTAAAACCGATTTTCTGTTTGAACTGATATTATGTCCTCGACACGTGTAGGTTTCTATCTATATATACTTATTATATATGTCTATTCTATCTATATAATACTAAACTGGTTGTTAAAGTTTTATACATGTAAGAAAGAAAGTCTATGAAACATTATAGAAACAAAATTCAAGAATACCTGAATTAATAATTGAAAATATTATAAAACGAGCAAGCGGTATTACTTTTGTAACCGTTCCATTAAAAAACTACTTAAAACGAATTTTCTCGAAGATAAGACCCTGACAGATCGATTTCTAGACCTAAAAAACTCCTAACCCTAGATTTTCGTCAAGTTGGTTAGAGCCGTTTGCGAGATAAGTAATCGTGGCATACAAGAATTCCTCGTTTAGTATTATAAGATAAGATATATAACTCTAGCAATAGTACGCCTGCGTGACCAAGATTTCATACAATCGCTGTCAATGGTTAATGTTAATGGGAGACATAAATTGTGAATTAATAATGAAATAAGACTGTGACCCCTTTTCTAATTTAGTACTGTTCTTAAAAAAAACAACTTCTTTTATATATGGATTCACTTTTCGAAAGACCTGACATTAGTTTCACTGTTTCAGTATCTTTAGGCGCGTTGGGCATTTTTGAGATGGGAAAAAAAACCATTGAAATCGCGACATTGTTGCCGTAACCGACACCTCTGTATATAAGTGTATATAAGTATACACAAACACATGCATGTTGGCATTTTTTGAGATGGAAAAAAACCATTGTAGGTTCAAAACCATTGACAATTCAAAAAATATGTAGGTAATTGTTGGGGTTGTATATATGTGAACTACACCCAAGTTTGGGTTGTCGGTGATATTTCATCGGCTCTTGCAAACCAGAAAGCGGTATAGTCATTGGGTTCAATTATTTCTAGATACCATTTAACCACTTACTTAACATAAAATTACGCAAACCGCCATTTCTCATAATTTAAAATTGACTTCAGATTGTTTTTAACGTTATTATCCCACACTGTTTCGTTATTTTTGAAGTTAAACGTCTAAGTTAAATGAAGGTTGATTTAAATTATTACTAAGTATGGATATCAATTTTAAATTTATAATACTTTGTTTTAGTTATTTAAAAAATTTGCCATTACAAAGTTAGCATTGTTTAATTTAATATTGAATTATTAATTATAAAATTTAACCTCAATACGTACGTCTTGAAAGTATTTTAAAATATAATTTTAGTGGATAATTTCCTAGCAAAGAAACATGAAACAGAGGTTGTTTCCTATTATTATTAATGTGGCATAAGTACCTCGTTAGTGAACTCCTCAGTATATTGTCTACCTTGACGGCTTACAATCAATAACTAGAAATTATTTGATGGCGAAGTTGTCTTATGAACATTTTTAAAAAATATATTTTAGTGTATTTACGAAAAAAGTGACAAATTTTTTGAAAGATATTTAATTAAATAATTGTACACATGTTTAATTTTTCTTTTTGTACCTACTATATCTATCTTATAAAAACCCAGGCATAAACTTTTTTACAGTTAATTCAAAATTTTCAACGTGTTTGATCACGAAGGCTGTTTATGAATGAATGCTTTTAGTTTTTTACCCGTGGCAAATTAGCTATTATGAGTATAAAATGAGTAGGTTAAATAGTTTTTAGTCAATTTGATCAATTGTTTGTTAAAGAAATGTAAATATAGGTTATTACAAAGGAGTTCTAAAAATATGAAAATCATTGTAGCCTTTTTATAAGGCGAAGCGTGTACAAATCGATAGGTATCTATTCAATTGCCTACAATAAAATATCAAGTTTCAATTCCATTGCTGTAGGCGACAGACGCAAGTTGACGACAAACACATTTTTGTAGGCATTACCAACTCGAAGGTCATCCTGATCGATGGACTCACCATAATGACTGTCATTATATTCCACCCCTCTGGCTAGCCTTCACACGTAACACCGTGAACACAACGGAAAAAATGTGAGATACTATTATAATTTAACTCATTTCCTAAACTTTTCAAATGACTTAAAAAAATTAAAAAGAATTTGTCAGTCAAAGTGACATTCGGTTGTATATTGAAAAGAATATTCATATTAATTTATATTATATGGTGTTAAGAATCGTCACGTGCGTCTATGCAGCTGTGTGTGAGGTACGGTGGTCAGAGGGTGGCCATCGCGCGTGAGCTGTTCGATAAGTGGTCAGAGAGGGGCCACCACGCCACCCAAGGTCGCCGGCGGTTGTCGGCGGGCAGACGCCCGCCTCAATGGACGCCCCATGTTGCCCGGACCGCTCGCCCCGCTAGATCATAAAAAAACGCGGGCACTTACAACTATTTACGCGCCGCGAAAACCGAAAACAAGAAAAAACAAAACCGCACAGTCGAGAATGCTCGATAACAACCTGCCCGTCAAATCTGGACTTTCACCGTTCCATCCGCTGCCAGCTATCGGTCAAAAGATTGATAAAGAGACAAAAACAAAGCTAATAGTTTTCGATTTGAATGAAAATGAAACTAGAAAGAGTCTGGACGTTCGCACGCCAGTGTTACAAGACATACTCAAACCGCTGACTCCCTTAAGGATACAGGGGTTTGCGAGAAAGAATTCATTGGACTTGGAATTGAAGAAGAAACCTCAGCAGCTTCTCAGAGAGAACACTTATGACGTGATCGAGCCTGTGTATGTGAATGCGGCAAAGTTTAAAAAGGATTTATCGCTGTCGAGAAGAGTTTTGATTCCAGCAGTTAATTCAGATCCTGAAACCAATGAGACTAAAGTGTCGCCAAAGACGAGGTTCAAAAAAGCTGCGTTACAAGTGGCGAAGCTATCGTCGGTGCCGGAAACAGGAAAATTATTGTGTTTGAGAGAAAGGGAAACATTCAACATATGCAGCGACGAAGCTCAATCATCATGTAGGCTCCAAGCGTTACCGCGAAGTCCAACACAAAAGCTGTCAAAGCTGTCCGAAATTTTCCAGAGCCTAGAAATGAAAGGGAGGCAAAAAGATAAGATGAAAAAAGAAAACAGTTGGTTCTAGATTAAGGAAATGTGTGATTTTTCAATTACCTACCTATTTTATATGCGAAAGATTTAATAAAAAATAAACTACAATAAAATGTTTTGTGATATCTTAATGTGTTAAGAGTTAGTTCTTTATATTTTTCGTGAAAACATAACAGAAGAACGTAATAATTTATATTGCTCAAAGAGTTAATGTCTAATAAAGTTTGGCAAAGAGTTTCTATGAAGTTGTTTTTTTGTTAGCTATTGCTATTCAACGTTATCGGTTTGAAAGCACGTAACGCACTTTCTAGGAAATGCGTAGAATAAATGTCACGACCTTGAATAAGTTTTCAGCGTCAACAAGTGGGCTTTATTCGAAAGAACCATTTCTAAAAATATAAAATTGATTTTAATATGTATCTAAGTACGCAATATATACCTAATTTACGATATATACCTACTTGCAAGTACCAGTTAAGCCTGTCTGCCGATCATATTATAAATTGTTTCAGTCTTTTAATAATATAATAAAAACTTTTTAACAAAAAAAATTAAACCGCCGAAAAAACTGAAAAGCAAAAAATAATAAACATTTTTTATTTACCTTTAATAACTAAGTTTTTAAACTAATGTAAGTATAGTCGGCGCTGGAGATTTCACGTGGCATTGTTAATTTGATTTGTTTATTTTTTTTTAAAACGTTATTACTTTAAAAAAGTTGTTAATCTTTGTTCATTGATTGTTTGGCGCCGACTCAAAATTACTTATACATTAACTTGAAAAAAGAAAAACAAGTTTCTTGGTATGAAAATTCACGCAATTATTTAGTCAGCTTAGCTGTGATAAAATGGCATACAAAAGTATCGATTAGGTAAATTTAAAAGCATTTTAATTGGAGCAATGTGTGCAACTCGTCGACTGATGATAGGTATAACGTGTCTGCCCTTCCTGTCACGCGATTTATCAGTGATCGGTGCATCGTGACAATCATGACCCAGTTGCCAATGTTTGCATAGCCTCTCACGCAAAAATATGTTTTTAAAATTATTTTGAAACTTAAAATTTCAACGACTATATACTATAGACAGCACTTATGGCCAAATGTATCGAACAGTCGGCTGCATACGCGAGAGAGCAGGTTCGAATACAGACGTGGGCGTGCATTTTTAAGATTTTTTTTGGCATTGGGACGTATTATAGATAGGTATCTGAATTATCTGATAAAAACTATAAATATTATAATAATAGTTGGCTCTTCTCGGCCATATTGATTTAATTACTTCAAAATTAAAATTATTTCTACTAAGGGCCTCTTTCACAAACTACATGTAAAGTGTTGATTAGTTACTTTTAGAAATCATTTTCTGTTATATTGAATTATGCACACGGTTTACTGCATAATTCGATAGCCGATTTTTTATTATTATTTTCTATTTAATGTTTGGGACGTTTACCGTACAAACAAAGGTATAACAGCTCCATTATCCCCGGTTACCGGTGACTTGAAATGACAGTTTGGCCTAATTGACGTTTGAGAAAGAGGCGCTAAGACTTCGCTAATTAATTACTAATTAAAACTAAAGGCCAATTAAAAATTAGTAGTAATTATCGCTAAAAAGGGATTGCTTTCGATGAAATGATTATGTAAAAAAATGTCGATTCGACATAACTTCTGTGTTATAAAAAAAAACCCATAAAATTTTCTGTTTTCAGTCTTTATTTAATATTATTTTTACATAACACATATGTGTTTACCACTTATTTCATTTATACATATTATTATAATACATAAATATACAGTAATACTCATTGTTCATGTTCATTTTGCATTAAGCAATGGAAATTAAGTAGTTACAATTAACTGGCTTCGCATGGATGCAATGCACAACCCTTCTGGTAACTTTTTAAAAATTCATTTTTTTTTAAATTAGGTAGCATTTAAATTTATTTTTTTGAGATTAACACTAACTGATTTGAGTGTCAATCTATTCACAGAACATGTACCCGAAAATCATGACAGAGTGATGTGCCGGATATCCATATCCATATCCGAGGGAGAAGAAAGATATGGTATCCGTATCTTTTACCTTATTAATTTTTAATTCATAGCTGAAATTGTACATATGGATGATTAGGTAGCAATGAAAAATTATTAAATTCCATTGAGATTATTAACATTAATATTAATTATAATGCAAGTGTCAAGTAGCGGGTGTCAACTATCGTTTCAAGGTCACGCGCACCGACACCGATTGAGTAAGAAAGTTAAGATCCGTATCCGCGGATCTTGACACCAAATATCCGTATCCATATCCGTGGACCTTGGCACCAAATATCAGTATCCGCGGATCTTGACACCAAATATCCGTATCCGTATCCGCGGACCTTGGCACTAAATATCCGTATCCGTATGAGCGGATCTTGGCACCAAATATCCATATACGTATCCGCGGATCTTGGCACAAAATATCCGTATCCGTGAATCTACATTTTTAACGATCCAGCACACCACTAGACAGAAGCCTATTCGAATAGCCTAGCTGTTCCTATGTTATACACCACGAGGTAGCCCCTTGCCACCTCCCCCTCCTCCTCCTTGCAACTTCGCTATCTCCTCTTTGAATATAGCCACAGTTTCTTTTGCTAGTTGCAACTTCTTTTTGAGATCAGCAATTTCTCCTTTCACTTTCGCTTGCGCTCCGAGAATCTTTTCTAATGTTTTTTCCTTTTTATCTTCAACTGTAAATTAAAATAAATTATTATCACGTGTATAAAATTGAAAATTTTAATCATTTATTTTAATATAATAAAAAAGCTCCGACGCACGACTGGAGTTTACTCCTTACGAATGATTATAAAATACATAATAAAAATTATAAAAACCATCTTTGTTCGCAAGGATGTATTATGTAACATATTCTAGTTTCAGAGATTAATTTAGTTTCAGTATCATGTAGAGAGCATATAAACACGATAACTCTGAAAACAAAGTAACTTACCAACCCTTAATGATTTATTATTAGTATTAGTATTGCTTGATATTTTATAACATTAACATCCTCTAATATAAAAAAAAAAAAACTTATTTATCCACATTCATGAGTATTAAAATTCTTAAACAATACTTACAGTCTGTGTCATGGTTCCAAGATCCATTGGTGAGGGGTTTGACATTTGTCAGAAGATGTTGCATCAATTGTGTGGGCTCTTGGAACACAATCTCCTCGTATGACTCACTCACTAAGGCCCTCCCCACTGTAGGTGGCGCACACTCAGTCATGGGTGATTGGAACAGTTTCAGGATATGGTACAGTGTTACCTGAAATGTGTAAATATAAGCAAACCATACATTTGTGTAGTTAGTATCACATTGGATGAATAAAAAAAAAAAACAGAACTATTTATTAACTCTTAAGCCTAGACTCAAATAAAATTTTTAAGATGGCTCTGGTTTCACAGTCATTTGGGCAACCCATCTGGTAGCAGTAACTACCCCCTTACAGAAGCATGTATGCTGTTAGTAAGGGATGCCAGAGCCCATTCCTTCCAAATCCTTTATCTTTATCCTACTATGGAAGGCAGCTCATTTACATTGCTTACATTATAGGTGACAGTAGCCACCTACCATAAGTGAACCATTCACCAGTTTTTCAACCTTATTATAATAACAATCACAAGTGAGTAATGGGGTGCTAGCCCTATTAAGGATCCCTTCCCTGTCCCTGTCCCGAGTATGTGGGATTCCTGTCCCGAGATGGTAGTGGGGTAGACCCACCGGCCTGGGGACAAACTGGTGAATTATGTTGGACTCTTGCCCCGAGATGGTATTGGGGAAGACCTACCGACTAAACCTCTTGACGTCCTCTGCATCCGCTATAGACAAAGTTGCCCTGTTAAGGATCCTAAGGTTGTTACTTAGCAAGTGAAAGTATTTCTATACTTCAAAGTAAATATATATATATATTGGTATTCTACAGTTATTATCTTTATAACAAAGTTATAAAATAAATAGCCTATGTTACTCACTCATAATGTAGGCCCAGTAGATTTTGAGTTTATTTATTACAAACATATAAAAATACAAAACTTCTCTCTTTTTAATATTAGTATAGATATATGGCTAAGAAAGAAAAGTTACAACTATAAATTAATACTTACAGGTCTTTCGTTAGGGTCATGGAAGTAAATTTTGATGACAATCTCAAACTCTCCCCAACCTGTCTCCGTCAGTTCATACGGGGGTTTGGTGACAATGCGGTTTGGATTAGCATAGCTCTCGTGAAGTTTAAAGTGAACCTTTTTTACATACGCCAACATATCTTCATTTGCATAAGGTTTAACGTAAACAGTCCATTGATGGGTGTGTCCGTCTTCTTCGCGCTTTTTACCGAAATATCGTGCTATATTGCCATACACTATAGGTTTTACTATTACTAAACCCTGAAAAACAATTATGAGAATATGTCAATTTCTTTTTACTGCACTTAAAGAAAGAAAGAAAAATGTTTATTATTTTATAATTTATGTTATGCCCTAAATATGATCATTAGTAGACGTATTTTGTTTGTGATTTGTGGAGTAGACGAAAATACTACACAATAAAAATATTTATAAACATAAATAAAAATCTTCTACAGATTTCTTAAAAATTGATAGTATAAATTCAATTATTTGAAGACAAATTTACCTTAATTCGACCACCTGAATCAGGTCCAAAATCTGTTGGTAAACTCATGTTTATAATAATATTCTCTAGCGAGTTTACTTCGGCGGCTGTTAGATAATATTATAATCCACAGATTTAAATGAATTTTTTTTTTAACCATGCAATTACGTTTTTGTAAACAAAATTTAAAATTAATTAAAAACAAACTATATCCCCCATCAGATCTTGTCACTTACTTAAGTAAAAGGCTAAAAGGTCTCCTTGCACAGAACAAAAAATTGCGAGCTGTCAATGTCATGTCACTGCAATGACAATGACGCATCAACAGTTGCTTGTCTGTGGTTGGACTATGTTATATAAACCACAGAATATATAATAGTATAAAAAGTTACAATATAATTTTATTTGATGTAAATTAGATTTTGTGGTCAATGGAAAAGGTTTTCATAGAACATCTGCGTCGTAGATAAAGAATAACAAGGTTATATCATATGTTACCGCCATAACAGCGGATTAGTACCTAAGTTGAAGTAGCAGGGGGCAGGACACATAGCAGGTAACGGAAAACCGACGGCCGCTGAGGCTGGAACCGAGTGGAGGTCACGAACCGGCAAGCGCAGCGTTTTTTTTTTTTTGACGAGGAGAAATCCTTTTATTGATCCCCTACCTAGGCGGTAGGGGTATGTGGGGGTTGACCAGCATACTCCGCGTGCACACGTTGCAGGCAGAACTGGTTCCTACCCACTAAAACTCCCCGGTGCCTCCTTGCCCATTGAATGGGGGGTGGACGGACGGGCTCTGTTAAGACAATTGCTCCGACCCACCCCACACGGGCGAGCAGTAAACGTCCTACGATTGTGATGATGGCTGCAGTATAGCATTTCATGTAAATTTATGTATTGTGAATGAATAAAATAAAAATATATTTGTTGTTTTTATTTTTTATTTTTAGCAGGCAAGTGAACAATGGTCCATCTTGCTCTTTTCCTTACATTCAAGTAACAATAATAAAATTATTAAGTATATTACATTAAATCTAACTAATTAATATTATTACGAACCTAACAGCTCAGAGTATAATGAGCACATATTCGGGACATCCACAACATTTACAACTGTTGATAAAATGGGCTATATTCTCATTTGACTGGGGTTAGCGAATTAGGCCAGGGTTTGATGCTCTAATAATTTTTAACTTAGACTACAATACTTTGAATCGGGATCTTATCTGAATGCAGCACAGCCCTAAATCAACAGCCAATAGATCGATAGCCATCATTAGAACTTATGATCAGAACGCGAGTGTTCAGCGTCGGCGAGTAACGGATCATTCTCTTCCTCGAGCCTGGATGACCTCGAGCCGTGTCTAGATGCAACTCTCTGGGTAAATGTGAGGACATTGGGTACAAACGCCCCACACGGGGTCGCTGGGGCAGAGCGAGACGAGCCTCGAGTCCCGGGGGATATTCTAGAAGCTCTCGCTGGATACGCCACTGACAGCGGCATATATAAGCTCGATTTCCTTGCTTTGAGCGCTTTTTTCACGTTTTCCAACCGTCGATGACGTCTTTCATCCATCGCTCGTCGTAACGTCGATTCCCTGGAGGTCTGCGTTGGGCTGGTTGGTTGGGGAGGCGACTCACAAGCTCCTAACGCTTCTGGTGACGGCATGAAGAGATGTCTCAAGCCGAAGGGTTCTCTTTCGTACTGAGTGTCGTCGTTGCTAGAGGGAGACCGAAGGGTAGGTGGAGATGAACCGAGGCGCGGCTTGCAGCTACCATCGCAGTACAGCTCGCAGTCAATTAACTCCAGTTCAAGGTCAAACGCGGGATCCTGCTGGTAAATGATACTTATAATTAACACCAATGTAATAATACAATAAGAAATACATATATCTAAAGTAGGTTAAGATTTTTTTTAGCTCTTTTGGTTAAACACGACAACCATAATCCAGTCTTCGCGATTTGCTACTATACTAATTATTAAAGGTATTCTAATTAAATTCAGACACTGATAATTTGTACGGTTTTCCTCATAGATTGTACCTACTTCGCTTTCTGAGTAACTACTTTCTCTCAGATGGCCACTTTTAATAGAACATTATGCTGTTGTGTTTAGGTTCGAAATTGATTTTCGCAGTCATTTAGGCAGCCAGTCCGACGGGAGTAACCACAATAATATAATAAACCAAAATTATAATAGAAGTCTTTGAAGCTCGTTTGCTTTTCTAGACCAACTTATTCACAACTACCGTGATTGTTATTTCTTACCAACGGTTGCATGGGTGAAGTGATGAGGTTCTCTCGGAAGACCGCCGAAGAATCTGTGCGTCTTTGAGCAGGTGGCGCGGGGGTGAGTGGGGTAGGGGTGGGGGTTGTTCGTGAGCGAGGAGGTGCGGGGCGGGATGCCTCCGTCAACGAAGACACCGACCTAAGCAGAGTTCCGCCTCCCCCCACACCGCGGTACTCTTCGTAGTTGCTCGCGCAAGAGTACGGAGGCGGTATTATGGAGTTTGCCTGCATCAATCAAAATTTATTTATTCCACACGTTTCAGGTTAATATAACGTAAGGAAGTCAAAAATATATGTATTACATTTTCATTCAACAACTTTTTTTTTAATTAGAGGAATTCATCATGGGTACCCACCGGCCTGTGGACAGACCGGTGCATACTCGTAGTTGTAATTATTTCACGCGTAATCCGTTCATTGTTTTCAAAAAAAGTTGTGAGAGGATTAAGTAAATTAATTTGATGTTATATTTCCTTAATTTAAAAATTTTGTAAAATGAAATAATATCATTTATGAAAAATAAAAAAAAAATAATGTAGTCTAACCTCATTTGCAGCGTTACAAATGAAACTGGAACTCAGAGACTCAGCAGTGCTCGTCGCAGATATTGATCCTGAAAAAATACTTTATGCACAGATAACCAATATAAATATTTATTATTATTAATAAACTAAATTCTAAGTGGTGATCAAAGTTATCTTTATGGAACCAAAGTTTCAAGACAATGTAAATCCGGGATTAGAGAAAGAAATTGATTAACAATTTTATACTTATGAACATAGGAATAAAAAGTCGATATCTACCTGGAGCTCGAATAACGTAGTTTCTGAAGTAATGAACCATAAGATAGTTGCCAGCCTTCGCCTCCTCGTCTCCGAAGGAGTAGACCAGAGGATACATGTCTGGTTTAGATGTTACCTGCATGAATACAATTTTAAATGCTT
The DNA here is from genome assembly GCA_945859745.1 of Synanthedon formicaeformis. Classification (NCBI taxonomy): domain Eukaryota; kingdom Metazoa; phylum Arthropoda; class Insecta; order Lepidoptera; family Sesiidae; genus Synanthedon; species Synanthedon formicaeformis. Next base: position 1,737,345 of record OX243956.1, on the reverse strand, counting down.
TTGCCATATTGTGGATAGAATTAGAATACAAGGAAGAAACCTTCTAGAACAATCGCGAAAAACTAAACGCGAAAACAGAAAAACTATTCTTGCTTAGAGTTCCTTCAGCAACCTCGTAGAAAGCTAATGTAAATAATTATAATAAACAGTGTGCTGTTGTGTTTCGTTCAGTGATTAAGGGAAGCCAGGATCTATCATTTCCAGGAAGGATTAAGGAAAATTTCCTTAATCCTTCCTACAAATGCACAGTGGCTCCATCTGTAGTGAGTTGTAAAATGAAAGGTATTTAGTAGGTACTTCTGAATAGGGCGGTGGTGCTGGCTGATGGAAGGAGTTGCAGCGGCTGTAGCGAGGCGGTGGGTACACCGATCCGGCCGAGTCGTGATCTGAGTTCGGCCGCCGCACGCAGCAAGCCAGCGAGCACATGAATACGCCTTCTCGCGACGAGCGCTTGCACATCAGGCACCATAGACAACACACAAGGATGCCGGCCAAAGTTCCTATTAGGAATAGCACTGGCCTGAAACAAAAAACAAATGATGTTCAACTGTACCGTTTCGTGTTACGGATGAAGACATATCATCATAAAAACCAAAACTGGATAACACACTTGGGTTAAGCATTTAAACTTTATTTCTACGATTAAGAATGCCTTTAAATTACTCATAACACAAATCTGCCATTGGTATCCGCGTCTGTAATCTGTATGTTCGCGATAATCTCAAAACTGCTGAACGGATTTTCATACGGTTTTCATTAATGGAAAGAGCGTTAAACGAGGAAGGTCCTCGCTTAAGAAGAACTAGTTTTTCGAGAAGCCGCTGGGGCCGGAAGGTTCTTGAGTGGAGGCCTTGGAACAGGTGAACAGACGTCCTGGTAAGGGCCGCGTGTCGAGGGTGGATCCAGGCTGCTTCTGACCGGTCCTATTGGAAAACTATGGGGGATGTCTATGTTCAGCAGTGGATGTCCTGCGGCTGAGATTATGAATATAATTAAAGGCAAAGGTTTGTTCTTTCGTTTTAACTGTCTCTAGTCTCTGGAACTAGTATAGTCGAATTTGAAAAAAAAAAAAAACCTTTTTGCATTTCTTAGCCCAATACCTACTTGGAGGAAAAGGTTGTGGGCTTTTAACATCACGCTACACCCCTTCGGATTCAAACAAAAAGTGATTGCTAATGGAAGCGAATTATCACGGAGTTAGCACAGCTAGTCAATACTAATAATAAATCTGTAAGGGTTGGTCATGGAGTAAGTTTCTTTGTTTTCAGAGATATCGTGTTTATAGGCTCTATACATGATACTGAAACTAAATTGACCATTTTTAGATTTTTTTTCTGTATGTATGCATGTAAGTATGTATGTTCCTCCATAACTCTTAAATGAATCAACTGATTTTCATGAAACTTGGTAGATAAACATTTAGACGTACGGGACACAGGATAGGCTACTTTTTTCTTTTTCAACGCGGACGAAGTCGCGGGCGCCAGCTAGTATTGAATAAAATAATACTGAGTATTAAATTGGCATTGTTCTAACAACATTAAAAAAGTTTTACTATAATATAAAAAAAGACCTAATCTACAAGGTCAGCAAATACTTCATAGAAGCTAGCATAGGAAAGCACTTACAGGGGATATTTAGAAGTAACGTCATCGTCGAATCTTGGCATGAGGGTGGCAGGCAAACAACAGCCCTGCTCGCAGCACACCCATCGCGGAGGACACGTGCTGCGTCCTTCTGCACATTCGGTCTCATTGAATCTCCCTATTATCGCCATGTACACCTGAAATCAAATCACAATAAACTTTATAGTGGATAGTCCTTTCTTTTTGGTAAATTTAGCTTATACTAGGTAATAAAAAGTTAAAAACTAACCTAATAAATAAAAAATATACTTAGGTACCTACAATAAAATGAAATAACAAGGAAGGTTGAGGAAGGTTTTTATAAGTATATATTTTGCAAAAAAAAGAATTGAACCCGTGCAAAACCGGGAGCGAGTCGCTAGTTATATTGTTAAGTGGACAATTTTCTGAATAATCTAATTATTCAGAGGAGTAGGTAGGCATAAAGTGAAGACTGGAAATAATCTGTCTGGCTAAGCAAAAACAAAGAATTAGGGAATTAGGACACACCGCCGCGCCGCTAACTCAACCTAGATGGGGGTGGAGCAATGCCTCTTAATTTGATTAAACTTTTTTCAGACGTTGAACTAACAGCAGTTGTAAGGATAACCTGACAAAGGATTTTTTATTTTTAGAGAATAAATTTTTTGGTCGATAGACTAATCTCCCGAAACGTAAACTTGTTGGCGCCTACTATTTTTAAGTATTACGATAAGTCGAACTTATTGGAATAATCGGAAATGGGCTCAGGCATCCCTTATACTCACTCACCGAAACACAATAGCATAAATGTTTTTATTTCAATGTGGTACTTATTCTGTAAGGAAGGGGTACTTATTTTAGCTAGAATAATAATGACTATCGCGGTCAAGGGTGCAGTCCCACCGTAAGGAACAATTTCGTGTGCACATTTTGTATTTATCTTTGTTCCTACTTCAAATACCTACTCGTATTTCGTATTATAACATTTACGTTACTATGACAACCTCAATTCAACGTTAGACAAATTTGTACATGTGGGTCCAGTAGCCTGAAAATAAATGTATTTTTATTTAAACCGCGACGCAAAGCTAATAAATGATAAAAAAAAATTAAGCTTTTCCCAAAAAGCTCTGTATTCATATTGAATGCCATTCACTTTGTAAAATCTCTTTCAAACGTCCGACGGGACGTGGGTGTGCTATGAAAAGATCCCTCTAGAATCAGTGAAAGAGCCGTAATTAGTGCAATCTCTTATATGAAAATGTAAAGGGTTGCTAAAAGGTTAAAAAAATCAATTCAATCCAATTTCTGCTGTTGGCAGTTCCTCGCAATTAAATAGGTATTTATAGGCGTTTCTTTTCATTAGAGAGACAATGTGGTGAATGCTGAATGAAAGACGATTTAATTTTGTATGTAAAATGAGGTAGAATTCTGAATATAATACTTAGCGTAAAATCTTAGGCAATACCTAAATATTATCCAAATTAAGTACTACTTTCTAAAAATATATTTAAATGAATCGCTTCATGGTAAACAACGGTCCGACCCAGACTTAGCAAGGATACAATTTTTTCTGCAAATTATGCACGAAAACCTTCCTCGTTGATCGCTCTTTCCATTAGTGAAAACCGTATCAAAATTCTAAACCAAGTATTAAAACCGTTACTTGGTTTAGAAAGTGTTCTATGTTTTCTCAAAGGTTTAAGACATTTTCATTACCAGGACACTTTGAGACCTTATCAAAGGTCTTCAAAAAGCGCTCGCCATCATTTTATTTCATTGTACCAAATACAGTCGTATTCAGGAGCACTTTAGGTTGAATTTAAATTGTTACGAAATTAGTCTCTTCGCCGCCACTCCGTCCGTCGGCGCTGACCCTTAGTGTCCATTTATCCTAGATTTGAAGACCCCGAGATTGTAATTTTGAGGAAATACAGACGCAGGCAGTGAGTTCCACTCCTTAGCAGTTCGGACAAGAAAGGTGGAACTGTTATTAATAGAACAACGAAGATGGATACCGGTTGGTCTATAAATAACAAATCAATATAAGTGCAGGTGCATTCCAGACTTCCTGAGTCCATGCGCGGAAACCATGGTAACGACAGCAAATAATATTACACTATACTTACATTATTTATTACTAGCTGCTGCCCGCGATTTCGCCCGCGTACATTGTAAATTACTCGTATATACAAGAACCTTCCTCAAGAACCACTCTAACCATTGGTGAAAACAGCATGAAAATAGGTGCAGTAGTTTTTGAGTTTATCGCGAACAGACAGACAGACAGACGCGGTGGAGGTCTTTTGTTTTATTATATGTAAGGAAGGATAGTGCCTACTATTATTATGTATTTAATAAATATTTAAAATTAAGTAAAATCTTTTCAAGCTATTAATTAAAGCTTCCTACATTTTTAATATTTTTACATTAATTTATTTTATTTTATTTTACATTATAAAGTTTTTACTTTACAATTTAATGCAATCTTCAATATTTTTACACACAATAAATAATTTTAAATGAAACCGTATGGAATCATTAATATTATTGATATATGGATGCAATTTTCCGGGCAATTTTTAAAAGATCTTATGATAATTTATTTTAAGTCAATAAATTTTATGGATTTTATTATAGGCTTTTATGCAAGAGATGATTAAGTATATAAAACCGATAAAAAAAAAAAAAAAACAATAAACAAAAAAACTTTTTAAATTTAAGTTTTCAAAAATTTTTCAGATTTCAATTAAAAATTTACTTGTTACATCTGAATTTTGTTAAAATTTAGACTGATCGCACTTTTCGCGGGAAATATTTGTGGGCGGCAATGCATTGCGCGCATGTTTGCCTCCGATCGATTGCGCTGTCAAAGGAACGCAAAGGAAAAGCCTAGGAAAAACCGAATATAACGCCACAAATAAGTGAAATCCTTTCTGTATTTTACTGTAGGGATACTTTAATACATTATTTTTACACTAACGAAATTATACATCAAATTATTCCGAGTTTATCAACATTTTTTTAAAAAGACAATTCATTCCAGTGTCTAAAATATGTTTTACAAGGCGTAAGATGAAGATTAAACAATGGACCACAACAATAACGTTTAGTTACAGTATATGTAAATTTGTTATCAACATATTAATTTGTATATAACACATTATGTGCACAGTCATACAATAATAAATGGAAAATTAGGTATTTGTTGATTTACATATGAAAATATTCATAAATCATAAATAATATATAATAATATAATAATAATATATTAATATATAATAATATATTAAAAAAATAATTAAAAAACACTTACACGCGGACAGAAAAATATCAATCCGATAATGTATAGGGTAATCCCGCTAAAAACCATGATTGGCACTGCTTTGGAACCGGGACGCACCATGGATATCCCTTTTTACATAATTCTTTATCACAAAAGTGCATAGTGCACTTTCAGCTTGCATTACTTTACCGCGCGGAATCTAACTTCCCGAAACTACCATTGTTTTTCGGCCTCACTCGCCGAACACGAGCTACTGACTGTACGATTTATTCCGTTAAGAGGACCAGCTATTTATATAGAACCTCCCTTCCCGCCCGCCACTAGACAACCCCCGTACAAACGAACAAACCTCCACAGATAACAGACATCTTTCAGCATTGGACAACGGCTTTCCCAACAAACCCTATTCGCGCTTTTCAAACCCTCCATTAGATTCTAACGCAACGCAGTAAGTGTCAATTTGCTTTGACCTTTCTGAGAGTTACTTCCTTTTAAAAGTTCAAACGTACAACACTTGAGATAAGATATCAAATATTATGATTTCAGACCTCTTGGACAATTTCAATACTCTATTGTTATATAGTAACTGGATATTAAATACGAGTATATACATAAACTGATTTATTAAACTGTATAATATACTAGATATGTATAGTTTAGTTACAGTTTATTGTGTTCACACATAGATATAGTATGTAATGATAAAAAAAAAATGTGACTAAAAAATAAAATATATACACACTGAAAATTGGAACAATCTGCACACCCCTAAACATTAATAAATCTCAATAATCTACTAGGAACTTTAATGAAGTTACCTAACATTTACTTACTTACTTTGAAAAATTATACAGTTAGGTATGTCTAAAGTACATATCGGCTTATTAAATAATTTCAATAAAATAAATTTGTGTTTATCAATTTTTATTGTACATACGAGTATTACTTATATAAAAAATGGAATAAAAATCTGTAGGGAAATCAATTTTACGTATCGCTCGTAAAATTATAATATACAATGTACACGTTTGAACGTTTGCCAACATTCAAATTAATCAACCATTTTTTTTATAGAGGAAAGCCAAATAGGCGAAGTGAGAGCGACTTGATATTTCCATAAATACATAAAGGCTGCTTTTAACCTTGACCTAGCCTCACGTTTGGCCTGGTTTTACATTTGTCGCAATCACACTTCAATATTAACTTATCTTAACACTAGTTTTACCCCGCGACTTCCATCGCGCTCTCCTTTTTTAGGTGTTGAAATATTTATTCAATACTTTTTTAAAAGTACCATTTTTGGATGTAAGGTGCCCTGAATATTTCTGAATACGATAGTAGGTTGAAAGTGTAACAAACAAATAAAGTCACTTTTGTATGGCTTTCCATACAATCTTAATTATCTTATTAATTTTTATTAACGGTCTACTAAGTAGACCTTTACTATATTGACCGTAGCCACCCACCATCAAGTAGAGTCTACTTGATGGTGGGTGGCTATATTATAAAAATATTAAAAATAAAGTCTTTTATATATTTACCCCGCTATATAATTATCATATATTTACCATTCTAGAAAGTTATGTAGAATATTTAGAAGTTTATCCATTGTATAATGATTGTATATTACAAATATTTTTATCGATACAATGGCGCCGCATTGGCTACGCCGCACCTCGTAGCACGTAGGTTAGCTACTACCCAGACAATGTGCTACGTTGCTACGAGGAATTTCGTACGATCAAAATAACGTCAAGAATAACTTTTTAAAAGTGAAAACAGATTGTAGAAAATCATTTTTTGTACATTTGTTCAAAACCACTTCAAATCTTTGAAAGTACTTTATCGAACTCCATGGAATTTTGCATACATAGGTACGTTGTCAGGGGTACATAGTACATTGTTAGGGTACCTTTTACACAGTAAAAAAACACTCTTCCCGAGGGATCATCTAAAAATTAAAAAATAAATAAATAACGAAAAACAATAATATGAGCAATAAAGATTGAATAAATGTTTCAGCGCATAAGAAAAAGGGCTGCGGATGAATCGTGGGTAAAATAATTTTATTAAGTGTTTGTTATTTCGAAATAAAGAAACCGAAATTTTTCTAGTCTCATATTTAACTTTTACTAAAGTGTAAGTACCTAATTGCACATTTCAAAATCCCAAATTTTGACAACCAGTGTGTCGCAGAAATTTTATAGTTAGATGCATTTCAAGGGCAATTCATTCTATATATAATAAAATAACTTTCGTTCGTCTACGCTACGGATCTCTTCATTCCTGATTTGATCTCGCAGTGTAACCCTGAGCATAGCCCTCTCCATAGCTCGTTGAGCGACGTTGAGCTTTCTTACGTTACGAGGCCTATAGCTAGAGATTAGAGACCACGTTTCAACGCCATATATCATCACTGGAAACTTGTTTTAAGACACTGAAGAATTTTGGACGAAAAGCTTCCTAAACGCTGCCGTCCGAGCTGGATTCGATGATTGACTTCCTTCTCGAAGTTGCATCTGTACTGTTCAGCACAAATAATTTAAAATTTTGAAACATTTCATTAAACATGCAGTAGACTCCTTTTCATGAAAAAGTCCCCTTTTCTACTTAAAAATGGCTCTACCTACTTTAATTGTTAGTAAATTAATTTTGTGTAGTATTTTGCTCACTTAGGTAGGTAACTAATATATTATTGAAGTAGTTTCGCTGTTTGCCGTGGCCCTTCTTTCATGAAACGAACTAACATATTTTAGTAAAATGCCTAAGGTACTCTACATTTGATGGTTTCACGGAATATTCCCGTGGGTCCTCTCGCAGTCCCTCGGAAAGGCGACGGGTACGGTCCTCTTCTCAATACAATTCACAATTATTGACAGATTAACTAAATTAAAATGTAGTATATTGTCCCATATTATTGTTCTGTGATCGATTGGATTGTGTCCAACTGTGTCCAACCAATCCAACCAACTGTCAATGTCAAAAGATCTGGCAAGTGGCAAGTGGCAAATTTAACCAATTTTATATCCACCATCCATAATGTACACTAAAATTTTTGATATATAAAAAATATCGGAATTCTAGTAAAATTTTGTAGTTATAATTATAAGTTAAAATATAATATAAAATGTTTTCGAAAGTGCATATGGAACTGTTATGTTTTATTTTATTTATATTAGCGGTAAAAGCTTGGGATGATGGTGATTTAGAAGTATTTGACGTGGTTGAAGAAGTTAATCAGAATTTTTATGAATTACTCGGAGTTACCCAGGTATGAAATAAATTACTTCGTTTATTAAATTCTCTGCCTATCGAAGTGTACAGGGATACATAGACATTATTTCAAAATATGAATAAACTAATATAGCTAATATTACGAAACTTCTCTCTCAATATTGCACGATTTTTTTTTATTTTTCTAGGATGCACCAATGTCCGAGGTTAAGTCGGCGTATAAAAAACTAACTTTGAAATTACATCCAGACAAAAATGACTCCCCAGATGCTGATATACAATTTAGGAATTTAGTGTCAGTTTATAATATTCTTAGGGACCCTGGGAAACGAGAAAAGTATGTATTTTTGATTAAAGTGTTTATGAGTAGTCCTTTTCTCTGTTGCTTCTTATTTAATATTTTACAATGCACGCCAAATAATGATTTATAAAAGAAAATCTTTGATAACTTGAGTTACATTATTGTGAATTTCTTAGGGATCTGTAATTTTTTTAAAATAAAATTTAGCCTATGTTACTTGTTGATAATTCTTTCCTTTTTCTAATATTAGTTTAGATGTAAGAAAACAGTCATCCACAGTATGTCCATATAGCAAAAAAATAATTTTAGAATTAATTTGTGTATTGTTCTAAATATAATACTTCTAAATCCAGGTACAACGATGTCCTTAAGAATGGGCTTCCAAATTGGCGTTCTGCTGTGTATTACTACAGACATGTTAGAAAGATGGGCTTGGCAGAGGGTTCCATTATACTATTTATTATTATTACCTTTGGACAATATGCTGTGGGTTGGGCGGCATATGCAGAGAAGAGGTACACGGCAGTAAGTACTCACAATATAAAGATTTATATTAAGTTACTATTAATTACATACTTAGATATTGTATTATATGATGTGTCTGATTTGGCTGCTTGAAAAAAAAAATTGGCAAAGAAAAAGTATTGTGATCACCACCAAAATTCAACAGCAGATGTGCTGAATTCTTTTTTCCAATCAAACATTTGTTATAGCATTTAAACCAGGGGTACCAAACTGATTTTTCTAAAGGGCCATTTATAAGATCTAGCATGTGTTAATGAGCCAGACTCATTAAAATTTAAAACTAAAATACATTTTAATCAATTTAAAACAAAAATCAGTTTCATACAAAGATAATAAAAAGGGAAAAGTAAATTATTTTGAGCTTCAGGATCCAAACACCTGAAGACTCATGTTTTTGATAAGCTCATTGATGTCAGGTGTCATATACGAAGTGGCATCGAATGCCATCTAAAATCCTCATTAGATAGATTCTGATCATAATATAGTTTCTACAATTGTATGGCAAGCAGCAAGATTTAATAAGACAGTAGGCATTCTAAAATAAGTTATTTTGATTCTAAACCAGATTCACACATTTATCAGGAACAAATTTTGAATAGCAGAGGAAAGAAGCATTCAAAAAGAACCGGTTTCGATACAGGCCTTGCTGAGATTTTAGAGCAGTTGCCAAAGCCCAGCGTAAAGGACACATTGCCATTTCAAATACCCAGGTTTATATGGTGGTTGATAATGGCAATACCACGAAGTGTAATGGAGGTAAAGAGGATAATGAAAGAGAAACGGGAAGAAGAGGAGAGACAGAAGAAAAGGTAAGACTATTTGTTGTTTTAATGACTTTTGTTTATCTTACTTCCTACTAATATTATATATATTATGCAAAAGTTTCCGAGGATGAATGGATGTGAATTGTACTCTTACACGTAAAAACTACTGAATGGATTTGAATGAAAATTAGGATTAAATGGATTAACATATAGGATATTTATCCTGCAAAAATTTAAGATTTCCGCTCATTCCGAGTTGATGAAGAAATTTCACTAACTTGGGTATGTTCGATTGGTGTGGAATTTGGTATACGTATCTATGTGTACTTTGGTGGTATTTCCATAACAAGATAACCTTGACCCTACACTACCCTAGTAGTCTGCGGGATGCCCAACGCCTTAGAAACTTACAGCTGATATAGAGTGTATGGGCTCAATAGAAAGTTAGGTTTTAGTTTATAGCTTATTTTAAATAGAAATATGCAGCTTGATTGATTTATATGGGCTTCTAGGTAAGATTTTGTCACAATCTGTATTCCACGCGGACGTGGCCAGTAATTACTGCTAGCGTTTTGTAAATTGTTAAAAGTTGATTTAATTTGGGGTAAAATTGATAGAGAGGAAGAAGAGCGGCAGCGGTTAGAGCGAGAGAGTGCCGCTGCGGTGGAGAGGGCGAGCGCGGGGGCTGCGGGGGGAGCGGCGCGGAGGCGGAGGGGATTCGTGCCTCAGGAGCGGGAGGGGGGGTGTCTGCTTGACGCCCCCGATGAACCGGAGAAACCGGCCACAGTGTCTCAAACACCGGTCAGTATTCCACTAGTTGGCTATGAGATGGTCGAAAATTGGTGAAGTAAGATGTATTTTTGATTGATAGTCATATTTGATTTGCCCTTAAAAGAAACCTTTGACGAGCCGTTTAGCCGTAGCCATAGCCATAGCCATAAACTAGTCCATAGTTTCTTAATGTCTCAGGGTTGGGTGCGATTCCCGGCACAATCAACTTGAACTATTCAAAGTTGTTACTGGTCTGGTATTGGAAAGTAGTGGCTGAGCACACTGCGCTTCGCAGTTATTTGGACGGTCCGTCTGGCAATAGTAACCACCCTTTTAAAAAACACCACAGTGAAATAACAGCATATGTGCTGTTGTGTTTTGGTGAGTGAGTAAGGAATGCTAGAGTTCATTTCCCTATCACAATCCCACAATGGTTGGCAGCTCACTTGCAGCACCTGTGGCGTTGTTTGTATTACAGGCGACGGTAGCCACCTACCATCAACTGGACCGTTAGCCTGTTTTTCGAGTTTAACATAAAAAATAAATAGATATAGTGTTATTAGATATTAATTATTTGCACAAACATGACACACATACAAAGAGAATGACAAAAAATATATATACGGTCAAATTGAGAACCTTTTTTCGTTTTTCGTTTTAGTCGGTTAAAAAAATACATCCAAGTTGAGATAACTAAATCGCACCTTTATTCCAATACTGTCACTAAACGAACTTTTTAAAAAAATTGGTTTTTAACGCTATTTATTTTCTGAGCACTAACCTTCTAGTCATTGATCTATAGGGCGCTGTTAACCTATCGACACTAAACGAAAATTCCACTCCCTTCATTCCTAAAACGACACCAAAATAGCTCTCTTGCACAATTTGCTTATTTATAATAGTGACGGTATTGGAAAAAAGGTGCGAAATGTTATTATTACAATGAATGAATGTAATTCGGCAGGCGGCACCAGTGATCACCGGAGGGCTGTGGACCGACGACGACCTCGCCGAGCTGGTCCGCCTGGTGAAGAAGTATCCCGGTGGCACGGCCGAGAGGTGGGAGAGGATAGCGGAGAGCATGTGCCGGAGCGTGCCCGAGGTGACCCACATGGCCGCCAAGTTGAAGGACAACTGCTACAAGATACCGGGACAGGAGTGCGCCGAGCCCGCCCCGGAGCCGCCCAAGAAGGTGAAGACCCGCAAGGCGGAGGAGGCGAGCGGTGGCAACTGGTCGCAAGCGCAGCAGCGTGCGTTGGAGACGGCTCTAGCGAATCACCCCAAGGGCGGGGCGGGAGACAGGTGGCACAAGATAGCGGCTGCGGTGCCGGGAAAGACCAAGGTACGCTACATACAGCACTGACCTGTAGTAAGCACTGGACTGGCTGTCCCATACAAATTACATATAATTTCGTGTATCATTTTGAAACGCCGCCGTACTAAAGTACGGAGAATTAATTTTGACGTTTGCGTATTTTTATTCCATAGCTAAGCGCCTTTTTTCTCAAACGTCAAGTAGGCCTCTTTCTCAAACGTCAACTGTCATTTAAAGTCACCCGTAACCGGGGATAATGGAGCTGATATACCTTTGTTTGTATGTTAAACGTTCCAAACATTAAATAGAAAATAATAAAAAAAAATCGGCTATCGAATGATGCAGTAAACTAATCAACACTTTACATGTAGTTTGTGAAAGAGGCCCTAAGTATAATAGTGTCTGCGGACATCGCTAGTTTTAGTTCCATGTACTTACGCTCCATAGCCTACAGCCACAAAATGGCGTTTTTCAAATAGACATAAAAATAATTTGACAGCAGCCTGTCCAGTGCTTATACAGGTCAGTGACATACAGCAATATATACGTATACTAACTATCTGAACCAAATCTGAACCCGGCCAAGCTTCGCTGTGGCTCAGTCCACTCAGCAATGTTCCATGGTTGCCATGACAACGGTCAATCTATGAAAATTGTTTTTTTTTTTTTTTTTTTTATAAAAAAATCGGTTTCCATTGGAATTTTAAGAAAAAAGTATATAAGATTATTCCTCTAGTGTAATCAAGGCGACCTCTATTATTAGCATTTCAATTATTCAAAACTGTTGTTGCTCTATTTAATCAGGTGCAATAGTTTTATTAATTAATTACGTATCTTGTATTATTGATCCAACTGAAAATAGTCAGTTGTTATAAAAGGTATATTACATTACAAAGACGAAGAAAATTAATAAAATAAGATGCTGTACAATTTTTCGTAGTTCAGTATTTGCACGGACCTAATATCAGTTTTATGGAAACTCAGCACAGTGTCTGTAACTCTAAACGCCATTCCTCCTTTTTTTACCAAAATTTTTAAGCCTAGTTAACCAAAAAGTTAAGAATGTAACCCAAGGCTCTACATACTCTATGACGTGTCCTCTCCATATTTACTCGTAGTGTATATAAAGTTTGACGACACGTTTGGTCTAGTGGCTAGTAACCCTAGCTGTTAACCAAACGGTCCCGGGTTCGAATCCCGCTAGGGGCAAATGTTTATGTGTTAACATTTTACCTTTGTACCTGAGTCATGGATGTTTGGTATTAACAAATTTATAATATATATTTACAAAAAAAGTAATGTATGTAGTATATCAACTGTCTGGTATCCATCGAACTAGACGGTGCTGTGTGGAATGTGTGAAGATATTTATTTGTTTATTTATATAACTAGCTGCTGCCCGCGACTTCGCCCGCTTAAATTTGTAAATAATATACTAAAACCTTCCTCGAGAACCACTCTATCCAATGGTGAAAACAGCATGAAAATCGGTGCAGTAGTTTTTGAATTTATCGCGAACTGACAGACAGACGCGGCTACTTTGTTTTGTAATATGTAGTGATGAAGTCTGTTTACGTTTTTAGGAGGAATGTATGCAAAGGTGTAAATATTTATCGGAGTTAGTGAGAAAACAAAAACAAAAAGAAGAAGACGAAAGACAAGAGGGACAAGACATAACAAATGGCGATTTACAAGAAGAAATTGTGTCGTCGTAAATTTTATTATATTTAGTCATTGATGGAAAATGAATTGAAATAAAATTTGTAAAATTTCAATTGCAAAATAGATGGCATTTTATACCTACTATGTTTTGAGTTTTATTACAATTTTGAAAAATAAACTACTTAGGGCCTCTTTCACCGTCTGTCAAGTAGGCTAACCGTCATTTAAAGTCACCAGTCACCAGGGATAATGGAGCTGATATACCTTTGTGTGTGCAGTAAAAGTCCCAAACATTAAAAAGAAAATAATAAAAAAAAAGTCGCCTATCGATGCACTAAACCGAGTGCATAATTTAATAAAACATAAAATTATTTCTAAAAGTAACAAATCAATTACTTGTAGTTGGTGAAAGAGGCCCTTAGACGACTTACATGCAGGTTAAAATTAATTAATGCATTTTTATTGTTGCAAAAATTGCAACTATAGTTTTTTTTCAATTCCAAGGAATTTTGGTATTTTTGAATTTTCTCAATTTCTACTTCTCCTTGCCTTTAATGTCAAACTTTTTTTTGTATTTTCATGTTTTTTTGGTAACTGCTTGTAAATATAAATTAGGCGCGTTGCAGATCTAAAACTAAGCTATGCCAAAGCTAAACTAAAAATATGTCCTGTGCACACTATTATTAAGTTTTTTTATATAAATAGATTTAATTCTTTTCTTTATTAAAAACTAGCTGCTGCCCGCGACTTCGCCCGCGTAACTTTGTAAATTATATACTAAAACCTTCCTCGAGAACCACTCTATCCATTGGTGAAAACAGCATGAAAATCGGTGTAGTAGTTTTTGTTTATCGCGGACAAACAGACAGACACGGCGGAGGACTGTTTTATAATTATGTAAGGATAAATGTAAGCATGTTTCTCCTCTATGGACTCCAAAACCGCTAACCGATTTTGATTCTGTTTTCACCTATGAAAAGAAGGATAAACGGGGAAGGTTTTTAATAATGATAATAAAACGAAAAAAGTATTAGTAGACAAAATATTTATTTACAAATTTATTTAATTATACACATAATTGACAAGTTTTCCTCTAATGCAGAATTATGATAAAATAATTGTTTATTCTCCTGTCCTTACAAATATTTCTGGTATGGCGTCGTTGTACATTTCTTGCGCTTCAGTTTCTCGTCCTTTGCGTGGCGGATTCTTCGATGCAGTGTTACCTGCGATAAAAATATGGAGGGTAGAGGTAAGGAGTACCGACAAACAAACTGAAAAAATGGTCCTCTCCAACAATCAACAATAAAAGAAGGGTTCTAAAAGTGGCCAAAATGGCGCTAGTGTGTATTACTTCTATCTTTCTTGTCTAATTACTTGACAACGCTATACTGGCGCCATCTTAATTTACTGGTATTCTGGGACCACTAATACAAAAATAGTCGGTCCATGGATGCGCCTGTCATTAACAGTACCTAAGTATGTTTTAAAAATAAAAAAATCACGATATAACAATAAATCCTTCTATGGTTGGCAGTGCGCTTGCAGCACATATGTCGTTGCTTGTGTTATGGGCGACGGTAAACACCTACCGGTACCTATGACAGACAAAGCCTAGCATAGCATTCCAGACCACGTCTTCAGTGGCCACCATGATTAGGAGTGGCACCAAAGTATCATGATTACCAGTGGCACCAAAGTACCATGATTAGGAACAAGCCTGGTACTTTATCCGTCAGTGGTGTTGTCGATAAAGTACCACGATTAGGAGCATGCCTGGTACTTTATCCGTCAGTGGTGTTGTCGATAAAGTACCATAATTAGGAGCAAGCCTGGTACTTTATCCGTCAGTGGTGTTGTCGATAAAGAACCATGATTAGGAGCAAGCCTGGTACTTTATCCGTCAGTGGTGTTGTCGATAAAGTACCATGATTAGGAGCAAGCCTGGTACTTTATCCGTCAGTGGTGTTGTCGATAAAGTACCATGAATAGGAGCAAGCCTGGTACTTTATCCGTCAGTGGTGTTGTCGATAAAGAACCATGATTAGGAGCAAGCCTGGTACTTTATCCGTCAGTGGTGTTGTCGATAAGGTGGGAGTGGGAACATACCGCAACGCTGGCAAGAGCAGTGGGCCGGTGAAGCGACTCGGTGTGGCTGCAACGAGCCGTCCTCGCAGCTCAGAGTCACTTCGAGGCTCTCGTAGCGGCTCACCTGGCAACACTCGCACTTCGAGTCGTGGCTGCCAGTCTCTGTAACCACATTCAGACACGTTTCATTATATATCAATATTTTGCTAAGAAACTTGCCAACTCTGATTTGAATTATCAAGGAGGGGATAACAGATTGGTTACTTTACAGTGATCTTATGTAGAGAATGGCATTAATCTATCATAGTAGTGGTTGCTTGATTTACGGTTATTGTAAAGAGTGCCGGAGTCGCAACTGCCACGACACTCCCTGAACCCTTGGAGCGGTCGCTTGTTGATGCAGAGGCCGTGTCGTCCGAGACGCGTTCTGATGAAGCCCACGGACTCGGTTCCGGCCACCACTTCCGGGACGCATGTGCCTAAAGTGAAAAACAACAATAAACTTAACTAATAGTGAAGAATAACCACAAACAACAATAACCTAAATTTACTAAATAAAGTTAACTAAAGTTTTTAAGTGAAAAACAACAATAAATTTAACTAAGAGTGAAGAACAACCACAAACAACAATAACCTAAATTTATTAATTAAAGTTAACTAAAGTTTTTAAGTGAAAAACAACCATAAATTTAACTAACAGTGAAGAACAACCACAAACAACAATAACCTAAATTTATTAATTAAAGTTAACTAAAGTTTTTAAGTGAAAAACAACAATAAACTTAACTAACAGTGAAGAACAACCACAAACACCAATAACCAAAGTTTATTAATTAAAGTTAACTGAAGTTTTTAAGTGAAAAACAACAATAAACTTAACTAACAACGAAGAACAACCACAAACAACAATAACCTAATAAGTTTGTTAATTAAAGTTAACTAAAGTTTTTAAGTGAAAAAAAAAAACAATAAACTTAACTAACAGTGAAGAACAACCACAAACAATAACAACAACCTAAGTTTATTAATTAAAGTTAACTAAGTTTTTAAGTGAAAAAAAAAACAATAAACTCGGGTATTTTGATATACTAAGCATGCCAAGTCGGGATGCGTTTCTATTTTCAAATATCAAATTAATTTGACAAAATAGATTCCTAAGAGTATAACTTAGTTCAACATTAGACATTTAATGTAAACAAATTTAATTTAAAACTTTTCGAGCAATATCAACGTGAACTTTTAAAAAAATAAGCATCCATTGGATAAATAAAAATAATGATATTTGGTTTTTTATTGAACATATCTAGATTTTTTAAAAACCAGATGCTGTTCTGCTCAGTAGGTAATCAATAAAAATTTCGGTGACTTTAGACAAGTATAAAATTTCAAGTAGATTTATTCTTTGATGAGACTAGACTTACTCAAAGCCGCCGGCTTCTCTCGGCACACTTGGCAGCACGTGTCGTTGTGCAGGTCTTCGGGCGCGCAGTGCGACACGTCGGGGCAAAGTTGTTGCGCGGACGACACGAACACGTCTTCGCCGACGCGCGTGCAAGAATACGTCGTGCAGTTGTCGTCCGATTGCCAACTGGTGCCTGAATGTGAATGTATACAAAATATCATACACTAGCTGTTGCACGCGGCTTCGCCCGCGTAACTTTATAAAAATATAGCCAATGTTATACTCGCTGACAAGCTTCCAAACAGTGAAAGAATTTTTCAAATCGGTCTAGTAATTTCGGAGCCTATTCAATGCAAACAAACAAATCTTTCCTCTTTGTAGTATTAGTTGCACATAAACAGGTAGATAGTCTGACTAGCAACACTAGCAAGTAATTACTACCTTTTTAACGTTCTTTTTTTCTAATTTTTTTTCATATGTTCCTGTTCATATTTTATTCTCACAATTTTTATGTATTATAAATTTAAAACGCTTTTAACCCATTTTTGAGGTCATTTTCTGATTACGCCGCTTTAGGATTTAAAGACTTAGGGCCTCTTTCAAAAACTACATTAAAGTGTTGATTAGTTACTTTTAGAAATCATTTTCTGTTATATTGAATTATGCACTCGGTTTACTGCATCATTCGATAGGCGATTTTTTATTATTATTTTCTATTTAATGTTTGGGACGTTTACCGTACAATCAAAAGTATATCAGCTCCATTATCCTGGACTTTAAATGACAGTTTGGCCTACTTGCCGTTTGTGAAAGAGGCGCTTAGTTTTGTAAAGAGCAATTTTTTCTTTGAGTGTAGAAAAAAAGACAAAAAATATGTATAAAACTGCAAATTTTTGGGACTGATTCTTTTTTATTGCGTATCACAAATTGACATTGAAAAACAGTAGGTAAACTACAAGTGAAGCGGAAATTACCGGGTTCCTTGAGTTCCCCGTTGAGCAGACAGGCGTCCTGTACGCAGCGTCCGCAACAAGTGGCGTTGTCCTTTGGCGGTGCGTATCGCCATCCGAGCTCGCACTTGCTCTCGCACGACTGCACCGTCTCCACGCGCGACAGAAGCGTCGTCACGTCGCGCACGCAACGCACCGAGCGACACGGCGAATCCGACGGCAAACTCTGGCCCTCCTGTCAAATGCACGTTTATATTGATAAAAGAATCTATATTAACTAGATTAACCTAACCTAACTAATGCCTACCCCAAGTTTTTACCACCGTACTGCGCGTCATAGATGTGGAGTTCACCCGCATTACTTGGACAAGGTGCCACTACGCACGGTCCGGTTGAGTAGAGACTTTATCCCGCGGACTCGCGAACTTTGGAATAATCTCCCTCCTGAGGTGTTTCCACCTAGCTACAATATGGGCTTCTTCAAGCGAGCTGTAAATAAACTCTTGCAGGGTAGGCAGCGCACTAGCACTCCACTTGGTGTTGCTCGTGTCCTTAGGCGGCGGTAACCACCTACCATCAAGTGAGCCGCCAGCCTGTCTGCCACCTCTATATTATAAAAAAAAAAATTTTTTTCATAATAAAAAGTATTGTACAGTCTGTCAAAAAAGTGTAGAAAATTAAAAAGTGGCAATACTGTAGTGTTGTCACGTTCTAACCATATAGATGATAAGAAAGAGACAACATTGCCACCTTTTAATTTCTACACTTTTTTGACACTGTAATATACTTTTTATCATGAAAAATGTTAGGTTCCTAAGGGATAGTCTCAAAATATAAAAAAATTCGGCGGCGCCACCGTCCTCACATCGATAAAGATGTGAGGTGTTATATAATATAATTTTATTTTTTTTTATTTTTTACAAGTACACTTTTTTATAAGGTACGTTACGTCATGAAAATTTTATTTAGGCACTCAAACAAAAATATTTTTTATCTATAAACACTTCATGCATGGTTTTTTATTGCACATAATTTATGACTAAAATAAATGTGGTTATTCAGGATTACCTGCGAACAAAAATTTAGATCGACAAATTGGAAAGTTTGTATGTTGTGACAGCACGAAAAAATTCACTAAATTAAAAAAATTTTTTTTTTTTTTCAAAAATTAACCAACCTGATATATTTTATTCCCATCCCTGCACGCCACCCGCTCCTGTATCTTGCAACACTGTCCTGGCACAGGTTTCTCCTCGAAAACGTACTGCTTCTTCATGTCCACCGGCACCTCAGGGCATGTCACGTTGCTGGATTGCACTTGCAACTGACCAACATAAATACATAATATGCAAATCCTACGTGTGTTTTAATGTACATGATTAAATAGACAATTATTATTATGTTTTTATTTCAACGTTGGTGTAGTGAAATTCCATGATTAAAATAAATATATCAAAAATGTGCATGTGTGATTTATAAATACAAAGGGCTTTTCTTAAGTTTTAAAAATCCTAAAATGCTGTTTTACTTACCTGTTGGTCCGGACTAATACAATAACAATAATTAAGGTAGAGACAAACTGGTCCCACGTATGCACATATGCGGTGCGACGTGGGAGAGTTGATTTATGTCTAGTCTAGACCAAGACTAATTTACGTATAAAATGAATCTAATGAAATTAATCGCATTGTTTAACATAAACATAAGGCCTCTTTCACAAACGTCAAGTAGGCCAAACTGTCATTTAAATTAAAGTCACCGGTAACCGGGGATAATGGAGCTGATATACCTTTGTTTGTACGGTAAACATCCCAAACATTAAATAGAAAATAATAAAAAAAAAATCGGCTATCGAATGATGCAGTAAACCGAGTGCATAATTCAATATAACAGAAAATGATTTCTAAAAGTAACTAATCAACACTTTACATGTAGTTTGTGAAAGAGGCCCTAAGTGTATTTGAAAATTACCGTTCCATCGAGGTTGACGCAAGTGTAATTTGTGCAGAAGTCTGGAGAGATCCATTTCTCCCCTACGGTTCTCTCGACTCCGCTCACGACGCAAGCCACGGGCTCGCATTGCCCGCAACACTTCTCACCGCCCGCAGGCGCCGCGAAGTACTTCCAACCCTGCACAGTAAACATGTAATGATCATTTAATTGACGACACGTTTGGTCTAACTCTAGTGGGTAGTAACCCTAGCTGTTAACCAAGCGGTCGCGGGTTCGAATCCCGCTAGGGGCAAATGTTTATGTGTTAACATTTTTACCTTTGTACCTGAGTTATGGATAATTGTATTTATAATATGTATGTATTTACGAAAAAAAGTAATACAAGCCTATAGTTGCTTAGTGTGGAACTAGATGGTGCTGTGTGGAATGTTTAAAGACATTTATTTATTTATTTATTTAGGCTAAATTAAATTACCACTCGTATTCCATTGGTATCCAATGGTATCCAATCCAATTTCCCAGAGAAGGAAAGGGCAGACCATTAAGACGCTGGGAACAGAAGACGACCTACCCAAAGACTGGAGGAGAGCTGCTCTGGATAGAGAGATATGGAGGAGCCTAGAGGAGGCCTATGTCAAGGGACAGCCTGACTTACAGATTGCCGATATCAGTATTTAAAATTGATTAATGTCTATGTTCTATGTAATGTCAGTGAATAAAGGCTAATAGCTTGTTCAGGTGAGGCGAATTACGCGCGAGACCATTCTTGATTGCGTTCACAAAACGCGAAACACGCGCGAGTGATATGGGCCGGCTTCTAATCACTGCTAATAAAATAATGTAATCTGGACGTGTACTCGCCCTTGCGTTCGCGCGATTACTGAATGCAAAAAGGAGCTCAGAGTATCTCGACTCGCGCGCACTACGCGCGAGCAACGCGCGAGTCTAGATTTCCGGCGAATGACATGCGTATCACGCGCGAAGAATTTCCCTCGCGCGTATCATGTGAACGCGATAATTGTTCGCCGTGTATCTCGTTTACGCGCGAGTTAATACGCGCGTATGTCCTCGCGCGTAATTCGCCTCATCTGAACAAGCTCTATTTTTA
The DNA here is from genome assembly GCA_945859745.1 of Synanthedon formicaeformis. Classification (NCBI taxonomy): domain Eukaryota; kingdom Metazoa; phylum Arthropoda; class Insecta; order Lepidoptera; family Sesiidae; genus Synanthedon; species Synanthedon formicaeformis. The sequence goes on along the minus strand of OX243956.1, from coordinate 1,716,379 downwards.
TTTATTTATTTATAAATGCACCAATGACTGCAGATATTATCTTTGTGTAAGAATTATTAGTTCCACTACTCTGGTAGTTTTATATTATCGAAAACGCCCGACAAGAATGCAGGGCTCGGCGTTTTCACACTATTAACGAATAAAAAAAAATACTTTCATAAATCATTGAGATTTACCTGGAAACAAGAATCTTTTTCGTACTGTGATGATGATATGTTTATGCTTCAATGAAGCATTTAACACTTGTCATAATATTATGTTAATTAGCTTAGGGGGTGATGGGTTTGACCTGACACACTTTTGTAAGGTGAAAGCCCCAAAATATGAAAGAGATAATAATAATAAAAAAGAATCTTTCTGATATTATAAATGTCAAAAAGTCAGAAAATAAAATAAAAAGCTAAAATAAAAAAAAACGGATCAAAATCGGCCCATTGGTCTGGAAGAGACAGACCAAGATAGACACCACACACAAAGGTCAAACTTATAACACCTCACTTTTGCGTAGGACGTCGTGGTTTGAAAATTGTTACCACTTACCGGTTGGCAATCTGTATTACAGGTCTGCAATGTGGTCACTTTCTCCAATTTACCATCTTCAACTTCCACACATTTATACGACTCGCAAACATTGTATGGGGACGTCCAGTTCTCGCCGACCTGAGGTTAATAAAATAAACATTTATATTGTTGAGAAGATCAACTCACCAATGACACATAAGTACGTATAAATTGTATTATATACCTACAACTAGCAACCCGTCCCCGGCTTCGTCTGATGCTCTTTTTTCTGCAATTTATATAGGTACACAAGCCGTCTTCGTTTATCATTGTTGTTTGTGAAAATTGTATCAAAATTAGCTGGGAAGTTTAGAACAAGTTAGCTGATGAATTGACAGAGACGGCGACTTTATTTTATAATATTTATAGATAGTGAAAAACTTTTAAAATTATTCATACTGATTATTGAACTGTTGAATATAATATTAACCTTTCGTGATTTTATCTACACTCGAAATATATAATATTAGAAACCTAGTTTTGATGTGAAACCTCTTTTGAGGCAAGTTAGACCGAAGTAACACTTTGGCGGAAGTAATTATGATTATTTTTGGCAACGCATTAGTCAAAAGACAGTTTAATCAGGCTGCTACTGACCGAAATTTTTTAGAAAATTAAGGGAGAAGCCTGTGTCCAGCAGCGGACGTCCTGCGGCTTAGATGATGATGCTAATGTAAGTACTAAATTTATACAAATATGTCGTTGATTGTACCTTATAAATGTTATTGGTATCCCTGCAAGCGACGTGTACAGGAGTAGGGCAGCAGGCGAATGGCACTGGACGCGGTTCCACCACGAATTGCTCAGTGGAAGTGATCGGCGCACACTCTGTGACCCCGCAGCGAGCTAAGGCGTCTCCGCCGGCAGTTCGCTCGCACCGACACACGCGGCACGGACCGTCCAGCCACGCCGAATCCACCTGGAGCGGAACGAATTTATTTTTGACTTGTGGTCAACCTTTTTTAACGTTGGGGAATCCTCTTGGATATATTTCAACGCGCGTAAAAAGAGCTCTGGGCGACGACGTTGCGCAGTAGCGAAACACAGATCAAATTGGCGGTAAGAGGTGAGTGAGGGGCGCGATTTGCGCTCGCGCTATTAGATCTTTCAGTTGACATTTGCGATTTTGCGCTCGCGCTATTGGATTATTCAGTTGACCATGCGCAAACAAATCCTCACCACTGGTGCTTGGAGCTCCTTTTATGTGGTTTGAATTATACCCGGCAGTAAAGGCGACATTGTAGGGCTATGTCGGATTTGTACCGGCTAAAACAATCTAGCGCAGGGAGGGCTACGCTCCCTGCCAGCACCTTGGCGTACCCGAAAGTGGAGATACGCCGGATATCTCGGGTCATCCTGTAATCCCTTTATGAGCAAAATGAACAATACGCGTTATGGCAAATGTCAAATACGCGTGCATAAATCAATACATACACAAAGTGTACAGGCGGGGTAAGAAATGGTTCGTCAACTCAAAACTTGCACCAAGGTAATTATTAGTCATAAAATTTCATTTCAAACGTCTGTCATTAGTCTGCTTAGTGTATTTGATACAAAAGGTGCTAAGAGACTACGACTTGATAAAGGAATAAATATGAAAACTGACGAGGGTTTTCGTACCTGGACTGTACAATACGTATAACAACGTATACACATATAAACACAAACGCAAGTGTCATCCACATTATGACATGTATGAATAGACGAATCTTAATTTCATGCAGGCCATGAATGGAAAATGTAGATACGAGTACTAATATTAATATGGTAATAAAAGTAATACTAATTTCCTTGACTTACATCTTTGAGTGTTGTTTGTGGTGTGATACGCGACTTCTCTCCACCCTTAGGGGCCGCTTCCCACTCCAATGTCACCACACATTTATCTTTCGGCAATTCTATAAAAAAGACAATTTATCAATTTTTACAATATTTTCTTTCTTTTCGTACCGCTGAATTTTTTAGCACGCTTAACCTTCACAGTGCGCATAGCCGATGGGATAGAAGAGTACTCGAATGGAGGCCATGAATTGGGAGAAGCCTACATCCATAAGTGGAGACGATTTTGAGATTATTTATAATTATTTTTTTAATTAATAGGTATTTTCTTATAAAAAGAAAATACTTATTAATTAAAAAAATAATTTTGGGTGTAAATCTATGGCTTTGAGACCGCGTTGTCCGACTCCTTCATCCGATTGATCGAACGACGCGGACTTTTTTCTCCAATTGATTCGATTGATCGGATGACTCGGACTTTTCCTGTTGCTCCGATTGATCGGACCACGAGGAGTTTTTTTTCCGGTTGGTCCGAGTGATCGGACGACGCGGACTCTTTTTTTCCTGTTGCTCCGATTAATAAAATGAGGACTTTTTCCTGTTGCTCCGATTAAAATCGAGGACATTTTCCTGTTGCTCCGATTAATAAAATGAGGACTTTTTCCTGTTGGTTCGATTAAAATCGAGGACATTTTCCTGTTGCTCCGATTAATAGCGAGGACTTTTTCCTGTTGGTTCGATTAAAATCGAGGACTTTTTCCTGTTGCTTCGATTAAAATCGAGGACATTTTCCTGTTGCTCCGATTAAAATCGAGGACATTCCTGTTGCTCCGATTAAAATCGAGGACTTTTTCCTGTTGGTTCGATTAAAATCGAGGACTTTTTCCTGTTGGTTCGATTACAGAGGACTACGAGGAAACCACAAATTTGGTTTTGGGAATCGGAAATATTCTGATACGACTCACCACAAGTGTATTGAGGGCAACACTTCCCAGGGACGTCCTCCTGTTTTAGCTGATGGTACTGCGGGCAATCGGGCGCCGCAGGACACGTCTCCTTGTTGCACAAGAGTTGAACGCGCGGGCAACACCCGTTCTGATCAACGAGCCGCTCCATGCCCGGCTCCAATATTTCCACTTCGTTGTCGTTCGGTATTGCCTCGCATTCGCTCGAAGGCTTGCATTCTAATTCAAATAAATAAATAAATATTTTCACACATTCCATCTAGTTTCACACTATGCAAGTAATGCTTGTATTATGGATACCAGACAGTTGATACACTATATAGATTACTTTTTTTTGTAAATACATACATATTATAAATACAAACATCCATAACTCAAGCACATAATAATTTACCCCTAGCGGGATTCGAACCCGCGACCGTTTGGTTAACAGCTAGGTTTACTAGCCACTAGCTGGATCAAAGGTTTCGTCTGATTAATGGCTCTGCTCTGGGTCTTGCAGGTTGTGGTAGAGTATATCATTTGAACAACCCACATGGCTAACGAATTCATTTGAAATGGAATGATTTTGCAATTCGTATAAGACTGACACTTGTTGCTAAAAATCGCATAAAAATCCCTCCTAATCACTTAATTCTAAACCTAGTATGGTCGGTAACGCACTTGCAGCACCTGTGGTATTGGATATAGGCAACGGTAGCCACCCACAAAGTGGACTGTCCCTCCATTTAACAACCTTTATATGAGAAAATTTATAGTATATTATAGATCAAGGCTGTCCAAAGCACGGACCGTTTGTGCGGCCCGCGACGTATTTTTTATCTACCTATCACAAATACTAAAATATTTTAAAAAATATTTGGTAAATTATTTCGCTTTTGTGGTATCCCAAATAAATGAAAATTTGTTTTCTATTATGAATTTTATAAAATCTAAATAGGTATAGGTCTTCATTGACACATAAGTCACTCAACCATGCACTGCGTCTAGTAATAACTAATATTAATGTTGATATAGATATAGTTATCACTACATATTATATCACAAAGTCCTCTGCCGCGTCTGTCTGTCTGTTCGCGATAAACTCATAAACTACTGCACCGATTTTCATGCTGTTTTCATCAATTGATAGAGTGGTTCTCGAGGAAGGTTTTTAGTATATAATTTTCAAAGTTACGCGGGCGAAGTCGCCGGCAGCAGGTATTACAAGATAAATTATTGAAGAAATAATTACATTAATACATTAAATATAACAATGGTATTCGTGGATAATATTTTTTTTCTTAAAAAAATTTTAAGTAGTTTTTAAGTAGGTAGTATCTGCGGCCCTCCAATCCATTTAGTACTTCGAATTGGCCCGGGGTTGTATCCTGTTTGGACAGCCCTGTTATAGATAATGACCTCCTCGTGGAGATAAATCAGCATATATTTATTAGTCTATTGCAAACTGTGTTACTATATAGGCTTGATATTTTATAGTTTTTGTAAGGTGGCGAGAGAATCAGGATTACCGCAAGCGAACTCCTTGCATCCATTGGGCGTCGTCTTCTGCTTGAGAATTTGTCCGAATCCGCATTCCATTTTCTTGGGTTCGTCACAGACTGGGTTGTCTTGAGGCTTTGGTACTGAAAAGTATTTTTTTAGAGATATAATACTATAATTGGAGAATGTTTAGACTTAAATAATTCACGACGTCACGAAGAAAAAATAATTTAAACTAGCTGGCGCCTGCGACTTCGTCCGCGTTGAAAAAGAAAAAAGAAGCCTATCCTGTGTCTTGTAGGTCTAAATGTTTATCAACCAAGTTTCATGAAAATCAGTTATTTCGTTTAAGAGTTATGGAATAACGTACATAACATACAATACCTACACTTACAGATTTATTATTAGTATTGATGATATCAAATTTCAAGAGTAATAGAATGAAAATTGCATTTGATTCTGTTGACATTATAGAAAAGAAAATTATTAGAACTTAAGTTTCGTGTTTAGGTTTAAATTAATCTTCGCAGCAACCTTTACAAAGTCGATAGCAATAGAATACAGAAGTTTCTAACGTGTAGAGTAAATATTGTGTAAAAGTGAAACATAGAGTATGTTTTGGTACTAAATATGTTTACAAATTTGATATGGTTACCACAGAAGTGTTCGGAACAGCAATGGCCAGGTTTGGCAGGTTTGGTGATCATGTCTTCGTCTTCAGAGCACACGGGTGTAGTGCAAGACTGTACAGTGCAGGATACATGAGCGGCGAGTTCGTTGCCCACTCGACTGCAAGTGCACTTGGTACAAGCATCCTCCTGAACAAGTAATAGAACTTGGTTATCAAAGGAAGGGCTTAGTTAACAATAGACCTTAGCTTTTCAAGTGCTGATGATACTCCCTGTATCCTTTGTAAGCCCCACAAATTGCAATGCGTCTGGCCGCCATTTTGGTGACGTAATCCGTGACACACTCAGTTCAATCAGTTTTGTTAGCAGTATTTTTCAGTCATGGATGACGTCACGTGGATGTTAAAATGACAAGGTCCCTTCCCGTTAGCAATTTCCGGGGATTATAAAATTTAGGTATAAATTCATTTTAAACAATGTGAAACAAAGCTTAACAATTAATTATCACGTTAAGCGTGGCTTTATGTATTTGACAAGTTTAAGTATTCTAGGAAACAAAACAAAATTCAGCACTTACTTGCCATTGGTCGCCAGCATAATGCTCTTTGTTGGCATCGCAAGGGAAACATTTAGTAGGCTCAATGCACGTGTTGTTCACTCGTACCTAAAACATGGAAAAAAGCCATTTCTGATTTCTTTATTTATAGAATCTATAGATATAATGAGGGTAGACGATAATAAAAGGATAACGAGTATTTAGAATAAATCTAAATTGCAATAATACATTAAGCAATAATAATAATATGGTCATATCGTGGTCATGCCACAATCTACTCGGAAAGCTCTATATTACGAAGTATAGGACCATTGTCACTAATGACTATCATGAAACAAACAATCGTTATATATATATCTCTCTATCCTGCGGGCCTGTTCTCTATCTGTGGTTTTTAAAACGTATCGACTCCAATGTCGACATTAAATTGAAAATAATACTTTGTCAAACTAAAAACCACAGAATAACGTGCCAATAACTTCATTGACATGTATAACTACGGAAAAAACGTCGTAGACATTTTAACATGTGCTTAGTGAATACCAAAGTAGACAAGTGTCGAGTCTATAACCGCATCGAGTCGATAACCACAGCAAAACCACACTTAGAGAATACGGGCCCTGCATGTCAAATGATACATTCTTGAGGCAAAAAAAGAACTCAACCTGATTCCAAATTTAAACAGAATCCTTTTCACACTTGTCTTTTTTGTCATAAGTACTGAAATTCTTTTCAAAAACTAAATAAATTTTAAACAATTATAACAAAAAATACATACCTTTCCTTCGGGACAGAAGCATCCTTCGACGGATGGTTTGTCACATTTGTTCGGGTTACGCGTAAGTTCTTCATCGTTCTCGCAAGTTCGCTCGCAGTCCACACACGGTCGGTACACTAGAGGGCTCTCACTGGAAAATTCACGTTTCTTTTTTAATTTATCTGTTTAGTTATACCAATTCACGCGTGTACTACCACAATACCTATATCTACACATATAAATATTTAAATATTAAAAAAAAAGTTGCTCTCCACCTGTCTGTTTCCCCGCTAATTCTTCCAAGCCACCCTAAGATAATACTAGAAGATTTATTTAATATTATTTAGAGCCGAAGCCGGGGTTGATCGCTAGTTATAATATAAAGTGGCAGTCCGCTTCTGCCTGCTTCACCGTTAACTTCTTCTGAACCACCCAACGGATTTTAATACGGGTATTTCGAACCACTAACCTTTCCTTACCTTGTCCTTTGCTACAAATAAAACATTATTCTATTCTATTCTATTCTTTAATTGAAAGAGCGACAAGTGGGGAAGGTTTGTGTTGTCTAATTCGCAGAAAAAATGCATTCTTACAGAGTCATCTAAATTGCTATTTTAACACTTACCATGTGATAGGACACAGGCCTTCCCTCCAGTGGACACAGACGGCGTGTCGCCGACATTCGGCCGCGTACCGCTCCAACGTTGCGCAGGCGTCGGTTGCATTGAACGCGCACAGTTCTTCCTCGCACTGCTTCGCATACGCTTCGGGGTCCACTAGCGCATAACACTGTGGATCGTTTAATTAAACCCTCCATTGAGTAACCCAATAAACTTATTAAGTAACCGATGAAAAAAGCTATTTCGAAAAATATCGGGAATCCTAAAATATATAAAGACAGGACCGCGTTTATGATTTAAAGAAAGAAATATGTACATAAATTTAAACAGCCTTCACCTAAAGCCATATGTAAATTAATAACGTTTTCGTGATTATACTTTACAATAATTTGACAAAAAAAATCTATTATACAAATATTTGCAATTGTCAAAAGATTACCTTGTATAAGTACGAATGTTATCTGTAATATTTTTAAAATCTAATCGGAATGTGAGAGCCTGGTGATATTTTCAAGGAGTTTTTGAACATTCATTTCATAAATTTATCTACCTACTAAAAGGCTTATTTAGAGAATAATTTATGATGAATACTTAACGATTATTTAAAATTGGTCATAAACTTACTGCTCCAAATTTTTCTACATTGTAAATGTTATTGCATGGATTCTTATCCGGAGGCGGAAGCACACATTCCTTCTCTGGTGGCTGGTCGCATTGCTCCTGCTCTGGGATGTCGAGGGTCTCCAGAGCTTCTGGACTTGCTTGCCAACTCTTTCCGTACTGTGGAGTCGTAAAGCATTCAAATGAGCAATTCAGATTTTAAAAATATACCACCTTAATATATCACATGAACCTAGAAAAAACAACGGACGAAATTCCATATATACTAATAAAGTGAAGCACCGTAGTAAGCTCGCTAAAGTGTATTTACACGTTAACACCCACACATACAAACCATAGTAAGCTCGCCGTCCGCCATACCATTTACGCTGCTATCGTTGATTAATACACACGTAATGACTCATTTCATTACTCATACTAATGAGTAATTAAATTAATGAGCCACCTGCGTCGTAAACTTTGTTATCCTTACATATTATAAAACAAAGTCCTCCGCAGCGTCTGTCTGTCTGTCTGTTTGCGATAAACTCAAAAACTACTGCACCGATTTTCATGCTGTTTTCGCCAATGGGTAGAGTGGTTCTCGAGGAAGGTTTTAGTATATAATTTACAAAGTTACGCGGGCGAAGTCGCGGGCAGCAGCTAGTACGTGATAAAAAAGAACAAAGAATCACTTTCCACATGTAAAAACGCGCCGCCATTACGGTGCTTCACTTTGTACAGTGACAGCACTCCGTCCGTTGTTTTTTCTAGGTTCATGATATATCATTATAAATTAAGTAATAAAAGAGTTAAGTAAGTAATAGCTTTAAATTCGAACATTGCTGAAACCTTAAATCATTTTCTGAAAGAAACTAGGTAAGTGTTAGATTTTTTCTCTATATACAGTACCAGTTCAAGATCATCTGTGATGGTGCCATTGCTGGTAACGAGGTGTTCCTGGTAACCGGCGCATACGCCGCAAAGTCCTTCCGTTCGGTTGGCGTACACAAATGTGGGCACTCGCACGGCAAACTCCATTGACTGGGGTACTGTCACCTAAAAAACAATATAAATTCTTAACACGGAACTCCATCCTAGACAATAAATGTAGAAGAAGAAATTGGTATACCGTCAAATTTGGTAAATTTGACGACAAGTTTGCTTAGCTGTTAAACATACGGTCGTGGGTTCGAATCCCGCTAGGGGCAAATGTTTATGTGTTAACATTTTACCTTTGTACCTGAATAATGGATGTTTTGTATTTATAATATGTATGTATTTACAAAAAAAAGTAATCTATGTAGTATATCAACTGTCTAGTATCCATAATACAAGCATTAGTTTCTTAGTGTGGAACTAGATGGTGCTGTGTGTAAAAAAACCAACTGTTGAAACTAAGCAGAATAAGAGATTAATTATTTATTTTTATTTTATTTACACACAAAACAATACAATCGTTGTGACACAGTTTAGGTGCACTATAAACTCAATTGAGTTTCTGCCGTACACCTGAGTTGTCTAAATTAACAGAAATACACTCAGAACAAAAGAAAGAAGTACATACAATACATATTTAGAAGAAGTAGTAAGAATTCTCTTAGATTAAGCAATTTCAAGAAATCTTACCTCAACATGAGCATCGGGTAGAAGGAGGACGACATCTTGCCCATTAACCAAACTGACGGTCATCGAGTCCTTTTTCAGCGGGTACTTGTACACCGGCTCACCATTTACTATCGTTAGCAGCTAAAAAGTATATATTTTTTTTAGAATTTACATTAATTTTAACCAATATACTTTAATGAAATAAGTAAATATACATACATACATACAGAAAAAAATTCTAAAAAATCGTCATTTTAGTTTCAGTATCATGTATAGAGTCTATAAACACGATATCTCCTAAAACAAAGTAACTTATACTCCATGACCAACCCTTACACATTTATTATTACTTAGTATCGATGATAAGAGGACATAATATATATACACACACAGACAGAAAATTTATAGGTATTCGAGTAATATTACCTTTTTAGTTTCGGAGTCCTTCTTTATGTGAACAACGTTCTTTTCATTTATAACATGTACAGTCTTCAAGCATACGGCGTCTTTGTTGCTTTCGCATGGACCATTCGTTGCGTAGACCTAAAATATAAAACAACATTTTATATAAGAAAATCCATTTAATCATTTAATTTACAAACTCAAAAGCCCGTTTTATTATTAAACTAGCTGGTGCCCGCGACTTCGTTCGCGTTGAAAAATAATAATAATAATAATAATAATAAGCAATATAACCCTTGACCACTTGTTGTTATAACACTTTGGCCGGGCGTTAGTTTTTTTATTTTATTTTAGATTAGCTGATGCCCGCGACTTCGCCCGTGTAACTTTTTAAATTATATACTAAAACCTTCCTCGAGAATCACTCTATCCAATTATCAATTGGTGAAAACAGCATGAAAATCTGTGTAGTAGTTTTTAGAGTTTATCGCGAACAGACAGACAGACAGATGCGGCGGAGGACTTTGTATTATAATTTATGTAAGAAAGGATTTATGATAAAAATCGGAGAAGCAGTAAGAAAACTAAATAAAACAAACTAGTAATAATAATAATAATAATAATAATAATAATAATAATGAGTCTCCTTCTCATTTTGGCTTTTCGAGGGAGAGCCGAGTTAAATTATTGGATAATAATAATAATAATAATAATAATAATAATAAGGCGTAGGGATGTGACGACCCCATCGCCCAACGGTGAGACAGCTAATGTGACATAGCTGCATCACCGTTGCAATTAGTCATCCTTACTCATCCTAGGGTTAGGGACTCCTCCGATCACAGATGTTGGAACCGTGTCTGTGGTATTCCAACTAGATAGTTTCAAACGGTCCCATCGGGGAAATGGGCGCCCCCCGATGTACACAGCCCAAAAATATGATGATGAACGAAAATGAATCACGTATAGGGCCGCTACCCGGGGGTCGCCGGGGCACGTCCAGGACAAACACTGGCACTGGACGTGGCAGAGGGCGAGCCAGTGTGTTAAGAGGTGTGGGCAGTCCACCTAGCCTGCACCTAGCCTCGAATTCATCATCACCACCAGACGGCTTGGTGCCGGTAGAGCCTTCATCGGCTCAGAATTCGGCATCCGCTGCTGGTGGTCAAAGAAGGCGCATGGCGTGGACCAATACGATGAACAGTAACGCCATGCGCGCCTTTTATAGGGCGACAATGGGCGAAGCTGGCGGAACGGGCTATCGAGCACGTATGCTTCGCGAATTTCAGCATTTGGAACCGGAGGTGACCGTCACGGAACAGAACCTGTCGGACAGGGTTCGGTACATACAGCGCTCAGGACTTTTTAGTGCTACCGAACTCGAGCAACTGAGACAAGAGGTTGTTCCTGACCCGAATGCTGCATCTGGTGTGGAAGCCTCCGCGCCGTTGCGCGATGGCGCGAACGTCCTCGTGCAACCGCGTGATGGTGCGGAGACCAGTGACCGACCGCATCATATGCAGGATGACGGCGAAGGAATAACCGCCCAGGAAATAGAGTGTATGAGAAGCATACTGGAAGAGGCGATTTTGGAGTACCGCCAAACTCATTTTGAAATGAGACCACGCTTGCCACGAGTTCCTCTCAGCGTCAAGGTTCGGGATGTCGTTGGGGCCATAAACAACATGCTGCCCTCTTACTTGGAGAGCAGCGCGGGCCTCTCTGATACGGATTCGGTCCTATTTGGCGCAGCTATAGCTGTGTGCCGAATAGTGGGCGCCAAAATACGTTTGCCAGGTCGTGCCACTCATTACAATGAGGTGCCGGCCTGGCAGAGAAGGATCGAAAGCCGTATCACTGCGGCCCGTGTCCTCATCGGCAAACTGACCAGCTTCAGGTCGGGTAACACCAGACCTAGAGTAATGCGCTTCGTGAGGGAGGCCTTTTCGGGTGAGAGAGTGAGTCTTTCTCACCCGGATACGCACCGAAAACTCACGGAGCGCATCGATGACCTGAAGCAAAAGATCGCTGCTTGGGGTAAGCGTATCCGGCGGTACTCGGAAAGGGTGAAGAGGCACCGTCAAAATCGCCTCTTCATGAGTGACCAGAAGAAGTTTTATAAAAACTTAGAGCGTCCCGATAGTAGAGTGACTGGTCCCAGACCTAATCAGGCCGAAGCTGTTGCCTTCTGGCGAAACCTGTGGTCGGAACCAGTTGCTCACGAAGAGGGCCCTTGGATGAGAGCAGTGGAAGAGGCATGCGCTGTAATCACGCCGATGAGCCCCATTGCAATAACTGAAGACGATGTGGTCGCTGCGGTCCGTAAGGCTCCGAACTGGAAAAGTCCGGGACCGGACGGACTGCACGGCTACTGGTTGAAGGGGTTCTGGCGCAGCCATGCCACTCTCGCTGTTCAATTTCAAGAGGCTCTTGAAAACGGGGCGCTCCCAAACTTCTTAACTACAGGGGTCACTCATTTAGCTCCTAAAGACATTGCTACCGCAGATCCATCTAAATACCGCCCAATAACGTGCCTCTGTACCATATACAAGACACTCACATCCGTTCTGAGCTCAAAAATTTATCGTCACGTTATCGACAACAACATCCTATCGGAGGCTCAGAATGGATGTAAGGGCGGTAGTCGCGGTAGCAAGGAGCTGCTTCTCATCGACACGGCTGTTTGCAGACTGGTTAAACGCAACCGTCGAAACTTTTCCGCTGCCTGGATTGACTATAAAAAAGCGTTTGACTCGGTTCCCCATACGTGGCTTTTGAGGGTCCTCGAGTTGTATAAAGTAGATAGTACAGCTCGACACTTTCTTGAGACGTGTATGGGGCAATGGAGTACGATGCTTAGTCTCTCCGGTGAGCGGATGACGGATGCGGCTGATCGGATAAGGATTTGTAGGGGTATCTTCCAGGGCGATTGTCTGAGCCCACTTTGGTTTTGTCTAGCGTTGAATCCTCTGAGTACGGTCTTGGAGGATTCGGCGATGGGCTTTCAGTTTCGGAGAGGAGGCCACCAGATGTCACACCTTCTTTACATGGATAACCTCAAGTTGTTCGCCCCGAACGCTCATCGTCTGGGGAACTGCTGAGATTAACTGAAGATTTCAGCAGGTCTATCAGGATGGAGTTCGGGCTCGACAAATGCGCGGTGATCCATGTGGAGAGGGGTCGGGTCATTCCTTCGACAAGTGTCGAAGTTGGCCTGGGACAGATGAGGTCACTATCCGGGACTGAAACGTACCGATATCTGGGCATGTCGGAGTCGTTGGGTGTGAGGGAGACGGTTGTGAAACAGTCGGTCTGCGAGGAATTTTGGGAGCGCCTGACAAAAGTTCTTAGGAGCTATTTGTCCGGGGCTAACAAGATCCGAGCTTTCAACGGCTGGGTCATGCCCACTCTCCTTTATACGTTCGGGGTGCTCAGATGGTCTCAGACGGAACTTGACGCTCTGGATAGAAGGGTCCGCACAACTATGATCGCTCACAGAATGCGTCACCCGAAATCATCAGTTGAAAGGATGTACATCCCGCGGAAGTGTGGTGGTCGAGGCCTACTAAGTGCCAAGATCATGCACAACCGCGAGATGTGCAACCTAAGAAAATTTTTCCTGACTGATTCGGGTGGCGGGCTCCGTAGGGCGATCGTAGAATGTGATAACGGACTCACCCCTCTATCCCTATCTGATCAGCAATGGCGGGATCCGGTGGTACTGAGCGCCTCTGCAAGGGAGGCGGTATGGAAGGAGAAAGAGCTGCACGGGCGGTTTTACAAGGCTCTTCATGAGCCTCATATTGACCGTAAAGCCTCCGTGCACTGGCTGCGCTTCGGTGATCTCTTCGGAGAGACCGAGGGTTTTGTCTGTGCGATACAAGATCAGGTGGTCAAGACGCGGAATTATCGGAGGTACATCATAAAGGATGGCACAGAGGACATATGTCGAGCCTGTCGCCATCCCGGAGAGACTCTCCGACATGTCACCTCCGGTTGTTCCGCGCTTGCCAACACTGAGTATCTGCACAGGCACAACCAAGCAGCCAGGATCCTGCATCAGGAGCTCGCTCTAAAATACGGCTTCCTCGACCAGAAGGCGCCTTATTATCGGTACTCGCCAGAGCCAGTCCTTGAGAACAGCCGTGCCAAGCTCTACTGGGACCGGCCCATCATCACAGACAGGACTATTCTAGCGAATAGACCTGATATTGTGTTGATGGACCGGGAGCAGTCGCGGGTGTTTTTGGTGGATGTCACTATCCCGCATGACGATGGTCTCGTGAAGGCTGAAACTGAGAAGAAGAGGAAGTACCTCGACTTGGCCCACGAGATTGTCGACATGTGGGCTGTGGCCTCGGCTGAAATCATCCCAGTTGTTCTGTCCGTCAATGGTTTGGTCCCAACCAGCCTCAGTGACAACCTGAAGCGGTTGGGATTCCGTGGCGGTTCCCTCCCGGCCCAGATGCAGAGAGCGGTGCTGCTCGATACAGCCAGGATCGTGCGTCGGTTTCTGTCGTTGTCGCCCTGAACCCCGACCGACTGTGCTTCTGTCGGGGGTAACACCGTCTCCCCCTCATTTTGGCTTTTCGAGGGGGAGCCGAGTTAAATTGAAGGATAATAATAATAATAATAATATACAGGACTCGATGTAGACCTGCTCGCTTCAATAAACTGGCTACGTTTTGGTGACCTATTTGGGGAAACCGAGGGTTTTGTCTGTGCAATTGCAGATGAAGTTATCAAGACGAGGAACTACCGGAAATATATTCTCAAAGACGGTACGGCCGACATTTGTCGAGCATGCCACCGTCCAGGAGAATCATTGAGACATATTATTTCCGGTTGTTCTCATCTTGCTAACGGCGAGTATTTGCACAGACATAACCAAGTAGCCAGAATTATTCACCAACAACTTGCTCTTCAATATCACCTTGTTGAATTTGAAGTACCGTATTACAAATATGTGCCTGCGCCCGTCCTTGAAAATGGTCATGCCACGCTCTATTGGGATCGCTCCATAATCACGGACAGGACTATTGTCGCCAATAAGCCTGACATCGTGGTTATTGACCGATCCCAACGCCGGACGATGCTTGTTGACATTACTGTCCCACATGACGAAAACCTCGTGAAAGCCGAGAAAGACAAACTTACCAAGTACATAGACTTGGCTCACGAGGTGACCGCCATGTGGGATGTCGATTCGACAATCATCGTCCCGATAGTCGTATCGGCGAACGGTCTTATAGCGAAGAGTCTCGACCAACATCTTAAGAGTCTCTCGCTAGATGGCTGGATCAAGGGTCAGATACAGAAGGCGGTACTTCTGGACACGGCACGAATTGTCAGGAGGTTCCTCACTCTGCAGCCCTAACCACCGGTAGCTTGGGCCTAGCCCCGCTACTAGCGGATGTCTAGTTTTAAGTTTTTTATAATATATATTGTTTTTTTTTTTTTTTTTTTTTTTGTATTTATATAAATGTATATTGTAAAAAATTTAAAATTAAGAAAATTAAATAAATAAGTGAATAATAATAATAATAATAATAATAATAATTTAAAAAAAATAGGTAAATAAAGACCTTGATTAAGTTAGAGGTAGGTACTGGACCATCCCCCTTTTTTTAAACCAATGTATATATAAAAAAACAAAAGCCCTCGCATACCTCATACTTATGTTCGCCGGTTTGATTTCGGTCCCTTGACGCGAGGTAAGTACAGTTCCCTGCGAAGGGCAAGTCGTCGCGCTCAAACGTTGTATATTTGGCCGGTGTCCCCACACCGTTGCACACACCTGTTATGTGAACAACATTACGCAATATTGAGTAGACATTTTCAAAAAAAAACTGGAAGGAAGACTCGGCAACAATCAATGAAGAAATGAAGGTATAACCTTAAAATTATATCTTCTATTCTTCGCACTTTTAGCCTCTTAAGATGCGTTTAAATTAAATAACATGTTTAATAACTTTGTTGTATAACACGTTATATAACACATTAAATTGTAATGCAATATAACAAGGTTATCAAACATGTCAACAATCGTCTTGGTCGCTCACGCATGATTACGTGATTCACGCGCAAACGTTATAATATAATTTTGTTTTACTAACACATTTTGTTTTACTAAAATATATATAACCAGGCCTTTTTTGTCACTTCTTTTTTGGGGGCACGCTAATTCTCGAAAGTTGTAAGTCCGTTATTTTTTTCGACCCCCTCCCCAAATCAAAAATCCAATTTTTTTTTTAATTTACCAAATTGTTTTTTTTTTTCAAATTCTTTCATTTTTTTTTCAGTTTTAATGGCAATTTTTCGATATTCTCGAAATTTCCTTTTGGGGCACTGCATGAGCCCACGTGGTCCCACAATAAAGCCCTGTATGTTTACGACATATTTTATTGTATTGTTTTGTTTGGATAATTTGCCATCTACACCTACTTAAATAAAAGAATTACAAGATGTTAAAGGTTTGTAACTTACAGTCAAGACAATCCGGTGGCGAGACACACTCGTCACCCTTCCTGAGTTTCCCTTCGGGGCAGTAGCAGCCGGGGAAGCACTGGCCGTCTTCCGCGGGGCAGGGGCGTGTAGGAGAGCCCAGAGCCGAGCAAGTCGGTTCGCAGCGCTTGCGGTAGCAGTCGTAGTGGACCAATGGTGGGGGGCAATCCGCGGCTGATTGCAAAATAAGAGGTAGTCTATACTATTATTATACGGAGGAAAAATTTGATGGTTTGTTTGTTTGCATTGAATAGGCACCGAAACTAGGTACTGGACCGATTTGAAAAATTATTATCAGCGAGTAAAATATAGGCCAACGAGTAACATAGGACCAAATCGCGTGCAACAGCAAGTAAATGATAAAATATGCGATTACATTAAAATTTATGTTAATTATGGGCTACACAATTTTTTATCATTATTATCATTAACATCACAGCAGGAAAGACGCCACTTCTGGATATAAGTAAGCCTCCACCATAATTTTCCTGTATAATCAGTCATAAACAACCTGGTCCTAAATATTGCTAAGCGATATTTAAGTAGCTAAAAGATTAACTTTGTTTTAAACAAAATAATACTGATAATTAGTTATATTAAATAAAATGCTAACTCCTTACAAATAAGACTACGCGCACGCCCGTTATATATTTATTATTTTTAAGTTTTGCTAAAATAAAAGTAGCCTATTTTACTCCTCATAACATCATATGTCTGCTAGTGAAAGTCCTGTCAAAATCGGCCCAGTCGCTTCGGAGATTAACCTGAAAAACTATATGTTACGTACATACTCGTACAACTATGTATGTAACATTACTTTTACAAAATCTTGATACGAATAGAACCAACCATATAATATAAGAGTTATAAATATATTAAAATATCTTACGACAATCCATCTGCATCCTCCAAGCACCGACATCCGCATCTTTGTCAGCAGCTAAACATTCGCCCACTAGCTGTTCCACCACCAGGCACCGGCATTCTTCTTCACTTCTCTTGGTGCCGTTCACCACCAGGTCGGCGCACTCGCAGATCTTCTCCAGGCAGATTTGGCGCCATTTGTCTAAGTTCAGGACTTTACCACATCGAGAGAGCGGTTCTTTACTGAAACGAATGGGTGTAAATGTCAAAATATGTGGAATTTTTCATCCACTTTACATAAATATGTCGTTCATTGTAATAGTGGTGTAACTCCCTATTTTTAAAACCATCTTTTCTTGCCTAATTGTATCACATTTAGTCATAACTTTCAATATAAAAGTGAAGTAACTCCAATAGTTGCATTACAATCCCATAGATGAAAACAATGAATGAATGCTTATATTTTTTTTCCTACACTATAATTCGCAAAAAGCTCGTTATTCTAAAATTCAGTTACAAGGATATAGTTCACTTTTACAATGAACGACACAAATATTGGCCTAAAAAGAAGGAACTTTATATATAAGAAAAGAAAAGCGAGAAGCAACTGCGGAATGACATCAGTGCCTTCTAAATATTTTTTTTCTAGTATTTCTTTTCTTGTATGTATAAATATAAGTGTTTTTTTTTGTATTATATATATGTATAGGTTGTAATTTAATTTAACTGTATTATTTTTGAAAATTTTCTTTTTTTTTTTGGAGCTTTAATGTATGTATTATTTTTTAATAAGTATATATATATGTATCTATGTCCTTTGTTTCAAATAAAATTTTATTCTATTCTATAAAAAAAACTAGCCGATATTGCAAACGTTGTTTTGTCAAAAAATTTTTTTTCGGAGCATAAAAATAGTTTACAACATATTCTCAGACCAACCGAATATATACACAAAAAAATTCATAAAAATCGGTCTAGCCGTATCGGAGTAGTTTGGTTACAAACACTGTGACACGAGAATTTTATATATAAGAAGATATTAAAGAAAAGGCAATTTCTGGAGATATGCCTAATATTTATTATAAAAAGTCTTTCCAGTTAAGACAAAACCGGATTGAAATTAATTTTAGTTACCAAAACATATATCTTACGCGATAACTTCGCAGAGGTTCCAGACTCTTTGCTTTTTGGCGACGGACTGAACCTTGGCCAGGCAAGCGTTGGGCTGCAGACCGGGCTTTGCCCAAGATTGGCCGAATTCTTCAATACTTGTGGTGACTTTGCCGTTGGGCAAACTGCGGTCGTTCCACGCCTCGC
The DNA here is from genome assembly GCA_945859745.1 of Synanthedon formicaeformis. Classification (NCBI taxonomy): domain Eukaryota; kingdom Metazoa; phylum Arthropoda; class Insecta; order Lepidoptera; family Sesiidae; genus Synanthedon; species Synanthedon formicaeformis. The sequence goes on along the minus strand of OX243956.1, from coordinate 1,697,735 downwards.
CGTCAAACGCGCCGCAAAGGCCGTCCACAGTACCCATCGACGACTTTAGCACCTTTCAAATATATCTCACAACTTAATACCGACTTTGAACACAGATATTGATTGGGTCAGCGCCGACCGACGGAGTGGCGGCGAAGAGACTAATGAGCTATCATTTGAAAATCGACTTTAGTTACTTCAGTATGTGATTGAAAGTGGTATAATAAAAACAAATACTCTCGCGTCTGCAAGCGCGGGTAAGCGGTGCGCGGCGAACCTTCAGCTAAAGAAACTAAAGTCGATTTTCAATTGATAGCGCTTTAGTCTCTTCGTCGCCACTCCGTCGGTCGACGCTGATCCTAAGTTTAAATTGTATTTTTCTTATATATATCAAAAAAATTACGAATTGAGTTTTCATAAAACGTTAATATTAAAATTAATTCATAAATTAAAGTCTTACCAACTAAAGACAATCACAATATACATCTTTCACAGAAAGGAACATCACAAGCATGAATTTAAATTATAGGAAAGCACAACATTACTTATTTGAGATTAATTAAATTATATCAAATTATAAATGAATCAACAAAATATGTCAATGGGATCAAAAACACATAAATAACTTACTCGTAAATATTATTATGATTAAGGTATATTAATATTTTTTAACTTCTTGGGATCAATAATAGCAATAAAGGCTCGCCTGTGGAGCACAAATATTGAATTTATTTTAAAGTACCAATACTGACAATGTTCAATTAAATAAAAATCAACTCACTCCAATCTTGACATCCCCGTCGGAATTGTAGAGAACGGTGAAGTTGTACTTTCGCGACTTGATGGCCAGTCCGTTGCCCAGTTTGTCAATATCGAAGCTGTTCTTCTGGAAGCAGATCATGCTGGTCTGCTCCCAAGTGTACTCATAATTGTCGTACTCGATCATCAGGTTGGGTTTCACGAGGATCAATTGATCATCTTGACGCACTAGGAGTTCGTTTACGCATCCCTCTAAACGGCACTTCTTGCGAACTTAAACATAAACACATACTTAAATGGATGAAAAGTTATAGATTATAGAACATGAAGAAAATAAAATATTTCGCAGATCTTGCATTTGTGCGATTTTTTGGCATAATTATCGACACTAATATTATAAATGCAAAAGTACCTCTGTCAGTCTGCTACCTTTTCACGCATTAACTACTCAAAAGATCATCATGAAATTATGCATACATGTTGTCAGGGATACAAGAAAGGACATAGGGTACCTTTCATCTGGAAAAAAAGTACTGTTCCCGAATGATCGTCTAAAAATATAAAGAATTGGGCGCCACTATCGCGTGGTGGCGCCACCGTCGTTACAGCGATAACGATGTCAGGCGTTATTACTCATTTTTTTTCTTTTTCATCGCAGACCAAGTCGCTGGCACCAGATAGTAATAAATAATGGTATAAATTATAATATTATTAACACTATTAGGGTTTTAGGAGAACGTACCGAGTACAGTCCATGCGTCGAAACGATTCTCCCTGGCCAGTATGTGGAAGCAGACGTCATATTTGTATTCGGTGCCATCGAATGTGTTGAAGGTACGTCCGGTCATGTTGCAGTACACGGGTCGTTCCGGGGGCGGTACGCATATATACCTATTTAGACAAACATAGGAGTTATTAAACTCGTTTGGCTAAGAAATTACAATTATATCATAGTTAATTAAAAGTGTCAAAACAGCCACTGGCAAACAAATCAACACACTAAGTGAAGAAGAAGTACGTACTAATTCGGGTAGATGAGATGGCGCTTATGTCATACAATTAAATTACACTGAGGGTGTCGCTCACATAGCGTGACGGCGCAAGTGTTTTTTTCTCCATATAATAAGTGCCTAAAGAAGTTTTTACTTCAAAAACTAGCTTTTTTTTATTAGAGAGGGGTTTGCTCTTAGCCAACAACCAGCTGTGTAGCAAGGATGAGGCCTATGATGGAGCAAGCTCACCCAGAATAGGCATTCACTCGAACTTTGGGTTATATGAGCTCGGAAATTCGAACGCCGACAGGGAGTTCTAAGCGCTTGGCAGTGCAAATTATAAAAGATGTTTTATTGGTCCGAAAAAGAGGGATTTCGAGAAGATAAGGATGGTAACCACTGTAACCAGCCTTACGTCTGTATGTCCGATGAAAGAAAGGGGAAGGCGGTATGAGCTCAATGATGCTTTTAATAAATGTGTCGATGGTAACTCACTGAGGACAAGCAGCAGTGGTCGCAGGTGCAGCCTCCAGCTTGAGGGTGTATTGCGGGGGGCAGACGGGCGCCGAACATTCGAGGGGTGCGGGTGTGGAGCCAGGGCGAGCGGGAGGGGGCAGTGCGGGCACGCACTTGAATTGCACGCACTCCTGCGACACCTTTTGACCGCCACTCTCCAGGGAAGGCTTCGCCAAGCTGAACGCTTGATTCGTTTGAGTCGATGGACCTGTCATCAATTAGCGGATTTAGATAAAATTAGACATGAGGTTACATATACATTACATACATATATATACATTCGCAATATTTAACTGTGAGCTTACCAAAATGGAAGCTTTAGCTACTGATTATAGGAAGGTTAAGAAAGTCTTTTAAAAGAAGTCATAAACAATTATGACTTCTTTTAAAAGACATTTAATTTTATATCTTGTTACTCTAGGGCTAGGGGAATGTTAAGACGTGACTGGATGCAAGAGAAATTATTAAATGTGTATTTCTTAAACTAATTATAAGAATATTTTGAAAAATAATCTTCTAAAATCATACCAGAATAACCGCCCTTGGAAAAGCCTCCTTTCGAATATCCCGTTTTCGTGTATCCACCTTTTGAATAGGACGTTTTGCTGTATCCTCCAGAATACGAATATCCTCCGGGTTTTGAGTACCCTCCGTTCCTGTACCTCTGATAGGAAACGCGAGGTCTCGGCGGTGGAAGATCCGAAGTTGAAGATCGCGAGTAACTCGACTTTGAAGTGTAGCTGATGAAGTATCCCGGTGGACATTCCACTTTTGGACATTCGACAGCTGTAAAATGAGATTATTTATTCATAAAACAATGAATAAATACATTATAATGAAATAGGACGTCGAAGAAAAGAAATATTTGTTCTTTTTTTATAATTAGCAATAGAGCAAGTTACCTAAAAGGCTAAATTTTAATTAAGTTAATCAAGTAAAACACAGGATATTTTGTACTTATTTTGGGGAAAGTCCTTGCCATTAATGTAGTCACTATAATTATTATGTTATATAGATTTTTTAGTATATTTTTGGTGTAATGAAATTACGTTTAACAGTAGTGGTCGTAGTCGGCTTAGGCGTGGTGGCAGTGGTAGGGGCAGCAGGGGCAACGTGGGTGGTACACTCGCGCTCGTCATCTGGGCAGTCCTGCAACCCGTCGCACCACTTGTCGAGCGACAAGCACAACTTGCTCGTCGGACAAATCCTGGTTCCGGTCGGGCACGTCTCGCAGACACAATCGCACGTGTCTTTCTTCAGCTTCGGTACGAGATTCTGTCCAATAAAATAACAATTCATTGTGTTAGTGAATTAGGAAATAGACACTCGTATTATTCGCTGGATGATATCCATACTATAAATAAAAATTAATCACTAAATGTGTTGCTAAGCGAATTCGGCTGGACCAATTCGGGTAATTATTTTTTAAACATTCGTTGAAATCCGAGGAAATTTTTTATGAAGAGAAAAACTGAACTCTCAGACAAATGCAAGCCATCAGGCGGGTCAAATCAACAAAACCACAAAACCAAATATAGCAATCTTCCACGACTAAGCTTGTGCCATCTTTTAAATATTACCGTAACTAAAACGCAAATAGTGTCACGAGATATGCATTATCGGTAATAATTAGTTAATTCAGAATATGGTCTACAGTTTAATGTAGACTACACTTTTTTTATCGTCGGCTGCCTGAGAGTTCACTTGATAATCTTGATAGGCGGTAAACTCAGCAAAAACATGGATATCGATCAGAGTAAATTAAAATATAGAGAAAATACAGGGGAATGGAAATTAAAACATACTCTGCTCAAAGTTAGAAAGTTTACGAATTACAAAGATGGCATTTTAGTCCTTTATGAAGTACGTGTGTGACTGTTTTGATTATTAATAATTTATCTCACATCCATAAAATGGCTTGTAGCTTTTTGTATATATTTTAACAATAATTTAAATAAGGAAAACAAAATATTACCGGTGCACATTTGCATTCCTTAACAGGTTTGCAGTCTGAGACGCCACCCAATTTGCAGACACATTCGTCGCAGTTTGAACTCTTGAATGTTGACCCCACTGCATATCTGCACGACACGTTACTTAGTTGATTAATACACGCTACAGTAGGTATAATATAAAAGGCTTTTTAAGTTTTTACAAATGTTTTACTATTGGTCTTTCTTATGAGACGTTCCTCTGTGGATTGTGTCTAAGTAGGTATCTCTTTCTGTTTCCCTTGACGATTTATCAAGAAGTGATCTAAATTACTCACAGGAGGATGTCTTGTGAGTTAAAAAAGAGTCCGCGTCGTCCGATCAATCAGACGAAGCAGTCGGACCACGCGGTCTCAGAGCATATTTACATCGTGCACTTTACTTAAATTATTCAGTTCCTTCTTTCTTGATATGGCTTGTGTTATATAACTACCTTATACGAGGGAGTAACTGACGGGTTGTGCCAAACAGTTCTACTATTAGTTCTACGATAGAACTGTTTGGACAAAAAAAATTCCAACTAGTTCACTGCACAGTATGACAGATTGGACTCGAATAATTTTAATGGAGCATGTCCAAACTGTTCTACTATTTTTATAATAGAACAAAATTTTGACTGAAATTTGACATCAAATAGACACACGTCGTGTATTTACAAGCTTTCAACCATTTATATCTCCGAAAGAAATGTTAAATCTGTGGTATCATATTTTTTATTTTGAATCATTTTTAAATTGGCTTTTTTAATGTTTTACTCCTTATTTTTTCTTCCTTTTACTTCAGTTATTTCTCCTTAAATAAATAAAAACCTCAGGCACGTATCAATTAAGCTATAACTTAATGGTTAAGGCACAAAAACTAACTTAGGTGCCATATATGCCCTCCTCATGTACGAGTATACTTGCCATATATACTTACGTGATAGAGGAACTGACACAAGGGCAAAGGTCGCGGGACACGCAATTCTCGCCGTCGAAGTAGTGCTCTAGGATGGAGTGACATTCACAGCCAGTGCTATTCGTGCCTGGGCAAGGCTCGCATGGAGACAAAGTGCTGCCTGACTCCACCGGCATTAACGTGCTTGGGCTCGGCGTTACAGCTGATAAACAAGTTTAATCAATACCTTAATAATTACTTTAAGAAATGCCTAAATAAGAATAATTAATAAATATAATAAATTCCTTCATTTGGTGCCAAACAAACACACTTGTGGACAAATATTATCTTGAACTAAAACAATTTTGAGAAGCGCCTATTTTCAGAGATTTTTCAGACCATTAGTTCCGAAAAGGCAGATAATAAATTTGCGTTTGAGCTCTGCGTAACCGTTGATACACAAATACAATCAACAACATAATACATTTGGTTCCAAACATACTTGTATACAAACATCTGTAATTAGTCATTTTAATTTAAGATGGCAAGATTTTTGAGAAGGCATATGGATATTTTATTTCCTGGATTAACACATATATAGCATATATTATGTATATCCTGGAAAATCAACCTCAGGAACTACTGGTTCGAATTGAAGGCTTTAGGCTATATAACATTTTCAACGCGGACGAAGTCGCGGGCAACAGCTAGACTAAAATAAAATAATTAAAAAAGAAACTCACTGTAAGGTAAATAGCATCCGATCGGTTCAATTCTCATCTCAATGTGCTTGTTCCACTTGATCGGTAGCACTTTCAAATACCTCGCATGTAAAGGTGGATGGAATGCGTTCATTACGACGGTGTCCTTGTCGAAGTTGGCAGCGAATGGCACAGTGGCTCCTGTCGCGTCTACCACGGGGTTGAATGTGGACAAATCCGAGGAATACATGATGTTGTACGAGGTCACCCATCCGTGTACACCACCCTTGGTTTTGATGCCAGTTATGTTGCGGGGTGATGTGAAATCGAACTGGAGAAAAATTTAAGTCTCTTTTTATTTGTTAACATTTTATACCATTATTTTGACTAGACTGGGTGACCGAGGTTCGCTCGGGCCAATGATAGGCTTAAAGTTTTATACACGTAAGAAAGAAATTCTATGAAACATTATAAAAAAAATTCAAGAATACTTGAATTAATAGTTCAAAATATTATAAAACGACAAAGCGGTATTAATTTTGATACCGTTCCATTAAAAAAACCACCTAAAACGAATTTTCTCGAAGATAAGACCCTGACTGATCGATTTCTAGACCTAAAAAACCCCTAACCCTAGATTTTCGTCAAAATCTTTAGAGCCGTTTGCGAGATCGTCGTGGCATACAAGAATTCCTCGTTTAGATAAGATATTAAAACAACTATAGAGTTAGACAGTACATATTAAAAACTACCTACATACTTAGTTAAAAGCAATTAAGTAAGTAGATTGCAGGTCTTAATAGGATCCTATTAAGACTGTCCCTTATTTTAATAGGATTAAAGATAAGGGATAGGGAATAGTTTTCTGGTATTCCTTATTAAAACACTTGCTGTTATTTCAAGGTGGTCTTTTGTATAAGGGTGGTTATTTACGCTTATTGACGCTAGATGGAAGTGCGCCTTGCCACTACTTGATACACTCAAATAATACGATGGGTTTTTAGACCAGATTATTTGTTTTTTGTTTTGTAGTTAGACTAATTACCAAAAAATAAATAATATAAATGATGTATACATACCATAATCCACTCGCCAGGTGTGCTGTAAGTCGGTTTCCAACCTCTATCCCCGTTCATATCAAAATATTTCCTTGCATCGTTATTGGAGCTCACTTCTATATTCTCTATGGGCAGACCAGTCTCTATTCCCAGGGCATCGGTGCACACCAAAGGCGGTAACTGTGAATACGACAAAGTAACATTTTGTAAACAACGCTCGTTGTCTTTAGCTTTACACTACACTTTTGTTGTTAAGAAAACAACAAATTACTTTTCCCATACAAACAAACCACTGAGTTCCTAGCGGTCATAAATTTGACATCAATCAAAACAAAACAAAGGCGCGTTAGTACATAGTAGATTTTAATTCTGTCTTCACTCATGGATAGAGGGATAATCAGGAAGGTTTGTACGTAAAAAAAATGCATTGCGGTCGAAGCCGGGAGCGGGCTGCTAGTATATAATACTATTTATATTATATATTTATTTATGTCATATAGTTATAATAAAATTGTAAGCGCCACGACTGTATGCACTGACTCGAGGTTCAGGTGGTCAACCTAGTTCGAGAGTTAGAGAATTATTATAGCTATATTAAAATTTGCATTCACTCAACAATATGTGCAATTAGGAATTAGGATCGTGTAAAGCAATTTCATATACTAGCAGAAAAAACGCCGCGTGCCGGCTCGCGACTGCGCGCTCCCTCTAGCAAAGGTGCCGAGAAGCTACGCACTTCCACTCGCGGCCGCTCGATCCTCCGCGCGCCCTGAAGCGCAGTGAGCGAGACGCCACGAGTCGTGAGACAGTCCAGACGACGACTCTCACGTCAAGAAAAGGAAGGAAAGGAACGCGGTGCCGCACGCGGTCTCGAGGCGCCGTGAGCAGCCACGCGTCAGTGAGAACGTCAATGCTCGCGACAGCGCGTCGCTGCTCCTCCAATATGAATTGACACTTACGGTGGGAGCGTATGTGGTGAGTGTCGTGGGCGCGGTGACTGTGGTCACTGTGGTGGAGGCGGTCTCGTTGCAGCCGATGAGCTCGAAGCGGACGGAGATGTCGTCGTGCCACGTCAGAGGGCGCACGCGCACTACGCGCGCTTCGACTGGCGGTTCGAACATTTGCTTCATCACGTCGTTGTGGTTCACTGGACCGCGGAATACCTGATAGGTGTTTACAGAATGTTATTAAATTGCTTATATTATAATTTATTATATTCTGTAAACAATAATTATATAGAAAGGTCGACTGTCTCATACAAATATTTTGGATGGGACTTAATACGAAAAAAAAAAAAACAAAGTACAATATTACAGAGACCATCCCTTAAATTTTAACAGTTTTCAAGTTAGTGTTAGCTATGGATAATTATTTGAAATAAATAAATTATTATTATTATATTACTAGCTGGTACGCGACTTCGTCCGCGTTGTAAAATGAAAAACACCTGAGAAAATATTTGACGTCTTTATCGCTTTTAGACGATCCCTCGGGAACTTAATTTTTGACTGTGTGTTGATAGTCAACACATTTGATAAACAACTTAGGCCACGGGTTCTTTTGAAAAATTTTGAGGAATTCCAATATGTCCAGCATTTGACGTCATACGGCTAAGATGATGTTTATGACCACGTATTAATATTGGCCATAGTTAATCAAATATCTATACCATGAGTTTTTAGATCAAAATTACTGTAAAACCAAAATAAATAGATATCTTCACACATTCTACACAGCACTATCTAGTTCCACAGTAAGCAACTAATGCTTGTATTATGAATACCAGACAGTTGATATACTACATAGATTACTTTTTTTGTAAATACATACATATTATAAATACAGGTACAAATGTAAAATGTTAACACAAACCTTTGCCCCTAGCTGGATTTGAACTTGCGACCATTTGTTTAATAGCTAGGGTTACTAGTCACTAGACCAAACGTGTCGTCAAGTTAAACAAATTCATAAAGTACTTTAAAGTGGATTTTACCTTCGGTTTTCCATCGACCCCATCGATAGTGGAGAATACATTTCCGTCATCGCCATACATGACTTCATAGCTAGTGACGTATTGGTCAAAGAGCGGGCTGCCCTGCATCTTGATGCCGTAGATTGGCTCTTTGCGGGGCAGTTCTACTTGGATGTACTGGTTCTTATCAGAAACCTTGGGATTCCAGCTACCGGCTGAAACATTTGGATTTTGTATTAACAAAAGTGACATTGTTTTATATTAATTACATTGAAATAACAGTATTTGTGCTGTTGTGTGAGTAAGGGACGCCAGGGCCATTTTCCTATACCTTCCTAATCTCATCACAAAATAAAAGGCCCGTTTTGACATTTGTCTTTGCTAGTCATATGGCATGAGTATTTGATCCATTTGAATATGTATTGTAAAGTGCATTGCATTAAAGTTCTGATTAGAAAATTTAAGTTAAACTTTGATATTGTAGGTATTTTGAAATGATACAACGTTACGAAAGATCAATTTTCTTTCATTTAATATTTTTGTTACAATAACATTAACTCAATCACAAAAAAAAATCGAGAAAAAGTGAATCTTCAGTCAATCATTTTCTTCAGATGATGAGCCAAAATTGTCAGTTGACCTATCGTCACCCGTATTTATAATTATTTCATTTTCAATTATATATAGAATCTATAGAAATCAATGTTTCCTTTATTTACGGCTTTGAGCTCCAAGCTCATAATTTTCAGTAAAGATCACTACACAGCTGGTGAAATTCAGTAATTAATTGGTCTAAACACTAGTATTTAAATAAATAAAACCGGCCAAGGGCCTTTTATTTTGTGATAAGTTCAATTAGTAATATATTATACTGATAAGTGATCCCTTATTCTTAAGCCTACTATAGTCGGAAGAGCACTTGCAGTATACGTGAGCTTGCTTAACTTAAAAATATATATATTTATGAACTTACATGTAATGTCAAGTGGGTGCCCGTTGAGCACAGCGTACTGGGGCTCGAACAAAGCGCTGGCCACAGAACTGGCGCTGAACGCCGACTCTGGTAGAGGTTCATCGCCCCACATTATGTCCATGTATCTGACAAAGCGCAGGGCAGCCTTATTTATTTATTCAAAAATCGTAAAATATATTTGTTCGAAATTCGAAATTTTTAACAATATAAACTAATATTTAGTTCGAAATTGGCACACATAGACAAATTAGAGCCAACAAGTGAAACATCTAAAAAAATTTGTTTAAAAAATTCTTTATTTAAAAAAATACATGTCTTGCCAAACTTGAAAAGACATTCAAGTTTCAACATTTCGGCAAATTCAACTTTCCGGTTCTAAAGGGTTTCTACGATACTCGTAGAGTGATCCTCACCGGGAGGGTCAAATCTAAATGATTCCGTCTTTATCTGCTTATAATTATTTTTGAATATTTTTTTTGTGATAAATGGAAAGATCATATATCAGTTTTATAACAAAACATTTTTTTTTTCGTAATAATTCAAAAGTTATATCAAAATAAAAATTTATATCCAGTACCGAAGACCCGCCGACCGCTCCCGAACAAACCCGAGCGCGCGTGACGTTTTCTTTCATTCATAGTTTTAGTTTTCTTTCATTCATTGCAGTTTACAGAGATGTACTGTTCTAAAATAGCTTTAACATTATGACGTCACAACTATGGTGATCAATCGTGCGTGGCGCGTTCATAGTCACATGATTTTTCTTTAAATTTTAACCATTTTTAATTGTTTATAAAATTGAAAAAAAAAAAAACATTTTTTTTAAGTTTTTCGCATTAAATATCAATATTATTAATAATAAAGTTTTATTAAAATACATAAAAAAATTAATAATTTTTTTTTCAAAATCCCAATTGACAGAATGAATGCACAACTAAGGGTAATACAAACATACGAAAAATGAATGTTTGATACCACCCCTCCACTTATAAAATGTTTCCTAGAAATAGGTTAGAAATAACAATAAAAGAAACCTCTCTGGGGAGCACTCCGGCGGTGGTGTGACAGTGGTTTTGATGAGGAGAGGCGCCGGATGCGGGTTCTGCACAGAGTTGTAGTGGACCGTCACCGCAGGCAACTCTGGGATCTCTTCGGGAGTCTTTGTGGTGGTGCAGTCTGTGGAGTCGCAGTGCATTGCGTTCTCGAGGCACTGGCATTTCTCGCAACCGTCTCTGACTACTCCACCAGGCTGAAAATTCATTTACTTGTCTCTAAGTTTCAAATTAAGAATGCTTCTTTCCATGGCTTGTTTTTCTTTTCATTAGGTATTATATAGATTTATGTTTGGGAGTTGCATACGAGACGCAAGGTAAGAGACACTAGTCTAGTCTAGACTCAGGTCTCTTATTTGATAAAAAAAGTAGGTATGGAAATAAATATTATAAAAGAGTAATATTTGATTAAGATAGGATATACCTACCTTAATGATAGTTCCATTAGAATAGCAAGTGCAGTCCTTGATGAGGACACATGTCTTCTCGTCTCGCCACATTGAACCTGGTTCACACTTCGTTTTTGCTACTTTTTCGTCCACACAACCTTCCAAGCATTTCTGAAAAGAATTTCAAAAAACAACTTGAAAAATATCTGTAAGATGGTTTCTGTTATAGACCACATTATAGATAAACAAATTGTAAATAGATTTCTACTAAAATAAATATTTTTTTAGAAGTATTTTAATAAATAAAAAGAAAAAAGGGTGTGGACACGGCCGTGTGTACTAAGTAAAAATATTACGAAGTAATATTTTCTTAGAGCTTATTATATGTATGGTCGACCAGAAAAGTGCTTTATCAGTTTCGATAGCAAATTCCAAAATTCGCTAAGGCTTAGATTTGAAATAGGTATTGATTACTGATTGACATAATTGTCACTTTGAATTTTCAAAGTAAAACAGACCTTATCATTCTACAAACATACAAAGAATGTTCAATCTTAGGGTGATAAAACACTTTATTTGTCGAGTTTACATACCAACAAATTCGCATATACCATTATATGTATATCAAATAGTTCTTTGCTCCTTTAGGTATTGAGTGGTGTAATTAAAATTTGGATGTAGATGACAGTTAAGTAGCTACATCATCAGTTTTCTGAATCAAAATCAAATAAAAATATTTATTTATCATTTAGGTTTCTACAAGAAACTCTTAAGATCGTCATTCTAAATTTAAAAGCAGGGTTGCGGAAATAAGCCTCCCACTGTGGAAGCAAATTTAAAGACATTTTCACATTAAAAATAGATTAGAGGGCCTAGTGCGAGTTTTACTCTATCAAACGCGTCGAACGCGTAAATGTCAATTTGTATGGGAATGAAGCAGCGCTACACGTCACGCGTTCGACGCGTTTGGTAGAGTAAAACTCGCACGAGGCCCTCTGATCGGATCAGAATGATACCTGTCCGGGCTTGCATTTGCCGTAGCTACGAAGTACACTGCCGAAGTAATCGCAGAGCTGGTCGCAAGGGAACGCGCACGCCGAATACACGGCGCCGGGCGGACACGCGCTCAACGTCGTAGGCGAAGGAACTGTAACTGCGAATCATCCATTCACTGTTACTGTACGTTTGATTTTCAAATTTCCTCGCAACTCTAGAATTAGAATCCTACTTTCAGAGCATAGATGAATACTACAATATTTTGTTTTCAACTATGTACAGAAAGGATATTCGCTTAGGAGGTGAGTCTCATCAGGCGTACAGTTATAGACATTACGAAAAATATCAAGTACGTACGATTAAGTACACAAGTGCTTTGATTTTTATAAGTATCAACGAGCTGTAACTTCTAGGTATGAGGTACGTATAAAATTTGATAAAAAATTAATCAACTTTAATGAAATAATTAATTAATATCATTAATTATTTAATAATTAATGGGTAGGTACCTGTAGCCCACGTAGCAGTGGTAGGCGTCACAGTAGTCATTTCCAGCATGCGCGATTCTGTAAGCCATAGGGTAACATAGGTACTTGTGAATCCAAATTCAACTAAGCGTGATATTGAAAAGTTCCTCTTATTACTTTAAAGTGTGATGGACTGCCAGAGTACCAATGCCAATGCCAAACTACACACATCCTACATATCTATGCAACACCACAACATTTTCAAAATGCGTAGTGTTAATTGGCTAAAAAAAACAACGGCTAATATGAGAATAGGAATAACAACAAACAAAAACAATCAATCAAAAAAAAAAAAAAACAAAAAAAATTAGGAAAAAAAAACTATGATATCTATAAGTCCATTGATTTAGTGCCCTCCTAAGTTTTTGGTTAAAAAAATAAACATATTTATTTAATTTTTATGGTTTGTGGTGGAAGACACGATTCTTAGACTACGATTGCAGAACCAACTCAAAGATACGGTGAATTCATTCATTACCTTTAGTATCATTGGCACATTCGGGCCGTACGACAAAGACGACTGCGGGCCAGTCGCACACCATAGTGATAGGGTTGTAGAGGGTCCCTTCAGCGCAATCCTTCAATACAGTATGGGGCTTCTGAGGGTTGAGCAGGTCAGGCGTACACTCGTAGAATTGCTTGCAATTAGTAGGGTGAGGGTGGTTGGGGTGATCCGCGTTCAGACATTGGAACGGCTCTGGACAATGTTAAAGACATACCCATTATAATCTTTTTTGGAAATCGCGTGAGACAATTCGTTTTATGTTTTACTCGTCCGATGCAAAAGTTAAAATTCGTCCAACTTTATCTACAGTAAAAATAATTATTAGTATAGGGCCTCTTTCACCATCTCTGAGTAAAATGTCAAACAGGCTAACCGCCATTTAAAGTCACCGGTAAGAGAGCATACGAGAGTAGCATTACTCAACGATAATTTCAATGAAATTGACACAAGATACTCGTAACATTTACTCGTCAATAAGCTTCACTTGAAAGGTAACTAATCAACACTTTACTCGTAGTTGGTGAAAGAGTATGTGTGCTAAGTTGGAAGATGAATACGCAAAGAAATCAATGTATATTTAATATTATGATAACCTGAACGGCGAAACTTGTACAATTGAAAGAGGTAGGTGTAGCAGATATTTTATTTCAAAAATAATTTTATGCGTCTACGAGTATGAATTACGTAAAAAATATTAAATAGTTTTTCAAATTTTTTTTTAAATAAAGACACATTTACACAAAGATTATTAACCAAAATAATGTATGAGAAGCTTCCACACCTTTTTTGAGTTAAGCCAACAAACAGTTCTTGGTGAAAAAATTCAATTATTATATTAATTTAGGATCAAAATGTTTCAGGTTAAATGTTTAAGGAAACATCTTTTAGCGCTAATTTTTGGACTTTTGTAAGTGATCATAATTTTCTCGACTATTCTGTCTTACCTTCTTTGCATTCACAGAACACACGAATCTCGAAGTCAGGGCATGACTTGCTGTCCTTGCAGACCAATCCCCTCTCCAAACTGCATTCAACATCTAAACCTGTCTCTTTGGGAGCTTTGTGGCCATTTATAGTACGGCATTCGATCTTCTTCATCTCGTCTTGTTTGCACATCGAAGAACCAATTTTCTGTGAAAATAACAATGACATTAGAATTAACATAATACATCGAATAGTGACCGAATTCACAAAAGACTAAATAAAGTAAATTATATAAGCGCCTCTTTCATCAACTTGAAGTAAAGTGTTGATTAGTTACTTTTAGAGATAATTTTATGTTTTATTAAATTGTTCACTCGGTTTAGTGCATCCTTCGATAGGCGATTTTTTATTACCTATTATTTTCTATTTAATGTTTGGGACTTTTACCGTACAAACAAAGGTGTATCAGCTAAATTATTCCCGGTGACAGGTGACTTTAAATGACGGTTAGCCTACTTGACAGATGGTGAAAGAGGCCCAAGTCTCGTGTTTCTTGTAACTTGGAAGCTCTTACTACTTATGCCATGTTCATGTTAAAAAATTTAATGGCATTACAATGTATATAAAATCATGGTTAGATTGTACCTAATCCAAGTAAATTAGGGTTAGGGCCTCTTTCACCATCTCCGAGTAAACTGTCAAGTAGGTAGGCTAACCGCCTTTTAAAGTCACTGGTAAGAAATTAAGCATACGTGTTTCAGCATCTTCGAGTAGAATTACTTAATGGGTAATTTCAATGAAATTGAAACAAGATACTCGTAACATTTACTCACCAATTAGCTTCACTTGAAAAGTAACCAATCAACACTTCACTTGTGAACTGGTGAAAGAGGCACTTAATGTATAACGTGACATACCATTTGTTTGGGTTCAGGTAGAGGTTCCGTGTCAACTGAAAGTCCTGTGACATCGGTTTCAGGTGCATTGCGACTGGTCCACTCCGTCCAGCCGGGTACGCACTTCAGAGGCTCATCGTGAGGACGAGGGGAGACAACTAGGGGTGCACTAACCGTTGGAGCTAATGTCTGAAAGGGTAACCAATTGATTGTTGAGATTTTAGTAATAAACTATTAAGTCCTATTTGGACTTACGGTATCCAGCTGTGGGGCTCCGTCTGTGACTCAAGCTTGAGTATCATCCAAAGACTTCAGAATTGTATACTGAAAAGTCTCTGCAATGCACCCTGGTTCATCAGAAACGATGAAGTCCATAGCATACTAAGGATGAACAAAGTTAAAGAAGAAATCACAGCTTTGGCCGCTTCTCATAGACAGGCTTAAAAACCATCCTAACCAGCTAGCTACAAGGCTAATAACACCGGACTATTTAATGCGTCTAAAAAGACGGCATTTCCTTACCCTATAATATAAACTGAGGGTATTTATGAATATAGGGAATCTTCCTGGTAGACTTCCCTCCTCGACACAACTTTGGAAACCATCTGCTTAAAGTCAACGACTGATTGCAGATTTGATTAGAGAAAAAAAAAAGTAATAAACTAGCTGATGCCCGCGACTTCGTCCGCGTTGAAAAAGAAAAAAGTAGCCTATCCTGTGTCCTGTACGTCTAAATGTTTATCTACCAAGTTTCATGAAAATCAGTTAATTCGTTTAAGTTATGGAGGAGCATACATACATACACTTACAGATTTATTATTAGTATTGATAGGCAGCATATGGTCTATTTGATGATAGGTTACAACTGGCTCATGAAAAGACTAGAAATCCGAGTGCTGTCAATCCTAATGGAGTAAAGGATAGGGCACAAGGCACGATATACACAGTTGTAATAGCAGGCAGTGTGTTGCACAGTTTATAATTGGGCAACACGTACTTCGGCAGTAAACATCCCCTTACAGAAGACCATCATGAAATAAAAGCACGCGTGCTTTTGTGTATCTATGAGTGAATAAGGTATTCAGAGTTTATATCCTTATCCCTAGCTAATCCTCTTGTCCTTAATCCTACTAAGTTTGGCAGCGAACCTGCAGCACCAGTGCGGTTGCTTGTGTTAATAGGTGACGGTAGTGAGCCTGTCTGACCACTTCTGTTATACACATTAAATAATACTCGTATACTAAAATGGTTAAGTTGGGTGAAAATAAAAATTTTAAATGAAATTTTTAAACTCACTACATCTGTAGGGCAAGGCTGTCCGCTGCAGATCTTAGTATGCTTGGAGCAACGGCAAGAGTGGCAGGCGTCTTCCTCCACCACCTGGCCTTCCAGCACTTCAGTTCCATCTGGCAGCGTCATGCATACAGGACGGCAACGGGCACGAGCCACACATTCCACCATTGACGAGTTACTGTAGACGGTGCCTTCGGGACATTCTTTTTTAGGCTTGCATCCTAGGGCACAAAAGGGATTTTTTTTACGCGAGGAAAAAAAACCGGGCATAAAAGGTTAGCATAAAAGCTTCATTAGTTTACGATTAAATTAGAAATCTATGAACAATTAATCCACTGTGTGTAAAGTCAGGGTTTTGTCAATTTGTCACCTTTGTAAATTTTCAAATACATTCCTTTATCGAGTCGTAGACTTAGTACTTTTTGAAACTAAAGCACTAACACTAAGCAGGCAACTGACTGACGTTTGAAATGAAGTTTTCGCATGACTGACAATTGCCCCGATGCAAGCAAATGTCGACTTTAAGGTGACGAACCTTTTCTTACCCCGACTTTACTAGTTATAGATGTTAGAAGCTATCTACAGTAAGTACAAGAATTCTAACACAAGCTCTTATAGGTCAACAGAGACCTTAGGTCCACACTCCACAGTGGCGATACTTGACTTACGGGGATAGTAGGTAACCACTTACCATCAGTTTTTAAGCAGCGATTTGTTTGCATTAAAAAAAGGAGCAGATAAATCAAATTATATACTAACCCTCAACACAAGTGTCGTGCTCACAAATGTTTTTAATTTCGTCGTAATAGACAGTATTGTCGCAAGTCTCGAGCGGGCACGCCGGTAAGCACTCGTTGTAATTGGAGCATTCCTCATCGCACTGCATAGCTATATAAATAAAAATGTGACAATATATGATCACTGTGAACAGATAATTAAATTAGTATCCAAAAACCCTCATTACGTATTCACGGGACGCAACAATTGGGAATAAAGTTACTGATAGATGTAACATGCAAATGTGAAATACGAGTATCACCATATGCTAAATTATTACCAATATAAAAAAAAAAATAATCGGTGTTTTAATTCATGGCAAGGATTAGTTGTCATTTTCCAATTGCGAAGTAATTAAAATACTAAATTTCTACGCCTAATTATTTGGGTAATATTTATTTAATTTCTATGGAAAATTCGCCATAACCTTTACTTTATCTGTTTGGCACTGTATCAGCGTTATAATTTAATTTATTAAGTAATAAAAAGAACTAGCCAGTTAGAGAGAATAATTCAACTAACGACACAGTTCCTGGGTTCTCCACTTGAAGTGAACGCCTCGGCGCGCGCACTGCGTGGCGTATGCGGCTAAAGCGGCGCACGCGCATGCACAGTCATCGCCGGCGTCGCACGCACAGGCGTCGCGCTCGCAGCGCTCTAAGAACGCTGACGGCGGAACTTCCGAGTGGCACAGCGTAAACGGAAACCGCTTTAAAGCGCCACAAGTGCTTACAGCCCATTCCTTGCGCTCCGGACGCTGCGCACAGTGATCCTGAAACACAAGCGCCCAGTGTTCACATATCCCATATTTAGCTATTTATTCGGCTCATATGTGAGCATACTACCGTACACTGTTTAATTATATTAAAGTTTGTGTGGGTGAAGTATTTAATTAAAAAATTGTTTAAATCGACCCATATTTCTCGAAATAAGCTCAACAAAGCTTTTATGAATTGAGTGGTGGTAAACTTATTTTCAGATTATTTGTGATTCTGTTTGTAATCGGATGGCTTAGTAGAATATTTATAATTCCTGCGCAGTAATTGAAACCTGTACCTACGCGAACCAAGAATAGCTTTGAAAATAAGGTATATGTGTACAAGTATTTACCCTAACAGCCAGAGGTTTGGGGCAGGTGGACTTGAGTTTCCAGGAGTCAGCGAAAATGAGAGGCGACGATTCCGCCATACCGCCACCAGAAGGTGTTTGGAAGTCATCACGCATGTCGCCGTTGTAATTTCCACAAAGACCTTTCACCTGAAAAAACATGGCGTTTTGCTTTTATTCACTTTACTTATCTGTACCTTTAAGGTTCCGTTAAAATATAAATAAATAAAATAATAAAAAAACTAAACACCATAAAACAAGTGACCACGTACTAAATGTTTATTTAAAACTAGTTGGCGCCCGCGACTTCGTCTGCGATGAAAAAGAATGAAAAAGAAAAGTAGCCTATCCTGTGTCCTGTACGTCTAAATGTTTATCTACCAAATTTCAAGAAAATCAGTTAATTCGTTTAAGAGTTATGGAGGAACATACATACATACAATACTTACACTTACAGATTTATTTTTAGTATTTTGATAAGTATTACCTTATGTGATTACCACCACTTACCCTAGCATGCCACATCGAATCAATGATTACGTAGACCCTAAGGGCGCGGTCCCACTGCACGCTGACACCCAGCGATTGAACGTCAAGAAACACGTAGGCTCCCGCCAAACGTAATTTTATTCTAAAATAGAAAAAAAGCACATTCATATTCAGAAAGCTAATACAATATCCACATTTTTTTATTGAAAAAAGGCAAAGCTGATAACTACTTAGCACAAGACAATGCTGATCGTAATAGGAGAAATGGTCAGGTGAGAAATAGAGGAATAGACACTGGCGTCACAAACTGAATAATAGCACACGTTATTTCGTGATATCTTCTTCTTCTTAAAATGCTGCTTTTTTACGAAGCATTTGCAGTATCAGAAAACCTGATGCTTGCCTCTCCTTTATCGTTCTTAATACCAACTCCCATTGGTTTTCACATTCAACTCAAAATTTCAACATGGTTATTCCAAGTATGCGCCTTAATTTCGAATGCTTCCAGTTTCTAGCACAATATATGCTAGTTGTCGAACAAACACACAAGAGCAGCAACAAGTACTGAACATTAGTTACTATAAAGTATTGCACCAATAAAAACAAAGGCATCTATTTAGACTTGAATGTAGCCATTACCTTTTTAGTTTCGATAAGTCCGGTATTGGTGCATCCTTGGTTAATGAGACAATTTCTCCATTTACCCCAGATCCAACTTTAAATGTGAGAGATTTGGAACACGTAGCCCCAGTTGTACCACATGGAACATTCTAGAAGCAAACAATGTATTTGATTTACGTATGAGGACGTATATAAAAGAGACGTATAACCTATAACCATAGCGTCTAAATTATGCAGTCCAGTTATACTCACTATTGTAGGCTAGCGAAGCATTGTTGCCTAAATTTTTGGATGATTCGCTAGCGCTTTTAAATTTGCGTGTACAACTAGCTAAATTGGCACAGTGTTGCCTTAAGCCAAAGCGTATTAAATCATCCCTAATATCTGAAGTCGGCTTAAGCAAGTCAGAAAATACCAATCAAATAACTGCTCAAAATAGGTTAATTTTAAATAAAATTTAAAAAAACACGGTACCTAGTCTTCAGAAGTTACATGTGTTTATTGTATCATGACTCAATAAGTCGAGATCGACAAGTTGTGGGTTATTTCAGTTCATACAATAATGTCCAAGAAGATAGCATTTACCTGTATTTCCACATCGAAACCATCGCTGCCATCCTTGACTCCCTTGGCCAGTAGATAGGAGCAAACCCCTTCAAAATCATAGTCGGTGCCGTCGAATGTAGAAATGTGCGAATCGCCCCATGCGCTACACACCCCTGAACATTTGTGGTCGGTGCAAGACCAGTTGCCCTTCTTGCATTCACTGCAAATAATAGTTTTCAAATTAAGGAAATTATACATGTCCTAAAAAAAGCTTTTTTTCCTAGATTTTCTATCTTCTATAGTGTCACATTTCCTTATACATCTCAATTAAAAACAATTTATATAAACTGGATACCAATACTGACCAGGTATTACACAATTCCTGCATAGTATGTCCGTCTGGATAACTACGGCCACCATGATGACACGGACATTCTGTTGCCAGCACGCACTTCTTAGAGGTTGTATCGAGGACGTAGTCCTTCTTGCATTGACACCCCGGGCGACATTCGGCTGTAGTCGACGATGGAGCCAGGTGCATGTTCTGAAGCATAAAAACGTCTCTTGCCATCAAACACAGATACACAGAAGTACTGACAAAAGCTTCAGCGATCCGTAATCACAAACTGGGCGGTCCGTCTGGTTAGTGATAACTCTCTTACCAGTGGGCTACGAAACCCACGCTCGAAGCGAGTTCGCTTAGCGCTGCAAGTGTCAGCGTCGAGCGTGAAAAACAAATGGTTATAGTTCATGTAAGAGGCCACTAGATGGCGCTGCAAATTGCATCGAAAGTTTCATTAGAGCTAGGCATTAGAGACGACCACCGTGAGATAGTTGAGATAATAGTTGTGTTTCAGTAAGTGAGTAAGTGATACCAGAACCCACATTACCTTACCACTTCCAATTTTCAACGTTATGAACCGGGATTAGGTTGTTATCTCCAACGGATTACCTACACTTGTATAAAATATTTTTTCATATAAATAAGGATACCTGTGTAAAATAATAGTAGAGAGTAATGAGTGTAATATACGTGTACAATTTTCTCACCTTACAAGTGAGCGGTTCAGCGATCTCGCAGGTGGTAAACTCCATGTGATTGGCGGCACTGCAGTTGCTGCGCAAATCTTCGGCCGGCGGGTAGTTTTGTATGTCATTGTCACTCGCGGGAATACATTCCCAGCGTGCGCCCACGCAAGTACTACATTAGCAGAGAAGATTTAAGGTAAGGTTTGAGCAAATAATATTTAATAAAGGACACAAATAATATTAAAAACTAAAGGTCAGATGACTTTATTATTTTTTGTAATGATGTCATAATGACATAACGGTACAATCGTTAGTTCATTTACCTGTTTTTTGGTTTACCTGCACTTAGCTATAAGATGCTCTTAGTTTTAAGTCACAACAAGTTCTCAAGCTCTGAAAGCGATAGCAATAAGTATCTACTGTAGAGAATTGAGAATATACTTCATAAAAAAAACCAACATGCCTTTTTTAAAATCAGATATGAAACGTAATGAAGGGTTCATGAGGCACAAAAAAAATATATAGGTAGTAAATAATACCATAATTCCCTTTCGCGTTTCCCTGGACGAACTTCTTTATAGCCTGCGTCGAATTTCATGCCTTTGTGGAAACATGGGCATAGGCCTAATGGCACGCACACGTTGCTGCTATCCAGTACCTGCACAGTATAACATCGCATTGAACTTTAGAATAAAACTATCATACCAGTACACAGAAAACTTTACTAAACTTGCACACAAATATTTTATTTTTATAAATTACTTAATTCGAACTCAAAATTTGCATTTTCATAAAATTAATTAAAACTAATACCAACAGCAAACGTATTATTGATTTCATTGTAAGTACCATTGTCTAAGTTCATTTTTAGGACAATAGAAATGCTGTTTTCTACAATTCCAGCCAATAAATGTTCTTTTACAAATTTTCCTTTTTAAATCTTCAATTAAAAATAATTTAAAGATGAAAAGCATTATAAGAAATCTTTATGACTTTAATGGATGAAGGCTGGACGCAAATCAATGGGAGCCGGTCCGGAAAGGACCGGCTCCTTATATCCTTAAACAAAGCAACCCCCAGATCCCATTTTTGATTTTGATTTGATTTTGTTTGATTATTTTGGTCTCACACAACTGATGTCAGAAATATTGATGGGTATCATGGTATTAAACATTCAAACAGACCTGTCCCGGTGGGCATGCGCAGCCTTCGACGCAGCAAGGCTTACAGCGAGTGGCAGCGGTCGCAGCAAGAGCGACGTCTGCGCAAGTTCTCTGACAGCTGTCTGCGCACACTGTGTATTGCTGACCCCCCGAACATGACACCTCTGCACCACACCAAATGTATGTCAGCAATAGGGAATAGTGATATTGTAAGTTTTTTGGTTTTGATTTTGATAGTGTAAATTCACTGATCTGTAATATATGGACTGGCTATCCCATACAAATTACAGGCAATTTCGTGTACCATTTTGAAACACCGCCGTATGAAAGTACGGAGAACTAGTTTTGACGTTTGCGTATTTTTATTCCATAGATAATGTATAATAGTGTCTGTTTTATTCTATTTGTTGATGTCTTAGGGAGTGTTTAATTTTAATGTGTCCGCTTGAGTTTGAAACGTGAGGAAATGTGTATTCTGTAAATGTTCCATGGACAATTTTAATTATTGCATGACTAATTTTAGTTCCATGTGCTTACGCTCCATAGAATATAGCGCCAAAATGGCGTTTTTCAAATAGACATTAAAATAATTTGACAGCAGCCTGTCCAGTGTATATTACAGGTCAGTGTGTAAACTACTGAAAGGTGCCATTTTAAAATGTTTTAGAGATCATGCATAATGACCTTATCTTATTCTAATCGTATATAGCCATGAGATACAGACCGCACTCCTTGACGTTGTACCGCCACTGTATCTGCACGCCGCTCTTTGCGCACGCCATCGCGTAGTCGCCTAGTATGGGGCACAGGCAGCGCGTCACGTCACCGGCGCACGCGCACATATCGTACACGCACTCCGCGTAGTATGGCTCCACGTCCACGTGCCAGTGGCACTCTGTTTCAAATTACAAAAATTATAAAAACAAAGTGGTACTCGCAACTTTGTTCGAGTTGATAAATTGAAAATATGTATAACACATATAGACACATGCTGACCGACGACTTACATATTATAAAACAAAGTCCTCCGCCGCGTTTGTCTGTTCGCGATAAACTCAAAAACTAGTGCACCGATTTTCATACTGTTTTCACCAATGGATAGAGTAGTACTCGAGGAAGGTTTTACTATATAATTTACAAAGTTACGCGGGCGAAGTCGCGGGCAGCAGCTAGTTATAGCAATAAAGTAATGCCCGCGACTTTGTTTGAGTTGAAAAATTAAAAATATGACACATACGAGTATAGACATGTTGAGTGACAACTTTAACATAAACAATATATTATAAAATGTACCTTCAAAAAGTTTACTCTTGAGCTTGCTACAGAGTTTCTCAGCTGTCTCCTTGTTCTCGACGTTGACTGTACAAGGATGTTCGGGTTCCTTAGTGTCGACGTCATCACAAAATTCTCTCGTCTTCCACTTGTTGGCGAACGCAAGCGCCGACTGTTCGACGTCACCTTCCGGTGTTAGGAAGTCGTCTTTTTGGTTCAAATTGAAAGTACCACAGAGACCCTGTATATTGAACAAATGATGTTAGGTATACTTAACTCATAATATTTTATTATAAAAAGGTCGGCAGGTATGAGTAATGCAAGCAAAGCTTGACATTATTTCATGGATATTATTTGTGTTGACTTAACTATAATATTATATAAACCATTTGTTTCATTTTATATTACCCATTTCAAGGGCTTGTAAGAATCAATGCTGTCGACTTCGCGTTCAAAATTTTTAAATCATTAAATTGAACAGAGAAGTCGTTATAATTATTATACATATTTGAAGATAAGGACCAAAATATCCGTACTTACTTACCTTTGTTTTACCAGAGAATTCCGGTGGTACATCTACAAAGACTCTGGTGTTGCCATCCCACCACAAATCCACGCCGTTCGGTAGTTGCACTAAGGACAAAATATTAAATGAAAGCTGAATAACTTAATCGAACAATAATTGTTACAATAATCTTTAAGTTTTAATAATATTTTTATTAATGTGGGTAAAAACATTAACATATAAAATTTCATATACCTAATATATAAAATATTACAATGAATTACTAGAAGTATTTACAAGCGGACGCTAATTAAAAAAAATACAAATAATATCAGTAGTGTACAGCGATATGAATTTCTATAACGTCATACAAGATATTATGTTAAGCAAATTCTATAATTTCTTCCTAAAAGTAGTAGATAATAGAAATGGAAAATATGTCTAAATCTCATTACCATTTGTTGTGACAAGTGCTTGCATCTCTTAAATTTATTTTTTGGTAATTCGACCAAAAAGGAGGGATATAAAAGGTACCTACTTTTTAAACGCTATTATATCTCACCTATTATGAAGAGAGAGGAGGCAGCCCTAACGAGTATATCACCGATATGTACTGGCAACGACGCGACTTCCTTCCCATTGACCAGAATAAAACCTCCTTGTTTCAAGTGAATATTTGCACTACCGTAATTCACATTTACAGCCTTCGTGCAAGAAGGTTTGCCTTCGCCTTTGTATGGAGCCAAATTCATAGCCTGTAGAAATAAAAGTATATTTTAAGACAAGATTTTTCTGACTAATATCAACAGTTGGTAATAAATAAATAAATAAATAAATCCACACATTCCACACAGCACCATCTAGTTCCATACTAAGCAACTAATGTTTTTATTATAGATACCAGACAGTTGATATACTACATATACTTTTTTTGTAAATATATATATATTATAATACAAACATCCATGACTCCTGAGGTGCAAAGGTAAAATGTTAACACATAAACATTTGCCCCTAGCGGGATTCGAACCCGCGTCCGTTTGGTTAACAGCTAGGGTTACTAGACACTAGACTAGACTAGACCAAACGTGTCGTCAATAATGTAGATGTAGGGAGTGATTTTGACTGTAAATACTTTGATTTTACTGCAACATGAACAAGGTAAGACTGCCGTGCAGTTTTTAATAAACTCTATATATGGGACTTGTAGATCACATCGCCAAAACAAATTAATAGATCAAAAGAGCCGAACTCATTTGGGACACAAACCGCTCTGCTCAAGTTTAATCCATACATTATGCATGTTGTTACAGCATGCCAGATTTACTAATAGAGATACAAAAATAAAATAAAAAATAACGAACCTCACTGATTGCGCCGGAGCAAGCAACGTTTTCTACTTCAATTGTGAAGTTATCAGTTTTGAGAAGGTTGTAGGTGCAGTGGCCCATGAAGTCGTAACGCAGTCCGTCGAATGTTGTGTAGTGAGGGTCACCTACGGCTCCACATCGGGCACCACAAGCCACCTTCGTGCAAGTCCACTCGCCCGCTTGACACGTGCTGGAATATTCATCACAATATAAATATAAATATCTTCACACATTCCACACAGCATCATCTAGTCCCACAGTAAGCAACTGATTATGGATACCAGATAGTTCATATATTTTTTTTGTAAATAAGTAGGTACATATAATAAATACATACATCCATGACTCAGGTAAAATATGCTTAAGGGTTGTCTTTGATTGCTCCAGTAAGGGATGCCAGAACAGATCCAATTAGGATTCATAGCCTACTATGTGTTTAGCTCGTGTGACCTAAAAATAACTGACCCGTCAGCCTATCTATCCATTTATATCCATTATCCAGCTGATATACCTTTGTTTGTACGATAAACGTCCCAAACATTAAATAGCAAATAATAAAAAAAAAACGGCTATCGAATGATGCAGTAACAGTAAACAGAAAATGATTTCTAAAAGTAACTAATCAACACTTTAAATGTAGTTTGTGAAAGAGGCCCTAAGAGTTATGCCCAGTAAGAGACCAGACATTACTTCTGTGGTGGTGTTTCAATTTTCAATGGCAATAAAATGGAGTGCCTTATATTGAAAATAAAAGTTCAAAAACTTCCTTACCAAGTGTTGCAGTCTTTTGGTATAACGGATCCAGGTGGGAAGCTCTTGTTTCTGAGTCTGCACGGGCACTGGTCTTTAGGCACACATTTTCCACCTTCTAAGAACAGACCTTCGGGGCAAAAGCAGCCTTCGACACAAGTAGTATTGGCTTTTGCAGAAATTAGCGGAAACGCGCAGGTCGGCTGCGAATCTGAACCGCACCACTGGTAGATTTTACCATCGGGACATTTCATTGCTTGAAAGAAAACAAGTACATTTAATACTTTTTTTTTTTTCGAAAATAATAATGTAAAAAATAGTCCTCCCAACCCTTTAGTCTACATTCGTAACTGGATTTTCGTAACCAGCTACGAACATGGAATTTTTTCTCGTTTGATAACCGCAAATAAAGAATTAAATTATTGTTTTCATAACTGAATTTCATATCCAGCCACGAAAATGGATTTATTTTTCTCTTTTCACAACCACTTATGACTTGAAAATTTAGGTAGGTATTTGGGAAGCGTACTAAGATTTTTTTTAATATAAGGGACACGTGAGCTAAGTATGTAGCAAAAAACAAAAAAAAATTCTACATGCTTAATTACTGTACTGTATTAAGTATTGATATACACAATTATACTTAACATTAGTTACCTATATATTATTTTTTTGTTTAGTTTATAATATAAGATTTTGTTTATCCTTATATGTATAAAAAAATGACGTGTCACGTTTTTTGTAGCCAATGGACTCTACTAAACCGATTTTCATAAAACTTCGTAACTATGTGTAATTTGGTCCAACTTAAAAGATAGGATAGTTTTTATTTTGAACCCGGGCGAAGCCGGGAGCGTGTAGCTAGTAGAAATTATATATTCATATCTTAAGTTGAAGTCCATGCAAACGAAGTTTCTTTCGGCTTTCTTTTCCTACATCCTACTTATTACTTATAACATTATTACTTATCACAACTTACGACACGTATCAGCATCTCTCCAAGACTTCATCTCTTCAACGCCATATCGGAGACATTCCTTGGCATACACCGATATGGTATTGCAAGCGCACTCCTCAGGATCTAGGGAATACAATACGGATTTGTTCCTATTGTTGATATATATAAATAATAATAAATATCTTCACACATTCCACACGGCACCATCTAGTTCTAGACTAAGCAACTATATTATGGATACCAGACAGTTGATATACTATATGGATAATTTTTTTTTGTAAATACATACATATTATAAATATAAAACATCCATGACTCAGGTACAAAGGTAAAAATGTTAAGACATAGACATTTGCCCCTAGCGGGATTCGAACCCGCAACCGTTTGGTTAACAGCTAGGGTTGCTATAGCCACTAGACCAAACATGCATACGAAAATTGAGGGAAACTTACTTTCAGTTTCGGCGCATGCGCAGTAGTCCCATTGACACGCCTCTAACAGTAGCGTTACATCTATTACCTAAACAAAACAGTTTTTTTTCTCATTTGTTGTGTATTTCATATTTAATCCCACATAATAATATTATAAGTGGAAAAGTTTGTGCGGATGGATGTATACATGTTACTCATTCACGTGAAAACGGATGAATGAATGGATTTGGATAAATTTTGGCTCACAGATAGTTTAGCAGTTGGATTATTAAAAACTAAGTATTTTTTTTATTATTTCTTTAGATTACATACAGCCATCAATTAAAAAAATATATTATAGATTACATACAAATAGGCCTAAAGAATCTTAAAAATTATATATTTACATTTATCTATTAAATTCAAAAAAGAAAATGAAGAAAATATTCTATAAGTGATACAAATTTATTTTTTTAGAGTAATTCGCACACTTTTTTTGTAAGAATTGAAATTTGTAAGTAGTGAAAGTAATGATTTATGAATGTGAAATAATATACCTTGGAGCATTTCCGGAATTTTTCCTTGCTAAACAATTTAGTGCAAAACTGTAGCGCGTCCTTTAATCCTTCCTCTGATAGTGACAGGCATGAGCTCCTCTCGTTTGGATTACTATCGCAAACATCTGGGAAATAAATGTTGTATTACAATCAATAATATTAACTGTAAAAAGTAATGATTCCGACATTGTTAGTGCCGGATAGAAAATAACATAGGGCGGTAAAAACACGCGAACATGCGAAAACAACAAAACATATTATTATTTCAAGATTTCTGAAATCATTTCTGTAAGTATATATTATTTAAATTTATCGATACCTTAATTCGCAAACCAAATAACTCCTCTGAGGCAAACTTTATAGGGGAGACTAAAAACGTTATAATTTTTTTTTGTATGATACGAGAAAAGAAAAAAGACAATTTTAGATTGGAAATTATGGCTCGTATTAACCGATAGACCTTGTAAAAATTAAATTTTCTCCCGTATCAAAAAGTCATTTTCAACCAAAAGTGGTTATTTGTTTTGCGAATTAAGGTATCGTTATGCTTCTGTAAATAACCAGCAAATATGATGATAATAATAATAATAATTTAGTTATTTGTTGATTAACAAATTAATTTAATTTAATTCTTTTTTTAATTATTAATTTATTTCTTTTTTATGAGAGAATTAGGAAACTTCACAGTGTGATTTCATTCTATAATAATTTTCAATAGATTGCCATCTTAACGTAGTTGTTTGCTGTAAATTAACTAATTTTATTTTTTTATTTAAAAACATATTAGTAATAGTATTTCTAGTGTGCCCGATTATTTGTCTTGTTTAATGTACATCGCTTCGTATTACTTGTGGATATTTGTGTGAAATATATCGTACTCATTTTACTGGCAATAATTTACCTCCAATTTTATTAAGTTGCCACGAAGAGGCCATAACAGCGTTGGTGTTGGCCTTAGTCCCTTCCTTGGTTGAAAGGTCGTCATCAATTCTACCGTTCAGTCTCCCGCAAAGACCCTCTGTATTGTTCCACAGGAGAACTGTGCCCTCGACCAAGACTAGATTCTGTAATATTGATTAATTATATATTACTTTCCTATTCATACTACTAAGAGTAGGTAGTCTTTTAGCTAGAGGAATAATTTCTTTGTCATTGGACAGAAGGCTCGCAAAGCAGCCTCGCGGTGTCGGCTCGCGAGTCATGGCTCGAGTGGTAAATACTAATACGTCGAGGCGCACCTTGCGAGCAGGCTGAGCCAGATGCTCTCAAACATTCAGAAATGATTCATGTTTTAAAGCAAGACCAAGACTTCAAGTGTATTAAAAAAGTTTATAGAGTCGTAATAAATACGCGGAAATAATTTTCGGTATATATTTTCAAATGTCAATTGGCTCGCGAGCCAAAACATCAGCTTCCACAACACAATAGAAATTAGAAAAGAAAAAAAAATTGTGTGTGTCCGCTCCGACACAATTTTAAAATGCCGAAAGAACAACATTGTTCTTTTTTTTGAATAAAATTGAATCTCTGAAACTTCAATATCTCTGCAATAACTCTGAAACTTCAGATATTCTAAAATATTCAAAAAATAGGACGTAACCATAACACATAACATAACGCATTCGTGTGACAATTTTGATTTTACTCCCATAAATTTTCATACCACGGGCTCATCCTTACTGATATTACCTATAAATGTAAATGTGAGTTTGTTTGTTACGCTTTCACGCAAAAACTACTGAACCGATCACCACGAAATTTTGCATACAGGTACCTATTCTCTTATTGATTCTTAAGGGGTAAACTCCAATAACAGTGAAACTCACATTGGTATCCCACTTGATGGTCAGCCCGTTAGCATCGAGATTGACAAGGACGTTATCTCCGAAAGTCGCGACGCGAATCCCTGGCAGTGACGCCGGGATCGGAATCAAATGTTTCGTGCTGCGAAACACCACAGAACCATCCTCTGAAAAATAAATCAAACTATTAGAAGAGGAACGTTAGATGAAACAAGTCCCATTTGCGGGGGATTTTGGATTAAAATTTTAACAATTCATAAAGAAGTTTTTTTTATAACAAAATGAATCACCAAAAGTATACAGAACCTGACTGCAGTCCTATGCGAAAGTTAGCGTATGGATATTTTTTTCAGAAAAGTTTAATAGCGGTCTTAGTAACTAATATCTAAGTATTATCTATATCTAGTATTTTAGATTTGGGTAGACATCCCCACCATCAATTTTTGATATAAAAAAAAAATTTTTTTTCTTCAGTTAGTGAAAGGAATTCGTTAAAATTTTTACACCTACTTTGAACTATAATTAAGAATTCTAATTTAGAAATAAAATTAAGAACTCATTTTTCTTTACCTCCAACCGACAGGGTGTAAGGTTTGTCCTCTAAGTAGATGGTAAGTTCGGAAGGACAGTAGGTACTTTTTTTGCACACACCCTGCCTGATGGCGACAGTATATTTATGCTCTTTGGGGTCACGAACTAAAATGTGTTGGCATGGCGAATTAAAACTGTAACAAATTAAATATTATTAAGTATGTAAAATAAAAAATAATAATAGCTAAATGTGTTGATAAGCGCAATACTCCATAAAGGCTGTAAAATTTACTTAGACGAGTTTTTTTTCAAACATTCGTTGAAATTTGTAGAACATAGTTCTTATGAAGCGAAAAATTGGAAAAATTGCCCAAAAAATTGCATGCGAAAACGATGGAGAGTCGCTAGTTATATATTTAAAACAGTTCAAATTTTTTTATTATATTTGTAGACAGCAATAGCTGATGATCAATTTAACCTGAAATAGGTAGTCTTCCAAAAGTCATCAATAGTAAAAAAAAAATCTAGTAATAACCACCTGTATACGTGTCCATCGAAAGTCTTATAATGCTTTCCTGCCCAAGTCAGACAGATGCCACCTTTCGGGGTGAAGTCCTGCATCACTATCGACATAGGTTTTTGATTTCCATCATA
The DNA here is from genome assembly GCA_945859745.1 of Synanthedon formicaeformis. NCBI lineage: Eukaryota > Metazoa > Arthropoda > Insecta > Lepidoptera > Sesiidae > Synanthedon > Synanthedon formicaeformis. Next base: position 1,666,795 of record OX243956.1, on the reverse strand, counting down.
CTTAGTGTAGGAAGTTCCTCCGTACTCTGAATTGCTGACGTCAACGCCAGTTTGACTATGGTTCTCATCAAAAGAGATCTTTCCACCTCCTCCAGAATGGCTGTATTTAGTGTGACTGTACGAGGAATACCCGAAGTCTTTTTCCGAATGATTTGTGTGGTGTGACGTGTGATAGCTCTATGGAAAACATTTATAAAAAAACGTGTATTAAGAAATTAACAGAAGAATGTGAGCCGTGAGAAAAAAGTGGCACAGCATAACGTTTTTTCTGACTTTTTTACATTTAGCTCGATTAGCAAGGTCCACAATTGGCTAATAAATTCAATGCAGAATTTCGAAATCCATCTGCGAATTCCAGAGAAAACGAAAAATCAACACTTCAGAATTATTAAATTACTATACGAGTACAAGTTCAGTGTAGTTAATATTTATGATGAGATTAAATAGTTAAAATATATATCTAGTTCTATCTATCACGATATCGCGTCAATGGTCGGAAATTGGAGAAATGTTATCTTTCTTCGGAAAAACCCTCTAACAAGAGATGGCGCCACTTATTTTAGGTACTTACAGAGCTGTAATTTTCATGGTGCTTTCCAGGTATTACTATAACATTCTCCCCTGAAAATAAAAGTACGGAATTACAGAAATTATTAAAAATTGAAAACGTGTGATCTGTTCTAAAGTTTATTCAAAACTGAATCAACTACGATTAATATAACAACAAATTCCATTTCTTAATGATATCCTCCAACCTCTATCATCACTAATAGACGGATGGAGAACGATCGCCCTGTTTATTTAAAGGATAACCCTTGGAAAACTTAATTTACACACGTGGCGGCATCTAAGTAATTAGGTAGGTACTTTAAATTTAAAATCCGAACTCTATTGTAATGCTTATGGAACTTTAACTTACCAAAGATACAGTGCGGTATCGGTTGCGGTTGGAACTGGCCAGTAGCATAGAGGCAAGTGTAGACTTCTGCAGGAGGGGAGCTGTATTTGGCTCCGGCCGGACATGTCAGTTTGCAAGAGAACTTCTCGCCGTCGCCGGCGCACTTGTAGCCGCCATTGAACGATATCTTACGGATGTCGCAAGCGCTTACAGCTAAGAAATCAAAAGCATTTCTATAACTTCTATTTTTAGGCTTCGTAAACCTTTGATAAAATTTACAGATAGATGCTCATTTCCATAAAAAAATCAATATGTAGATGTAGATAGATAGACCTACCAAACACCATTCGGGAAATTCAGAATCGACTATTTCTCTTTGTTAGTAAACACTCTTAAATACTACTGATATTATAATTATGTGAAAGTTTGTGAGGATGGATGTATATGTAGATGCTTGTTATACTTTCACTCAAAAACAGCGAAGAGACACAGGCTCGATGATGACGATGAGTCTTTTCTAACACTTGACAACGTTAATGCAAAATTTAATGATCATCAATAAATTACTTCCGAAGAGTTGCGGTTTTAAATAAATGAACATTATTTTTTATATCCTACTAACTGGTGCCCGTGACTACGTCCGCGTTCTCCATAGCCTAAAGTCTTCCTCGATAAATGGACTATCCAACACAAAAAGAATTTTTCAATTCGAACCAGTACTTCTGAGATTAGCGCGTACAACCAAACAAACAAACAAACTCTTCAGCTTTATATAATAGTATAGATTATATTGAGGTCAAAGTTGTAGAGGAGAGTCCCCAATACTCACAATATTGACACTGAGGTCCTCTGAAGTCCTTAGGGCATTGGCATGTGTTCAGAGCCAAGCAAACGCCACCGTTGAGGCATGGCGGACTGCATTCCGGTTGGCAGTCTGGTATTGAAGTCCAATCGGTCCTGGTTGGCACCCACTGACCCTCCTGACATCTCATATTCGTGACCGTTGACCCGTCGGAGAACTTGTGACCCTTCATACACGTTATAGTGCACATCCTAAAAGCAGAGGTATTATTGTTTTATGGTATCTCCAATACAGTGTATTCGGAGAGTACTTTAACCAAGCATCTCATTCAAAAGCTTCCTACCATTTTTTTTTATATTTCGACCCCGGGGGTTAAACCACCCTCGTGGGCCATTTATTTGTAACAGTCATTAACATTTTAACATTATTATATTATTATTGTTGACATATTATACTATTATATTATTAGTTATGTACATTAATCTATGTTATTGCTTTAATAAGAGCCTCTTTCACCAAAGTTAAGTAGGCTAAACCGCCACTTAAAGTCACCTGTCACCGGGAATAATTTAGCTGATATACCTTTTTTTGTACAGTAAACGTCCCAAGCATTAAATAGAAAATAATAAATGATGCAGTAAAACGAGTGCATAATTATTCAATAAAACAGAAAATTATTTCTAAAAGTAACTAATCAACACTTTACTTGTAGTTGGTGAAAGAGGCGCTTAGTTTGATAAAGTTAATCTTGACCAATTACTGGGGTGGATTAAAAAAAGGGGGGGATGGTCCAGTACCCCTAACTGAATCAGGGTCTTTATTCCTACCATTTTAAATTTTTTTTTTTTTATTATATTTTAAACAAAGATCGTCACACTAAGAATGACGGTCTACATCGCCCACAGATGCAACTCCGCAATATAAATACAATTATTATTTAATTATATGTTAAGAATTACTGTTTGCTTTTTAGATTTGCACAACGCTTGTCGGTTTAATAATTATGTGGACATTATCTATTAAAATTTACAACAAATTATGTATAACCGTATTCAGCAAATAAATTATTTTGAATTTGAATACTGCAATTAAAATTGTAATTTTATTGGTTTTATTATACGGTGTAAAAGACAAGGTTCAGTGTAAATACGTACTCTGATGAACACCGTCTGTTGGAATTCATTGGCAAAGGCGGTGTGGTGAGGCAAGGCTTCTTCTCAAACTCACACAGTTTGCCATGGAAGTTTAATGGACAATTGCATGTGTTTGTGTCCACACAGATGCCGTTGTTCTTGCATTCAGGCTCGCATTTAGCTGTAAAATTATTTTAAAATATTTTAAAATGTATCGAGTCTATTTCCTATAAACGTAAAAATAATCCCCGCGACTTGTCCGCGTTCAAAAAATTAAAACATGAGAAAATATCTTACGATTCCTATCGGGCACCTAACATTTTAAAAGATAAAAAGTATCTTACATATTAATTCAGGTAATAATCTATCTGTATGCCAACTTTTAACCAAATACTTTGTTTTTGAAAATTTGAAGTCTAGCGACTGAAACTTTTTTGACATAAAAAATCTTAAACTTGACTTAGCTACAACAAAAATGGTTAAAAAATACTAGAATCCAGTCTAAAGCGCCACAAGTAATTTTAAAACTTCGGAGAAGTTTATCTCGATATGAAAATCCAATACGCATCCCCATATTATAGGTAGTACCTACGTAGGTATGTTTACTTACGTAGGTTACGACCTTCAATCTATACTTGAATACTAGGTATATCTAGAATATCTATTTGTGTCTAGGATGTTCACTGGAAAACCCTGAACAGCGTGTGTCGATTGCATTTATCAATGACATTGGTGATGTAGGGCAATTTTTAATGCAAAATTAACAAAGTCAAAAGGGGCGTCCTGATGAGCTTGAGTCGTTTCCTGTATAACTGATAATATCTCCCACGCTTTAAGATAAACGTGTATTTAATTGTATAATTTTAGTTAATTGTATAATTTTAGTTTTCATATTAATGTAATATTATTTTTACATGTTACGATTGATAGTCCATTAGGATTAGTTGCAGTTAAAATGAGTTTTTACGAGACATTGCATATTCACTGAAAATTCTAGAAACATAATATATTGTGTAGCGAAAAGTAGGCGAAGTTAATTCCCTAACTAACTTCGCGAAGTTAACTGCGTTGAAAAAGAAAATATATATATACATACACATTCACACACACACACACACATACACTTACACATTTTATTTTATACTACTACAGCATCTACAGATAGCTTTTCTATTCTAAATTAGCCTAAGATTTAAGTGCGATTTTGGAGGAACGGGTTCTCCTGATTTTTTATACATAATAGGAGTGCCCCCACACCTTTTTTGTACCTAGGCATAAGAAAGCTAGTAAATAATTTTGTATTTGTAATACAATCAATACCAATAATAAATCTGTAAGTGTAGGTATCGTATGTATGTATGTTCCTCTGTAACTCTTAAACGAATTAACCGATTTTCATGAAACTTGGTAGATAAACATTTAGACGTACAGGACACAGGATAGGCTACTTTTTTCACGCGGGCGAAGTCGCGGGCGCCAGCTAGTCATATTATAATTCTGTAGAATAATTTATCTACGGAATTATGATGATAGGCAATATCTAACCTAATAAAAATTTATATTAGGTAGATATTACTATTAGGTTAATAATAAAAATTAAATATTTTAAATAATAGAAAAAAAAAAACTTACGAGCATATGCTTGGTTTGCGTTGCTGTAGAATTCGCTGTAACTCGGTCTGAAAGAAGATATATTAAAATTGTATTGTAATAATCATAAGTTTTTATTTTATTATTAATTATTTAATTATTATTAATTGTTATTTATTATTGTTTTAAGATATGGACAATTATCTGAAATAAATGAAGACGTGAGTGGATGAAGGTGATCGTTTTTTTGCGCTGATGAAGGTAATTATGTCCATATGAATGATTATAGACCTTAAGATCGTCGATTTAAGACATTTTTGGAAAATAAAAAGTTGAAAAAGGTGTTATGTACAGTTAATTTTAAAAAGCAAAAAGTGCAGAAAAGTTTACTTTTGTTAATGGAAGAGGGAGCTATGTTCACTTTTTTTAAATTAAATAATACAAATGTTTAATTGCTATCATACCATTAATATTTTAGATTGTTAACACAACTTTGCATCATTTTAATACAAAAATCAGTTCAGTGGCGACTTATTTCAAAAATTAAAAGTAAAATTTTAACCTCGATTTATTCAAAATTTGAATTATGCGACATATCACCTTCATCCACTCACGTCTTCAAATATTATTACTATAATAGTTGTGACAGCGGCGAGTGGATAAAGTCATATTGGTTATGAATTTATTCATAACTAGCTGTTGTCAAACAATCAAATCTTTCCTCTTTATAATATTAGTATATAGACAATATTACAGATAGCGCCTTCTTTTATTCAAAAGGAGCCATTTCCGTAAAACACTGTGCATTTTTATGCTAGTCACCTGAAATACTTAAGTAATCAGATATATTTAGGTAGGTTAACCTTGTGCCACTGATTGTTTTCTACTGCTGTTTGATTTGTAAAATCAAAATCAAAATATTTATTTGTCAATTAGATTTCTTCAAGGAACTCTTGTTGTTCGATTATAAATTTAAATTTAGCAGGGTTTCGGAAAAAAAAGCCATGATGACGATCCTGAGACGAAATCACTAAAGAAACTCAAGATAGTATTCTTTTTGTCATAATTATAATTATTTTAATTAATTATACACAAAATCAAAATATATTCTATAATAAACATAGTATGAGCCCAGAATCGCTTAAATCCAGGCTTCATTGTCGCTTAAATATTCAGCGATTTTATAATAGCTTTTGGAAAGGAGTTTGGTTCAACAGCCTGTCTCATCCAAAGATTTAAATCACAGATGCGCCCTTGCCTTGTCCTTCAAGTATTTGAGGCGGCCGAAAATGTGTCATCGTTGGGAAGAGTGAGCTCACTCTTCCCGCTTAACTCGCTTGTAGAAAGCAGTGAGCGGTTCACGTTGCATACAGACATAATATTACGTGGACAGTTTTCAGAAGCACAGAGCGCATCTTGTGATTTAAATCTTTGGTCTCACCCGCCGCTAATGATATATCATTTCACGTTAATTAATTACATCAGCGACATTAATTTAAAAGGTGTAAACACTTACGCTGATCCAGAACCGGAGTACCACGTCTTACTTTCCGTGTGAGTTACTTGTGCCGGTGGCATCATGTACGCGGAGTTAGTTGCGCCATTTTTGGTACCGGTGTACATGGTTTTTGTACCACCATATCCAGTCTTTGTGCCAGCATAGCCAGTTTTGGTACCAGCATAGCCAGTTTTGGTACCAGCGTAGCCAGTTTTGGTGCCAGTGTAGCCTGTTTTAGTGCCAGCATAGCCATTTTTAGAGCCGTAGCTGTAACTATTCTTCCTTGTAAAAGTTTTTTTTGCATAGGGCGGTACGTAGGCTGGGGCTTGCACGTCTGATTGTCTGAAAAACGTTTTTTTTTTATCACCACGTACTAATTTGATACACTATTTAAAAAAATGTACTTTATTTTGGAAAACTCAAAAACTTATTATGATTTAATTAAGGTGTGAAAGGTTTTAAATTTTAACCAATATTTAATATAATAAAACAGCTAACGAACGATAACACGAATAAATACTTACGCATCTCCATTAATGGGGTCAGTATATAGTGCCCGACAAAAAAATATTGTAATTAATAGAATAAAAATATGTGTAACCAAATTCATTTTGGTTAATAATCGCCATAAACATTAATTAGTAAAATACAGTCAGTCGTCAGCACGAATGCCACGGACTGTACTGAAATCCAACGGTCCAAAAGGAAATATATTATCTCTTTTGTACCTACGTAATTAAATGGAAATCAAAACTAAACCGCCCTTCTGATAACTGAGATTTATCTCTGAATGCAGAGTTTTTCCATAATTCTATATTTATTTTAAGTTTCCACTCTGTATATATACCTACTTATCGCAAATGAGATGAGACACAACCATTTTGTACTTATTGTAAAAATAGGGAATGTAAAATGTTGCCCCGGTACCTGTGGAGTGTTAGTTTTTTTACGATGTTATTTTATTATAACGTAATTAATGCAACTAAGAATGTTTTTTGTCCCTAATTTAACATAATTTATAATAATAATAGTTCCATCAATTCACATTATGTAGTATAACAAATTTAAAAAAAAATCCCTGAAAAATTGCAAAATATTTCCCATACAAACATTTGGCACTCATTCATTTAGGCACCCCCAACCCCATACAGAATACCACCGTGAAATAATAACGTGTGTGCTATTGGTGCTATTGTATTTCAGTGAGTGAGTAAGGGATACCAGAGTCCATTTTCTCCCTTCCTAAAACCGCTATCACACTATTCAATTTGAAGGAAACTAATTTAGGTAATCGGAAGGTGTAATCGCAGAACAGATTGGATTTAATTTAGATTTTAGATTCTATTATGTATAACTATATTATCGATTTAGAAATCAATTTAGTGTAGTGTGATCAACTAGTTCACTACTTATTTTATTTTATCAGGTTCCTAAATTGGTTTCCTCCAAATTGAATAGTGTGATAACCGCCTAATACCTTATGCTTAATCCTACTATGGCCGGCAGCACACTTGACAGTATCTACCTACAGGTAGATACTGTCAAGTGTGCTACAGGTACAGGTAGATGCTACAGCATTGCTTGGTTATAGGCGACAATTATTACCAAATGGACCGTCAACCTCAACATAATAATCTGTGGTCAGCCTGTTAGACGACTATGAACTGAAAAAATGGTCCTCTCCAACAATAAAATAAAGGTTCCAAAAGTGGCCTGAATGGCGCTAGTGTAGCATATCTATCTATGTCTATTTAAGGTTTATTTCTATTACTATTACTTCTATCTATCTTTGTCTAATTTACTCGAAAATGCTACACTAGCGCCATCTTAATTTACTTACTGGTATTCTGGGACCACTTTTTAATGAATTGTAAGGTTTGAATTTTGAATTTTGATGTAATTTTTGAATATTGGGTGGTTTTTGGGTGAACTGTTGGGCGCGGTTGTGAAAACGATGAATTGTTGGGCAAAAGTTGTGATAGCGATGAATAGTCGGGTAGAGTTGTGAAAAGGTATAAAAGGGCGGCTTGTTGTTTTTTTCGGGGAGTCTTTGATATGTAGCCGTGGAGGCGAGTCGTGATCGGAAGTAGATTATTATAATAAGTAAGAGTAGTTGAGTGTGCAGTGCGATGCTAATGGATAATTACGAGTATTATTGGTGATGTCGGTGGATTATGTGACTAAATATATATAATTGAAATGAGTCCACCTAATATTGAGTTTTATTCAAGGAAACGACCCAACTGAACTCTTATAAAATAGAGTCTGTTAATATTTTTAAAGGCTGTATGGGAGATTGTCTTTGCCTACTAGAATTGAAAAAAAAAACCGTATAACGTATTTGACAGTTTAAACTTTTACAACATTTTAACAAGACTGCATTGCATTCAAGGAGTTATCAATCTAATAAGTTTAATTATTAATTTAGAATTTATAAAATGCCACGAAAAAGAGGTATTACAGGTCGAAAAATGAAATTTAAAGAAAAAATGGTAAGGATTCTTTTATCTAAACTTAATTGTATGTAGGTATATATTTTGTATATACGCTTAGATCTTTTTAACTACACAACGGATTTAATGCTGTTTTTATTAATGGAAATAGCGTTAAAGAAGGAATGTTTTTATGTATAATTAGCAGAAAAATATCCGTGTGAAGCCGGAGGCAGCTCGCTAGCAAGTATTTTTTTTCAGACATTGAGTGAGGTAAGAAAACGACTAATGGAATTGAATATTATGTATCAAGACTATATTCGTAGAAAGAAGTCAATTGATCATAATGACGCCATTATGTACATAGAACAAATGAATGCGTACAAAGAACAATTTTATAACAATGATGAAATACTTCAAGTAAGTGTAAAAATTTTGACAATTAGGTACCTAACTTACTTACTGTTTTGGAGTTTAAGTACCTACTGCTTAAGAATAGATTTTTAATAAGATTAAAAATAGATAGATTTAGGGCCTCTTTCTCCAACTACAAGTAACGTGTTGATTAGTTACTTTTAGAAATCATTTTCTGTTTTATTGAATTATTCACTCGGTTTACTGCATCATTCGATAGGCGATTTTTTTTTATTATTTTCTATTTAATGTTTTGGACGTTTACCGCAGTGATATGTTAAGTAAGTACTGGATTGAGCACTCCCTACGATTTCTTGCTAAATTCATGTTCCAACACTGAAGGTGCGCGGGGGACGGCACGGCAGTAGTGTCAAGGTCAATACGTCAAGTCGTAGACAACTGAATATTAATATAGCCGACCCGATAAGCACGTCGGTTTTAACAAATATTAACCTATTAAACGTTTCAATATTAATAAAACTTACTTATGGAACGTCACACCAGCAGTTTTACCAATATTTTTTGTTGTATTTTTGCAATATCTCATCACACAAGACGGCATTTTTATTGGTTTTGAAAATAATAACGCGCCTAATCTCTACGAGCGCGTATGACAGACTGTGAGCGGGTAGGACGTCGGAACTCCAATCACTTGGAACACTCATCGCGTCTTGAGTGTTCCATCTAGTACGAGTACTTAACATATCACTGGTTTACCGTACAAACAAAGGTATATCAGCTCCATTATCCCCGGTTACCGGTGACTTTAAATGACAGGTTGGTCTACTTGACGTTTGTGAAATAGGCGCTTAGAATAAAAAGCGTTATAATCTTCTGCGAAACGTACTTTACGCACCTTTCACTTTGAAAAAATTCCAATTCAAAATTCAAATTTCAAATTCAAAATTATGTGTATTAAGGAGTAACTCCAGTCGTGCTTCAGAGTTGACACACACAATTTTTTAAATGTTAAGATTGTTAAGACAGGCTGATGGTCCACTTGATGGTAGGTGGCTACCGTCGCCTATAACACAAGCAACGCCATAGGTGCTGTTGACCATAGTAGGATTAAGGATGAGGTATTGGGAAGGGATAGGGAATTTGGGCTCTGGCATCCCTTATTTACCGAAACATAATAGCACACGTTTATTCTAAAATAATTGATATAGACATACGCTTAGGTTGTAGGTTACCTATAAGTAATGTTACCTAGATACCAAGCAGTAAGGTTCACTTTTTTCACAAGATTGGTCTAGTCTTTACTTCATCATCATCATCTCAGCCGCAGGACGTCCATTGCTTAACATAGGTCTCCATCATTATAAAATTTTGCATACACGTTGTCAGGGTTAAAGATAAAAGGATGTAAGAAAAAAGTAAGTACTGTTCCTAAGATATCATCAATCAATACTAATAATAAATCTGTAAGGGGCGGTCATGGAGTAAGTTATTTTGTTTTCAAAGATATCGTGTTTATAGGCTCTATACATGATACTGAAACTAAATTGACGATTTTTAGAATTTTTTTCTGTATGTATGTTCCTCCATAACTCTTAAACGAATTAACTTATTTTCATGAAACTTGGTAGATAAACATTTAGACATACAGGACACAGGATAGGCTACTTTTTTCCTTTTTAATGCGGACGAAGTCGCGGGCACCAGCTAGTCTAAAATAAAATAAAAATCTAACGCCTGGCCAAAGTGTTATAGCAACAAGAGGTCAAGCTTACTAGCTGGTGCTCGCGACTTCGTCCGCGTTGAAAAATAACAAAAAATATAGACAATATAACCATAGATATACGGTAGTAATACTAAATCTATGAATATAAGGTTATTAACTTGTTGTTATAACATTTTGGCCAGGCATTAGTTTTCATTTTTCAATTGTTCAAATTTAACGTGGATATACATTTATATCTAAAAAATCTTTGGCTTATATGAATACCTTATTTTCCTTCATATTTATAGCTAAATATGAAAAGTAACAATGATGAAAACTTATCTTAAAAACAGGTAATTAGAAGATTAACAATGTGCTTTGAAGCAATTATAACTGCAGTTTATTCTCAAATAGAGAATATTCCAATTAATACAAAAAGAAATGACATGGTTGACGCATTTGGACATTTGGAAAACATGCTTTCTCCAGTTTATTCTGAAAATGAGGAGGATGAAATTCAAACGTTCCGAGTACTTAATAATATTTCGAGTCCAGACAATAAAAAAACAAAAAAAGCAAGAGACATATGTGAACATAATGAAAGCTCTAACAAAAAAACCGATAATCTTAACACTATAGGAGGAAATTCAAAAGATTATGGCATAAATGATGAATATTCAGAAAGTATACTAAGCAATTACCACCCAAATGTATACATCACACATACTGTGAATGATAAATCTAATAAAATCAAAATAAATAAACCTTTACACGATAATAATATTAAAGAAACCAAAACTACAATTTCATTAGCTGCTAAAGACCATACTTTATTTAAAAAACAAAAAATATTATCACATGCATTATTCGGCGATGATGATGATGATGATGACGTCGTTTTTAATCAAAATACAGTTGCGAGAACTACTAATAGTGAAATCCGTAATTTCACTATAAAACGACCTTCACAAAATACTTCGGTCAAAAATATAAGAAAACCAAAGAAGATATTTGAAGAGAGGTTCACTAACGAAACGGATTTATATTCACATGACATATTCAGCGAACCAAACTTTGATTTAATTAATGTTAAAAAAGCAGTCGAAGCAACTGTGAATAATAATAAATCACAGGCAGCAGTTACAAGAACTAATGAGAATAAAAATGACAAAGGAAACAATATTTTAAACTGTAAATCCACTGAAACTTTATGTGTACAGAGAAAGAATGACAATAAAAGTGGAAAAAATATATTAACCGTCGATACTCCAATTCAAAAGAATAGATTTATTATAAACGGTGTAACTATTATAAGAAAACCAGTTTTGGAACATAAAAATACAACATTATTCAATGAAAACTTACTTTCACAATATAAAAATGTTGATACATATTCATTAGATCATACATTTGGAACGTTTAATACTGAAAACATCAATGGTATATTGGAAAATAAAGAAACAAAAGTCAATGAAAATTTCGTTATTCCAAAACCAGCTAATATGAATAAAAAACCAAAAGGTTCTAGAAAGAAGCCGATGAAAGCTAATAAAAAGGATAAAAATTTAACCCTCAATCGGATAACTAAAATAAATAATAAGAAAGATAAAACCAATAAAAAACGTAACTTTGAACTAAGTGAGAACAGTATCGCTACAAGTGTAAACACCGAACAAAAGTCAAATACAAATTGTGATACATCTATAACCAATTCATATATTAGTGAAGCTGAATTTTATGATAATAGAAGTACAAAAAACAACGAAATAATGAATGAAGTGGACTTATCTTGGATAGAAAAAATTGAAAGCGTTAGAATCATTGATGAAGATGAATATGATCCTAGATTAGACAATTTAAGCGATAGTTTTTGGACTGATTTTACTTTGCCTACAGATTGCAGTGTGAGCGAATTATTTGACTAGCGATACCACCTGAAAAAAACGTGTAAATTTATTGCTATCTTTTTTTGAAATATTAAAGCAAACTCCTTTATGCTGCTACACTAGCGCCATCTTAATTAAATGGTATTCTGGGACCACTTTTAACAGAATAGAGTCGGTCTTCCTTTAAAAGGCTGTATGGGAGATTGTCTTTGCCAACTAGAATTGAAAAAAAAATCCATAGGGCTTTGACAGTTTAAAACTTTAAACTCTAACAACATTTTAACAAGTGTTACATTGCATTCAAGGAGTTATCTAATAAGTTTAATTATTAATATAGAATTTAATAAATGCCACGAAAAGGAGGCGTTAGAGGTCGAAAAATGAAAGTTAAAAGAAAAATGGTAAGGATTCTTTTATCTAAATCTTAATTGTATGTATAATAATATATTTTAGTGTCTACATTGTGTTTACATTTAAAGGTATTCCTTAAAGGATTTCTTTAAAGACATACTTACGTTTATCAAATAAATGGCCATCTTTATTTATCTTTACATACTTAGCATAAAATAACGCCGTCTGTCTCTACTCTCTCTCTGTATATACTCATAGATCTTTTAAACTACGCAACGGGATTTTAGTGCGGTTTTCATTAATGGAAATAGCGTTAAAGAAGGAATGTTTTTATATATAATTTGCTAAAAAAACCGTGCGAAGCCGGAGGCAGTTTGCTAGCAAATAATATGTTTTTTTATTTTTTCAGACATTTAGTGAGGTAAGAAAACGACTGATGGAGTTGAAAATTATGCATCAAGACAAGACTATATTCGTAGAAAGAAGTCAATTACCCATAATGACGCCATTATGTACATAGAACAAATGAATACGTACAAAGAACAATTTTATAACAATGACGAAATACTTCAAGTAAGTGTAACCCCGCCAATACACTACTCGCGAAGTTGGCCGAGGCGAGGCGAATACGAGAGTGTGGACCTCGCCTTACCTCGGACGAGTGTTTAGCGACGCACTTCGTACTTCGGTCAACTTTCCCGAATACTTCGTCGAGGAACTTCGCGAGTAGTGTGGTGGCGCAGTAAAAATTTTGACAAAACTACTGCATGTATCTATTTAGTGTAAAGTTATTTGAACTCTTGAATAACTAATTCAAAGTAATTTGGAGTTTTTGTACACTAGAGCGAGCTATTCACCCTCAAAGTTGCATTAAAACTTGTGTTAAAATATGGATTTTTCAAGGATCATAAATCTTTTTGTATAAAAACGAACTTAGTTAACGACAAGATAAATCGGTATCATACTTACTTTTGTAAATTAAACATAAAACAGCGAAGTAAAGTAATAATCTTTAAACGTGTGTATGGAGGAAAGCTGACTTGTGTCACCTTAAAGAGTAAACTCTAGTCGTACTTCGGAGCTGACTCACACAATTTTTTGAATGTTAAGACAGGCTGACGGTCCTTAATAACGCAAAAACGGCTGAAAGGATTTTCATGAAATTTAATCCTGGAAAGGTGTTAGGTTCCCAAGGCCCACCGTCATCACAGCGATAAAGATGTCAGGGGTTTTAACTCATATATTTTCATTTTTCAATTGTTTAAATTTGACGTAGAGGTATAGATTTATATCTAAAAAATCTTTGGCTTATATGAATAGTTTTTTTTCCCTTCATATTTATAGCTAAATATGAAAAGTAATTATGATGAAAACTTATCTTAAAAACAGGTAATTGGAAGATTAACAATATGCTTTGAAGCAATAATTACTGGAGAAGATGAAGAAATCAAATGTTCCCAAAAAAATACAATTGCGATAAGAAAAAAACAAAGAAATAATTAATGAATTATCTTGGATAGAAAAAATAAAAAGCGTTAGAATAATTGATGAAGATGAATACGATCCTAGATTAGACAATTTAAGCGATAGTTTTTGGACTGACTCTACTTTGCCTACAGATTGCAGTGTGAGCGAACTATTTGACTAGTGATACCAACTGAAAAAACTTGAGTGAATTTTTTGCTATCTTTTTTTTAAATGTAATTTTTAATAATAATTTTTTTAATAAGCAAACTCTTTCATTTAAATATTTGTGTGTTTCTTTTTGGCGTGAATAAATTTTTAAATTCTCTTTTATAGTGGGAGGAAACTCAGAAAAGTGATGATAATCATTTTTTTGGTATATATATTACTCATACACGTAAAACAGACGCCCGTGATCAAGACAAATCCGATTTTTATCGTATTGTATAACTATAACAAAATAATTGTAAAGACATAATGTGATTTGATAAGTATATTTAAATATTCAAATACATTAGGATAATCTTTGATTTAAATAACATGAAAATATTTAACACCGAATGCATTAATAATAAATATATTTGACGATTTCATAAACACAATTATACAATTTACGTAAATTACACATAAAACTTTTACATACAAAATATAATTAATTTCAATTCCTAATTTTTAAATTAATCTAGGAAGCTTTTAAAATTCTGCACTGATACATATACATAGCTAAAAAAACTAAATAGTTGTTGACACAGGCCTTTTAAAATTGTAAACTTTTTAATCTATAAAAAAATCCTCGAGACTTGCCTAACTTAAATTTTCATTAAAATTATTTTCAATAATGTGAAATATCTAACTAAAAATAAACATTTTGGCAAAATATTGCATTAAATTCAATTCACACAGCCAAAAAATGAACTCAATCATATATATCACAATTATAATTTGTAATACAAAGCGTCCATGAATATACCAATAAGTAGATAATTAAAATCATCCTTTATTTACATATATGTATCATACGCCATAAAACAAATAAAGTCCAAGACCCTTATTACTACAATAAATCTAGCAACCTATAAACAGACAGAACAAGTTTAACAACACTATAACAACAGAATATTATGTATTAAAAGCTACGACAAATATAATTATATATATTTTTTAAATCGTTCTACGATTAATATTCAATACTGCCCCCATATACAATTATCACATAAAGCGTTACCGCAACAAGGTTTAATATTAGTCCTATATATACTGGTGAATTTGTGGTCACTGTAAATTTTTTTAGGCATATACTATCAAGAACTCATATTATATATATTACTATAGAAAACCTGTACTGTAGGCCAAATTTAATAACACCTAGATTACTATAGATAAATAATTGGAACGCGCCTTTTCATTTTTTTTTTAAATGAAGAAATTATAAATTAAATAAATCTTTTTTTTTGTTATATAAACTTTTTTGCTGAGTTATAGTCTAAAGTCACTATTGAATATAATTAAAACTACAAATTATATGTGTGGATATAATTCCCAAAAGTGCTAATGCATAGAAACCTTGCCAAAGTAACATCAACATAACGTTAACCACAACTAAAAACTTGCCGCCCAGTTTTGTCAACCCTACTGAACTCAGTTTTGTCAACCCTATTGAACTCTGTTTTGCCAACCCTCTAGAACTCAGTTTTGCCAACCCTACTGAACACAGTTTTGCCAACCCTATTGTCACGAGATTACGTCACTAAAATGGTGGCCAGACGTATTTGCGGGGGGGCTTATATATTTTTCCGTATTTATAAAATACTACACTATAAAGTTGAGATAATGATACAAATTCACCTTATTTATATATAAATCGTTGTCAAGTTATTGACCTATCCACTTATTAATAAAAGAGCAAAAATTTTTTAGTAGGTAACAGCTGAAAAACTTGTATATGCGATTTAAAATATATTAATTTAATACGGTCTATATTAATTGTTAGTACTTCAGAAGTTTAAAAGGTAACTGAACTTGTATGTGGCACAAACAATATGAAAATTACATTTAAATTTTAACTACCTATACAAATATTAATGGTAAATATTCCATTTGAATAGCTAATTTAAATAAGTGTACTAACGATTAGTTTTTATTAAAACTTTTTTTGTATTTAATATTAATATGCCTACTAAAAATATTTTTGAAATTATTTTAAATGTCAAATTTTGCATATAATTGGTATTTAAATAACGGTTAAACACTCAGACTTCTTAGATAATAACAGCTTTTCAAACACATAATACTACCTTTAAAGTCCATGAAATTCAAATAAATATATTAATACAACGCATTTCAAAGTCAATAAAACAATGCCATCTATAATTTGTTTATGTTAAATGTACGCTAAATTGCTTTATATTTGAACAAAATTGAACCACAGTCCAACAGCAATAAGGCCTTTTCATAAGGTTTTTTTGTTTAATTTTATCTTTAATACTTTATCAATTCCAAAAAAAGTTAACTATTCGGACTCTTTTGCTAGTGAAACTTAAACATAAATATTATCTAATTATAATTTTTAATTCCAATCTTGTCATACTGTGATGACCACTCTAATAAATGCATAATACTATAAAACAACTAATTGCTCCACCTCAATTTCAAAGGACAAAAAAGAATTCAAAAGTTTTTGAAGTTTAGGCGCGTTGGGCATTTGTGAGATGGGAAAAAACTATTGAACTCGCGACCTGTTACCGTAATCGTGTAACCGTATTTGACCAACTTTTGACTACGCCTAAACACGTGGTCTTTATGACGTCATATTACTACGGTTATCATTATTTATGCAAAACAAAAAAAATATATAGCTTAAAAGTCATCAATAATTAAGTTTACGCAATTTTTGATATTTTTCAAAAATTTTTGAAAAATAGGCATAAATCCTATAATAATAATAATAATAATAATAATAATAATAATGCATTTATTTGCTAGAATACTTGGTTACAGTAGATCTTATATAGTTTTATAGTACAAGTTTTCTACCTGGGTACAGGTGTGCAAATATTAAATTGTTGTACAAATAAAAAGTAGTCAAATACATTAGCCGTTTTTCAAATAATATATAAGGATATACTATATAAAAGCAACTATGTCAGATATACAATTACCCAATAGTACCTACATGTCAAATTTAAATACTAATCAAAAGTCTTTTTTACATTTCAATTATAGTCTATTTTTGCATTTAAAATATTCCCTAACATCATAAAAACATTCACGTTGTAACCATTTACACAGCTCGAATTTAAATGCTTTGGTAGATGTCTGCAATTTTATTTTATTTGGTAATTTGTTAAACACTGAGATGCACATATTATAAACATTTCTTTTATATATACTTTTGTAGCCTCGTGGTTGATGAAGCAAGTTTAGATATTGCGATCTTTGCGGCCTCGAGAGAACATCTTTTCGATTTTTAAAAAGTTCGGGATGTAACTTAACGAACATGCATAAGTCCCTAATGTACATACATGGCAGTGGAAGTATTTTCAACTGACTAAAAAGAGGCCTACACGAATCTCGGGACCACAACCCGCACATAGCACGAATGCACCTCTTTTGGAGCCTGAAGACTCTGTTTATTTCAACCGAGTTTCCCCATATTATTAAGCCGTAGCTAAGAACTGACGAAACGTATCCATGGTATGCTGTAAATGCAGCCTCTTTTGACACTGTATGCCTTAGTTTCCCCAGTGCAAATACGAAACGATTTAGCTTATTACAAACAAAATCTACATGCTGTTTCCAATTTAAATTAGCCTTCGAACATATTATTTTGTCTCATACAAAAATCAAAATCAAAATATTTATTTATCAATTAGTTTTCTCCAAGAATACAGTTCGATACATGAATCTTGGGTTGTAATTTGAAACCAAAAAACTAACTTTTAAACATCGATAGATTGGGCCCAAATATTCTTTTACTATATTCAAATACATATCACTGTCATTACATATTTATATAAAACAAAGTCCTCCGCCGCGTCTGTCTGTCTGTTCGCGATAAACTGAAAAACTACTGCACCGATTTTCATGCTGTTTTCACCAATCGATAGAATTGTTCTCGAGGAAAGTTTTAGTATTTATAATTTACAAAATTACGCGGGCGATTATCCAAAATTATTTTTAAACAAATATAATATTTCCTAATCATAAAATTCAAATTCAATAAAACTTTTGGATTATAAGCTTCTAGTGACATAAATTGTCTTTTATTTTGTCTTTTATTAGCTATTTGTTTGTGAAAAAAGTAATTAAATGGAATGTTAAATGGCCACCCATCACATGTATAAAATAAACATGCTATATATATTTTAAATTCATGTGTAGTGTAAGTAGCACATTATTCTATAAGAAACATTTTATTTTTAATTTTTTTAATTACTCAATAAAATAAAATAAAAAATCAATTCCTCTTTAATCACTCGATCAACGAGTGAATCGAGATCGATGAAAATTCATCATCGATTTAACACATAAAGGATCAAGACTCGTGTATCAGACTGTTTTGTTTAGTTTAAACAATACACAAACAAAATACGAATGCTTACATTTGAAATTAATTTTTAAAAGTCTAACTACATTTATTACAGTTTGTCAAAAAAGTGTAGAAATTAAATAGTGGCAATACTATATACTGTTGTCTCTTTCTTATCGACTACTTGGTTAGAGCGGACCAACGAGCTGAGTACTTTTTAATTTCAACACTTTTTCGACAAGCCGTACATCGATCGGTCGGTGAGGAACGCGTTTCACGCCATCTGTCGTGCACAAGTTAGAAACTGAACTTGCCTCTCACTTTGAAGAAGCCCATGCTCGTCTTGTTGTGCAAGAGAGAAGTGAGTCCCACGTAGCTCTGTATCACTATAGGGGAATGATGTATGCAACATGCGGACGCTTGCATCGACTCTATGGCCCTTTGGAGTTTCTGAGCGAATATTTCCATGTCATACGTCTCTCTGTCTTCCACGCCACCGTCTGCGGAAAATATAAATAAATATTAGGTATTGGAGTGTTACAATTACATGGATGTTCCATTGATTAAAAATTATGATTACATAAAATGTTTTTTGATGACACGTTTGGTCTAGTGGTTAGTAGCCATAGCTTTTAACCAAACTGTCGCGGGTTCGAATCCCGCTAGGGACAAATGTTTATGTAACATTTTGCCTTTGTACCTGACTCTGTTTTGTCGGTTTTGTATTTATAATATCTATGTATTTACAAAAAAAGTAGTCTTTTTTTTGTTACCGTAGAACTAGATGGTGCTGTGTAGAATGTGTGAAGATATTTATTATGTGACTAGCGGGCGCCCGCGACTTCGTCCGCGTTGAAAAAGAAAAAAAAGTAGCCTATCCTGTGTCCTGTACGTCTAAATGTTTATCTACCAAGTTTCATGAAAATCAGTTAATTCGTTTAAGAGTTATGGAGGAACATACATACAGAAAAAAATTCTAAAAATCGTCAATTTAGTTTCAGTACCATGTATAGAGCCTATAAACACGATATCTCTGAAAACAAAGTAACTTACTCCATCACCAACCCTTACAGATTTATTATTAGTATTGATGATTAGAAATTTTATACCAATTTGTTAAGAGGGATTATATCCAAAGTGGAAAAGACAAAAAAAAATAAAATAAAAAATAAAATGTTTACTGACAGAAAACTCGTTTACTATATAAATTGTTATAACAAGTAAGCATACCTTTATGCCAATAGATGGGGTGAGATGCGAAGGTAATGAAAGGTACGTCTTGACTGAAAGGGTTCCAAACTGTCTTCAGAGGTAACGGTTCGCCTTTGTTCCACATTAATCGCACCCCGCGAAGGTTGCGCTCCCTTTAATGTAAAATTTAAACCTCATTATTAGATGAATAAAATTAAAAAAATAAAATAATAAATACCTAGGTGCCAACTAATATTTGCAAGCCTAAAAAATTATGTAAAATCACTAATGAAAAGTTGCTAATTTTTATTATAATTTGTGAAATGAAAATTAGCAAATCAAGAATTATTTTCTATAAAGATAAAATGTAAAAAAAAGCGTTATTGGGTAAGAGAATGTTTAAATTAATAAAAAGAAAAGATTTTGTTTAGTAAAAGAATAACAAATTAACAATGAATTTCTTAAAGAAGTTGTTAGAAAGCCATGAATTCGTTATTTTATATATTATTATGATGACAATGTATGTAAGGCGTCAATTATATAAAAAAAAAATAAAAAAAATATAAACTAAACATATATATATGACGTTAGTTTACACCTAATAATTTTTATTAAAAAGCAATCTATATAAACTAAAACTCCAGCGTTATTGTGATAATGAAACCAAAATTACGAAGACAGAATCGTTATATATAAACCTTTCAGATATAGCTTCATAGAACTAAAGTAAAGCCATGAAGACAACACAAGCAAACTCGACCCACACTGAGTTCAACAATATCGAGTGATTATGTCTTTCTAATTTTACTTCTATAAATTTTCATACCTCGGACTTATATATGAAAATCAATTCTTAAGGAGTAAACTCCAAAAAGGAAAAAGTCAAAGAGAAAAAGGAAAAAGTCAAAACGTTAGAAGCATTCTGGGTTTATGGTACAGGATCTTGAGAACATTTCTTCACCTTTTTATGATTTTTTTTTACTAGATAAATTAGTACTATTAGTAAAAACATGTATTAACTATTTCTTTTATCCAAAAAATGTTATGAATCTCTGGAGGTTTGTTTACACTTTTTGCGTTGTCTCTATGGCCTAGCTTTAAAGGCTGAGGTTACGAAACGAGCGGCAAGAGTGGGGCAGAGTGGTGACAAAAGTTTATTATTTAAACTTCCTTTGATGTTGAGGGAGGATTTCATACATTTGTCATACATTTTTTTTATCGCTGTCACCCGCTCGTTTCGTAATATCGCAGCCTTAGAATTCGATCCGCCTCATTAATCACAATGTCCATTTTTATTCCACAAACAACTGTGTGTTCATGTTATGTACCGATAAAGCTATTACTGTTCGGCTTAATACGATTCCAATTTAGTAACATGGAAAGACTGAAGCAAATTAGGTAACATAATATAATTGTCTACCGCAACTCAATGTGTACCTAGGTTCAAAATACTTGGGATCGAACAGTTTGCTCTCTCCGTCGCTGGTGGATGGTCGCCGGCAGAGGCGCTCTACGACGACATCTTTCACAACTGTCGTTACCCCCGTTGCAATGCCGTTCAGGCGACTGTGTTATTATGACATTTTTAACATCAATATATACATACAATATGATCAGGCTTACTTTGCCTGACTGAAATTGACTGAATATATTGTACATATTTACATGTTATGTATATGTATATATGTACATGTGTTAATGGTAAAATTTTGTTGTCAATACGGACTAAATTATTGGTGTGCGTTGTTACTATTTAAATACTCACAGATTATATCTTTTTCTTTATATAAGATTGTATTAACAAAAAAATTGATTTTGTAAAGATTTCCCAAAATGCATTGTAATCTTTGATGACTATCAATTATTTATTGACTATTAGTAAAAAAATACTTATTACAGAAAACAATTGATAAAATGTCGTGAGAGTTGTGTGTCTGTGTGTAGTGTGACAACCCTGGCAGATAAATGAACAATAAGACCAAGTTACATATTAACATATTCTGATTATTTTGACAAATCTACATTATTTTTCGTACAAGTAGTTTTGAGAAATTTATGTGTTTTATACGTATCTAACAAAAATTTATTAGCTTTGTACTCTGTATTACCCGTGGGGAAAATAAATAAAGAATCTGAGCAATGTTCATGCTGATAAAATTAAAAACAGATAAGTATTTTTTGAGTACAGATAAAAATATACTTTTTTTAGGTGTGTTGAGTATATGTAATCTATTTGTAGTACAAAGAAGTTCATATATGAAGTTTCCAATGAAATGTCATTACTTGTTTTAGTTAACACCAACACTGGCTAATTATTAAGACATATATTAGTTAATCTATAAAGAAAAGAGAATGTCCTAAATTAATACTCTATACTTACGGCACCAATGATGAAGGTGGATACACAAGTTCACCGATTACTATAGTGTCCAAATCATCCAAATAAGTCTTCTTAAATCCCAATTGTTTCATGGCTATGAAGTCGTATTTTATTGTCATAACAAGCCTCGATGTCAACAGCACTATCCTTTCTTTTTCATTGTCCCATAGAGTGATTCTGTTAAAAAATAATAAATGAAATAGAAAAAATCTTCCATTTTCATACCTACCTTCTTCTCTTCTCTAGTGGGATAAAACTTTTATTTAAATAAAAATCGATTGCCCACTGTGACTATGCATCACTTGACAAAGACAAAGGCACAACTAATTGTGTTTATGAACCTAGAAAACAAGTTTTTTTTTTTTTCTAAAACCTTGCTTTTTGTTGTTGTTTGTTTCTAAAACCTAGGTTCATGATTGTGCTGATATTTCAAATGTCAGCTCAAATGTAGTAAATGTCAGTACAAGATTTATATCGAATGAATGTTGTGGAAAATCCATGGAAAAATTGTATTGTATTTTTATATGAAACTAGTTGCACTTTGCGACTTCACTCACATAACTTTGTAATCAATACTGATAATAAATCTGTAAGTGTAGGTATTGTATGTATGTATGTTCCTCCATAACTCTTAAACGAAGTAACTGATTTTCATGAAACTTGATAGATTAACATTTAGACGCATGGGACACAGGATGGGCTACTTTTTCTTTTTCAACGCGGCGAAGTCTCGGGCGCCAGCTAGTTATATACTAAAACCTTCCTCAAGAACCTCTCTATCTATTGGTGATACAGCATGAAAATCGGTGCAGTAGTTTTTGAGATTATCGCGAACAGACAGACAGACGCGGCAGAGGACTTTGTTTAAAAATATGTACCTAGTGATGTAGTGATTGAAAGGGCTGTGAAGACAACTAGTAATTCTAATAAATTTAAGAAGAAAAAACAATATTTATACATACTCAGTCAACAACCAAGAACCCAAGTACTCTCCGTCCTCAGGGAACAAAAGAGCAGTGATGCAATCTTGTATTGCATTTTCTACCACTCCTTTGCGGAATGTGAAGAAATCCTTTATATTGTCTTTATCGAAGGGTACGTCATATCTAGGGTAAACAGGAATGTCTTGGGCTGGTGCTGATGGGGAAGGATTTTGTACCTCTTCAGCTCTTGCGTCTATAGACAAATTACGACTTTACTTTTATTCTTTTAACATCCAAGTTAAATTGGGTAAAAAACTCGGTAAACAAAATTTATTTAAACAAATAGAAAAAAAAGTCACCTGTAAAAGACGCCGACGATGATGATAATGAATCAGCACCAGATAACACAGAAGGATTAGGATTTCCTGGTGCTTTATTTTTGTTAGCATTTGTTGACAAATTACTGGTATTTGTCGCAACATTTTCAGCCACAACATTCTCTGTTGATAGCTGCAAAGTGCCACCAGAAAACTCTAAATCATCTTCCAATAAATCACTCATTGTTTTGAAATGGTAAGGCTACAAATATTGTTGTTATTTTCGATTGTTTAAATAAAATACGGCAAGAAAACGCAACAAACAATTAATTCATCGACCAACTGAACTGATAACGACAAACGTCAAAGTCAGTCAAATTGCGTTCTGAATTTCTGATAGTGATACTGGGGCCCTAGACAAGTTGCATTCGCTCCGTAGCGATTCGATTCGCTAAAAATAAAATGTATGGGATTGACATATGCCTTCGCTAAATCACGTGATACTTCCCATACATTTATAACTATCGAACTTCGTTATCGTTATCGTTATGGCACTTTGTCTAGGGCCCCTTCAAAGTCAAAATTTGCAAATTTTTATGTTTAATTATTATAAAGAATTAAATAAAAGAATAGTAAATAAATGAATTCAATATTATTGAAATTGATTTGTTAAAACTGATAATTTTATAGAAAATGCAAGTACAAAACGCAAATAAGCAATATATCATGTTCCTTGAATATACCCATCAAATAAGGCGGGAATATTTAATTTTTCTTCTGTGGTTGTAGATTATAAGAAGTTTTTACATTATTAATTAAACCGCATTTTATGGAATTAGGAGACAAATTTGAAATTTTTTCATTGTTTCAATCTATACTTACATTATTTACTTTTTACTAATATATAAATCTGAAGAGTTTGTTTGTTTGGTTGAACGCGTCAATCTCAGGAACTACTGGTTCGAATTGAAAAATTCTTTTTGTGTTGGATAAATAGATTGGTAGACTGCAGTGACAAAGTCTTATTTTCATCCCATCAGATGGCGCAAATAGCAAATGATTTTTTAAATTTGTTTTTGCGATATCTCATCATATAATAATTACTCTTTTTTTTTTAACGGGGACGAAGTCGCGGGCACCACACCAGCTTGTTTTCAAATAAAATTTATCCGCCATTTTGAATTTTATTTCTGTGGATTTTAAAATAAAACTAAAGAGGAAATATTTTACAAATGTTTATTTTACAAAGTTTAATGTAAGGTACAAACACTGGCATATCGAAAATTTTATTAATAAAATTGGCATCATCGTGTACCTTATTAGCTTTTCTTTATTTAAAAAAAAACACAAGTCAAAAATTTTATCTAAATAATTTTATTTGTTTTTTTTTTTTGAGGAACTCTCATTTAAATATTTTATTTTAGCCTACATCCCGATGATGACATTGGACGCTTTACTTTCTGGTTTTATTATTAGGAAGTAAAGTAACTAACTGAAAATGACTTTTCTATAGGTAGTAAATTTAAATACTTTTAATATGTTCATTTTTTTTTAAATTGTGTTACTAATTTTGTCAAATTATCAACAACAAATATGAGTCATCATCTAGATGTAGAGGCAGTGGTTCCTAGTAGCAGTAACATCTGTTTTTAGGGCATCTTGGCGGGTATACGATACATTGGTCCATGCAGTACACGTCGGCTCCTTCGCGACCTTCTAGTTCACCGACAGCATCACACACTTGTCTGAAAACCATTACAATTTTCGGATTATTTTAGATAAGTGGACCTATAACAACTATAAGCGCCTCTTTTACAAACGTCAAGTAGGCCAAACTGTCATTTAAAGTCACCGGTAACCGGGGATAATGAAGTTGATATGCCTTTGTTTTGTTTGTACGGTAAACGTCCCAAACATTAAATAGAAAATAATAAAAAAAAATCGGCTATCGAATGATGCAGTAAACCGAGTGCATAATTCAATATAACATCAACACTTTACATGTAGTTTGTGAAAGAGACCCTAAGTATTTTTGAAGTGAAAACTTTTTTAGACGCATTGGGCATTTTTGAGATGGGAAAAACTTTTGAACTCGATTCCTGTTACCGTAATGTAACCTTGTAACCGACACCTCTGTATATTTTCAGATATTGCTCCATCTAAACAATACCACTGAAACTAGAATATGTTACGTAATAATACATCCATGCGAAAACGGTGGCGATGGCGCTGATATCAATTTGAAAAAGAACAATTTTTGAGATGGGAAAAAACCATACTTACGGGCACTGGCACAAAGCTTCGGGACAGTTGGGTGGGTACCGCAAGCAATTGGTCTGGCACCAACTTAGCATTCCAGGTAGACCCTTAAAACCTTCTGATGGCACACATACTTGATCCCTGTAAATCAGTAATTATGCTATTAGATTTCCAAGTATCCGAATACACGAACAACTCTGACTTTAAATGTGTAATAATTTATTACATAGAGGGTATTACTAATAAATAACCATAGAGGGTAGGAGTCATAATACATTTATGGAAATTTGTTATTATTTTTACTTTAATCATTTTTAGCAATTGTATTGCTAAAGTCTGCCACAGAAAAATTACTGTGTCTCTTTTCTCATTTTTACGGCCAGGACTGTTACTAGGAAGGGTAATTTATAGGGGTGCGGTGCATATGTGCCTACACTTCGATATTTTGGTCTTGGTAATTTTTTAGCAATATTGCAATAAATCATGCAATTTTACTATAACTTTGTATAAGTAATTTTGTAATAAACAACCAATAGAATCTTTAAACAACCCAGAATTTGAAAAAAAAATCAAAATTCTTGCAATAAATATTGCAACCCGGCAAAGAATGTAATTGAGACAGCCCTAGCCCGGGTACAGACAAAAATATAAACAATAGACACCAAACTATAGCGTTTCCTGTGTACCCTTAGCTGTTCCCTTGATGGTACCCAGTTATTATATACAATCATAGACACTATTATAAGCCCACGTTAGCACGAGAGCTTTTTCGACGCTTTTAACACGTGTTAAAAGCGTTGACGTCTGACGTTTAGAATAGACCATATGACTTCTAGGCTGTGTGTTCAAACGCGGGCGCTTTTTTACGTCGTATTTTAAACTCCGAGCTCCGAACGCTTTATAAAACTCTCGTGCTAACGTGGGCTTAAAGGATCTTCCGAAGCTTATACAATGACACCTTATGTCGATTTAAATAGAATTCACATTGATTACATCCATGCAATTGCTAATAAACACAAATAACGCAATAACTCATAATAGTGAAGTGAAAAATATATATTTTTATAATATAAATAGAGTATTTTTTAACCTTTTTCACTGACTAATATGACGTGGGTAGGTACTGCGTTATTATATACATACATTGTTTAAAAAAAACTAAAACTAACATTTATTTACAAACCACAATATGTTAGTCACGGTTTTTTGTACAAAACATTGACATAAAAATTACACAAAAAGTTACATAGGATAATTTTTACTATACAAATATCGCTGGACCAAATCTCAAAAATATGCGTTGCTTTACATAAAGAAAAAATATATAAATGTCATTATCAGCGTTTATAACAGAAACAAGTTGTCGCCATCACTATCCTTCAACTCTACAACTCAGATGCAGAACTTAATTTATGCGTATTGAAAATTAAGTTTGTAAGTAAAGAGAAATCATAGATATTTCTTAGAAATATTAGTTCAATAAATCATGTTGCATCTTATGTTGCATAGTATATGAGACTTGGTCGAACGTATGGAACGAAAAGTATAATATTAGACACATATTTTTTATTTACACGAAAACACCAAACCACAATCGTCTATATAATATCTACCACGAACAGACAAACAGATGTAGTGTCGGTTTTTAATAAAGGTACCCCATAGAATTAGAATTAATTAAAAATTCCATTCTTATCGTCTTGAATAAATTTTATTGTTGTTATTGTAGTAGACTTCATTATAGTATTATTTACCTATTGGGTTAATACGTACTATCGTGGAAAGGGAATATTTATCAATTTACCGTTCGAAATACGTTGGAGACTGACCCAAAAAATGAAAAACGTTCTCTTTCTCTGATTGTACGAACTCTTAAATGTAAAATATTGATATGCTGCTATTACTATCTATTCTCTGATTATTTTAACTTAGTTTCTACTTTCACATAAAAGATTAATTATTTTGAAAGATGAAATAGAAATTCCAACAACATAATTTTAGTTAAATTTTATTGTAACGCTAGAAAATTAAACCCTAAAACCGACACGACCTTCCAACACCACACATCTCGATACTAACAACCCACCATACAAAAAACATTAAAATATACCTAATAACATGTGGTTTTATGTCCTGAGGTATATCCTCATCGATATCTGATATATCATTGCTGAAAGAGAATTCGTATCAGATGAAATACCAGTTATTCACGTACAAGGAGAAATATTTAACATCAAGATTTACCTAATTACACTCAAAGATTGCTTCATCAATCGCTTTAGTAAACCTCTGGAAATTAAATATTAAAACACATCAACGTCAACTGTACAATGCGAGTAACAATGAAGAAATAAACAAACACAAAGAAATTAGGAACACAATATATATATATATATATATATATATATATATATATATATATATATAAGTCACTAGATTTTTGCCCGCGACTTCATCCGCGTAGTTTTTTATAGTAATTTTCAATTAATATAAAAAAAGAAATTATTTTTCAGTCTCCAAAAAAACTTTTTTCAGACGCCTGTGCTAAAATAAAAAAGTTAATACACCATAAAATTGTCCTGAAATATTAGCAGACAAATCGCACAAAAAAATGCATGTTTAGGTAAGTATGTTGATAGTTGATACGTATTTAGTACTGATAATTTTGACTGGACTGTAGGTGCTGATTTTTTTTCTAGATGTTTCTTTAGAATTCCTCAAACGTTTTAATAAAGCTTAAAAACACTGATATCAGCATAAAGCAGTGTCATAAAATGCTTACTCGTTCTGCATCGTCTTCCGCTAGCTAATGGTAGGGGAGCCCAAGAAGGGATTTTTGGATTTACTCGAGCGCGTCAGATATTGCCAATGTATAAACCCCACGTGTCTCCGATAACGGATATGTATTAATCTGACGGTTTTGTTGCTCCCATTTAAAATTCAGACGATTCGGATGTAACGCAAGCTCGTGGCAGCTTTTTGAAAAGGCAAAAATATTTTTGACGATTCTCATTTTGTAATACTCGAGCGCGTCAAATTTTCATACAGACGGTTCAGCGTAAATTCCTGATCGTGCTGATTCTTAATCTGACAATTATATGGAGGATTTTTTAAAATACAGCCTACAAAATTTTGAAAGCCTGTAGACGCTCACCCCACCGCTGAAATGAAAAACTTCATATAACCTTTTTTTCTTCTTACCATCCAATCTTCAAAGTCCAATAAGTCCCCACGACGCTCGAGTGACTACACATTTAGCATCGTGGGCTCCCTAACCATAAATCTAGCCTTTTAGCCAATAGTACTCGTAAAAAGCCTAGTGGATGGTTAGTTAAATATAAATTTGACTAAAGAATTTAAGCACCAACCTGACAACAAGAGGATAGACGTTCTGCGGCATACTGAACTCTCTGTAATAGAGCAGGAAAGGATTGTCCCTTCTAAAGTCTCCAGCAAATATAGGCGGAAGACCACCAGTACTGGTCACTACGCTCACATCGGCACAGTTTCGGAAGGTCTCCGAGCGACCGCATCCAACTGCTTCAGTACCGTTAGCACAAATTCCCCACATGTTGCCTATAAAACGAAGAAAAAAAAATTATGGTAAATTCGTTAATTTTTATGTCTATGTGACAGAGCTTGAACACTGTACGAGTAACAGAATTAAGAATCATTTGATATTAATGCATTAAATGTTACGACACATCTAGCATTTCCACACTAAGCAACAAAGTTTGTATTATGGATACCCCACAGGTGATATACTACTTACTTTTTTCGTAAATACATACATATTATAAATTTATACAAAACGACCATGTCTCAGGTATAAATAAATAAAGATAAAAATGTTAACCTATAAACATTTGCCCCTAGCGGGATTCGAACCCGCGACCGTTTGGTTAACAGCTATGGTTACTAGCCACTAGACCAAACATGTCGTCAAATACTTAGGATTCAAACTTTTTTCTTTTTTTTAAATGTATAGGTCGATAGACAGGCTGACAGTCCACCTGATGGTAGATGGCTACCGTCGCCTATAACACAAGCAACGCCATAGGTGCTGCAAGTGTACTGCCGACCATAGAAGGGTTAACGACCAAAGAAGAAATAGAAGAATAAATTGCTCTTGAATTCAACCAATAAAAAGGCATTGCGCCAACATTAAGAGTATCTCTAGTTTCGAATGTATCTAAAAGTATTATAATATGATGACCCTGAAGAATAGTGGCCAAATATTAAAATGAGTGTGGCCACTGTTTCACTAGATTCTATAAGAGGTCTTTAGTCAAGAATATTTACCAGTATAATAAGTCCATTGTAAAACACACTGCGTGCAAGTAACATAGGGAGGCAACCGCACTCTGTACCTAAAGATGTCCTTCTTGGCAGTGTCGAGTGGAATCAAAAATCTATCTTCTCTCGTTCCGGATATGTACAAGGGAAATCTGAGAAATATTGTATAAATTATGTTAGGTAATGTACAAGTCCCCAATGATCCGTATTCGTACCTGTATCCGCGGATCTACATTATTAATGATCCGACACGTCATCACTAGTTTATAATTCGCACTAACCTATCAAAACATTCCTGAGTGGCTTCTTGGTTCGGGTTGTTGTTGGGGCACATCTTCATTATAAAAGTTCCAAGGTGGTTGGCAGTCAATTCGACTTCTACTTCTATTTCCTGTAAATAATAAGTTCGTTCATTAGTTATATAGGGAAATAAAATTAATATGTGTTTGTATGTTCCCAAGGGCTTCCAAAACAGCTCATCTAATTTTGATAAATTTTCTGGCAATCTTTAAATTAGCCCAGCAAGTACTTATAAACTACTAGCTGGCGCTCGCGACTTTGTCCGTGTTGAAAATAAAAAAAATACGCCTGACATCTTTATTGCTAGATAGATTAGATCCCTCAGGTACAGTACTTTTTTCTGGATGAAGTATATCCTTTTCTGTATTTCTGACAATGTATGTGCAAAGTTTCATGATGACCGCTTGAAATAAGGCGTGAAAAGGTAACAGACAGACAGTTACTTTTACATTTATAATAGAGGTTTTTAAAAATCATCTTACCTACTACATAAAGGATTTTATTTACATACATAAACATAATATTATGTAACACTAGCTGGTGCCCGCGACTTCGTCCGCGTTGAAAAAGAAAAATGTAGCCTATCCTGTGATCTGTACGTCTAAACGTTCATCTACCAAGTTTCATGAAAATCAGTTAATTCGTTTAAGAGTTATGGAGGGACATACATCCATACATACATTGATGATGATTGATGATAACGAACATAAAATTGTGACTACAAATTCTCGCTGTATGTATACGTATGTAAATGTATATGTATCGTAATACCTGTCCAACACTATAATGCCTGGTAATGATGCCCTTGCCGAACATGCCCCCCGCTTCATGAGGTCTTGGCTCGTTGAGGTGATGGGCATCTCCGCACACTCCGCACCGACCTTCATTCTGCTCCCACTGGACTGAACACACATTTGATTAGGGGTCTATTCTCAAGTCATTTAAGTACATACGATAAGTAAATATTACTTAAAATATACCTACTTATCATTATTTAATTAGTAGATAATCTATTCTCAAGCAAAATATTTAGTTCTTATTTTAGATTTTGTAACCTTTACTTTTTTCTTTCTGCAAATATTGGCACGTAGATTTTTTAAACGTTTATCGTAATATTTAAGATACTTAAAAAAAATAACCTCACTTCGGACCACATTCTGCCCAACAATGGGTACCTGCACCGGATTTGTATGTCCTATACCATATATTTATAAAATCTATGTTCTTACTATTTTTTACTGTTTTTGTTAATGATATCTTTATTTATATTTTTTATAATAATAAACTTAATTAACGTATTTTCCACCTAGACCTTAACGTATATGACCTTAACCTGAGTTAATTTGTACTACAATTTTTTTTTTTTTTTATTTGTTTAAAGAAATAAGCTGAAATTTTTGCAGGTGATTCTACTTTAGAAGAACTGTTTCTACTTTCTATCTAAATTGTTTATGAACTAGAATCAATACGGTTATTGTATGCACTTTATAATTTGATCAAAAACCAGAAAAAATAATGGAACCGTCGCTGTACGCCTGAGAGATGTGAAACATCGAAAAAAAATTTTATTTAATAAATATACATGTATGTATATACATATTAGTTCCGTCTCGGTTCCGTCAAAGTGTTGGCCAAAGCTTGGTCAAAGTGAGACTTTTTTAACTCGCCGCATAAGATGTTTTAATTAACAACTCAAAGAAAATATTATTAATAAAGATATTGTTTAATGTGGCACCTCCATGCCAAAGTTTGTGGTTCAAACACCAAATAATAGGTCGGAGCAGCCTTGGAGGCTGTGAATGAAGTTCATCAAACTCGTGTGGTCGTTGGCATCACACATCGTTAGTGTAATAATAAAATACGATACGGCCAATCAATAACATTTTTTTGGAATCTTTTCAAAGGAAATGTCTGATTAAAATAAAATATTGATCTCAATCTTAATATATTTTAATATGCAACCTTCTTGATACCAGCGCGAAGTGAATGATAAAAAAATATTAATAACATCATTATTAGTTATGAATGGCTATAACTGCGTATTAAAAAGAAAACTATGCATTTATCATGTGATTTCGAAACGCAAGGTTGTTTTACCTCTCGATTTACACGATTACCCCAAATTTTCAAAATGTCATATTTATATTTTTTGTAATGCATTTCATTATTTTGTTATTAGGACTTTTTTTTCTTTTTTTTTCTCAATATAAATAATTCATTTAAGTAACAACTACAATAATTAATTAATTTTATCTGATATCATTGGTTCGTTGATTTTTAATAGTAACATCATGTTATCTAGTCCCATTGAATTTTATAGATACCCAGCGCGTCGGATGGATAGTAATAATAATAATGATTATTATTATTATTAAATGATACTGACCGGCATACCCTCCGCAAAAGAGTTCGTTGTCGTTGTAATTGACAGGGGTGGGAAAACCAAACCGCCACATGGAGTTGCGGGCTGGTGGGTCCATCAACCGGCCATGTCCTTCGGCACCGCGTCGAACGTTACCCAATATCTGTAACAGTTGAGCAGTTGAGTGTTAACAATGAAGTGCATATAAATGCTAAGTCAATAAATACCGTTAAATAATATAGGTACATATTAAATCAGCTTTATTTCCCGAAAGAAAGACCAACTTAGTTTGTACTAGCTGGCGCCCGCGACTTTGTCCGCGATGAAAAAGAAAAAAGTTGCCTATCCTGTGTCCTGTACGACTAACTGTTTATCTACCAAGTTTCATGAAAATCAGTTAATTCGTTTAAGAGTTATGGAGGAACATACGTACATACATACATACAGAAAAAAATTCTAAAAATCGTTAATTTAGTTTCAGTATCATGTATAGAGCATATAAACACGATATCTCTGAAAACAAAGTAAATTACTACATACAAAATCTACACTTACAGATTTATTATTAGTATTGATTAATTAGTGTTAGCATATTCTGAATTCGGAATTCGAAATTGAAAGATGTCAAAAATTCTTTGTTTTTTTTTAATATTAATAAAATAGAAGCCTTTCATCTCTCTCTCAGTACCTCTTCGGTCTTGAAGGTTAACTTCAACTTCCTGAAGCGGTCTCTTTCAAGAGCCAACTGTCAATAGTTTCTCGACCGAGGCAAATCCAGTCCATTCTCGGATATTTCTCAACTACGAGTTTAGACTTAGACATCTTTCGTGTCTAAGTTATTAAATTTGCGTTGGTTTTGCGATCAAATAAAGATTTTTTATTGATTTTTTTAATTTTAATCAAGGTTTTTTTAATAATGATTTCGTACATACACAATCAGATATACCTACACACCTACAATTTAGGACTTTGACATTTCATATTAGAAAAAAAAACAAATATTTTGAACTATTAAAGAAATAGAATGTAGAGGCCACTCGAACAGGAATTTTAAGTTGTCATATCAATAAAATACAAAAAGTCAATTTGTAATGTGTTAATTTAATAATTTACAATAAATGTCAACTAAATAAAAATTCTTGCGTCTGCAATTTAATACCTATTAGATTAAATAACAAAGTTCCTGCATCATCTCAGTGCAGGACGTCCACTGCTGGACATAGGTCTCTATAATTTTCCAGTAGGACCGGTCAGAAGCAGCAGTATTTTTTTTCCTCCAAAAAAATCTGTGGCCCCTAGACTGTTGCCCACACTACCTAATGGGTTCAACGGCCCTAAAAATACAGAATCCTTTGTAGCAAAGTAAACAAAATAATTAAATCTTACTTGTAGTAGAAAAATCCAATAGTTCAATATTGGTGTTGCTCCATATTTGTGGCGCTTCAGTTCCATCTGCAAAAGAAAATTTGTATTAAAAAATTTTTTTTGTTATTTATTTTATTGGTGACACACTATTTTACACAATTATACGAGTATATTAAGTCGGAAATAATGAGTAGGTCTAACAATGTGTATGTCACTCCATGGTTTTTAGCAAGCATAATATTATTTATATTAAAAAAAATTTATGAAATTGTAATTTACCAGTGGATTATACCAATAAATATAACAAACTTCACCGTGAACAGTTACTTTGATAGCAGTAAAGCTCTCAGAGAACAAACTTTATATTATGTTCGAGTTGTATAATTTTGTATTTATGCATAAACATTGATTTTATCGGCTTCCCAAGTACATTAGTGTCATCTTAAACGCGACGATTCGCATTAAAAACTAATTTATATTTATTTAATATGAGTGCAAAAATATTATTAACACCATTATGATTTTGATGAACCCATACTTTGGCTGGAAGGAAAGAAGGTTCCTCGATGAGACCTACTTATAACTTGTTTTGGATCCATAAAGCTAAATTGGTGTTGATTTTGTACGAATATTATTGTCCTTTCATTGCAGGAGTAAGTTTTTTACTCTAATATCATACATGTGAATGTTATTGCTACACTTTCACGCCTTAACTAAAACTACTGAAGTGATCATTATAAAATTTTGCATACACATTTTCAGGGATATAGAAAAGGTCGATGAAAACCTTTCATCGAGGAAAAGTAGGTACTGTTGACGAAGAATCATCTAAAAACGAACGGTGATATTGGGCTGTGGGCACCACCGTCATCATTCATCATGATTCGTCATGCGACGAAAAAAAAGTTGCCTAGGAACGGATAAATAAAATACATAAAATATTATATTATGCTGTAGTCATTGAAATATTACAAATGTAAAGTGTAAAAATAATGTTTTATTTTAACATCTAAAAAAAAGAAAAAGGAACGCGAAAGAAGTCGCGGGCACTAGTTAGTTTTTATATACCTAAAGGTGGTCAAGTATCAATTTTTCGAAATCATAAAAGATGTGTAATATTAGAAACATAACTAAATATAGTCCACGTCAACAGAAGTGTCTCCCTATCATTATAACAATACATTGCTCACGGGCTTTTCACGCTAATTTGCAAACATGGCATTTGTGGTTCATTAGCATATAATGGTACATTACCACTCTAACTAAACGACTCAATACGAATGTGTAACAAAAATAAATATTGAACTTTCATGAGCTTGGAATAAAGTCCTTTTTGATTTAGTGTTAGTTCAAATTCGATTAAGCAGAATGTTTGGTGCAAGTCACTAGCGATCGTGATATATAAAAAAAAATTACCTGTTGGTATAGGTATATCGCTTTCACTACTTCTTATTAGCATTTACGTAAAGTAATTATAATTACTTTACTTATAACTAGTATAATAATAATAATACTAAAAATAATTTTATAGTAATTCTATATTTCCCAGTGTTCCGTTGAATTTGAAAACTTCTTTGGTTTTAAGTTATTATTATTGCGCACTACTTGTAAGATTATTGTCTACTATTATGTAAGAAAAAATATTATGCTATTATGCACGTTTTCTTTTACTTACTACTTTTCTTTTCTTACTAGTCACATTAATTAAAATATTAATAAACTCTTCTTTTTATAAAGGTAAAGTTCGTCAGACATCAGACTTCGTTATTGTTTTTTATCAATAATTATTTAAACTTACACATATTCACATTAACCTCCTACTGTTGGGCACCGAGTCCAGTCAATGTGATGCTATATGCTAAGATAGGGTACCAAGATGTGGTATGGTAGACTTTCAATCAATATTCACTTCGGATTGTCGTGGCAATCTATTTAAGGGTTTAAAACATTACTTGCCGTTTCATTTAATGTGACTTCTTGTTTATAAACAAATAATTCTTTTATAATTAAAAGGATACTTATATCTTTTTATCGATTTTTATAGCAATTTTAACATCTCCAACTCTTTTAACTTGTGCCATACAAGGGTACGGGCGTTGACAGCCGTATGTTGTTTGAAAGTTGTGGGCGTTTAGGTCAAAAACATTAGTGGCCTTGACAAGTATAAGTAATGCGCCCGCGCATCTCTTATTTATTGAAATGAGCCGGGTTAGAAAACTTTTGAACTTTTGTAGTGACAAGTGGCATTGGGCACACGCACAGTCCTTCGCAGTAACACAAGAAGATTAGAAGAACAGTATGTTTGCTGCTATGTTCATTGAGTGAGACCATGTCCCTGTCTCCTTTTATTATCCTTTATCCTACTAAGGTCGACACCATACTTTATATCTTGACATAAAAAAGAC
Source organism: Synanthedon formicaeformis (assembly GCA_945859745.1). NCBI lineage: Eukaryota > Metazoa > Arthropoda > Insecta > Lepidoptera > Sesiidae > Synanthedon > Synanthedon formicaeformis. The sequence goes on along the minus strand of OX243956.1, from coordinate 1,630,338 downwards.
TTCATTTTAAAGCAACGCCGGAAACGTGCAAGAAAACAGAATAAATAGGAAGAGATTTTGATGCCTTTTTTATTTAACAAATCGGAAAAACATTTCGTGATCCGCAAACATTTATCATTTCTCGTCTCAGGGTAAAAAATATATATTCCTACATCGATTTCTCTTTTACTAGAATTTAATAGGTTTAAGTAGGGACCGTGCCTATCCTTTAAAAAACAAGTTATTGTAATTATATGTATATTTACCGTTTGAATCGCAATTAAAATTTATAAATTCAAATTGATTTAGTTAATCGGTGCGATAAAATATGATTATTTTATTATTTTTGATAGGTTTAAGACCATTATGCTTTCTATTTCTGTTTTCTATTATAGGACATTTTATGAGTTTAAAAACATTTCTATTAACAGAAAAAATGAAATTGGTCAAGCCATTTCTTAGTTTTTGCGAGACTAACGCACGGTAATTTATTTTCATTTATTCACCAAGACTAGCAAGCCGCCCCCGGCTTCGCATGATGTTGAAATTTTAAAAAATAATTCTTGGCGGATGCTTACGTTATAAAATAAACCTATGTTCTGAATTTCAGTTTCCTAGACATTTATAATATGTGCGTTGCATCGTTTATAATATGTGCGTTGCACAAACGATTTTATAAGTATAGATATATTTAATATTATATAAAGGACTTATATAAAAAAAGGTATGTAAAAATAACGAAAGATATTTTTCATTCTTTTTTATGATGAAGGTTTAAGCGACAAGCTGACGGACGCTCTTGGCTAGGGCCACTGGGGCCCTAGCCAATAAAGCCCGGTGATTGGTTGTTGTAACGCCCACTTAAAATTTTGACCAATCACTGGGCTTTATTTCTATCGTTTCGTAAATACGCAACGCTTCCGTTTGCATTGGTTTGCTCTTGGCTAGAGCCCCATAAGGGTCGTCAAGGAATAGAAGAAACAGAATTGTATGCAGATATCCTAATGAGATGAAGAATAAGGATAAAGCAATGGGATATACTATCATGCATTACTAACAGACATGGTCTTAAGAGAATATTCACTGCCACCAGACTACCTTCTTCTAAGCCACCCAACGGATTTTTAAGAAGTTATTCAGTAATGGAAAAAGATGTATATAAATACGAGAAATGTTTTTGTATTATAACTTCCAGAAATAATCCAAATCTTAAACCCAAATCTTCTTAAAGTTTGATTGAATAAAATAGGCATATTATTCTAGGTGAGCTCGCTCCATCATCGGTCACTTCTTCGCTACACGGCTAAATGCTGGCCAAGAGCCATCTTTAATTAAAAAATAATTTAAAAAAAGCAGAGGGTGGGTTGCTAGTTAATAAAAAAAAATCTGTACATATAATGGTCATAAGTACGTTAACCGCATTGAATATCGCTTGACAACATTTCATGTTCGTAAAGCAAGAAGATACGCCCTGTAGTACAAAAAGTGCATAATTTAATTTATCCTTCCGCGTGCGTTTCAACGAGGTGTTTACACATCAAAAAACTTGTATTTCGTCGGTTTTTTTTTTGTTAACAAGTGCTTACACTAAATTAATATGTCGGAGGGAAATTAATTTTGTACGCGATATGTATCGGTCGTGGAATGGAGGATAACATCGAATTTTTCAAGCGGATTTCGCATTAAAATAATTTATTTGACTGTGTTATTATTTATTGAGAATTGTTACAGGATGTCTCTCCTTCTGTATTTGTCCTTTGATTCGGCCGTTGAATATTTCATTTGTTTAAAATATCATTTAGTTTTGAGTGGCAGAATGGAGACCATAGCGAAATTAGAGCAGATTTGGTAATAAAGGTACTTGAGCTTTTCCGTAGATTTTTAAATGAAAAAATGCATTTCGCGTGGAACAATTTTTTATTCTGAGGCGTTATAAAAATTTCGTGTCACATGATTGTTGCCCACGAAGTTCTAAACTACTGTACTGATTTTGATAAAACTTCGTAACTATTCGTAATTTGATCCAACTTAAAAGATAGGATAGTTTTTATTTTGAACCCGGGCGAAGCCAGGAGCGGTCCACTAGTAGAAAATGAAATGTAAATATTCCAATTATTTCAACTTTGTAACTATTAGGAATTACATTAAAGTTGAAATAATTGGAATGTTTTTGTCCAATTAGTTCAACTATATATTTGAATTTCCAGTTGAACTTTGTGGAATAGAGGAAAGAGAACTATTACTTTTTCAAATTTTTCAACATCGTCGACAAAGATCACGCACAAGCCATCAATTATATCGTTCTGTTAATAAACGGCTTACAAACAAAAATAATTGTCATCGATTCATCTTACGTAAACCGAGAACTGGGTGGGTTCTGTGTTTTGCATGATTACACATTACACCGTGGCGGAACGGGCACAATTTTAATATCAACCACCCATCTGCCGCAAGAAAGTTAATTTAAAAACGATAAATCATTTTTTGTTTAAGCACACTGCTCTCCAGTCACGTTTTATCGACGTCTCGCAATTAAACTGTGATTAAACAGAGGAAAACAAGTTCAAAAAGACATTGTAAATCTCTTACAGATAGATCCATTGATTGGATATAATTTACTGTAATTGCTAATTTAATACGTGTTTTAAACGTTCCGATTATACTTTGATAACCTTAAATTAATTGTCACATTTGGCGCGTTCGCAAATCATCTCAATACCTTAATGCCACAATTGGAACTCGGCAATAATTTATCTGGTTGTTTAAAAAGTTATTAATTTTAACATAAGCAGCCAGTGCAGCTACTCACCGCCCCGCGGCGACCGACACATGCTCTCCATTTGGGATCAACTCTTCTAGTAGGGGAGCCCAAGAGGGGATTTTGGGATTTACTCGAGCGCGTCAAATATTGCCAATGTATATTCCCTACGTCTCTCCGATAACGGAAATGTATTAATGCCGGTTTGATTGGTGGGGGTGGGGGTAAAAATTTAAATACAACTCGAGCGCGTCAGATTTTCAGAGGGGATGTTAAGTGAACCCAAAATAAGCTCCCATTTAAAATACAGACGATTCGTGTGTATGTAATGCAAGCTCGTGGCAGCTTTTTGAAAATGCAAAAAACATTTTTGGCGTATGCCATTATGTAAAACTCGAGCACGTCAGATTTTCATACAGACGGTTCAGCCTGAATCGTCAGATTAAGATCGTACTGATTCTTAATCTGACGATTATTTGAAGGATTTTTTTTATACAGCGTCTACAAACTTTTACAACATCATATAACCTTTTTTTCTTCCTACCATCTAATCTTCAAAATCTAATAGGTACCCACGACGCTTGAGTGACTCCACATTTAGCAGCGTGGGCTCCCCTACCATTCACTCGTGTGACCTTTCGATGTATTTTCTTTATAACATCCAGGAAGTGTGATTGTAACAGATTAACTATAGACGACTTACAAATCAAAGTAACGTATCACATTTTTTGTTTTGAAATATACCAATAAATCAGTGCAAAAATGCCTGCCTCATTTAATCTTTAATTAGTTACCTCATTTAAACATTTTATAAATCACTTCATTTGTTCGTATGTCCATCTCATCAAGACCCCAGAAAAGAACTTGTAAAAAGGTTGTCTCCCTTCTCGAACTGAGTTCTTCGTTAAGTGGCCAACATTAAACTAATCTTTATCTTTACATATTATAAAACAAAGACCTTCGCCGCGTCTGTCTGTCTATTCGCGATAAACTCAAAAACTACTGCACCGAATTTCATGCTGTTTTTACCAATGGGTAGAGTGGTTCTCGAGGAAGGTTTTAGTGTATAATTTACAAAGTTACGCGGGCGAAGTCGCGGGCAGCAGCTAGTTTATTATAAACTAGTCGAGAAACTTTTGGCCACCTCGACCCATCTCTCCTACCATACTATTTCAACTATCGAACTTCTGTTCCCATTCCTGATTCAATCTCGCAGTGTAACCCATATAGCGCTCTCCATAGCTCGTTGAACTACTTTGAGCTTTCTTACAAGGCCTATAATTTAGAGACCACGTTTCAGCGCCTTATTATGTCATCACTGCCAATTTTTGTTTTTAGGCAGGAATTTTGGACAAGAAATTCCAAAATGCTGCCATTCGAGCTGGTTCGTCGATTGACGTTCTAGAATTTTTAATACAAATTTAAAAAAATTCTACTTACTTGTTAAACATTTAACTTTAATTAAACACCTGTCCGTTACTGAAATGTAGTTATGTCAAATATATCAATATAACAAGGCTTAAAGTCAGATTATAACTTTTATACTTAAATTCAATTAGTGTCAATTAAGAGAGCACAGGGTTCTCTGAAATGGCATCATAAATCGTAACGAAATTTTACTCTTCAGTTTTTTCAAGCCGAATTGTTTTAAAGTTATCTCAGGATGGAGTTAATGAATTTTTATTGACTTTTATCCAAAACTTTATGCAAATTTGACAACTTTTAAGTATGGCCTATTACACCGATGATTCATAATATATCATATCGACGGTGTAAAGAGTTGTAATTATCCAATTACGAATTAAGTTTGCTTTTTCACGCATGTCAGATGCACCTGTAACTTTGTAACCGTGTAAATTTTAAATTTTACTGCACCTTATTTACCTATACTTGCTACCTGTGTTTTTATTCGTAGAATAGTCATTGATCAATCGATTTGCGTATATGTATTGCTCGATAATCGATTACTTAAAATTTTTGGGAGTAAAATCAAAATTTTTACACGAATGCGTTATGTTTATGCGTTATAGTTACGTTCTATTTTTTACAAGCTTTTTTTTGAATATTTTAGAATATCTGGAGTTTCAGAGATATTGTCGTCTACTTACACAATATTATTTTAAAAAAAGAACAATGTTGTTCTTTCGGCGTGTTAGAATTGTGAAAATTTAAATTTTATAATCGTTAGTAGTGAACTCCAGTCGTGTGTCGGAGCTGACACACACAATTTTTTTATTACTTATTATTTTTTGTTTTTTTTTTTTTCTATATCGACATGGGAAATTTTAACTTTTAGAAATGTTACCAACGTTACTCAGAGATACTTAGAGGTTTTATTTATAGATTCGTGCATTGCTCTCTTTAACAATAGCATTAATATGAACCAAATGAGTGACATATACAAGTAATATCCGCGTTCATTTCTTTACAATGGAAGTTAAATACCAATCGCCTTTGACTTCAAAAAAGGTATTTATTAAATGACGGATTGAATTCTATAAAAATACAACTAAAAATATAAAAAATAAACATCGTGCCTAACTTTTTCTTCTATTTGAATGAAAATTGAAAATATTCTAGGCGACGGTAGCCATCTACCATCAACTTAATTATAACTTTATATCCATCACTAAATATATGTTAATGCATCTATTGCACTAAAATGCATTTAAACTTCAAATATATTTTAGCGTGTATAGTCAAATGACAGTAGTTCTATTACTTCAATTTTATTCGGTATAGCTCCCTCTTCTTTCTTCATTATTCTGAGCACTTTAATATATGAATTATTTATTGAAAAATATCTAAATTGCCTACTCGAGTACTCACAACGTAAAAGGTTCTTAAATAGCCGACGCTGCTTTTCTCAGAGATGCGCTATCGGATCATAAAGTTGTTAATGTCAATATACGCGCATCCTGTTAATATCATCGCCTTTATTATATGTTCACTTAATGGTATCAGGATGGTTCTTAACCTTTTTTGTAATTTTCAGATCAGTGTATTAAATCTTTGCAAAATTTATTTCGTAATGAGTATTCATTCAATAATATTTTAATAGCAAGAAAATCTTTGAGTAGCATTTAACAAAATAAAGGTAAGAAACCTATGATGGGTAAACAGAAACCGAGGTCGCTTGTGTTATAGGTGACGGTAGCCACCTACCATTCAAGTTGACCGTCAGTCTGTCTGAAACTAAATCTTTTAAACTAATTAATAAAATTTCAATAAATGTTATTCTATAATATACCAAAAATAGAAATAATATATCTCTGCAAAATTATTATCGACTATGAAATCTTTGAGTATCATATTCCCTTCATTGAATATTTTTTTTAGATATATTATTTTCATTTTATAATAACACAAATGAGCTTTTGCTCCTTGATTTTCATGTTAAAAATTATTGTAATTTTTTTTATTCATTGCGAGCTATCCCATCAGACGTCGTTCTGTCTTGAACTGTGGCAGCTTATGTGTGATAAAAACAAAAAAAAACAGTAAATTATTCCAATTTTTTTCTTCTTATATGTACTTAACTTTGCTAGAATTTAAAATAATTGCTCCAGCCGCTCTCGAATTTTGCGATTAGCAACATATTTAGCGTTTCATTTTTATTTATCTAAATTTAATTACACACAGGAAATACATATACATTTTATCAACCTCGCATGATAGTCTCACTACAATTATCATTTTTTTTTTCATAATTATATATTTTTTTCTAATCTATTATAGCATACGACAACAAAATAAAGCGCTGCGCACACATAGCAGTTTTAGTTGATACGTTGAGTACGAGTTGTTCAACTTTTTATGCTATTTATTTATGGTTTCTACCCAAGTATTGTATCTGAGTAGAAAAGTATAGGGACGAAGATGGGCATCGGCCTCTTGGATCTACAATCAATATACAAGTCAGGAATGCTATCTGTCATTGACGGTTTTCCATTCTTCTGTCTGTTCCATGGTAATGGTTTACAAGAATATTATATCAACAATATACCTATACAGATTTATGAATACAAATGTCCAATAGCGACTCAAATGTCCAATCAGAAACAGTACTAATTATCGCTAAGGCGACCATAGGTACTCTATACAAGGACCTCACAACATGAACCAATTGTTAAGGGGACAATTAAAAAACTGATCCCAGAGGTGACAGATCTTTCTTTATAAAATCCTAATGTAATATCAGATATAGAGAAACAAAAAAAACCTATTAACTACCAATTATACTTACTGTTATGTGAAGTTAGATGTGATAAATTAATGTAATTGATTGAATGATGATTGATTAAATCATTTCAATATACCTAAATTATAAATTTTAATGGATAAAATCAATATTTTCTCTGATGACAGTGACTTGGGAACTATTTTTAGCTTTAAAATGAATATTTCCAAGTCTCATAATTATCCCTGCGTACGCACTGTTTACTAGACCAGTGGTGGTTCTTTGAACTGTGTCCGTGACATTCACATTGTAAACGGGAGGCTTCATTTGTAATATACATCTGGTAGAGACTAGTGATGCAAATAATCTTCACTTCTTAATTGTACGCCCACTCGTCGTAATACTAAAACTTTAAAACCTAGTAAAAAAAATGAAAATCGGTTGACAGAAACAGGAGAAAATGGTGCTGAACTGTTTTCTTTTCATCTATATCTATCTTTTTATCTACTAACTTCTTCCAAATCACTAATGGAAAGACGGTCAACGATGAAGGTTCAAATATATTATTTGCAAAACAAAATTGCATCCTTGCGAAAGGATTACTAAACTGAAAATATATAACTACATATATTTACGGATTTAAAAAAAAGACTTGATTCAAATTCATTTGCTGTTAAAAAGATTTTTTTTGTTTTTGTTATAAAGCATCTACTACTTACAAATATAAAACCAATAATTTTATTAAGAGTCCGGTCTGTACATTCTTTAAGACTGTGTGTATCAGAAAACTGGAGCAAAATACTAAAAATATTTTTTTATTATGCCAACTGGTTTACAGAAAGTTCACCAGTTAATTAACTTAGCCCCCTACCAGGCCTATTATTGTAAGCTACTCGATATAGTTAGTACCTACCTATGTATTGAAATTAAGTATTCACACGAGACACCCCTATCTATGCTAATATTATAAAGAGGAAAAATTTGTATTTTTGTACGTTTGTAATGAATAAACTGAAAAACTACTGGCCTGATTTTAAAAATTCTTTCACCTATAGAAAGCTGCATTATCGGCGAGTGACATAGGCTATCAATATTAATAATAAATCTGTAAGGGTTGGTCATGGAGTAAGTTACTTTGTGTTCAGAGATATCGTGTTTATAGGTTCTATACATGATACTGAAACTAAATTGACGATTTTTAGAATTTTTTTCTGTATGTATGTTCCTCCATAAATCTTAAACGAATTAACTGATTTTCATGAAACTTGGTAGATAAACATTTAGACGTACAGGACATAGGATAGGCTACTTTTTCTTTTTCAACGCGGACGAAGTCGCGGGCACCAGCTAGTTTATATCAAGTTACGTGTAAAAGCCTAGTAAGTACATATTTTATATTTGTGCACGTGGGAAATGTTAGAAAAATTCAACATTTTTTAAATAATGAATTACATAATTACTTATTAATGAATTATTAATAAATAATTAAATAAATTAATATTTTCTTTGAAATTACAAGAAATTTTTGTTTTTAAAAATAATAAGTCTACAATCTTGATTCATGTTATACTACGAGTAGTGTGTTTGGTGATATACTCGTAGATAAATTTTATCCTTGATTGCAATTCGTTTTACATAATCGGCTTGTCGGTCCACATGCCTACACAGTCATCGAATAAACTTTTTACTTTATTTTTTACATTTTTTTTCATACTTGTACTGAACTCAAATAAGAGATTATTGGCTCTTGCATGATTATAGCCATTTACTTAACCGGTTCAATTAAGAATGAATGCTTAAAACAATTATTCATTCATAGATATTACAAAACAAAGACCTCCACCGCGTCTGTCTGTCTGTTCACGATAAACTCAAAAACTACTGCACTGATTTACATGCTGTTTTCACCAATGGATAGAGTGGTTCTCGAGGAAGGTTTCAGTATGTAATTTACAAAGTTACGCGGGCGAAGTCGCGGGCAGCAGCTAGTTTATTAAATAATAAATCTTTAACAATATCGATAATTATAACTGATTTAGTTTTATGACAAGCAGTATGGAGTTTCAAATACTTTTCCACCCAACGATTTTTGACACGAAGAGCTATAAATAAGGATGGGTATTAATTTGCAGAAATAAACTATTATTTCTACAAATTAAATTGAAGACTTTATCTCTCTGTTTGACGATTTAAGCTCCCTGGTATCATAAAAAGTCTTCAGAAAATATTTGCAACAAAGTGACAATATTCAGTTCAATTCAGTCAATCCGATAATTTCACTATTATATTTGTTTATAACGACTGAAGGTTTATATTCGTACACAAAATATTTGGACACTTGTCCGAATTGTGGTTTTTTTTTATTTTTAATACAAACAAAAAAAAGGTCAATCAATCAAAAAGGTAATCAGACAAAATTACCAAGACCAAGAGTTACCAAGACGAATTTTTAACCGATTTAGATAAATCTGTCTTCGCGTCTTGTCACTCGGGTAATATAAAAAAATTCACCTAAAAAAGGTTAATGAGTGACTAAGAATCATATTTTATAAATATGACTATAAAAATCATCATTTTAACCTCTTAGTCACGTGACGACATGACGCTTTTCGATTTTATCAGTTGACTGGCATAGATAGCATAAATACTCGTAAGCTCTGCTTAGTTTAGTTTGACAAATATTTAAAAAAATTCTATACTAATGTTCTCATGTAAACACACTAAAAATGTAAATTTGAGAAGTCACCGAACTTTCATATCATCACCGAACTAAGCGTTTAAAATGTAAATACGATTATTAAATTTTTAAGCTACGAAACTATACAATCGTGTAATTTGATCCGCAGACATCCACACATAATGCAATAAAAAGTTTAAATCGAGATTATGTTTGATTTATTTATTTTTTTTGAGTGATATGACGTCATACAAACCACGTGACAACGTATGGATGTTTCGGCAACATCATTTCTGTCTCTGAAGTGATGATTTTATACTATACTAATATTCTAAGGGCATGAAGTTTGTATGTTTGTTTGTTTGTATGTAGGTAATCTTGGAAAATACACATTCGATTTAAAAAATCTTTTAAAATAGTTAGAGATTTCAACATGGACATAGGCTAAATATTCCACGTGGCGTCAATGTATGTTAGGCATTATTGCTTTACATATTTTGTCAGGCGTTATTATCTTTTATTTCAACGCGGACGAATACGCGGGAACCACCAAGTCTATAAATAAGTTATTAATTAGATCGAAGTTCTCATTTTTTGTAATAAAATTACAATTTCAGATGCCTATTTTCCCAAAATAAAACATTGCCCCTTGCTCGTTTTTAAAAGCCTTGTGTGGTTGATACTCGTATTTTTTTATAATATTAACATAAAAACAATTCCGTTATAAATTCAATGTTGCCTTTATCCATAAACAGCTTTTGATAAGATGCGTTGTCAAATTTACTCGTGCGTGTTCGCCAAAAATACAAGACCTTGACCTTAGTGCAAGAGAGATAGCGGGAAGCGGAGCGAGAGGAATCTATTTAGTACTAGCTGGCGCCCGCGACTTCGTCCGCGTTGAAAAAGAAAAAAGTAGCCAATTCTGGGTCCTGTACGTCTAAATGTTAATTTACCAAGTTTCATGAAAATCAGTTAATTCGTTTAAGAGTTATGGAGGAACATAATACATACAATACCTACACTTCAGATTTATTATTAGTATTGATTGATGATTTATGATACCTGTTTATTTGATTCTAAATGAGATTTTATGATAATTATAGTACGTTTTCCCCTTTAAAATTAAGGTAGTTACTACATTATGATGGCACCTCTATACTCTATCCTAATTTAATGAAAAATGCGGGCATGCTTTTAGCAAATTGTAAAATAGTTAATAAAATTATTTTACAATTTGTAGAATGATCACGTATAAAAAAACATAAATAATACATAGTGTTGAAGAGACAATTGCCATTTTCGAATTATTTTACATTTCTGGTCATTATAACATACTACTTCTATAACATATACTTAATTTAACTTTTTTATTAAGTATTAATATTTTAGCATTGTGTATTTTTTTATTTGGCCTCTAATAAAAAAGTAGTTTTTATGCGTCTTATATTAACACTTGATACTTTTGTTACTATGCTCAAACCCTAATTTAATGTGTTCGCCGGTGTTTGGGCAATTTTAATGAGAAAAAGAAATGTTGTAGCTATACTTACGCAGATTGCAATGTAATCAAAACCAGTCGTTGGAGAGTTTAAAATATAAAATGTATTCCTTTTAAATTGTTTAAGGGTGTATAAAATTAGTATAATCACATTTTTGTGGCAGGTATATTAAAATACGTACAATTGAGACAATTTGAGAGAATTAAAATACGTACGTATTTTTGTTTTAGAAGAATTGTAATCGGTAAAAATATTAACAGAGAAGTTTGAAAACTCATTCTAAATGAATATAGATACTTAATGATTTATTTTTTTTATTAAACTTAATATTATCTCAGAATCGTTAAAATCCAGTTTTGTTTTGATTACACTTTTTTTATAATTAGCTCTCCAATTATCTCGTGAAATTCATTAGAAAATCGTATTATTTAGAAAAAAACAAAACAATCACGAATATTTTGTTCAGATGAATCACATAAAACGGCTCATATTTGCTATGCGAAAAGCATAAATCACTGCACCTTGTAGTTTAAACGGAGCCATTGACCGCTCCTCCTCAATTCGGCCTTAAGCACTCATTTACATAAGCTTAACACTAAACGAACATAATGTTGACAATAATATATAAATAAAACGAAAACAGAGTTCAGTTACCGTTACCGTACTCAAGTGTTACGGTCGCGGCTGGATTTTGAGGTAACACAATCTAATATTGGAATATTCGAATGTCATAGGTTTGTTCATAATTTCAGGTTTGTTCATCATCAATACTATTTAATAATCAATCTGCAAGTGTTGGTCATGGAGTAAGTAACTTTGTTTTTAATGATATCGTGTTTATAGGCTCTATACATGATACTGAAACTAAATTGACCATTTTTAGAATTTTTTTCTGTATGTATGTATGTATGTATGTATGTATGTATGTATGTATGTATGTATGTATGTATGTATGTATGTATGTATGTATGTATGTATGTATGTATGTATGTATGTATGTATGTATGTATGTATGTATGTATGTATGTATGTATGTATGTATGTATGTATGTATGTATGTATGTATGTATGTATGTATGTATGTATGTATGTATGTATGTATGTATGTATGTATGTATGTATGTATGTATGTATGTATGTATGTATGTATGTATGTATGTATGTATGTATGTTCCTCCATAACTCTTAAACGAATTAACTGATTTTCATGAAACTTGGTAGATAAAATTTAGACGTACAGGACACAGGATAGGCTACTATTTTCTTTTTCAACGCGGACGAAGTCGCGGGCGCCAGCTAGTAATTCATAATTCCTTAAAAATCGAATATCCGTAACCGAAATTATTCGAAACTAACGGATAATCCGAAATAATTACATAACCGTAACCGTATCCGAAACCGGTAAAATATTATTCTTATATCCGTATCCGTATCCAGATCATTCGGTTTTCTTTGCACGGCTTTAATATATTACAAAAATTAAAATAATGATACGTTAATGAAAAACCAATTTAAATGAATTGAGATAAGTTAAAAAATGAAATGTGGGTAAAAAAATTGTGATTATATTTATGGTCAGACTAAAACGATACAAATTAGCTACACTGATCATTACTGATTGCCATCATTGCCATATTTTTTTATCCATCGGGAATAGAACTTTTTTTTCTGGTTCCCTATATAATTTTCTGTTTGCAAAATGTCATAAATTAAGGCGTAATATTAATTAGAATAATATTAGTGGGATTTAAGATTAATTAAAAATATTCTGTACACGACTGTACCAATATCACCAGTAACACTGTAACATTATGACTGTACATTTTTAATTCGCGAGGTATGTTTAAATACGGAACCTTGTTTCGATTAACAAGCTGAATCGGATTCCTGATGTCACCGAGGGGCGAAAAAACATCAACACTGTTTAAGGTGAGCGAATTAATCATCGTATATGGTCAGTCTCGCGGGACATTGTTCAAAAAACTCGATTTGCGACTGGAAAAAATTCCGGAATTTCGCCGACTCCAATTGACGCTGTCGTATTGACAAATCGCTTGTCAACTGATGTAAATCAAAGAATCAAGATCACGATATTCACTCACGATTGGAGTTCGTGACTTGCGTTACCTTCTGCGTGGTGCTTGACCATGTTGACACAATAATACAATAAGTGAAGTGAAGTTGAATTTGGATCACCACCTGTAATGTAGAACGGTCGCGGAAGAAATTTAATATGTGACAAGTCATATTTTGTGACAAAATGTTACTGGAACTTGTATTTTGTTACACGGTATCTTAGTATAGTGGCAATTTTAGTCTTTTTCTGTCTTGTGCCAGATTTTGATGTAAATAATTAAATTTGGTATGGTTGATAGCTTGAACCTCGACGGAGGAGGTCGCGTTCGCACGTCGCGGTCGTCACGTGGCAACGCGTCGTCACGTGACGACCGCATTGCTTTTCTGATTTTTCCTGTTGTCCTTAAGATGATGTTACGTCTAGAAAGCCCACAGGATCTTACTTTATGTAAGACGGTGGTTACTGTTGCCATACAGGCTGCCCAGTTATAAATGAGTAGGTAACGCAATGTGATCTACCATTATTAATGAACTAATTATTAATTTGTTGGCAAACGCACGTAAACAGTAGTTCTGAACTTATTAAAGAGATGGCGCTACTGGAGCGATAAGCAAATTCAAACTATTTATTAAAAATTACAATACATACTAATCTTGAATAAAAAAAAACAAAAGTCGATTATAGATTTATTTAAATTTGATAAAAAAATAAAGTATGTATTTACCTTAGTGTAAAAACACTCGAGGAAAATGTTTATCAAAGCGATGTCATCGCTTCAGAGAATCACGATGACTTCTAAAACCTTATCATTCTTAGGAGCAGTGTGGTTTTATAAAATAATCCCATCTCAAAAAGGAGACAGAACTTATGAAAAGACAGTTTTGTTTTTTAAAATTATTAATGTAACGATCAATCACACAGTTCCTTGATCTTTGGGTTTCTAAATTAAACGTGTATAATATTATAATATAATACAATGGGTATCATCATTATGTTGAATCACGGAGAGTTTTTGTCGCAGCCTGGTTATTGACACGGGATTCTTCGAAGCACTCAAAAGGTCAACAGTTCTAAACCTATAAATAATAACTGAAGGTTTTTTTTTTCTAAAATATTTTAATTAATTTTTTGATTGTATCATACTCATTGGAAATATGTTTATTAGAAACAGAGTAGATTTATAACACGATAAAATCTCTTATTTATTTTATGTAAACTCTGACGGTACCCTTGATGGTAGGTGTCTACTGTCACCTATAAATAAAAAAAGCAAATATATCAGTAGTAATGCAAGTACCACCTTGAATGGAATGAAATAAAGTAGATAAATTTTTACTACGAGTATTTGTTTGAAAACACATTTTAATGCCCAAAAATAATAAACGGTACTATACCAAGATAACAGTGCACTTAGCGCCTCTTTCACCAACTACAAGTAAAGTGTTGATTAGTTACTTTTAGAAATCATTTTCTGTTTCATTGAATTATGCACTCGGTTTACTGCATCATTCGAGGGGCAATTTTTTTTTATTATTTTCTATTTACTGTTTGGGACGTTTACCGTATAAACAAAGGTAGGTATTATCAGCTCCATCATCCCCGGTTACCGGTGACTTTAAATGACAGTTTGGCGTACTTGACGTTGGTGAAAGAGGCGCTTAGACTTTTTGCTTAGGCTCGGTGTGTCCCAGTAATAGAAGGTTTTGTGTGAAAACTATAGCTGTATGTATACAGAACAAGTCTAAATTAATTCCAATTATTAATTAAATTATATTAATTTTGATTGTGTCATTGTGCATTTGGTTGCACTGGTTTTTTTTTATGTAAAGGTCACAGACACTAGACAGGCATGACCCGTACATTTGATTGTAAGTCGTGGTTACCGTCGGTATAACCATCTATAACTCAAGCAACGCCATAGGTGGGGATAAAGAAAGGATGGGGTAATGGGCTCTGGCATCCCTTACGCACCGAAACACAACAGCACATATGCTGTTTTTTCACGGTGGTTCTCTTTAAGGGCGATTACTTCCCTCAGAAGGGCTGCCCAAATGTGCCCTGCCATGAACTTTCCGACAGCCACGACAGCGCACTTGCAGCACCTGTGGCGTTGCTTGTGTTATATCTACCATCAAATGGACCGTCAGTCTGTCTGTCGACCTTAACATTAAAAAAAGTGTGTGTGTCAGCCAGCTCCGACGCATGACGGGAGTATACTCCTTACGAATTATAAAATTTAAATTTTCACAAAGTACGCGGAAAGAACAACATTGTTCTTTTTTTAAATAATATTGTGTAGATGGCGCAATATCTATGAAACTTCAGATATTCTAAAATATTCAAAAAAATAGAACGTAACTATAAAGCATGACATAACGCATTCGTGTGATAATTTTGATTTTACTCCCATAAATTTTTATTTTCATATATACAAGTATACAAACCTTATATATATGCAAATCGATTCTTAAGGAATAAACTCCAATAAAATAAAAATAAAAAGTGCAAGCCTTACTAAGGAATTCGACTTCTGTTTCAGTAGCCTTTATGTACAAAGGAAATGTTAATACCACATCACCCTTACAACAATACATTCATATAAACTTCGAAGCCAAGTTAATCCCGATTCAAGTTGACACCATACTTACCAACCGATAAAAAAAACAGATAGCCGTTCACGGTAAATTGAAAACCGCGTTATAAATGCCGAAAAAAATCCTCCTTTAAGTACGCATTTATATTGGTATTTAATTTTTACGGTTACACATGTAAATTTGTCTTAAAACAACGTTATTGTGACTGCAATTTTTGATCTTATGACCCTAGACATAAGACTTATTTTCCAAATATAACAATAAATTCGGAATTGTTGACGGAGGCTTCTGTAAGATTTGTGGGCTCATAAGGACTTTCAAAAATGTATTAAGTGTCGTTATTTATTGTTCGTTTTAAAAATAATTGTTAACAGTTATTCCCTGTCAATGGTATATTAATACAATATTGGACATTTCGCGTCTGTTGGAAATTAAAGGCTTCTTTTTCGTAGATTTATATAAGTTTGCTTGCAAATGTCGTTACAGTAATATATAGTAATAGCTGGCGCCCGCGACTTCGTCCGCGTTGATAAAGAAAAAGTAGCCTATCCTGTGTCCTGTACGTCTAAATGTTTATCTACCAAGTTTCATGAAAATCTGTTAATTCGTTTAAGAGTTATGGAGGAACATACATACATACATACAGAAAAAAATTCTAAAAATCGTCAATTTAGTTTCAGTATCACGTATAGAGCCTATAAACACGATATTTCTGAAAACAAAGTAACTTACTCCATCACCAACCCTTACAGATTTATTATTAGTATTGATAACTAGCTATACGCTCCCGGCCTCGCCCGGGATCAAAATAAAAACTACCCTATCTTTTAAGTTGGACCAAATTACATATAGTTACGAAGTTTTATCAAATTCGGTTCAATAGTTATAGTATATAAAAATATATAGATACCTATATGTACTGATGGCGTCTATATAATAAAAAATAAAATAAAATAGTTAAACTGTCCAAGTAAAGCTCTACAGCTAGAACTCATCCTGTATTCATTACTTAAAATAATAACAGTTTTTTTTGTGTTCGCATACACATATTACAAGTTCTTAAGCGAGTCTTCCGATGTATGTAATTGCTCACTGACATTTCAGCATCGATTTAATAGTTCCAATGTTTCATTTAATTATTTTTGCGGCATCTTCTCGTATGTGCAAAAACTGCACAATATTTTGTGACGAAGGGCTCTTATAAAGTGATATTAAATTGTTTATTTATTGACTGTTTTTTACAAATACAGCTGCACTATGGTGAATGCTCTGATGAGTTCTTTCTATTAATGCCCACCCTGAGTTTTACCACCGTAATGCAGTTAAATTGCGTAAAGGGTCAAATCACACCAAAACGCGAGCCGCGACGTTTTAAGGCAACAATGCAATATATAACTTATTTACTACACAATAAGGTACATAATCAAATGAGTATGCAAAAGTGGTATCGTCGGCTTCACGTTGCGTTTCGCGATACCGCGATCCATCTGGACCCTACAACGCGGCGGTGTTTATCAATTTATAAAAATTATAAAATTATTAATTACTAGCTGGTGCCCGCGACTTCGTCCGCGTTGAAAAAGAAAAAAAGTAGCATATCCTGTGTCCTGTACGTCTAAATGTTTATCTATCACGCATTCGTGTAACAGTTTAGATTTTACTTTCATAAATTTTCATACCACGGGCCTATATAAATTTATTTTCATACTAGCTGGTCCCCGCGACTTCGTCCGCGTTGAAAAAGAAAAAGTAGCCTATTTTCGTTTAAGAGTTATGGCGGAACATACATACATACATGCAGAAAAAAAATTCTAAAAATCGTCAATTTAGTTTCAGTATCATGTATAGAGCCTATAAATACGATATCTCTGAAAACAAAGTAACTTACCTTCCATGACCAACCCTTACAGATTTTTGTATTGATGATTGATGATGATAATACTTAATTCTTGTTATTTATAAGAATGAAACTATAATATCAAGTTTTTTACGTTAGGGAGGACCCCATCCTATAATATGCCACGGACCCCCAACAGTGCCATTGGCGTAACAGTGCCCGCAGCATACCATGCATCCCTCTTGGATGCTTTTGTCTTTAGAAGGCGGTCGCTACATACTTTCAAGGGGACTGTAGGCCGATCTGACACCCTTTATTATAATAAAAAATAATCAAAAACTAGTCTCGTAAAATAGTATTTAATAAATTGATTTCACAGAATATGTTTTACTGGGACAAAAGTGTCATCTGGTTGGCGATATGTCGGAAATGTTAGTACTTGTCCACGTATATTCTCAGCATGTGTGAATAAAATACGAACGTATTATGCAAATTCAAGCCGAAACGCAATTAAACTGAATATGTGTCGAATTCCAACTGAGTTTCGGACTGATGAAATTCAATATTTTATACCTGGAATTGTTCGTATAGTACCCATCTTTGTGTGTCTCCTTCCATTTCAGCCATGAGTGTTCATTGAAGATGTCTTTTATCGTGATTTTTAGAGTGCTTCTATCGAGGCTCTAATTTCTTACATAAGAAAACCGGTCTCTTTCCAGGAAGAAAACCATCGGTTGAACAATAGCTTCGGAACAGCTCACGGAACCGCCCAGCGAGGTAATGTCAGGGTCGCGAGCCAGTTCTAACTAGTCCCGTTTGACATTTCTACCGGCCAAGTAGGTGTCCGTCACTCATAATCATTGGGTGTAAATCATGCAAGAATTTCAAACCGATTTGTACAGTGTATAGAACATAAATGGTAATGAGGATTTGGAGCAAAATAAATATCAAAGATTTAAAGTTTAGACAAATACTTATATGTTTTATATTTTAAATATATGGTATTTTATTATTTAAATGAAGATATTTTATGTTTTTGTTCCAATGACTGGTTTTTAAGTTAAAACTGCAGCATATGCGGAGTTAAAGGGATAATGACGTACTTAATCTATAAGTATCTAAAAGTTTTTTTCGTCATGGCCCATTGATACCCATGGCCCCATATAATTATTGATACATACATGGGGAATTGGGAAGGCAAACGGTTTTTCGCCCTTAGAATGTTCATTTTGTAACTTCGTCTTCTTAATCGGTTCACAGAAATGGCTTTCGGGATTCTCAGAGCGCTTCTCTGAAACACTATGAAATCTCACCGAAACAACATGTAAGAAGGGTCTAGAAATAAATCAAGTTTTTATGTATTTAAAGGGCTCTAGCAAGTATATTACATGTCTGGTTGCGTATAATGTTTCGCAATACACTCATTGTTAACCAAATGGCATTGTTTGTCGGCTTGTAGGCGCGAGCGAATTGGCAATTATCAACTACTGTCAGCAGGCTGTACAGTAAAGAACCGTTTTATGTGGTGTCCGCTACGCTAAACCTTGATTTCTTTATAAGAATATAAATTTCAATTAAAAATTAAATGCGAAGAAATTAACACCTACAGTCTATACCTATTAAATGTTGTTAATATTAAATAACGCCATTTAAATGTGCAAATGCCATATAGGAAGACAATGTTCATTTTAAATGTTATTAAGTAAGCGAATCCTGTAAATGATTTCCATATAAAAGAGTTGGATCATCAAGTTAAATGTTCGTAATGAGAGATCCTGTGGGCAATTTGTTTTTAAGTATCTTCCATGTATAATATTACTTACTGGAATTTGTGAGTAACGTCGTGGTAGGTGCTCATATGTTATTCTGATGTATAAACAGTACCTAATAATGTAAAGTTTCATCAAAATCAAATTAAGTAGTTTTTGAATGAAAATGTAACATCCACAAATCCACCTACACAAACTTCCGTATTATCTGTTCTCATCGAAATAATATATCTCTGCGAGATCTGTTCTACATAATATATTGTATACATATTATAAAACAAACGCTGTCCTCTTCTGTTACCCAAAAGATTTTGATACGATAATGAAAAAGTGAAAAAAAAAAAGTAAGGCCCGCTACTACTAGCGGATTAAGCGCCTCTTTCACCATCTGTCAAATAGGCTAACTGTCATTTAAAGTCACCGGTAACCGGGAATAATGGAGCTGATATACTTACCTTTGTTTGTACGGTAAAAGTCCCAAACATTGAAAATAAAATAATTAAAAAAATTCACCTATCTAATGATGCAGTAAACCGAGTGCATAATTCAATAAAACAGAAAATTATTTCTAAAAATAACTAATCAACACTACTCTTGTAGTTGGTGAAAGAGGCCCTAACACTTTTTCGGACTTTTTCGATTTGAATGAAAAATTTAAAGGTTGGGAAATTTTTGTGTAACTCTTAAATATTCATCACAATAAAATAAGTATAATCTTCGGTTCCACTGAGGCCTCAACCTTAAAGTTTAAAAGCGCGCTGAGTTCAGAACAAATTATTGTAATTACGGCGATGCTACATTGATAATTCGTTTAACCGTCGACCAAAATTGGCAGGTACACAATAAAGACGGACTTTTTCGGTGAAAATACACTATTTTCTTAATGAATCACTGTCATTGTCTTTAAAATTATATAACAGAAACAAAATGACCATAATAAGTTCATGAATATAAGAAATTACTTTAAAGCTTAACAATAAGTTATTCTCAATAATATAGGAAGGCTTTCCTATGCTCGACATAGGCCTACCTTATATAACTTTCCAATAGGACCGGTCAGAAGCAGGATCATGAATCCATGACGTTTAAACCCATAGGTATAACATTCTTTGTTCATCCTAAACTGTATTCCTAACTCCTACAGTATTTTTAATTGATTTTTAACCGACTCCAAAAAAGGAGGAGGTTCTCAATTCGACTGTATTTTTTTAATGTTTGTTACCTCAGAACTTTCGACTGGGTGAAAAAATTTCGATGATTTTTTTATTTGAAAACTGGTGCTTACCGTGTGGTCCTATTTCAATTTGGTCCAGTTCTGACAATGGCATCCATGAGAAAACGGTTTGGTCGGTTTTTTTTTTGTTAAAAAGAGTTAGGTATCTTTAAAACGAAAAGACTCAAGGGGGACTGAGCGGGTTACGAACCAGCGTCTGTCATGTCAGCAGCCAAGCGATTGTCAATAATTGATTGTTATAAAGAAACACGTATTCATTTAACATTTAAACTTCATTGTTAAAAGTGGTAATTACTGATAATACAGACAGGGCCGCACACAACGTGTACTAAAAAATAAACAAATCGCAAACATATTCCTAGTACATTGAGTTGTTTTTACAAAATAAAGTTTCAACCGCGCTTCGTAAGTACGCAATGGAACGTACATTATTTCATTCAAAAGAAAACCTGTCACACAGACGTCGCTTCAAAAAAAGGTACACTTTTTAAGTAAGCAATTATTTAGCTCATTGCTTATGAGGAAGACACCAATTATTGTCACAATTGAGTTATTATGGTTGATATTTCCCTGTATCTTGTATTTCTGTTTTTGTGCTTTCTATTCTATTCTATTCAAGCCTAGTGTGTGTTTTCATAGCCAATTAAATGAAATATAATATGTTATTGTAAATAAATAAAAATAAATAAATTCCTTGCTAAAATATAAAACTAAATTTAACTCTTATGTGAACTTATCTATCTATGTGTAATTTGGTCCAACTTAAAAGTAAAGATATATAAATTGCACCGGTATAAGTATAAATAAAAATGAATCTCTAACTGTGTACAAAACTCCTGCTGGACCAATTCGGTTTTTTTTTTTTCAAATATTCCTTGAAGTCCGAGGAAGGTTCTTATGAAGAAAAAAAATTTAAAAATTGCCGAGTGCCTGTGAAGCTGGAGGCGGGTCGTCATAGATGTTTTTTTGCGAAAATTGCATATTGATTTTATTGAAGTCCTGTAAGACGGAAGCTGCATAATTTCAGAGAATGCACCGATATCTCCAGTGCAGCACATTTGTTCCGCGTAGCCCAGGGCAGGCACAAGTTTTTAGAGCTGACTGCCAACCTTCAGCAACATAGAGACACTTAGGAGCCGAGCAAAAAGTTAAAGACAGAGAACGTAATGGTTAAGGAGCCCACGATGCTAAATGTGTAGTCACTCGAGCGTCGTGGGGACCTATTGGACTTTGAAGATTGGATGGTAAGAAGAAAGAAAGGTTATATGAAGTTTTTCATTTCAGCGGTAGGGTGAGCGTCTACAGGCGTTCAAATTTTTGTAGGCGCTGTATTTTAAAAAATCCTCCATATAATCGTCAGATTAAGAATCAGCACGATCAGGAATTTAGGCTGAACCGTCTGTATGAAAATCTGACGCGCTCGAGTATTACAAAATGATAATCGTCAAAAATATTTTTTGCATTTTCAAAAAGCTGCCACGAGCTTGCGTTACATCCGAATCGTCTGAATTTTAGATGGGAGCTTAGGATAGGTTCACTTAACATCCCCTCTGAAAATCTGACACGCTCGAGTTGTATTTAAAATTTTACCCCCACCCCCGCCAACCCCACCAACCAAACCGTCAGATTAATACATATCCGTTATCAGAGACACGTGGGGTATATACATTGGCAATATCTGACGCGCTCGAGTAAATCCACAAATCCCCTCTTGGGCTCCCCTACCAAAAGCGAAAACGCAAAGTATTGGCACGTGCATGTCGCCATTGGGTCTGGGCCGAGGGCGCCTGCCTGATGAGACGAGTTTAACCGAAAAGACCCGAAATCGCACATATATCCTTTGGCTAGTTTTAGTAGCTACAACTATATTTTTTTTATATAATATACAAATTAATATAAGATAACTTTTGACTGCCAGTATTAAAATTTATTAACAAGTGTAATCTAGAGGAGAAATACATGTTTAAGTTGGCGCCCAAATAATATTTATGATATCACTAACATGAACGGTATATCATTACCTTTGTCAGATTACGTATTTAATAAATAACACAGTGCAGTGTGCACCCACATTAAGTGATTAATGGTGCTATTATTAACACAAAACAGCTGTTTACAGCGACAATCATTTTGTGCTTGTCGGATTTATAAATTTTTGAAATAAATCAATCGATATTTTTTTATTTTAAATATATTATAAGTTCATTTGTATGAGTGTTTATTTATTTTATATATACTTAAGATAATATAATAGCTATTTATATTTTATAACTATTAAGGCCTCTTTCACGAACTAAAAGTAAAGTGTTGATTAGTTACTTTTAGAAATCATTTTCTGTTATATTGAATTATGCACTCAGTTTACTGCATCATTCGATAGCCGATTTTTTTTTATTATTTTCTATTTAATCTTTGGGACGTTTACCGCACAAACAAAGGTATATCAACTCCATTATCCCCAGTTACCGGTGACTGAATGACAGTTTGGCCTACTTGACGTTTGTAAAAGAGGCGCTTATTATTTTAATAATGTAGAGCCTTCTCCTCTAGTAACTATTCTCGGGACTGTAACTATTGTCAGTCTTTTTATACATTTTTATACACGTCTCAAGTGATAAGTAGCGTCAGTTTATGTTTATCTATTTATTTTACTTTTTGTTTTTTGTATAATATCTAAGTGTGTACATTTTAGCATAATATTTTAGTTTATAATTTTTCGTAAACTAAGTCTGAAATAAAGTTGTTATTAATAATTATTGAAGCATTTTGTTACCTTCATCATCTCCGGTATAAATTTACATAAAAAGATAATTTTTAAGCTCATTAATTTTGTATGCCTTTCTTTTAAAAACCTCGTTTCAATTTCAAGGTTCGTTCGCACGTGTGATATATTAGTAAATATTTATCAAACAGGAACGGAAGTTCATATGAAGATATCTCCTGTCATAATCGCGAGCCGAGGAGGTTTTATACGATTGCGTGGAAGAGATAAATAAATATGTACTTGTGTTTCGAATCTCTGTTTATCGAATTTCATTTAAACATGGCGTTTGGTTCAAGAGACGGCATGTTCTTGTCAATTTGTAATATAATATGGAGGTATTATGTAGATTTTTCGACTGCGAATTTCTTTTATGTGAATTTTAGAGCAGCAAGGGCATGTCAGTAACTTATCTGTCAATGAAAAAACCAAATTTTATCAAAGCAGCGGCCATGGGGTAAATTATTCCACAAAAATCTGTAAACCGTTTTTTGTTTCTTATCTAATAGTCTTTAAAAGTAACTTTTTACATTTTAACCTTTGAAAAATAATGGTTGACCTTTAGCAAATTCGTTTATCAACATTTCTAATTCTAATTAATTAATTACTCTTTATTTATTTGTTCTTTTCACAGTTATTCTTGATTTTTTTTTGCTAAAATTATTTACAATTCTAAGAAGTCAATGTATTTTTTAAATAAAAAATGTATGCAAAAAGTTGAAGTGAAGCTTTTGTGTCACGCGTGCTCGATATAAGTTCCTCAGGAATAAAGTTAACCTTTTAGGACAATATATCTGAAAGCAATATACATTTAGAGCAATAAAGGCCACAACGTAGTAGTTAACTAAAATATACAACCAGATATTAATTAACGGAGTTAAAGCGAAAGCGGACGAACCAATGTTTTTGTCGGAGAAACATTTATATCTTCATTTCGCGGTGTGAATTTGTATTACAAATATTTATTTTATGGCATACGGATTGACTGCAAATTGGCGCGGTTATAATAAAGGTTTTTTAATCGTCCGCAAAAGGATTAACAAGGCATGAAAGGTGATCATTTCCAGCAGATTTATCGCCTTGAATTTATAAAGTTATCCTTTCTCTCGTCCGTGTGTGCAGGTCTAGGTCTCATGTTAAAAAACATGTAATATTTTTTGTGCAAATGTAGCTAATAGACTGGTGATCTAATATATTCGTAAATTAGTAATCTATATTATTAGCTTCGATCAATAATCACAAAAAAAAAAAAAACCAACCACTAATCGACCTCTGCAAATTTTTGTTTATCGTTAATACTAAGTATCAAACAAGGTTAGTATCTATACTCACTATAGTGTTAGAATCTGCTATTTATGTTGACTAAAGTTGATTGATTAAGGCGGAAAGCGGAAAGTATAGTAAAAAGTGCTCTTTGACGCTGTTAAAAGAGTTGCTCATTCATTCAGATTCATTCGGTGAGATTGATATTGAAAAGGTATCAGTCAGTTGAACGAACGCGTTCGCGAAGAGAGGTCATCGTCGTATGTCCATAGATGTTATAGTTGGAATTGTAGTAGCTATAGTTAGAATATTGGTATTTGGACGACAAAATTATTTGGACTAAACTAATAATGGTTTAATTAATGTACCCGAAGCAGAGGGTGCTAAACAGTAGGAACTATCATGACTATTGCTATACATTTTATTTTTCTATTAAAAGCCTTTGTCTCTATAAGTATCCATAAAGAAAAAAAAAAGGAATATAATTATACGTTTTACGTTGTGTTACATTTTTTTAATAAAAAACAGTCTTTAATTAAATTAAAGTGAAAAAAAATTACACAATGAAAACACATACTTTAAAGCATTCGAGTGAGCTCTAATAAAGCCATCAAAAGCTACAGATAATTGACAATTGCATTCAGAGTAAAAAAGTGTAGAATATGTGAGGAATTTGAGAGCGATGGCTACCACCTTTAAATAAATCTTGCCAAGAATTTATATAGGGTTGTCGAGTACAAGGTTTTTGTTATTTTATTTTTTTCTTGGAAATTACCAAACAAAATTAAATGAAATTAGGAATCTGTGTGTATGAGTGTTAAAGCTAATACATACTCAACATTCTATGATACCGTGGTTATTGATAGGCAGTGACAATTTTGATCGCTCATTCATTCATTCACAGTATTCAATGCAAAAATAAATGCGTCTTCAAAAATAAAAAACAAAATATGTAAAGCAATATAACACCTTTTTTATAATAAAGAGGTGGCAGACAGGCAGGCGGCTCACTATACAGCTGACATACATTGATGCCTATGACCATCCTTCAATTCTATCCTAACTGTTGTTGAAAGAATTTTTTTAAATGGGATGGGTTTTTTATTAGAGATGCTTTTGCTCTTGACCCGCAAGTATAGTAGCAAGTAGCAAGTAGTTTCAAGATTCAAACAAAGTTTATTACTTAATAATATAAGTATACTCTTTTATGACCAATAAATAGTACGTACCTGCTCAAATAAAAATGTTGTTCAACAAGATAAGTCATCAGGAACCTAGAGTCATGATTCAAGTTATGTTAATTGACTAAATTCGATTTAGATATTATATCGCTTTGTTACATTATTATAATTTCTACGCCTTTTTTACAAATAAAGTCGACTTCTATATTGCATTTATGAAATACCCTATGC
Organism: Synanthedon formicaeformis; assembly: GCA_945859745.1. Classification (NCBI taxonomy): domain Eukaryota; kingdom Metazoa; phylum Arthropoda; class Insecta; order Lepidoptera; family Sesiidae; genus Synanthedon; species Synanthedon formicaeformis. The sequence goes on along the minus strand of OX243956.1, from coordinate 1,604,298 downwards.
CCCTTTCAAGATTATTCCATATTTAAATTCAGTAGGCAATTACAGAGAAGTGATTAGTTCATAAAGTTCATAAAAGTAAATGAATTTATTTATTTATTTATTATAACATTTATTTTGCTGGCCAGTGACAAATCTCCGAGTAGTGTCAAGATATAAAGTACCTATAGGTAATCTATACTAATATTATAAAGAGGAAAGATTTGTTTGTTTGTTTGTTTGCATTGAATAGGTTTCGAAACTATACTGGACCGATTAGAAAAATTCTTTCACTGTTGGGAAGCTTTATATATTATCTATCCTCTATTCCCAGTAGTTCGGTTAACAGTCCGGTTGACCGAACTAGAAAATAGAAAATATTTAATTCGATAAACAAGGTGTCAATTATAAAAATGTGACGACAAATCCTTTTTGTGTCTTAATTGTAATTCTAAGCCAGACTTGAATTACCTACAATCGTCGGCACATATGACCTTTTTCTGAAGTTAGCGAACGAGCTTGTGTTTGCATTCGCACAACAGTATATTCAAAAATAGATAATTTACAATTCCCATCGGAGAATTTAAATTCGATTAAACATACCTAACTTGTTAGGAATGAAAAATGAGATGAGTTCAAGAGCCTCCAAATTGAGCAAGTGGCACGTTGGCATGGAATTTAATGTTTTTTTGGATACATTCTAAAAAGATAGGTATTATTTATTTATTTATATTAAGAAATAAAATTTAAGTGTCTTTTTTCTTTATGTTAAGGTCGACAGACAGGGTAACGGGCCACTTGATGGTATGTGGATTGTAGGTAAGAGATTGGTAGGGAATAGGGAATGGAAACGAAACATATACTGTTATACGGGCTGACTAAAAGTGACTGCGAAACGCAGTCTGCCCTGCCAGTACTTAAAAATACTCTTCTTTACATATTATAATACATATTATATATGTAGGTATACATAATTAGTGACCTGCTCCCGACTTCGGTCGGAGTGCATATTGTATATAATATATAAACCTTTTTCCATAGTGAAAAAAAAAATTAAAATTGGTCTTGCCATTTTTGAGTATTTGCGAGACTCAGCGATTGATTTTTGTATATCAAGAAGTGTATATCATATCAAATCGGTGATATACAGAGATTTGATATATATATTTTTATATATCATAAACAAAACATAATATGAAGTCTCGACCATTTCTATTTAGCTAGCAAAAGTAATATGTTCTTTATTGTTATTTTTATATTTTATTATTGGCTGAGTTACAATAAAGCAAGTACCTAAGGTAATAAAGATTATACTCGAGTCGCCGACAGCATCTGCTTCAAGTATCGTGCGATGTGTTTGATCATTTTTTTTTATTAATTGGAAATGTCATGACTATTTAGGTTGGCTCTTCTTTTTATTTTTATTATTTACATACATATTATACCGGTTTTTGTTTTGTTTGCTACTCCGGTCTCCATTTTCTTTTAAGCGTCAATTAGCATTTTAGCAATTTGTCCATACTTTGTTATTTGTGCTTGCAATTTGTCTATATAGTTTTCGTGAGGTGTCTTTTTATAGAAGTATTGCTTTATTATATAATACATAATAATATGTGATAAATGATTTTATTTATTAAGTATTTTGTTGAAATATTATATTTAAACCTTTTTTTCAGCTTATGCACAAACTATCCTCGTTTTCGCTCTTTCCATTAGTGAAAACCGTTATTGTTAGTTAACCGTTAGTGAAAAAGTTAACGTAGATAACAGACAGAAGCGAACATCGACTTTATTTTGTAACTAGCTGTGTTCCGCTCTTTATTTTAAAATATTATAAATATTATATTTATTATTTATTATATAATTTTCGATAATTCTCGATAACATTCTTCAGGGCTATCAATAAAAAAAAAAATTAAAATCCTACTGGTGATTCTAGAGATTAGCGCGTTCAACTAAACCAACTCTTCAGATTTTGAAAACAAACTGTTGTACCTATATAATTAAAAAATAAACCATTATAAAACTTTATGTATACATGTATTTTCGTATATTTTCGATGTACATATATTTTTTTAAATAACTTGTGGTTACATACCTAAATGGCGACGGTTTCCCTCAGTAAAAGGAATCGTTAAAAGCAGTAGATCCAACCACAAAATTATTCTCACTATTGGATAGAACATAAATGATGAAACTTTTTCTAATCTTAATTCCGTTAAGACGTGAAGTAGGAAATGGTACTCACCTTGCAAACATCCAATTGATCGGCTAAACAATAATAAACAGCACAATATTTTAAAAAAAGCACTTGTTGCTAGCACAATAAATATTGAATGCAGCCAATAACAAAAATTAAAAAAAAAACTATAGACGCATATTCTAAATTCAAATCGCGCGCGAAACCGCAGAAATGTGTCAGTGGCGCGTCGCAGCGTACGGCCTAGGGCTCAGTGCGTTCTTCGAATATTAATTACGGTTGCAACCAAAATTGATTTTTGATGGTTTTTTTTTTGGAGAGGTGATGGCTCATTGGTGTCGTAGTTTTGAATGGCGCGCCGTCGCCTCGCGGTACATCCGAGACTGGCTAAGACACGGGCAGGACATCGACTTTATAAATTGACTCTGTCCATCGCGACATGTGTGTTAACAATACCAGACTAGAAACTTTGGGTGAAACAAATTTTGGTAATCTTTATAAATAAAAATGAATTCCTAAATGTGTTGCTAAGCGCAAAACTCGAGAACGGCTGGACCGATTTTAATTTTGTCTTCACTCATGGATAGGGGGATAATCAGGGAAGGTTTTCACGTAAAAAAATGCACCCCGGGTGAAGTTGGGAGCGGGTCGCTAGTTTCAAATAAATAAAGAATTCTTAAATCATCTTTCTTAATTATTGTGTTTAACTTATAGCTAGTAATCAGTCATTTACTTATATTTTATTCACGTTGGTAATTTTTCTCGTAACTACTGGTACATAAAAAGTTTTTTTTAATAACTTTTTTCTGGATGAAAGGTATCCTTTTCTATGCCTACCCCTGAAAATGCGTATGCAAAATTTTATGATGTACTTAGTTAATAAAATCAATTCATTCGCATTATAAATTTCGTAGGGATTACTTCTTAGAAACTGTACTTTATTACTAGCTAGTGGGCCGCCCCCGGCTTCTCTTTTGGCGCTCTTTCTATTAGTAAAAACCGCCGGCGAAAACCACATTAAAATCTAAGCGTACAACATACAAATGGAAAGACGGCGGGAAGCGACTTTGTTTTTTATACTTCATGATTAAAGATAACGACTGTACTGAAGGATGCAATAAAATAGTGTATTTTTTTAATCAACGGGTTCGATTTCCGTTTGGAATAAAAGTCTAAAAAAATTATTAGATACGTTATTTATATTTAGTTTTTATCCCAATAAGCATAAACTCTAGGCCTATTCCTTCCTAATCCGACTAAGGTCGGAACAATTCGGAAGCGAATTTGCAGATGCTTTTATCAAAAGACTGGTCTGGACCGTCAACCTGTCTAACGACCTTTACATAACAACAAAGATTTAAATCGCAGATGCGCTCTGTGCTTCCGAAAACTGTCTACGTAATATGTCTGTAAGCAACGTGAACCGCTCACTGCTTTCTACAAGCGAGAAAGGCGAGTAAGGGAAGAATGAGCTCACTCTTCCCGACGATGACACATTTTCGGCCGCCTCAAGTATGGCAAGGGCGCATCTGTGATTTAAATCTTTGCACAAAAACAATTACTAAAATCTGTCAAAATGGTAATGGTCGCGTAGCTTGTGTGTTATAGGCGACGGTAGCCACCTAATCAAATGGATTGCCAGCCTGGACTCGAGGCTCTGCAGACTTCGTTAGTTACTTTTCGCTATTCCGTCCAGTTTGAGATTTATCCACTAGCACATGGAAAAATAACAATATGTAGATACATTGTGCACAATGTATGGTGCATGTATAGACGTATGGTTGATACTTAAAGTCGTATTAATGTTTTATTACGTGTTAAACCAATAAATAAAGTCCAACAACACCACTTTTTAAACGAAAGATAATAATCAGACTCGCAATAAATACTTAAGTATTCCTTATTAAATCAACGATACAGTTGGTTGGTATTAAGTTAAATAATTTTAAAATGTCCCATATTTGTCAGGCATCTAGCGAGGCTCAATTTTTTTTAAAACTTCTATACATACCTTATACCTATATTTAAGTAGATATTGACCGTTAGAGACGCCACCTCCGCGAGCGAAAGAATCACGCTGATAGTCTCGCTGTGCCACCAAACTCGATAAAGTCTAGGAGTAATCTCCACAGGACGATACTAATTACCAATGTATTACTACACACCTAAAAGTAATCGGACACCTTTGTTGTTAAATCCAAGCCACCATTGGCGTATAGAAACTCGGTCAAGGGTCAGGGTTGTCACAACAAAATCTATAATACTTAAATATTTTTCATAAAAGTTTTAATTTGAAATAACAAAAGAATAAACGTGCATTTGACGACACGTTTGGTCTAATGGCTAGTAACCCTAGCTTTAACCAAACGATCGCAGGTTCGAATCCCGCTAGGAGCAAATGTTTTATGTGAACATTTTACCTTTGTACCTGAGTCATGGATGTTTTGTATTTATAATATGTATGTATTTACAAAAAAAAGTAATCTATGTATTATATCAACTGTCTAGTATCCATAATACAAGCATTACTTGCTTACTTTGGAACTAGATGGTGCTGTGTGGAATGTGTGAAGATATTTATTTATTTATTTATCTAGTCATTATATTTATATTAATATAAATGCGTCAATTATATTTAAAAAAATATAAATGCGTAACCGATAGATATTTTCTACTAATTTTGTTTTTTTAATGTTTTTAGGAATCATGGCACCTTACCTCTTAAAAGCTGCACAATAAATCTATTAGCGACTAACTTTTGCCCGCGCCCCTTTTTCTTAGATGATAAAACAGTTATCGCTCATGTATTTTTGTCACCGCAGTACTATACCTACCACGTGAGTCCAAGTCCAAGTGTTGTGTGCAGTAAATCATAGTGCGTGCTTGAATAAAGCACGTATTTTTTGAAATGATGCGTACCATTAATGGGACTATTTGTGGCAAAAAATATTTGCTTTAGTTAACAAAGGGGAGGAAAGATGAAAATTCCTCCCCTTTGTTAACTATAGTACCACGCTTAACAAAGGGGAGGAAGATAAATAAAAGACCAGTGCGAATGCTGAGGCATGCCGTGGCATTCGTGGCAGCCGTGGCATTCGGTGGCATCCTATTCCTTTCTTTTATGCTTTGATACCGCCAAGTTTTTGGCTCATAGGATAAATGTGAAAATAAAAGAAATCATTTACTTAAATCACATTTAATATAAACGATCTGTTTTTCAATAGAATCTACAAACGTAGAAACAATGTCATTCATATTTACAGATATAATTTTTACAAAACATCTGAAAATATAAAAATCCAAATAAAAATGTACCTACAAAAATTAAGTTAATTCATATAGACAAAGTAGAAAATTATGTATAATAATAATTAAAGACTATGTATTTACAAATATTTACAATAAAATACTGAGAGCGTTTTTAGTTGGAGAATAAAATTTATTTCATTTTTATAGTTCATAATTAATTTAAATATTTCATTTATTTTTTAAAAATTTTTAAACACCCTTTAAACCCAAGTTAAAATTTAATTCACTAAATTAAATGGAATCAAATATAATATGACGTACAATTTAATAGTTCATTTAAAAATATATATTTAAAATTTTATTCTACAACTACAACATTTAACAAATTCATATTCTCATTGAGACACTATACACAATTTATACAAATATACACAATTTAAAGTGCTGAAATCAGTGTTCGGGGAATGTATGTGATTCCAGTCAAGTTGATAACTTAAATTGAAAGTGTACGCACAAATCACAGGCCACAGCACATCACATAAATTAAGTATGAAGACGTGAGTGGATGAAGGTGATATCGCTGCTTAAGAACTAAAGGGACACAAATCAAAATTACACTTTTTACAGGAGAGCTAATCGAAAAAAAAAAAATATATTTTTTGTCTATTTTTTTTCTTATCAGATATAGGTACATATTATATCAAATATATGCATATTATATATCGTTTGAAGCGTATTTTTAAGTAGCATTAGATGTTTTAAGTACTTTTACAATAAACTGAATACTAAAAGAGATATAAGCATATATATATGTAACTTTTGAATATACAAAAAATTATCAAAATATACTAAATATTGAATAAAACAACCATAAGTCTTTTTGCAACATACCTACAACATAAAGGATTGTTTGTATTTTTGCAATAAAAACATTTTTGGATTTTTTTGTTTTATGGCCCTTTAGTTTTTAAGATGTGTCGCATTTTTAGGATTTTTCGTTTTTTTTAACGTCGATGAAGATAAATATGTCCATATAAATTATGATTACAGACCTTAAAATCGTCGATTTGACATTTTTGGAAAATAAAAAGTTGAAAAAGGTGTTATGTACAGTTAATTTTAAAAAGCAAAAAGTGCAGAAAAGTTCACTTTTGTTAATGGAAGAGGGAGCTATGTTCACTTTTTTTTTATTAAGTATTTAATTGCTATCATACCATTAATATTTTAGGTTGTTTACACAACTTTACATCATAATTTAGTACAAAAATTCCTTCCTTCGACATTTGCTTGTCGACTTATCTCAAAAATTAAAAGTAAAACTTTAACCTCGATTTAATCAAAATTGGAATTATGCAACATATCACCTTCATCCACTCACGTCTTCAAGCATATTAGGATCAATCAACTTAATGTAAAAAAAAACGATTACTTGATAATTTTACAGTACATTTTCATCATTATTTCGGCGTGATCCTTCGAGCCGGATTCGAAGAGTAAAATATAAAATACTTTTATAAGTATAATATAAAAGTATTACATCATAGTATGCGAGACTAGTTTTTTTTTACGTAAATGATGTATTTATTAATAATAAAATTTAAAAAGAATTTTCATCATTACTTCGTCGTGGTCCTTCGAGCCGGATTAGATAATTATTTAATAACAATTTAATGTAGAGTAAAATATAAAATACTTTTATAAGTATAATATAAAAGTATTCATCTTTTACATCATAGTATGTGAGACTAGTTTTTTTTTTTTTAGTAAATGATGTATTTATTCATATATGAGGCAGTTAATAATAAGTTTCATAATAAAAATTTGACTGCCCCATTATAAAATAACATAAGAGGCAGTTCATTAGAGAATACATTTATAAAAAAAAAAGTTATAGACAAATGTCTATAAAAATTTTTTTGCCTATTGCTGGTAAAATATTTTCATTCTTAGACAACGAATAATATATAATATGATAAAATATTATTAAATTGCCAAATTAATTTCACCATAGTAATGTGAAAACTTAACCGTGTAACTAGTTTGTTTTGTAAAAACTTAATTTCCTTTAAAAAAATAAAACTGATTTCACAATGCTAACAGATTCGTTAAATCAATAAAAATTTTATAAAGAAATATACATTTCAAGTTCACTGGAAAGTGAGCCACATTTTTGGGGTTGATATTATTAGGGTCAGCGCCGACGGACGAAGTGGCGGCGAAGAGACTAATGTAGTTAACAATTTAAATTCAACCTCCTAAAGTGTTCCTGAATACGACTGTATTTAGTCGCCGCGCGCCTCTCGACCGCGCTTTAGAGTCGCTCGCCGTCATTTTAATTCATTGTACAAAATACAGTCGTATTCAGGAGCACTTTACGTTGAATTTATATTGTTACTAAATTAGTCTCTTCGCTGCCACTCCGTACCTCGGCGCTGACGCTTAGAATTCATTTATTTTAAACACTTCATGTGATCACAAATTAGTGCTAAATAAATAAGAATAATAATATTTTACAGACTTATTATTTACTGCGTCATTGTAATATTGTAGCTCAGTGGGTCTCTAGCATGAGTTTATAATGACTGCATTCACTAGTTAGATCGTACGAGTATAACATTTATATAGAAAATTGTCAATTTGATATTGACAATCCATACTAATATTACTAATCTTTTCACGCCTTAACCACTCAACCGATCATCGTGAAATTTTGCATACATGTTGTCATGGATGTGGTCTTGCGGTAGTTAAAAACTCATGCTAGAACCACTTTGACACAGACAATAAAATAGAGTAAAACATACTACTCATTTCATCCTCTAGCCATTTTTTGTTCCCGTTACAGTGAGTCTCATACACATACACACTCTAGCGTCATAACTAGTATTCGTACACATATTACCCTCACACTGTCTTGAACCTCACAGTGCACAATTAATTTTTTTATGAAGCACGTCTCTTTATTGTCAATTTCCCACGAGCCAGTTGTGACACGTATATTCTCACTTTCTCTAAGGTCGTCTTCTTTACCCAAATCTGTAAAAAAAACTTTTGCTTAATGTTATTACAAAAGGCTGGCTGTTCGTTCAAGAGTAGTTTGGGATCCGTATCAACTTGGACCACCATCTTTATTACAATGATGAACCCGTGATCCGATATGAACTTGGGCCATACACCAAGGGGCTGCGCTTGAGCTTGTTGGTTAAGAGCTGGTACACACTAGGTGACACTATTCACTGACACTACTCATTAATGTTCATTAAAAATGTAGCCCGTAAACGCTCGGTCTCCTCTTAAAGCTGGTACACACTAGGCGTCTCAGTGAATAGTGTCAGTGAATAGTGTCAGTGAATAGTGTCAGTGAATAGTGTCAGTAAGTAGTGTCAGTGAATAGTGTCAGTAAGCAGTGTCGGTGGATAGTGTCCGTAAGTAGTGTCAGTGAATAGTGTCAGTAAGTAGTGTCGGTGAATAGTGTCAGTGAATAGTGTAAGGAGTGTTAGTGAATAGTGACAGTAAGTAGGGTCGGTGAATAATGTCAGAGAATAGTGTAAGGAAATATGGTTAGTAAATAGTGTTAATAATGGAGAGTGTCGGTGAATATAGTGTTATTGAATAGTGTTAGATAATAGCGAAGTTAGTTACCGCGTCGTCTGTGATGGCGTGTATGTGCGCCGGGTAGCGGGGCTGGTCTCGGCCCTCGACGTAGACGCTCTGTCCGCGATGGAACCAGCGCCGCTCGTACAACAACTTGCCGTCTTCCACTCGCGTCTCCAGAGTCTCTCCACCCTCACGCACCGGCGACTCGGCTGAAACGCCATTCCATTTATTTTAAAAAATGTTGTACATAAACTAACATAACCTAAGATATTTGTTGGTCCAAACCCTAAAATAAAAAGGTTACTTATTAAAAATTGCCTCTTTTTCTTTCTTTTTGGAGGCGAGTAATTGTTTTATTCCATATATTTTTTATAAAAATATATTTCTCACAATGTAAAAGTTCGAGGGCAAGCTCCGAGTTATCGCGCGCTCGGAATATATCCACTAACTCCCCCCTTAAACCACGCAAGGGATTTTGATGCGGTTTTCACCATCAGCTAGCTAGATAATAGAAGATGATCGCTCGTCCAGCTCACAGGTGGAGTTGAGGTGCTTCCGCGTGTGCGGTGTGTGGGCCGTGTGCGGCGGGTGGCGAGCGATGGTGCGCAAGTCGGCCTCGATGTCGCGCTCGTCCAGCTGGGGGTGAGATACTTACAGGTGGAGTTGAGGTGCTTCCGCGTGTGCGGTGTGTGGGCCGTGTGCGGCGGGTGGCGTGCGATGGTGCGCAAGTCGGCCTCGATGTCGCGCTCGTCCAGCTGGAAGGTGAGCGTGGTGGTGAGCGGCTTCCGCCTCTTCTCGGGCACCGGCGCAGGCTCGTTGGCGCGCCGCCGCAGGATGCGCTTCATCACCGGCTTCACCTGGAACCATGTCCACACATTCCATCAATTATATTGCTATAGGCAAGTTAACGAGAGTTGGAACGAGCAACACATCTAAACATTGCGCTTGTGTAGTGTCTGTGAGTAGGCGAATGACAATGACGTCACAATGCAGTTTCCATAAATACACTGTCTGTCTCTTTCCCGCGTGGACCCAGGTAGAAGTGTGTATCAAAAATGCATTTGTGTGATTACTGTGAATGTGCCAACTCTAAGTTACCTCACCTATACATGCACATAGCTATTTAGAAAGTTGAGTGGTGGTCAGGGTGCTTGCCTTAACGCTATGTTCCAGGGTACCCGGGTTCTGTCTCTCGTTGTGGGCGCCGATCTCTCACTGCCGGCCGTCGTGAAATCGATGGTTGGCAGTGACCTTGCGTGGCAGGCGATGCTCACGTTCTGTGAGCACGTTATGTCGCGGAAAGGCAGCGGGAAGAGGATCCCCTCTCCCAGCCAATCCGCCGGAGAAGGCTCGGGCGCAGGCGGGCGGCCTATATCCGCCGCCTTCCACCCTGACCGGGACCTGGGCGGTAGTCTTGGGGGAGACTGCCGCCCGTAGTAAGGTCCCCCGAGCAGGCCGGCGTACCTCCACTTTCGGGTACGCCAAGGTTCTGACAGGGAGCACAGGCCTCCCCGCGTTGGATAGCCGTGGCGGGGTACCGAAGTCGTGTAAAAACGTCCCCACTACCCCGCCCATCAACGGCCGCGATAGATAGAAAGTCGTTGGGTTTTAGCCGGTAGGAATCCGGCATAACCCTGCAGTGTCCCCTTCACTGCTGGGTATCCAAGAGGATTTCCCAACGTTAAAAAAAAAAAAAAAAAAAAAAAGGTACCCGGGTTCGATTCTCGGCAGTGTCAACTTTGGAAATGAACTTTTAAAAGTTGCGTGCGTGTGGTCTGGGTTCACAGCGTTTCGCAATTGGGCAAGTCCGCCAGTAAACACTCCCTTACATAACACGATCATGAAATAACAGCATGTGTGCTGTTGTGTTTCGGTGAGTCAGTAAGGGATGCCAGAGTGAATGATAAATGGTCACATACCTCCATTGAATCTCCGTTTAACTCCATGTTCTGTTTCTCATTCTCAATCATCTTCCGCTTGTCCTCAAAGTCAGTCAGGAGGTTCTCCCTTAACTCCACCTTCTTATCTTCAAACTCTTTCGCAGCTGCTTTTTTCTCTGTTATGTATTCCTTCTCTACCACGTCATACATATGGTCCCTGTGGAACAGTTAGTTATTGAAAATTTCGGTTAAATAAAAATATTTTTTCGTCTTCATGCATGCCCCTTCATAATCTTAATGAGCCCTTAATGAGTTTATTCAATCTTTATTGCTCATATAATATACTAATGATAGTTCCTCCTCGATAAATGGACTATCCAACATGAAAAGATTTTTTCAATTCGAACCAGTAGTTCCTCAGATTAGCGCGTACAACCAAACAAACAAACTCTTCAGGTTTATATATTGCTATAGATTTTTGTGAGGCACTCAATTATTATTATTTTCTTTATGTAAGGTACTTGGATTCCCTACCCTATGCCCTTATCTGTAAGATAAGTAAATCTATAGTGCATAGCACTTTATATAGTAATAGACTAAATTAAATCTTTCACAGTATGTAGTAAATTATTTTGCATTTACCGCTAGTTAAAAATGCAGATTTTATTTAAAAAAAACCTTTTTTAAACCGACTTCCTTATGTACCTTCCCTGTTGATCCCTCTTCTCATAAGTGAAAACCGAATTAAAATTGGCATAACCATTTTTCAGTTTTTGCAAGACTAACATACGCCGATTGATTTTTGTATATGCGGAGCTTCTATTTAATTTTCTGAGAGGCACTAACTTAGGGCACTTTCCCCAGCCTTCACTTATGTAGATATACAATAAATCAATTGAACTTAATAAGCTTAATGATAGTAATATAGATTCTTTTATTACTTGTATATTTTATTAAGTCTGATTCTCTCGTGTAGTTGATGTTCTAACCGTTTCACCCTCCGAAGAAACTCAGGGTGTACTCCTTCTTCGAGCTGCTGCAATTGCTTCTTTAGATTTGCTAATTTGTCTTGATACATTCTGAAAAAAGAAGTAAATAAGGATTTACGTAATTATGTTTTCTAAATTTTAAGAACCAAACAGCACAAAGGTTCCTAAGGAGGACAGAATGCTCTTAAGCTCTTAAGGTTATCATTAAGACACTGAAGCATCCTTTGTATTTATAAAATTTAATATTTACTCCACAATATAATGACTTCTTAGCAAAATATATAATGTCATCCTTCAGTATCAATAAACTAACAATTTAAATATTAATTATTGCTTATTATTTATTTTTTATCCTATTCAAAATTTTATTTTAATTCTCTAGTTGGAAGAACATTATATATATAGTAATAATTCTACTTACTGTTCCTTAATTTCGATGGGTTCATCATTATTTGGTATGTCTGTTTCACTGGCTTCTTCTGTATCTGAAATTTAAAATTATAAATTTATTTAATACATATTTTTTTAAGTAGTGTTTAAGTGGCCAAATTTAAAGACCTATGGATTTTTTTTTAAAGATATTTCTAATAGACTTTCAATGTGTTATATTAATGAATTGATTTATATTTCATAGGTTTTATGTTTAATCACAGGCCTTTGGAGCTAGCTAATGGCCCATTACATGGTAAATCCAAAGATTTAAATCACAGATGCACCCTGTGCTTCTGAAAACTGTCCACGTAATATGTCTGTATGCAACGTGAACCACTCACTGCTTTCTACAAGCAACTTAAGGTGGGAAGAGTGAGCTCACTCTTCCGCCGTCTGAAGTATGGCCAGGGTGCATCCTGTGATTTAAATATATGGTTGAATCGCTTTTTTCTCTTGCTGAAAATAACCAAATCTTTTCACAAAAAGCCAAGATAGCCAGGGATAGACATTTATAGATCTGTATAAAATGTTGTTAACTTTTTCCACAAAATTGTTTGAAAAAGTTATCATGACAAACATGAAATAACAGCATGTTGTGTGCTGTTGTGTTTTGATGGGTGAGTTAGGGCTGCCCGAGCCCATTGCCCTATCCTTTATCCTATTATGATTGACAGTGCACTCGCAGCGCCCATGGCGTTATTTGTGTTATAAGCAACTGTAGCCAACTACCATCAAGTGGACAGTCACCCTCTCGTCACGTCAGTCAGTCAGCAATCAGCATAAAAAACGTGTCTTATAGAAGTAATTCTCAAAGTAAAGGTTACGTCATAAAGACGCGGGAACAGAAGTTTACGAGTATAACTTGATCTAACCTAATTTTAATTACGTAACACAATGTTTACAAACATTACAAAAGTGGATCTGTGAAATGTGTCAGGAACATTAACTTGAGACAAGAATAAACAGATGTACGACGCCAATATTGGAAAACGAATACGTCGGTAAACAAAGCATACCTTCATCGCTATCATCCAACGCAGGAGGCGGCAATGCTTCTTCCTGATCTCTGAACTCGTCCAGATCATCATAGGCATCGTCTTCAAAGTCATATTCATCTCCAGGGCCCGAATATGGTGATCCTTGGTAAGACATAGTCGAAGCAACGCGTAATAGTTGCATACAGATCGCCTAAGAACACCCTGTGAGAATCAAACTACGAACTTCGGTTGATAACCGAGACAGTAATTTATATCTCCAACTCGAATCACTCATGTAAATAAAGAAATTCACATATAACTCTTGTGAGAAAGCTGTACTTCTGTAAAACTGGAGCAAATTGAAGTTGTTTTATAATTGTCAAACTCAATAATACAATATTACAAAATCCACATAGTATCCGCCAAAATAAGGTTTACTTACGCTTATTCAGACCACATTCAGACCGCGACAAGTATACGAGGAAGAAAACAAGTTAGAAAGAGCAAAATGTTCCTTTTACCAAAATAAAACACTTTTACATGACTTTCGTAATTAGTCGTGTAATAACCATAGACAGGACACTAATTTTAGAGACTTAGATTCATAGGTGTTGGGATGCTTTAGACATTTTTGTTGGTAAATATTTTATTATAAATATGTAAATATTAAATATAAAGAAAACAGAAACAGAAATTCGGAAAAAAATGCGACAAGGTAAATATTTCAGAACATTTTCAGATACAACTTTCTGTCCTTTGATTATTCCATCCATTGTTGAATAAATAAATTAAAGAAATTGTCTATTGTTGTAATTTGACGTCATGAAGGCGGACGTCATCTTGAATGAGGAATTTTTATTTTATTATTTATTTTGCTAAATAATTTACTTGCGTAGAAGTAGTACTGCTACTAGCATTTATAACTACTAAACACTAAAACAAAGTAACTTTTGTAGTGAAGCACGTATAAATGTGTGTCCATTTTTTAGTACAAGTGAGTGACGGTGACGCTATTTTGTCGGTGATGTAATTTAGGTGGCTTCCTATCCTCTCGCTGCAATGGAAGAATCTTCATTTACTATTCCTGCCGACGACAATGGTGATACCGAGCTCGATCCTAGAATTCAGGTCAGTGAGTGACAATATAATGTACTGAGTATTAATAAACGTGTGCCGCTGTAATTGCAAAGATGAATGTTAACTTTGTTGATTATTTCGCGAGCGAACACAATGGATACGATGTTTTATATCAAAATATGAAATACGGACTTATAGCTAGCAAGGAATTTTCTGAATATTTACGAGAGAGATCCAATTTGCAGGAGTTGAATTCGAAATTTTTAGCTAAATTAGCTAAACAGGCCAACAGTAACTGTACGCAGGGCACTTTCGCACCGTTTTGGGGCGTATTAAAATGTTCCGCAGAGAAATTATCGAATTTACATCAGCACATGTTTCAAAAAGTCAGTGAACTGGTTAAGGATGTGGCGCGCTATGCAGATGACTTACATAAGAAACACAAGGCTGTCAAGGACTCTGAATCGAGCACACTGGAGGTGGTACTGCTCATACAAAATACTAAGCAAGCATTGCAAAAGGCGAAAGATGTCTACACGACTAAAGCACTAGAATTGGAGAAGCTTCGCAAAGATAATGCTTCATCTAAGGACATTGAAAAGACGGAAGTAAAACTGAAAAAACTGCATGAGGATTATAGGCAGTTGGCTGAGAAATACAGTTTAGTTAAGCAAGATTTTGAAAAGAAAATGACTCAAACCTGCAAACATTTCCAAGATGTAGAGGAAGCTCATTTAAAACAAATGAAGCAATTTGTGAATGCTTATGCAGATATTATCCAAAACAATCACGATCTAATGGGTCAGGTGCACAGAGATTTCAAACATCAATGTCTGGAGTTGACTGTAGAAAAATTATTGGAACAATTTCTCATTGAAAAATATAATGCTATGGATAAAGCAAATATAGTGGAGCTGCCTCCATCATTGCCTAAACCCGGTTCAGCAAATAATTCAATATCAGAGGCTGATCAGATATCATCTGTATCAAATGGTTCACATAAACCTGCACCATCTGCTAAAGGAACTAAAAAAGATCAATCTTTTGCCAGCAAAACTTCAAGGAGAACTACATCTCTTTTGAATCTCTTCACACCAAATTTCCAGAGCAAAGATGAGCCTAGCGGCAGCATTGAAGCAGCTCCTTGTTCAGCACCATCGAGTCCGAGTGGCACACCAGCCACACCGGTAGCTCCTGATAAAGATGATAATATAAATAGAACAACTCTTCGTGAGTCCAAATGGTTTCTTCGCAGTAGAAGAACAAAGCCTAAAATTAAGAAATCCAAAAAGAAAAAGGATGAGATTTCTGAAAATTCCAATCCTGGTGATAAGTCTGATTTAGATGAAAAAGAGGAAGAAGTGCCAACAAAGGAGGATTTAATGAATTCTCCAGAAGTTGATGAAGAAGGTTACTGTATCAGGCCCAAGGATGAGAAAGGTAGTGTTTATTCTTCATCAGATTCTGATTCAGAAGAGGAAAGAGAACAAAAGATTCATGTGGAGATAAAACCCATAAGTAATGGTGGTGCACCAATGTCAGCCAGTGTTGATGAACTTAGAGCCACAGTAGAGAACATCTCCCTCTACAAAATTGGTACAACAAGGCGAGGGTCCAATGCAAATACAAGTAAAGCGAGTAGCGATTTGTTGGACCTAAATTTTTTCCAAAGTCCTTCAGCTAGCAATCCCACTTCACCACATGGTAATGTTTCTAATCCATATGCACCCCTTCAGGCTAATCAATCCCATTTACTTGAAAGCCCAACACCAGTTACAACGGCAGACGTTGGAGATATTTTTTCAGAAGTTGGTGAAATATCCCAAACCAATATTCGTACATCGACACCCACAATATCGTCAATTTCTCTCCCACGTCCACCTTCGCGTCGATCGGAAGGCGACTTCCGTACGGCCGGGTCGTCAGGGTCTCGAGGACCGTCTCCTCTAACAATAGGAATGGCTGACACAATCCCCTTAGCGGTGGCATTCCATGAAATCATACACTCATATTTCCGTGGTACCGAGGAATCAAAGTGTCAAGTGAAGATGTCAGGGGATATGATGTTGTCGTTTCCTACTGGTATAGTAGGTGTCCTCGCAAACAACCCCAATCCGGCAAAGCTTTGTTTCAGACTGAAGAATATACATAGACTAGATAATGTGCTGCCTAATAAGCAATTGATTAATATCAATGCTATGATGTCAACGCGCGACTCGACTGTTGTTGAATTTAATATGCCGGCACTGACTTCTCTTTTAAAACGACAGTCAGAAAAGAATCCAACAGCACAATATTTTAATGTTGACATTCTAAAGTACCAAGTACGACCCAAGCTTGGAGCGGCATCATGTCCTTTCCAATTGGTATCCTATTGGAAATGCGAGAGAGATCACACTGACCTGAAGATTGATTACAAATACAATATGCATGCAATGAGCCCACCGTCCCCTCTGCTTAATGTGTCAGTCTGCGTACCAATAAATGGGTCTGTGAAGAATGTGATTGCTATGCCAAAGAGTACTTGGAACTCTGAAAACGAACAAGCTTTTTGGCGATTCACTGAGTTATCACAACACTCTGAAGACAGGGGTGTTGGTTCATTGAAAGCACGTTTTGAATTGAGCAGTGGTCCGTCTTCTAAGGCTATGTTGTCGGCTCAGTTCAACTGCGAAGGAGCTACGCTATCTGGCATTGAGTTTGAATTGATAGGTAGTGGTTACCGCTTATCCCTCGTTAAGCGTCGATTTGTTTCCGGCAAATATATTTGTGATAGTGATGTGCACTGATTGGTCCAAATCCTTATGAATTTGAATATTTGTATGTATATAAATTTTGCTCTTTTGTCAACGTTTAATTGATATGTAATAATAAAACTGAGGTGTTTGTATGTTTAGTACCTTATAGGGCTGTTTCCTGTCCACAAAAAGGTGTAATGTTTGCGGTTCTGTTAATTAATTATTTGATTAACTGCATCTTTTGTTTTTTTTAGTATTCATAGTTAATTAATTATTAGTACCTACATAATTTTTATAATACTGAATATCTTTTCTAAAGAGAGATGTGCCATTTATTTTGCATTAATTTTATGCACTCTCATATAATTGTTGTTTAATAGTCATTTGGTTAATAAAATTAATCATCACAAGATTGCAATAATGTTATAATTTATTAAAATTAAAGTTATTCTAACTAACCCCACAAATAAGTAAGCTTTAAGCATTGTGTTATCAATATTATTGATTGTAATGTTATTCTGTTTACCTCTGAGGGTCATTGATCGATATGCTCAAGTCAACCAATATTGGTAAATTTTTCATATCATATTGTTTGTATCTTATTGTATTGCTTTAAAGGAATAATAACCTTCATTGCAGAGTATCTCATAATGTGTAATGATTTCTAGACATTATATCAATGTATGAACAGGTTGAAGAACTTGATTAGAGTTTTATTTATAAACATTTTTTTAAAGTTGTATTCACATTGTAAAAAAAGATTGACTATATCATATGCTAACAGTTTGATGGTCTTAAAAAATATGTATTTTTATAATCTATTTGCACTTTGTTAATACTCAAAGATTAACCACACCACAGCCACAGAAGTGGACCAACAGCTATCACCAAGTTATGATCTTTGAATCTTTGTTTTTATTATAATCTTCGTTTATAAATAAGAAGTATTTGTATAGTTGAAATACGACGAATGTTATCTGGCTAGAGAATTCCTGTGTATATATATAGGTTTTACACAACTAAACTCATGAATACACTAAAAAGAAGTAAGCTCTCTTGAGACTGACAGGCTCAAGAGGATCTAAAAAAAATGGTTTCTTATTAGATCTACTTTCAAGTTGACCCTGTATATAATCAAAAATCTATGAGCAATAACTATCTATTATCTAAAAATTAAACACCATTAATATAATACATTTAAAAGCCTAACATGCCAATCAATTTTGCCAGATTTTTACTGATTTTTGTCTTAGATCCATATTATCATAAAAGTGGTCACCTTAGTTTCTTAAATTGGAACACTTTCAGCAATAAAAACTACATATTATACCTATGATAAGTTTAATTAAAAAGTGTCACTTTAATAATTATTAACATTTATACACATTTAAGTAATTATAATTAATACTTAGTGTATAATGATTGTCTTAGGAGGCCTAAATTTAATGTATAATGATCATCACAATTAAATTCACTATGTCCTTCTATTAGTGAAGCCTATAGGAGTCTGTAATGAAAAATCAATATTAGCCTCCTATAGGCTTTTATTAAATATTCAATATATTTTTGTGATTTTAAAAATCTCTTACAATAAATCGTTAAGCCCATCACAAACGTAGCTATAATATATATTAATATACCGTGCTATATATTACGGTATACGTTGGTGACGTCACAGAAATATATATTTTAGTTGTGTGTGTGGTCACTCCAATATTTGTATAGAAAATATATCGTAGTATGCCTTGCTATAATTTATATTAATATATTTTATAGCTACGTGTGTGACGGGCTTTATTGGTCATTATAATATTGACTGCAGTCATTCATATTGACAATCTTGATATAGTTAGAGGTGCGGTTTTTATTTCTTTGTTGGTACAAAGATTTTATTTAAAATCATTGTTTAATGTTATTTGTATATCTGAATATGAGTTTTAAATTACTTCGTGATCTTTTGTTCTAGAAGCCGGGATATTTGTTATTCTGAAAAATAGAAATTATTCTTATTATATAAATAATCCCCATATGTTCAATATATTTTACAGTATGTTTCATAGAATCTCTTAAAAGTTATTTTATATTGTATGAATAACAAGAAATAAAATATTGTTTTCGTTTTGTTAGTAGAATATAGGTAATTATTTTGTTGGGCATTTATTTAGTAATCACTCCGTAAAATTACTTTGTACATTTTTTTTATTATTATTATTAGTTGATTTTATTTTTCAGAATGTTATTGGACATAACATTCTACTCATTTGCAATCTCAATTTTTTACATTTATATTAGATTTATTGTTATGGTTATATTTTTTAATTATCTTTCCATTACAATTCAAGGGCCTAAATAATGTAATCCTATCTAGCCTGAATAATTTTACCAAAAAAAAAATTGAAGTGTTCGTAACATGATTAGAAAATAAATAAATAAGTTGTAGTTTGTATTGTATAATAGTACAACAGTATCATTCCATTTTGTTTATCTTTAAACCTTAGGCATTAATTATAGTTTATCGAGAGATACTTGTGAACCTTATTTGCATCACAATAAAGACGCTTTTGGATTAATCAAACATTTCAATTTGAATTGGTAATTACATCTTGAATTCTTGTGAATAAATTACGAAATAAATATTAACTACTTAACTGAATGCGTAATGAGATATTTTTATATTGTTAAAATTTATCACAGGTGTATAAAAATGAAATTCTAGCTGTATAACTTACCTAACTTTAACTACCTATTTACATTGATAGTTTATTAATAAAATATAATTTAGTATTTGCGATTCTATTTTTATTTTATTTTTTATTTTTCCTTCATTAGTTTAAGAGACAACACAATATTTGAAACGTGTAAGTAAATGTTTGATAATTTAGTTAGTCGCTTTATCTGTGAGGGACAGGAAACGATCCTCTTATAAGGTACTGTTTGATAAAAAAAAAACAATGTCCAATACATAAGTATATAGTTTTATCTGTTGATATTGTATTGTGATAAAAGGCGTTTTTATTAGTTGACACATTGCGGAATGTCTCGGATGTTTCCCGTCTCTTCATGTTGCTTGTTGTTGCCATATGTTTGGGAATACGAGGTGAGAGTGCCGTGCGATTGTCTAAAGCTGTTCCGTAACTTCCAGGTGGAATTGGAGAAGCTTAATGCAGCCACAGATGAGATTAACAAGCTAGAACTCGAAGTGGATGTGAGTAGTGGTTTTTTTGCATTATCTTACATTATTCTTAAGCAGTTCCTAGACTAGACGATTATGCGGCATTACATGCGTTTATGTGAATTATCATGCTGCATGTCGTGCCGCATGATCGTACAGGGACCGCTATGCGATCATGCGTGTATACATATCAGTGATAGCTTGCAGAATGAAAAATAAAAGGAACTGTCAATCAACTGCCACAGCACATAGTTGCATGTCATTCACATCAATCAATACAATTAAACGGTCATGCATGCGTAACGCATGTCATGCTGCATGATCGTCTAGGGACCGCTTTATGATAGGTTCATAGGAAATATTAGAAAGCTTGCAAATACGATTAGTTAGTAAATTATAAAAAAATATGAAAGGCCACCTTTTTATATTAATTAAGATTGACAGACAGGGTTACTGTCCACCTGATGGTAGATCAGATTTATTTTATTAAAATACATATAATAGATTACAACAAGCATACGATTTCTTGCTTTGTAAGTTTAATCATCGCTTAATGCTTACATTATCTAAATAATGGGATTTAGATAATTTTCCACATAATTCTCGAAGTCTAGAAAGAGTTTAAAATATGTTTGAATCATATAATAACATAATTTCAGCATTTACTTATATAAAAGAAAAGGTGATCTCACGCAGAAATCTATTAATAAAATCTGATGACATTTAGAAGTCTTGAAATTGAATGCTTTTTTTTATCAATACATTAAATACATGGATAATAATTTAGCTTATGCCCTCAGCTTTGCTCGCGTGTATAATGTCAAGGTCGGCAGCGCGCTTACAGCCACTATGGCGTTGTTCGTATAGTTGGCTACAGTAGCCATAGCAACCACCAAGTTGACCGTCAGAATGTATGTAATAAGTTTCATCCAAATCCAAACTATCAAGTAAATTTAAAGATTGTGCTTGCTGTATGTTAATAAGAACAACTTAAAGGAAAATTGTATCAAAACCTACTTATTTATAAAATTAGTAATATTTAAAAAAAACACTGAATAATTTATCAACTACCTACTTCAGGGTGGTTAGAGAAATTGTAAGATGAAGGTCTAGATATGGCCTTAATGGCTCTCGGCCAAAAATACATTAGCGTGATTGATTTCTCGAAAAATCCAATGCCTATATCCACGTGCGGACACGTTTTCGTGTGCTCTGCATAAAATATAATATGCCTTATAGCTAAACGTATAAGGTCCACTTGGGTATAGCAAACAAATTGTTCAAAGTATCTCTGCCACATTCTTTATTGACTTTTCCATGCTCATAAATTGTTAACATCGGTCGGTCGTGAGGCTCAAGGTCTCACAATAATTGACTACAATTTGGTCTCAGTCAACGGGTAAATTCAAAGGGAAATAAATCTCGAGAAGAAAATAGACCTCTTTCAGGTTCTATCTTGATTGAGATCCATTTTATCGCATTCATTTCGGCGATCCGGAAACACTTTCGACCTTACGATAGAATGTCATGAATTCCGAGACCTGTATTGCAACATTGCACCTTTTAAATCTGCGACATTGTATGTTTTGCGTTAAAGCGGTGCATTATGTAAAGAACAATTTAGGTTTCACTACAAAGAACGTGTCCTATGGGTTTACCTTCCGTGAAGTAAGCGGTTTAACAAGATATATAATAGTACACAATCTTGTTACAGTTTGAAACGCTATGGCCTAGTTCATAAGTATTGTATGTACTTATTACATGCACGTTGTTCTTTGCTTACAGGCAGCCTTTCATTATAGGAGGCACCCGTTCTTTTAACAAGAGGCATCTTTGCTAAAGTGCCTATAGTGCATTGATAACAGCATCCTAAGATCGATATATTATGTATAAGGTATGACTGTTCTATCTAAAATCACTGGATCAGCATTATATCCTATGGCTATAGGATATAATGCGTAATATTATATTATAAAAAAGTTAAACATAGACTTAACGTCTTAACGTAAATAGTTAAATTCATAAATCCTGTTTATTCAGCAATCATTTCTCATTTTTGTGGATGTAGCTGATGACTATTTTCCTCTGTTTTGAGCAAACGCACCGCTGTCATTTACAAATTGCCATTATACTTTGTCTGGCTTTGTACTAGTTATCTAGAATGCTTTGATACATGGGACACCTACATATTTAATCGCAATAAAGACACAAGGCAGACAAGGCGAGGCGAGGCGAGGTCGACGCTAACGCAGGCGGTATATGAGCACAAATAAGGTCGATGGCACATTGCACCCGTGCCCGCTTGACATTATAATTATTGCTATGAAGACAATAAATAGGTACTTACTGAATATTGATAAATCATAGAAAAAAAATATTAAAAAGACTCCACGTAGTTTGCTTAGGAAAGAGTATTTTACAAATTCTTATGTATACGTAAATCAATCAATCGGATACAAAACAGTAATAGCAAGATTGAAAGTTCGTAATTTTCTCTATTTTATTTTTTATTGCAGTAAAGCATTTTGTAGGACATTACATTAAAACTCGAAGAATGAAACAATTCTTTACATAGTATAATTTGAAGTCGCTTTCCACGTATGTGTATGGCCGGTATGACTGCTCCCAACGCGAAGGATTTTCATGCGATTTTCACCATCACTTAGATAAGTTTCACGGAATTTTTATATGTATTATAAAACCTAATTAAGTTTTCCTGAGCGAAACCTTTATAATATATGACTAGCAGGTTGCTAGTTAAGGCCAGTTTCCTGCCGCACATATATAAAAAATACAGCATGCCTAAAAATGCTACAATTTTATTAGTTGTTCATCATTTGTCAGTCAATAGTGATTTCGGCTTTAGTTAAACTCGAATTGACATTTTAGTCGTCGCAATGTTGATGCGTGTCTCTAACTCGATATCGTTGGATGTGCTCTTGTGCCTTTTTGGTTCTGAATTTTTAACAAACACGTTTGGACATTTATTTGTTAAGGTCATAGTGGCGACCTTCGCCCCTATATATTATCTATCAAGTGCTGCTTTATTTAATTTTATTTGAACACATCCTTCTAAATGTTCGCAGTTTATTTCATATTTATACGTAGCGGTTATATTAACCTATATCTATCTATAATCAATACAATACATGTTAGAAGTCGCTGTCTGTCCGCTTATGTTGACCGTCGACGGCGAAAGGATTTTTGAAAATTTCAACTCCGTGCGAAGCCGAGGGCGGGTCGCTATTAATCTTTTTATAAAAATAAAGAAATTAAGGTATTTTTTTGTATAAATGCCTGGAAGTTTACGGTATAGAAGTGCCAATTCTCTAAGCTCAACATATAGCACACTGCACACTGCATGCATACTCTCTAGTATCGCTTGTGTTCTTAGGCGACAACAGCCACTTACCAACAAATGGAACGAATATCAGCATACCCTTTAGCTTAAACATTATATGTTTGTTGAACAAACATGATTTGAAATATTCAGGATTCGATGAAAACCTTCCATTTGCTGTTGAACGAAACATCGCGTCGTCTCCAAGCGCTGAGCAAGCGACTGGGCGCTTGCGTGGACAAATCGCGTCCCTACTACGAAGCGTTGGCTGCGGCTGCCGTCGCGAGGGCTGACTGTCAGAAGGCGGCTGTACAGTTTCAAAGGGCTAGCGGTGAGTATATAGTACACAAGCATTTCTAATATGAACTTTTCAGGCAGGATTCCATCTTTGCCCGCGACTTCATAAAAACTTTCTTTTTTTAGGTGCTATAACAATCATAAATTTTTGTCAGGCGTTGATTTTTTTATTTTTAAATGATCCCTCTGGAACTGTACTTTTTATCTGTATAAAAGGTACCTTATGTTCTTTTCTGTATCCTTGACGCTTATTACACTACAAAGCGAATAATTCAAAAGGAAACCTGAATATATCAATCAAGGAGTTACGACAACACGGCGAAATTCACCCACAAAGATCTAACTAAGCTTCAGCAGATAAGTGTAAAAAGGATTCTAAGTAAATGAATTTCTAAATACTAAATATAAATTTAACTAAACCGTCTTAATTGCTTTTAATATACCTCCAATGAAACATTTGCTCCAGAAAACACACGTCTTGCTAATTGATCTAATTCAGTGAGCTACTATATCGCAATGCGCCTCGCTGTTTTAATACTTGTTAACTATTGACTCAATTAGGACAAAGGCGTGATGTAAATGGTATTTTGTGAGAACCTTGATGATTATACATCATAAAGATATCTTTTCGCCAGTAACAATCTCCATTACATGACGTGACACATGGGTATAGGGAAACCGCTTCTTGACACCTCTGGTTGTCTTTAGAAAATGTTTGGTTTCAAATGGCTTACCTATCTTAATTCTTACCGCCCATGAGTCTATGTTCTTCCCAAGGTTTTCCACTTTGCATCATACTATAATGTAGAATTACTTAAGTTTTCAATACAAATACAACTAAGCACTCTCTTGTCATTATCCAAAAATTAAAGATTCATTACATAAAAATAAATGTGTACTTGCTAAAATACCTTTGAGATTTATGTGATACTCTGCCAGTCGATCTAAAGCTTTTAAGTCTTTCAATTTAGCTGGGTCTTTTAGTAATTAGCTAAATTGTGTTAAAATATAAATTCTGGTTTTCAGAACCACCGAATTGAATGAAGGTAGCCTTCCATGTATATACTATTTTTTTAAAGAAGGACTAAAAATCTTCCTTTTCAAATCGTGGATGTTGTCTGAACTGCATGTGGTGTTAAACGCCCAAATACCCAAAACAGCTGGGTGTACAAAATGTCCCTAGAACTTGACCTTTATTGTTAGTTATGAGTATGACGTGATAGTGCTCGTGCAAGCGTCCGCAGTCCTTGTGGACGGCCGAAGCCCGCACACTCCACACTCGGGATGTCGCTTATCATATAATTATATCAGTTAACCGAACGTACGGAACACGCGACGTTTACTTTACACGTTGTGTTTGTACAAATAGCAAATATTTTCACTACTTAGCTTACTGCAACCTTGACTTTATACACAATAGAATGGCGCTTCCTTATTAAATAACAGTATTTTTTAAAGCATTAAGCCTTGGGTCAACGTAAGAAACATTAATAATGTAAAATTTAAATGAAGCTCATCTAAAAATAAAATATTCTAGGCTTGACAAAAATACAGAGCAATTGCTTGTAAATATTTGATAAGATAAATGTTTTTTCACACATAAGGAAAAGGGGTACGGACGAAGTTGCGCGCAAAAGCTAGTTAAACATGAACATGTTATGTAACAGATGAAACGGCAGTCTCATAATATCGGCGAATAAAACATTTAATGTCAACATTTGTCGCAGTGTGACAACTGCGCAAACAGCTTCCCGTTGCGATAACGTATGCATATACATACACCCACAAATTTGTTTTATCTAACTAAAAGAATAGAATTACACTCTATGGCGTCGTATTGCAAGGCCGCAAGGCTCAAAATTGATATGCTACTTACCAATGAATCTGACCTTGATGAATTTTTGTAAAATTGGATAAATTATATAGAGACGTTTTTTTTGTAGAGTTGCACGCTGCTGCTAAGGAGACTGTGACGCTCGCTGAACAACGCTTCGTCAGCAAACAAGATGAGTGGCAGTTTGACAGCAACTGGCAGGAGGTCCTCAATCATGCCATTATCAAGGTGGGCCACAATTTTTTTCGTTTTCTTCATATAAATTCATCCATTTCATCGCTTATTGGCAGTGTATTCAGTGTAATACAGTGCGAGGGTCGCCTCTTTCCTGGCGTTTCTTTTATTTATAGCAGGTATCGCGTGAATAGTCAACCTGCCTGTCGAAAAATTGAACAAACTGCTGTCAAAACAGCAGACTTACATTCGAACTCCGGTCGAGTCTGCAGCTCTTGAGTCTTTTCGATCTTGGTTTAGGAAAACGGCGAAAGGAAACTAAATCATTTCTATGTATAGTGTATATATTGTGTCCTATTTGGACCACTAAACCTATGTTCAGCAGTAGTCATATAAGCTGAAACATACACCTGTATAATAATAATCTTTAAATTAAAATTATGTAGTTGAAATCTTAATTTCAGGTTATGGACGCAGAGAAGAGGAAAACAGAAAGTGGACGCGAACATCAAAAAAAAGCAATAGCATATATGGCAGCAGATAGAAAGGTGTGAAAAATTTATCTTTGATTTCAGCATGGAATACGAGTTCAGCCATTTGGTTAAACGTAATACATCAAAATGGTGTTTTATAATTAAAATCTTAATAGATGGCGTTTTTCTTTTTATTATGTATTATTATTGTTTCTTAAACTGTTTAATTTTTGTACCAATAGTACATTGTTTGTGGTTTTTTTCACAACAACAACAAGTGAAAAACACGTTGGTATATTCCACAGGTCGCACACTTGGAGGAGAATTTGAGACGTAACATCATGAAGTCTCGTCCCTATTTCGAGGAGAAGAAACTCTGCGACGAACAATTGCAAACGCAAAACGAAAAAATTGAAAAGATCCAACGGCTCATTGCCGACGCAAAATTTCGTTACTCGAAATCTTTGAAAGCCCTCGAGGAAATATCAGAAGAGATTCACAGGCGTAGAGGTGAATATCCACCTGGAAAAGATAGTATTCCGGTGGGACCTAGGGAACCTGGAGTCGGGGCTGAGAGAGACCCACTGCACGATGAAAACCAACTCGACGCTAAAGAAGATGGTGAAAAAGATGAAGAATCTAGCCTTCAAGAATTGAGAATGCGCGTGAGAGAACTAGCTTTGAAACCCATAGACAAGGAGGACGCGGAAACCGACGAAGCCTGGGCCCTAGAACTGAACGAAACCATAAACAAGTTGGACCAATTGCTCATGATGAAAGAAAACAATCAACAAAAGAGGTCCAAATTCACGACGAGTTCGCCAAGAAATGTCAGCGCACCATCCACAAGTACAAACGTACAGAAGTACAATCATCCACCGAGCGATACATGGAAGACTGAATCTAATCTGACAAGAGCTAAGTCTAGGAGTCGCGAAATGGTATACGAACACACGAACCCACCGATAAGCAAGACTGAAAAATCAAAAAGCATGATGTCCCTGGATGTTTTGGCGTTGGCGAGAGACACAAACATTATGATGGATAGGGAGTCTTATTTGAAAGCGGTCATTGAAGATAAATCTCCCACAGGAACATACACGGAGAGCAATTCGGACAGAAACGAGAGTCCCGATGAGATTCTCATGGTCGAATGTGACTCGAGTGACTCCACACAGAATCCGGTGATCAGAATGACAAGCTCAACTATAACCGATAGCGATAACAGTTAAACGTTAATGTGTGTGTGTGTGTGTGTGTGTTCCAATTTTGAATGTTCGAATATTAAAATTTGTATTAGTATATGGTAGTTTGCACCGCAGACAAAATTGTAGAAGGCACTGTTGGGGTGAATCGAGAACTTTTAAATCCAAGTAGTTTTCTAAAACTTTTGTCTGGTGTGTCAATAAATATAAATAAAAAATGAAACTAAAGGCGTAATAATAGTTATAATTGTTGGATAACCTCAATTTTTGGGATGAATACGGACAAGACGAAAGTTATCGTAGAGGGTGTCTGTTGAAGTTGTGCATTATTATATATATTTGGGAAAAATAATCCAGTTAGGTAGGAAATACTTTGACAAAAAGGTTGACATAGAGAATTCACCTGGATTGGTCTGCTTCTGGTCACTGTAATGTCTGAAGACCAAGTAATCAGTTCGTCTTGCCAGTGCATCAGTTCGCTCGGAAAGCTCACCTAAAACTATTGAAACCAATTTTTTTTTAAATGTAAAATATGTATTGATATTTTATTATCTACTTGTGTCTTTCTTTCTTTCTATATACAAACTCTTCTAATGGGAAGTTATATTAACTTTTTATGTCTTAGCTAAAGAGTTAACTACTAACCATAATCAAGTTTTTTCAAGACATGCTTCAGTAGGTTCAAAAATTGTGTCAATTTTTTACTTGTCTAGGAATTTTCGGTTTAATTTGATAATATGAAAATCTTCTTGAAACGAACGCCATATATCAGTCAAAGACGCTGTAGCTCGCAAGTGTTTGTTTTTTCATTATATTTCTATATAATAATAATTAACTTTCCTTATGAGTGGTTGTATTAGGATGATTTTTCTATAAACATGATTAATTATTAATTTATATCATTTTACATGTAGGGTGTTCAAACAATTGATAAAAGTCGAAAAATTAAAATAATCTTATCCATGACTTAGTTCGCTCTAAAAATAATATTCACTTAAATGTATGTAATTGAAAATTATTTTATAGTCAATAATTTTTAAATCTAATGTTGGTCATATTATGTGCCCCAGGATTGTCTCATTTTCTCTTTAGCTTTTTCTTTAAAAAGTGCCATTTCTATTGCATTTATTCGGCGGAATTGTTGAAATCTTCGCACAAAATACAACTCACTAGATG
Source organism: Synanthedon formicaeformis (assembly GCA_945859745.1). Classification (NCBI taxonomy): domain Eukaryota; kingdom Metazoa; phylum Arthropoda; class Insecta; order Lepidoptera; family Sesiidae; genus Synanthedon; species Synanthedon formicaeformis. The sequence goes on along the minus strand of OX243956.1, from coordinate 1,575,512 downwards.
ACTATATAGGTGATTCACTATCTCCTAGAGTTTGAGACCTAAATTTTCTAGGTCATTTATTTACCGATATAATTAATATAAAACTTTCAATGCATAAGTAAGTGTTCAAGTAAATGTGTCCTATCATAAATTTAGTTAAGATCTCGAAAACACACCACAATTTATAAATTGACTTGAATATGGTATGAAGTTGGTTGCAGTTTTATCTGTAGACAAAACATCAAACAATAGATACATATAAAAAACTACATGTATGTTTTTTTTTTTTTGAAAGATTGCAATAAAATCAGCAAGAATCGCAAACGCGACACACACAACTTGCTGAAAATGTTGTTATTATATGTACTTGCTAACAATTAAACAATATTCATATGTTTGGTATATTATCAAGTATAATTGTATGATATTTACCCGTACATTTTTTAGTGTTCAAATTATCCACTTGGGCGATATTGTTATTTTGAGAATTTGTGTTTTAAAAGGACATTATGTCCTTTGCTCAGTGTGTTTCTGTTTTAAATTTCATTCCCCACACATTTGAAGTAGTCTTAATCTAAATTTGGTATAAAAAATCGCAGAACTACCTAATTATTTTTACTTTTTACTCGTAGTTTTGTGATACTTAGGGCCTCTTTCACAAACGTCAAGTAGGCCAAACTGTCATTTAAAGTCACCGGTAACCGGGGATAATGGAGCTGATATATATATACCTTTGTTTGTACGGTAAACATCCCAAACATTAAATAGAAAATAATAATAAAAAATCGGCTATCGAATGATGCAGTAAACCGAGTGCATAATTTAATATAACAGAAAATTATTTCTAAAAGTAACTAATCAACACTTTACATGTAGTTTGTGAAAGAGGCCCTTACCATCATTGTGATACACTTAATTTTAGTGCCTTCATTTCTATTTTATATTATATCCAATAGATGAATGATGAAAGACTGCAATATGTTGTAAAAAATTGGAGTGAGAACAGGTAATTGTAGTAGTATTTTTGATTCATGGCAACATTCACGCAAAAAATTAGATAGATTTAGTTAGAGTATGAATAATTTGTATGTGGTTTAAACACCATTGTCTAAGTAGTATTACATATTAGTATGTACATGAAAATAACTTGTCGGTATAGTTACTTATAAATCAGCGTCGAAAGTATATAAAAAATAATAATGTGAAAATTATTTCAGAAGAAATTCACAAACAACTCGGTTCTAAATTGTCACAAAATATTGAGTCAAAAATAATATTTTAAACGAATTTTGCATCGTCAGCAGAGATTCTAAAATAATTTGTGTTATTTCAGTAAATATTTTTAGGATGAACTGCATTTAATTCTAATAATAAGTAAAAAATACTTATGACTACAGGTTTTTTACAGATATTTTAGTTTTTCAATCAGCGCCAAACTTCTATTTGCGTCAAATATTTTTACGAACGTATTACGTTCCATTATTTCTCACTTTTTTAATTGACATAAGTATTTAGGTCTTGCCATTTAATATAGGATGTCTAAGATACGAAAGTATAGAAATTAAATATAATTTTGATCGATTGTGAATAAAACCAATGAATAGACATATCTATTTTCATTTTGGACTAAGTCCGACTTTGTTCAGATATTATTTCTGTCTTTTTTTTTGTAGAAGATTGGTGCAATTTTAACTAACGACATGTATTATTTTGTTAATGTAGATATAAGATAACTAATATTTTGACTAACAATACCGATATTTTAAATATAATTACGCAATGCAATTTTACTCGTGACTCATTTCTCACATAAATCTTTAATAGAATTTTGTCTATTTATGTCACAACATGAGGTTGTAAAGCACGGAAATAAAAGTAGGTTGTATTTCTATATGGTCACACTTGAATGTGACAAGTAAATAAACTGAATGTTATGTGTAAGGACGATGTTTTATTTATCCTGCCTGATTATGTTAATAAATAATAAAAAAAAGTATTGTAAGATTTTTCAGTACAATATTGTATGGAAAATAAAAAAAAGTCAAAAGTTCAAAAGGATCAACACATAGCCAAAAGTACTAAGTCTAGAAAGCTGAAATTTAAAACATAGTTTTATTTTAAAATGCAAGCATCTGCTGAGAAAAGATTTTTTTTTTTAATTTTCAGTGCATAGCTAGAGTATTTCATATTGATTTCTGAATTCATAAAATATTTGAATATCATTTCGCTGCTTAAATTCAAAATTACTTTACAGGAGAGCTCTAATCGAAAAAAATTAATTTATTTTGCACTAGAAGGTTCACCTTTCCATTAAAAAATAATTATATCCGAACATCGACCCTTATAATTTGCCTCTTGATTAAACATGTTCTTGTAAAAACCAGAACTCTGATGTAGAAAAAAAAAAAACAAAGTTTTACAATTCCAAATAGATTTATTTTTCGAAGTCACGGGCTTCTAAATATAAACAATACATGAATACATAATACATATTATATCTACAACAACATTACATAAAACAAATTATTACTTAATCATAGAAGAAGGCACTTCTACAGTGTTTTGAACAGGAATAAACTTCATTTGTTGAGCTCCACACAGATTCACAAACTATTTATACAGTACGAAAAGAATTAAAAGTACTATTTTTTTTAATCTTTGTTAATGGGCTTCTTAGCACCAAATAAAACTCAACCCTATTTCTTAGTCACTAAGATTTACAATTGGCTATTTGACAAGATTTAAAATATACTACAAATTGTTATACTATCAGAAAAACATATGTCACTTTATTTTAAGCTAAATTATGTATAATTTTTGAAATTTTATCTTGGCGCCGAAACGCCCTGTGACTGGTTGCAACTCTGATGACGTCATACGCTAGTAAACATATCAGATATAGAGTAATAAATAGTGTTTATTCACTTAATATTAGTTCTGTGTCATCTTTCAGTTCTGTTTGTTTACTAGCGTGTGACGTCACACGTATCAAAGGCCAGCGTCATTACAGAAACAGCGTTTTTGACGCGGTTTTGGAAATTTAAACTAACATTTTTGTTAATAATACAGTAGATCTCCCGGAAATATCAATGTAGTGTGCTTATTATGTAATATATGTAATATAGAGAATAATTTAAAACGATTTTCTAAAATTAATCAAATAGTGGATTGTCTGTACTTGATTCAGTATAAAAAGCAGATTTTTTTTATTGATCATGTCTATTTTAAATCATCATGAGTGTACTTCTTTAAAAATCTGTCTTGTCTGTATGTAGTCTGTATTATATATATATTTTTCTATTTACATGAAAACATTTAAATCCGTATGCAATACAACAAAACATAATATATTCTATTATTTATTTATAGATAGCAGGAATGACTTACATAGTGGAAACATTTATTATTTATACATAATATAAAGAGCACTAAATTATTTCTTTTCTAATTCATGACACACGTTACTTATGAAAAAACATTTATTTTATGAATATATGTATTGGCATAATACAAAATATATTTGATTTTCTAGTAGTCAATCAAATACAAGAATCCTTCAATATGCTTGAATTCAACAATTTAATATTCAAATATCATTAAATTGAATTAAAATCGTTTCCATTCAAATATTGAGTCAGATAATATATAAGTAATCTACAATAAGTAATCTGTATATGTAATCTAATAACAAATTATAGTTTCGGAAAATATCGAACGAAAATAAATATTAAAAAAGAAAATGTAAAAACACAAAATACAATTAAAAATAAAACAAGAATAACCCTTTAAAAAATTTTTTTTAAATATTTTAATTAGAAATGCGATTGCAAAAAAAATACTCTAAAATATAATATTTTATAAAAAATACATTAAAATATCTCAAATAAAAATAATTTTTGATGGAAATTGTTGAAAATTTGCATAATAATTTAAACAATTATCTCAAAAAAAAAAATGCAATCAATATTTTTACATCCATGCAAAGTTTTACAAAATTCGATCATATTTAATTAAAAACTATTTTTAGACCACTAAAATTATAATTTTTTTTAAGAATTTTGCCATCCTTTTATTTGGAAATTTTAGCCATAATAATAATAATGAGATTTAAGACTGAGTGATATTTTGGATCACTGATTATTCGGTCAACTCATCATATTTTGGAATGAAAGTGACATTTTTATATTGTTTATTTTACACAAGATAGTATATTTTATACTTCATCCTGCTTGATTTGAATATCAAACTTTCTGTTGATAAAAAAAATTCTGTTGATTTATAAAAATTCATTCGACGATTTACTTTTTTAAAATGTTCTTTTTTTTATTATTAATGTCACAAATAATACATATTTCTTGCTTTAATTGTCGTCAGTTTCAATAATTTTTTTTCAGGAGACAAAACGCAATAGATTACCTTATGTAAAATTGTACATTATCAAAATTAACAATAAACGAAACTTGTACCAAAGTTATTTTAATATATAATAAATATTTTAACGTTTCAAGTGTCTACTGAAAATTTCATAGAAATAGAGTATTAGCTGACTTCAAAAGTGTCATATTGTTATAAAACATTTCTGGATAAGTAACTAAAATAAAAGTATTAATAGCAGAAAAACTTCATCACAAAAAAAAATTACAGTTTAAAAAAAATGTTTGCGAAAATGGTAAAGTATAAAAAATTATATAAGTTTCAAATATGAATAACAAATAAAAATAACAGAAAATGGCGACATCTGTTGACTGATTGTGCGAAACATTTCATATTGTACAATATAATACAAAATAAAGTTAAGCAAAGTAATCGAAAATAACTTAAAAACATTTTAATACTTTAAAAAGGTAACCAAAAATACAATAATTCAACAACTTAAGCAAGTTCGCGGATGAAAATTATTTTGTACGACGAACGCAAAGGGCGAGATAAAAACAAGTTTATCTAAAGGTAAGTTATAATTTAAATTTCATTTATTTTATAAATATAATCCTATTTGTAACAACATGCCTTAAGCTAAAATCCATCATTACGTATGACTTTAAAACTGGCACAATTTTTAATTATGAAGGATATAATATTTAGTATAATACCTATTATGTATAAGAAAAAGTAAGTATAAAAATATAATACTCGGAAGTAAACTCTTCGTTATAATTTTTACAAACTGTCATCCCACTGGGATACTCTTTAAGATGAAATTTGATTCCTAAAATGCTTGTAACCACGCCCTATCCAATGCCGTCACTTTTTATTTCACCACAATTTAAAAAAAAAATGTAGGACAAAAAAATATATATTCTACTAACGCCATCTGTCGGTCAGTAAAGAAAACCTAATCAAAAAAATAATTAATTATATGAAGCAATCAATCATTTATTTAGTAAGTACTAAGTATGTGACTCAACGCCCATTTAAACATTTCATCATTTATACAAACAGATGGCGGTAGTGTACAATAAACTACAATAGAATACACTCAATACTAATATTATTCGGAATATTTTTATAACTGAAACGAGCTTTAAATCTAAGAACATTTGTCATAACGCAACATCCATTCAGCAAAAAAATTATCACCTAATTGAATGAAGGTAGTAACAAATATTTATGACACCTTCGCGTGCGGGTAGTTTGTTGGAGGTAGTTTTACAATTTGGAAGGTACAACGTCGCGCCACCACGCGGCTCGCTCCATGGCGCCAGGACTGTGGAACAACACCTTCTGCATGTTCTGGTACAGCTGAAATCGACCGTATTACCTCCAGTTAAGACTCAAATTAACATAAAATTAGGTGTTATAAATGTCACGATGCTATAATAGTAATATTCTAGCAACCAGATCGGATTAGATGTATTCACCGCGAACAAGAGATTGCTGAAAGATGTAAAAATACTCCGTATGAAATTTGTATTTACACTTGTATTCAAAAAATTTTTGAATATAGTCTGTACTTTTCATACTCTTCTGGCATTCTCTGGGTTTTTTTTTAATATGTATACTCCACAATCTTTTGAAAATATTGTTTTGATTCAAAAAAAACTACAACTTTTCAAACCAAATCGAGATAGTTGAAAAACAAAAGGAATCAAAAGTTATAGATTAGAAAGAATATAAATGAAACTTACGTTGCCATCGCTCTTCCCTAAGACCGAGTTGAGTACGAAGTCAGTGGGAGCCAGAGCGTCCACCACTCCCATAACTTCGCCCCTCAGATCCGCGCACAGCTCCAATATTGCAGCGCGAACCAAACGCGCCAAATCACTTCGACCCTCGGCGAACCCGCCCGAATACAACTCGACCAGATGCTTGTCCAGGGACCACAGACCAAACAAATTGAACAACAACTCCAACACCGGCCTCAAGCCCTCCTCCTTCTTGTCTATGGACTGTGCGCTAAACACCAACGCCAAGTACTCCGCGTACACTTTGCTCAGAACGTTCCACCTGTACACCTGCGACCTGTTCTTCGCTTGAAACTTTGTCAGGCCCTTGGATATTTCCGCTTCGTATTTCTCGTGGGTTTGCCGCAGTAGCCAACATATGAGCCACTGGTACGTTTTTATTATGACTGGAAACAAAAAAAAGTAAACATTTATACACAAATACTTATACAAAATTGTTATATCTTTTAGCATTGACTGGATGCTTTTAGTGGATTAGGTGTTTATATGTGGAGGTCTACTCAGTTATCACCAGAACTACTGTCCCAATTTCAATAATTTCAAAGGTGCAATGATTTCAGATAAAAATAGGTTACATATTCCTCCAAGCTCTAATATTGTACAAAGTTAATAGGAGTGAGAGACCGACGGCCCACTAATTAATGGTAGGTGACCTTTAACACAAGCAACGCCATAGGCGCTGCATTGATAAGGAATGGAGTAATGGGCCATGGCATCCCTGAAAAACAATAAATTGACTCACAATGCCTGGACTTCAATTGGTCGGTGGTGGTGCACTTGAAGGTGGTGGCGAGTATGGCTCGGTGGTCGTTGAGGAAGTGTACTGTGGCGAGAGGCGAGTCGACTGGCGCTCCGGCCAAAGCGGCCTCGTACTGTCGCAGCAGCCAGTTGCCGGCCTGCTGCGATAGAACGTTGTTGTCTCCCTCGTACGTAACCGTCGGCTCGTGGTTGCTCCTGATCGCGCCCAGGTTCGCGCACTGCCAACCGTAAACTAACTTATAGGCGCTACCGCTAACATGCACACGCGCAAGTCGTATACGTAGTGTAAGCAATGGCATACAGGTGTGTGGGTCGTGTAAACTACATACACATACTGGCGCGAGCTACGCGCACAAGTAAGACGTGTGCGGACTTCTTCGTGAGAATGATGAAGTAATTCAGAAGAGTAGCTTGCACATGTAGCCCACACAAGACAAACAAACAAGTAAGAGGGTTTTCACATTATCCTATTCGATATATGTGCTGGACACTAGGGAATTTAATATTTTTTCTAAGATAAAAATAAGCCTATATGTTAATCTCGGGTATTGCCGGTGGTCCACCTATTTTGTACACCTGGGTGGACCACGGGCACTAAAAATTGCCTGTGGTTCACCTTAGGTTGTACTATGGGCACTTTTTTATTGCCTGTGGTCCATCTATCATATTATAGCAGTTGCTTACTCGTTTGCGACTCGAGGTTTGTACCTACATTACTGGCTAGGTAATGTGCCAAATTTCATCTAAATCCGTTAAGCCTCAGAAAATTCATAAACGCACAGACAACCAGACAAAAAATGTAAACATTGTGACCCATGTAGATACCTTAAGGAAGCCGTGGCCACCGCACGCCTCGCGGCACTCCTGCACTGCGTCCAAGACACGCCACGACAGCAGCGGCTTACTGCCCGACACCATCGCGTGGATCTCCGACACGGCGCCGCTCTATATTCACACACAAACACTCATTCATATTAACCCTTCGTATGCCGGAAACGTGGATCCGCGTTAATAATTTTGCACCACTCGTGTGCCGGAACGCGGATCCGCGTTGCGCCTACTGTGACAAGTGGCACTTGAGATTACGTTACGGCATACAACGGTAATTCGGTTCGCTGGCGTTCGGCACGTGGGGTTAATACTAATTAAACGAAACATATGTCTAGAAGGAATACAACGCGGTAGCGATGGGTTATCAAAAGATTCAGGCCATTTTTTAGAATACAAAAGGTTACTAAGATGGTTTTTTAAGCACATACGCTTTAAAACAACTTCAGAGGATGTAGAAAATATAAGAAAACTTTCAGGGCTTCTTCTGTGATTGAGTGGCAACTGTGGCCAGACTGAGAGCGGAAGGCATTGTCCCTTGCCAGTACTCTCATGATAATAATGATGTTAGCCATACTCTTTAAAAATGAAATCAGTACTTTATCTTATACTCGTAGTTCCTCTGCTTGGGATTGATGACTCAATATTATATACTAGTTTTTTCCCGCGACTATGTCCGCGCCCCTCATTCTTAAGTGTTTCAACTTTTATTCAAACTTTACTGCTCACATATTTTTGTCAGATTTTATGTCGTAATGTCAGAACAGTACATTTTCTGGATAAAAGGTACGCTATATTCCCGACAATGTGCATGAAAAATATCATGATGTATTATAATACTAGTTTAGGAGACGATCACAAAAGGTGAGATTCTTGACAGAATTTTCCTCATCAAAGAATTTCCTGAGATAATGCAACAGTATAGATAGAGTTACTGAGATAACAGATAGCTTTGGAATAAAAGCATAAAATATACTTACCAAGTTATCAACTTTTACTCCCATATTGGACTTCTCGACCACACTGAGGTAGACTTTTGTGAAATTTTCTATATACAACCTAAACACCACCGCGGACGCCACGTACCCGAACAGACGCCATTGCTGAGGAATTACATACATATTATTATTCATTGTAGACCACAGATCTTCGGAAATGCGCGCGACCCCGCTAGAGATATGGCACCGCTAAAGAATAGAGTGTGCCACGGAATTGTCTAGCTCGACAATTCAATCACGTGTTTCGTCGCGAACAACATTATGCTATTGGTCCGGCAGTTGTGTGCGTGTAAGTGGGTACGCCGGGTCGGTTATTATTGTCATTGTGTGCTATTTGTACGCGAGTGTGCGTAATTTTAGTAACACGGTTGTTTGTTCAAATCTTCCAATATGCCATATCTCTAGCAGGGCGCCCGGCCGATCGCATTTCCTAAGATCTATATGTTGTAGACCTTAAGCGTAAACTGTTAAGGTATATACTCACGTGCAACTCGTAGTCGAGCAGAGGTATTTCGTTATTTTTCGCACCGAATTGTTTCCTAGTGGCCGCGTATCTGATAGCTATGGCGACCGCGCTCGATATGGAGTGACAACTTTCCTGCATTATACCTATGCGAGCTGTAATAGTAACAAATTTTTCTCTTTATAAACCCCATCTGTATGTTGTTAGAGGAATATTAATAGAATATTGTTGATAATAACAATTATTATTAATATTGTTAGAAGAGGTACAACACCAGAAAAAAAAATTCAAGTTTTAAAAATTATAAAGATTAAAAAAACCACAAATAGTATTTATAAATAAATGATAACAAAATAAAATTACTTTATTAAAACATTACAAGAATTATATTAATTATGCTTAAGTAATATGTTTTTTTTTTTTTTAATATTACTTAAACAGGCTTAACCTGTCGCCAAATGTGGTGTGTGTCGCCAAGAAATAACATAGTTTACTAGATAGTGCTCGCGACTTCGTAAACGTTGAAAAATAAAAAAAAAGTAGCCTATCCTGTGTCCTGTACGTCTAAATGTTTATCTACCAACTTTCACGAAAATAAGTTCATTCGTTTAAGAGTTATGGAGGAACATACATACATATAGAAAAAAATTCTAAAAATCGTCAATTTATTTTCAGTATCATGTATAGAGCCTATAAACACGTTATCTCTGAAAACAAAGTAACTTACTCCATGACCAACCCTTACAGATTTATTATTAGTATTGATACAAACGAAATCACCAATAGTAAGCCATGCTTTTTAAATTTAATATTACCTAATAGGCTTAAACCTTTAGACGTGTGTTGCCATATCAAAGACTAATCAAAGAAATAATTTACCTAAACAGGCCTAAACCAAAATGTCGCCAAATGTGATGTGTGTCGTCAAGGAATAATAGTTTATAAGCTATATATTTAATGGCCGTATTTACCTGCAGATAAACTCTCCAATGCTGCGCCTAATATTCTGGAAGGTTCCGAGAAGGAACTCTCGTAAACTCCGTCTTCTGTTACATCTCCGTTCCTATTGAGGAGATTCTCACGCGGTATTCGATATTGATCAAACATTATAAATCTGTAACAAATCAAATTATAACATTTACAACTGTTATTTTAGAAATCATTTGTGTGATGCTTTGGGATGTTGAGCATTGGCAAAGACAATAATGACGGATTGTTTACGTTATTGACAATTTCTAAAAAGTATAGGCCATATACTTTAGCAGGATATATGAAGCATAAATTTTTCTTTCGAATTTAAAGGACAAATTAGGACTTTTAATGATTTCGTTAAAAGCGAATTATGCTCAACATTTAAAGAAAAGACAAAATCAAACTAAAAACACCACGAAATGAAACCAAAATTATATTGATGTAAAGTACTTTATTAAAAAACTAAAATGGACAATCTTTTAAAATCGGTAATCTTAAAAAAGCGCTTCAAAATAAACACATAATATTGTATTGTATTTGTATTACTAAGATACTATTAAAATTATTATTTAATTTAATCATTATATTAAATGTTGACTCATAGTGTTACTTATCACTAAACTTGATTACTCAGTTTTATGACTAATAATAAGTATCAAAAATATTGAATGTAATCGTATAAAAGGAAATTCAATACAATGCCCAAATTACGTAATGGCGATAAAATGGAAAAGCCGGTTATTGTTGGCAAGCGATTGGAGTCGATGGAAAAATGACTTGCGATGCAGTATAAATTCATAAAATGCTAAAACTAACAATAGCATACATGATAAATCAAATATTTATGACTTTTTTGCGATAAAAATTTCTTATAGTACATAAACATACTTAGAAGTCATCGGTGTTTAAAGTACAGTTATTACCTACACCTTCGTTTATTGGTGAATTGCTTACGTTATAAAAAAACCTATGTTATAAAAAAAAAAAACAAATTTCAGCTTTTTAAACTTAGTAGCTTTTAGCTTTTTAAAGAAATGTATCTTGCTTATTTAAATTTTATTAAAATGTTATTATGTAGAATAAATGGCTTATTATTACTATTATTTATAATATATATTATAGCCACGTCTTTGTTGGGCCTAATGGCCTCTGTAAACCTTGTTTCACAACCAAACACATATTATAGTTTTACTACCTGGCCTAATTTATGAGTTAGACTTACAATTTAGCTAGACATATTACTCAGGGTATGAGTAAAAATGTGTCATATGGGATCAGAGGTATGTTATACCGTAAAGATAAGGTTATCAAGCAATAAGCGGACACTATGTCCAATTCGTAATCGTCCTTCATTTATCAGTCGCGCGGCATTATTTATCATCTTTGACGTACCTACGTCACTCAGAAACGTCTTCAATATCTAGTCATAAATCCTAATAGTCCGTTGGCCCTACGGTCTGTAAACTAGACCTTGCTTATGTTTTCGGGGTCGAGAAATCCGAAAATCGTGATCGTGTTTTTTTCCGCTCTTTCGAATGGCGCAAACCGCGTTTTGAAATTCGCAATAGTTTTCGAGATATTAGTGAAAAACAAATTTTGGGTGCAATTTTTCCCAATTTTGGGCCAGTTTGATGCGGATTTCGAGAGAGCGATCACGATTTTCGGATTTCTCGACCCCGAAAACATAAAGTAAGCCCTCAAGCAGAATCCTAATTGATTAAGTCAAGGTGTACAAACGAAATCGGTTTATAATTGATTATAAACCGATTTCGTTTATAGTCCGTTGGCGTAAATTTCGTAACTATCTATAATTTGGTCCAATATATAAGAGATAGGATATATTATATCGACTATTATTTTTTTGCGAGTTAATTGTTTTTAACAAAGAATTGTAAGTACCTACTATAAGATTCTAACATATGGCGACACTTGAAAAATAGGAAGGCGCCGTGTTTCGACTTCAAAAATTTCCTTGATGCTACAATTTATTTGACATCATCATTGACTACTTCTTTATAAATATTATAAATGTGATAGTTTGAGATTAATATAATATAGATAAATCACGTCCTCGACACTTAGGATATTCTTAGGACACAAAAAGAATCCTAAAAACTTAAGGTCAGGTGGTACTTTTACCGTATAGGAAATAAAGCTACTTACCCATTATCAATGCCGTGGACTCCAATTTTCTCTCCCATGTCGCCTACGATGAGTCCAGGATATGTATCCAGGGTGTCGGGATCCCTTATGGGCACCACAAAACCATGAAGACCATGATTGGTGCCGTCCGGTGTGATTAGTTGAGCGAACAGTAACGTATGAGTGCATGTTCTACCTTTTAACAAAGGGAGAGATAAAAATTACTGTATAAAATCACGCTTTTTGGAAGTTGGATTTTGTAAAGCAATAAATCCCTTACAAATAATGCAATAAAGGCAACAAAATAAGTTCCCGAGTACAAAAAATAACAAAATAAAAAAATTTTAAGACTATTATCAATACTAATAATAAATCTGTAAGGGTTGGTCGTGGAGTAAGTTACTTTGTTTTCAGAGATATCGTGTTTATAGGCTCTATACATGATACTGAAACTAAATTGACCATTTCTAGAATTTTTTTTCTGCATGTACGTATGTATGTATGTAAGTATATATGTTCCTCCACAACTCTTGCTCATGACGTTTTTAGAACAAGTTTTTAATATTTCTACTCCACACGTTAAATCGAAAACAATTATTGATCACAACTGCAAATTAATTCTCTAACTTAACAATAATAATATTTTAAAGAGAACAGATTTGTATTTTTGTTTGTAATGCATAAACTCAAAACTACTGGACCGATTTTAAAACCTATAGAAAGCAACATTATCGGCGATATTATATAAAAGTTGCAACAGCTAATCGTTCATAGTTTCAGTCTTCACACTGACTGAAATGTAGAATCACCTGATAGTTATATATGGCTGTAATATTGTAATATTCTTCAATAAATGTATAAAAAAATCTATAAAATTATCCGACCCAAGGTTGTAAGTACATATCCTATCCTGTATACAACATATTGATAAGCATATAAGTATCAGTGCAAACACCACAAAATGTTATCTATGTGGCGAAAAACTAGCGTTACGTATGGCATACTTATATCACATCACATTTTTAGTAATGAAATACGATTTGAATTCGTTTAAATGTTATCACATAATTTGAAGGTCACGAAGGTCATACATATCACATAATTGAACACATACATTTATCTGTGTAACGATTTATTTGTCGGTGAGTTGCACTCGGGATAAACCACTTTAAAAGGAAAACCGACCAATAAATAAATAAATAAATAAATAAATATCTTCACACATTCCACACAGCACCATCTAGTTCCAAAGTAAGCAAGTAATGCTTGTGTTATGGATACCAGACAGTTGATATAATACATAGATTACTTTTTTTGTAAATACATACATATTATACATAAAAAACATCCATGACTCAGGTATAAAGGTAAAATGTTAACACATAAAACATTTGCCCCTAGCGGGATTCGAACCCCTAGCGTTTGGTTAACAGCTAGGGTTACTAGCCACTAGACCAAACGTGTCGTCAAATGCAATGTAATGCATGTTTACACAAAAGATCGTTTTAGAGTTGTAGGTGCCACAAATACTTACTTAGACAAAAACGAATCGCTATATCATGTGTTGCTAAGCACAAAATTCAAGAACATTAAGACCGATTCGGCGATTGTTTGTTTGACTATTTATAAGAATCAACATTGGACTATTTATAAGGATACGCGGACAAATTTCCTGCCAGTTTTTAGTCCGCGTTAAAAAAATGTAGTATTTGTATAACATTCTCCTCAATTTGTGGTATTATGAGCTAAAACCGTCTAGTGTGTTGGTGGATTAGGACAAAACAAATCAAATCACGTAGAATCCGTCTTAAAAGTTGTCGCCATTCACCAAGGTGTTAAACGTGCAAAAAAATTAAGTGTGCAAATTTTAACAATGAATTTTAATTTTGAACTTTACTCTAATCCTAATCATCAATACTAATAATAAATCTGTGAGTGTAGGTATTGTATGTATGTATATTCCGCCATAACTCTTAAAGGAATTAATTGATTTTCATGAAACTTGGTAGATAAACATTTAGACGTACTATCGCGGTCAATGGAGCAGACCCACTTTTCATACAAATTTGTCTAACGTTGAATTGAGGTTGTCATAGAAACGTAACAAAGATAAATACAAAATGTGCACACGAAATTGTTCCTTACGGTGGGACTGCTCCCTTGACCGCGATAGTACATGATTTAATCTGAGGTACAGGGCACAGGATAGGCTACTTTTTTTCTTTTTCAACGCGCACGAAGTCGCGGGCGCCAGTTAGTAATATTATAAATGCGAAAGTTTGTACGGTTTGGATGTCTGTTGCTCAATCACGCAAAAACGGATTTAGGTGAATTTTGACTCACAGAGTTCAGAGTTTATTACCTACCTGGAGTAACCTTAAGGATATATTTTATTCTAGAAAAAATGTTAGGTTCCTGTGGAATTTTCAAAAAACGAACTGCAACATGTAAGAAGTCGCGGGCACAACTAGTTTATTAATATTTTTTTTACACTTCGGGTTTCCCTACACTGCACACCATCATATTTTTTGAACATCGAATATTTTTTGATTGACAATCTGTATGTATCCAGTTGTTGTTTTCATATTGATTTTAATATGAAATTTAAAATATTCACTGGTATCCTTTACCCAAGACAGAAAAGTGTCTTAAAGTTTGCGCAGCGCCTTATTGAAATTTTAAAAGAACAACTACCTATTTATTTTATTTGACGAAATATAAAAAAAAATTAACAAAATTGTATGGATAAAGAGGATGTATATAAATATCAATTTTATCGATTTAGCCTTCTCGGACTCATTGTGTATGTAATTGCAACCATACTTTCAAATCCATATTTCAAGTAATTTGCATAAGGATACAAATTTCAAATAATATGCATTTAATTACACATTTTTTACGATGTATAGTAAAAACAATCCGGTAATAAATAATGTTTAAAAACATTAAAACTTGTTAAAATAAAGATTTTCATTATAAAAAATAATAATGTTGCCAGTACATCAAACAAGGGTCGACAAAGATCAATATTTTAAATCTTTTAAATGACAATGTATTGTACACTTTGACGAGAATTTTTCTACCTCTACTAATATTATAAATACGAATGTTTGTGAAAATGAATGTGTGGACGTCTGTTACTCTTTCACGCAAAAATGACTCGACCGATTTGGATGAAATTTGACACACAGATAGTTTATAACATGGATTAACATAATATAGAATACTTTTTAGCTTTTTACCCTGGAAAAACGTCTAAAAATAAAAATAACGCCTCCGTCGTCACAGGGATAAAGATATCAAAATATTTTCTTAGGTGTTAATTTTTTATTTTTCAACGCGGACGAACTCGCGGACACCAGCTAGTAATAAATAATTTTTAAACAAAGCTGCAGAGGTGAAAAAAAATAATGTAAAAGGACAACTAGAACATAAATTTAAAAAAAAATTGAATAAAATTTCTTTTTTTTTTTTGGATGTTCATACCTTTGACTAGGTACTATCGTTTAACACATTTCACCTAACAAGTCTACCGGGCACCCTATTTTTTTTTTTAAAAAGGCACTCCTTTCTAAAAAAGATTAATTGTTAGGACTACCTAAAAAATAATAATAATAATATAGTGTTTTACCTAGATTTCCAACCCAACATTTGGCTGCCTCGAAGTCTGGTGTGTGGACGACGAACTGTTTGTGCTTGGGATCGTATGTGGCCGTTGTACGCATCAAACGCGCGTCAGAACCGTGAGCCATTTCAGTCAATGAAAAACTTGCTAGTATCTGTAATCAAACATCCATACTAATATTATAATTGCGAAAGTTTGTATGGATATATGGATGTTTGGTTACTCTATCACGCAAAAACACTACTGAATCGATCACCGTGAAATTTTGCGTACACGTTGTCTGGGACACCAGAAATGACTTCATCGTTCAACGCGGACGAAGTCGCGGGCACCAGCTAATTATGGAATATTTTTTTTATTATTAATTTTTTCGACACAAACAGAAATAAAAACAAAAATTTAGTAAAAAAAAGACATAAAAAATTAACACATATTTCACAAGCGTGTTATAAGAGAGAACAGAAACCAAAACATCAAGACAAAAAAAGAACAAAAATATTACAACAAAAATTAAAATGTAAGAAAAAATAAAAATAAATACAATCAATCTATATAATAGAAAAACAACAATAAAATAAAATAAATAAATTGACTAGATAGATAGTAAGTACAGAATCCGAAGATGGGTACATCCTTTTTTTAATAAAAAAAAAACATGTAGTCATTGGAAATTATCACACGATTGTGTGAAGAATTTTTTAAAATTATATAAGTAAAAAAAAACGTCTATCTACTTTGCAACATTAAGGGCCTCTTTCACAAACTACATGTAAAGTGTTGATTAGTTACTTTTAGAAATCATTTTCTGTTATATTGAATTATACACTCGGTTTACTGCATCATTCGATAGCCGATTTTTTATTATTATTTTCTATTTAATGTTTGGGACGTTTACCGTACAAACAAAGGTATATCAGCTCCATTATCCCCGGTTACCGGTGATTTTAAATAACAGTTTGGCCTACTTGATGTTTGTGAAAGAGGCGCTAATTGTCCACAGACTGATTATTCAATGTTATCCATCTTTTTTTTTCTTATTAATAATAAGTTTGCTCTTGGCCAGCATATAGTTGTGCAAGAAAGATGAGGCTGATAATGAAGCGAGCTAACTCAGAAAAATGCCTACTTTAAAATTCATTTACTTTAAAACTTTTAAATTCAATCCAACTTGAAAAAGATTTGGGTTAGTTTATATGAGCTCAGAAACACAGACGCCGGAAGGGAGTTATAAAAGAGTTTTTAAAACATAAGGTTCGTAAAAGAGGAATTTTGAAAAGATGAAGATGTTAACTTGCCATAAATAAACATAACACATTCCACACACCACCACATCTATTTCCACAGTAAGCAACTAATGCTTGTATTGTGGATACTAGACAGTTGATATACTACAGTGATTACTTTTTTTTGTAAATATATACTTACATATAATAAATACAAAACATCCATGACTCAGGTGCAAAGGTAAAATGTTAACACAAACATTTGACCCTACTGGGATTCGAACCCGTGACCGTTTGGTTAACAGCTAGGGTTACTATACTAGCCACTAGACCAAACGTGTCTTCTACGATGTCTGAATGTCCAGTGGAAGAAAAGAGAAGGCCTTATGAGCTCGTGCAACTCCTGAACACGCTTTCCGAAGTACATCTTTTTGAAGACACAAAGACACACACACACACACACATTAAAAAGTATCTGCAACATTTAATTAAACATACCTCTCTATTCTTTATAGTGGCCTCATAAAATTTCAGATGTCTCTCAGTTCCAAGCGAGAGAAGTGCATTTGAAAATAAATATATTCCAATTGCCATTTTCACAGATAGACTTGGATTCAGAGATTGCACAGCCTCATTTATTGTCATTATTGTTCTAGTCTAAAAAAAAATTATTTTATATATAAAGATTAGTAAAATTAAAATATAAAGATGTTATATTTATAACACAAATCATATTATTATACTACAAAACTAGAGCGAGCATTCTTTCAATGTCACTATACTACAATGAAAACCTCTTAAGTGTGACAAATACAGAAAAAATAATAGTTTAAAAAAAGTTAATTCAGAGCAAAAACTTCAAAGGTACTTATTTAATTTAATCTGGTATATGAATTTATTCGAAGTAAATTAGTAGATTTATATATACACATGGATATATTTTCTGTGTGGATTTATTTTATTATATTAAACCACTTCGTCCATGTAATTTCATAAAATATAGCTTATGTTACTCGCTGATAATGTAGCTTTCTATAGGTTAAAGAATTTTTAAAATCTATCCAGTAGTTTTTGAGTTTATGTTGAGTTTATTCAATACAAACATACAAATCTTCTCTCTCTTTATAATATTAGTATAGATATAAGAATACTAAATTATAAAAATGTTTTTACCGCATGGGCCTGAATCAGTTTAAATCAAAATATATATGTATCAAATATTTAAATTTTGAATTAATATTAAGAAAAACCTTACCCTCTTACTGTAGCTAGCTTTAAACATTTCTTCTGGGATAAATTTGTATTCATTGATTCTTTTTAATTGGAGTTGAGTAATTCGTTTCTGCTCTTCCTCTCGAGGTGTTACCAAGCTGTGAGCAAATAACGGATCCCTTTCCAATGTATGCCATATTTTGTACTAAAAATAAATAAAAAATATTACATAACAAATGTGACAATATTTTTTATAAAATACTGTAATTTTAAAATCTATTGATCTTTTTACACTGAAATTTAAATAAAAATTTAATCTTTATTATTCTACTAAAACTTAAAATACACAACATTAAAGTTAAACGTTTCCTATAGTAACAGAGTTAAATGCGAAATTAATCTAATTAAGCTCTATATACTTAATTAGATTAATAAATTTATTAGTACTTAATTATATCTAATTACAGTGCCGGATTAGCTATGTAGCAAAAGTAGCAATTGCTACGGGCTATATTGCTAAATTTTCAATATTTTGAAATGAACATTTTAGAAAATATTGTTCAAATGTCATTCTTTTATGTACTGTAAAATGATCCTACTTTGCTCCAAAAAAAGGGAATTATGAATATTGTTCACACTATTAATTATAAAATAATTTAAAGAATAATATGTTATCTAACATATTTTTAAAGTTAAATCAACGTAATGAAGTTGCACCGATTTGTACATATTAAGCGATAAAACATTTAAAAGAATTGGAGCATAATTAACTAACTATAGAAGCAAACATATTATAAAACAAAGTCCTCAACCGTGTCTGTCTATCTGTCTGTTTGCGATAAACTCAAAAACTACTGCACCGATTTTCATGCTGTTCTCACCAATGGATAGAGTGGTTCTCGAGGAAGGTTTAAGTATATAATTTACAAAGTTACGCGGGCGAAGTCGCGTGCAACAGCTAGTTAAGTTAGTTAGTTAAGTAGCCTATCCTGTGTCCTGTACGTCTAAATGTTTATCTACCAAGTTTCATAAAAAATCAGTTAATTCGTTTAAGAATTATGGAGAAACATACACACATACAATACTTACAGATTTATTATTAGTATTGATAATAGATATAAATTACCTTCAATTTCAGCAATTTAATATCTCCTTCTAAGGCCAATTTGAGTCGTT
Organism: Synanthedon formicaeformis; assembly: GCA_945859745.1. Classification (NCBI taxonomy): domain Eukaryota; kingdom Metazoa; phylum Arthropoda; class Insecta; order Lepidoptera; family Sesiidae; genus Synanthedon; species Synanthedon formicaeformis. The sequence continues at coordinate 1,555,953 of OX243956.1, read as the reverse complement.
TCCAATCAAATGTGGCTGTAACTCTGAAGGGATTCAGAGGCCCATCCGGCAAGTCTGGTATAAATTGTAAGTCATCCATGGGTCCTTATTGTGTCACACACGTAACCTACAAACGAAACAGTGATTGAACCGGTCGATATAAATAAAATGATGACTAAACCACTAATTCAAATTCACACTTCAATCAAATTACTTCATAGACGAATACATTCATAATTTTTTTTAATGGAACTATCGAAGCAGAAACCGATATTGAGTAAAACCTCACCTTGGAACTGTGTGAGAGCAATTTAAACAGTAATAAATAATAAGGTTACTAGTTTTTTTGTGATTTCTAACAATTTATGTCAATTACAAGGAGATTCAGTGAACTAAAAAGTCGGCAAATGCGGCACACGCCCCACAGCTAAAATAGGCAACCCGCCGGACAGGCGAGAATTTTATTGAAACTTTTGACAGCTGTCATAATATCTAGTAGGCAAATAGAAGTGTTACCAGAACTAAATTATAATTTTCTCGAAATGTTAGCCGAATTTAGAATTATTAACTTTTAAGAATTTATTTTTATTAACTTTATAAATTTAGACTATATATTCAAAATTAAGAATTTATTTTTATTAACTTATCGCTTCAATGAGAAAAGCGAACTTATTCAGAAATAGATCTTGTGAAATTTCAATTGTCAAATGTTATTGAGGTACACATTAACCAAAATTAAGCAAGAGTCAATTTCCTTACTCAATGACTCATAGAATTATTACTCTATACAATGACCTATGTCTCAATGAATTATGAAATCGGGTAATTGTCATAATTTTCAATATTTTTTTATTTAAACACTCGGATAGTCACAATACAATATTTTATTTTTTTTAAGTGAAAACTTCTTTAGGCGCGTTGGGAATTTTTGAGATGGGAAAAAATCATTGTACGTGTAACCGACACCTCTGTATATTTTCAGATATTACGCCATCTACACTACTCGTATACCACTGAAACTAGAATATCTTACGTAATAAAACATTCTTGCAAGAACTAATTGAATTGAAATAATACATCAATGCCAACAGAGATGACGCTATTAATTTAAAAAGAACAATTTTTGAGATGGGAATAAATAATTGAACTCGTGACCTGTTACCGTAACCGATACCTCTGTATATATAAGTATGTATACTTCCCGACGTATCAAAAAATACATACGTAATTGTTCAAGTTTCACTTCTGTCGGCCCTCCCGGAGTGCCACTGTTTTTTTGAGTAACTCAAATGATCTTTAATTAATATAATATAATAGTTGAATAAATAAATAATGGCCTATACTATGGTCTAAATTAACCGAAGAATGTATGTTCTTCGTAAGTATTATAAGTAATCATTATAAGTATTATGTAATCGACTGATCAAATTTCATTCGTTCAAGTCAATAAATTATTTTGGTAACGGAATGGCTAAAAGTCACGTACATGTGTTGGTAAAACCACAAACTGGTTTCTGGTTACCTATTGATAATTTAAAATGAAATTATTGGTCATTATTGATTATCGAAAATTGAAAAGCTATTTGAATTTTAAAAATGAAAAAAGCCATAAAATGCCTATAAAAATTGAATATACATCAAAGAATATAACTATTGTCTAGCGAGTCAACATTGATTATTCTTCACGTTCTGAAGTTTCCCCGTTTCCCGTGTAAAATCAAATAATGAGCATGACAACACCAAATGTTTCAATCTTCTTGATGCACTGTATTTTAATTTAATTATTTTAATGTTAGACAATTTTCAAAAATTGTCTTTAATTGTTAAATTATTACACCACAATATTTCATTTGTCTTAAAAACACAGTAACAATACTTTTTATATTAACTTATGTGATAATAATATTAGATCTATAATAAGGTATCCCAAGTGCTGCCATCTACCCTAATAAGCTTAAACTGCCATGGCAATTGCAGTTTCTACAATAGAGAATTGTAAGATTTGGAATCTTAATGACATAGATCATCAACAGATGGAGCCACTTGTAGGGAAGTAATTAATGAATCGCGTGACAGAGACGGCTTGATATAACTTAAATGAAATAGACTGAGATGCAACATACCACCACTACAATCGTAAAGTACTACTACATTCAAAGCTCAGTTGTACTTACGGTACAGTAAACAAGAAAAGAGAAGTTGTAAAACAACAACTGTTCGCTGCTTTTCTATCAGATGTAAAATGGACCGGCGGTTGTGTCGTTGCGCGCTTGCGGGCTCCGCGTGTTATTTGTAATATCGATGTTTATCGTTTTAAAAAATTAAAGTGTATACGAATATTGTTTATACGATTAAACGACTCCTTCAATGTTAGTTTACCGAAGCAGATTGTGTTCAGTGTATGTGATTTTTATATGACGTTTGCGCTCACTTTACTTGCAGTGATTTCGCTGATAGCTCATTCACCGGTGGGTGCGCGCGTGATAAACTACGTGTTCGATTTTTTTTTAGAAAAAAGGGCTAAATTATATAGTTACAGTGTGGGTGTTTTACAGTACCACGATGCTGTGTACTGTGACATAGTGAACGTTGAATGACCCTGACCTCTGACAATCATGTCTGGGCGATCGGATTGCAGGAAATTCGCACCTAACATCTTCAATAAAAGCAAATGCACCAATTGCTTCCGACAGAAGGAAGAGCATAGTGCAGAAGCCTTGGAATCGAATCGGGTAAGTCCTAACCGAAATCGTACCACTCAAATATCTTACCTGTGCGCTTATTTTTAGCCGGTAACACGAGTGACTAATGTTTCTACGTACACCTTTAAGTGGTATTCAATAAAACAGTGTTTTACCAAAATGTATAAGTATAAATTTACCACATTAGAAATTATCTTACATACTTTCAAATGCCTAACTACGTCACATCGTCGGTTTCTAATCAACACAAAATATTTGCGTGTAGGTGTTTTCGTTGCATGTGTGCGTGGGCTTGACCATTCTTCAAGTATCTACAGGTGTTGATACAACGGACATCATTGAATTATTATTTTTATAGTTTTGTAGATTTATAATTAAACAGCCTATGAATATGAAACCTATAAGTAATATGAAGTTATTCCTGATTAATAACTTTGGAAGACTTAAATCTACTCAGGGTATTTACTCAGGTAACTAAGTAGTGTTACCTGCACTAAGTTCCTACTAGGAATTTCCTACGTAAGCCAATGATTGATAAAATCGGTCCCATAATCAAATTGTCTTTTTAATTTGAATTAGTTATTATAAATAGAAATTCAAAACTTAACTACTACAGTATTATTCAAAATACTAGCTGGCGCCCGCGACTTCTTCCGCGTTGAAAAAGAAAAAAGTAGCCTATCCTGTGTCCTGTACGTCTAAATGTTTATCTACGAAGTTTCATGAAAATCAGTTAATTCGTTTAAGAGTTTTGGAGAAACATACATACATACATATGTACAATACCTACACTCACACTTACTCTCCTACACCTTCCTATTATTAGTATTGATTAACCATTAAAAATTATTTTTGTTCAAAATTCAAAAATACTTTTTATACTTATATAACTTTTTAAATATAAAAAAAGTTATATAAAAAGTTTCTCTGCCAGCCAAATTCGATAAATTCGACACGCATAAGAGTAAGTAGGTAGGTAGGTACCTACTTGTTCTAAGGACAAAACAAAATCTGTAAAAATCTGCAGTCGTAACTAGTAAAATATAAAATGTGAAATAAAATAAAAACCCTTATTGAAACAAGAACACTAAAGGATTTGTTTATTTCTTCGCGTAATGAGAAAGGCAAAATTAATTAAGTGGATACCTAGACCTAGTCTCAAGAACGAATCAGTGGAACGAATGAAAACAAATCAAATCAATCATTCCGAAGCTAGTTTAAATTAAATACGCGATAAAACCAACACTACAATACTTAGGTACCAAAAATATTTAGTATAATTTCACCTTAGTTATGCAAACATTAGCAATAGATAATTTTTAGATGTTTTATTTTATAATATAGTATTTAGTACATCATTGGTTATTTTTGTCTATTTAAGGCAGTTTCATAGGCATTTCCCCTTTAAATGTAGATTTGTTCTCTTTAAGTGGCATTTTATGTATTAAGGCTTATGCTGCGTGGTGATTAAAACTTTTAGCTCTTGATTACGAGTATATTTTATAATCACTATAACTCGTTATTATAATTTAATCTTACCTATAATTTAAAGTTTTCCAAATTTTCTTAGCGTTTCGTCTCGTCTCGTCTTAGGTGCCCACGACTTAGTCCGCGTTGAAAAAGAAAAAAAGTAGCCTATCCTGTGTCCTATACGTCTAAGAGTTATGGAGGAAAATACGTATATGTATACACATACATAGGTATATACAGAAAAAATTCTAAAAATGGTCAATTTAGTTTCAGTATCATGTATAGAGCCTATAAACACGATATCTCTGAAAACAAAGAAACTTACTCCATGACCAACCCTTACAGATTTATTATTAGTATTGATGATTACTGTTATTTGTATTTTGTTGCTGGTTACAAACATATAAACAGGCGTTTTTAAATATTATGTCGCATGTCTGTTCACAGTTAGAAATAACTAGTTATTTACTCAAGAATCAAGACAGGCTGACTGTCCGAAACACAACAGCTCACATACTGTTATTTCACGGAGGTCTTCAGAAAAGGGTGTCTACTACTGTCAGACAGGCTGCCCAAATGTCTAAACTTGCTAGATCCAAACCAGACTCAAATTTTAAACGTTGACTTTGCCGGCAATAGAACCCGGGTCCTATGAGACAAAGCATTAAGGCAATCACCCTCAACCCAACGGACTCGTCATTCTAGTGCACTGCGATTAGAATATAAGGTTTCAAATAGAATTGTAGAATGTGACCTTTTATGATACACAAAAGCACACGTGCTGTTATTACCCAGTGGTATCATGTAAGATGGTGGTTATACCTAATTTGATCCTCGATCCGATCAGATTCACCTCCTCTGAATCACACGCAGACTTTTAATAGAGCGTGTGCTCTACAGCGCAGATGTTTTTTAAAAAAGTCGCCAACGAGATACTTGCATTTGTCGATAAACATATAGGATTCCGTGTAAGACCTGTTCCGTCGCGTTGCCATAGAGAGGAGCAATAGAAATGTCAACCGAGCAATGCATCCTGTTCGGAACAACGGGACCGCGGGAGACCAACTTCACCTGTGCACACACGTTGTTTGTGGCTAATTGGTTGAAGTTCACTAATAAAAATGTATAGAAAAACATTCGAATCATCAGGTCTTTTCAATAACGAATTGGAATTTTTAAATAACTATGTTTTGTCTGTGTCGATTTTACTAGAGTAAAATCAAGTTCATTCATTGAATTCTACTACTCAACCTACTCGTAGGTATAGGTAATATGGCACTACCATCGAAATACTACAATGGAATTTGCGTCACAAATGCCAAAGCAGCACATAAAAAGAACGCCTTTGACAGAATCATGGCGGACTCTTGCCTTCACGCGTCAATGGTAAAATTTAGTAACGATCAACTTCTACTATTTCATTTTAAACTCTAATGGGTTGACGTAAAGTCACATTTTCTTTAAATTACGTACTTATTATTATGTTTGTTTTGTTTTAAATGACAGTTCATGCTCTACGCATATGTCACTTTTAAATGTTCCCAAAAATTCGTAGTGTTTTGTATGGCACGCGGGTTCCATGTTGTAGTAGTTTGATGGGCACTACCTAAATTTTTTCATCTAAATCCGAAAAACGTCACTTGATTTATTTGTACATAAAACTGTAAAATATCAAGATTGATTGAAATATCTTCCTTACCTGTACACTTATGTACATGATTAAAATATCATAAAGTACCTAGTATCAAAATTATATATTTTTCTTCAGATGATATAAACGTCACTTGATTTATTTGTACATAAAACTGAAAAACTACAAATCCTTGATTGAAATATCTACAAGAATCTGAGAGGTAACTTGGAAGTAACAATGAATACATTCATTAAGTAATAAATTTATACATTTACAACACTGGATTGTTTGTTAAGCGCCTCTTTCACAAACGTCAATTAGGCCAAACTGCCATTTAAAGTCACCGGTAACCGGGGATAATGGAGCTGATATACCTTTGTTTGTACGGTAAACGTCCCAAACATTAAATAGAAAATAATTAAAAAAAAATTAGCTATCGAATGATGCATAATTCAATATAACAGAAAATGATTTCTAAAAGTAACTAATTAATCAACACTTTATATGTAGTTTGTGAAAGAGGCCCTGAGTGACTTAACTAACACATGCACAATAGGTATTTACGCGAGAAAACCATGAAATTAAAAATAAACAAAGGCCACCGCTTACTTATGCATTTACACGAAAAGAAAGTGTCATGAGTATTACTTATTGTGTGGGGTAAAATAAACATATTAACAATCGAGGTCATTTTTACGCACACGTACTTATGATTCATATGGCTTGTTTATTTAACATTAAAATAATACTTTACACGTTAAAAACTGTGTGTATGTATGTGTGCAATTCGCTTTAAATAAACACAAACCATATGTTGTATGTCCGCATTCGATTTAAGTTAATCACACTTGTGGGTAAGTACTTTCTTAATTAACTTTATTTGTTTACTAGCTGGCGCCCGCGACTTCGTCCGCGTTGAAAAAAAAAGTAGCCTATCCTGTGTCCCGTACGTCTAAATTTTTATCTACCAAGTTTCATGAAAATCAGTTGATTCGTTTAAGTTATGGAGGAACATACATACATACAGAAAAAAATTGTAAAAATGGTCAATTTAGTTCCAGTATCATGTATAGAGCATATAAACACGATATCTCTGAAAACAAAGTAACTTACTCCATGACCAACTCTTACAGATTTATTATTAGTATTGATGATTGATAAATTATTAAAAAATCATATTTATTTTTATTTATTTACAATAACATATATATTTTAGTTAATTGGTTATGAAAACACACACTAGGCATGCAAGCCTGTATTGTGTGCTTCATGAATTATAATTTACTTTTTGATATTTAAAATAAATATCAAAAAATAAAATAAAAATATTAATTTTAATTATAAAAAAATATTAATTAATAAATATACACTGAATTAATAATAAACAGGTACATATTAAAGTAAATGACACAAAAAATTTAGAATATAAAATGAGGCTATCGATATATCGATATAAATGTATAGATACTTTGGTAGACTCATATGGGGGCTAATTTTATTTTATTTTAATTCCAAACATTTATTAAAGCCAGTTGTTTAATAGTGTGGCTACCGTCGCCTATGATCACAGCAACAACAGTGGGATCTAATCTCTCTAATAGGGTATATTAGATGTCTACCATAATATGGACAAGGTTAAGAGGTTAAGACAAAGAGGACAAGGTTTTCACTAACTGAAAAAGCGGTAAACGAGGAAGGTTTGTCTATCATATGTTTTGCAAAAAAAAATGCGAAACTGTCTGTTTATTTATCCGCTAACTTGTATTGAACCACCCAACGTATTTTGATACGGTTTTCAATCAACGGAAAGAGCGAAAAAAAAAAGAGTAAAATTTCTGTATAAATTTTCAGAAAAAAAAAATTACATCCATGCAAAGTCTGGGGTGTGTCGCTAGTTTATTATATAAAGCAGGGACGGGCACAAGAATTCTTTTCACCTTCAATGGATAATCAAATTTTTCAGTAAAACGGATAATAACTATTAGGTTACAGTGAATGAAACAGGAAGAAAGAAAGCGATAACTAGTTACTCGTCAAGAGTCGTCAGACGTAACGATACTCGAGATATATTATTTCCATGTATTCAAGCCATATAGCAAACAAGTTAATAATTTTGATCCAATAAATAATACTTGACGCAAGCATGACACCTGTTAAAACATTATATATATGTGATACTCATAATATTGTGCGAAAGAGACCCCCATTGAGGCCCCATGTAAATAATTATATTTTAAATAATACCTCAGATTAAATAAGAGTTAACTACTGTCGTAATAATACATAAAATTGCTGTGAGAATAATATAACTAAGATTAGACTTATTTTTTTAAAGCTTAGATATCTTATGTTAATTGATAAAAAGTACTTACTGAATAAGAAAAAATCGTAATTTTTCGAAATTATGAATCTAACAATATTAACTAATATAAACAGTAGAAATAAAATATGCGTCGTTCGTATTCTGAAAATCCCACAGGAACCTAACATTTTTTCCAGGATAAAAAGTAGTAACTAACTATCATATAATTTAGGTAACTATAATAAACTATTTATCTTATTGTATTTCCGAGAGTGTGCTCAGGAGCTCATACCGCCTTCCCCTTTCTTGCATCGTACATTCAGATTAATAGCTCAGTTTCATATTTTTGAAAAAAAAAATTCTGTCATTCTATTGTTTAGTCAATTATGATTTTAAAAAATGCGATTTTCGCTATCATTTATAGTTTTTGAGTTATCATCAAAAATCTAAATCAAAAATCTGTTAATAACAATTGCAATTTTTATTGGCAGATAAAATCCTGAAAGCGCCTTTCTCAGAATTGCATTCCGCGTAGAATGAGCTATCGCTCATATTGTTCGAAGACTTCTATTTTTTGCAGAAAACCCACTTCTTGCCTAGACTTGGAGATCACATCCCGTATTGTTGGATTTCACAAGCCAGCCTTTAAGCCTGTTAGTTTCTTTTTTTAGGTCTTATAAGAAGCGTCGCAAGCTATGAAGCTCGTAAAAATTACAATTTAGCAGAATAACCGCTCTTCTAGGGGGGGGGGGGGGGGGGGGGGGCTGCCCCCCCTTGCCCGTACCTCGCTACGCCCATGCGGCTGGTTGCCATCCTCATCTTGTCGAAATCTCAGACCAAGCACTTTAACATCCTTTATGCGCAGGCGCACTGTGCCAAGGTTTGGAACTCCCTGCCGGCCTCTGTATTTCCGAGCTCTTATAACCCAAATCTTTTCAAAGTTCGAGAGAACAGGCATCTTCTAAGTGAGCTAGCTCCGTCTTAGGCCTCATCCCTGTTTCACGGTCGGTTGTTGGCCAAGAGCAAACGAAAAAAAAAAATTGTGTTCCATTCAGCTGTTTTTGCGTAATTGAGCAACATAAAAACATTTAGCATTTGTAATATTATTAGTATTTATGAGTTTAGTGTTTAGTTTGCAAGTAAAAAAAATTATGGTAAACTAGTAGTTCTTGAGATTAGCGTGTTCAACGAACAAACAAACTCTTCAGTTTTATATAATAGTATAGATATAAAATCGAACACAAGAATAGAGAATTAATCGTTTTAAGGAAGCGTTAGAATTTGCAAATAACTTTCACCTGCAATGGCGGAATGTATGAAAAAAAAATTAGCTACTATTTAGCGACCATTTAGCAGTGCGCAGGTAAGGTATTGAATCGATCGTTAACTTCCTATTCGCGACGCGTCAGGATGCGCACGCGCATCAACTTGTCTCATTGTCCGGGCCAGTTCGTTAGTGGAGCATTTGTCAAGATAATTGTCCGAAGACGGCCATTTGAGGCATTGATGTTTTCCGTGTACCATACAAACATAATACGTCCTTATTCGCATCACAAAAGAGCATTAAGAGTCTTAAGTCAAATAAGTAAGGTCGTTGTTCGCACAGCATTATAAATGTTATAAGATTACCCTTGACATTGACAGTGTCACGCACTTGCCAAATCTGTTGGATAATTAGCTTTGTTTTTAGTGTTCCGTTCCGTGTTCAAATATTTTAAGTTAACTATAGAACAAATATTATTTGGTTAACATACCACTAAGTAGGTAGAGCAAGTTGTAATTTTTTAATTTTATTTTAAAAATACTGTATAATAATTTACTTGTATTTATTAAATCTACAGTGATAAAGATTGAATAAATTATTGCTCATATAATATTTTGACAGGCGTTATAGATTTTATTATTCAAGGCGGACGAAGTCGCGGGCAAAAGCTAGAAGGTATGCCGTCAAAAGATACAGCTACTTAGTCATCATACCTAGTTAGATTTTTGAAAATCCAATATAATTTATATGAAACTTCGCACCGATAACATCATTGATTACATTATGAAGTGACATTATTTAGTGAAAAAGGAGGCTGTATCAGGTTTAAAATATGTTTTGCGACTCGTGGCGCCAAGAGCTACCTACCACTTTTGCGGTTAATGCGTACGCGCATACTAACTTGTAATGTTTTTATTTAGTACTTTGACATACTTTTGTCATGCGTGAATGTTGTCCAATGTCACTATAGGTATAGTCATATTCTGCTTAACAACTTATATGTAATTATACATACAAGTTTTGTTATTTTTAGACTTAACCAATGACCACCTCCAGCTTTTTTTATATTAAATGACGATTCGCTTGATGGCAGGTGGCTACCGTCTGATAGACTGATATTTCATACAGTTAATTTCTTCTTAACCTTTCTTAATCTTAACGAAATTTTGTGGCGAAATGTGCTATAGCATATTTTTTCTATAGTTCCGTTAATTGATCACGTGAGATAATTTTCGTGGAATAAGTAACTATTACTTATAGGATATTCATGTAAACTGTAATTGTGTAGTTGAACAATTTATATTTGTCTAATAACAAATTGAACGTTTATTTAGAGGTTATTTGTTAATTCCTCCTGTCCAAACTCGAGTGCTCCAAATGACATCATAAATCCATCCGGTAAACACACAAGTTTAACACAATGTAAATATTTATACTATACTTGAAACTACATTGACGTCGAGGCCGTATAAACTTTGGGTCGTTGCGTCCAAAAAAAGTTTTGATCCGAGCTGCCAAGCAACAAAGGCGTGGAGATGGAATAGTTAAATTAAAAAAAAAGGAAATGGGAGACGCTGCGTTCCGTTCCTACCGTTGTAACCAGTCGGTTGGGACCTCTGTTCGTGTGGTGCCTTGGCGTTTGTGGTTTATATGATTTTGAGAGGGGGAGGGGTTGTGTTTAGAGCGGTTGAACTAAAACTTGTAGTGTAGCATGAAAAGGAGTGCGTGTGGAATGCGCCGGCGCGATCGCCAGGTGCATTGGCCGACCGCCCCGCCCCCGACCGGCATTTTTGTGTACGCGCGCCTAAAATATATGAGAATTCACTGTTGGAAAGCAGTCTCGGCGCTACAGAATGCAAATCCCACGAGATTATTTCAGTCCTTGTATTCACGGGACTGAAGATCCTCACTGCCGCAAAACCCTTTTATTTATTAGCGGAATTCTGTATTAAAGACTTCGCAATTAAGTCCTAAACGAATACCTAGTACCACGTCTGAAAATGTAGCCATTTAAGGCTTCGCGACACGCCATGTCATGTCATACTATGTTGATGTTGAATCAGCGATCGGTCGGGGTCAAATCTAACAATAAGCCGTTTTTTACACACATTTTTTAATAAAGTTCTAATGATAATAAGTTCTGATGGTCTAAGAAGACTTAGATAATGGCAGGTAGCTATCGTCGTCTATTAACACAAGCGTATAGGATTTACGATGAGGGAATTTGAGTGAATAGGGAATAGGCTCTGGCATCCCTTACTCACCGAAAGTGTCTTAAGGGTTGGTTACTAACGCCTTGACATGATTATGCATTTATGACTGCGTCTGCTACAAAAAATTTAGTCTTCTCAATCATGCAAAATGCCTATTTATAGCATGTGAATGTCACTTTCGCATTTTATCCCGGTATTCTGGTATCGAATATGCTAAGTGGCAAAACAAGTGTTGTCAAAAACCAAACGTAAAAGGACAGCATAATACGTATAACTATCTACCTAAATGGGAAACACAATGTAACAACTATTTCAAAGTTTAAAGAGCGAAATTTACACCGCGCTATCTGACTCCGAATGCTATCTGTGAACCGTTAACAATACAATGGCTTGCAAGCCTGCGAGTACCCACTAAACAACAATATTATGTGGGTCGGGGGGACAGGCGACACCGTATAATGCGAACTATTAAAATTGACACGCAGTGAACCACGTAATTCGATAGTGTTCTATAGTTAGTCCTCGCAGTGTTTTATGGGTTTACTAGCTGTTGTCTGCGACTTCATCCGGGGAAAATTAAAAACATAGCACTTGATACAGCGCCTGACATCTTTACACCGATTTTTTTATATTTTTACATAATACTCGAGAACTTAACAACCTATTTTTTCAGGATTAAAAGTATCCTAGATAATGTTAATCTAGGTAATAAACTATCTGTGTGCCAAATTTCATTCAAATCTTTTTACCGTATTTGTATGATTGAGTAACAAATATAAAAACTTTTGCATAACTACGCCAACCTTAAGTACTTGTGTTCGGTTGTGTGTGTATAGTTATATAATACAAGTAACGCAAGTGTGCGTAACTGTCAGAGCTATCAGTCAGGACGTCATGTTTCTAAACAGGTAAAAATAAGTCACCATGACACAACCACACACTGTAAGTAATAAAGCAATAATTACCCTTTAAAGAATACAAATTTTGTTGAATTTGCTCGTACGCATTTGAACGCGGCCTCAAATAACGATTAGATTAGATTAATTAGGTTTATCTTCCGAAGTAAACTTTCACAGTAAAATCATATTGTTATACACATAAATATTTAAAGAGATAAAATACAACTCTGTACCCTTTTCTCATCTGTCAACGGTTTTCAAAGGTCGACCACGGGCAATACACGGTTTTTTTTAATAGTAGCACACTATTGATGAATTTGAGTGTTAGGATATTAGAATTTGGGTGTTGGGTGTAATTTGGAAAAAATGAATCAGTTTTTTTCTTAAATGAATATGGTCTATTTCAACCAGTATCTGATTGGGATATGTCAAAGAAATGACACAACTAGTTAAATGTGGCAACGATAACAAACTACTATACAGCCAAGCTTTAAAAAAAAAACCGAACACACAAAGTGTTGGAATATATCAAAATAAATCTGTCTCACTCTAACAAATACATTGAGACCCTTTCTCCTTCACACATATAAATATTAAGTTATTAACAATAGCTCTTTGTTTCTTACAAGTCTTATAAACGTTTGGCATTGAGCTTTAGAGTTAGTCTGTAGTAGCACTGCGCCCCTTACTAGTGAATACGAACACGCCTTCCTAATATATTAAAAGAGACTTATTAAATAATATTATTTGAACGAATTCCATCTTTCAATGCTTCCCATAACCCAATAGGTTATGGGCCCAGCAAATGAAAGTTTCCCAGTGAAATAAAAACTATTCAGTGAAATATGAAATAAGACTTTATTATATAAAATATAAGTGAAATAAATTTTAATAAATAAAATAGAATAAAAATTGTATTAAAATAGAAAAAGGACTATTAAAATAATACTTTAATAAACGTGTAATTTAAAAAATAAACTAAGTGAATTTGTGGTTTAAATAATATTATAAAATGGACAATTCTAAATTAAAACGCAATATTAAACCGTTTGACGGTGAGAAATATAGTGTGTGGAAGCTAAGAATTAGAAATTTATTAAATGAACTTGAACTGTTAAATATAATAGATGAAGAACCTCCCGCGGAACCTAATAATCAGTGGCTCCAAAAGCAGAAAATTGCAAAGAACACAATTATTGAATATTTATCGGATTCTTTGCTAGGCATAACTAACGAAGAAATTACTCCAAAAGAAATCTTTAAGAAGCTGGATTCAATCTACGAAAGAAAAAGCGTTGCAACGCAACTCGCTTTGCGAAAACGGTTATTAAATTTGAAACTGGAGAGTGATCACTCACTTTTAAAGCATTTCCAACACTTTGACGAATTAATTATCGAATTATTAGCTGCGGGTGCAAAATTGGAAGAGGCTGATAAAATTACACATTTATTCATGACCCTTCCCAACTGCTATGATGGTGTAATTACAGCTATTGAAACATTAGCCGAAGACAGCTTGACTTTAACATTTGTTAAAACAAGACTTCTAGACCACGAAATAAAATTGTTACATGAAAGAAGAGATACGAGCTTGAAAGTGCTTCAGGCCGACACTATAAAACCTCAAGCTGCGTCATCAAAAACTTACAATGGAAATTTTAATAAAAATAGAAATTTAAAAGGAAGAAAATTTTATCATTCTCAATTTAAATCGAAAAATAAAAAAATAAAAATCTTAAAATGTCATTTCTGCGGAAAGCATGGTCATTTTCAAAGGAATTGTTTCTACAAGAAAAACCAACGCCCTGAAAACATTCGAACAATTCAGACCATAAACACTGATAACGAGAAACCAAACATATCGGGATTCGCTTTTATGGCAGGCGACTTTGAACAAGAAAATGAAAATGAAAATAACATAACGTTCATTTTGGACTCAGGTGCCTCTGATCATATTATTAACAAAGAGGAGTTGGCACGAAAATTCATAACTTTAGAAAAACCAATAAATATTTCTGTAGCAAAAAATGGCACATTTATAAGCGCAACAAAGAAAGGAAATCTCCAAGTAATTAGCAATACTGGCTTAAAAGGAGTACTACGTGATGTTCTTTTCTGCTCAGAAATTCCCTACAATTTATTGTCTGTTAAGAAGATGCAAGATGCTGGCATGACTGTCGTTTTTGACGGCGTCGATGGTGGTGTGAAAATATATAACGGAGGTAAAATTGTATCATGTGGTAAGTCTTTGAACAATTTAATCGCAATTAATTTTGTGTACGATATACAAGCTTTAGTAGTGAATAGCTCATCAAACAAATCCGTAAATAATAATTACGAATTATGGCATCAAAGATTAGGTCACATTGGTTAATCTAAATTTATGCAAATAAAAAGCAAGCAAATGTTTTCTGACATTAAAAAATTAAATAATGTTAGTCCAAGTAACAACCTATGTGAAGCTTGCATAAATGGAAAACAAGCATGTTTACCATTTAATAAAACAAAAAGTAAAATCGTAAAAAGACCACTTTTTAATGTGCATACAGATGTGTGTGGTCCCATCACTCCTTCAAGTGTTGACGGCAAAAACTATTTTGTCCTTTTTGTTGATGAGTATACCCACTACTGTGCGACCTACTTAATAGCCCATAAATCAGATGTTTTTGCTGTGTTTCAAGATTATGTAGCTAAATGTGAAGTTCATTTCAATTTGAGAATAGTCAATTTGTATTGTGACAATGGTGGTGAATATTTATTAAAAGAAATGAAAGAGTATTGCGTGCGAAAAGGTATAAGCTACCACTTAACAGTGCCGCATACCCCTGCGTTGAATGGGATTGCTGAACGAATGATAAGGACAATAACAGAGCGTAGTCGTGCCATCTTATCTGGCGCTAAATTAGACAAAGCGTTCTGGGGTGAGGCTGTGCTTACTGCTACATACTTAGTAAATATCAGCCCCACAAAAGCACTGAAATCAGTTATCACACCATTTGAATTGTGGCATAATAAAAAACCACAACTGAAATACTTAAAAGTTTTCGGTTCAACGGTTTATTATTTAAATAAAACCAGGAAAACAAAATTCGACGAAAAGTCCTTAAAAGGAATTTTAATTGGTTATGAACCGAATTGCTATAAGGTGTGGGATGTGGTAGATGAAAAGTTTGTAAGGGTCAGAGATGTAATAATTGATGAGATCAATTTCTTATCTACAAGACCTTTAAAGTCTGAAGGAATTTTTATAGAAAATTCCAGTGTCTCTGATCAGCACTCCGTAAAAAGGACGTGTAATTCTGATAAGTCTAAATCAGATAATTTTAAACAAACTGGCGAAATACCTGTATTATTAGGTCCACCACCTAATAAATCTGTAAGTGAAACAGATGGCTCTTCATTTCAAAATACAATGACTTCATCTCAAAATGGATTGACTTCACATAATCTAAGAAGAAGTGAAAGAATTAAAAACTTGCCCTGCATGTCATATAATGAAAACGAATCTGATAAGCATGTTAACTATTTATTATATGCTTATTCTTTAATGTGCAAAATACCTTCGTCATATAACGAAATTGAGTCTATGAGTGACAAGGACTTATGGTTAACGGCAATTAATGAAGAAATTCAGTCATTAACCGAAAATAATATCTTGAAAAACATATATGTTTTACTTTATGTTGATGACCTTGTAATTTCTACAGCAAATACAAATACCATGAATTATTTTAAAAGATACTTAATGAACGAGTTTAAAATGGTAGACTTAAATGAAATTAAATGTTTCTTGGGGATAAGAGTTGAACGGAATCATAATAAAATTACATTAGACCAAGAGTTGTACATAAAAACAGTTTTGGAAAAGTTTAACATGAGTGACTGTAAAACTGTCAGCACCCCTCTAGAAAGCAAAGTAAATTATGACGGCTTAAATTCAAATGAAACAACAAAGGCCCCTTGTATGAACCTTTTAGGTTGTTTAATGTATATAATGGTATGCACTCGACCTGATATGAGTTTTTTCTGTTAACCTCTTGAGTAGATTTGTGAACAAAGGTAGCCAAACAGTTTGGGCATACTTGAAAAGGTTATTACGATATTTAAAAGGAACAATGAGTTTAAAGTTAACCTACACCAGACGTAATTACAATAATATACTGTGTGGCTTTGTTGATTCCGATTGGGGAAGTAATGAAGTGGACCGGAAAAGTACCACAGGTTATTTGTTTAGATTATTTGAACAATGCACAATATGTTGGCAAACAAAGAAGCAACTCACAGTGGCGGCATCGTCTACTGAGGCCGAATATATGGCTTTATATGAGGCCGTAAGAGAAGCTCTTTGGTTAAAATCATTAGTTACCAGCATAAAAGTTGAAGTATCCAGTCCAATTCCCATTTATGAGGATAATAATGGATGTATAAGCATTGCAAATAACCCCACTAGTCACAAGAGATCAAAGCATATTGACATTAAATATCACTTTTCAAGGGAACAAGTCGAGAAAAAGGTTATTAAAATGATTTATCTGTCCACAGGTGACCAGTTGGCTGACATATTGACAAAACCATTAACAAATCAACGTTTTTCTCAAATGAGAGACAAGCTCGACTTAATGTAAATTTTAGAATTAGAAAATAATAATTAAATGTTATTACGTTACCTTGAATTAGATATTAGCATATTAGATTTGAACTGGTCTGATTAGGTTTTTCTGGGTTTTCCCTAATCCTGCGCAACGAATGTTGGACCGTATATGTTCAAAAGATTGTACTCCCAGACAAAGGAAGGTGTGATAATTTGTATTGTATAATTTTTGATTAGATATTGAGTTTTTGGAGAAAGAGGATTTATTTTGAGGGGGCATGTTGGAATATATCAAAATAAATCTGTCTCACTCTAACAAATACATTGAGACCCTTTCTCCTTCACACATATAAATATTAAGTTATTAACAATAGCTCTTTGTTTCTTACAAGTCTTATAAACGTTTGGCATTGAGCTTTAGAGTTAGTCTGTAGTAGCACTGCGCCCCTTACTAGTGAATACGAACACGCCTTCCTAATATATTAAAAGAGACTTATTAAATAATATTATTTGAACGAATTCCATCTTTCAATGCTTCCCATAACCCAATACAAAGCGTATGAAACTTTAGTTTTTACTTTTTAAATACTGATTAATGCACTATGAAATGAAGATATACAGCCTCTATAAAAATAATAGTCTTCTATAAATAGGACAGTTCAAAGATGTGTTCTGTTCATTGTTCCTTACATGAATATAGTCGCAGCCATGGCGTACGTAATGACTGTCCTTTATTCTTATTATTCAGGAGAGGCTATATATAAGCGTTTCATGATACTAAATCTCTATGATGGTAATTTATGCGTCGAATTAAACTTTATGAGCCACTCTGTCTCTGGTCGGCGTCACATATCAAATTCGTGAAGAAACCCGTTCCCATGAATGCACCTGTCGGATTATTCTGGACGCCCGATTTTGATGCATACAGTATATAGCCTATTTTTAACAAGATATTTCTACGGACATGTGAGTGCTTATAAGGATTGCAGAGGATTGATTCCAGGAACTATGAAAGAGATTTTTGGGAATTATTTAAACTACAGAAGCGTGCTGTACCTACTTGTCATGACGAAATGGACTATACATGTAGCTCCCAAAGGGATGTTTTTTATAGCTTGTTTTATAATGACACAACGTTGCAGTTTTTTAAATGATCCCATTTAACCCTTTAAAATTATATACCGATTTATTAAGAAACGGACGCAATTACAATAGAATTATAATTTGATATTAGTTCTCTAGAGAACTGTATTATTAATAATAGAGTAATGCTAATGCTAGACAACTTTTAAAAAAACAATGCGTTGTAGTTTTTTCGCAATTCAAGCTACCTAGTTGTTCAGAGAAGCACAAACTCATTAACAACTTTTTTTATTTACTCGCATTATCTTCTTATATCTTATGCAAATGTTTCTAATGAGTCACGAATAATTTTATACAGGTAAATATTTATAATCTAGACTGCAGTATCTACAAAGATTACGGCGCAAACTTAAAAGCGGATCTCTAATTAAAACGTTAAAAACACAATTTGCTTCACTTTCAGAAGTCAACCTTAAATAAAAAAAAAAAACTCAATATGTAAAACATTTGCATACACAAATGAGAGCAACGAGTGGTAGTGCGTGCTTTTAATTGCTGACTTTTTTTTATTTCGCGTTTCAACTTGTTCGATAATGTCACAGACTTCACAGAGGCAGACGAAACATTATAAGATATTGTTTGCATCCCTTAAAATGTACATTGCTACCTCACTCTTACTCGCACTTATAAATAATCTATATCGATAATTATATCTATACATACTCGTACATTAACATTTATTGCACTGTCAGCTTCTATCTGTTTCTCCGCTATCTTTTTTTAAACCACCCAACGGATTTTGGTACAATTTTCATTAATGGAAAGAGCAACAAACGAGAAAGGTTTGTATGTTCGAAGATGGAGGCGGGACGTTCTACTATTTTGGTCTAGAATGAGATTCTAATTGGTCCTATGAAAAACAATTCGACAAAATAGTTCCTAAATCTCTATATTGTGGTACAAGCACTAACTACTTAACTATACAATAAATTAATATTCAATTATCAATCCCAATCAGTTTTATCGGTCAAGTTATTAATGTGTGAGTAAGTAAAGCATTTTTTTCTTTTGTTTTGACGTGTATTATTATTATAACTACTGCCATTCCTAGTCTGTAGTTTGTAGCTAAGTACCTGTCTGTGGGCAATGTCAACATTTTCTCGACATCACAGATACAGATACAGACTACTAGATGTTGTTGCCCATCTAAAACCACCGTCCGGTTCGAGATGACCGCGGCCCGACCAAACGCGTACCGTTAAGTTATGCGACCAATAAAATAACTAGTCGAACCGTGTATGGTAATTTCGTAATTGCGTGTTTATCCCTGACCAACTCTGTGTTTAACCGCGAAATGCTCATGCGAGTCGAAATCGCTTAACCAAACAATTATATATCGATTACACACCTCTCTTTCGATGTGAAAAAAAAATACGGGTCGCGCACTGATGCAATGAAAATTGTTCTCGGTATTAATTCAATTACTCTTTAATTAGACACCTGATGCATTCACAACGGTTCTGCCAATTTGATTCGTGAATGTACTCGTACATATTACGATCAACCTATGATATATTTTTTCTTGTAGATGTAGTTATCGAAATTTAAACGAGCATTTTTATGTAAAGATCGTCAGACAGGCTAAAGTAGCTTTTAACATAAGCAACGTCACAGATGCTGCAAGTGCGCTGTCGACCTTAGTAGAGTGGAGGATAAGGAAGGATAGGATAAGGATAAAGAAGGGATAGGGAAATGGGCTCTGGCATCCCTTGCTCAATCTTCTAACATCCAGTCATAGCTGCCAAAATACATAAGACCCATTTTTGAGATTTTAGATGTCATCTGATTAAAATATCTTATTCTTTTATTACTTTATAATCATAATGTGTACGCTTTCTATGAATGACGTTATTTTATTTTATAGAGTAATCGCCACTTTCACACGTAGTACTGTCTTTCACATCTCACATCTCTGCTCATAGCGGACTAATAGCAAGACGTCCCAATTAGGACGTTTTCGCTTCTTCACCTATCTAAGTTTATTGTGTAATATCAATGGCATCAACTTGAAATATATCTACTGACAAATGATTCAATATAATTTCAAAGTAACTACTAGTCGTTGAGTAATGCTCGTGTTGCAAATCAATTCATAAATATTAGCGATCGCCTGGCTCGTTGGTGAACGGTGTCGTTGAGATGAGCTGGCCACTAATTTCAAAATTGAATTAACCTGGTGCAGAGCGTGGTTTCGTAATAAAATAGATGAAAATTATATACAATTAAGAATGTAGGAGCTGGTCCGACGAGAACGGTTCCCTCGGCGCCGCACTTGAATGCCGCCTCAGAAGACTCGGCGCTATGGGAATGTTTAATTAAGCTGTTATTTACTACTAACAGGAATATTCAATGGAAGTTAGTTTCGCTTTATTCTCGTACACGCCTGGGGCGTCTTGTTGTGAGCCGCGCCCTTCTTATACCATACTTTTCTGTCACTGATGTATCATATTCTGACATATAGCTTTTGTCAGCATATTTGCTCGTGGGTAATTTAAACTCTCCTTTATGGGCGAGGATATAATTAAGAAGAAAGTTTATAACAAAAACATCAGAGACTCCTTGTCCCCTATTTCGCACGTTAGCTTTTTTTTACTGTAAATTATACATAAAAACCTGATTTCCATTAGTGAAATGAAAACCTTGTCAAAATCCTATGGTTGGTTTAGAAGTTAAAAGTTAATCAAAATGTGTTGGATGCTTTGATGACTTTATTTTATTATGTACTAGCTGCTGCCCGCGACTACGCCCGCGTAACTGTAAATTATATACCTTCCTGGAAAACCACTATAATCCATTGGTGAAAACAACATAAAAAATCGGTGCGGCGAAGGACTTTGTTTTATAATATGTAAGGATTAAACGAGAAGGTCGCTAATATATTTTACATATTATGTAATATAATAATTATTATACAGGCTGTTACAGATTAAACATGTACGAAGTTACACAGAAGAGAAAAGACTTCAGGCCGGAATTCCTTTCGCATATAACTATAATATATATTACTGTGGATAGTTCTTTGCCATCCATTTTTAAACTCATTTGCGTTCGAAATCAATAGCAATGCAATGCAGATAAAGTTCCCTTTCCATTTGCAATTTAAGTGCAAAATGATCGCACATTATCATTTGACAATGTTGTTATCGGAAAACGTCTGGTACCGTGAAGTCTTTATGGGGTTAAGTTAATTAAAGTTAAAGTTGTATAATGTACAAAGATTAAGTTAAATTAATGATTCAAGTAATGATGACAATAAGCATTGTCAATTAAGCAATAGTGTAACTCAGCAGACTTCTGGTCATTTTCCGAATGTAGGTATGTAGAGATTACATACCCGATTAAGTTCCTTGTGTGCCTGTGTTCACCTGCCTTCAGCACATACCGACTCTGAGTTTGTGTATCTGCTTCGCTTTAGTGTACATGGTGTGTTGGTCACTTTCTCTTCCTTTGTTGTCACACCTATAAAAATAGTTCACAGCCATGACACCTTGCCGGTGCCATGGCGGTCTGGGAAGTGGGTACAACTCTTCCCTCTTAAGTACATAGTTAACACACATGAAGGTTACTGAATTAATCTATATTTCTTTATACTCGCATATGGTGTTGTGTATCAGTGTATGTTGGGCTAGTGTTTAGTGAGGAGAGAGAAAAGATGAGATAAAGGTGTAGTGCTGCCTCTGGAAGCCCGTCGTCAACCGGTGTCCTCGCTGATGAATAGAACCTATGCAGATGAACCCGATGCCGTTGCTGAAGCCTGATGCCGCCGTTGAAGAGAACCGCAGTTGATGTTAATAAGGTTTTACAGTGGGTCACGATTCAACGCCTATTCCCGAACATACCTTGGCGCAACGAGGGGTCCATAGGTACCGGCCACAACATGATCCGACATGTATTCCGGTACCTCCCAACTCGTGCTTAATAATAAATGAGGTTTTACAGTGGGTCACGATTCAACGCCTATTCCCGAACATACCTTGGCGCAACGAGGGGTCCATAGGTACCGGCCACAACATGATCCGACATGTATTCCGGTACCTCCCAACTCGTGCTTAATAATAAATGAGGTTTTACAGTGGGTCACGATACGACGCCTATTCCCGAACATACCTTGGCGCAACGAGGGGTCCATAGGTACCGGCCACAACATGATCCGACATGTATTCCGGTACCTCCCAACTCGTGCTTAATAATAAATGAGGTTTTACAGTGGGTCACGATACGACGCCTATTCCCGAACATACCTTGGCGCAACGAGGGGTCCATAGGTACCGGCCACAACATGATCCGACATGTATTCCGGTACCTCCCAACTCGTGCTTAATAATAAGTGTCACCCTGAAGGGACTTAAGTAAGTGTCCTCTGAAAGGACTTAAGTATGCTGCGCATGGTGTACTCGCAGGAACATTGGAGACTCAGTCACATATGCGTTTCCCCTTGCTCCCTCGATTCTGCTCCTGCTACCTAACTTAGGGTAATATAAATTGTGTATGTCATGTAGTCGTTTATACAACGCTGATTTAGTAGTAATGAGTGTAGTGAGATCATCCTCTATACCATGCGACCAAGTGTAAGGTTATTAATGAAATCATGCCTTATCCCAAATAATCCCGTATATAAACAATTAAACTAGTTGCTAGTTTAGTAAGTAGCCTTATGTGAATAATGAGTCGTGTGTTCTGATGCATAATTAGTATAGTTCAATGGAAGTATGTAAGCCTCAAAGGGTCTCAATTAGACCGCGTGGTCGACATGTATAAATTCAAGAAATAAGAGTTAATTACATGTTATGTATCAAGAATTATATGTAAAGTGATTAACTAAGTACTTAACTTTCGTCCTGGAGTCTTTCCTTATTTATTCTTATATTAGTTTTCACTACTACACACTTTTCACCTTTTTCCCGCGTTTGTTGAATCCGAAAAGAAAGCCTTCCACAGACAATATTGGCTTGTTAGTTTTTTAGTGGTTGTCATTATAATGTTATCATCATAGAGAGAGAAATGCCACAGAGTACGTTTGTAATTTTACTAGTCTCGATAATAAATACACCGACATAAAAGATTGGAGGCTTTCGCGGCTCGGCCTGCCGCGACACTCCCGCCCGGAAAGTTAGAAAAGTATTGAAAGGTTCTGCGTCCACTCTCGGATCTTTTCCCGAGCCCTAATGGCCGCAGCTCTCTTTGTTTTCGTGTCGTAGTCAACTAGTGACTTATTGACCTCAATGGTCTCATCCATTTCTTCCTGGACGGTCTCCTCCTTTTCGTCCTCTGGATTGATGGGAATTGTTGAGGTTTCTTCTTCTGGGTTGATCCCAGAAGTTTCTGGTATACTTTCTGTGGTATGGAGTTCCACTGGGAAATTTTTTGTTACGCTGATCGTGCGTCTTAGTTTGGGGAAAATATTTGGTTCATTGTTTAAACTTGTTTCTTCTTTATTTTTTGTGAACATGTAGGAAGAGTCTTCGTTTTCCTGCTCGCTTTGTACTTCGAGCGGATACAAATGAGCTATAGATCTGATGAGCTCTTGGTTCCCTACTTTAACTTTAACTACTCTTACTAGTCCATCGTTGCTTTTCAGGAGAGTTGTGATTCGTCCTACCTTCCAACCTTCTCGATTTTTGGAATCTCCTTTTATTTGTACTATCTGACCTAATTTCGGTGTGTCCTTTGACGTTATTCTTGGTTCCCTTAAGGAATTTTGGTATCTTTCCCTTAAGCTTTGTAAATATTGATTGGAAAACATAATTTTAAATTCGTTTAAGATTGTTAGACCTCTCTTCCAACTTTTTATAAGATCGGTTTTTATATTTGTTTCCGTGACTGGAGAGTCATGGGAATTTAGATTTAACGACAAGCATTTGCCTAAAGATAAGAAATCGGAAGGTTTGAGAATGTATGTATTTTCTGAGTCAACACTCGTTAGTGGGCGTGAATTAATTGTAGCTTCGATTTCCTTTACTACCGTTTCTAGTTGTTTATCGTTTAATAGATGTTTCTGTAGAGTCTTCTTCATACAGTTTTTTACTATTCCGATTAGTCTTTCGTAAAAGCCGCCGAACCAAGGTGCTCGTTGGGGAATAAATCTCCATTTGATATTGTTGTTTGTGCAATACGTATCAGAAACAATTTCTGATAGGAGTTTGAAATTGGTAGCGTTATCAGATGTGATAAGCTGTGGTTTTCTTCTAGTGGATATCATTCTCCTTAGGGCAAGAAGACTTTGTTCCGCTGTAAGGTTATTAACAATTTCTAAATGTACGGCTCTTACCGCTAAGCAGGTAAATAGTGCTATCCACCTTTTATCTGTATTGTTTCCAGATTTGACTAGAATAGGGCCCAGGTAGTCTAGTCCTGTAAACGTAAATGGTTCAGAGTAGTTAACTCTTTCTGGTGGTAGCGCTGGCGTTGCCGGTAGTTTGAAAGGTCCACCTCCGTGTTTAATACATGTTGGACAGTTTTTTATTATCTTCTGGACTTGACTCTTGCCTTGAGGTATCCAGTATAGGTTTCTTATTAAACTGAGTGTGTGACTCGCACCTACGTGATGATTTTCTTTATGAATGTTAATTATAATTTTATTTGTGAATTCGCTATCTTTTGGAATGATTATTGGGTATTTTTGATCATAAGACCAGTCCGTATTTGCTAGTCTTCCCTTGCAGCGTAGTAGACCATCTTCGTCTAGAAATAGGTTTAGGTTCCTTTTTAGATCAGTGTCATGTCCTTTAATTTCTAAAGGGAAATGTTTTAGTTGTAATTTTCTTAGTTCTTCTGTTTTTTCATTCGTTGTTTTATTTGTATGATTATTTATGTTGTATTGTAATTTTTGTGTTTTATTTATTTTATTCTTCTTTGGAAGACACTCCCGGGCCAGAAATGAAGTATTTTTGATCGTTGGTGGCCAAATTTGGGGAGGTTGTAAAAGGAACTGTGGTCCTGATAACCATTTCCTTTTCTCTTCTCTACGAGTGGGTTTTGTTGCTACGTCTGCAGGATTTAAGTTTGTGGGAACATGTCTTATTATCAAGTTTTTGTTGCTTTTAATTTCTTGGACCCTTCGGTCTACAAATGGTGGTAACAACCTGTTGGAGTTACACCAGTCTATTACGATCTGGCTATCAGTCCATAATATATTGCTCCCCTCTGTTTCCAGGTCCAAGTGTTTCATTACGTATTTAATTAGTCTACTACCAATTACTACGCCTAGGAGTTCTAAACGTGGTATTTTTAAGTTGTCCTGGTCTTTTACAGGTACAAGTCTTGATTTTCCAATGACGAATTGCGTTTCTCGTCCATTGGTTATGTATATTGCTGCTGAGTATGCCTTTGTGGAAGCATCTGTGAAACAGTGTAGTGTGATTTTGCCTTTTGGGTTCCTGAAATAACATCTTGGTATGGAGATTTCTTCTATGTCGTGGAATTCCTCGTGAATTTTTGACCATTCTTCTTGTAGTTTGTCTGGGAATGGTTCATCCCATCTTATTTTTTGTTTCCATAAGTTTTGTATGAACAGTTTTGTTGATAACAAGTAGGGTACCGCAAATCCGCACGGATCATAGATTGAGGCTAATGTTCTTAGAACTTCCCGTTTGGTTTTGCTTTCGCTGAATCTTTTGCCTCTCAGTTTCAAAGTATCATTGTTTAGGTTCCAGTTTAGACCTAATAACTTTATGTTACTGTCTGTGCACGCGCTGGGAATTTGCTTGATTAAGTCTTTAGAGTTCGAGCTCCATTCACGAAGATTCATTGAGATGTTGTTAAACGTTTCTTTTGAATCAGTATAGATTTGTATCGCTTCCTTTATTGTTTTTGTAGATGTTACAAGATTATCTACATATATGCTTTGAGCTAGCCTTTTAATATGTGGTTTATCTGAATTTGATAAGTGGTATTTTAAAGTTGCATTTAGTAAGAATGGGCTAGCGATCACACCGAAAGGAACTCGGCAGAATCTTAAAAACAGTAAGTTTTCCTTTGTAACTGGTTTCGTTATATCTTTTAACCATAGAAATCTGGTAACATCTCGATCTTGTTTCTTTAAGGCTATTTGTAGGAAGGCCTTTTCTACGTCGGCGGAGATGCCTATTGGGTGTTGCCTGAATTTAATAATGAGGCTAGTTAGTTCTTCTAACATTATTGGACCGCAGTATAGACATTGATTTAGGCTTTTGTTATCCTTTGTCTTTGATGATGCGTCATAGACAATTCTCGTTGGCTTGCCTACTTGCTGGACGCCATGATGTGGTAAGTAGTGTATCGGGTTAGACGTCTGACGTACCTGTGAGTTAGCCACGACTTCTATTATTCCGTTGTTTAGTTGTTCCTGCAATGTTTGATTGTAGGATAATATGGCTGAATGATCTAGCCGTTTTAATAGATTGACTAAACGTCCGAATGCAACTCCGAAATTATTTGGTAGGATAGGAGGGTATTCGATCCACGGCCATCCTACTGAGTATCTATTGTTTTTGAATTCTATTGTTTCGTTGAATTTCTTTACTGCTTCATCTTCTCTGCTGTTTTTGGGCGAGTCGGTAATTCCTATGGATTCTAAATTCCATAAATTCTGCAGGTGGGTATTATTTAGTGGTAAATCTGGCTGAAATAATTGTATTTCAACATTGGATTGAAAGTACGTTATCACTGCCAAGTCCTCCATAGTTCTAGAATTTACTCTTCCACTTAGTATCCAGCCTAAGTCGGAATGTACTAGATATAAATTTTCATGTATTTTAATCTTGTCATTAGACATGAGTGTGTAGTAATAGTCATTTCCTATTAGTATGTCTATTCTGTCTGACAGTGAGCCGTCATCCGCTAACATGGATTTGTTTTCCCATTTTTCTAATTCCTTTGGGTAAGGTACGCTTTGGGAGATCATGTCAACTACGTTGGCGTAAATGGATAGGGTCTTTCCCTGCTTTGTCTTTAAGATAACTTTCACTAATGCTGTGTCTAGTTCCTTGGGTTTCTTAGAACCGAAAGTAAACACCGTTAATTTGTTTTCTTCTTCTATTTCTAGCTCGAGTTTCTTGGTGATATTCTTCGTGATGTATGTTCTTTGGCTACCTGAGTCCATCAAGATTCTGCAAGCTAGAGATTTCGATTGATTTTCTTTATTGGCCTCAACTATAGCAGTCTGTAGTACAGTTTGACCTTGGTCAAATGAGTGATATGTGTTGGTTTGTGGGATGATCCTATTTCTTCTCCTTTGATCAATCATTGTTGGACAGATAGCTCTGTTGTGATCCAGTTCGCCGCAGTATGCGCAGGGTAATTTGTTTCTGCAATTTATGGAATAATGGTCATTACGAAGGCAAGTATAACATCTTCCCCCTAAGATTGTCTTTCTTTCATTCATTGTTTTGTGGACTTGACATCTATCGCTGTAATGTTCTCCTTGACAGAATATGCAACTTAATTTGTTTTTCTTCATGGGGGGAATGTTTCCTCTGTTGTTTCTCCCTTGTATAGTATTATAATCTCTTTTCCTTGTTTGCGGTCTAGTTTCTTTTTTGACTTTTGTGGTGTCTACTTCAGCTTGACGATTTATTTTGTTCCTAACCAGGTGTATAGAGTGGTTAGTTCTGTTTGCTAATGTTGTGTGACGTCGCTGGAACCCCCTTGGTTTTAGTTCAGGGTACGGTTTGGATTCATTTGGTTTTGGATTATTATGATAGTTAAACTTGTTTGTTTGGATTTTGGAATGATAATTTGTGTTTTCACGACCAAATTTGTAGCGTTGATTTTTGTTATTGACGTGGAAGGTTTCTGTTGTATAGTTTTGTTTATCTGTGTCTCTAGCTTGGGTCATTCTATTGGCTTCTTCTCTCGCCGATATAATGAATTCCAAGCGTTCTCTTAATTCTTTGACGCTGTCGTTGGTACATTTTGTTTTTACTTCATATATAAGGTCCTCAGGAAATTTTTCAATAATGGTTGTTCGCAAGTGATTGTGATTAATATCTTCTCCTAGAGATTCAAGTACTCTGAAATGTTTTTCCAATTTGGAGAGTGTTTCGCGACAATCATCTATATTTGTTCCAGCTTTCTTTATTTTATCCAGCGTCGAGTAATGAGCATCAATGATGTAAGTTTTCCTTCCATATTTTTCCTTAAGTAGGTTTATGGCTACAGTGTAGTTTTGATTTGTTGTTTCCAAACCATCAATAACGTCACTTGCTCGATCAGTAAGGGAAGTTTTTAAATATAAGAGTTTATCGACGTCGGGTATGTCCCTATTATGGATGTTGGATGAATATTGGTCCCAGAATTGATGCCATTCTAGGATGTTTCCTCCGAAAGTAGGTAATTCAAGTTTAGGTAATTCTCCACGTGCACGTATAGTTTCTTTATTAGGTGTCCCGATCGCTTTGTGTTCCTCTAGTAAGGTTTCGATTTCGCATATCGTATCTCCTGCTTCGAGTCGCAGTGAGCATACTTCTGATATATCGTCTGGAGAGTGTTCATTGCTGAATCTGAAGTAGTTGTTTAATTCGTCACTTAGTTTTTTATCGCATTCCTTTAATTTCGAGAGACTAAATCTTATTCCGGTGATTTCGCCGTTTTCCCGATAAGTTTTTATAAGTTCCTTACATTCAACTGTAAGTGTATTTAATCTGCTGGAGAATAGGCGCAGTACTGTGAGAAGTCCTTCCTCCATTTTAACGAGTAGGTATAATTCTCGCCCTGTAAATGTTAAATTGAACATATTGCATCTGTGGTCTCACAATTTTGCTTATGATTATTTTATTTAGTTTTTAATTTTAACCGTATTCCTCTATTTGTTAGTTTAGTAAGAGGAAAGAGTTGAAAGAAAAATAAAGAAAAGAAAAAAAAATTTTTTGTTGAAGAAACTTTTTTCAGTTTCCATACTGTTTGATACTTGTACTGTGATGGCGATAATCACGGATTGTGGCAACAGATAAACTAGTCTGTTCCATAAACTTATTTGAATCTAGTAATATTGACAGTAATAGTGCACATATAATTTGTTCTGTGTCACATTTGTTCTGTGACAAGTGTCATTTACCTTTAAATATAAATATTGATTATTATATATAATTTAGATTAACATTTATACAATTTCAACAAATTGTTGTTACATAATTAGTAATTCAACATGTTTATAATAAATCCTTTGTCTCAACCTGACAATGGAACGTTACACCGTTATTACTTTTGACTATAGTCAACATACAAGTTGTAAACAAACCATCCCGGCCTTCGGCCTCCCCGGTACAACATTTAATATGCCAAGTCAACAACTTCCTGAAATTAATTAATTAATTATCAGGCGAATTACAGTGTGTGACGCGTGTGGACAAGTAGATATTGCGCACATAAGTACAACAAGCAAAGTGACCTCTCTGTCCACTCTTGCTGTAAACCTAGGTTTCCCCTTCAAAGTTATACTGTGATTGGATTGTTAAAGTCTGACTTGCTGTTTATATAATGTTGAATATGAAACATATCATTGTGTATGTGAATAAATGTATATTAAATTGTTTCAAATCAAATGTGTTTGTTTTTTAAGTTTTAATTAGCTTTGATGTTTTACATTTTTATGTTATTTTGTGAATTTTAAAATCTTATTTATTATGCAAGTAATTATTAAGTTGTGTTTGTTCAGAGTGTGCTGAAGGATACCAGGTTTTTTATAATCCCATAGCATTTCTACCATATCGGAAAACGTCTGGTACCGTGAAGTCTTTATGGGGTTAAGTTAATTAAAGTTAAAGTTGTATAATGTACAAAGATTAAGTTAAATTAATGATTCAAGTAATGATGACAATAAGCATTGTCAATTAAGCAATAGTGTAACTCAGCAGACTTCTGGTCATTTTCCGAATGTAGGTATGTAGAGATTACATACCCGATTAAGTTCCTTGTGTGCCTGTGTTCACCTGCCTTCAGCACATACCGACTCTGAGTTTGTGTATCTGCTTCGCTTTAGTGTACATGGTGTGTTGGTCACTTTCTCTTCCTTTGTTGTCACACCTATAAAAATAGTTCACAGCCATGACACCTTGCCGGTGCCATGGCGGTCTGGGAAGTGGGTACAACTCTTCCCTCTTAAGTACATAGTTAACACACATGAAGGTTACTGAATTAATCTATATTTCTTTATACTCGCATATGGTGTTGTGTATCAGTGTATGTTGGGCTAGTGTTTAGTGAGGAGAGAGAAAAGATGAGATAAAGGTGTAGTGCTGCCTCTGGAAGCCCGTCGTCAACCGGTGTCCTCGCTGATGAATAGAACCTATGCAGATGAACCCGATGCCGTTGCTGAAGCCTGATGCCGCCGTTGAAGAGAACCGCAGTTGATGTTAATAAGGTTTTACAGTGGGTCACGATTCAACGCCTATTCCCGAACATACCTTGGCGCAACGAGGGGTCCATAGGTACCGGCCACAACATGATCCGACATGTATTCCGGTACCTCCCAACTCGTGCTTAATAATAAATGAGGTTTTACAGTGGGTCACGATTCAACGCCTATTCCCGAACATACCTTGGCGCAACGAGGGGTCCATAGGTACCGGCCACAACATGATCCGACATGTATTCCGGTACCTCCCAACTCGTGCTTAATAATAAATGAGGTTTTACAGTGGGTCACGATACGACGCCTATTCCCGAACATACCTTGGCGCAACGAGGGGTCCATAGGTACCGGCCACAACATGATCCGACATGTATTCCGGTACCTCCCAACTCGTGCTTAATAATAAATGAGGTTTTACAGTGGGTCACGATACGACGCCTATTCCCGAACATACCTTGTCGCAACGAGGGGTCCATAGGTACCGGCCACAACATGATCCGACATGTATTCCGGTACCTCCCAACTCGTGCTTAATAATAAGTGTCACCCTGAAGGGACTTAAGTAAGTGTCCTCTGAAAGGACTTAAGTATGCTGCGCATGGTGTACTCGCAGGAACATTGGAGACTCAGTCACATATGCGTTTCCCCTTGCTCCCTCGATTCTGCTCCTGCTACCTAACTTAGGGTAATATAAATTGTGTATGTCATGTAGTCGTTTATACAACGCTGATTTAGTAGTAATGAGTGTAGTGAGATCATCCTCTATACCATGCGACCAAGTGTAAGGTTATTAATGAAATCATGCCTTATCCCAAATAATCCCGTATATAAACAATTAAACTAGTTGCTAGTTTAGTAAGTAGCCTTATGTGAATAATGAGTCGTGTGTTCTGATGCATAATTAGTATAGTTCAATGGAAGTATGTAAGCCTCAAAGGGTCTCAATTAGACCGCGTGGTCGACATGTATAAATTCAAGAAATAAGAGTTAATTACATGTTATGTATCAAGAATTATATGTAAAGTGATTAACTAAGTACTTAACTTTCGTCCTGGAGTCTTTCCTTATTTATTCTTATATTAGTTTTCACTACTACACACTTTTCACCTTTTTCCCGCGTTTGTTGAATCCGAAAAGAAAGCCTTCCACAGACAATATTGGCTTGTTAGTTTTTTAGTGGTTGTCATTATAATGTTATCATCATAGAGAGAGAAATGCCACAGAGTACGTTTGTAATTTTACTAGTCTCGATAATAAATACACCGACATAAAAGATTGGAGGCTTTCGCGGCTCGGCCTGCCGCGACAGTTGTCAAGCGGATATAGGGAGGCATTAATTCTTTTCTCCTCCACAAGTGCCGTATAAAGACAACACTTTATGTGTTATATCTTACCGATATCTTTATTGGAGATTAAACGGCGAATAACTTGGCCCATTTTAATATGATTGCATCCCATTTGTACCTCCGCGTGTGCTCCGCAAAAAATTAAAGTCGCATTTGTGCTCTTATTATTGAATAATCGTTGCGCAATTGCAATTAAATTGTGTACAGGTGTATAAAGTGATTTTTGTAAGGGTACTTGTACAATTATAATTATATTCTGTGGTAAGGGTATAATTAAAGTTCTCTCGCTTTTTCGCTTGCTCATTGAATTCAATTTTCGAACGCAATATCTCATGAATGTGCTCTGTGACATTGCGACATGCATCAGTTTCGCTGATTGTTCGCGCGCTGTCAACTTCACGCGGGAACAACTGCGGCGTCCATTGTTTCGTTTCGAATGTTTGGATTCATCGGGATCGCATTTCATCATTGCGCTGTCCTCACCATTGTTTCGCGGCTGTTTTCCAACAAATTAATAACTTTCATTGTTGTAGAATGTTTGGATTCTTGTATTCTCTGTAGAATGTACGGTAACAACACTGTTTGTGATGGGCAGTTGTTTTTTTTTTAATTTCTCACCTTGGTTTACAAGCAATATTAGCTTGGGCCTGTCTACTACCCCCTGACTTTTATTGACCACCAAACCCCTTGGCATTCGTAGGTATTTATAGTACAAGCTTCTTGCTTAAAACAAGAAAACTTTCATACATATATTAAGTCCTTGGTTATACGCTGAATACATTTAGAAAGCTACATACTTTCTGAACTCATACCTATATAAGTTTCTGAAACTCTTATTCAGCTACAATTAGTAGTACACAGAAATACAAAGGTTGCAACGTGCACAATAGCGTGTCCTTTGCGTGTAGGTACTAATATCACCACGTCTCAGCACCACACAATACGGACTCATAGTTTGTGATCATTTTACAAATGTACCGTACAAATGTGTATGTACAAATGTACAAATGTACAAATGTACCCGGCAACGGGTAAACTACACAACACGATGACCCCTATAAATTGCCTAGTTCTTTTTTATGCTAAGCAGCTGTTTATCCACTTTATGATAAGTGATTACCATAGATATGACCAGGAAAGATGCAAGTGCACTTTCCTGGTGCCAAAGGAACTAAAGGAACAAGTTTAAAAAGGCAATAGGAATACTTTCTTTAAGATACTGGCCGAAACACAACACTCATGTGCGGTTATTTCACGGTGGTCTTCTGTAAGAGTTGGTTGCTGCAACCATGCGGGTTGCCCGGTTTATGACGGCAAAGCGCAATATAACCTGCTGCTACTGACGGATAGTTTTACAAGAATTTCATAAAAGAGGATTCCACTGATTAAATTTTATTGATCCCCGTGCCAATGAAAGTTCTGTCGACATCTAACATATTATGGGGTGTAAGGAATGCTAGAATTTCTGTCCCTTTAAGCCCGTTTGTCAATAAAATTTGCCCTTTCCGACCTAACCAAATGTTATAAATTTTTGATAGTACAATTTAAAAATGATATCATAGTATCGACATCTGGCACTGTTTGCTCTATGTATTGTGTGTGGTACGAATTAGCATACTTGCAGGACGCTCTTACCCACGCGCTACTCAGACAATTCATCATATTTGTTCTGCATGTTCTCTTTGGAACCAATCTAAGTTCGTGTTTAGCTACTAAGCCTCGTGTGTCTCAGCACTATTTTAAAGATTTTTAACTAGGTACATTATTTTACATATTTTTTAACTTTTAAATAATTTACTAGATTTTTTAATTGGCAGATGGCGCTGAAGAAAATATATGTATCAAGCCTTTGAGTTTATAAATAAACTAGTTGGTGCCCGCGACTTCGTCCGCGTTGAAAAATAAAAAAGTAGCCTATCTTGTGTCCCGTACGTCTGAATGTTTATCTACCAAGTCTCATGAAAATCAGTTAGTTAATTCATACATACAGAAAAGAATTCTAAAAATGGTCAACTTAGTTTCAATATCATGTATAGAGCCTTAAACACGATATCTCTGAAAACAAAGTAACATAGTTAATTGTTTTTGATTTTTGTTTTACTATGTAAATTTTAAAGAAATAATATTGTAAATTAAATGCTTTTTTAAAATGTTTAACTTGTCAGAGAAAAAGCTACGTGGATTAAATTGTTAGAATAATAAATCATAATTAAGTAATACATTGTTCTTTCTAGTTCACTCAATTGTATTTGGGGGAATAACTAACTATAACGCAGAACAGACTGTATTTTTTTTTTAATATTTTTGTAGTGGCAGAACACCCCTTTGATACTGAACAACCCTTTGGTAGAATAACACTATATATAATGAACGAAAAATCCATGTAAAATTTCCTATGTTATGATTATCATTTTCGTACATTTTGTAATGAATTAAGCTTTGAAATGTGAATGACAATTAATTATATAATTTCTTATTAGAATACACTCAAACACACGAATAGTTACCACACAACGAATAAAAAACGAAGTATCATGACAAGTTAAAACTAATATGCAAATATTTCAAACGACCAATTTCAAGTTACATAACACTGTAGTGACAAATAAAATCTAATATTTCTTCTTAATCGATTCCCAACACTTTCACATTGCGTAATAGATTAAATATTTATAATAAGCAACATAATGTTGCCTACACTCAGTTAAACCGACTATGCAGGTGTTCGTTGTATGCCGATGACGGAAACTACAGCGTGTTGTGGCTTAACTATGTTTCCCATACAACCATCGAACTACTACAACATGGAATTCTTGTGCCACGAACTATGAACTGTATGGAACATTTAAAAGTGACATATCGCTGCTTAAAAACTAAAGGGCCACAAATCAAAATTACACTTTTTACAGGAGAGCTAATCGAAAAAAATTAAATTATTCTTTGTCTATTTTTTCTTATTAGATATAGTTATATCAAATATATGCATATTATACATCGTTAGAAGCGTATTTTTAAGTAGCATTAAATGTTTTAACTTTTATAATAAACTGAATACTAGAAGAGATATATAAGCATATAAGTTACTTTTGAATATATATAAAATGATCAAAATATACTAAATATGGAATAGTTAAAACAAACATAAGTCTTTTTGCAACATACAATATGAAGGATTGTGATTGTATTTTTGCAATAAAAACATTTTTGGATTTTTTGTTTTATGGCCCTTTAGTTTTTAAGCAGCGATATGCGTAGAGCATGAACTGTCATTTATTTTTAAAGAAAATGTAACTTTACGTCAACACATTGGGGTTTAAATTGAATAGTAGAAGTTGGTCTTTCGTAACTACCTTTTACCATTGACGCGGAAGGCAAGAATCCGCCATGATTCTGTCAGAGGCGTTCTTTTTATGTGCCGCTTTGGCATTTGTGACGCCAATTCCATTGTAGTATTTCGATGCATATAATTCAGCAATTAATTTGTTGTCATTACGTATGTTATGACATCAACTTTAAAGGGAAAAGAGCTTGACTGGCTGCAAAAAGTACTGTAGATGATTTGTAGCAAATTTTATTTCTTTATTTCTGTCTCTTATAGTGTTTTGATTTTTTTTATTATTACCACGTTTACAGAAGTCACCTGAATCTGAAAAAATTAAAAATATTTATGTCCAATAGACGCTTATGGGCAGATGATAATGGGACATCAATACTAATAATAAATGTGTAAGGGTTGGTCATGGAGTAAGTTACTTTGTTTTCAGAGATAACGTGTTTATAGGCTCTGTACATGATACTGAAACTAAATTGACCATTTTTAGAATTTTTTTCTGTAAGTATATATGTGCCTCCATAACTTTTAAACGAATTACCTGATTTTCATGAAACTTGGTAGATAAACATTTAGACGTACGGGACACAGGATAGGCTACTTTTTTCTTTTTCAACGCGGACGAAGTCGCGGGCGCCAGCTAGTTATTAATAAAATAAAATAAAATTATACGTGCCTATACAGGAAATCTGGTAATTAATGGATAATTGCTGTATATTTTTTTATAAATTCTGCCTTTCAGATTTTAATTTTTCTTTCTCCAGAGACACTTTCATTAAGGGCTTCCAATGGAGAGCTTACAGAATTTCATTTGACACCAACCGTCATCCGTTCCCATTTTTGTCTGTCTGCAATTATATTTTGTATTACAGAAATACAGTATTTAAATAATAGGCTCTGTTTGGGTTGCACAATATTTTAAAAGTTCAAGGCGCACACATCAAAGTACTTGCAATAATTTGCGTCAAAATAAATTACGACCAAACATTTTAACAGACAGGCTGACGTGTACGAAATTATCTATAAATAACACTAATAATGTTGTTATCGAAACAATCTTATCGTGTTGTGTTTTATCGTGAATATCGCAATACGAATCAGACTTGTTTGTATTGAACTAAATAAACTTATCTTAAAAATCTTTTCTAGTGTTACAAATTTTTATAGCTTGAGCAGTGAATCCTCTTTTTTCTATTTCTTAAACCATTATTTTGTCAATATTATATTTAATTTGGAAAATATACAGTGAACTTGGCATTTTAAATACAGAGTATTTAATATCTAGACACCATTTACATGTTTTCGCATATAAAAACTAAACATTATAAAAAAATATTGAAACTAAATATAAAGGGAAAATTATATAAATATTTAACAAGTAAATTAAAGTAATAATAATATTAAAAATAATAAAATTAGTGAAGCAGAGCGAGAACCATCGAACTATGTTTTTGATAAAAATCCTTTATTTTACATAAATTAAAAGATCAAGCTCAGAAAAGTTATAGTTAGTGAGGTTATGTAAAAAAAAAAAATTCAAAATTTTCTAGACACTATGCATTGTGTCCTGCTTTTATGATTGTTGTCAAGATAGTTAATTAAATAATTTTATTTTTAAACATTTGAATTAATTAAAAAAATATATAAAATTTTATTAAGAATCTTTATTTTATGAAAAAAATAATAATTCAGAACAAGATCGACTTGAAATCGAACTTCTGCTTTAGTTAGATGTCAGCAGTCAACGTTTGTTGAGCTTATACTATCTAGCCGTGAGAGTGTCAATATCTTAAAAAAACACATTAAAATTTTACAATAATTAGAAGTAGATAATATGATACTTTACCTACAATTCTATGTAACTTGAAAAACGTGACTTAATGCATTTATTCTACATCAATACCTGTAATTCTAAACCGTTTGTGCATGATGATATTAAAACAGTTGTAAGATTTCCATCAGAGAGCGTGTGGGTGTCGACAATTGTCGAGGTCATGCGACTCGTGGCTTGCAATCAATGAATGACGAATTCTTAAAACCTGCTCCTATCCTATATTCATTCATCAGTTATTAAACTTAACCTTTCTGTCAGTAGTACAGTATAAACTGATTATAGCTATGCTATAACTATATTATAGTACTAGCTGGCGCCCGCGACTTCGTCCGCGTTGAAAAATAAAAAAAAGTAGCCTATCCTGTGTCCCGTACGTCTAAATGTTTAAGCCGGAATTACATTACGAAATTAGTGGCATGCATGTTGAACTCAGTTTCACGAAAGTAGTTTCGATATATGCGAAAGTAATTTCGTAAAATAATAGTGTCGTGAAATCCACAGTATCGCAGTAACCATGGCCCCATCAGCATTAAAGCTATATTTTTCTATGTTCAATGCAGCTAAAGAGATGCTTCTATATAAATTTAAAAAAGACTGCATAATGGCTTGGCTCTTCGTGGCTTCTATAATTATTTTGTAGGCCGCATCTCGGGCATCCCTATTTTTATATTGTAGGTTTTTCGGGTCCCAGAGACACTTGTCGCTGATATTCATTAATGAATTGTATATTTTTATCTGTACTCCATCGTTGGTTTGCCATTTTCAAAGCTTGAAGCGCGCGCGATATTAAAAATACACATGTCCGCACAGCCCAGGCGCTTTCGCGACACTAGTTTCACGTCGCATCTACACTATGAAATTAGTTGCATGACACTAATTTCACCAAAAAATCGCGCAGGGCACGAAACTGATTTGTATTCATGAAATTAATGCATGCATTACGAAAATATTAAATTACACGTGAAACTGTTGGTAAAACTAATGTCACGAAATTAATTTCATGCCACTAATTTCGTAATGTAATTCCGGCTTTATATACCAAGTTTCATGAAAATCAGTTGATTCGTTTAAGAGTTATGGAGGAACATACATACTTACATACATACAGAAAAAAAATCTAAAAATGGTCAATTTAGTTTCAGTATCATGTATAGATCCTATAAACACGATATTTCTAAAAACAAAGTAACTTATTCCATGTAACTATATGTATTTCACTTAGCGCCTGTTTCTCAAACGTCAAGTAGGCCAAACTGTCATTTAAAGTCACCGGTAACCGGGGATAATGGAGCTGATATGCCTTTGTTTGTACGGTAAACGTCCCAAACATTAAATAAAAAATAATTAAAAAAAAATCGGCTATCGAATGATGCAGTAAACCGAGTGCATAATTCAATATAACAGAAAATGATTTCTAAAAGTAACTAATCAACACTTTACTTGAAGTTTGTGAAAGAGTCCCTTAAACTCACAGTTATCCCGCATATCCAACTATTATTCATCTAATAATTCGAAAAAATAATAATATTAATACTTTTAATCAATACTAATAATAAATCTGTAAGACTAAGTATTGTACATATGTATGTCCCTCCATAACTTAAACGAATTAACTGATTTTCATGAAACTTGGTAGATATAAACATTTAGACGTACAGGACACAGGATAGGCTAGTTACTTTTTCTTTTTCATCGCGGGCGAAGTCGCAGGCAACAGCTAGTAAATAAAATAAAATAAAGCCGACTCATTACTCATGTAATCATTACATAAAAAAAAACTATTACATAACATTATTTACATAGTCATTTATTACATATTTTTATGTAAAGTTCATTTCCAAAGTCCTGCCTCGAATCGAACCTGGACCCATTTAACCACTCGACCAATTCGCTCGTCAAAGTTATTTAATAGTAAAGCTTCAATGAAAAAAACATGGCGTTTTTAAAGAAACGTAGGTATTAACACAATGTCTTGCCATAAAAAAATACATTAAATGAACATTAGAATTTTATAAATGATGCCATTAAAAGTAACACCATTATATAACAAAAATGGCACAATAATTGCCATCCCTTGGCACATCTCTCAACGTGTCGTAATGTTCGCGTCTATAAGATTTAGATTTAATGCGTATAAAGCCACTGGTTAATTAGACCGGTACTTGAAATAGCTTAATGGTGATCTCGCGTCAAATCTGTCTCCTCGCGCCATCTTCTAAGCAATCATTACGTCATTTTCGAGTGCATCTATCAATGTTTGTAATCAAGAAATCCATCTTATTTTAATATACGAGTATAAAAGGCGATGTGTGTATGTATGTATGTTCCCTATGGACTCCAAAACCGCTGAACCGATTTTGATGAAACTTTCAGACAATCTTCAGACTAGTCCAGCGGGTAATCCTGTGAAGTTTGGTAGCGATCGAACGCGAGCAAAGCCGGGAAGTGGGTCGCTAGTACTCCATATATATGCGAAAGTAACTCTGTCAACTGTCCGATTTCAACCTAGGGAGAGGATTAAAACTTAACTTTTATCTTGACTAGCTTTTGCCTGCGACTTCGCCCCTTATTTTGAGGTGTTAAAGCATTTATTCGATATTTGTGTTCATATCAGTGGTATTTTAAAAATTATTTCTTACATCGATAGACCTATTTTTGAGGAAAGATATAGACAACCGAGAAATACCGAGAAGAGCCGACGTTTGAATGCCTTTGGAGATTTAAATTAAACGGCGGATGAAACCGCGAAACACAAGTAGTAATTAATAAAGTGAGTATCACTAGGTATGTACTCGTATATATACATTTTCAAGTCTGGCTTTGTTAAATTATGTATGGACTTTTTGATAGTGTAGTTATAAATTATTATTATTTTTTATTAGAGATGGGTTTGCTTTTGACCAGCATCCTGCCGTGTAGCGAAGATAAGGCCTATGATGGAGCCATCGAAATAATATATTTCTTTCAAGTTCGCTAGATGGAGCTAGGTCACCCAGAAAATGCATTTCACTCGAACTTTGAAAATATTTGGAAATATGAGCTCGGAAACACAGTCGCCGGCAGGAAGTTCCAAACCTTGGCAGTTCTAAATACTTATACTCATCTCATGCCACCTTAGCGCAACAATGAAAACGCACCTTTATTTTTTTTACAAGAACCATTTAAATTTAAGGAAAAACATTTCGTTGACTTTTTATTACCTACCAATAAAATTCATTATTTTATGTACGCGTTCCAGTTCTCATTTCGTTTTAATTAATGTCTACCTCTTTCCTTATTTTTCAGGTAAGTTCTTTATCACATTAAGAAAGTAATGATGCTGTTTCGTCGGTTAATATTCGAGGTAAGTGGGTATAAAATATATAGTGACCGCTTATGGTCAGTTTTAGGGCTATTAGTTAACGACTTTCAACCTACAATGTTGCGATATTGTCAATAAAATTATAAAAATCGGTCACATTTTAATTTTATGCTGTTGCGTCGCCCTTTGAGAGACTCTCGCATTATGCAACTATGTTCAAGTATGTTTCAATCGCTTTATTTTTCTATTTAATAATCTATTTCAATAATTTTTTTTTTTAATTTTTTTTTTTTTAATTAATTTTACTCTAAATGTTTGAAGTTAAGTCTGCGTTTTTTTTTTAAATTATAAAGTAGCTTTTGCCCGGGTCAGACTTTAAAGATTTAATTTATTTAAGAAAACTTTTTATGTTTCAGTGTTACTTTTATAAATCATTTTATTTTGCACCGTGTTGAAATATTTCCCGTATGGAATTTATTATTGGAGCAAAAAGTATTCAATATTTATTATGTACTTATGTGATTAAAATATTATCCAAACACAATTATTTTTTATGTATTGCTCCAATATGCTTTTTTTATAAAAAAATGTAACAGATGGCTCTTCAAATAATTTAGGTCCTCTCAGGCTCAGGCTCTCACTGAA
Organism: Synanthedon formicaeformis; assembly: GCA_945859745.1. Lineage (NCBI taxonomy): Eukaryota > Metazoa > Arthropoda > Insecta > Lepidoptera > Sesiidae > Synanthedon > Synanthedon formicaeformis. The sequence goes on along the minus strand of OX243956.1, from coordinate 1,514,972 downwards.
TCACAGCAGCACATTTGCTGTTAGTTCGCGGTGGTCTTCATTGAAGTGGTGGTTTTGTTGGTTGTGAGTTATTGGTGACAACATTGGCTGCCAAGATTAAAATAACTAATTAAATAGATTAATATAAGACTAGTTATTAATATTCATGTCGTACCAAGGTAAATATTGTATTACCATAACATTTGTTATTCGGTAACTCGCTGTATTTCATAATAAGTAGGTGCAAGGCCTAGATAACACTGTTTAATTAGTGTGATGTGACATTGAGCTACGCTTACGCCCATGACGCTCCGTTGACACAGTATACAGAAGAAACAGTATTGTAAGCAATTGGTACAAACTTCTTTGGAACATCACATGAAGACTGTAAGCACTTGAACTTGAACAACTTGAGTAACTTGAACAATGAATCGTTTAAATTTCGAACGAAATTATCTGCTCTTCTATGTTTCAAATTAAAAAATGTAGACTGTTTTTATATGTTAAAGTAGACAGACAGGCTGACGGTCCAATTGATGGTAGACGGCTACCGTTGCCTATAACACAAGCAACGCCACAGGTGCTTGAAGTGCCATAGAAGAATTAAGGATAAGGAAGGGAAGAGGTAATGGGCTCTGGCATCTCTTACTCACTCACCGAAACACAACAGCACATATGCGGTTATTTTACAGTAGTCATCTATGACCCTGCCACTATTAAGTAAATTAAATGTTTAGTTAGAATGGGACAAATTTTCGATAAACAGTTTTGACAAAGAAGTTCCCAAGACAGAGCGCTATAGCAAGTAATAACTTATTAACCACTCCACAAATGACTATTCATAAAAACATTAAAAATATTTTTTAACATGTATTTGGTTATGTTTTATATAAGAGTAAATTATTTGTTTAGTGCCTTATTTTTTTTAAATGGTAGTTAAACTACTGTTTGTACTTTATGTATGTATACCATATCCAATGGAGCCAAGTTTATGTTAGTGTCACCGCCTAACGGAATTTTTTTATTCGATACTGGATGATTTAGTAGTTGTTAAAAAAATGTTTTTATGGTTTCTTCATGAAGGTTTATTTCTTTATAAGGTATTAAACCTTATGAAGAAATAAACAGGCTAATAAAGAAATTAAAAAAATTAAAAATATTATAGGTGTTTCTCTGTTGGGCTGTCTGTTACCGTAACAAGAACAATGAAAGTAGGTAATATAATTATTTTTTTTTAATTTAGAAATAAGTTGAAAGTTAAGGGCAACCTTATAATCGTAGTGGAAATAACAGTTATAAGCTAATGTGTTACGGTCCTATGTAGGATCTACTTATTATCATCCCCTTATCTTCACCCCCTGGTGTTAAACTTGTAAATATAGACTACGAGAGATAACCTATAACTATAACTTAAAGAAAGGCTCGCTCACAAAATAATATTGCAGTCTATATTTCCACTTATTGGTATGGTTAATAAAAAAACATTTGTTTTGACTTTTTAAGGTTTTTTTTTACCAACATAATTAAATCTATAATAATAATTTTTATTGATTTTCTTTCTACACTTAGTAATTTAGTATGCTTTGATAGGTGACAATCGATTTTCTAAGAACAGATACGAGTTATGTCTTAAAAGAGTTATCTTTATTTAAAATAGCTGAGATAATTCTAATTAGCCTAATCGTTTTCCCATTAAATTTGTCGCAATTATGAATAACAAACAGTCGTAATTTCCCTGAAATTAGGATTTCGTGATTAATAAAAATTAAGAAAAGTCATGTTTTTCTTCCTAAACGTCAAAACTAGCAATAAAAACGAAATTATTAGTGGCCGCCCTTTTGCCGATAGTAGCTGACACTGTTTATTTAGTTTAGATATATTACAGCAGCCTATTTAAATTAACGATTTAATTCACTAATGAGGAGTTGGATATTTTGCAGACCACTTGACGCTGCAGCATCAGTTGAAGGCTACCATATTATGGGAATACCGCCGAAGTAACAGTACACCAAATATCATATCAATCGAACCTGTGGAAGTTAGCGAGATACTCCGTCAACTAGGAAATGAGCTGATGATCTTCAAACGCCCGAACAAATAAATTATAGCTGAAAACCGTCTCGATCACATAGCTTTTAAACAAACAAAAAAGTGATCAAAAGCGGTCCATCCGTTTGGCTACTACGATACAAACAGACACACGAGTCAAACTTATAACATTCTTCTTTTGCGTTGGGCGTCGGAGGTTCAAATAAAAATACTGATTAAGTAACATTCAGTGTTAAAGGTTTACTTTAAAAATAATTCGCTGTTATGCTTTAGAATTATCAACACATTTTTAGCAATAATGTGGAATGTAAACACTCGTCCGTTTACGGCGTCAAAAGGGCCGAGGACAAACACAAGAGGAACCAGAAAAAATATTTGTAATGTCACGCGGGCTGTCACCGTGACGTTTATTTTGCCGCCAACGCGTTCGCGCGACTCATCACCCACGCGCGCAAAGTACCTCGCTTTATCTGATCCCCATTAAACTGTACTTTCTTTCTACATTTACTTACTTGATTCGGCATTAACCTGTTGTACGGCTACAACATTCTCACAAGATACACGATTATTTTATGTTATTACTCTGTGGTCGAATTTTTACATGGAATCTTCCGCAACAAACTTATTTGAGCGCCATTTTCTGTCATGCGAGCTGCACCGTTGACATTGAGTAGGAACGCACTACACAGTCATCTACACAACACATACACGCACTGTGTACCTACGTTAATTCGCTTAAATAAACTTGCAAATAATATTGCAGCCCTGCGAAGCCGGGGTTGGGTCGCTACTAAAATTATAAAATGTTAATTCATAATCAAGCTATTGACGTAGGTATCCCGTAATGTTACAGTTACATTACAGTTACAGTATACCTGTACTCCAAATGGATCTCACGACATTGGTCATGTTCTAATTTCGACAGATTTGTCACTGACATTTGAGAGATATTTCAAAATTCAAATTCTCTGATTTTATATTTCAAGTTTCAAATTAAAGAAACTTTACTATCGCCGACTGTGAATATTGTTTACTATGAAACGTATCGTTTCTAATCACATTATATTACTGTGTTTAGGTTTCCAAGTGCTAATTTATCACGAAGAACGTCACTATATATCAAGTAACCAAGTTTAGATTGTCATTAAGCGTTTCGGGTCACAGCGCCATGTTTGGCGGCTTGTGTAACACTCGACATTATCTAGGAATGGAAATGATGATGTACTTTACGAAAGAACAGGCCTATACGTAACTGTCGCCGGTTCTCACCCAATATATACCTATGTTTCTGAACAAAAATTATGCAAACGAGAATGTCTCGTAAATTTTAAAAGAGCAAACACATTCTGTTGCAGGGACATAAAGTATTTCTTCAAAGTGCTGTATGAGTTAAGACAACCCGACCGACCGCCGAGCACCTAAAAAGGCCGGCCAGGAAATTACCACATCGTAAATAATTCATGCATTATTACTCAATCATGTCGGTGCAACGGTGAACGTTTTCAGTGGGACGTATTTTTTGCTCGTTTCCCGTTTGCGCCAGAGACGTTTTTCTGTACAATTGTCCTGTCTCTTGCGCAACATTTACATGAGGATGAGTCACGCACTAGTGAAATTACCATTTCGTTAAATCAAAATTCAAATCAATGTTCTCTGAAGCGATCGTTGCTTTGTACAAGCCGGACTTGTGTTACTGAAAAGTTGGACTAGTTGTCAAAGCAGTCAAGCGTTAAAAAAAAGGCAAACTGCGTTTTGCAGTCAATCATCGTAATTATCTGGGCACTGGGCCCTATCATCTTTTTTGGCAATAACCACCTCCCTTTATTAAAAGAAGACCTTAGGCTGTTGCATCGGTAGAAACTAAGAGGTGCAAGAACACAGTCATTTCCGACTATCGTCCCTAATCTTATCTTGTCAATAAACATGTATAATATTTTTTTATTGTATAGAACCAAATATCAGATAATTAATACAATAATAAATTCATAGAATACAGATTTTATGAGGGAAAATGTAACAAGATAGAGACCTGATAGGTGTTCTTTACAGTAATAGTAGCTGTAAAAGATTTTTTTAAATGCTGAATGCTCCTATTAAACTCAACAAAATTGTAGTTTTTTTCAGTTTTGTATTATATTAAACGGTTTTTTCCAGCGATGTATTTCTTCAGTTATGAGGTTGCGTTGAAAGTTAAAATAAGTTTACCACTTTTAGTGTTACAAGTTAAAAATGAACGGTATAATTATATCGTCACAGTGACCTGACGAAAAAGAGCGGAACGGACGGCGACCGGTCACGTTGTTACAGGTGCGCCGGAGTTCACTTTCAATACAGATTATACCATTTAGTTTTTATGGTTTTATTTCCTGTAACCGCCTCCTACGCACATAATAATTATTCACATATTTACACATGTAATCTATAATTTTTTATAGTAAGTAGTTGGAAAACTATACTGGAGTGGATGAATCTTTCTGAGTTTCAAGTACTTATTCGTTACTTGGTCTTCAGATTTACCTTTCACGTGAAAATTCCTAGTAGTCGTTTGGCACACATAAATTTTATTGAAAAAAGAAAAATAGCATATGAAATTTGTAGGAGTATTATTATAATATATTGCTTCAATATAAATATATGAATAAAAATATTTCGATCTATGCATTTATTTTATTTGTATACCCAGAATTTTACAAAGACTTAATAGTGTATTAAGTCTATCCAAAATACATATCATTTCTAAGCATTACTTTAAAAATATAAACAACTAATTCATATTAATTTAAAATCTTAACAGTTATACAGCAGTAAGCTACCGCCATAACAACCTCGGAACCATTTCGATACCGGTTATGAAAAAAAATGTAGGGTGGTCCGTTTGTATGTAAATATGATCTAAATTAATATTAATGTGGTCTTGCATTAACAGATGAGTTTAGATTAGTTAAATAGCTCGTTTAGCTGTGATTTTATAAAACTTTTCACATCGGAATTTGACTACTACAACTATGTTAAGTTAGTTTATTCGAATTGTTTTTGTTGCATGCATCAAAATTAGTTATTATTATTTAAAAATAGAGTTATCATATCAGCCGCAAGATGTCCATAATTTTCCATAATGCTGGACATAATTTTGCAACATCAGAACGGTCAAAAGCAGTCTGGATCAAGCGACGACGTGCGGCCACCTTGTCGTAGGTCCACCGCGGGGGTGGACATCCTATGTTACCTTTGTGGGTCCTAGGTCTCCACTCAAGAAATTTCCTCATTTCTGATCATCCTCTCTCCGTATCCCCTAATTTCTGATTCGATCTATGAATGTGCACCTGTACCATTTTCGTATTTTTTTCTGTCTGTCTATAGTTAGGTTTGTCCTCTTGCTCACAAACCAATAAAAATATGTAAATTGCAATTACATTTTAGTAAAAAATAAACATAAACTGGTAACAGAGTATTTCATAGATGCTAAACGATGTGATAAATAAATAGTATTTATTATTGGCTATGGTATCGAAAACAAGTAGAGATACTAACTGTAACTTTATTAAGACCGTTGTACAATAATTTCAAAGTATATCTTGTGTAGTAATCGGAGTCATCTGTCCGTAAAAACCCGACCCATTTGGCTCGCCGCTGCCACCACATAAAATCCTCTTTGAATCAATACACAGTTTTAATTATCCGGTTTATATCTGTACGATGCAGTTTTGATGGAGAATTAGCGAATATCGGACTTGCTCATTGCTTATTCCTTCCATAAAGTATATTGTATACAACAAGCTAGGCTAAGTAGTTGCTATATCAGTCTAAGGGTCTCTTTCACCAACTACAAGTAAAGTGTTGATTAGTTACTTTTAGAAATAATTTTCTGTTTTATTGAATTATGCACTCGGTTTACTGCATCATTCTATAGGCGATTTTTTTATTATTTTCTTTTCAATGTTTGGGACTTTTAGCCTACAAATAAAAGTATCCCCGGTTACCGGTAACTTTAAATGACAGTTAGCCTACTTGACAGATGGTGAAAGAGGCGCTTATTCTTTTTCCCTCACCTTAATCTCTGAGTAAGGCCAGATCAATATCAAATACACCCTAACTTCTGTGACACTTTGTTAATATTAACTTGTTAATTTTATCATATAAATTATATTATTATACTAGCTTTTGCCTACGACTTCGATCGCGTATATTTTATAAATTTTAGTCCATGTGTTATTATAAACTACAATATTACTTCAAAGAAGCGGTAACAAAAATTCATACATAAAGGTATTCGCAATTGTAATATTAGTAAGTATTATTTATTTGTACTTAATTATTTTTGACTTTCATTTTTAAGATTTCAATATAAATAGTTAGAGAACCATTCACTTTACTTATACTGTTTGTCCATTCACATAGTTTAGCTCTCCGTGTGGAGTTCAAGCTTTAAATTCATATCTCGTATGATATCGTCGCAGTATTTAAAGGCATATATACGGTCAGATCGTTTCATTTATTAAACATTTTCATTACTAGATGTAAATGCGGCGAATGTTTAAATTTGTATTAAATTTACTTAAAAAAAACTACATAAATGTTATAACGTACATTAACATACATAACATGCAATAAATAGACGATTACGTGACGCTATCCTTAAAATACCTGTTGATGGGCACAAAATTTAATTTATTTTTAATATTTTGTATGTCGCCTGCAACATAGCATATTTTTCGTTACATTAATATTTTTCTTGATTTTGTTAGAAAATTAGAAAATTCGGTATTCGGTATAACTTGTTTTTAATACCGATTGGAATGTAACAAACATTAGAAATGTCACGGGAAGCTTGCTATATTACATTAGTGAAAACAGCATTCAAATCGGGCACAAACAAATCTTAGATAAATGGACAAAAACTAGTTTTTTGACTTCGGTAACACAATGTGCACAAAAAAATAATGTAAAAACATTCCTTTAGGTACGATTTTATTATATATTATTATTATGATTTTATCATATAGATTAGATAAATTAAAAAAATCATAGCCTTCTACTGTTAAATACAGATATGGAAATCAATATGTTTTCCCTTGGGTCCCAAACACATGCTACATAAATTATGAAATCATAATTTTTCATGTACGCTTTCTGATTTAGTGGTGTTTGTCGCTCTCTCCATGCGCTCTGCACCTGCGCGAGCGCATCTTCATATTATTAGACGTCGCGACGCGCCGGTCGTCGACCCCGCCGACCTGCTTACCGAAATAAATTAAAAGGCACGTGCGGCCATGTGCCAACAGCCCGCTTTTTATTTTACCCGTATTCTGTTGTATTAGCATCGATTCTTCTGGGTCATTGGAATAAGCTCTGTTAGATCAGTTGGTTCTTTTAGAAGTAACCTCTAGTTCAGATTTTAGATTCGATTTTAGAAGTAATCGAAGTTTAGAAGTAACCTTATCACTTCGTTTCTACCCGGACCGGATAAATTTTACTTCCGGTGTAAAATTATCACCTTTTTAACTTGTTGAAGTGAAAATAAATAAATAAATAAAATTTCATGTTGGACACTTTTAGGATGGAGAAAAAGCGGTGAACTCGCGTGACCGATACGCTCAGACACAATGACATATATACAGTACCACCCCTACATATCTATATATTGAAAACTATTACGTTGATAAAAATAATTTGTAATAAAAAAATACTTCCTAAAAATAATTTATTTATAAAACCACGTTTGTGAAGCTAAGAAGTTTTCAATTCTGACGTGCAGTCTGACAGCAGTAACCATCCCCAAAAGACCACCGAGAAATAATATTATGTTGTGATTAAGGGATGCTAGAACTCTTTTTCTTCCCTTATCCCTTATTCCTTATTAAAGGTTGGCAGCACACTTGTACTCTGTGGCATTGCTTGTGTGAATCGTATCGTAAAAAAAATAGTATTTAGAATAAAAACAAAATCGTAATCTAAGTCTTGTCTGTTTATTTGATTAGTTCATATAAACTACGCAACAGTTTTTATAATATTTGTTTTCTAAACAGCTAACGTTTTTCTAGGAGATTTTTTTTTTTACATGTTTAGTACAACAATAAGATCGTTAGAACTCGTGCCTAAAACTGTAAATAATGTCTCGTGTCTGGATGTGCAGTACGCTACGGGTTGGCTCAGACAAAATCAATAAGTTGCCCAGACGATTGATATAGGTTCTGTCTGTGTTATATTTATACGTTAATGTAGAGCTATACCCCCTACGACCGCGTACGTAACCTGAGCTTCGCAACCAGTTACGATCGAAAACTATTTTGTTCCTACATTTATCATTGTTGAAGTACCAAAATCAACACAGGTCAACACTATTATTGAAAGTGCATTTATTCTCAATAATTTTAGTTCTATAATCGCACAGAATTTTGTAAGATTGTTTATATGAAGTGACACTTCCCCTACCTATTTGAAAAGTGTTTTATTTCAAATGGACACTTTTTTTTGGCTTTCCTCTAATACGAAAACGGGGTGACTGGAGTGAATTTCTTTATCCTTTATCCTACTATAATCGACAGCACATTTGCAGCACTCATGACGTAGGCGACGGTAACCACCAATGAGTTGTTTGCTGGCCTGTCGACTTTCATTCATTTACTTAAAGGAAAACATAGAATCTTTCAATCTTTAATACCTAATATGAATTTCAATTGTAAACAATATGAAATAGTGATTGTGAAATATTATTGTGTTCATGATTTCGGTGTGGGATCAGAGTAACCAATCGTATAATTTAGGGAATGATACATAAACATGATGATACACCTTTCTTGAAATCGCACAGAAAGACAAAACAATTGTTTTGAACGGTTTAAAAGTTTGTGAGTCACCCAAGAGCTGAATCTGTATATTATAAATATGAAATTTCATGTTGGTTTATTCAAAACCGCGAATCTTCGAAACTACCGTATCGATTGTCGTGAAATTTTGCAAATACATTGTCAGGGGTACAGAAAAGGTCATTATCTTTCATCCTACGTCTAATATATACCTTCAATAGGCATTGTCTAAGCACGAGTGTAAAGTAGTAATGGAATCGTTCACATTAAAGGACTCAGTGGAGTGGCGGACAACAAGAATCGATTTGTTTTTTACGATAATTCCCGGTATCGCGTGGCCAGTGCGATCCGCACTTCCCAGAATAGTTGTTTATTGCGAACGCCACCATATGGCACCGTTTAAAGAGTCCAGACGGACCAATGCAATGTGTACAAAGCTATATAAAATCTTAATTATGTTACATTCACTACGTCTCTTTCACAAACGTCAAGCAGGCTAAACCGTCACATAAAGTCACCTGTCACCGGGAATAATTTAGTTGATATACCTTTGTTTGTACGGTAAACGTCCCAAACATTAAATAGAAAATAATAAAAAAAATATCGCCTATCGAATGACTCAGTAAACCGAGTGCATAATTCAATAAAACAGAAAATGATTTCTAAAAGTAACTAATCAACACTTTAATTTTAGTTTGTGAAAGAGGCCCTAAGCTTTAGTGTAACTTTCCTTTTTATATATCTGTTTTTATCGCTTTTGTCGGATTCTGATTTAGGACGCAAGTGGAACAAAAATAATGTCTCGTACACCCTTGAATCAGACTATTTAAAAAAATACTAAAAACCTGGGGTGTGTCAATTTAGTACTGTTATTTTTTTTTCCAGTAACACTAACCACTTTTAATTGCATATTAATTAGTTTGATCGCAATCAATTCATTTCAATAAACCTCGTTCAATTACATCGCCGTTGTAACAGGACATAATCAATGATGTACACTCTTTGGAGTGGAAATGTATAATCACAATAGGAAATAGCGTTTACAGGTCCCGCTATGTAGGTATAGCTGCAAATTGGCTGCTTTTTCTCTTGATTACTGTTACAAGACTAAATTCTTCGAGGGGTCTATTCTAAAGGCCTAAATTTTATTTACAATCTCGTAATATGTAATAACATATTTCTATATTTTTTTAAATTCCTTTGCTTTTGCCTCACACTTGAAGTATAGTATTTTTTTTTACCTTACCTACGTAGGTTAGCTAGTGCAGTATTTAGACAGATAGTAGTGTTTAGTATTCAATCTAAAAAGTAAATAAATTTTTGTATAATAGTTTAAAAAAATATAAACTACTAGTTGTTGCACCCGACTTCGCCCGCGTAACTTTATAAAACAATGCCTATATGTTGTTACTTGCTGATAATGTTCACATAGGTGATTCTTTATTTTGAAAGAATTTTCAAAATCGGTCCAGTAGTTTTTGAGTTTATTCATTACGAAAATTCATCTTCTCTCTTTATATTAATAGTATAGATTAGGAACAAGATGCTGGCTCTATTTTATGCATGTAATACTTTTAATGTGTTTAAAGTAACTGTTGGATTGGAACAACAAATAAAATAACAGTTCCACGGGCAATCACGTATTTACAGTGTTCCTGTGACTGGTTGTTCTGGTCTATTTGAACACGTATGGAATGGATTTTGTTTCGGTTTCGTGGTTTTGTTGGACAATTGAATACATTGGCATATACTATAATAGTATAGGCACACGATACTGTAATAAACGTTCATTTGTGGAAAATATTAATTACGTTCCTCCAACTATACCTAAGTAGTTAGTTTTAGATCAAAAGATTTCACCACGCTCCTAATTATAGATGCGCTAGATCGTTAAAAATATCTGTTGATATTTCTGTCTACAATATGAATTACGGACAGTTCCCAAACACCCAAGTAATATATTTCGTTCCTGTAATTAATAGGTTATAGATCTTACCCAGGTTTTAATTTAGAATAATTATCAATTTGGGGGATGCCAAAGTCCTAGGTCCCTTTGACTTTTATTACTTTACTAGCTGGTGCCCGCGACTTCGTCCGCGTTGAAAAAGAAAAAAAGTAGCCTGTGTCCTGTACGTCTAAATGTTTATCTACCAAGTTTCATGAAAATAAGTTGATTTAAGAGTTATGGAGGAACTTACATACATACATACATACATACATACATACATACATACATACATACATACATACATACATACATACATACATACATACATACATACATACATACATACATACATACATACATACATACATACATACATACATACATACATACATACATACATACATACATACATACATACATACATACATACATACATACATACATACATACATACATACATACATACATACATACATACATACATACATACATACATACATACATACATACATACATACATACATACATACATACATACATACATACATACATACATACATACATACATACATACATACATACATACATACATACATACATACATACATACATACATACATACATACATACATACATACATACATACATACATACATACATACATACATACATACATACATACATACATACATACATACATACATACATACATACATACATACATACATACATACATACATACATACATACATACATACATACATACATACATACATACATACATACATACATACATACATACATACATACATACATACATACATACATACATACATACATACATACATACATACATACATACATACATACATACATACATACATACATACATACATACATACATACATACATACATACATACATACATACATACATACATACATACATACATACATACATACATACATACATACATACATACATACATACATACATACATACATACATACATACATACATACATACATACATACATACATACATACATACATACATACATACATACATACATACATACATACATACATACATACATACATACATACATACATACATACATACATACATACATACATACATACATACATACATACATACATACATACATACATACATACATACATACATACATACATACATACATACATACATACATACATACATACATACATACATACATACATACATACATACATACATACATACATACATACATACATACATACATACATACATACATACATACATACATACATACATACATACATACATACATACATACATACATACATACATACATACATACATACATACATACATACATACATACATACATACATACATACATACATACATACATACATACATACATACATACATACATACATACATACATACATACATACATACATACATACATACATACATACATACATACATACATACATACATACATACATACATACATACATACATACATACATACATACATACATACATACATACATACATACATACATACATACATACATACATACATACATACATACATACATACATACATACATACATACATACATACATACATACATACATACATACATACATACATACATACATACATACATACATACATACATACATACATACATACATACATACATACATACATACATACATACATACATACATACATACATACATACATACATACATACATACATACATACATACATACATACATACATACATACATACATACATACATACATACATACATACATACATACATACATACATACATACATACATACATACATACATACATACATACATACATACATACATACATACATACATACATACATACATACATACATATATACATACATACATACACATACATACATACATACATATATACATACATACATACACATACATACAATACCACACTTACAGATTTATTATTAGTATTGATTATATACGCCCTTAAGGTGTATATAATATAACTATAAGGATATATATGGGATATATAGGTGTACAAATACAAAAATGTGAAGTGCGCCTGAGCATACAGCAAGTTGTGCAGCGGCGGTTCATATCAAAGATGTTATGTTTCGCCGACCGCCGCCCACAGGTGGTGGTTGATTATGATTTGTGCGCAGATATGAAGGCGCGCAGGTTCCGGGCTACCCTATTCAGATAATAAACAACGTTATATACGGGAATCCACTTCATACATAATACCACTGAATGCTTGTATGCGTTGAAAGGATCTTGTGAATGTCAAAAACCTTTCTAACATAATATCTCCAAAGAGAACATTGAAATTCAAGTACCGCTGAATCTCTACTAAGCAGTACGAAAGGGAAATAAAAGAACCCTTCAGTTAAGGGTGATTGGTTTATTCAATGGGCACATACATACAGACATAAAATTAGTATTAACATTTGATACACTTTTTACAGGCGTTAGTTTTTTATTTTATTTTCGTTGATCCCTCGGAAACAGTCCTCTTTTTGGATGAAATGTAGCTGTGTATCCCTGACAACGTGTATGCACAATTTCATAATGATTGTTTGAGCATTTAAGGCGTGAAAAGGTAACAGACAGACATACTGAGTTGTTTCACATTTATATTATTAATATGGAAATATGGAACAGTATGGAATATAGATATCGTGTCGAATACAAACTGTTTTCACGATAGAAGGTAAACACTATGACAAAACGACAAAATGCCAAAAGGCCTTTTAACCGCATTAAATATTAAGTGCTATTTAAATTTTCTATCGTCAACATCGCTTCCTGTATTATATTCTGTATACAATACTCCCGTATCAGAACATTATTGTAGATCATTGATAAAAACCTGCCTCTGATTGGCCGGTATCGACCGCGCTTAATTGTACCATGCGCACGCGCAACTAACCCTATCTGGCCACGATAGTTACGATAAGCTTATGAAATTATATAGCATAACCTGGAAAATATACTACTATAAAAGTGAATCGTAATAGAAAAACACTATAGCAATAGTTTTTTTTTTTTGTTTTTGTTTTAGGCCTTACTTCCTTCGTGTTACTTCCTTCCTTCCTTGTATATATATGTGTTACTTTATGTAAGCAAATAAAAAACGCAAATGTACATAGCACCGCTTTCAGAGAATTTCTTGAACCCAAAGTGGAGAAATTACATAAAAGAGAATAAGACATACCTACATACACTCTCTATTTATTTTTTATCCAAGATATAAGCTTAAAAGTTCTTACAGTTTTTTTCAATTATTTTTTTTAGATAGTTGAATTCGATTAACGAAACTAATTCAATTAACAATATTGAAAACAAAGATTAAATATTTATATATTTTAATCCTAACAGTTATTATACAACTACACGTAAAGTCGGGGTACGAAAACCTTCGTCAGTTTTCAAATTCATTCCTATATCAAAATCTTTTAATACCTTTTGAAACTAAAGCACTAAGACGTTTAAACCAGAGAACTGACAGACGTTTAAAATGTAATTTTGGTATGACGACGGTGCAAGCAAATGTCGACTTAAAGGTGACGAACCTTTTCTTACCCCGACTGTACAATCATTAATAAATAATATATTATTCATTAATTAAAAAAAAAAACACACAATACACAAAAATATTGTTATAAATTCTGTTTCGATTTTTTTTTAAGAATTTTTATATTATACGTGCCAAAGGAATTTAAGATAATTTTGCGGTAAATTTGATTAGAATACAATAAAGAAAATGGTCGTTTGGAAAAGACAATATAACAATGGAATGCATTTGATTTTTTATTACGTTGTAAATGATTCACCCGTGCTTAGGAATGACATGTAACTAAAATACTTATAATACAAGTTACACATATAATAAAGCTTCATATATTACTATAGTTTATGTACTATTATTGTACTATAATTATTATAGTAAATTTGGTTTAGTTTAGAATATAATACGCATAAAGTGAGTGAATTCATTTTGTGTTTCTATATTTTTTCACTACATGAAAAAGTACATTATTAAATGCGTAATATCTTTAAAAAATGAGATGAAAACAAAATTTGTGCAAGTTAAGTGATTTTATTTATATAAATAACTTTTTGAATATTTGGCCTCGGAAGTCCGAAACTTTATTTTATTTGGAAAAACGTTGAATAATTAGGATATTGCTCTATTTGGCACAGCCCCAAAGTTGTATGACATAATTATGTCTTTTTAGAAATCATAGAAAAGGACCAAGTGAACAAGTCCAGATGTATTCAGAGCGAGTTACCGTATTTTGGGGACAGTGATGAAAATATATTAAAAATAACTTAATAGAAAGTCGGTTTAGTGGTCGTAAGTTTTAATTTGTGACCGTTGTCGGTTTCTGTGGCAGTCAAAACACAAATTAACTTGGTATTTAGGCAACAAAACTCATAAATTGACATACGACAAGACACACTACTACCGATTACTGCCCACTCGTATATTAAAATCGATAAGAACCTGTCAATTGATGCGCTAAAATTAATGTTGATGGACGACCTACGCTATGTCCAACAATTTTGTTTACAGAGAAAAATAGACAGAATTTACCGTTTTGAAAATTCCGCATCACAACAAATTGGTGGATTCAAAGAAAACACAGCATCAGAATTTGTTCGTACAAATTAAAATAAACAATAAACACTAGTATTATATCAGTTATTCTTTTGATTTTTTTTTATAAACAAACGGTTACATTACTATGAAAAGGTCGGTAAGGGTAAATCCATGTAACATGAGTGACCATTATTTAATTCTCTAAAAAAATGCGTGTTTCTAAAACCATTAATTTTGCTAATGATCTCATATGTAAGACATTTAATAAAAACGGATTTGATTTTTAATATTCTCATTTAATTTAAACGGAATAGAATTTTATTGGGTGTATACTAGCCTAAAAGCTAATGTCGCCAAAGGTAACGTGAGTTACCAACAATTTTTATTGAAACTAAACCTAGAAAATTCAAAATTAAACGAGACCCACCCACATTTTATGCTTTATAACAACGAAATTTCCATTAAGGGGATAGTTGATATAATTATAAATATGGTATGCTAGCTTTGTTAGTTTCAATAGGGAAGTAAAAATGTAACATGAGTTACCATGGAATTACCCGTAATGTTTTAAATCCTTAGTAGGATGATCTAGTCTAGACAACTAGTTATCGTGTACAGTGTTGGGTTGGGGATATAAATATATAGATCACATACAGCCTTGCTCCAATTTGTAGTCATATTAAACTTTATTTTTATTTCCAATAAAATGAGATCAATGAAATAACTTTTTATTACTATTATTTTGAGTTGTAATTATTAAAAAAGTGTGTTTTTAGTTTCTGTTTAATAGTCGTGTGTGTGGAATTTATTGTTAATATAAGTAGGTATGTATGTAATGTATGTAACTAATCTAAAATAAACAAACTCGAGATAAAATACTTGGGTGTTCACACAAATAAATCGAGCGACATTTTCCATCGGGCGTGTCTATCAAAATATTATGTAGTCATTAAGCTGTCGTTTCCTAAGCAATTTCGATTACAACACTCGATATCCGCTATTAACTTTATCAAAATCCTGTCCGGCGACAAAATATCGCAACTATTTAATATAAACTGCCCGGTTAAATCAATAATGCAATAAGGAATATTAAACGAGTAGGTGCCTACGTGTTTCGTACAAAAACAACGCGGCGCGACATTCGCTCACGATCAAATCGATTTTCTAGACGTCAATCTATTCGAATGATTTATTCGATTCACACTCGCCATCGATTTGCCGAGTAAAACAATTACTACTACGGCCATTTATAGTTATTTTATTGTGTTGGTGAATGAAAAAAGTAATTTTGCACGTTCCAAAAGAAATAGCGTGTACAATTTCTTGACATGCCTGTAAATTTTTTTTCGATACAACCTTTTTTTTTACTTTAAACCGTTTGTTGACAACATACCGTACTGTTTGTATCTATATCAGTCTCTTTATATTACATTATCATATTCCAATTGCTGAGAATAGGCTTATGAGTCCGTACTGTGAGTGCAACACTTACAGTATACTCCACCGTGATAGTTTACCTGCAACAGATTTGAAAAACTTCACAAGTTCACTTTAAAAGTTATCATTATTTCTAATCCACACTTGAGGTGAGCTATATTTTGAGGTAGGTTTTTGGATTTTTTCTCAGAATCGTCGTTGCCTAAGTTATTTATCTCTAGAAGCCCGGTAAAAATAAACTGACGATTATTAAAAGCGTTTCTTTGTAATTAATTTAATGAATAAATTACTGTTTCACTGTATCAGTCATAAACTGGCCAAGGCGGCCAATGAAACTATGCAAGTACATTAATATATTGTCAAAACAATTAGTCTCCAAACTTACTCCTAGTAAAACAGGTCTAACTATTGAAGCTAAAGGTACGTACAAAATGTCTTTACATTTCAATATTATCTCAATATAAAGACAGAACGGTCCAAGCTCTAGGGCATCAACAACGAGTAAATATTAACGAATTAAACGACTTCAAAATTACGGCATCAACGATCAAGAGTATTATCTGCTAACAGTCGCCAATTTGGAGTTATTGCGATGAACATCGCATCGCTCAATAAATGGGTCCACAATATATGTATAAAGACGCTAGAAGAGACGTGTCAGCTACAATATTTCACTTTGTAACAATAACTTTTATACGCCCAACTTAACGGTAACTTAGCCAAATTGTAATTTAAATTTTTATTGGAGTACGTCACTGTAATTACGCATCCTTTTAACACATCTATATCTGTTTCTACTGTTAACTACTTTTAAGCCACCCAACGGATTAGATAATATGGTACGTTTTCAATAATGGAAACAGCGATAAACGAGAAATTTTGTTTAAGTAATTTGCAGAAAAATTCCGCATCCGTGTGAAGCCAAATTGTTAGTTAATTTTTAATATATTTTCAGGAAATTTAGCCGTTTCCAATTTATTTCGTTAAATAACTTTCGTTAGTTAGTTGGTTAGTTAATAAATAACTAACGAACCCACGAATTATTACCACGAAACATGTTTCTACATGCAAAAAATAGGCCAAAAACTTTAAAATATTTCAATTTTCATTCAACTCTGTTCAAGGCGAGATAAGACTTCTATTATTTAAAAAGATTGTAGCCTTAATTCCTGTATGGTTTTTTTGGTCAAGCGGACTACTAGGACCTAATTTCTGGTGGTTTGATTTATACGGTGTGTGCTTTACAAAATTTCTTGAAGATAATTCTTAAAAACTTCTTGAAGATAGACGAGATCAACTTTAGTTGGTGTCTAGTTATTACTTTAATGTTGTGTGTTGATGTGTGTATAGAATCATTCGTCGTACAGCAGCACACTACGCTACGCTATAGTACCTAACCGCCACTTCCAGTATCCCTATATATGATCAACATTGTTCCGGTACAATAGATGCGCCTACCGCAGCATTTCCACCGTTCTGCCATAGCTTTACAATCCATACAGTTGGGCAACGAATGTACTTGCACAGAGCAACGCTGGGGGCTGGCGCGGGGAAGAGGGCGGCGCGGGCCGCCACGGCGAACTCACACAGTTTGCATTTCCCACTTTCAAGGCTGGCGCGTACATGTTTTTGAGTTGAGTGAGCGGTGGCGGATTTTCCATTTTGTGACAACCCTAGCACATCCGCGCGTGAGTGGCGGCGTCGCCCGACATCAAAGGCGTTGCCCAACTGTATGGATTGTAAAGCTGTGGTTCTGCCTATAGGTCTCCTATACATACACGTATTAGTTTTGTTGATCGGTTTGCAAACGGTACACACAACGGTCTGTTCTATCTAACTAAGGTCGTCGCTTAACTATCTCCTTTTACGCAAGACTGTGTTTCCTTCTGTTTATTTTTTGAAAATAATGTAATAATATCAACATTCACACTATCTAAGTATCTTTTCTTATTCAGAAGATATTTTAATTATTGCATATAGCTCTTCTTGTGTAAGTTCTTCTTAATGTTTCGAAGCATCTATGACGCGAAGTTGCAGACCTACTTACGATGATACCTAAGGCACCTAAAGGTCTCTACTCTAATGTATAACTTAGGCAATTTAGGCAACGTGATTTGATTATGCATGAGTGATTCCCATATTCCAAATAGTTTCCCGATGTGATACTAAGGCAAATTGCGTGTACGCGCGGCAAAATCTACTAACTATTATTGTAAAAAAATACTGTTGCGACTCATATGTGACTTATTTAAAACCATAAAGTTTGATGCGAGCTCTACTGTAGGAGATCATCGGTTCATCATGCTAGAGTTATATACAGGACGACGAAAATCTTTTTAGACTTACGCATAAATTCATCAACAGCGTTTCATGTTAGAAAACAGGCTTACCTGAAAAACAAAAAAATATAGTTTTGATTACGGTTTTCACTAATAGAAAGAGAGAGATATGTATAAAAGATATAAACGAGGCATGTTTGTTTATATAATTTTCAAAAGCGCTATTATAATAATATTATTATAATAATCCTCCTATCAACATGTCATGTTAGACAAGTAAGATTTTTTCAGTGTGGTGATTTAATATTTTCCACACAAACTGAAGATCACACCCACAAAGTGATCGGCGTCAGTAATGCTCTTTCTTCAGCATTTATTTTCAATAAACGTGCACTTCGGATTTACTGTTTTTGACTCGCCATCCTTATTTATTAGATGTTGTTTAAATAAGTAAAATGCAAAGTTAACAACAGCGTGAAATTATTTAATGTGACAATATAATATTGATGGCGCGGCCCGCAGCGTGACACTGTCAACCTCAACGTACTTTATGAATATAAATAAAGTATCCACAGGCCACCAATATCTGTCAAGTTTCTACTAGTCGAATGAATTAATAACTTTCTGCTGGCTGGCGGTCAACTAGTTGGTAGTAAAGTGGTTATTCTAGCCTAGAATTATAAAGTTATCTAGGGGGAAGGCAAGTACGCTGTAAGGGCGCAAATTGGTGTACCTAATGAAGGGATTTTTTATGCAAAGGTCTTACGGTCCACCAGCTAGATGATCAAATTTTAGAAAATAAAATCTATAGAAATAAAAGCCTCAAGTGCCCGTTGGATGAGTGGCAAGGGTGCTTGCCAAACGTCTCAGGGGCCCCAGGTTCGATTCCCGGCGAGGTCAACTTTGGAAATTTTAATATAATTTTCAAAATTGACTCTGGTCTGGATTTGAAAAGTAGTGACAGGGCACACTGCGTTTCGCAGTCATTTGGGCAGCCCGTCTGGCGGCAGTAACCTTACAGAATACCACCGTGAAATAACAGAACTATGTGCTGTTGTGTTTCAGTGAGTTAAGGGATGCCAGAGCCCAATGACCCCACCCCTCCCTTATCCCTTATACTTAATCCTTCTATGGTCGGCAGCGCACTTGTAGCACTTATGGCGTTGCTTGTGTTATAGGCGACGGTAGCCACCTACCATCAAGCGGACCGACAGCCTGTCTGTCAACCTTAACATAAAAAAAAGTGCGCTTCAAATCTTGATAGGATACAGGATAAGGAACAAGGAGGGGTTAGGATAATGGGACGTGGTCTTTAGGCACTCACTAAAACACAACAGAGTAGACGCAGTTATTTCACGGTGGTCTTCTGTAAGGAGGTAGTTACTGTTACCTAGTTTATGTCAACGGAACGCAATGTACTTTGCAACTACTATGGTAAGAAGCAAAGTGTGGGTGAATGGACTTTTATATATCTTACTCACGTCTGAACGGCATATTCAGACTGTTAGTATACGTATTATCTATATATCCAAATAAGGCATGGGGTAATTTAAATCAATTTTAAAAACTACCTCATATTTTGTGCCCAAAAAAGCTTGCACAGAAAAGTTCCCGTTAAATTTGTTCTAACAGATAACAGAACTTGTCCGAATGAACGCGTCTCATTCACAAAAAAAGCTGCGGCTAAATTTCGCCGCACGCGCAAACCCGCATTTCTTGTATTGTGACAATGATTTTTTTATAGAGCACTTTATTTTTCTTAGAAAAAACACTGAAATATTTATTATTTATTAAGATATGAAACAGTTATTTCGCAATTAAAAATAAACAATTAATTAGTAGTAATAAATTTTTAAGCATTACTATTTTAATAAAAAAAAAATTGAATGTATTAATTATATTAATATCACTTGAAGAACCCACAAATAAAAATATAGGTAAGTTAAATTTACTTGATTAAAAAGAGGTGCCCGCGACTTCGTCCTTGTTGAAAAATTAAAAATATAACGCAACAGTGGTGACAGTGGCGCCTAATTTTTAGACGATCTCTCGGAAACTTAACATTTTTTTTCAGAATAAAAAGTATCCTTTACGTTTATACAGGTGCCTATCTAACCTGTTCTATCCTGTGTGTCAAAGTTTTAGCCGTTTTTGCGAGTAAGAGTAACAAACATCCATACACCTGTCTAATACAAAAAAAAATATGTCTCACGTTTTATAGTCAATGTGGTCACTGACTCAGCAAACGGTTACACAGTATAATGTCTCGAACGAAATGTTTCCCACAAAAAACAACACGCTTAGACACATACTAGTTAAATTAAGATATCAAGCTATTCAACCGCGAAATCGTTGAAAAAAAATAAACAAAAAAGAATTAAGCAGGTACAAACAGCAATTAGTCAAAGCAATTATTTTACAGGTGAAAGTTTTATGTAGACTTAAATTGTACAATTAAGTATAAAAATGAACATATTGTGTGTTTAAATATCACATTACCTTTGAACTACATATTTTGCAACTATAGTTACTTAAGTTAACTTTCACACAAATAACTAGTACTTAGTAATGGCAGAGGTTTTACGTAATTCTTAATTAAATTCTTTTAATAATTTTTTTATCGCAAAATATATCAGACTAAGCGCCTTTTTCACCATCTGTCAAGTAGGCTAACTGTCATTTAAAGTCACCGGTAACCGGTATAATTTAGCTGATATACCTTTGTTTGTACGGCGTAAAAGTCCCAAACATTAAAAAGAAAAAAAAAATCGCCTATCGAAGGATGCGGTAAATCGAGTGCATAATTCAATAAAACATAAAATTATTTCTAAAAGTAACCAATCAACACTTTATTTGTAGTTGGTGAAAGAGGCCCTAAATAATAACATTGTTATTCTAATGTATAACTAGTTTTTGCTTGAAATGGTAACAAAAATCTCTATACATAAACTTTCGCGGTTTATAATGGTTAAAATGAAGAAATCTTCTAACAAATTATTACGAGTATCGAGCGAAAGTCGGCAAAGTTTTACTTAAAAAGCCTTCAATGTCGTACGATAAATCATCGAAATTATTTTCAATCATAAAAAAAAAACTTGTTTTCAATACATCAAGCATTGAAAGCGATACGAAATACCCACTGGCCCATATTAGTTTACTACATTGGGGCCAACCAATCAAGTTTGTACGAAACGTGAAACCGGAGGCCTAAGCTATCGAACCAATACACATACATGTACACTGATTTGCATAAAAATTTAGCATACGCTTAGAAAATATAATCAATTCAAGCCACACCAATTATAAAAATTCAAAACTGTCGTGAAACAAAAATTATTTTGATTTATAATATAATGAATCTGCTCGGGATTGATAACTGATTTAGTATTATTACTAACTAGCTCTTCGCCCCCAGCATCACGCGGATGCATTTTCTGTCTGAAAATTACATACAGGAGGATGGTTGAAGAAGTTCGGAAGCAGATCCTGGAAAGATCCAAAAGATCATAGAATTTTGCAAAGATATAATAATTTTTGTATAATACCTTGGTTGGTTATTATACAAAATTAGTTGTAAGTTTCCTATTATCCGGTCCTTTGCATATATTATACCAGGATTTTTGCAAAAATCCCTTGTTTCTGATTACACTGTGGACATATTATTATATACGACATTGCCCAATAAGGCGACATGTCCTTTAGGAAAAGAATCTAAATAAAGTTAAACGCAATGTGTTTACTTCACGATGGACTTCTGTGAGGTTATTCATGTCAGACAGTTAGTTATCGTAATGCTGAAAATATTCATCTGTATGGTTATTACAAAACAGTATTAAAAACAAAATATCAAGCCCGAGAGTGTGAGAGTATATACCAGTACACATTCGTCATATCTAGTCTCAAAGTTATCGCATTACGCTACAAGTCACATTATACGTGTCGCCTGGTTTTGAAAGCGCTCTTTCTTCCATATCAAAGCAACTGTGTCATTTATTCACAAAAATAGTGTCAGATCTATTTACGCAAGATAACAAACAAACCGACAAACTCTGATAGGTCACGTATACTCATTTGTGCATACAAGGCCGACATACCAAACTTCAAAGGCGATTTACTCACTTTTACCGCCCACCTGCGCGCGCGCACGTGTTTCGCGCTTCCGTTACAAAAATGGCGCCTTTGTTACAAATGAGAGTGTACATATAATAAAATATATTTGTTACTAATTAACAAACGTACACACGACTTCATAGTTTTATTGTTCGGAGTCTCTTGTGATAGTCACAAAAGTACGCATTGAAGAGCGCCACAAAACTATGATAATGTCCTGATTATCAAAAAATTACAGTAAAATTAAACGAATTACCTAATTATAACGACGTATTTAGTATGTAAATAAAACCTGACTAATTTAAATTTATCCTTTGAGTTGGTAACACCTACCAAAATAATTAACCGACAAATGTTTTCCGATTACCAGCCCAAATCGTATTAACCTTTTTCGTTTATTCATGGAACTGTCGTTTATTTAGGACAGCATCCCTGAAAATTTATATACTTACGAGTATTAGGTATTTTATTTTAGTAAAATTGGGTCAGCTTTTTTTGCCTCTAAATTGGGGGACGACCTACTTCAGATGAAATTATGTAACAGTAACACTGACATATTACGACTGACACTTATAAAAACGACCAACGGTATTGCAATTTTGAGCGTTCTCTGACTTTTTCTTAATTGCTTGGTTACAAAGTTTTGAGCGTGATGTTACCCTATAAAATTTTAAAACCCACTTATTAGCGACCCGCCCTCGGCTTCGTGCTGCATCTTATTTTTCTGTAAATTACTTATATACACACAAACCTCCCTCTTTTATGGCTTTTTCCAATAGTGGAAACCGTATCAAAATCTCTTGGATGGTTTAGAAAAAGTTACGGGAACACAGGGCAGCGAATTTATTTTATAATTATAATAGAAGATGGCATTATGAAAGAAAGAAGATTATAGATAAAATCCAAGTCAATGAGTAAAACTTCAACTGTAAGACGACACCCGGTAGGTCGTATACTGTAGTGTAGACCATTTAACTGTAGAAGGCTTAAAGATAACAGTGACGAAACGCCCATAATTAAAGTTTAATTTTTGATTTCAGACACAACGTATACAAACATGTTCTGTGAATGTAATTGTACTCAGAATGCGACGTGAGCCTGAGATCGATACTCGATTTTTACAGACCTACTCAAGTGAGGACAGCAAGATCACCTTACACGTATCCATGTTGATACAAGCAAGGGTAACTCGATATATTTGTACGATAGCTGGCGGAAGCTTTTTTTGCCGAGGATATTGCGACAACAACTTTGTGACTCATTGGGTAATTGTGGATGTCATTCGTGTGAATTAATTTTTTTTAGGTGTTTTTCTTTCTTTGAGGAAACCTTGACGCTATTTTATGTGTTTTTCCTTTCAATAAAGTAGTTTATTATGATTACTTCGATTATTTTTTTTACATTTTTACAAGACATTTTGTCTAGAGCATATTAACTACATTTCCAAATTTTTTAATTGTATCGATTAACCAATTTATTCATTTTTTAATTTAAATTACAAATCAGATAATCAGATAAATACAAAAATCTTCAGGTTGGAACTTGGAATTTAGTCAGAAAATGTCCAAAATGTCCAATTTAAATGTATATTAAAGGCTCAGAATTAAAAGAAGTTCAAACTCGAAAATACCTATGACTGCTAACATAGTCTTCTAGAAACTCGTCTAAAATTGAAAAGTTTGGCATCACACTGCAATAATGTCATGGACCCACAATAAAAACCGATAAAAATCGCAAAAAGCCGCATCACTATTCACAACGGTTCCACACTCATAGTTTTTATAATGCCATATAACAAAACAAAAACAGTAGGGAAACTTGACATTCTATTTTCACCTTCAATAGATTGGAAAAAGGAAAGATGACGGATTTTTTTTACGAAAAACATAATTCTTATGAGGCTAAAACAAAAATCTGTCACATCAAATGTCACACTTCTTGGGGTAAGAAAATAATACTTATATCTCTCATCCATTATGCAATTTATACTCATAAAATAAATTTTATTTAGATAATAATTATCACCTAAAGAATTATCAGTATCCTGCGACTTCTTCTGCGTTCCTATAGAATACTTTTTTTAAGGGCCTAAAAAAAGTGGATGGAAGCATTTGTTTTCTGCAAACTTCCTCATTTATCACTATTTTAATTAGTGAAAACCGTTTCAAAATCCGTTGGATGGTTTAGAAGAAGTTAGCGGAGAAACAGCTAGGCGGACAGCGACTCTTTTTATATGCAGGGTTGTTTTCGGTATTATTTCAATTAACCTAATTTTTTTTTAAACCGACATTAGAAGTGATTAACATAACGCCGGTTTAGTAAGACAGTTTCTAGTAAGCCATTCATTGAGATTCCCTACTAGTTTTTTTTACACCCGCGTCGACTATCAGAAACCTGTCGCAAACATAAAAAAAGCGAATTGGCCTACATATCACGGACACAAATAAGCGGAATTTTACACAGTTCGCCATAACTAAAACTGGTTGGAACCGTTAGAGTTATTGTGTTGTATCGAAATCGAACGGTGTAGGGCAAACAATTGTTAAATACATTTTTAGAAATTTTTAATTTTTTTTTTATTGAAGTGCAAACGAGATATATCTTAAGATGTTTTTAACGTACAGTACTGTTGCACTAAGCAATAACAATTCTTGTATTTCTTTTCATATATTAATATTTCTTGTATTCGTTATTCTTGTATTGCAAATGTGGGCGTTTCCTTTTTTATTATTAAGTACATAGTTACTTTTTAAAATCCTTCTGCTAAAAATATAGGAATTTCTAGGAGGTTTTATGTACACCAGCGGACCAAGACCAATTAGCAAAATGTTACCCTTTAGCACAAGGTTTTAGACTAAGGTACTCTGTAAAAAGTATTGTAATTTAAAATTGACTAAATTTAAAATTGAAGTCTTTGTATTTTTAGATTTGTCCAAATTGTCCAATTTTTCCAGAAATTTCATAAAAAAACGAAAAAATCCTTAATTGTAAAATTCCCATTCTAAGAAGTTTACTCGTAGGTTTATATAATTATTTATTATATTTTTTGTATTGAATATGTGTATTAAAATATAATATTAATCTTAGCTTCAGTAAATTACACCAGTCATTATTACACTTTTATATAAAACTAGTTTTTTTTTTCTTTATATATAAACTTGACCAACTAAACTCTATGCCGGTTCGAGTTATCATTATTCGGATCGATACTATCGAAATTCGATACCGTTTACAAACATTTCGACAGAGATAGCGATCTGCGACCGACTGCGCTTGCCGTGAGTCACAGGTTCGTGATATTTCATACTCACTTTTAGGAAATCACGATTTTGTGACGACTGCAGTGTTATATTTTTTAAATATGTTTAATGGTAACTTCTACATATATTTGCATCAGTTTGATAAAGAGGCCTTTCAAGATAAGAGGCGCGGTGCAAGATTGGAAGAAATATTCGACGTTTCATTGTAGTGGTTTCCGCTGTCATGAACTAAGAAGCCTTTTTAGCCGCAGTAACCACACAACTACAGAAGACTACTTGTATACAACCCTTATAGACTTATCGAAGACTACTTATAGTAAATGTGGTTTATAGGGAGTGGTTAGGATGTGGTTAAGCTTATGAATAGTGAACAAGAGACATAGACCCCATGCCTCTAGGTTAATTAGCCTATTAATACTTTTATAATAGGCTATTACTTTTATTTATTAATGGTGTTGCTTTCAACACCATTATATATAGTTGCAGATGCCCTAGACATAGTCAAAGACATTGACAAAAAGGGACAGGAATACAAAATCAAAATCATGACGAGGATAGCCATATTAGACTTATATTGTATGCGATCTACTGTATTACTAAAAATGAAAAATACGGATAATGGTCTGAATTAAGCATGTTAAGTTCTAATGTTGTTATGTTAATTAAGCATGCGTTATATTATGTTTAAGTTTATGACTTATAACAGTTAATACAGCATGCGATGCGGGGTGCAGCAACACAGTAGTTTGAATCAGTTAATATTGCTCTACAAAACATCTATGGTTGGTTGTCATCATGGTTATCTATGTATGGTATCTATGGTAGGCAGTGGTAGGTATGTATTGTTCGCTTATTACCATTCTATCGAAACGAATGCCAAAATGTTTCCGAATTTCTCTCACCCCGCAGGCTGCCCCATGCGGAGACCACCGACCAATGAAAATGAACCTGAACGCAGCGTGCTCTGACACTACTCTACTCTAATATATTGTCACTTATAAAGTTCATCATACTATAGTAGAGCATCTTACAACACAATTATAATGGTGCTGTCAAAAATATTCCCGCGCTTTTCAATTGTCACTTGCTAAAGGAAGTCAGGAGTCTGCGCAATCAAAACAACCCATAGACAATTTAGAGCGGTAGCTTCGCTCACATTTCCTTGCAACTCATAGTTTCATTGCATAAAATCATTTGCATACAATTTTGGGCCTAAAATGTAAACCGATAGAGGTTAGTGGTTCACTCGCAGATAAGATACGTTATCATTGTTCTGTTAACATTCAAATCGATTTAGCAACTCGCTCTTGCTATTCGATTTCGTAATCGATTGTAATGCCGTCGATCTGGTTTTGGATCTGTTTGACAGAATGAATGTGAGGCTTCAAGGTCTCTGATGACAATTGTTTCGTGAATTTTTCTATTTGTTTATTAAATTAATTTTTGCATTATTATTTTTTTAAATTAAGAGTAGACTAAATGACAGGTAGATAACATTAAAAAAAATTGCCTACAATACATTAATATCTAGTAATATATTACTTTGTTGCTGACATTAACTAAAAAAATAATTTTTAAATATATTACCTATACATTTTGACACTTTAGATTTCCCGGTTTAGTTATTCAACGTGTCCTATGACACACAGGCCTTTTCCTGTTGCTTCCACTCATTTTTATTTTTCCTTTCCCAGGAAAAATAAATACGTCCTTAGATAGCGGGAAAGGATTCCCGCTATCTAAGGACGTATTGCGAAGTTCTCTTTTATTTTATTCAAACTTATTGCGCCAACTTTATCTACCAGTACAGTAATTGACACAAACATAAAGTCAGTTATTTAGGCTACCTGAAACATTAACGGATTGCAACATAAGCATACATTCTATTAATGAAGTTCTGCAAGTGAAGAGTTGCTTCCCAATGTATGACTGTAAAACGCATTGTGATACAATATGAAATTTGTTACATTTATTACGCCGTATGCCACACTATAAGCATACAGCTAGATATAGGAATTAACGGAGGGCTTTTTTACTTAATAATAAAAAAAAAGGATTTAAAGTATTTGTTAACAAAATCCTGGAATTTGTTGGCGTAAAACTCAGCAAGCAACTCTCTAAATACAAAATTCAACATTCTCCAACGATACCTACTGCACATAAAAATAGACGTATACAAATATGGATTCACCTTTTGAGGAAAGCTAGAAGCTGTGGTTTAAGTCAGGCGTTGAAGCGGTTTTTGTTAATGCGGCGAACTTAGGTAAATATTATATTAATAGGAAATTATTCAAATATAGTTAACTTCCGTCACTTATCGAAACACAATAGCACAAATGCTGTTCTGTAAGGACAGTGTGCCCTGTAACCACTTGTTAGGGCTAGACTAAATATGAAAAGTTCATTTCTAATATTGGGCCTGCCGGATATCGAAACAGGAATCCCTGAAACAGAATGATAAAGCAAGTACCACTCGACTGAGGGATCTTCAAAGGGGTTGTAATTTTTTTAACAAAAAGGGCTTCCAAAATTGTGTAATGTCTTAGAATAGCGAAAAAAAGGAGAATTAATTTCCATTTTCTTTAGCCATTTATTCATTACTAGCTGGTGCCCGCGACTTCGTCCGCGTTGAAAAAGAAATTAGTAGCCTATCCTGTGTCCCGTACATCTAAATGTTTATCTACCAAGTTTCATGAAAATCAGTTCATTCGTTTAAGATTTATGGAGGAACATACATATAGAAAAAAATTCTAAAAAATCGTCAATTTAGTTTCAGTATCATGTATAGAAGCCTATAAACACGATATCTCTGAAAACAAAGTAACTTACTCCATGACCTGCCCTTACAGATTTATTATTAGTATTTTTAGACCACACCGGCACAACATACGACAAACAAACATGCAGACAGAAGCGCGAGTGCTAAAACAAACTTGTGAAACAAAACCATTAGCTGGCTTATTTGCGGTATCCAAAGAGGTTATGAGCAAAACGAGCACACGGCAACGGCTCGCACAAACACATCCTATTTAGATACGGAAAGTTTAAAAGGACAATAATTGAAGACGTGAGTGGATGAAGGTGATATGTCGCATAATTCAAATTTTGAATAAATAGAGGTTAAAGTTTTACTTTTAATTTTTGAGATAAGTCGCCACGGAACTGATTTTTGTACTAAATTATGATGCAAAGTTGTCTTAACAACCTAAAATATTAATGGTATGGTAGCAAGTAAACACTTCTATTATTTAATTAAAAAAAAGTGAACATAGCTCCCTCTTCCATTAACAAAAGTAAACTTTTCTGCACTTTTTGCTTTTTAAAATTAACTGTAACATAACACCTTTTTCAACTTTTTATTTCCCAAAAATGTCTTTAATCGACGATCTTAAGGTCTGTAATCAATTAAAGAGTAAAATATATGGACATATTGCTTTCATTAACGCAAAAAAACGAAAAAACCCAAAAATGCGACATATCACCTTCATCCACTCACGTCTTCAATTGTGTGCTTCGCTCCTCACTACAATATATGTCGTTACACAAATGACGCATGATTCTGTAAATGGAAATTATAGTTATATTGTGATCCATAAACTAAACATGACGCAATCATAAAAAATCATCATAACATAAAAATAAAGTAAGTAAATAATACCGATTTATTTATTTAGTTGAAGATAAAATAATCGTTGTTTATTAGCTACTAGCGATTCGCTCCTGGTTCGCACGGCTGCAATTTTGCCTCATCCTTAATATTATAAAACAAAGTCCTCCGCCGTGTCTGTCTGTTTGCGATAAACTCAAAAATTACTGCACCGATTTACATGCTGTTTTCACCAACAGACAGAGTGGTTCTCGAGGAAGGTTTTATTTAGTATATAATTTAGAAAGTTACGCGGGCGAAGTCGCGGGCAACAGCTACTTAGTAGAACGTTCCTCATTTATGGCTCTTCACATTATATTAGTGAAAACCATATAAAAATCCGTTTAAAAGAAGTAGTACTTTTATAAGTAGAGAGTAAAATATAAGTAAAAAAGTGATTTTATTTAAAATGTAAGTACATAAAGTCTGTTTTTTAATCTCAGACAAAAATGACAAATGACGAAAATGCAAATGTCAAGTTTGCATATAATGATACCATTTAATGTATGTAATGCATGTCACATGTAATGTCATTTTTGTCTGAGATTAAAAAACAAACTTTAGAAAAAAAAATCACAAAAAAGCAGTGTATCTATATAGTCTGTCCGTTTATACGCCTGCTCTCTCTGCCACTTAATCTTATGTGTTTATCTTTACAGTAGCATAAATATAATAAAAAAATCACAAGAAAAACTAGGAACAACAAAAGTGTCCCAGTAATAAACTTGTTCTACGATACTTGTACTAATACTTAAGGCGTACCTACACTTGTCCCAGAAAGGTCACAGGTTAACAGGACCTGTCTGTCAAGTAATAAAAACAGATGTTAAAAACACGTTTTTGGAATAAAAATAACACCTCGAACCAGCAAAAAAATAAATAAACAATACTTCAGCTTGCAAACGCATATTATCTTTATCCCAACGTCTATAATTATATTAAAAAATATTCTTTTTCGAGTAATTATTATTTTTGCATTTTTGCGTTGATGGCGTTTAGCTATTTTTGTGCGATTGAGTAACGAACATACAAACTTTCACATTTATAATATTATTAGGATTTATTCCTGTTTGTGTTATTTCAATTATTTATATTATTTTATCTAATTTTAATTATTTTGATTCTATCGACAAATGATAATCTGATATCCCCTCTAGATTTAGGTATGGACTTAAAAATGTCTGAAATATATGGATTTTATTAGATCTTGTCCTAGGCTGACCTAGGGTTGAAAAAGAGGAGGGCAGATCACTAATAACTAATAACTGTGGTAGAGCCCAATTGAAAAGGCCCATGTCCAACGTGAATTCTTGTGAGCTGATTATAATGATGATCATGGTCATGGTTCATGTATTGGTCAATCATCATCATGGTCACTTGTGTTGGTCAAGCCAATGTAAATTTAAAAATTTGATTCGCTAAAGGTGCTCTGAATTTAAATAAAAGATGTTAATAAGTACTTATTGTTAAGTTTTGTTTTGTTTTGTGAACTTAAGTAATTTTTGTTTTAATAAAGAGGCAAAGAAAAAGGAAATACTGTTACCTATAAAATTTTAAGAAATAAAAAAGGTGCAATGACACGGCGAAACAATTCGCTGGCAACCTTGCATTGTTCTGGTCACGAACAAGCTTAATGCACTTTGTGCTTCAACACAATGCACCTGCACCCTGACACTGGACTGGACGAAACCGCGTGCAGATGTTTGCTCTCGCAGCAAAATTCTAGGTAACAGCAGTTACACACAATGCTGATGCTAACAATATAAACAAATAATATATTTGCTAGTTGGCAAGTATGTAATGAGTAATCTTTGAAACTACTCAAGATTCTACTTCTGAAGAACTTCATTCCAAAAACTATTTTCTTTAAATTCTTTCAACATATTCAATCTCACTTATTTTACATTTAAGCTTCTCTATTCATAATAGCTAAACTGAATAAACTGTATTTTATTTTAAAAAGTACAATTTTAAATCCAAAATTCAAGTATTAAGATTTATTTATTTTTTGGCATCCTGGTGGAAGGTTACAGTCTTTTATTTTATTATTTATTATCTATTATTATTATTATCAAATACATATGCTTGCAAACGCTAGTAATATAATGCAGGAGCTCATTTCTCCTGTCATTCATTCTCGTTTTATTAAACCATTATTTATGGGCAGCACCTTATGACGTGGACGCTGCTTGTTCTAAAATAATGCCTAAACCTCGGCTGACTTATACCAATATTTCTCCCTTACTCGCTTAACCTTTCTTACTAACATGGTAGATAAAATTCGATACCCCAACGTTATTCTATAACTGAATATCGTAGCGGTACCCATATTCACTTCCTCGCTTCGAAAATGTAACGAACGGAATCAATGATTACAGGAACTGCATCGTCGTCGGAGCGGTCGTGACCGGAAATAATAGTCTATGGGTCGGAGCAAGGTCGTAGACTTCATTATACAATCATTATACCTACGTGCATTATACAATCAGTTATAAGTGAGTTTAATGGGGGGCAATTTTATTTGCATAAACAAC
The DNA here is from genome assembly GCA_945859745.1 of Synanthedon formicaeformis. Taxonomy (NCBI): domain Eukaryota; kingdom Metazoa; phylum Arthropoda; class Insecta; order Lepidoptera; family Sesiidae; genus Synanthedon; species Synanthedon formicaeformis. The sequence goes on along the minus strand of OX243956.1, from coordinate 1,482,255 downwards.
TCGAGTAACGCTTGGACGACGAAAAATTATTTGCTCTTAAATTTGTTAAAACTGTATTAAAATTAATACAGTTTTAACGTATTCTTTATATTCATGTTATTATAAAAAAAATGTAAACGAGCCGTGTCTGTATATTAAATATTTAAAAAAAATTGTACACGGTGTACTTATGTTAGCTAGGTCAAAGAATTAGTTTTTAGAAATTTTGTCTGTGCGTTTGTGCACGCCAATTCAAATTCTTGCCCTTTTAAGATCAGAAACTTCAGAAACAATGACTGTGGTTAACCTTAAAACAATGGATACCTATATTATTTTATTTATATTCATTTCACCGTCTGAAACGTTTACAAATTTAATGAGGAAAATGAAAAATAGATAACGGCGCTAACATCATCCAGGGTTCAGCATTTACCTAAACAATGGATTCTTCAAATGAGGCCAGATGCTAGATAATTATTTCATGCATCTTTAAACAAAGCCTTTATTGTGATTCTCATGGAATTTTAGTAACATTTTATACGACCAATTGACACACTATCTCGATAATAAATCCCTACACCACAGCAGATATTTATCGACAAATGCAACGTGTAACATCACTAATTAACCAAGTAACGGCACTAAGGGGTATCGGGTGTCGACACCTACCCATATAAGATAGGATATCTGAGCGCCCATCTTGACCTCAACTATCGACTTATCGACCTCGATATATTGTCTAATGTTATCAGGTGTCGATAATTGCAAAATAAAATGACTGAACTTAAGTTTTAAAGAATCATTGACTCATGAGGCAATATGTTGGCAAAAATAAATTTGCTATCCTTAATAAAATTTAATGACAGATAAATAAAATTAGCACCGATAACAATCAATTTATTATGTAGGTACTAGCTAGCGCCCGCGACATGGACAAACATACATACATACATACATCCATACACACATAAAGTTTTTTTTTAAATGGTCAATTTAGTTTCAGTATCATGTATAGAGCCTATAAACACGATATCTCTGAAAACAAAGTAACTTACTCCATGACCAACCCTTACAGATTTATTATTAGTATTGATCATAGACACGTTTCGTTCAGTATTTCATCATATTTTTGTTAAACTCAACTACAATAGTACCTATAACATTGGTTTAAATTTAGGGAAAGATTACACATTATGTTTATCATTAACTAGCTGGCGCCCGCGACTTCGTTCGCGTTGAAAAAGAAAAAAGTAGCCTATCCTGTGTCCTGTACGTTTAAATGTTTATCTACCAAGTTTCATAAAAATCAGCTAATTCGTTTAAGAATTATGGAGGAACATACATACATACAATACCTACACTTTCAGATTTATTATTAGTATTGATTGATGATGATAGCCTATGTTACTCTCTGATAACGTAGCTTTCTATAGGTGATAGAATTTTCTGAGCCTATTCAAATCAAACAAACAAACAATCAAATATTTCCTCTTTATAATATTAGTATAGTATATAATTATATCGTTAGAATTTCCACATTTATAAGTGATTTAAATGAAATAAAATTGTTTACGGTAAAACAACATGGTCGCAGTGTGTAGTGTGTGTTTCTAAAAAGGGTGATGTGTTCCCTATATAAAGAAGGACCGGACGCGATGCGCCCGCGCAGCTAACGGCTGCGTGACCTTCTTAATTACCGTTCGCTTCTGGATCGGGACGGACCACGGACAGACCTATTTTACGGCTCATCCTCATTCCATATAGAGACCAGTTCTACGGAAACACAAATGCTGTTTCTCTCTATTTAAGGGTATTAATTATATATTTGTTTATTTTTTATGCTGTTTTGTATTTGTTTTGTATGTCTATGACACTGAGTTTCACCTTCTACGTTTGCATGGAAATTTGTCAAATATTACTTATTTTTGTGTATACATGCGTTAATAATAATTTTTGGTCTTTTATGGTAAAATTAATGTATTAATATGCCGTCCGTCTTATTATGCAAAGAACTCAAAATGACAAGATCGCAATATGACGAGAATGCAGAATATATTAAAAAAGCTAACAATACTTAAAGTAAGTAGGTATATTCTAGAAACTCGCTTCCAGTATTTTTTTTTTTGGTGCAAATTATATAATACGAGTATATAGGTACGAAACCATTAGTAAAAATCCTAACACAATTTGTTGAGTGGTTTAGAAAATGATAGCGTACAGAACCAACTTTATTTAATAACTAACTTTTGCTTGCGATTTCGTCCGCGCCCCTTTCTCTTGTGCGATTTTATTTATTACTAGCTGGCGCTCGCGACTTCGTCCGCGTTGAAAAAGAAAAAAGTAGCCTATTTTGTGTCCTGTACGTCTAAATGTTTATCTACCAAGTTTCATGAAAATCAGTTAAGTCATTTAAGAGTTATGGAGGAACATACGTACATACAACACCTACACTTACAGATTTATTATTAGTATTGATGATTTATTTATTTATTAATAATTTAGTAAATGACCGTAACCAATTGAAGTTTCACTGTTAACCTTTTTGATATCAATACTAATAATAAATCTTTAAGGGAAGATTATGGAGTAAGTTACTTTGTTTTCAGATATATCGAGTTTATAGGCTCTATACATGATACTGAAACTAAATTGACCATTTTTAGAATTTTTTTCTGTATGTATGTATGTATGTATGTATGTATGTATGTATGTATGTATGTATGTATGTATGTATGTATGTATGTATGTATGTATGTATGTATGTATGTATGTATGTATGTATGTATGTATGTATGTATGTATGTATGTATGTATGTATGTATGTATGTATGTATGTATTGTATGTATGTATGTTCCTCCATAACTCTTAAACGAATTAACCGATTTTAGATAAACATTTAGACGTCCGGGACATAGGATAGGCTACTTTTTTCACGCGGGCGAAGTCGCGGGCGCCAGCTAGTATAACTATACCTAAGGCTGCCGCCGCTCTTATATCCAAGAATAAACTACAGTAATGTATGATCAACACGGCATTTAATAACGACCTATTAAAATGTAACAACATAATCATTGATTGTATTTAATCGACTATCAATTATAAATTGATGTAAACAATCACACTTAATAAATGTCGTAACACTTAATAATTAATAAGCCATAGTGAAGCAAATCATGTTGTAAGAGTACTCAATTTTCTTTAACCTTTTATGGTTAACCACTGCCTTTGAAGTAAATTGTTAGAGTATTTTGTAACAAAAATCAATGTTGGTACGTAAACAACGGTTTTGAAAGACTAGCATGTTTTATATGAAGTGAACTATGATTTTGAAACTACATATTATAAATTGAGATTCAAACTCGTATATAAATGTAATTTTAACACTTTTAGTTTTTTTTCTCCCGGTCGCTGTCCGCCTCTGTCCGTTTCTCCGAAAACATTTTCTAAGCCCCCCAATGATATGGTTTTCACTAATGGAAAGAGCGATAAACGAGAAATATATAATTTGCAGAAAAATATTCAGCAGTGCGATTATCTTTTTAATACCTATTGAGGGGATAAAGTAAAAGAATTTTGGAATTTTTTTTTTTTTCAGTTGCGACTGTTACTCGTAGCTTGAGCCAGCTATAATTTCTTTAGAATTTTTTCGTCAGCACTCCATAGTCAGACAGTTCTTTTTAACGCGGTCGTTTATTTACTAGATACTCTTATACCCAATATGAAGTTTCAAATGGATAATTTTCTGTGACAAGACATTATTTCTATTTTCGCAAATTTTATTACGAGTAGTACTAAACCCAATTCACTTAGCCATTACTGTGTGGCTCTTAAGAATTTATTCACCATAAAATCGCGAGACACCACCGTGGTTTTACACGCCTATTTCCTAGACGATAAACTGTGAAATATAGTGCTAGTGTTGTATTTTTTGCTCACCATGGAACAGTCGTCGCAATGCAACGCATTATTGCTCAGTTCCCGATGATGCGGAGATATTTTTCGCAGCAAATCCCCGAGAAATTTTCTATTTCTTCACCAACTCAAGTACTACGCGAAAAGTAATGCTAAAAATCAAACCGGCCTCTTGGTTCGCTTCGCTTCGCAATAACTGTTTTCAAGTCATATTTGTAAGTTATTTCAACATTTTAAGTTAAAAATTGAATTTAAAATTGAAGAAAGAATAAACCCCTGTTGAGCAATTTTTAATAAGAAAAATATCAGTAACTTAATAAAATGGAAATACATAATTATGTTGGTACTGACATATACAAAGGTTTGTACAGTAAAGAGAACCACGGGTTTGTGATAGTTTTGTCCTACTATAAACACTCTTATATTTGAAAATGTAAAATATATAACAGATATTTTGGAATATAAAAAAATCTAGTTGATGTGCTTCGAACGTAAAGCGATAAATCGTAATCGTAATCGTCATGTTGCTTTTTGGCTTCGAAAGGTGTACGGATATTTTCTGTGAAAAACCAATTTTTGGATTTCGAAATTACGAAAACGTGTCTCAAAAATGAAAACAGATAGATTCATCAGTAGATTAGGTCTTCTACTATTTAACTAACTAACTGTTAAATAAATTTATTTTATACTTCATTTCATATTGGAAAGAAAAAAATTGGAATTTAATTCTAGTAGAATAGTTTAAAATACACTATAACAATGAAATTTCAAAAATTGGCTCCTTAATTATCGGCTTAATAGACATGCGTGCGCATTTCCACTATGCATTTAACTTCACACTCTAAATACTTAAGGTTGTGGCCCAAGTGATAAACGACCCGCGAATCGACAATATTCTCTTTGAAACCGTTTCTTAACATATTTTTATTTATTGTAAAAAATAGTTTAAAATAATTTTTATACTTTTTATAAAATAAGGTTTCAAGATATAAATGTATAAGAAAAAAAAATAACGGTGGACTTTTACCATATTAAAAGATTTATTGAACAAAATTCAAGTTAAGATATAAATGTTCAAGAGGCTTTGCCCGCCTTTACATCTTTACTTACTGCACGTTTAAAATAAACAACGGCTTATTTTTGTAACTTGCACCAAACATATTTTCATAGTAAGTTATTACGCCACGGTCTAATACTTCTGTCCAAGTTCGTGTTTCACGCAAACACTTTCTGATAGAATACCTTGCGATTTTATGTACTGTGTGAAATAGTATTTTTTTTTTTCATATTATAGTGGGATTTTTTTTACTGTGCTTTTTCATATAACAGTTTGCGATAATATTGCGACGGACGTCCTCCAATGAGGACGTTCGTTAGCTGATAATGGTCATTATTATATTAGGCTATAAAACATTTAAAAATTCATGAAAGTATAATTTTCAAGATTATTTTATTTAGATTTGACCTGCCAATTATGTTACTGAAGTAAAATAAAATAAAAAACATAAGAAAATGTTTAATATCCTCGCCTTCCTCTTTGGTTGAATTTGATCATGCAATTTGTATCTGTGAACAATAGAAACACATTCGAAGCAAGTAACATTTCAAAAGTCATATCACTGGAAGGCAAACCTTCATCTTAATTAATAAAGATTACTTTAATGTCTTCACTTTATATCGGGAATGAGTATCATTATTAAATCAGAGGGCTCAGGGTCTAAGGCTCTTAATAAAGTGAAGTTGCCTCTAATGTCATTACTCATTTACATTGCAGCTGCTCCAGAATACGTAGCAAATATCGTGTGTGCAAATCGTTGTATATTTTTATTTTAAAATGTTAATACAAAGGAATTCTTATTTTTTTTTTCTATATCTACCTATTTAAAAATTTTCTACCGACAATTTGACTGCACATATTGTTAGTTTTTTTTTTTAAATAGAACTACTACATTATTAAGGTACAGTGAATTTGCAAAACATATAACTAAGTCTAGGACGATTAAAATAGAGCGTAATAATTTTATTTCATACAGAAGCGACTTTATTTTATACTATTATCAATACTAATAATAAATCTGTAAGGGTTGGTCATGGAGTAAGTTATTTTGTTTTCAGAGATATCGAGTTTATAGGCTCTTGACATGATACTGAAACTAAATTGACCATTTTTAGAATTTTTTTCTGTATGTATGTATGTATGTAAGTATGTAGGTTCCTTCATAACTCTTTAACAAATTAACTGATTTTCATGAAACTTGGTAGATAAACATTTAGACGTACGGGACACAGGATAGGCTACTTTTTTCTTTTTCAACGCGGACGAAGTCGCGAGCGCCAGCTAGTATTATATAAAGATTAGAATTCAGTTATTAAATAAGAAATTACAATTACTCCATTGGTACTCTCTGTATTATTGCAAAGGTATATTATTTCAATACTGTACACACTCTGTGGGTATCTGATTCTAAAGTTGGCTCAGAAAAATGAGACGTGTTTAGATTTAGAAAGAATCACTTGTATTCGGCAGAACCTTATACTTTCTTGAACAGCTTACTCATTTGCCATTATTATCCACTAGATCTCCGTAGTATAGTTAATGCTATTCAACAGTATCTCATCTCAGGCCACAGGCCATCATTAGCGCGCATCCATCTCTGTCGCACCAATAATTACTGGCCGCGCCAATAGACAAATCACTCCGGTTTGCGGCTCAAGCGACGAGCGTAAAATAAAAAGTTAAAAAGTTTAATTACGAATTGTTTACGCGGAGACGATCGTCTATAAAGAATTTTTAATTTAACTACAACTGGTCCCTTGATGCACATTCTTATAGGAATCCTTGACGACCTTCTTTACCGGCACCAAGATTGCCAGTTAAAAAAAGATCTGGCAATCTTCGCCCTCGCCGTCATTAGCCGTGATTGTTGTTAATGATTCGCATTATGTTGAAAATTAAGAAGCTATTAATATTCGATGTGGTATTTCCTCGTGTAGAGGACCTTGGATTTTATTCAAGTTTCTTATGGATTTGAATATAATATGCTTCAATACTTATCTACAGTAGTTTACACATCAGAACATTGTGCTATAAATTATAGAGATACGCGGACAAAAGCTATCAGTGCATAAGTTAATAGTAATTTCAAAAAAATAGTTTCACAAATATATACGTACCACACACCGAAAACATGTATATACTAGTTTTTGTAGCCATGTCTCTTGCGACTGGGAAATCCGGTGTTAGCGAACTTCCCCGTGTTACAGAAGTTACGCTCATGTAATGATTATGTGATGGAAATGTGTCAGTCAGGTTTTTGTTAGTAATTACATGTAATAAATAAAGTTATTTTTTCTTTGGAAAAATAATCAAAATAAGTTTTTCTAGTGAAACTAACATATATGATACTTTTCATCCTGGAAAAAATTTTAGTTTTTTGTTTCAAAAAAAACGAACTACAATGCGTATGGAGACGCGTGCACAGCTAGTTTTAAAAACTAACTAAAATAACTTAAATATAAATGAATTAGAATGTATATATTGGTTGAAAATAAAGCGTACTTTATTTCCAGTAATAGTTACAGTAAAATCAGCTGGGACCACCACGATGACGTAGCCCACGCGGCACTCCAGTGTACTTGCGTCGAGGGCCACTCCTGCGCAGTGCCGTGACGTGGCAATTTGTTAACAAAATACGGTTTATTATCCACCAGGCGGAACTCTGGAGCGTTTAATATTATTGAATTTAATCTTTTACATCTTAGCTGAGGCGATTTCATCGGCTTTGCATTATTTACTGAAGATTCTGGACGTCTTACCATATACACTGTCAAAAAGAAAAAGTGATGTGCATTTTTTCTCTCTTTCATTACGTCTGAGCTACTTACACATAAATTCCTTAGTCCTCAATTCGTAAATGATAAGTCAGTCAATCGTTCAATATAAATCATCTCGATCAGTCTGCGAACTTATCCTTGCACAGAAATCTCTTTAAACTTTTAATCTTCACTAATATTTTAAAGATTTAAGATAAATGGCGTCAGACAGGTTGTAGTTGTAGCTAGCAATACCAGGGTAAGGAAAAATTGGTGGGATGTGGGAATCATCTCCATTAGTAACGCATCCAAAAATACTACAACTAGGTATGTCTATAACATAATTATAGATATTGTAACTACATACGCAAGAAATTGTCGTACAGTTGTATAGTAACATGTTCTTACGCATGCATACCTCTGCCTTCCTTTCAAAGTTATAAAATGCTAACGACGCACATAAGTCCGTTTATCATTCCTGATCCAAACAAACAGTGCCGTTATCTTGACCCAGGGTTGTCAATCTACGTGATCGCAATTAGCGCAGTGTATGTGCATTTTCAGATAGCTAAACTAACCTGTGGCAGCCCTGCACGATGCGATAACACTTACGTGACAGGTCAGCTTCTAAGGGCAGGTACACACTTGGTATTTAAATGTACGATGTGATGCATCGCGCATAACATCACATATATTTTCTACTGTTATACCTACATGCACACCATGAACTATATCAGTGCTAAAAGGTTTATCGCCCCTGTTAATTCATATTTTATCACATTCAGTTATCTTGAAACAGATCCGAAGACAGACTTCACATTGTTTAAGCAAAATTACAATAAAAAATAATAGCACGTACTTGTGCTTTTATGTTTGTGTGATGAGTAAGGGGATACCAGAGAGGTGTTTTCATGGTGTCTTCTATTAATAAAAATAAATATATATAATTATTGTACTACTCTCATAGAATTTCGGCAAGAAATAAAGTTAACAAGCTTAACAAGTTTTATTCGAATGCTTAAATTTGCTCAGTCATAATATTATTGTAGTAATTGAAACGGTTGAAGTGAAAGATTTAGAGAATAATGTTGAGATTAATAAAAATATTTCTAAATATAGTACAAGGGGATGAAAAGGTAATGACGATTCTGATAGGATATTTATCCTATCCTAAATAGGAAAACGGTCTCTGGCATTCCTTAATCACGCACAGAAATAAAATGTTTTATAGAAATATTTATTGGCAAGATGTGATGTCGTAAAATGATTGTTAATTTTAATTTATTAAAAAGGCAAAATGATTTGGAGAAATAGGTGTATTGTGATCAGAGCCCTAACTTGCACAACAATTATTCCTTCGGTTTTCTGCTTTGATCTTAGTCTAGCACTAATTAGATGCATTTTGAATTCCCGTGGTCAAAAGATCAATGTCTGCGGTCCGGACTCTTCTATCCGCCTAACTCTAATTGCTTTTATTGAAGTAATAACAACTACAGCAGATTTCTCTTTAAAATCCATCACAAAACGTAACCAACTTGTGCAGTGAGTCATTTGTTGATAATTTCCTTTTTTGCGAGACCCATTAGCAGATAATGGAGGAATTTTATCAGTAGATAGAGAGGCCCTTGCCGTACTTAAGTTTTGTCTTTTGCTGTTATTTTACATTATTATTACTTATCTATATCATTTAAAGAAAGACGTTTTTAAATTCCTGTCACCGTTTTAACAGCGTCGTTTCGTTTTAAATATTGTGGTATGAGGTTTAATGGTTGGCTAATTAATTAGTCGATCCACTGAGTGTTCTTTCCCATCGATTGCACAATATAAGTCAGAGGGACAAGAGAAGTATTACGTCTTATTGGGTACGAAGTGTTCTGACCATATGTTTAGACTTGTGATTATCAGTACAACGCTAACACGTTTAGCGATGTGTGTACGCTTGCTCACTTGCGTCGGCGCAGATTTTGTTCGCCTCTTCGACCCATATTGACATTATATAGATTAGCGTGTCTCTTTCATTACATTTTTCTAGTACGCTTATTTGTGAGCTCGTGAATATTGAAACTATTTGACAAACTGTCTGGAGATCAAATTCTATGCTCTTATACATATATGTTTTTTGGAACGTCCTAGACATCGGAAATCAGTGTTTTAGGCACATTTTGAATTCATTAAATTCAATAAAAAAAACATTTTGCAACATTGAGTTACGAAATTGTTAAATTTTCTGTGGAGCGATTTGGATCTGTTCGCGGCGAGAATCCAACGCAAACTCAGTAGTCATAACTGATAATCACACCCTTCTTATTCTATAACCGAAGCCTCTTGACATGACAAACGGGCGGAGATATGTTGGATGTGATAAAAGTCTATATAACTCGCGTAATAACCTCGTGAATTGTGTACGAAAAATTCCATTTTGTTTCCCATCGCCGTTTTGTTTTATTAGATTGATATATGAAGTGTTGATGCTTTCAATACAATAACCATAAACCATCATGTGGGGTCCTTTTTACAACGGTCTCGTCTTTTAATTATTTTCCTATTGGGGACCGTTTTATTTATTTATTGCGCAAAAAAGTGCGTGTCGAGTGCCTCATTGGCAATTATTAGCAGTTAACAAGTAGGATAAGTATATCTCGTCGATTCAGAACGCTCTGTTAATATTCGCCGAGAATGTGGACCGTGCAGCGAAACGTGCTGTTTTGCCGTGTTTTTTTTCCGACTTGTATTTAAGACGAGTTTGCATAATTTTGTTTTGGTTTCATTTTACAACTTTTTGTTTGCCATTTAAGCGAGGTTTGTAATAATAAATAATTAATAGTATGTTATTGTAAAAATGCGGATATTATTAAAATTTCTTTTAATAACTTGAGAAAACGGCCAGGTCTCTTGAGCAAATAGGAATTTGCTAATCGTATTTTTTAAGTATCAAACCATCGATGTATCAAACATGTTCATAATAGGACATCTTTTGTATGATTTATTATGTCTAAAGGAGAGTCGCTGTGACATCTTTCTGGTCGCTATACTGGCTGCCATGTTTATGGCTGCTAAACGCTACGAGCACTCCTAGCTCTTAATTATAAGATTCTTTTAAAACTTACAGTATCGATAAACTTTTAAAACATTCATACGAATTTATGCATCATAAATTATTCTATCGATTGCGATTTCTATCCATTCAAGTACACGCAAAGTAAATGCACTGATATAGTCATAGTCATTTTTGATATTAAAGGAATATCTATATTCATTGTTAAACGAAACAATTTAACTTTTCGCTTGTCGTCTGTCGTCTCCTTCGGACACCGGCTCACGCGCGGAGCTTTATGATTTTCGCGCGTTCATATTTCCTGCGCGTGCGCCGGCTAACGGTGCGACTAGGGTTGCCAGCCTATTCCATTACAATTTATGGGACAGATTAATATACGTCGACCCTGGGACCGGTCGCTTAATTTAAACGGTGAATATTTTTTAACATTGACAACGGTTTCCTGTAATTATTTCTACCTGAAATGTCTTTGCATTTATTCGCGAGGGTTTTATGATAACGTTGACAAATTGATTTTTACAGTACAGAGTATGAACATTTATATTTAAATAGGGTTACCACTTTTGTTTTATAGTATTCGATTCATATTCAATAACGGTTAGTTGAGAACCGATACTTGAAGGTCATAAACGATTTAAAGTTCGCAGAATTTTCTGTAATTATTTTCATGATAATTGCAATAATCACACACTGACAGAGACGTTAACAAGTAAATAAGGAAAATGTAATAAATGTTATTATTCCCTTGCACTTAAAAATTATTACAATAATTTATTTATTTTTTAAATTTATTTAGCCTTAATCATTTTTTAAACGACTATCAGTAATATGAGCAATGAGCATAATATTATACCTAATGTCAGTTTAAAACTAATTGTTTTTCTTCATTAACGTAGACATTTATGATCACTAATCAACCAAACGAGAAGATCCTTTTTTTAATAATAAAAAATTACGACTCGCATCCTAACTAATATTATAAATACGAAAGTAAGTTTGTTTGTTAGGTTTTCACGCCTCTAGTTCACCGATCGTCATGAAATTTCGCATAGCACGTTGTCGGGGGATACAGAAACGGTATAGAGTACCTTTCATCTAGAAAAAAGTACTGTTTTTGAGAGATAATCTAAAAATTAAAATTGAAAAATATATGAGCCATAAAGAGTGAATAAATGTTTTAACATCCAAGAAAAGTCGCTGGCAAAAGTTAGTGCTTTATATTTTCTTTTATAATATAATAGTGGGTGCCCGCGACTTCGTCCGCGACCAATTTTTTTTACATTCAAACCATTCCTGATTATGCCTCTATCCATAAGTAAAGACAGAATTAAAATCGGTCCAGCCGTTTAGGAGGAGTTCAGTGACATACACACGCACAGAAGAAATATATATATAAAGATGGCCGGTAGACAGGATAATTTCGACTTCCCCTAATATGCACTAGCAACTTTTTTTACATAGGGTAGGTAGTATAAGAAGGGGGTAGTATACAAGGTGGATAAGTACAAAGTACAAGTGAGTTTGGTTTAGATTAATGAGTTTAGTAAAGTTTGAAATATTTTTTTTGCCTTAGAGCGACATGGCGTATACTTATTACTTTGCTCATTACAATGTGGGCTTAACTTTTTAATCTGTTTGACATTGTACAAAGATTGCAAACGACATGTTTTATTTATAAATTCATATGAAGTAGTACTTATTTAATATACACTATCAGATCGCGTGTCGATTTGTTTGTCACTCATGTTACAAGACATTATGCAGGTTGACACAATGCGGTTTTGAAGATAATCGTAAATGACTACGTGGATGAATTCTTGTACCATCTGATATGTCGACAATCTTTCAATATTTATGACACATTTTTAAGATTTGTTAGTGGAATGCGTCACTTTTACATTAGTTCAATGTATTATTTATAACTTATATTTGTAAGTGGCTACCGTCGCCTATGGTGCCGCAAGTGCGTTACCGATCTTAAAAGGATAAAAGATAAAGTAAAGGTAAATTGATTTTGGCATTCCTTACTCACTCACCGAAACACAACACAACACGCATGCTGTTATTAAATAATTTAAGTAACAAAAAATGTTAGAAAAATCTAAATTGGACTATTTGGCCAAAACTCCGATCTTCAATGGACTTTATTAGTTTTCGGTACTATCTTCCAAACAACTTCACGATAATCTCCTTCAAAATTGCTTATTGATTACTAGTGTTTATTGGTAAAAGTACTTATTGGTTGTTTACTACAGAAAACCTACCCAGTTACGGCAGCAAAACGCAATGTACCTTCTTCATCTTCATCTTCTTTGTGTAAAATGGCAATTCGGCTCATTACGAGAACGGCCATTTTCTGCCAGTGTCAAGTTAAGGAGCAACTTCATGTTCGAAGCAACGTCAACAAAGTGCACTCCGCCACGAGCTCCGCTGAACGGACCCCGCTCGGAGCACACGGGTGTGGACCTTCTTGGTCCCCAACAACAATCCCATGGGACGAGGAAAGGCCGGTGAGAACCACCGGCCCCCCGCGACACCATCGGATTGTCGAGGGTAAGCCACCCCACCACGACAAGGTCATGGCCCACCTAGGAGGGCAATGTACCTTCAATTTCTATTGTTTTGAATGACGGAAGCAATAAAACTGTCATTTGTCACCGACACGACGCCATCTTGATTTTAATATGACATTATGACAGCTAGAAAGATGAACAACAGTTTCCGCCAACGTAACTTTTCCGCGTGCAAGCATTTTTTTTAATTAGTTTTGACTTATTACTACCGCGTTGCAATAGAAATTAATCGGTACTAAATACGGATGTAATAAATTGTAATTACTTACAATTACAAGCGAGCACGATGTTTGGAGGCGTGCTGTATTATTTATCACCTAATTAGTTTACTTTGAAAGCTAATATGGCTTCCAAAGCAAGGTTGAGTTGGCCAGATACTCTGTTGTACCTTTAATAATTTTATTATAACTGAAGACGTGAGTGGATGAAGGTGATATGTCGCATAATTCCAATTTTGAATAAATCGAGGTTAAAGTTATACTTTTAATTTTTGAGATAAGTCGCCACGGAACTGATTTTTGTACTAAATTATGATGCAAAGTTGTGTAAACAACCTAAAATGTTAATGGTATGATAGCAATTAAATACTTAATAAAAAAAAAAGTGAACATAGCTCTCTCTTCTTAAATCTGTCTTAAAGATGTCTTAAATCGACGATCTTAAGGTCTGTAATCATTCATAAGGACATGTTACCTTCATCAACGCAAAAAATGGAAAAAAAACCAAAAATGCGACATATCACCTTCATCCACTCACGTCTTCAACTGATTGTTGACATTTTCTTTTATTTGTTTTTAACTGTCTACACTTCGGATTTTCTAAGTTTAGAATAATAACATAGAATATTTAGAATCATATTTGAATGACTCTTCCTTCTATTGTATATCTGAAAATGCCACATTACTTTGAAGATTGCCAGTCTCCTTAAACACGCAAATTTCCTTATGCCCTGACCAGCCAACAGCCTGGATATAATGTCGACCCGCGGCCCTTATTTATTATGTTCAATCGTTATAGCAAGTGATTTTTTTTAATAAAGGTTGAACACTGACAGCTGACGGTCCACTTAATGGTAGGTGTTTCGACTTTAAACACAAATAACGCCATAGGGGCTTACAGCTGTGCTGTCGACCTTAATAGGATAAAGAATAAGGTATAAGGAGGCATATGAACCCGATTATCAAATTACACCATATTTTCCAGTAACATTATTTTTACTTATTATTTAATATATTTTTATATTTTAATATTTTAATATTCAGGATTAGGTATTCGCCTTTTAATATATTTTTTAACTACGCTAACTATTCCTAGAAGATCTACGCTTAACAAAACATAATTTGAATCTTGATCAGTTTACACATTGCGTACCTACAGAAATCTGTCTGTACAGTCGAGTGACCACGGCCCATTGCCAATTGGTGAAACTGCCAATTTTAAGAGTTCACTTATTGTCTTTAGGAGATATCGCAACAGATCGATTGCGTATTGCATGTGCCGGCGATATAAAAACTGAGTAGGTCATCGGACAGGTCCCAAGTGGCATTTAAAGTGACGAGCCGGTAAATTGTATGAAAGACACATGGTTTGTAAGTGAAATCTTGCGAAATTGCCGCGCCGATTTTTGACGTATTCAATTTTTATCGTGCTTATATTATTACTAACTAGCGACCCGCCCCCCGGCTTCACAAGGATGCAATTTTTTTAGCAAATGTTATACAAAAACCTTCCAAGTTTAAGAGCTCTTTTCATTAGTGAGAATTGTATCCAAATTTGTTGGTTGGTTTATAAGAAGTTAGCGGAGGTTGATTTGATAGTCTCTTAATGTAAATTGTAAGTAATAAAATAACTACGAGTATTTGTCACTATTAACTTTCTATATTTATATTATGAAAATTTTATTGACAATAAAATTTACCTCTGAGAAGTAAATGGAAATTTAATCAACAACAAAATAAAACGAATTAGAACTGTAATAATTAAGTATATTTCTAAGCTGTACCTACTATATGATAAATACAGTTACATAGTACATATTATATGATCATTAATATCATAGAATCTATTTTTTACCTCTCATAGGTCTCAAACTTGCATTACTCAATTTTAAGTACCGAAGTTTTATTATATTATATTATATGTAGTTTCGGGTGTGTGATTACAGATTGGCTTGGCACGCCTAAAGACCTAAAAAAATCCAGTAATACAGGTATTACTTAAGTTACTTAATTCTGAACCGTATTGTTGTATATTTGATTTAAATGTTATATTACGAAATCGGTTTTAATGTCATCTTATAACCACTTGTCAAACAATAGCTTATCTTTGTGCGCCTGCGCATAAATTGGAGCCAGCTGGCCAGCAGACCTGTAGGTTGCTTTTAGGATTATTGATAATGCAATTGGGCGCAGACGCTTTATCAGGTGGATTAAATAATATACATTCGTCAAAGTTATTTATCCAAAGACTTGATCTAGGTCATTAGTGAGCTGTTGATTCATTGTATAGTTAGTGGTTTTGAGTATTACATTTTCTCATAAATGAACTTTGGATTTTAGTATCATAAAAGGTTAATGTAAAATGGATTTCTACACATTTTTGTTGAGATAAGTTAAATAAGGATATAATATCTGAATACATTGTAAGGATTTTAAAATGTTTTGGTATTAACAATTCTACATTACTTTTATTAATTAATAATCTAAATTATTTACAAAATTTATTTACAATTTTTTTATCATATCAAGCTTGTGTCCTTAGGCAGGGTTCCATGATGTTTGGAAATTGAAAACTTAAATAGGTTATCTGAACTTTTTTAGAGATCAATATTATTAACATAATTATATGTTAGGTAATCATAGAGAACCACCGAGTGACAATTTGTTATAGAGTATGCGTGTTGTTAATTATTTGTTATGAGAAAAAAATAGATTTGTAGCAAATATCATTCGGCTACTCGAATTACGATCGCGCTACGAGAAGTTCTCACCGAGTTAGAGATATGCATCGATCGCGATGCGAATAAAAACGAATAGTTATTACGATTCCTGCGACGAAATACCTGCTTCTATATGAGATATTATCGAGTTCGGTTTTTTTTTTTCTTTTTGTTCTGTGTATCTGTTACAGGCCTTGCTCGAAGGGCTAACAGAGAGAAATCGTGTTTTCTTTATATCTATTTATTTATTATATAATTTTTTTAAGCAAACAACAACGTAATATATATATATATTTGAAAACTATATATATTAGAACAACACTTACATTTTTTTAAAACAATTATAAGGTTTGACAAATCAAAATAACAAAACATAAATATTAATAAAAAATATTATATTACATCCCTTTCATTTTATTAATATTTTTAACTAGCTTTTGTTTGCGACTTCGTTCGCTGAACTTTTTTTAGGTGTTAAAATATTTATTCTATCTTAATTTTTTTTTAACATATCTAAGCTAATCTATTTATATCTAAAAGTAACTTATATAATATATTTACAAATTGTATATTATATAATATTACTAGCTGCCGCCCGCGACTCCGCCCGCGTAACTTTGTAAATTATACACTAAAACCTTCCTCGAGAACCACTCTATCGATTGGTGAAAACCGGTGCAGTAGTTTGAGTTTATCGCGAACAAACAGACAGACGCGGCGGAGGACATTGTTTTATAATATGTAGTGATTAAGCTTTGGTCCCCTAGGCAGAGCCTCAAGTAAAATTAAGATTGTAAGCGCCTGTTTCACAAACGTCAAGTAGGCCAAACTGTCATTTAAAGTCACCGGTAACCGGGGATAATGGAGCTGATATACCTTTGTTTGTACGGTAAACGTCCCAAACATTAAATAGAAAATAATTTAAAAAATTCGGCCATCGAATGATGCAGTAAACCGAGTGCACAATTCAATATAACAGAAAATGATTTCTA
Organism: Synanthedon formicaeformis; assembly: GCA_945859745.1. Taxonomy (NCBI): domain Eukaryota; kingdom Metazoa; phylum Arthropoda; class Insecta; order Lepidoptera; family Sesiidae; genus Synanthedon; species Synanthedon formicaeformis. The sequence continues at coordinate 1,464,992 of OX243956.1, read as the reverse complement.
AAAGTAACTAATCAACACTTTACTTGTAGTTTGTGAATGAGGCCCTAAAGATAATAAATATATAATTAACATTTTTTTTAAATATTGTTATTTTTGTTACAGGTAAGTCTGACTAAATGGAATGAAGAAACAAAAGGCGGAGGAGAAATGAAATTGGTATCACATAAATAAACTTAAAATTTACACATTTCCCTTGGCCATAACTTTGAAAATTTTAATGCTGACCCACTTTACAAGTGAAAACGTTTGTACCGCTACCTTATTTGTTTTGGCGGATATAAATATGGCTGGCCGTGGGAAAAATTAATGTTCACAAATAACTTTATTTTGTGTTTATTGTTATTTAATTAATTCAAAATCTCTAGTGAAAATAATTATATGTTATGACGTTTCGCACTTTAGAACCGTTTTTATGGCGGATATTGAGGCTTTTGAGGCTATTGAGGATAGGATACATACGAGGTATTTTAGTTTGTAGTAGTTTACTTAAAACAATTGTTTTAAATTTCCATATGATAATAATATTTATATCAAATAAATCTAATTTATAGCTTATTTTTATACTGAATTATGAAATATTTAAAAATGACACATAGCGCCGACATTAATATTTTACCTTTTTTTATTTTGAAAAATAGTATTCTAGTTAAATTATTATTTTTTTTTTTAAATTCTAGTTATCAAATTATATATACTTTTATTTTTTTAAATTTCAATTTCTCAAACAACTACATATAAAATATTTAAAATAAATATTTACACAATTCATAAGAAGTTGTAATTTAATAAAAAAAAAGGATTGTAAATTACGATTTAATTCCTCGAAAATTCTTGTGAGAATTGAGGTTGAACCCATGTGTAATCACGAAGAAAGTTCATTCAAATAATGACCGAAAGAGCCACAAATTGAGGGGAAACGAGAATGATGAAAGAATTAAGGGAATTACGGACGGATTCGATGTAATCGCACTACGAAATGAGTCTCCCTGGGTGTTATTTATCTGTTTCCATTGTCCTATCACATATCGTTTTAATTTAATTTTAAAGTGAAAGGATTTAAAAATACCTAATAAAAAAATAACCAATGGAATGTCTTTTACTCCTCTCCTAAGGCTTCAGGTCTTCTGTCCACCTGGTGGCAGGGCGTTCCATGCTGTTCTTTGCAATTTGTGACCTTCATTCAAGAAGTCTATTATCCGATTTGCGTCACATGTGACCGGCCCATTGCCACTTTAACTTGCTCATTCTCTTGTACATTTGTACTTGTAATATAATACCGTGCCTGCCGTCAATTCAACGGCGAGTACAATGGAAATAGAACAGACTTTTATTTTTCATGATTCCCAAGCCCGAGGCTTCAATTAGCCGCCGATTTGCCTACGTAGCGTCCGCGTCGCGTTCGTCGGCGCGTGCGACCACCGATACGAACTCGGATATTCTCGATTCGAGCGATTATCGAGAGTTTCGTTCGTGCACACACATCGGTTCGAAACTATTAAGATGGTTCTGAGAACGCCCATATGATACAGATTTGAGAGAATCAAAAATAATGTTCACAACTCTTAAATACACATTTCTGTAAAGTAAAGACTTTTACTCGTATAATAAAAAGCGGCCGGACGATTCCAGTTCCAATCCAATATGTATTTAGTATGTTCAAAATATAAAATCTACATACGAATATTTCGTTATCAAATACATCAATACATATATAATATATCTATCGAGCCGTGTCTGTACATTAAATATTTTTTCAAAAAATACTTAAAAAATTTTTTGTACTTGTTTATGTTTTACCGAAGTCAAAAAAATTGTTTTTACAATTTTTGGTCGGAGATGTACATAGATAGATACCTAATATAGCTTAACGTATAGGATACTTTTTATTCTGGAAAAATGTTAAGTTCCCGAGGGATCGTCTAACTAAAAATATAAAAAAAATGGCGCCACTCCGTTCTGTTCTGTCTGTTCGTAAAATTATAAATTAGTGTAGTTTTTTAAAAATATTTTTTAAATCTGTGGACATAATTGCAAGCTTAGTAAGTCATAACTTAGTAAGTCTCCACGTTATCACTTTATGCTTTAATCGTTTGCCATAATGCCACTTATTTGCAAAAAAAAAATTGCATCCATATAAATAGTGTTTATAATGTGTCCGCTAAGCGTAAATTTATTTTGCTCTCTTACACGCACGCATATAAATAAATGTAATGAAATAATGTTAGGACACACTAATGTTTTTGCCGCATCACATCTCGGAAACACTAGCGCCCCGGTAATGAGAACGGACTGCCACCGTATAAAAAAGATCAGTAAGTAATCGAGTATTAAAATCAAAATAGTGTCAATAAATTTTACTAGCAAGCAAAAACTTGCTATGCATTTTTTCTGCAAATTATACAGACAAACCTTCCTCGTTTATTTATGTTGTGACGCGAAAAGGGGCAGTTTATTTTGCATTTATCAAAAACACAAGCATTTTTTATTAGCCAATAAAAAATTACTTACCTACTATTTTTAGTTAATTAATTTCTTTATTGATTCATTGTAAAAAGTTATCAAGTAAATAAAAAAAAATATTCTATGGATTAATTGAATTAATGTTTTACCTCATCTACATCGAAAATTAAATATTTATTCTCTATTTGATAATAGGATACAAATTCACTACTGCCTACATTTGGAATTATTTGAATAATTTGATGCTCTACAGTGAAGTGAAAAGGTTTAGATATGAGATGAGTATACCATGTGGGGCCTTATAGAGAATTAGAAATCAATATTTTTTAGTACTTTACATTTCTCAATATGAATGTAAGATTTTGATTTTTTATTATTATTATTATTATGAAGATAGTTTACTGTCTCCTTTTTAGCTCTAATGTGACACAAGCCTAATGTCCGCGAGTTGCGGGCGTTTTCGTAGAATCGCATAGGGTACACAGTAAATGACCCTCATTGCGCCCATAAGTGCTGTAATCTTTTTATGGTGCTGCATTCTTCGTAAATGCTAAGGGTTGAGCTTGCCTTGCGTAATGTTATGTCGTATGTTGTATATTTGATGCCCAACATTGGCTCAAACATTGGTATTACGTGTGAGAAAACTTTGTTTTTTTTTTGAACCGATCTTAGCGTCTCTTTCACCAACGTCAAGTAAAGTGTTATTAGTTACTTTTAGAAATCATTTTCTGTTTTATTGAATTAGCACTCGGTTTACTGCATCATTCGATAGGCGATTTTTTTTAATTATTTTCTATTTAATGTTTGGGACGTTTACCGTACAAACAAAGGTATATCAGCTAAATTATTCCCGGTGACAGGTGACTTTAAGTGACGGTTTAGCCTACTTGACGTTGATGAAAGAGGCGCTTAGTCTTTTATGGAAAAATTAATGTCTGTTTTTTAAAAAAAATGATATTTTGCACCAAATTTATTTTACCACAAAAAGGTTTTACTTATTTTAAATGTTTTGTAAAAAATGTTAAATGATATAATAGGTTATGTTCGCCTTTTGCCAAAAAATTCAAATGACAACTTTATTATTAATAAAGATTCCTCAAGAAAGATATTCGTGGAATCTGAAATTGATTTTGGGAAACTACAATATACTTAAGTGCAATAAATATTGAACAAATGCGTTGTCTTCCTTCCAGGAACAAATACATTAGAAGTCACGTCACGTTCTAGACATAAATTAAATTAAAATAAATATTAGTATACCTATATCTTGTTAGTCATCCTGTTGATTGTACCTAGAAGGATATTTGTTCCAATAATAACCTACGCAATGTGTGCGAGATGACTACTAAAATACTCGTACTACTATATTTAAATTTCAATTTGGTTTTGACACATTTCCTATGAATTCAAGTCGTGCGATATGACAAAAAAACCACATTTGTTTTCGTGTATATCTGACGGTTTCTCTAATTTCTTCTGACTAAGCTTAATTTGATGGCCTTCAAAATTAAACTAGTTAACTAACTTAGTCCTAGTAATTATCAATAGAGGCTGGTCGCTCTATCGATGGAAGGAACAAAGGGCCTAAATAGTTCCCAAATTAAAGAGAATGTTGGGAGAGGCGATTAAAAGCTCATCCCTGGAGTGGGGTCTTTCAAACCAATTTGAATTTTCAGTAAATACAAATTATTTTTCCTTGAATTCGGAGATCCAACAAGAATGATCCAAGAACAGAGATCCAAGAATGAGTAAAAGAATACTTTGTATATGTTTAACCCATAAAGTACACGTCTACTGACATTGTATTATGCTAATAGCACTTGCTTAAAAGTTGCTTAGTGCAAATCGGCGCGAAGCGAACAGACTCGTGCTAGTGTTAGTAGGCCAAACGATCCATGTATGATTTCGTGTTTTGAAGTGCGGCGAAAATCGGTGACTCGTTTGTATCCCTCAAGTCCTCAATATTCATAACGGTCCGCCATTGTTTCCACTCTTTAGAAACGTCACGTAGTGCTCGGCGCCATATTCAAAGGGACGTGCCTTAACACGACCAAAACTAATAGGTCCCTACACTATCACTTCTCTATTAATTTCACTATTTACCGGAGTTCAATTTAAACTGGTGCGTACCATGACCCAAAGAAAATTATGAACGTCTCTTTGGAGTGTTGTCGCGCATCGCAATTGGGGGCTACTAGTGTGGTAGCTATTTTAAATTTAAATTATATTTCCTAGCTATAAGTTATGTGGGTCAAACTGTCACTGCGGGTACACATAAGAATGTGTTGGGCAGTAAAAGTCAAGTTGTAAATACTAATTATGAAGAATGATTCACCTGTTCTCACAGCTAACTTTGGTAGCCTCAGAAGTCACTTAGGCATTGTTATACTTCGACTTAGAACAAAAGTGAGTTTTAACGTTTTCATAACCGTGTAATTACTGTCTCAAGTAATGTACATATTATTATTTAATGTATAGATAATATGAAACTTTTGTAACAGGTTTTTTAATTAAGAATTCGTCATGCCAGAACGTTGTTTCTTTATGGCTTAAATAATTCTCTTACAGTTTTAAAATTGTACTTATTAAGGCTCAGATTATTAATAAGGTTCGCTTCTCGGATATTATTAAGTCTTCTCTTTTTTTCTCTTGTTATCTTTTCTCAATTAATACAGGACTCTATTTTTAATAGTTGAATGAGGGTGAAGAGGGAAGTTAATGAGTTACAAAAAGCGAAGTTTTTTTTTTAACTGAGTGCTGAGTTGTTAGTGTTAAAATATTCCTCTGATTTAAGATTAATTAATAGTCTCTCGGCTTCTCTCGCAGAATGTGCGAACAATGGCATTTTCACTCCTTTTAATTTTCTTAATGCATGTGTAGTATTGAAATAAAAAAGCTGTTTGGGTAATTTACAACCTCGTCCAGTGTTTTGTACCGGTTACCATAAATTATATTTAACAATGATGTACGACTAAGATAAAAATAATAAGCGTGACCTCCAACAAAACGTGTTTACGATAGTTTTTTAGCACTTTTTTGTCTGGAGTCTGGACAGTGCGTGGTTACCCTATTGTTATGCGGCTAATTTACGGACTACCTCATTTCAATGATGCACTTAAGCAAAGAGGCCAATATAATATAGGATTTAGTATGAGATCCTTAATTTTGTGGCCTCACTTGTGATGATTTAATCTTTTTGTTTGCTGTTTTGTTAAATATTTTGTGTCTTTAGGTAACCTAATAGTCATTTCTTGTATTAGCAACCAAATAAGTTTAAGCATAGAATACTTAAATATATACTACGCTATGATTGACGTGCACGTGACGTGACGTGACGTGACTACGTGTGGGCGTCAGTCTCGTATCTAAAATTCAGTGAGGCCTTCGAATTCCGAGAGTGATTTTCGAATATTAGGAATTTTAATTTGGAAATTTTAATTTTTAAGCTCTACCAATCTGTAGTGAGATAATATGGTGCATATCTCACTACAGCAGAGCCTTACCAGCAGAGCAGGCCTATACCATAGCCTATAGTGAATAGGACTCTGCTTGCTGTGGGTAATAATATGTGTATAATATGAGATAATATTTGTATAATATGTATTTTTACATATAGATCCCAATCATGTTATGCTCACTCAACTCACAGTAATTCTTATATGCTAAACAATGCTCAAAAGTTGAATTGATTTTCTGAGCGAGTGACGTCAGCTTAGATCTCACTCAGATGTAACAAAAGTGCGGTTATCAATCACTAAAATTAGTCATCATATTAATATGAACTTGCCTAATTTGCCTATGCACTGACAATTTTCGCTAGTAACTATATAATTAAAAAAATAGTAACTATTTATTTATTTGGGCTTATGTTTGTATTCTAAATCAAATTTAGACTTAAAATATTAAGAGGCAACATTAAAGAGCCTAAGCAAAGAATATTATGATAATGCGACTATAAAAATTATTGTAAGTCGCAATTAAAAGCAAAAACTAAGTATGCGACCAAACGCAGAGTCATTTGTCGCTGCGCTGTCTGGCAACAAAAAATGCGCTCGCGCAGATCAGCGTCGCGTAGTGCGCAAGCTTACTCATTAAAATTCCCACTTGTGCACCACTTTAGAGTAGTAAAATAGAGTTAATAACGACCCCCTACATTTTTTACTAGTTCCCGACGAAATGCCGCTGGCAAAGTTTTAAATTATTAATCTTAGATTTAGTGGGTGAGAATATTTCATGACCCCTATGATTACGAGATCGTTTATAATGACAGGGTTGGAGACTCATAACACCTATGCATGCCAGTAATTTCTCTCTAAAAGTAAATTTGAGGATCATCTGAATTAAAGATACCCTTATATTAAAGTTACAGTGAACGTTATATAATATAACACTATTTGTGATTCTCTGTTTTACCCGCAACCCCGGAAATAATTACATATTTTGTCATTTATATTTTCTCAAAACTAGTCGTTACCATAAAAAACATTTATGTACGAATACCCTGCCATGTATGGTGTTCGTAGTGCTTGTTATGCTCGCCTCAAAATCTGATTATCACACCGTTTCATCACATTTAATATCTTTTATAGATAATTCTATCTTTTGTTAGTCAATTGCTAATTGACGAAGAATATATTTTTTATGAAATCAAAAGTAACGCTGTATTTGGCGCCATCTGTTGCTCATCAGCAATAGAACAATTACAGTTTTTAATTTTTTTTAAAAGAGAATGGATTGGTTTGTTTGTGTTTTAACAGTTTTTACACTTTGGAGGAATCATTTAACATAGTACTGATTTAATTTCACCCCTGGGCGACGAATCCAACGCTCGAAACGAATTCGCTTTGCGCTGCAAGCGTCAGCGTCGAGAAATTTTTGACGCATTTTGATTTCGTGGCCCAGACATTAGTACAATTCTTAGATATCGCCAATAATCTACGTAATTTTCAATCTCATTAGAATTAGACCGCAGTCTTTTCACTCTCCAATCAACCCTTACCCTTATTTTATGTTATAACAAATCTTCTATACTTCCGGTATCAGTATAAGTTAAAACAAGGAGGAAACAATTAAGGAAAGCAAATTGGTTTGTATGTGCCCTGACTACTGAAACCTAATGAATCCTTCACTGGTGTTTAATTTACTGCCTCAATAACCATTTATTTATTGCCGTCCGAGAATAAGCCGTATCGTGACATGAACCAATAGTGCTACTGTATGATCTATAGGTAGTTACATTACTAGCTTAGTCTCAGAAAATGTACCTACTATTCATACATTAGTTTCAAGATTGTAATCTCATGAGGTGAATGAGAAAGTAAACTTACAAACCGAAAAAGTAAGAGAAGATTTTCCTGAAATAACTTGAAGTCCTGCCAATCTGTTGTAAGCTAGCGTGATAGGACTATTATAAATATTCAGGCAATAAGTTTGCCCATATATACCTATGTTGCAAGTCATTTTGGAGAATATCTTCGGAAAAAAAAGAAGAACCCGTAATTGACGCAATCCTGACTATGAGTTAAGAAAAGCGCTACTTTCTACAACGCTGGGCTACAACACCACTAGAATACTAGAATGCACTGCGACACCCAAATAAATCAAAACAAGTGGTTAAATTGATATCATAACAGTGTCATACCAAGTGACTTTACAGAAACAATGTTGCAAACGCTTGTCACATTTGAGAATAATGTTGTGCGACCACTGTCGTCTATTTGCCGACGCTGCGCGGGCGCAGCGACCTGTCCCCGCCAGTGGGCGTGACAATTTATCGGCCTTAATGGCGAAAGTGTCTCTCGAGGCGGCGCTTTTGATCCTTTTATACTAATGCTGATTAATTACTGTTAGGCTATGGAGAAATTTTAATTTATACCCGACCACAGAGAAACTAAATGCGTGGCCAGTTGCATCGAGACTGGTTCCTGTGAATAGACTGAGGAGGTAATTGAATGCGTTTTATTTTAATGCGTCATACACTCTCACTGTTCGTTGCCGGTTGGATAGATGACTTGGAAAGCATTTGAGTAATATTCATCGGTAAATTAAACATTTTTAAGCTGAAAACAACCTGTAAAACGAAATAGCCGTACATAAGCAGTGAAGAATGTAATAAGAGGAGGTGGTAGATACACAAAAACGGCGAACCCGAAAATGACACCATCATTTATCAGTGTAATTCGAAACTGGCTGGAAGACAAAACAAATATAACTCGATCAAGTATCTCAACAAGTCCGAATTAAGTAATTGGCTGCGACATCCGTCGTTGAAGAATGTTCGGACGCGCCGGAGTGACGAATGCGAGGAATTGGGGCGCCCCGCGCATCCGATCCGCCAATTTACTGTTTTTGCTGGCAATCCTTTGCGATCGAAATTAGATGTGGCTGAATTTTACAGTCGTGCTAGCCTTTTTTTACTTTATATATTATTTTTTTCGCAAATATGTGACATGAGCAGTAGCAGCGAATGCAATAAAATAAATAAATCACCGAAATATCAATAGCACCGTTATTTCACGGAAGTCTTTCGCGACAACATTTACTAAAATTTGTTACCAGGGGACCTTTTTCATATTAAAGATATGACCCGGTATGATCTCCTACAACACTCAAGTTTTGTAAATTATACTATTGCAGTATTGTTAAAGGTTCTGTTTTTCTTCTGTGTTATAAATGGAAATCATAATATCACTAGGTATACTAAAACCCAGTTAGTGTACCGTTTTTGCTTAACTCTATTACACCAATGAGTAACACTTATGTTGTTTAACTGTCATACCATACCATTCACAATCAAGTTTTCACTGCAAGTGAAATACGTTTTCCAAGTTGCAAGCCATCAACGCACACTTTCCACGCTAACAATTGCTGAGAACACGTAATTTCACTTACTTTCATCACCAATGGAAATTATCGTCATCCGTTCCACCCGATCGAGCCTCCAGTCTACAATAGACTTTAATGTGTTAAGCACAAAGCTCTTTTTCTTTTTTTAAAATTGTGTTGTTGTCGCCGCTGTAGCGCTATTAAGTTGAGAACGTAATTGTCTATTGTCTTAAAGGTGTTTTATGTAACTGCAGATGGTCCCAGAATGAATTCTTAGAAAATGGTACGACGTCATTTATGGGTAATTAAATGAGAGGTCCAATGTGAGAGCCCTGAGGTACACCACGATGGAAAAGCAATTATTTTACTGTAATTATACCTAATGCTGATTTAATCGTTGATTGTTTCAATTGTTTCTAAATGTAAAAGAAATTGCATTTAATAATGTTTCAATTGAAAACAGTTTTGGTAAATATTGTAATCTTTTACCACTTAAAGCTGTGCCGTAATTCCATTGAATTCCCTTGTCAATAATTACGCCTATTATTGACAAGGAATAATTAAAACAAAATACATATATATCAACACCAACAACGGAGTCAAGGTTGAAAATCTTAGTTATCGAGTGTCGATATCAGTTCAGATATAAAGGTATACTCGGCCATGCAAATAAAATTACTTGTAATACAATATGACATCGATTGCTGTGTTAAAATTTGATTAGTCATTATTACAATAGCTATAATATCTAACAAGGTCTGATCGAAAGATCACTTTTGGATCTGATAGCTTTAGGTTTTTGCTTTTTAGCTTTACTTTTTTAAATAAAAACATAGGCAGAGTAAACCTTAGCCCTCTGCCATTGCAGGGACAATTTATTTAACGAAATAATATATTAAGGATTGGTCTTGTATAGGAAATGATGATAAAATAAACTAAAAAAAACTGGAAATCATTGCCAAATAACATTATTGTGTCAAGATAAGCCAACTATCAAAACTAAATTAATGTTTGTGTAATTTGGTATATTTGTGTAAATGGATAGCAATATATTATGTATTTAAGATTACCTTTTGCATGCCTCGTTTAAAGATTTTCTTCGCTTCATGGTCAAGTAAATAATAATAATTAATTCATAAGGCGATTAGTCGATAGAGTATTACAGCAACACCTGACTATCGCACGAATGCCTTGACGGAATTTCATCAAGGCTAATTTACTGGAGCTCGCGTTACCGGATCAATGTGTTTCTGATTGCTGTAGACACTATCTGATATTATAAGTCCAATATCTACATAATGTCACCATTGACCTTCATTCAAGATCATTAGCGATTTAATTTCCTTGAGTTTCCAGAATGAATTTATAAATATGAAGAAATTTGTTGTAAGGTATCAAGTTATTGTTTTAGAGTTAGAAAACTGAATTCATAGATTAGTTGACCATATCACATTCTTTTTTTCTAGGGCACTATCGTAACATTTATTTTTAAACGCAGCGTTTGTCTATTAGATTTTGACGACAAAAGGAGTAAGTATCAATTTTAGTTATAGTCCAATGCTTGTTACCATCTGTTACTCAGATATTCTTGTGAATCCGAAGATATATTTCTTTATCTCTACAATAGATCTCTCAGATCTACAACAGATCTACAATCTCTACAATACAATAGATCGTTTTCCCCATTCTGGCCTATTTTAATAGATCACCTGTTAAATATTGGTGACATCAATAAGAAGGACCACTCTGAAAGAAGTTTATTATGACTTCTGTTTTTTTTTATATATAAAAACCGTTTATTAATGTAATTGTTTCAGTATTTCAGTTTGAAGAAAAATTTGAATATCTCTTTAAAAATTATACTTAGTTCTTTTTATTTTTATTCCCTTTAAAAACTTTATTATTCTTCAGAGCAATATCACTATTTCTCATTAGTTAATTATAAAATACAAACAAAGATTCATTTGTGATAACAACCTTTACAGTTGTTGTAACACTTCCTCCTCGTTCGACATCTTCGAGCTGATTATCTCAAAACAAAAAAATAAACAAATTCATCTAAATGTAGTACAGACATCTCAATCGGATCACTTGCGATACTTAAACTGAATGTTCTGTCATTAGGCAGCGCGGTTCACAATAGCAAGTGGAGAGCAGATGAGATTTTGATAAGTTGGATGAAAGATTCTTTCTCATTTAAACTGTTGTCAAAAATAGATGTATCAATTAAAAAAACAAACATTAAACAACCATTAACTGCTTCGTCTCGTCTCATTAACCATTGCTGGTGAAAATGAGTCAATTGCGTCGATCGACGGTCAATTGCGTAGAAAGTTACAAAATATGTTAAGGCAAACGCTCGCCATTAATTTGTACGCTTCCATACTTTATTGAAAGTATTATATTACGAATGCCTATTAGTGTAATTTTTACATATTTTATGGTCAAACATCCGAAATCAATTACCAAAGTAAAAGTAACTGTGATCAATATGTGTTTCAATAAAAAAAAACTTTTATTTCAATTAGTGAAATGATCTTATTACACTTTCTACTTTTGATGAAAATCTTGTGGTTTTACAGAAACCATTAGATGCTAAATTAACGAGATATTTAAAGGGATTTGTATATCACGATAATGATACTCGAAGAAATCGGTTCTCGTTCGAAATTTGACTCTTTCTTGCCAAACGAAGGTTCATTTTCGATTGATTGTGAAGTTATTGGAAAGTGAAATGGGGCCGCACCTGACGTTGCTTTCTTTGCGTCTTGTTCTTTTTGCGTTCAGTGAGAGTGGTCTAGTTACGATAATTGTGTCGGCAGCGGCTCCGTGACGAGTCGCGGCCTCCCGGTGTTCCGGCTACCAACAGTTATCGACTCATCTTCATCAATATTGACAAGTCCGAGTCGTGAGAATTTTTAAAAGGCCCAAGTGCGCTCAGAGAGGCGTTCCAGTTTTCTTTGATGAACATTTTTCTATTGCTTTTATTACTTATTTGTGTAATAAAAGAACAAGTTTTAATTGAAAGTATTAAGTTTGGTTCTCGAACTCAAATTCGATCGAGAAACGAGGAATTCTAAGGAGGCGATGGATTGAGGTCGCGAAGGATTCAAATTTGGAATCTCGGAAGTAGTGAGTGATTAAATTGCATGAGAAACATACGGTACTCTCTTGTGACACATACTGTTAATTTATTTTTAAGGGAAGGTCCGCATAGCAAGCTGACGTTGCACGTGATCGTACTCACGTGGCCACCGTCACATATAACCACAAGTAAAAAAACATAAATGTTTCAAGTGTGTTTTCGATATAAACAATATAAGGTTATAGGTAAGGTATTAGGAAGGTTAATGGGCTCTGGCATCCTTTACTTACAGATCTTCACACTAGCTATTATTTCTCGGTGTCATTTATAAGGATCGTCTGCCGCCAAAATGATCAGCTCATTTGATCTTAAAATCTTTAAATTGGGCAATCCTATATACTAAGTAAGAGTTAAATGCTTTTTAAAGTCGTGATCAACTAATAGAGAGACACTGTTTGCTTTTATTAATTGTTTGTTAGTCGTGATTTCATTGACGACACCTCACGTATTAGCATTGTTCATTTTTTTCTACAGTCGTTTGAATATCGCCTTTTTCGTATTCGGGTTAAAGAAGAAAGTGACAATATTTTTTGTGGTCCGTTTGCTTTTATTCGAACCAGTTTTTTTATGTTATTATTTCACTTGATTTTTGCATGCAAAGCAGAAAAAGAGATTTTGAGATTTCTTCAACAGCAACAAAACAGTACAGTAAAATATTTTTTAATTTATGTGTGGAATATGGTTAAAGAAAGAAATTTGTGATAAAAAGTCACGAATCCATTAAGATGTATAATGTATAAGAATATATTACAAGTAACACATTAAAAAGGTAAACCTTTATAGCAAGTATTTCTTTTAATATTATTATACTATTCATGTCCTGTATTATGTTTGATGTGTTTTTAAATAACGTTCGCTTTTAAATTTATATGAAAAGCAGTGAAACGAGAACTTTCTAAAGGATCGTCGAGCCATGTAAGGTCTTTTCAACCGATTGGCGGATGATAAATCTGTACAAGCTAGACACTCGTGCGCAGACTCGTCGGCGCCGGCGCAACGCTATCGTGCATCGCGGGCTGCGCGCGCGCCGACGAAAGTGCAAGTCGCCCAGTTCCCACGACCGAACCCCGAACCGCGTGCCCGACCTCCATCAGCCGACTCGAGAAACTATCGATTATAGTAATTCGAATAGTTTACACTTCGGGAACGTAATCGGCTCTTCGCGAACGCGATCGCTCATACAGATATAATGAAGTCCATATTAGGAGATTCGATTGTTTCAATTCGATGCAGTGCCTGTGAAAATGTCAAATTATGCCGCGTTAAATATATTTGCGGAATATGACAATAATTTATTTTCGTCACGAATTCGAAATGTTAACAGCATTGCCAATTTAAGAATCCGTTGCCAATGAGATCATTTTAGTATACTTCTTACTAACGTTTTACCCCGGCTTCGCAAAGTGCACCTGTGCAAAGTTAAAAATTAAAAATTCACTAAAAGTTAAAAATTATTAGTACTTAAACATAAATAAATGTTTTTTTTTATTTGTACATACAATAGGTGTTTGCCAGAGTAAAATAAATTTACTTTATTTAATTAGATAAATTTAGATAAAATTTTAATGGAAGTTAGCTAACGTAGGCATTATTAAAGAGTATTTTTGACTTTATTACTACACATAATATACATTCTTTAGTAGCGAAATCTATCAAAATATACTGACTGATATTGTTCTTGAAAATAGAAGATTTTTATACACAAGTACTTTATGCATATGTACATTTATATTTTTATACACTTGTAAAAAAGCTATGTGTAAATTCTTATATAAACTGAATAGTAAAATCAAACACACATCTCGGTACAGTCTTAATTATCAAATTTTGTATTTCGTGATTCAGGGGATTACGGAACTGACATTAATGTAACTAATTGTAAGGTCAAAAATTAAAAAGATAAGAACAAAACTTACTATTTCTAGGAAATAACCTCAATAACATTTCTCATTTATTTACCTAGTAAATAAAATGTACGATTACTGCATAGCTACTTCCTTTGATATTTGTGAAATGGAGATAATTAGAAAACTAATAAATATTAGAAGCGTAAATTGATGAAGTGATATGTCACCATAATGTTGGTTTATACCGGTGTTAGTTGTTGAAATAAATTATATTATTGGGTTGGTATACGGATTGGTGTAAGTTAGGAGAAGTCGCGTTTGTATCTTATCACATTTCGCCGATTCTTCCCTACCAAATTGCCTTTTTGTTTCCGAAACGAAAAAAGTAATCTTGTCCTATTTTTATTTATCCTATATTTTATTTAGCATAAATAAATATTTATTATGCAAAATACTGAACTAGTCAGTGAGCCCTTTTTTTTTCTATATTAAACCCATAAATATTTTAAAATACAACCTTTATCCCATAGTCTTCATGCTTAGCAAACGGATCTTTGATCGCACTTAGACATGCACAGAGAGTCTTCGTTGCTCCCTCCTCTTGGTTACATTTACCTTAATCGAGAGCGATTGGTCGAATTCGCTAATCTCTTGTGACTTACAAAATCCTATGAGAGGATAATCGTAAATTATGTCATAGAGATCCCACGACCAAGTGGTTTCGCGGGTGTCATACGACAAATTTATGGTTGTATGAAAATAAGACTCGATTCTAATGCTATGAATATAGCAATGGGAGTGGAGGAGCTTGATATTGGTTCCACCCAATCGAGAAAATTGATAATTCCATGTTATAACTTTCTATTAGATATTCATATTACTTTTCATGCTTTCCTATGTTATTTATGTGATAAAATACTCGTATATTAGTTTTAATGTACTTTTATGGTAGGCCTTTTCAGTCATGCGTTAACTGGAACTAAAAGATAATCAATCTTATTTCTGTACCTTACTTGAAGTTAAATGCTTGGAACGATCGGTTTATTTTGTAGTCTGCCAATAGTTAATTTATATCAATTGATGTTTGAATAAAATAGGGAAAAAATTACTAATTACCTAAAAATTCAGAAATTTAGAAGATTTTCCGTTCTAGGATATGGGTATTTAATATGTAAATTATAGGAAAATTGCTGCTCATCGAACGCTATTATTATCATTACATTATAATTGAAAAAAAAAAAAAAACATTTAAGAAGCATCAATAGGAACCAGTAACAAAAACCATTACTAATCAATGGTTTAAATCACAAAAGAGCTAAGCCACAAAATACTTTATAATCGCCCTGCCACTCCAAAATTAGAAAAAAAATGTATCCAATAAATTCGACTTTACCATGATGACTCTAATTTTAAATCCCATAAAGGGGAGATTATGGCGTACTCATACCTTCTTCATCAAAACTTAATTTGCTGTGAAGGCTTGGATGCAACTCCCGGATTAGTTTATTTATACCACACGATACGATTGCGATACGATTTAGTTACACAGTATATGTAGTGACATTATACTTAATTTTTTAATTCATACTTAACTGTGATACTATTTTTTTTTTAATTTTTATGATAATATTATCAGATAGGCTGACGGTCCACTTCATGGTAGGTAGCTACATTCGCCTATAACACAAGCAATAGTTGTGGCAAATGCGCTGCCGACCATAATAAGTTTAAAAATAAGGAATTGGGAGGGCAAATGAGGAAAAATAATAATGAAATTATTATTGCTACTATAGTTAATATGTCTAACTTTCATTAAAATCAGTCTATTTCTATTTATCATCTAAAACTCCTCTTAAATTGAACGCTTAACTCTTTTTTTATATACGATTATATAAAAATAAAAAAAACGTTCGTCAGTTTAATATGTTAGTTACATGGTCTACTTTATTCTTATGATAGACTCGTGACTCGTCCCGATACATCATCGTTACATGTAAATCTACGATTATACGAATGTCTCTCCAAATAAACCACGGATCACCATAAAACGTTATGGTGAATTAAATATACGTTAGCGGGTGAGGCCACCAGAGGCAGGTGCATGCTATTATTATAATACTATTTTTATTTTTGTTATACAAAATAAGTTTTAATTTTTGGTGGAATCAAATGCGTCACACCTATATACTTCGTATACAACCAAATGCGTCGTATATACTTCGTATATAACCAAATGCGTCGTATATTCTTCGAATATAACCAAAAGCGTCGTATATACTTCGTATATAACCAAATGCGTCGTATATACTTCGTATATAACCAAAATGCGTCGTATATACTTCTTATATAACCAAATGCATCGTACATACTTCGTATATAACCAAATGCATCGTATATACTTCGTATATAACCAAAATGCGTCGTATATACTTCGTATATAACCAAATGCGTCGTATATACTAGTACTAGCTGATGTCGGCGACTTCGTACGCGCTATAGTTCGTTTTTTCTTTTTAGCTGGCTTGTGGTGATATAGCCCATAAACTTCCTCAAGAATTGAGCTTTCAAATGCATTTTTTTTAATTCTGACAAATAGTTCCAGTGTTTAGTTTAACATGTTTAATCAAATAAACAAACTTTTCAGCTTTATTTACAAGGCTGATAAAAAATTGAATTAATTGATTCTATTCATATTTAAGGAATACATCTGTATTACAATGCAACACGTAAGGGGAAAATTAAAGTAACGAATTCACCTATTGAAACACGTATTGAGGTTTTTGAAGAAGAGAAGCCGCGGGCACAAAGCTGAGGCCATTATAGCATTATTATAACCCACATTCAACGAGTCAATGGCCATCTCCCACGAGTAGTTCACTAATTCGCTACAACATAGTGGTGCTAGAACCGCTACTCCCAGCGCATTGATACCGATCTGCGCACGCGCTGAAATTCGATACGCGCACAATTCGTATTGTCGCCGTAATGGCATTAACGGTGCGTCTATATGACAACTGTGGCCGGTTTAGACCTACTGATTTTAATAGTAAATTGTTTATAGCACAGCTTCAGATATAGATAAATAAAAATTATCTTCTTAGAAGTAAGTACCAAATGAATGTCTAAAACCATGAGATTGCGATTTTAGCTCACGGTAAAATCTACATGAGACTTGCTTTAGCTGGTGTTAAGAAAGACGCTGGAAAGACAAAAGTAGGGCGAAGGAAAGGGGTAACGCTGTAGAGCTGTTTCGACATTTAATTGCTATGCGGAAATAACAACTAACGCATCGTAGTAAATATTTTAATAATGTATAAGTAATGTTATAAACAAACATACTAACGTAAAACTTTATCATAATATACACAGTGCGTTGATTTGTCGCCAAGTCCATTGACCCACGATTACGTCATTGTGCGTACAATTGTTAAGTAAAGTTTCATGACTCGACTTTTATTGAAAAATATGTTATAAATACATCAGTAAAGTAAATAGGAAACAATGATGATTGGGTACTACTATAGGCGCAAGAAGAAATCTTTGCGGGTCTGTTTACGACCTGAGAAAGAAGAAAATAATAAAGAAATATTTTAAAGGTTTCTAAGACTTTTTTTACTTATAAAATTGGGCAGCTTTTTACAGATTACTGAAAAAATCAACAGCAATTATGATGTGTTTAGGTGTAAGGAAATACCTACCCTTGCCTTATTCCTTACTTCTTTTTAAGGTCCGCAGTTATCATATTATTATTATTATTATCTTATTAAGGTCTACAGTCAGTAGTCCGTCAGCGTGCCTGCTGTTAGACAAGTAGAAAATAATAACTGACAATGATGTCATTTTAGGAAGTTGCCTTTGTCACCCTGAGGGACAATAAGTTCTCCATTTCTTTATCCCTTATCCTCAATCCTACTATGGTCGGCAGCTGGCTTGCACCACCTGTGTTATAGGCTACTCACCTAATTAAATATCAAGTGCACTGTCAGCCTATCTGACGATCTTTACATTTAAAAAAAGCCCTGTTCTATATTATTTTTAAATGCTCACATCACCTCACTATAATGAAGAGAAACTCGAATTGTACATATTATTATATATTATTATAGGAATATAAGCTGTGGGTGCAGGCCGACAATAAAATCCGATGAACGTAACTGTACCTTTGACATGACATGATGAGAAAATAATAGTGTACATTACGTCCTGTGTACCGTTGTGTAGTACCGACGGAAATTAGTATTACGGGCTTCATTAGACACTTGTATCAAAAGGATTTGGCAATCGAAATTTCAAATGATTCGTTGTAAGTAATTTATTTTATACTACTCGTAGCATATGGCCCGCGTCAAAAATTTTTCAATATTGGTCCAGTGTTGCTCCAAAATTTGTCTCACTAATATTATTTTTTATCCAAAATAAATTCTGAAATGAAGTCATTTGAATAATTTAATATTATCGAAAACGAGTGTTAATAAAAAATTATCACTTTCAATTTTACAAACGCCACGCCATCGGCTGTGTGTGTTAACACTCAAACTTTATTGAACATTTTTTGTGTTACGATAAATTTTTGTCTTTTATTGTGTGAAATTCAACACGTGTTAATTTCAACGTAGCGCTGAAAACCTGTTTTAGTACACTTATCGGAAAGAAAAAGTCATCACCTTTAAAACTCAAGGGCGAAAGAAACATGACAATACTAGTTGGTTACCGCGACTTTGTCCGCATTGAAAAATCAAAAATTTAACACCTGAGAACCGATATTTGACATCTTTATTGCTGTGACGACGGTGGCGCCTAATTTTTTATACTTAGTATTAAACGATCCTTCTAGAACCTATCCTTTTTCCAGGATAATGTTTGCCAAATTTCATCCGAAACCGTTCTGGAGATTTTACGTATAAGAGTAACAAACAAACATTTTACAAACTTTCGCATTTATTATAATTTGTTTATATACATATTTTTTGAAATGGAATGAACCTTAAATTTTTTTTAAGTTTTAAATTTATTGATTGAGAGGCTCGCTAGCCGTCCACTTCATAGTAACTGATTCGTTTTTTACAAAGATTTAAATCGAAAGATGCGGCATAATCTCCTCGCGCCATACTAAAAACACGCCGAAAATTCTTAACAATGGGTTGGGCGCAGGCGCTCAACCCAACTACAGTTGCACGCCAGCTACAGTGAGTGACGGTCGCTTGTTGAGAGCGTCGCTATCGTCACAGTCACGTTTTAAGTAAGGAATGTGTTGTCTGTGTTTAAAAGTGTGTTTAGACAAAGGTATATGTATTTTATACTTTCGTCTTTAGTATAATGTATGTTGTATTTTGTAACACACTTTCGCTAGTAATGCCGCAACTCTCGATTTAAATCTTTGGTTTTTAACACCATGTCATCGGGGTTGCAAGAGTAGGGGAATAGTTCTCTCATAAAAACACAAAATCATACTTAAATATGTTATTTTACGAAGGCCTTCGGTTTTAAAAAAAACTATTAAAATAATTCTTTCTATTAGGGTTAAGAATCTATTATTAAAAACAAAGTAGAAAGACCAGTTGAATATTTTTTTGTAAAACGCATCCGATGGCGAAGTCAAAGTTTTTTTTATAAAAAAAATTAATGAGCGGGTCGCTTGTATTTAATACTAGTTGGTGCCTGCGTTTTCGTCCGCGTTCTCTATAGCCTATAGCCTTCCTCGATTAATGGACTGTCTAAAACAAAAATAATTTTTCAATTCGAACCAGTAGTTCCTAAGATTAACGCGTACAATCTAACAAACAGACAAACTCTTCAGCTTTATATATTGGTATAGATATTAGAATAATTTTTCAATTTCTTTGGTCACTGTACACTGTAGTCTGTACCGTCAAAAGGTAGTTATTTTAAAAAAAATACTAAATAATTTGTAAAAAACTAAAATGCAAAAAGCAAGCAAAGATTCATTTGAGTTATTAGGGACAGGTGAGGTTTTTTGCGTTTTATTAAGAGCGACAACGTGCGAGGCATTTTTGTACATTAGGACGTATCTTTTCGATAAGCAAAAATATTTGCGACAGCCAAATTTTTTTGTTAGAAGATACTGGGAACAGTATTATTATATTTATGATCTTAGACGGCGGGGACGTTCCGATTTCAGAAACAAGTCTGTAACATATTTTTTTGCCTTAAAAAAATTCGCAAACTGTTAGATTTTTAACCTACTAGAACTATTTAATAGAAATGTTTATATAAAGGCAATTAAAGCATAATAAACTACCTAATGATATAAATAGATCCTTTATTTACAACAACTTTGACAGAATTTGTAAAATTAGACTCACTAGTACGAGTATTATAAAACAGTCCTCCGCCGCGTCTGTCTGTCTGTTTGTTCGCGAGAAACTCAAAAACTACTGCACTGATTTGTATGCTGTTTTCACCAATGGATAGAGTGGTTCTCGAGGAAGGTTTTAGTATATAATTTACAAAGTTACGTGGGCGAAGTCTACTAGTAGTTTATATAATATAGAATAGAATTAATTTATTTATTTATTAAGGCTTATTTCACCATCTGTCAAGTAGGCTAACTGTCATTTAAAGTCACCGGTAACCGGGGATAATGGAGCTAAATATACCTTTGTTTGTACGGTAAAAGTCCCAAACATTAAAAAGAAAATAAGACCGAGTGCATAATTCAATAAAACATAAAATTATTTCTAAAAGTAACTAATCAACACTTTAATTGTAGTTGGTGAAAGAAGCCCTTAGTGTGCTATTATTATTTTTAATCGGTTTCTCTTTTTTTACAGGCAAGTCGGAAAATATCAAAATGTGGATATCTGTTCGTGGCTCCGGGATGGGACTTCTCCAATCCGCTGTACAGAACAAAGGTATGTTATATTGGTTAATTATATTAAATCTTAAAACCTAAGGGCGACAAAAATGAAATAATATTGTTAATTATCTTTCTGCATATTTGCAAATAATTTGCCAAAAAATTTTAGTCCTCGCCAATCCGGGGCGGGTCAATATTTAGTTCATATAATATGTTATGACAAGTTACAAGAAGAAATAGTCTAGTAAAAATATATGTCAATTAAATTTGACATATATTTTCACTAGACTATTTCTTCTCAGTCATTCCGTACACATCAATTTCTTGTCAGGCGTCAACTTCTCAAATGCACAATGGTCCGTAATCAAAGATTCTCTAAAAAAAACGATTTTGAGTCTTAAACCTCGCGCTCGTGACAAGTGAATTGATAATGCACATGCCAACTCGATCTGTATGATTAATAACTTAGTGCCAACTTAAATAAAATAATTCGGCTCAGGACCTGTACGAAAAACTTCTTTCGGGGTTCATAATGTGTGAGCACGAGATGAAATAAGTTACAATTTTAATCAAAAAGTCATCGCATGTCCTCCTTTACACGTTTTTTTTTTCTTTTAATAATATCAGCCAGTAAAATCAGTATTTTCCATTTCATTTTAAGCAGAAATCTAGTCTATATTTGAAGTATAATTATTATCAATCAATACATATTATAAAACAAAGTCGCCGTATCTCTTTGTATTATAAAACAAACAAAGAGAGAGAGAAAGAGAGAGTGGAAAAAACAGAGTTAAACCATTCGATGTGGTTTAGACATTTAATAAGCTGTTAATAATAATTAAATTGGATAAGGGAAAGATAATGGATAAGGGATATTTATTTATATGATATCTCTTAATAATTCAGCTCATATAAGATGGGTCAGATGGTAGATACCGTCAGGTGGGCAACCCAGTTTATAACTGCAAAACTCTTCTGCCACTGTTATAAAGAAATTATAATTTGGCACTAGCGTTTAGCATTTGATATGTGAAAAAAATATTGTAATTATTTTGACGGAACCTTAATCGGATAATCCCTTATTCAAAATGGTTGATTTTTTTTGACACCGCGGCGCCGGACTTCGGGCCCCCGACTGTTCTTATCGCTGTGGATCTTTGAAGATTCACGTTTCGTATACGATTCTCTCATTCGATCGTTTTCATAATAAAAATATATCTTATGTCTCTTATCGCTTGAGCCTCTGGGAACCGCTTGTGTAATGAAAACCGCGAAAAAATGCCCAATCGCATTTTATTTTCGGACGCGCTCTTAAATCGTATTGTATTGTCTGCGGAACGCAATTTTCATAACTTTATTAGCCACGACGGTTAAATAATTTGAATTTTAAATGTGGGTACATCGATTTCTTATGTTTCCTTGGTGACATTGAACGCACGTTTACTTTGTTCTTCATCGCGATTTTACTTTACATAATTTTATTTTAAACGCTTCAAGTGACTTATATTTTTTTCTCTCGAGATCAGATTATGCACTTTGATGCTCCAGATCAGATACACGTTTATCTGAACCTTAGTAAAGTTTCTGTGTTTGCCTAATTGTCTAAAAACTAGGTATTTTCTCAATTTTATATTTTCTTATTTTCTTTTTCATTGTTTTTATTATTTTTTTCTAGCAAAAAAAATGCAATGGAAACGTACCACAGCACAACCAAAAACTTAATTGGAACGGCATGTAACGGTCAAGTGTCGATCGATTAATATTAATTATTCCTTTCAACGTACATTCATCGAGAAATCTTTTGTAAATTATATTTTTTAAAAAGAAATTACATGCAAAATTCGCATTTTGCGATCGATCGATAATATAATTTAATAGCAAATTATTTTGTTGAGGGTATCAGGTTTTGTGGGTTGATAAAATAGTTATTTTGAGGATCATAAATATTGGGTTTCTCCGAAGAAGCGTTTAGGGACTAATGGGTTTTAGATAAAAAGAAAACAAGTCCCGAATTTGAAATATTCTGTGAGCATACATTAAACTGTCACTTTGAAGATATTAAAGAGGATTAGTTGGAAAAAATATTAAACTTCAGTTTTGTTGAACTTCGCATGGCTTGTGCCAAATATTTCAAAAACCTTCCTCGTTGATCGCTCTTTCCATTAGTGAAAACTGCGTGATTATCTGTTTAGTCGTTTTTGAGATTATCGCGAACATGCATACAGACAGACAGAAGGGTACTTAGTTTTATAATATGTAAGGATGCCCTGACAACAAAATAGTGTTCTTGATTACTATGCTATACTCGAACATTATAAATGACTGTAAAAGTAGGTCGCTTCAGATAAAAAAAAAAAACTGATTATTAACTTTTATGGAAAACTAATTCAATATATATCGACAATTATCGGCTTCTTGCATATTATATATGTCGCTTAAAATCTTGTTAGGTAAGTAATTAACCTCTTTGAGAAATATTTTAGATACTCGTAGCTAATAAACGATCCCATAAATCTCGAAAAGAGAAATACTTTGTTTTTAAATTCATAAGGAAATTATGGAACTTAGAAGTAGGCAAGACACACTTCGAAGTCATAAATTGACAGCTCGTCTAGCGTTTGTGACCACCTCACGGAAGACCACCGAGAAATTACATGTGATGTGCGCGGTTAAGGCGAGAAAGGGGTACCGGAACCCATTTCCTCATCCCCTCCTAATCGTTTATCGTTTGTCCTGTCCCTATCAAATCCTAATTCTTACCCTATACTTTACTGAAGTACTCGCACTTGCAGCAACAATGGCGTTGCTAGGCGACCAACAACCTACCATCAAATTCACATATGCCGTTGCCTCATACCACAAAGTGGACTGTCGCGTCGGCCTGTTTACCGACCTTATATATACGGATATATGTGTCGTTCATTGTAAAAGTGAACTATCTCTATATCATGTAACTGAATTTTAGAATAACGAGCTTTTTGCGAATTATATTGTAGGAAAAAAATTCATTCATTATTGTATTCATTCATTGTTTTCATCTATGGGATTTTAATGCAACTATTGGAGTTACTTCACTTTTATATTGAAAGTTATGACTAAATGTGATACCATTAGGCAAGAAAAGATGGTTTTAAAAATAGGGAGTTACACCACTTTTACAATGAACGACACATATACGGAAGTACATATTTATGTAAATTAAGGTAAAGAATTTCGTAGCGCCACTCCTTCATTGGTTCCAAGCTACCCTTTCGTTCTTTGAGAAAACAAAAGATATTTAAAAGTGTTGCGGTGAATGCGTTTCGGAGAAGTAATGACAGGGAGGGATGCGCACGCGCAACAATCACAATGACCGTGCGACAATGCGACAATTATCATATATATAGCGTCGGGCGGGGCACATATTATTTCTGTGGTATTGCCTTCATTGCAATACTGCTTGTGTGGAATTACAATTGGCATTTCGTCCTCGTATTTATTGTTGTCACTGGAATACCTTACCGACTCTGTACATATCTGTATCAGCCTATTTATTGCACTAACCTTGAGGCGCGACCTCATCCGCCTTTAAAGTTGACAGCATGAAATGTCCTTAATGAAATATTAGCATATTATAGTTAATATACAAATTTTCATGGTGATTGGTTAAATGGTGTTGTAGTTTTAGCAAAATAATAATACACTCATAGATACATGTTGCACAAATAAATTGCGATGCTGGGATCGAGTCGCCAGTATACATTAATCAATTAGTCTAAGCGCCTCTTTCACAAACGTCAATTAGGCCAAACTGTCATTTAAAGTCACCGGTAACCGGGGATAATGCTGATATACCTTTGTTTGTACGGTAAACGTCCCAAACATTAAATAGACAATAATAATAAAAAATCGGCTATCGAATGATGCAGTAAACCGAGTGCATGCATAATTCAATAAAACAGAAAATGATTTCTAAAAGTAACTAATCAACACTTTACTTGTAGTTTGTGAAAGAGGCCCTAAGAATCAGTCTTATTGAGTTAATAAATTCTGTTATCGGCCACAATATAGAATAACAGCAAATTCAATTCTGTATTAGTTACAAGTAACTATTAAATCTTACAAATGTTATAAAAGTTAAATACACGTATAACATTAAACTTGTGATTTATTATGGCAACATTGTGAACATAGCTTTACAAAATGTTTAGCATTTTGTTCTCGATACTTATCGCAAAGGTTATTTTAACAAACATTTGAAACAGGAATGATTAAAATTGTAGTAGAAACAAACCGAATACTAATCCCATTTACAAAGTTTTATTTTCTGATTTTTTTTTATTATCTAAATATCTACTATATTATTTGTAGTTTATGGCAATTGGATAGTATGAAAGTTTACATAATGTATCGGACACTGCGTGTGTATGTACGAATTTACGATCTTATTAATTCACTTAGATAATGACCATACTAACTTAAAACTATAACGTCATCATAGACGCACACTTCAGCCGACTTTTCTCATTAGAACATTTCACAGTGAGCGCTTGCAAATTGAAAAAATAATAATAAAATGAGTGGTATTTTCGCGGCTTTCTAGTAGTTGTCTCCAGTTCGGCTCGGTTGCCAAGTGGCGCGGATCGCACGCACGACTGCTTGTAGAAAGGCATTACTTACTCTTATTGTACTGTCGACTCCCAACTACTAAAACCAGACGACTTGACAAAGAGCCCTTGCATTGACTGCATTTGCATATAAATATTTCTAACTGGCCCCTTTCAATATAAAAATTATCTGCTTCTGTACGCTATATTTTACGTATACATAACACACGTTATAATGAAACGTTATCTTGAGGAAATTATTAATAAATTAATAATTAATTATCCCCAATTGTTTAGAATTAAAAGTCCTACACAATGAAGCCCTGTAATTGGCAATGTAAGTACATAGTAATAATGTGTCTATTGTATGTTATTTTGTTTTGCTGTTAGGTTTAAAATAAAATTCTAGGCACTTATAATTAAAGTGCATTTAATTAATTAATATTTTGATTTTAGAAGTACTTGTCATAAGACGGTGACATGATGATCACTTTATTAATATATTGACAGTTATTATCATGTTACTGATTAAATAATTTTTTTGCATATCGTGAATTGTTTTTTTTTTAATCCCATTGAAGAAAAAACCCACACAAAGTATTGTGTTTTTTTTTTACCTTACCTTCCTATCTGATACCTTTCTATCAGTGAATTCCTAATATTTTACATAATATAGTTTTTTTTTTGTCTATATAAATAATTATATATCATATTTATACTTAAATCCGTATCGCTTCCGCATGTTCACGGATTGTATTCTAAGTTGTCGAACTATACGCTTCTTATTAGTTTCACTGGTTTGACAAATCAAAATTTATCGGCGTTTAGAGCGGTCTGTGTTAATGTTAAGATGATAATTGATTAATAAGCGACGGTTTCACTATAATCTCCATGAGTTACTCAACGAACTAGATCATTTAATAAATCTTTTAGATTTTTATACTACATTTAAACTTTAACTAATGTAAACACTATTTTTTTTTCTTTGTTGCATGTACTATGGTTTAGCTAAATTAGTGACTTTTAGTTCCCAAAACAGGTCGCTATTTATAGAGGGTCGATTGGTATTTAACCTTTGTTGTCACAGGTAGGTCGTAGCTTGTCACAAGCGTTTATTTATAAAGATTTTTTATTTTCGTCCATGACCGGTCAACTTTTTATCATAAACAAAATGAAAGATAAATGACGTTCAAAGTCAACGGTAACGTATCCATCGCCAACCGTCCCAAGCAAAAAAAAAAAAAACAAGACAAAAATTAACTAAAATTAGGTACTTAACTGAAGTTTTCATAGTATACATGTATATAATTTGAAGACGTTGAAAATATACGTTGAAAATGTAGTATATTTTCAAGGTTTATGTATATAACTAGCGGGTCGCTCGATTCCGCGGGCTTGCAGCCCGCGGGGGGGGTGATTGTGTTTTGTTTTGTCTATTCTTTTGCCATGATTAATTGTTTAGGTGTGGTTTTGGGTCTTTGTTTTGTAAAAATGGGTCAATTTTGTATGGAGGGGGGCGAAGGGGGGGAGTTGAGGGGAGGGGGGCGGTCCCGGGGGGTGGACCTCGACGAATAACTGCCACCCCCCGAAGACGCCACCCCTCTATCCCCAACGGTTTAGGAGGCGTTCCACTTTGCAGATTTCAAAAAAGTTGTATGGAGTTTAAAAAAAATGTATGAAAGGTGTGGGGATGAGTGATCCGGTGGCAACGGCCATTGACCTTCTATGACATTCCGCAAACCCGATCCCTCTGCGACTCATACTTTTCGAGATCTCGTCACCAACTTTTTACCAGAACGGTATACCGAAGATATCAGATTTTTCTGGAGGTCACGGGGAAACCCCCTACGCGACCCACACCAAAAGGGATTTCCCCCACTACTCCTTCTAGGAGAACAATTCGATGAGTCATTAGATCCATCAGCGGTATTTCAGCTTTATAGTGTATTAACTAGTGGGTCGCTCGATTCCGCGGGCTTGCAGCCCGCGGGGGGGTGGTGGAGCTCTGTTTTTTTTGTCTTATCTTTTGCCATGATAAATTGTTTAGGTGTGGGTATTGGGTCTTTGTTTTGTAAATCGTGAATGAATAATTATAAATGACGTTATTGTAATTGGGAGTAAGTAAGGGGGGAGGGGGGGGGGAGTTGGCGTAGATCTAAATAGGTCACCCTCGTTGAGATCTTTCAAATGATACCCAACACGAAGGGTCTATCTGTAACCGTTGACCATGGTCTACTGAGTAGACCGAAATTGTAAAATTTTGAAATTTGGTCTGCTTTAAAAAATTCGTCTTTCCGAGACGTCTCCGATGAGCCCAAACACGACCCGGTTGCGTCAAGTCGTTTCCAACTTACAGCCGAGGGGGTTGTAGGGGGGTTCAAATTTTTTATCTCGTCGAGACCTCTCAAATGAACCCAAACACGAAGCAGTTGCTTCAAGCCGTTTCCGTTTTACGGGCGGAGGGGGTTGGAGGGGGGTTAAAATTTTTATCTCGTCGAGACGTCTCAAACGAGCCCAAATATGAAGCAGTTGCTTCAAGCCGTTTCCGTTTTACGGGCGGAGGGGGTTGCAGGGGGGTTCAAATTTTTTATCTCTTCGAGACGTCTCCGATGAGCCCAAACACGACCCCTCTGCGGCGCGCCGTCTCCGATTTACTACTCAGGGGGTCCGAGGGGGAGGGGGTCAAACTTTTCGCTTTTTCGGTGCCCTGGTAGACCCTTGCCGTCGCTCCGCTTCGCTCCGCGACGGGTCGACCGCCGTCTCTTATGCGGGTGGAAAAATCCCTTTTAGGTGTGATTTTGTATGGAGGGGGGAGTGAAGGGGAGGGCGAGGGGATGGACTTTCGCGGCTCTCGGGCCACCGTTGCCGCCGCTGCGGCCCTCGAGTCCGGGGTCGCAAATTCCTCGGAGGGGGGCCGGGGGGGCGGGTCGCGCTGCGCGCTCCCCTATCCCCCCCTGTCCCCCCTCCTCGTCATTCGCCCCCCCTCCTCGTCATTCGCCCCCCCGGCCTCGAGACCCTCCGCGGCGGGTCGACCGCCCTCGTTTAAAGGTGCAAAATCGCCATTGAGGTGTGATTTTGTATGAAGGGGGTGTAAAGGGGGGGAGGTGGGGGGAGGGTGATGGTCCCGATAGATGGACCTCTGGGAGAAATTGCCACCCCCCGAAGAGACCGCAAAGGCAACTGCCGCCGTTGAGGAGTTACGTGAATCGGAAATTTCAAAAAAGTTGTATGGAGTTTTTAAAAAATGTATGAAAGGGGTGGGGATGACTCGTTCCGTGGCAACTACCGATCACCCTCTATGACATTCCGCAAACGCCATCTTTCCATCACTCATAGTTTCCGAGATCCCGTCGCCATCTTTGTACCAGGTCGGTGGACCAAGGATCGAAGAATTTCCTGGAATGCGCTACGCCATCCTCTATACGATGGTATGGGATATACCGCTTCGGAAAATCCCTTTCCGGTTGAAATAAATCGCTTTTCCGAAAAACCATAAATTTGTATGGAGGGGGGGTGAAGGGGTGGAGTGTGGGGAAGGCAATTATCCCGGGGGGTAGACCCCATGGGCTGATGGTTATCCGCCATAGTGACCGACCACCTATCCTGTATGGTTTTGGAGATATTCCCGTTTTTCAGTAACAGTTGCCACTTTTTGTATGGAGGGGGGGCGAAGGGGGCGAGGTGGGGTGAGAACAAGGGTCCCGGTACTCGGACCTCTGTGAGAAACTGCCACCTCCCGAAGAGACCGCCCCTCTATCCCCAACGGTTTAGGAGGCGTTCCACTTGGAAGATTTCAAAAAAGTTGTATGGAGTTTAAAAAAATTGTATGAAAGGGGTGGGGATGAGTGGTCCGCTGGTAATGGCCGATGACCCTTTATGACATTCCGCAAACGCCACCTTTCCATCCCTCACAGTTTCCGAGGACCACTAACCAACTTTGTACCAGGTCGGTGGACCGAGGATCGAGGAAATTCCTGGGATGCGCTACGTCATCCTCTACACGATGGGATGGGATATGCCGCTTCGGAAAATCCCTTTCCGGTTGAAATAAATCCCTTTTCCGAAAGACCATAAATTTGTATGGAGGGGGGGTGAAGGGGGTGGAGTGGGGGGAGGGCGTTTATCGCGGGGGTGGACCCCGCGTGGTGATGGTTATCCGCCATAGTGACCG
Source organism: Synanthedon formicaeformis (assembly GCA_945859745.1). Taxonomy (NCBI): domain Eukaryota; kingdom Metazoa; phylum Arthropoda; class Insecta; order Lepidoptera; family Sesiidae; genus Synanthedon; species Synanthedon formicaeformis. The sequence continues at coordinate 1,435,141 of OX243956.1, read as the reverse complement.
ACCACCTATCCCGCATGGTTTTGGAGATATTCCGGTTTTTCCCAAAAAATGGCCACTTTTGTATGGAGGGGGGGAGAAAAGGGGGAGGTGGGGGGAGGGAGACGGTCCCAAGAGGTGGACCACTGGGAGAATCTGCCACCCCCCGAAGAGACCGCCCCTCTATCCCCAACGGTTTAGGAGGCGTTCCACTTGGAAGATTTCAAAAAAGTTGTATGGAGTTTAAAAAAAATGTATGAAAGGGGTGGGGATGAGTGGTCTGCTGGTAATGGCCGATCACCCCCTATGACATTCCGCAAACGCCATCTTTCTATTCCTCACCGTTTCCGAGGACCACTCACCGACTTTTTTCCAGGACGGTATACCGAGGATATCGGATTTTTCTGGAAGTCACCGGGAAATCCCCTACGCGACCCGCCACCAACGGGAAACCCCCCACCGCTCCTTCCGGGTGTACAATTCGATGAGTCGTAAAATCCGCCAGCGGTGATTCGGCTTTATAGGGGGGCGAGGGAGTGAAGTGGGGGGAGGGCGATTATTCCGGGGGGTGGACCCCATAGAGGGACACAATCGCGCCATAGACACCTACTTTGCATCCTCTATGGTTTTGGAGATATTCCCGTTTTTCCGAAAAAATGGCCATTTTTGTATGGAGGGGGGGCGAAGGGGGGGAGGTGGGGGGAGAACAAGGGTCCCGGTACTCGGACCTCTGCGAGAAACTGCCACCCCCCGAAGACGCCACCCATCTATCCCCAACGGTTTAGGAGGCGTTCAACTTTGATGAGTCCAAAAAAGTTGTATGGAGTTAAAAAAAAATGTATGAAAGGGGTGGGGATGAGTGATCCGGTGGCAACGGCCGTTGACCCCCTATGACATTCCGCAAACGCCACCTTTCCATCCCTCACCGTTTCCGAGAACCACTAACCGACTTTTTACCAGAACGGTATACCGAAGATATCAGATTTTTCTGGAGGTCACGGGGAAACCCCCTACGCGACCACCTATAACTGGGATTTACCCCACTACTCCTTCTGGGAGAACAATTATGTCAGTCATACTATTAGTGGGTTTTCGGCTTTATAGTTTATTAATAGTGGGTCGCTCGATTCCGCGGGCTTGCAGCCCGCGGGGGGGTGGTGGAGCTCTGTGTTATTTTTTGTCTATTCTTTTGCCATGATAAATTGTTTAGGTGTGGGTATTGGGTCTTTGTTTTGTAAATCGTGAATAATTATAAATGACGTAATTGTAATTGGGAGTAAGTAAGAGGGGAGGGGGGGGGGAGGAGTTGGCGTAGGTCTAAATAGGTCACCCTCGTTGAGACCTTTCAAATGATACCCAACACGAAGGGTCTATCTGTAACCGTTGACCATGGTCTACTGAGTAGACCGAAATTGTAAAATTTTAAAATTTGGTCTGCTTTAAAAAATTTGTCTTTCCGAGACGTCTCCGATGAGTCAAACACGACCCGGCTGCGTCAAGTCGTTTCCGATTTACAGCCGGGGGGGTTGGAGGGGGGTTCAAATTTTTTATCTCGTCGAGACGTCTCAAATGAGCCCAAACACGAAGCAGAAGCTTCAAGTCGTTTTCCATTTACAGCCGGGGGGGTTGGAGGGGGGTTCAAATTTTTTATCTCTTCGAGACCTCTCAAATGAACCCAAACACGGAGCAGTTGCTTCAAGCCGTTTTCGAATTACAGCCGAGGGGGTTGGAGGGGGGTTCAATTTTTTTTATCTCGCCGAGACATCTCCGATGAGCCCAAACACGACCCCTCTGCGGCGCGCCGTCTCTGAGTTACGACTGAGGGGATCCGAGGGGGGAGGGGGTCAACCTTCGCTTTTTCGGTGCCTCGGTATACCCTTGCCGTCGCTCCGCTTCGCTCCGCGACGGGTCGACCGCCGTCTCTTATGCGGGTGGAAAAATCCCTTTTAGGTGTGATTTTGTATGGAGGGGGGAGTGAGGGGGAGGGCGAGGGGATGGAGTTTCGCAGCTCTCGGGCCACCGTTGCCGCCGCTGCGGCCCTCGAGTCCGGGGTCGCAAATTCCTCGGAGGGGGGCCGGGGGGGCGGGTCGCGCTGCGCGCTCCCCTATCCCCCCCTGTCCCCCCTCCTCGTCATTCGCACCCCCGGCCTCGAGACCCTCCGCGGCGGGACGACCGCCCTCGTTTAAAGGTGCAAAATCGCCATTGAGGTGTGATTTTGTATGAAGGGGGGTGTAAAGGGAGGGAGGTGGGGGGGGAGACGGTCCCAAGGGGTGGACCTCCGGGAGAAACTTTTATCATCCAAAAGGACCGTACAGATAGCTGCCACCGTTGAGGAGCTATGGGACTCGCAAGGTCCATACAAGTTGTATGGAGTTTAAAAAAAATGTATGAAAGGGGTGGGGATGAGTGATCCGGTGGCAACGGCCATTGACCCTCTATGACATTCCGCAAACGCCATCTTTCCATCCCTCACAGTTTCCGAGATCCCGTCACCATCTTTGTACCAGGTCGGTGGACCGTGGATGTAAGAATTTCCTGGGGTGCGCTACGCCATCCTCTATACGATGGGATGGGATATACCGCTTCGGAAAATCCCTTTCCGGTTGAAATAAATCGCTTTTCCGAAAGACCATAATTTTGTATGGTGGGGGGGTGAAGGGGGTGGAGTGGGAGGAAGGCGATCATCCCGGGGGGTGGAATCCGCGGGGTGATGGTTATCCGCCATAGTGATCGACCACCTATCCTCTATGGTTTTGGAGTTTTTCCCATCCTTCCGAAAAAAAATGGCTATTTTTGTATGGAGGGGGGGCGAAGGGGGCGAGGTGGAGGGAAAACAAGGGTCCCGGTACTCGGACCTCTGTGAGAAACTGCCACCCCCCGAAGACGCCACCCATCTATCCCCAACGGTTTAGGAGGCGTTCCACTTGGAAGATTTCAAAAAAGTTGTATGGAGTTTAAAAAAAATGTATGAAAGGGGTGGGGATGAGTGATCCGGTGGCAACGGCCATTGACCCTCTATGACATTCCGCAAACGCCATCTTTCCATCCCTCACAGTTTCCGAGATCCCGTCACCATCTTTGTACCAGGTCGGTGGACCGTGGATGTAAGAATTTCCTGGGGTGCGCTACGCCATCCTCTATACGATGGGATGGGATATACCGCTTCGGAAAATCCCTTTCCGGTTGAAATAAATCGCTTTTCCGAAAGACCATAATTTTGTATGGTGGGGGGGTGAAGGGGGTGGAGTGGGAGGAAGGCGATCATCCCGGGGGGTGGAATCCGCGGGGTGATGGTTATCCGCCATAGTGATCGACCACCTATCCTCTATGGTTTTGGAGTTTTTCCCATCCTTCCGAAAAAAAATGGCTATTTTTGTATGGAGGGGGGGCGAAGGGGGCGAGGTGGAGGGAAAACAAGGGTCCCGGTACTCGGACCTCTGTGAGAAACTGCCACCCCCCGAAGACGCCACCCATCTATCCCCAACGGTTTAGGAGGCGTTCCACTTGGAAGATTTCAAAAAAGTTGTATGGAGTTTAAAAAAAATGTATGAAAGGGGTGGGGATGAGTGATCCGGTAGCAACTACCGATGACCCTCTATGACATTCCGCAAACGCCATCTTTCCATCCCCCACAGTTTCCCAGGACCACTCACCATCTTTGTACCAGGTCAGTGGACCGAGGATGTAGGAAATTCCTGGGGTGCACTACGCCATCCTCTATACGATGGGATGGGATATACCGCTTCGGAAAATCCCTTTCCGGTTGAAATAAATCGCTTTTCCGAAAGACCATAATTTTGTATGGTGGGGGGGTGAAGGGGGGAAGTTGGGGGGAGGGCGACGGTCCCGGGGGGTGGAATCCGCGGGGTGATGGTTATCCGCCATAGTGACCGACCACCTATCCCGCATGGTTTTGGAGATATTCTCATCCTTCCGAAAAAATGGCCACTTTTTGTATGGAGGGGGGGAGAAAAGGGGGAGGTGGGGGGAAGGAGACGGTCCCAAGAGTTGGACCACTGGGAGAATCTGCCACCCCCCGAAGAGACCGCCCCTCTATCCCCAACGGTTTAGGAGGCGTTCCACTTGGAAGATTTCAAAAAAGTTGTATGGAGTTTAAAAAAAATGTATGAAAGGGGTGGGGATGAGTGGTCCGCTGGTAATGGCCGATCACCCCCTATGACATTCCGCAAACGCCATCTTTCTATTCGTCACCGTTTCCGAGGACCACTCATCGACTTTTTACCAGAACGGTATACCGAGGATATCGGATTTTTCTGGAACTCAGCGGGGAATCCCCTATGCGACCCGTCACCAACGGGAAACCCCCCACCGCTCCTTCCGGGTGGACAATTCGATGAGTCGTGAAATCCGCCAGCGGTGATTCGGCTTTATAGGGGGGCGGGGGGGTGAAGTGGGGGGAGGCCGATTATTCCGGGGGGTGGACCCTACGAGGCACTGAAACGCGCCACAGACACCGACTTTTCATCCTCTATGGTTTTGGAGATATTCTCGTTTTTCCGAAATTTTCGCCATTTTTGTATGGAGGGGGGGCGAAGGGGGGGAGATGGGGGGAGGGAGATTGTCCCGGTACTTGGACCACCACGATAGGTGATCATCCCCCAAAGACGCCACCCCTCTATCCCCAACGGTTTAGGAGGCGTTCAACTTTGATGAGTCCAAAAAAGTTGTATGGAGTTTAAAAAAAATGTATGAAAAGGGGTGGGGATGAGTAATCCGGTGGCAATGGCCGTTGACCCCCTATGACATTCCGCAAACGCCATCTTTCTATCCCTCACCGTTTCCGAGGACCGCTAACCGACTTTTTACCAGAACGGTATACCGAAGATATCAGATTTTTCTGGAGGTCACGGGGAAACCCCCTACACGATCCACCACAAAAGGGATTTCCCCCACCACTCCTTCTAGGAGAACAATTCGATGAGTCATTATCTAGTTGAGTGAGTGGGTTTTCAGCTTTATAGTGTTTTAATTAACTAGTTTTTGCGTGCTGCCGCGGTCTGCAAGCAGCCCGCGGGGGCGCGGTTGTGAGTTGGGTGGTGTCTTTTGCCATGACTAATTGTTTTTGGTTTGTTTTTGGGTCTTTTGTTTTATAATTCGTGAAAAATTGGGGGTAAGTAAAGGAGGCGGGGGAGGGGGGGGGGAATAGTCTCAATAGGTCACCCTCGTTGAGACCTTTCAAATGATACCCAACACGGTGGGTTTATATGTAAAACAGTTCACCGTGGTCTACTGAGTAGACCGGAACTGAATTTTTTTTAAATTTGGTCTACTCTAAAAAATTCGTCTTTCCGAGACGTCTCCGATGAGTCCAAACACGACCCGGTTGTGAGGCGGCGTTTCTGAGTTACGGACGGGGTGTTAAAAAGTGGGGTATGGGGTGGATTGAAGTCACTATATCTTGGCTGTGTCTAAATGGTCGAAGGGGGTGGACTTTTGTGTTGCTTTTGCCATAATTAATTATTTTGATTTGGTTTTGGGGTCTTTTGTTTTGTAATTCGTAAAGAATTGGGGGTAAGTGAAGGGGGTGAAGAGGGGGGGGGGGGGTTAGTCACAATAGGTCACCCTCGTTGAGACCTTTCAAATGATACCCAAGACGGGGGGTCTACCTGTAACAACTGACCGTGGTCTACTGAGTAGACCGGAACTGAAAAATTTTGAAATTTGGTCTACTTTAAAAAATTTGTCTTCCCGAGACGTCTCCAATGAGCCCAAACACGACCCGGCTGCGTCAAGTCGTTTCCGAATTAAAGCCGGGGGGGTTGGAGAGGGGTTCAAATTTTTTATCTCGTCGAGTCATCTCAAATGAGCCCAAACACGACCCGGCTGCGTCACCCCGTTTCCGAATTACGGGCGGGGGGGTTGGAGGGGGGTTCAAATTTTTTATCTCGTCGAGACGTCTCAAATGAGCCCAAACACGAAGCAGTTGCTTCAAGTCATTTCCGAATTACGTGTGGGGGGGTTGGAGGGGGGTTCAAATTTTTTATCTCGTCGAGACGTCTCCGATGAGCCCAAACACGACCCGGCTGCGTCGCCCCGTTTCCGAGTTACAGACGGGGTGTTAAAAGGGTGGGGGGGATGGGGTGAATTGGGGTCACTGTATCTTGGCAGTGTCTAAATGGCCGAAGGGGATGGAATTTTGCGGCTCTCCGGTCACCGTTTCCGCCGCTGCGGCCCTCGAGTCCGGGGTCGCGAATTCCTCGGAGGGGAGCCGGGGGGGCGGGTCGCGCTGCGCGCTCCCCTATCCCCCCCTATCCCCCCTCCTCGTCATTCGCCCCCCCGGCCTCGAGACCCTTCGCGGCGGGTCGACCGCCCTCCTTTAAAGGTGCAAAATCGCCATTCAGGTGTGATTTGTATGGAAGGGGGGTGAAGGGGGGGAGGTGGCGTGAAGGCGACGGTCCCAGGGGGTGGACCTCGGGGGGTAGTGGTTATCCGCCAAAGTGACCACCCACCTATCCCGGGTGGTTTTGGAGATATTCCCATCCATACAAATGTGAAAAAGCCACTTTTATATGGGAGCGGGATGAAGGGGGTGGGATAGGGGGATTAAACCTATCCCGGCACTCGGACCACCACCATAGGTGATCATCCCTTAAAGACGCCATCCCTCTATCTCCGGTGGTTTTGGAGGTGTTCCACTTTGAAATTTCCAAAAAGTTGTATGGAGTTTAAAAAAAATGTATGAACGGGATGGGAATTAGTGGTCCGGTGGTAAGGGCCGCTGACCCTCTATGACATTCCGCAAACGCCACCTTTCTATCCCTCACAGTTTCCGAGGACCTCTTACCGTCTCTGTACCGGGTCGGTGGACCGAGGGTGCCACAAGTGCCTGGAGATCGGGACTTCACCCACTATCCGACGGGATAAGATAAACCGCCCCACATTGCCCAGTTCCAGGTGAAACGGGAGCTGTTCCGAAATACCATAATTTTGTATGAAGAGGGGATGAAGGGATGGAAATCCCGAAAAACGGGATGGCCCCTTAGAAGCATCCCACTGAGGGATGGAAACGCGCCATGGCAAACACCCACCTATCCGGGATGGTTTTGGAGATATTCCCATCCTTTTCGCCGAAAATGCCACTTTTGTATGGGAGCGGGATGAAGGGGGCGGGATGGGGGGATGAAACCTATCCCGCTACTCGGACCACCACGATAGGTGATTATCCCCCAAAGACGCCATCTCTCTATCCCCATTGGTTTTGGAGGTGTTCCGCTTTGAATATTTCAAAAAAGTTGTATGGAGTTTAAAAAAAATGTATGAACGGGATGGGGATGAGTGGTCCGATGGTAATTGCCGATGACCCTCTATGACATTCCGCAAACGCCATCCCCCTATCCCTCTTAGTTTCCGAGGACCTCTCGCCATCTTTGTACCAGGTCGGTGGACCGAGAGTGCCAAAAATGTGTGGACCTCAAGACTTTACCCACTATCCGATGGGATAGGATAGACCGCACCGCTTTGCCATCTTTCAGGTGAAACGGGAGCTGTCCCGAAAAACGGTAAATTTGTATGGGAGCGGGATGAAGGGATGGAAATCCCAAAAAACGGGATGGCTCCCTGGAAGCATCCCACCTAGGGATCATCACGCCCCATGGAGGCCACGCACCTATCCCGGACGGTTTTGGAGATATTCCCATCGTTGTCGCCGAAAAACAGATCCTTGTATGGGGCCGGGATAGACGGGGCGGGATGGCGGGATAAAGTTTATCCCAGAAGTTGGACCACTCCCATAGTCGACCCTTACCGAAGAAACCGCTCTTCTATCCCCGGCGGTTTTAGAGATATCCCGTTTTGTATGATTTGTATGGAGTTTAAAAAAAGTGTATGAAAGGGGTGGGGATGAGCGATCCGGTGGTAAGGGCCGATGACCCTCTTTGACTTTCCGCAAACCCCATCCCGCTATCCCTCACACTTTCCGAGATCCCTTGGCCAACTTTTTACCAGATCGGTGGACCGAGGATCCAGAATTTATTTCTCGACAACTTTTCTTCCTCTCCACGAGGAGCCCCAAGGGGGAATCCCCCCACCACTCCTTCCCGGAAAACTTTGTACGTGATCGGTGGTGGGGATTCGGCTTTATTATTGTTAACTAGTGGGTCGCTCGATTCCGCGGGCTTGCAGCCCGCGGGGGGGTGGTACTGTGTGTTGTATTTGTCTTATCTTTTGCCATGGTTAATTGTTTAGGTGTGGGTATTGGGTCTTTGTTTTGTAAATCGTGAAAAATTGGGGTAATAAAGGGGGTAGGGGGGAGGGGGTGTGGTGGCAATAGATCACTCTCGTTGAGACCTTTCAAATGATACCCAATACGAAGGGTCTATCTGTAACCGTTGATCATGGTCTACTGAGTAGACCGAAATTGTCAAATTTTGAAATTTGGTCTGCTTTAAAAAATTTGTCTTTCCGAGACGTCTCCGATGAGCCCAAACACGACCCGGCTGCGTCAAGTCGTTTGCGATTTACAGCCGGGGGGGTTGGAGGGGGGTTAAAATTTTTTATCTCGTCAAGACGTCTCCAATGAGCCCAAACACGACCCGGGTGCGTCAAGTCGTTTCCAATTTACAGCCGGGGGGGTTGGAGGGGGGGTTCAAATTTATTATCTCTTCGAGACGTCTCCGATGAGCCCAAACACGAAGAAGTTGCTTCAAGTCGTTTCCGATTTACAGCCGGGGGGTTGGAGGGGGGTTCAAATTTTTTATCTCGAGGAGACGTCTCTGATGAGCCCAAACACGACCCGGGTGTGTCAAGTCGTTTCCGATTTACAGCCGGGGGGGTTGGAGGGGGGTTCAAATTTTTTATCTCTTCGAGACCTCTCAAATGAACCCAAACACAAAGCAGTTGCTTCAAGCCGTTTCCGTTTTACGGGCGGAGGGGGTTGCAGGGGGGTTCAAATTTTTTATCTCTTCGAGACGTCTCCAATGACCCCAAACACGACCCCTCTGCGTCGCGTCGTTTCCGAGTTACGACTGAGGGGGTCCGAGGGGGAGGGGGTCAAACTTTTCGCTTTTTCGGTGCTCCGGTAGACCCTTGCCGTCGCTCCGCTTCGCTCCGCGACGGGTCGACCGCCGTCTCTTATGCGGGTGGAAAAATCCCTTTTAGGTGTGATTGTGTATGGAGGGGGGAGTGAGGGGGAGGGCGAGGGGATGGACTTTCGCGGCTCTCGGGCCACCGTTGCCGCCGCTGCGGCCCTCGAGTCCGGGGTCGCAAATTCCTCGGAGGGGGGCCGGGGGGGCGGGTCGCGCTGCGCGCTCCCCTATCCCCCCCTGTCTCCCCTCCTCGTCATTCGCCCCCCCGGCCTCGAGACCCTCCGCGGCGGGTCGACCGCCCTCGTCTACGGGTGCAAAATCGCCATTGAGATGTGATTTTGTATGGAGGGAGGGCGAAGGGGAAGAGGTGGGGGGAGAGATACGGTCCCGGGGGGTGGTCCACCAGGAGAAATTGCCTCCCCCCGAAGAGGCCGTACAGCCAGCTGCCACCGTTGAGGAGCTATGGGGCTCACAAAGTCCATACCAGTTGTATGGAGTTTAAAAAAAATGTATGAAAGGGGTGGGGATGAGCGGTCCGCTGGTAATGACCGATGACCCCCTATGATATTCCGCAAACGCCATCTTTCCATCCCCCATAGTTTCCGAGATCCCGTCGCCATCTTTTTACCAGGTCGGTGGACCGAGGATCGAGGAATTTCCTGGGGTGCGCTACGCCATCCTCTACACGATGGGATAGGATCTACCGCTTTGGAAAATCCCCTTCCGGTTGAAATAAATCGCTTTTCCGAAAAACCATAAATTTGTATGGAGAGGGGGTGAAGGGGTGGAGTGGGGGGAGAACAAGGGTCCCGGTACTCGGACCTCGGCGAGAAACTGCCACCCCCCAAAGTGACCAACTTCCTATCCCGCATGGTTTTGGAGATATTCCCGTTTTTTTCCGTATGTTGCCACTTTTTGTATGGAGGGGGTGAAAAGGGGGGAGGTGGGGGTAATGTGACCTTCCCGGCCGACGGGTCCCAGGGAGAAACTCCTATCCCCCGAACGGACCGCGCGAGCAGCTGCCACCGTTGAGGAGCTACGGGGATCGAAAAGTCCATACAGGTTGTATGGAGTTTAAAAAAAATGTATGAAAGGGGTGGGGATGGGTCGCGATTTGGTAACCCCCGATGACCCTCTATGACATTCCGCAAACGCCACCTTTCCATCCCTCACAGTTTCCGAGATCCCGTCGCCAACTTTTTACCAGATCGGTGGACCGAAGATCAGAGAAATTTCTGGGGTGCGCGACGCCACCCTCCATACGACGCCATAGGGTGGACCGCCCCCCGGTGCCTCCTTGTGGGTCGAAAAAATCGGTTTTTAAAAAAAAACAAAAATTTGCAAAAATCGGGATGAAGGGATGAAAATCCCAAAAATCAGGATAGCTCTTAGGAAGCGTCCCGTCGAGGGACACAATCGCGCCATAGTGACCGACCACCTATCCCGCATGGTTTTGGAGATATTCCCGTTTTTCCGAAAAAAATGGCCATTTTTGTATGGAGGGGGGGCGAAGGGGGGGAGTGGGGGGAGAACAAGGGTCCCGGTACTTGGACCTCTGCGAGAAACTGCCACCCCCCGAAGACGCCACCCATCTATCCCCAACGGTTTAGGAGGCGTTCAACTTTGATGAGTCCAAAAAAGTTGTATGGAGTTTAAAAAAAATGTATGAAAGGGGTGGGGATGAGTGATCCGGTGGCAACGGCCATTGACCCCCTATGACATTCCGCAAACGCCATCTTTCCATCCCTCACAGTTTCCGAGGACCGCTAACCGACTTTTTACCAGAACGGTATACCGAGGATATCGGACTTTTCTGGGGGTCACCGGGAAATCCCCTATGCGACCCATCACAAAGGGAATTTCCCCTACCTCTCCTTCCCGGTGTACAATTCGATGAGTCGTAAAATCCGCCAGCGGTGATTCGGCTTTATAGGGGGGCGAGGGGGTGAAGTGGGGGGAAGCCGATTATTCCGGGGGATGGACCCACCGAGGCACTGAAACGCGCCACAGACACCGACTTTGCATCCTCTATGGTTTTGGAGATATCCCCATTTTTCTGAAAAAAATGGCCATTTTTGTATGGAGGGGGGGGGCGAAGGGGGGAGGTGGGGGGAGGGAGACTGTCCCAAGAGGTGGACCTCGACGAGAAACTGCCACCCCCCGAAGACGCCACCCATCTATCCCCAACGGTTTAGGAGGCGTTCAACTTTGATGAGTCCAAAAAAGTTGTATGGAGTTTAAAAAAAATGTATGAGAGGGGTGGGGATGACTCGTTCTGTGGCAACTACCGATCACCCCCTATGACATTCCGCAAACGCCACCTTTCCATCCCTCACCGTTTCCGAGAACCACTAACCAACTTTTTACCAGAACGGTATACCGAGGATATCAGATTTTTCTGGAGGTCACGGGGAAACCCCCTACGCGACCCACCAAAAACGGGAAACCCCCCACCGCTCCTTCTAGGAGAACAATTCGATGAGTCATTAGAGCTGTGAGTGGGTTTTCGGCTTTATAGTGTTTTAATTAACTAGTGGGTCGCTCGATTCCGCGGGCTTGCAGCCCGCGGGGGGGTGGTACTGTGTGTTTTATTTGTCTTATCTTTTGCCATGATTAATTGTTTAGGTGTGGGTATTGGGTCTTTGTTTTGTAAATCGAGAATGAATAATTATAAATGACGTAATTGTAATTGGGTGTAAGTAAGGGGGGAGGGGGGGGGGAGAGTTGGCGTAGGTCTAAATAGGTCACCCTCGTTGAGACCTTTCAAATGATACCCAACACGAAGTGTCTATCTGTAACCGTTGACCATGGTCTACTGAGTAGACCGAAATTGTAAAATTTTGAAATTTGGTCTGCTTTAAAAAATTTGTCTTTCCGAGACGTCTCCGATGAGCCCAAACACGACCCGGCTGCGTCAAGTCGTTTCCGATTTACAGCCGGGGGGGTTGGAGGGGGGTTCAAATTTTTTATCTCGTCGAGACGTCTCAAATGAGCCCAAACATGAAGCAGTTGTTTCAAGCCGTTTTCGATCTACAGCCGGGGGGGTTGGAGGGGGGTTCAAATTTTTTATCTCGTCGAGACGTCTCAAATGAGCCCAAACATGAAGCAGTTGCTTCAAGCCGTTTCCGTTTTACGGGCGGAGGGGGTTGCGGGGGGTTCAAATTTTTTATCTCTTCGAGACGTCTCCGATGAGCCCAAACACGACCCCTCTTCGGCGCGCCGTCTCCGAGTTACGACTGAGGGGGTCCGAGGGGGAGGGGCTCAAACTTTTCGCTTTTTCGGTGCTCCGGTAGACCCTTGCCGTCGCTCCGCTTCGCTCCGCGACGGGTCGACCGCCGTCTCTTATGCGGGTGGAAAAATCCCTTTTAGGTGTGATTTTGTATGGAGGGGGGAGTGAGGGGGAGGGCGAGGAGATGGACTTTCGCGGCTCTCGGGCCACCGTTGTCGCCGCTGCGGCCCTCGAGTCCGGGGTCGCAAATTCCTCGGATGGGGGCCGGGGGGGCGGGTCGCGCTGCGCGCTCCCCTGTCCCCCCCTGTCCCCCCTCCTCGTCATTCGCCCCCCGGCCTCGAGACCCTCCGCGGCGGGTCGACCGCCCTCGTTTAAAGGTGCAAAATCGCCATCGAAGTGTGATTTTGTATGGAGGGGGTGTAAAGGGGGGGAGGTGGGGGGAAAGAGACGGTCCCAAGGGGTGGACCTCCGGGAGAAACTTTTATCACCCAAAGGGACCGTACAGGTAACTGCCACCCTTGAGGAGCTATGGGGCTCACAAAGTCCATACAAGTTGTATGGAGTTTAAAAAAAATGTATGAAAGGGGTGGGGATGACTCGTTCCGTGGCAACTACCGATGACCCTCTATGACATTCCGCAAACGCCACCTTTCCATCCCTCATAGTTTCCGAGACCCCGTCGCCATCTTTGTACCAGGTCGGTGGACCGAGGATCGAGGAAATTCCTGGGGTGCGCTACGCAATCCTCTATACGATGGGATGGGATATACCGCTTCGGAAAATCCCTTTCCGGTTGAAATAAATCGCTTTTCCGAAAAACCATAAATTTGTATGGAGGGGGGTGAAGGGGGTGGAGCGGGGGCAGGGCGTTTATCCCGGGGGGTGGACCCCGCGGGGTGATGACTATCCGCCATAGAGACCGACTTCGCATCCTCTATGGTTTTGGAGAAATTCCCGTTTTTCCGAAAAAATTGCCACTTTTTGTATGGAGGGGGGGCAAAGGGGGGGAGGTGGGGGGATGAAACCTATCCCGGTACTTGGACCACCACGATAGGTGATCATCCCCCGAAGACGCCACCCATCTATCTCCAACGGTTTAGGAGGCGTTCCACTTTGATGAGTCCAAAAAAGTTGTATGGAGTTTAAAAAAAATGTATGAAAGGGGTGGGGATGACTCGTCCGCTGGTAATGGCCGATGACCCTCTATGACATTCTGCAAATGCCACCTTTCCATCTCCCATAGTTTCCCAGCACCACTCACCAACTTCTTACCAGGTCGGTAGACCGAGGATCGAGGAAATTCCTGAGGTGCGCTACGCCATCCTCTATACGATGGGAGGGGATACACCGCATTAGAAAATCCCCTTCCGTTTGAAATAAATCGCTTTTCCGAAAAACCATAAATTTGTATGGAGGGGGGGTGAAGGGGGTAAAGTAGGGGAAGGGCGTTTATCCCGGGGGGTGGACCCTGCGGGGTGATGGTTATCCGCCATAGTGACCGACCACCTATCCCGCATGGTTTTGGAGATATTCCCGTTTTTCCAAAAAAATGACAATTTTTGTATGGAGGGGGGGCGAAGGGGGGGAGGTGGGGGGATGAAACCTATCCCGGTACTTGGACCTCGGTGAGAAACTGCCACCCCCCGAAGACGCCACCCATCTATCCCCAACGGTTTAGGAGATATTAAACTTGGATGAATCCAAAAAAGTTGTATGGAGTTTAAAAAAAATGTATGAAAGGGGTGGGGATGAGTGGTCCGCTGGTAATGGCCGATCACCCCCTATGACATTCCGCAAACGCCATCTTTCTATTCGTCACCGTTTCCGAGGACCACTCACCGACTTTTTACCAGGACGGTATACCGAGGATATCGGATTTTTCTGGAAGTCACCGGGGAATCCCCTATGCGACCCATCACAAAGGGAATTTCCCCTACCTCTCCTACCGGGTGTACAATTCGATGAGTCGTGAAATCCGCCAGCGGTGATTCGGCTTTATAGGGGGGCGAGGTGGTGAAGTGGGGGGAGGGCGATTATTCCGGGGGATGGACCCACAGAGGGACACAATCGCGCCATAGACACCTACTTTTCATCCTCTATGGTTTTGGAGATATTCCCGTTTTTCCGAAAAAATGGCCATTTTTGTATGGAAGGGGGGCGAAGGGGGGGAGGTGGGGGGAGGGAGACTGTCCCAAGAGGTGGACCTCGACGAGAAACTGCCACCCCCCGAAGATGCCACCCATCTATCCCCAACGGTTTAGGAGGCGTTCCACTTTGATGAGTCCAAAAAAGTTGTATGGAGTTTAAAAAAAATGTATGAGAGGGGTGGGGATGAGTGATCCGGTGGCAACGGCCGTTGACCCCCTATGACATTCCGCAAACGCCATCTTTCCATCCCTCACCGTTTCCGAGGACCGCTAACCGACTTTTTACCAGAACGGTATACCGAGGATATCAGATTTTTCTGGAACTCACCCGGGAACCCCCTACGCGACCCGCCAAAAACGGGAAACCCCCCACCCCTCCTTCTAGGAGAACAATTATGTCAGTCACTAGTTCTGTCAGTGGGTTTTCGGCTTTATAGTGTATTAATTAACTAGCGGGTCGCTCGATTCCGCGGGCTTGCAGCCCGCGGGGGGGGTGATTGTGTTTTGTTTTGTCTATTCTTTTGCCATGATTAATTGTTTTGGTGTGGTTTTGGGTCTTTGTTTTGTAAAAATGGGTCAATTTTGTATGGAGGGGGGGCGACGGGGGGGAGTTGAGGGGAGGGGGGCGGTCCCGGGGGGTGGACCTCGACGAGAAACTGCCACCCCCCGAAGACGCCACCCCTCTATCTCCGGTGGTTTAGGAGGCGTTCCACTTTGAAGATTTCAAAAAAGTTGTATGGAGTTTAAAAAAAATGTATGAAAGGGGTGGGGATGAGTGATCCGGTGGCAACGGCCATTGACCCTCTATGACATTCCGCAAACCCGATCCCTCTGCGACTCATACTTTTTGAGATCCCGTCGCCAACTTTTTACCAGAACGGTATACCGAGGATATCAGATTTTTCTGGAGGTCACGGGGAAACCCCCTACGCGACCCGCTACTAACGGGAATTCCCCCACTACTCCTTCTGGGAGAACAATTATGTCAGTCAGTCATTAGATGCGTGAGTGGCCTTTCGGCTTTATAGTGTATTAATTAATTAATTAATTAATTAATAAAACAATATTAATAAAACAATATTTTGCAACCAAATCGCGAAAACTGTCTGCGTCGATCTATTTCTCCGCTAACTACTACTTTGGTCATATTTTTATTTTTTGCTAGCTGTTGCACGCGACTTCGCCCTTCCTCGAGAACCACTCTATCCATTGGTGAGAACAGCATTGAAATCAGTGCAGTAGTTTTTGAGTTTATCCCGAACAGAGACGCGACGGAGGACTGTTTTATAATATGTAGTACTGACGTGAGTGTTACTTCATACTTTTGGAGAGAACCACTGCCTTATATTATTAAATACTGCATTATTATATAAAATAACATTATTAATGCATTATTATTATTATATAATTATATAAAAGCATACTGCTTAGCTAATCCTTAATGGAAAAAAACCGTTCTGTGCTAACAGAATCTGCTAACCCGGAAATGAGGGCAGAATTTATTTCACCAACAAAAGATGACCCCATAATTAATACCGCGACTTTGAACAATTCCAGTTTTCGCAACCACTGTAACAGAGAAATAACCGTAAACAGGTCTATGAGGCGACAATAAACACTATATAAAACGTGACACCGACTTATTGAGATATTGTTAAATTCAATTGAAAACATTATATAATTTGTCAGCGGAGGCTTCTGGTTGTCGTGCGTTGCGGATCTCACAACTACTGTCCTATAAACTGATGATTATTATGTCAATAAAGAAATGTTACATAATCCTGTTGGCTACTGTTAAAGCTCAGATTATAGAATGAAAGAGAACCCGCAATCGCTTATTAAGCTGAAGTAATGGGAACTATTTTTGTTTAGAGTAATTCTTTTGATAAAATATAAACTTTAAGTTCGAGACATCTTCTTTAAAACTTGATGTCCAAAAAACAAACGTTTTTGTCCTATGCATGGTGCCAGTGATCACATAAGGCACTGATAAGTCTCTAAGTATAGGCCCTGTAAGAAATATCAGCGTTGCTCAACATTCTTTCGTTTTGCGCATTGTAAAAAGTTTAAAAATACAACTTTGTTAAAAAAAGTGTGTATCAGCTCCCACGCACGATTGGAGTTTACTCCTTACGAACGATAAATAAATATATTAATATAGTATACTAACGACCCGCTCCCGGCTTCGCCCGGGGTGCATTTTTTTACGTAAAAGCCTTCCCTGATTATCCCTCTATCCATGAGTGAAGACAGAATTAAAATCGGTCCAGCCGTTCTCGAGTTTTGCGCTTAGCAACATATTTAGGGAGTCATTTTTATTTATATAGATTATATGTGTTATATTATTATATTATATTAATATGTATTGAAGCATATTGTAGGCTGTAACGCGTAACGCGTAACGTGTGACATGTGACATTTGATTTTACTCCCATAAATTTTCTTACCCCGGGCTTATACATACATATTATATGAAATCGATTATTAAGGAATAATCTCCAAAAAGTTTTTGTTAAAAAAATTGTTTCTGTACTTATTTTATCTATTAATTACAATACTCACACATTATTTACTGCTAGCAACAATAATTTTCCATTCAAAATTACTACTTACGTTCGTCGGCGCTCTTAAGTCACGACAGAGGGGTTATGATATTAAAATTTGCCCATTTTCATGCTCCTGCGCATTGAGTAACTTAAGGAGTGGTGTGCTCATTCAATACATTGGTTTAAGTTGAAATTCAAGTGCTAGCGAGTTACTAGCGATTAACTATCACTTATAGAACAATGGCGAACTCCCGAGCAAATTCCCATGCATTTTACATCTCGCACAGTTTGGCCCTGGTCACTACTTAGAAAAACATCTTGAGTTAAAGTATTCTACTCTAATTAGTTTTGAAGTTGTCGTATTGAAGGCTTACCCTATTTCTTCCGGTTCCAATCCGGGAGAGACATGATATAATAATTATAGTACTTACATGTCGCTTTGGAATAATATACTTTTCAAATAATTAGTGAAAAAAATTAATTTGATTTTTTTGATGATGATTCCAAAGATTTCCCTCGGCATATAAACAAACTAACTAAATCCGCACTCAATTAATAATATTAGTATAAGGGCCTCTTTCACCAACTACAAGTAAAGTGTTGATAAGTTACTTTTAGAAATCATTTTCTGTTTTATTGAATTATGCATTCGGTTTACTGCATCATTCGATAGCCGATTTTATTATTATTTTCTATTTAATGTTTGGGACGTTTACCGTACAAACCAAGCTATATCAGCTAAATTATTCCCGGTGACAGGTGACTTTAAGCGACGGTTTAGCCTACTTGACGTTGGTGAAAGAGGCGCTAAAACATTTATATAAAATAAATTTAGATAGCAGAAATTGATGCAAAAATATTATTGTTTTTTTTTTCGTCTACCATAGTTCAAGTCTGTGCTTATTGTGTGTGCTAAATGAAACGCGAAATCGAAACTGAACCTTTAAATATTTATACAAGAGTTTAAATATATTATATGGGACTAGCTGGTGCCCGCGACTTCGTCCGCGTTCAAAATGTTATATAGCCTAAATGGACTATCTATAATGGACTATCCATAACAAAAAGAATTTTTCAATTCGAACCAGTAGTTCCTGAGATTAGCGCGTCCAACCAACCGAACAATTTCAGCTTTATATATTAGTATATATAGATGTGGATATATTTACTCCTCTTGTTGTTGGCTTCACATCGAGCTAGTTATCGCTATTATGAAGCAACTGCGCATGAGTAATTTGTATCGGCGTGCTATTTATTTATGGGTAACAAGTTGCACAGATACTATAAGGGTATCTTGTAGGTTAGCTCAGCTAAATTAATGTATATTCTGTCGTTATACTTCTATTATCAATAGCAATTTGTCTCTTTACTACCGTTTTTCAAAACTGTTACCCATGATCATGGACTCTCATTATGTTCTAGTTATTTTCTAGTCTCATTGTAGTTATATATGAACTATTATAGATTACATTCTAATTTACAGTTTCTTGGCAGGGATGACATTTAATGGTAATTGAATAAAGCTAATACCTATTGGTGGATTATTTAGTAAATTACGCAAGCATAAGATTTAGAATTTAGTAAATTTCACTATTATCGTAAGATTTACAGTTCATTTACTGATTTCTGAAGTATTGAATACTCAATTCTGAAGTAAATACATATAACAATTATAAATTTCCTTAAGTTTATAATTGCGATCAATGAACCTCACAATATTATCATCATAGTATAGAAGAACGTGCAAAAATGGAATAAATGCGTGTTTATGTCACTTAACATGTCATCGGGTTACAGTCTCATCTGCATATTATGTCATATTTACGAGTTATATTGAGACTTAGCTTGTAAATGGCCGGCGAAAGTGCGAATCGAATATGGGATTTTAACATTATTGGGTGTAAATTTGAAAGAGCAAAGCTACTAATTACTTACTTGATAATAAAATTAAATTATTAAATAATATTTATTTTTAAGCAACAAAATTTTTAACAAAAACAAAAACTTTATTTCCCCTTAATGCCGCGGAACAAAATTCATAACAGAATATAATAAATTTAGTATTATAAATTATTTGTAAAAACTACCCATTCAGAATTTATGAATACTAACTTTTCTATTAATATTTTCGAGCATAGAAACCTTTTTTAAAATTAAATTATTTATTTTATTAGGTTATTCAACTATTATTGAAAAGTAATTTCAAATATTACTTACTCTTTCTTGAATAGAATTCGTAACGAAGACGATCAATTTTCGGATTTCAAGTTCACGACTGACCCATCCGCGCTTATGTGCTGGCTGATTCGCTATGCCCACTAATGCCGGCATTATTTATGCATTAAAGGACATCATTAAAATCGCATCACGATGCCCATAGGTATACTCGTACATACATACAAAACTAAAATCGAAGCAGCTCTGCGAAAGTTGCACAGTGCATATTCTTAATTTATACTATTACAGTAGTTTGCTGTTGTTCTATAAAGAAAATCGTGTCTTGGCGGTAGTCGGCGGTAGTCTAAAATGACTGGGTGTCTGAACAAATAATAATGTAAACAAAATTGCATTCGTACGCGTGTCTGCACTCCGCGGTGCACAATGCGGAAGCCCCGACCGCAGTCGCCGCTGACTGACATCTAGACAGATTCGCAATTTCATATAACTACTAGTTTTGTTTAACTCTATACAAAACTATGTATCCACACCAATATAGTCAGCTAGCAGAGTTAACGCGGCTTTCGCTCTCTTTAAATAAAAACAATTACAGATTTCGTACCTCACATGACTATCGAGCACATTGGGAATGAATTTACGGAATTCGAAAAAATTTATGTTGTTCTGACTTGTTGACTTCTTTCAAAAAGGTCTTCTACAGGGCAAACCCTTTAATCCGATCGTCTTAATTTTAGGCTCAAATTGTAGGTGACTAAAGAGGAGTTTTTCTCAAATTTTTGATATCATTCTTCGTTTCCAAAATCAAAAATGCAGAAAAAAAAAAATTTTTTTTATTCACTATTTCAGCCATAACTTTCAGCCATAACGTTCAACATAACGTGTAACAGCTAGCCAATCAATACTAATAATAAATCTGTAAGTGTAGGTATTGTATGTATGTATGTTCCTCCATAACTCTTAAACGAATTAACTGATTTTCATGAAACTCGGTAAACATTTAGACGTATAGGACACAGGATAGGCAACTTTTTTCTTTTTCAACGCGGACGAAGTCGCAGGCACCAGCTAGTTATAATATAAAATCGCTGTCGGTTTTCCCGCTAACTTCTTCTAAAACACCTATCAGATTTTGACGTTTTTACTAATGGAAAGAGCGATAAAGGAGAAATGTTTGTGCATACAATTTGCAGATACAATCGTATCTGTAAGAAGCCGAAGGCGAGTTATATAAAATGAATATGTATGAAGGAACAACACCTTTTTTAAAGAATCAGATAGTCTAAGATTTGTAAATAATGTGTAGTATTGGCAAAAAATTGATTGAATTTTGTTTAACCTAATCAAGACCATTGTTTATGTTTAATTACGTTATGATTCTATATTTCAAACAGACAATAGACTTGGTATTACAATGGGGTTTTTTACACCTATATTTTCCGCTGATCAAGGCTTTGTTTCTCTTCAATCCTATGTAACGTTTAATGTTTGAAACTTAAGTGAACTTCGAGATAAGAAGCATGGAAAGGCAGTTACATATTGTTCTTTTTTTGTAGATTCTTATCTTAAACAATACATTGTATAATATTAGTTTTGCTTTTAGCAATACTTATTACGAAGTGTTAATAATAATTTCCTTTTTCTGTCGTGACAGAATTGATATCTAAATTATACTAATAACAGCCGAACCACACTTTTGCCTTTTGCCTTTTGGTCATAGTGAAAGAGTTTGTTTGTTAGCTACATTTCTGCGTCCATACATTCATTCTCCATTAGAATGATGTGTCAATTTATGTTTAAACTATATATATTACTGTAATGTTACATATATTACTGTAATGTTTTAAGAAAATCCATTTACTATTTTTTGAGTGACAGAACAACAAACATCCATACATATCCATCAAATTGATTGCAAAACTAAAACAAAGGTTCCACAGAAAACGTAAAAAAGTATTTTTAATAATGTGTTTACTCAAATGTTCTCCAGAATCACCACTTTTCAAAAAGGACAGTACCGAACTTTTGATATCGACTTTATAACATGATTAACGGTAACGTATAGAATATCTGCCATATCTGTAACATTGATCTGTAAACCATTAAATAAATGTGGACTCACCGTGTAAGGACTTTTGAAGTACTCAGTATAATTAATTAAAAAGTGGATCGGTTACCACATTTAGAACATCGTTGGGTTTAATGCTAATAGACATTTCTTCAGAACAACAATGCGGTTCGACTGGTCTGCAAGATCGGCTTCTTACCCTATTATAGAACCAACTAGGAAGCAATGGGTACTCTTCGATTACCACAAAGAAATGGAGTACTGTATGTACG
Source organism: Synanthedon formicaeformis (assembly GCA_945859745.1). NCBI lineage: Eukaryota > Metazoa > Arthropoda > Insecta > Lepidoptera > Sesiidae > Synanthedon > Synanthedon formicaeformis. The sequence goes on along the minus strand of OX243956.1, from coordinate 1,413,684 downwards.
TATACCTCGTAATACACACGGACGCTTAGAATCGAAAGCAAAATATAAATAATAGTGCAAGGCTCACTGCGTTTCGCATTCATAAATTCTGCAGAAGAACTGTTAGCAGTGACCACTACTTTACAGAAGACCACCTTGAAATAACTTCATGATTGTTGTTCTGTTTCGGTGAATGAATGAATAAGGGATGCCTGAGTCCATTTTCCCATCGCCACCCAAAACCTTTTATCTTACTAAGTTCAGCAGCAGTGAACCTACTGGCAGCATTTATAACGTTGCTTGTGTTAATAGGCGACGGTAGCCACCTACCATCAATTAGACCGTCAGACTGCTTGCGAATCTTTACATATAAAAAAATATCGCATATGCACTCCACAGTGACTCCATTCGTATATAGTCTCGATTGCTAAAACATTAATCCTATTAAATAAGCTGCCTATTAAATCCTATTAAGGACCTTCAATAAGCCACCGTCAGAACTCCTATTTCAACCTAGATCACCGAGCAATTCACTAAACAGTTTAGGGGTAATCCTTACCCCTAGGTACCTGTTTCCATACATATACATATTCAACTCAACCAATAACAGACTAATAATAATAGTACCAATAATAGTACCGAATAACAGACTTAGTACTAATTTAATAAACATTACGGCCGTCATATTTTGTGGTTAAAGTCTGATAAACTGATTATTTTGTGCCTACAAATTTGAAATCGGATTTTTGTTGTTTTTTAATTTACTATTGAATAATGGTTTACGTTTACGCAATCATTCGGCTCTAGAATTTGCTCGCAAACCAATTCGACCGTGTGTCTACAGCGCACTTCGTTCGTACTTGCGCCCAAGCACATAACACTAAATCGGCGCGAGTTTACTGCGCAGTCGACACGCCCCGAGTTAATTGGTGTCGTTGGTGTGCCACAAAAGTGTCTTGTCGTGGTAATGGGGGGTTTGGTGGTCGTGGATTACTTGCCCCTTGTTCTCCAGTGATAAATCGACTCTTTGTGGGGCTATGTAAAAGTGTAACTGCACTCGCGATTAAGAAAACGATCGTGAATAAATCTTTGATTTTTTAAGTTAATTCACAAGATGGTCTTCCACGTTCCAATCTGCATTGAGCTAATGATATGGAAAAACTTGAAAGCTCTTTAATAGATCTTGTTCTAAAAATAAATTCATTTCATCAAGAACTGGAGAACCATCTTCTAAGGGTGTGTAACTGTTTAAAATATTTAAAGAAATTAATCTTTTTAAAACCGTTTAATATTATCTTGTTATTATGTGCCAGCGAACTATTATGTGATGTGTGTAAATATTTAATCATCTCCAAAAAGAAATAAAGTACCAAAGTTTTTGTATGCTCGGCAAGAACTAAAGTTATTTCTATTCGATGAATGAATTTTGAGTAGTGATGGATAATTAGCATAATATACATATATAATTAGCATAAAATGGGAGTAAGTTATTATAACCACAATTATTTTTGCATCTTGACCCCCCATATAACGCGCTTTAAAAAAATATTCCCTCAGTGAAACCGTAACAAAATCTGTTGGGTAGTTTATAAGAAACAGACAGGGACAGAGAGCGGTATTATTTCATCTTAATATGTATATTAGATATAGATCTAAAATATACACACACACATTAAAGATTGTTCAGACGAAGGCGCTACTAACTGTTAGAAAAAGTTCTATAAAAAGTGCTTGTAAGAGTATCTAATTTGGTATCTAATCTAGACGCGTGTTGCGAATACATTTGCAATCGCAATCAGTTATGCAGTGAGTCTGTAAACAAATGTAATTGAGGTAGAGGTCGTCGGCCCCACTAATTGCTTGTAATTTTTACGTCTTGATCGAAATGCCGGGAAGAACACGTCTGCACAGCGGAATGCAGACTCACACAATCGCACACACGGACGCCAAAATTAGCTAATTTATTTAGAAATTTAATTGTATTTTTTGCAAAATGTATCTTGTGTTAGGGTAACTGATATTGATATTGGATATTATGTTTTAAATGAAACATTACATTGTCAAATTAGTAAATTTCAAACAAAACATGAACTTTATTTTAAAAGCTATTAGTATTATCTAATAGATGTAAAGTATATAAAATTTTGGTTCTTACATAAACTTTTGTGACTTAGTAATTATATAAAAAGCTATTCAATGAAAAAAGAAAATAAGAAAAGTTATATGTAATGTAATGATACAATACATTCATTTCGATCGATTGAATGTATTTCACATAAAAGATCATTGATCAACGCCAATACACACACGTTGTCCAAACACAACGGCAGTATGTATCAATTGTTATTCCGGGTTCTTATAGCACTCGTATCATAACCAGTTGTTAGGGCTTAATTTTCTTGATTGTTAGAATAGCTGAAAGAGTTGGGAAAGTATGGAAAAATGTTAAGCATTTAAAATGAGTTATAAAAATAGTTTTTCACCGCCATCATGCATGCATCTTTAAAATGCGAAAATTACGTGAAATTTGCTTCTTTAATGACTTGGACACAATTATTTCGGTAAAGTGCGTGAAACATTTTTAGATTTCTATGTAACAATTTAACTATAGTATATATTATGACATATCAAAGATGTTAATGCCATTTATTCAAACAATAGTTTTACCCACGACTACATAGACGTAGTTCGTTTTTTGACTATCCCTTAAGGAAATTAACATTTTTCCAGGATAAAATAATCCTATATGTTAATCCAGGTAATGAAATATGTGTGTACCAAATTTCATCAAAAAATGTTCAGACGTTTTTGCGTGATTGAGTAACAAACAAGCAAACAAACAAACTAACAAAAAAAATGTAATCTATCTCAATTAAAGATAAATAAACAAAAGACATTGTTGTACATTATAACACCTGAGCTAAGATTGTTATAATTCTTTTTTTATTTGAAAAATGGAACACTCGTGTCGCTGGTTATGATAACCGTTATATAACCGTTACAACAATGTGTTAACTGATAACCGTATTAGCGTCCACTTACTTATTATTATTTATTGACACGGTCCACTTTGTATTGGTTGTTTTCGTGTGTACACTCGACTACGCAAGTGACTTTGAATTCCTAATACTTCATTTTATTTTACTAATATTATAAAGAGGAAAGATTTGGTTGTTTGTTTGTTTTTTTTTGCAGTGAATGGGCTCCGAAACTAACTAAAAGTGTATGATTTCGAAATAAAGGCGTTATTTGAAGCATATATTGTTATTAAAAAAATATTATGTTTGTTGATAACAATTGAATGCATAATGTTATAATTATCCTATTTACAAAAAGTTATGCAAGTACCCGAAGTATTATCATGTAAAGTCACTAATTTATGTATTTGTATTGTTAGCACCCTCTACTTGGTGTACAAACTAAACCACTCTATACTGAATCCCAATACTTTTATTGATCGAACAATACATCAGAACCACTATAAGGTTAGCGAACATACGACATCGACCTATCTTCGCGAACGCGTTCGTTCAACTGAACTGACTAGAGATAGAGATACCCTTTTTATAGCCCATCATCGAATGAGATTGAATGAATGAACCAATGAGTGGATCTGAATGAATGAATGAATCTTTCTGAAACGTCACATCAACGTCAACGAACAAGAACGAACATATTGTAATGTCAGAGTACTTTATACTATACTTCTGTCGACCCGAATAGCCAACGCTCTAACAGTATGTGTGTTTTTTTTCATTTCTTTCGTCATTTAAATTTAAAATTTCTATGCTACAATACATGCATAAGCACCGAACACGCCTACTTTTGACAACGCTTACTGATGACCTGACAAAATTAGACCTTTTTCCTCATTTTTTCATTGAGTTTTCAAAGGTATATGGCGCGCTGCATCCTGCAGTCACGGAAGTGGGTCTGTAACCACCAATAATCACTTTTTCACACAAGAACAGCGTCGACTTGTCTGCTGCCATGTTCTTTTAAAAAGAAATATGTAGTTATAGATCGATGTTATCCATTCATTAATAGTTGCAAGCGGTTAGCAATTAATTAATACACTCGACAACATAGTCAAGATATTAATTTCCTGTGCAAACCTGTCGACGCGACCCTTCACTGTTCCTGTGTTTCACCGGTTTCCCGTCGCATGGAAAGTGAAATTAAACCTGTATAAGCCTCTACTTATCGGGCTTCATCAATATCATACTTTTGTTTAAAGATGCCTTTCGAGATCGATTTTCCCTTTATACCAATTAAGTAACCATTGATCAATATACCACAAATCAACTATGCTGATTATTTGATCAGTATAATTGATTTGTGGTGTATTGATCTAGAGGTCAGTGAGACGAACGCTAAAACAAAGACAAAGTTTCAGATCTCATTCCATCGTGAATCTCAGTCTTATTAGATTTAATGTGTGATTAAAAAAGATGATCTAATGTAAAGTAATTTACTATACTATAGGACTAGGGGGGTCTGTACTGCTGACAATAATTATACGCGCATAAAAGAGAGTCCTGTGTCTTGCATAATACTATGGTAACACTTCGAGTATAATTATAAATTACTATATTAAAACGTACTCATTTAGACACTCGGTATTTACTCAAGTTTATCTTAATAGGTTATGCATACAGGGGTATTTAATTTGTGTTTTCTAGCAATTTCAGTGCATGATTTCCTCTTTTGCAAAATTTTCCTAATGTCTACTCAAACCATAAACATGTTACTGATAAATTCTAGACCTGACCTAACAAAACAAAGTACAAGCAAGCACTTTTAACAGACTCTTGGTAGACTTCCAACGTCAAGTGGAATGTCAGGAATGGAGTGCAAGCGGCGGATGTACTCCGACCTATAGAAGACACTGAAACACACCGTCTGAAACAATTCGCTACATTCGTCCATTGTGTTCTCGTTTAGGACAAAGCATTTGCCACTGACCAAAAATTATTTTATTTCACTGTTTTACACGCATCATCAATCATCATATCATCAATACTAATAATAAATCTGTAAAGCTTGGGGTTGGTCATGGAGTAAGTTACTTTGTTTTTAGAGATATCGTGTTTATAGGCTCTATACATGATACTGAAACTAAATTGACGATTTTTAGAATTTTTTTCTGTATGTTTATGTATGTATGATCCTCCATAACTCTTAAAATATTTTGTTATCATAAAATCGAAATAAAAGAAGTATTTATTATGTTAGAGTAAGAATCTGCATACCTACGTCATGTCTTCTTCGGATGAACAATATTATTCTAGCATTGGTCTCATTTTGATATTCATTCTTTATTTATATGTATAATCAAAATCTTACAGGATTTCTTATTTTGCACATAGATAATTTTTAACTATATGTAAAATAATTCATATGTTTTTTAATTTATCTACTAAATGCTACATAATATTACAGACTACCTACAATTAATTATAATATCCTAGTGGGTTACTGAATTGTAGAAGTAAGTGGTCATAAGTTAGAATAAATTACTTTAATTGCCATCTTACATAGCAATTAGCCAGTAGTTGCAGTGGCAGTAAATACCGTATTTTAACAAATCATTATATTTATGTTCGTCGTAAAAACTACTATTATATTGAAGCGAGTCTAGTTTTTAATAACAATTTTTTTTCTCTTTAAACGCAAAGTTATTAAAATGTGAGTCTAAGATCGCAACGAAAAGAAATTTAAGTACACTATTAAAGTAGTGATTATAGTATTACGACTTGCAAGGTAAGGTATATAACTATTAGTTTGTCTTCATTTCATACCAAGACTATTTTAACTGTCAATTCCAATTCCCGTTTACTTGATATAGTTAGCTATATTATGTTTAAGCAATTCATCTATAAATTAATATAACCTGCTTACTGTAGAAATAGTATCAATATTAAAAATAAGTAGATCACTAATGCTGAATTTTAAGATGACTTGTCCAAAGTTTTAAAAATTTCCTAAATCTTTTAATTTATCAATTATTCAAAAAAAATTAAGGTGCACTTAACAATCTATTGCAGTAACATAAATTATAATAATTTCAAAAATATAATGAGTATTTAATAATGTAACAAAATTCAATTGTCATTGACATTGGTCAGTGCTATTATAAGAAAATAGTGTTACAAGTACATTGTAGCCCTTGAATGAAGTATATTTGATATATGACCCTTAAATTTGTTTAAATATAGAATGAATTAACAATTGGTTTTCGTATTAAAATACAATGCAAATAAATTTTAAAATTTTCGTATATCAGATATTTTTATTCTACCTAAATAACAATAATGTCTAATGCAGAATCATTAACGCGAATAGACCTCTCTCTACTCGGCCATTGTCCTCGTACAGGAATAGCCGCGACATTTTGCAATTGCCCCGAAAACGTTACAGTAGACACTGTTAATAAATAATTTTAGCGTCTGTGCGCTCTACAATGTGCAATGGAATTATTTATTTTAACTACATAAATATTTAACTGTCAGGCTGTCTGTTGTCTGTTATAAAAAAACTAGCTGGTGCCCGCGACTTCGCCCGCGTTGAAAATTATATACTAAAACCTTCCTCGAGAACCACTCTATCCATTGGTGAAAACAGCCTGAAAATCGGTGCAGTAGTTTTTGAGTTTATCGCGAACAGACAGACGCGGCGGAAGACTTTTATAATATGTAAGGATAAGGATTTTATGGTCACTTTTTCATTTAAGGAAAATGCTTTTGAGGTCAATTCTCTCTAAGTTTCTTAGTAATTCAGTAAGCAGGGATGAAGTCCCAGATTGTATATGACCTATAATGTTTCATTCTTACCATAACTAATTCGTCATTAGGCTCTTTCATATGGACGAAATACACGACCAGTCCATCGCGTCAAATAGACTGACGTGAAGCCAAAATTTTATCGTGAATGGTAAAAACTGATGGCTTGATGTCAAACACTGGATTTCAAATCGCGCCGTTGCGTCACGTCAGTTCATCACGCCAACTGATCGTGAGTGTAGAGACTAAGGAGGATAGAGATAGAATACATTTCTATCCTCATTGTTAGAAACACTACGCCCTGGCTTCTTGCCGCGCTTCCGAATCAGAGCTCATGTCAACGTCACTCGACGCATAAATGACAGAAAATTGGACTGACCGTGTGTGGGCACAACAAATGACTCCATGTACGGCAAAAGCATCCATCGTCTAAGACAACAAACTTATTGTAATTTAATGACTTATTATAATGGACTCTGGCATCCTTAGCTGTGGTCTTCTTTTATGTAAATAAAATATCCTTTTTCGCTTATTAAAGCCAGCTCTAACTACTTGAAATTATTAAAAAAGGTAAAAAAGTATGTCTGCTAATCATGTTCGCATGAATCAAAATTTCACTATTAAATAACATTATCGGATCTTGTTTGGAACTGCTTTCGTCGTTATATTATGTAAGCATCCGGTCTGGTTAATTGACAATATTACGGGCGTAGGGTTGTCAACTTGTCGTGATGATAAATTATTTTTAAATATTTACTGGCTACTCTATGTTTTGCTGTATGAGAAAAGAATAAAAAAATATCTGAGCCTCTCATTATGTCCTTTCATTATATAAATTAATGATCCATTTTGTATAATAACACGCAAAGTTTACATACTAGAATGAAAAAATATTAATTTATAACAGTCCTAAAAAGCTTCTTGTTCTTCTGTCCTATACTAGTGACCCGCCCGCGGTTACGCACTGAGATAAAATTTTCAATAATACTAATTTAGCGGATGCTTACGTTATAAAGTATAACCTACCTATGCTCCGAATTTCAGCTTTCTTGACTTAGTTCTTAGTAGATTCTAGTCAAGTCAGGATAAATGATTTTGTAAGTATAGATTATTGAATATTTTATCCTAGGCAGTTACAAGTTGAAGAATACGATTATAACTCATTTTCTCAAAATGTTGCGCAACATCTTGACACCGACAAGTTGCAGTAATTGGCAACCCTAATATGAGCAAAATCAATGTCTGTCACCAAATGATTTGTGTAACTAATTTTAGAGATCCGTCTGAGAACCTTTGACCTTAGTCTATTGATATTTTTCACCTTTGATTTTACGCGTTGCCTTTTTATTGTCAAGTCTTTTAGAAAAGAATATTGATAAATCAAAAGTGGTGTCTTACAAAATATAATACGTAATTTTATATACTCGTAGCTAGGATTTTTTTCCCTTAGATATTGCCCATAATATAGATACATAGTATAGTATCACATACCTATATTAGGATAGCGATATGCCTTTAGTACTGCGTTTGCTGCGTTCTGACGTCTTATACTGGTAAGACGTGACGTAATTACTAACTCTCAGAAGACCATTGCGAAATACGTTAGTAGTGTTGCTGTGCTTTGGTGCGTGAGTAAGAGATGTTAGAACCCGGTGACCTATCCCCATGTTATCCCTTATCCTTTTGTCATTTCATAATCGGCAGTCCACTGGTGGAGATACATTGACGCCCTCCAGTTTTTGATTGGGTTTTTATATATTATCAATTAGTTTCTAGACCAACTTCAAATCTAAATTACAACTAGCAAAAAAAATTCATTCAACTGAAGATCCCTGGAAGACCCGCTAAAATTTATCTTTTAACATTGGGTCTACAATTTGTGTGATTTTTTTTAAAACAATCGCTTTAACCTTTTTTTTTTTTTTTTAACGTTGGGAAATCCTCTTGGATACCCAGCAGTGAAGGGTTATGCCGGATTCCTACCGGCTAAAACCCAACGACTTTCTATCTATCGCGGCCGTTGATGGGCGGGGTCGTGGGGACGTTTTTACACGACTTCGGTACCCCGCCACGGCTAATCGCTTTAACCCTAGCTTAAAGCTGAGGAGAATTCATCTAGAAAAATGTTTTAGATATTATTTTTTATTAAAAAACTGATTTTCCACTCATACTACATTTTAGTTAGAGGTATGACCTTACTTTCATATTACGAAGCGGAAAAATGTACATATTATGAGTAAATGCCAGCGAAAACATGGCTCATGTTTCACGAAGTTTCGTATAAAAAGATTGTTGAATTTAAAATTCCTTCCTCTATGAATGTTTACAATGTGAAATACTTTCACTATTAGCATGTCGGCTGTCGGCGGTATCTTACAGTTCTTGAGTTTAATTACCATTGCATGTTGAGATAGCACGTCAATTAGTATTACGATCTTTGATAACCTTTACTTTTTATGGTCACTCGGTCCAGTGATTGACTGATTCGTGATATCGTTGATTACAGTTCATTTTCTGTCTTTAGATCTTCCTAGAATAGATTTTTGATTCCTTACAGTTTCTGCCTACATCCCTCCCATCCCCTCTTAAGTTTTAGCAGGAGGAATATTGAGATGTCATCGTCGCCTTAATATTACTCTTGCCAAAACTATCTACCATACTGCGATTGAGAAATTTTCTTGTGTGACTAGTTAGAATAAACTAAAAAGTTAGAATAAATTAAATGCGCGTAATTCAGACCCCTTCGGTGTCATTGACCTCAGTCGCGGAATGGCCACTAAACGTAATTTTTTTTATTTTTAAATAAAAGTTTTATAGTGACTACAAATGGCCTCTCTATGTTTTTAACTTCCATTTAATATAATCCTATTATATACAAAATTATTCCATATTTTATGGTTTATTTTCTATGTCCATTTGGTACTTTGTACTTTGATAGAAAGTGCCCCAGCGAATTACCGGGAAGAACTGCGAGAGGGTTTTTTCATGGGTCGAGAACCACGCGAGATTATAATACGATTTGTACGTACCTAATATGCTCTCACGGTTTGACGACTAGTTGATAGCATCTGATTAGAAAGAGAGCCGCTTCGCTCTGCTCTGTGGCGGCGCTAGCGCATGTAATTTGAATAATACATGGCAAAGTGCCTATCTTTTTTTTTTCAATGCGCGCACGCATGTTCAGCGTAGTGAAAAGGAAAGCGCCGGATGTGCGTGCGCGCACTTGGCAATAGGTTAATTCAAAATTTCTACACTTAGGATGAAACATGGCATTTATTTTATTGACTTTTGATATCTATGTGAACAGCAGCCATAGGACATAACTAATTCATAGTAGTTACAGCATAGCATAGCATAGCAGACGAGGTTTCGAGACTTCTGAGTCTTTAATTTCATTTTTAAATTGGAAATAATTAAATACAAAATATAGATCGAGTAGCTTGTTTATCATATTATGATAGTTATTGTTGATATGTAAAAGAAAACTACGGAAGAAGTTATTTAGATTACAATGAAGACAATAAAATCCGCTTACGTACAAAGTCATGAAGTTTAACTATGAATCTTGTGTTTATAAAAGAAATGTAATTATTATATTTTTGTTTCAGGTAAATTATAAGGAAGAACAATCAAAACCTGGACCAGTATTTTATGAGTAACTATTTCTTATTCTTTATTGAATCGCATTCTCAAGTCTTGTTTCTGGGAACGCCTAACTTACTCTCAATGAGTTATTACTTAACAGCTACTATTAAATAGCATGGCCGCTTCTGCAAGTTTTATCTCTTGATCTATGACCACAATTCGGCTCCCACGTTCTTATCTTGAATTTTTTGCTAAATCATTGTTTTTAGAGATTTCTTAAAAGTAAAAGTCAAAAATCTTTGCTTCGACTCAAATTTTGTCGGTAAGAGTTTAATTGTTTAAACATTGAAGTTTTTTAGAGCTTTCTCGGCCGGAGCTCAAATTTAACTTTTTTATGTCTGTTCTTAATTTAACATTTTATGTCATCAGATTCGATTTTTATGTTTTAGGACATATTTAGATCTGCATTCTTATAGTAAACTGCTGGCGCCCGCGACTTCGTTTGCGTTGAAAAAAAAATAGCCTATCCTGTGTCCTGTACGTCTAAATGTTTATCTACCAAGTTTCATGAAAATCGGTTAATTCGTTTAAGAGCTATGGAGGAACATACATACAGAAAAAAATTCTAGAAATGGTCAATTTAGTTTCAGTATCATGTATAGAGCCTATAAACACGATATCTCTGAAAACAAAGTAACTTACTCCATGACCAACCTATACAGATTTATTATTAGTATTGATAATTTCTTGTCTCCATTACTGTGAGGATAAAAAGCAACATACATTTATATTTGAAGTTGCCTGCCTTTAAAGCTGATCGTTGAACCGATGACGTTAAGAGAGTCAAATATATACTGTGCTGTACTTACTGTATTGTACTGTACTGTATATTTACTGTAGATAGAAAATCAAATATGCTGGTGCTAATTTCCTTATCCCCTGCTAATAGGCGACGGTAGCCACCTACCATTAAGTTGGACCGTTAGCCTGACTGCCAAGAATTTGGTTTCACTATAACACATGACTGGAGTATATATATATATATATATATATTATTATGGGCATGGTATGTGATGCCGTGATGCCATCTCATTTGTAAGCTATTTTGGTATTTTTTTAATAGAGGATCAAGCTTGCTGAATGAACTAAGAATTGATTTAACTTGATGGTATCTGGTTAGCGTCACAAAGAAACTCGTATTGCTGCCAGCAAAAATACAATTTAAGCTCTAATGTTTCAGATACAAATCTAATAATAGGAATTATCTTTAATCTAATGACAAAAACGAAGCTCATACGAAAGTTGTATTGCGTTTAGAAAATAAAAGTTGGCCTGCGCGTGCGCCGATATCATTGGGAGCCCGTTCGAGATCGAAAGTGGTATTCGGAACGTTCATTTTTACACTGCATTCAATGACAGTATTGTTTACCTTTATGAAACCTCACACGCTTTTTAGATGAATGAGATTATTCTATACCCTTGTGTGTTCTACTGTTCCAGTGAGCATTTAGGTACATATAATCATCAATATCAATATCAATCAATTAATACTAATAATAAATCTATAAATTGTATTTATGTATGTTCCTCTATAACTTAAACGAATTAACTGATTTTCATGAAACTTGTTAAACATTTAGACGTACAGGACACAGGATAGGCTACTTTTTTTCTTTTTCAACGGGAACGAAGTCGCGGACGCCTGTTAGTTTTAAAATAAAATCGCTTTCCGCTTCTGCCTTTGAAATCTTTGAAATCAACGGATTTTAATGTATGTATTGTATATAACTAACAGAAAAAATTGCATCCACAGCAAGCAGGGTCGGGTTTGGAGCGATTTGAGTGTTTAATATTTCAGTTATTCTCAATAATTCTCGGTTTTCGTCGAGCGACTTACATAATTACATAATAGTCATGTGTACTAAGTACATAGCACAATATTATTAAAACCAAGAAATTGTCTCTTCAGTCTCCAGTGTGCAATGTGATTTATATTGGTCTCCAAGTTTTCACTTAGTCTTATCCATTTAAGGACATTTCTAGTGTAAGTCATTCGTTAAGGAAAAGTAAGAAAAAAAAGGGAAAATCTGTCGCTTACAACACATCAACTGTTTGTGAAAGTTTCTAAGTAAACATTATGCCAACACGTTGCCAAGAACAAGTATTCTTAATAAAAACGCTCACAACCTTTAAATAACTTGTATCAAAATAAAAAGCTGCTATTAGATAACTGTTGGACTGTGAAGCAATAACTTCGAATCCCTTTTTGTAATTTATTTGTGAACCTATTGTCTTTTTGTTTTGTGAGTAGCTTCAAAGAGCTTTTAATGCCATCAATAAGAAAATTTGAAAGAAAAAACTTAGTTTTTGTTCCCACCTGGTCGAATTTCGACCAACGGTTGACTAACACCAGTTGAGATTGATTTGTAAGAATTTATTGTCTTACAGTCAATTTAAGTCTTACAGTTTCATTTGGGATTTACCGATAATTTTTCACTTAACTATGGCCGTTTATATTAAACCCTGGAAGAAAATTCACCATATAATGCGTTTCTTTTTGCTGGACTCGTCTTCTGTGAGTGGACACTGCTTTGTCAGCCACTAAGTACATAAGAGTGTAGGTGCTGCTGCGGAGGCGGCCGAAAAGCGGAAAATTTACAAATACAGAGATATCGGCACCGGCTACATATTCGTTCCCTTCGGTGTCGAATCTCTGGGTCCGTGGGGTCCCAACGCTCTTAATTTATTTAAATTTTTATCAAAACGTTTGGTCGACATAACCGGCGATTCTAAAGCTGGCTATTACCTCGGTCAACAGATCAGTATTGCTATACAACGAGGTAATGCAGCCAGCATGCTTGGGACCCTACCAAAAGGACCGATGCTTTATATTATATAATGTGTATATATATTATAACTTAGGATTAGATTTTATTTTAAATAACTGTATAATATGTAAATGTAATATAAATTTTGTCTAATGGCAGTGAGCCTATATTAAACTAAAGTAACTCCTGCAAAGAGAGAAAACACTTTTTAATATTTTTTGAATAATCAATACTAATAATAAATCTGTAGGGGTCCGTTAAGGAGTAATTTACTTTGTTTTAAGAAATATCGTGTATATAGGCTCTATACATGATACTGAAACTAAATTGACCATTTTTAGAATTTTTTTCTGTATGTAAGTATGTATGTTCCTCTATAACTCTTAAACGAATCAACTGATTTTCATGAAACTTGGTAGATAAACATTTAGACGTACGGGACACAAAAAAAAGTAGCCTTACTTTTTTTTCAACGTGACGAAGTCGCGGGCGCCAACTAGTTAGTTTATATTACAGCAAAATTATCTCTTACAAAATTAATAATTGGTGGTTAGTAATAAATAAAGTAGGTACGTACGTAACTCGTGAGTGTTTAAGGAAAAGATACAAGCAAAATTATGAAATAATTAAAGGAAATTACTTAAATATCTTTCCAGTTTTCACTCTTTTTTGCGAACACAGCTGCGGCTGACGCAATTTCATAATGAGTGCATTAATGTTGCCGAGACTTTTAAACTTATTTAACACAAGCGACTTGCCCCCGGATTTGCATGGATGCAATTATTTTCTGCATATTAACACACATACCTTCCTCGTTGATCGCTCTTATTGTCATCTACCAGCAATAACATGATGAACACGACCAGGTCTCTGCCAACAATGCAAATCAGATTGCCAATATAACTGGTCTTCTAGCATCGCCTTCAAAAACCCTACTATATCCTTCTCACGTCTGATTTTGCCATTAACTTCAATTGCTGAGCGTGCATAAACAGTACATAGTGTGGTACCGTTAACTTAGTACCCGTAGTGGCCGGTGCCCACGTGACAGCGCATGATTTATCACTTATTATACCATTTCCGCGACTTGAATGCGAGTGTGTCAATTTCTAATGTCTTCTATACAATATATTAATTTCTATACTGAGTCACATTTTAGAAGATGCTATATAGAGGTGTTATGTAAGACAGGAAATTTATAATTTGACTTTTATATGCACCAAAATCAAAATCTTTTATATGACGGGCCCTTGATGGTAGGTAGGTGGTTAGCGTCATCTAAAGACACAAGCAACACTAGGGGAGGTGCTTACGTAACTTCATTTTTTATTTTAATTGTCTCAATATATTTTTTTTCTTATTTCATTTTTTTAGCCAGAAGAACTTTTAGACCACAGGTTTAGGTGCTGACAGAATATTATAATTATGTTTTCCTCTGTTACAAGAATGGACGTGTAAACAGTTTTGGACACGATTGCAACGAGAACGATAGTGATTTAGATCATTTAATAATTCGTGTGTTACTATGTATGTTACTTGCACAAAAAGCTTAACATAAATTAGTCTCAAAGGTTTGCATGACTTAAAACAATTATAGTGGACCGGTTTAATAACAAGCATCCATTAAAATATGGAGCCAACGGACCGGAGAGGCATTTGCTAAATTTGGCAAAATTGCATATTATGCTGCTTGCGTGCCTACATGACCAGCTGGCTCTGTAACTTTTTCGAAATTTTCTCGAACTATTTATGTAACTGTTTTGTGTTTAACTGTGTTAAATGACTCGAGGCGTATAGTCAAAATATTTAAATCAATAAACAATATTATAAATTAGACACTAACCGACTTGCTATTGACCCTAAACACGCTATATCTGCTGTAAGTTGCTGAGGAGTAGGGTATCCGCAGACTATTTGATGCTGCAGCATAAGGTCAAGGTTTTCATGTCATGGAAATACCACCGAAGCAACAGTATATCAAATTTCTAATCAATCTAACCTGCGAAAGTTAGTAAAATCGAGTAAGTAAAAAATTAAGCTGATAATTAATCTTTAAAATCAACAAATCTTCATAATTTATTAACTGAGAACCATCTCGATCATGTCAGCTTCCAAAAAAAAAGTATCAAAATCAGTTCATTCGTCTGGAAGCTACGATGCCACAGACAGACACACAGGTCAAACTTAATAACACCTTGGGGGGTTAAAAATAGTTCATGTATCAAGAATAGGTACTCCTTTTTAAGCCTGTAATGAAGATTTGAACTCTACATCTAATTAACCATATATTAGTAATTTACAATTATTACTTCATAGTCTCAAATTACACTTGCTGTATCTCGAAGCGATTCGTCTTCGTTTACGTAACTGCTGCATTCATGATGGAAACACAACTTATAATTGCATTTGCAATGAACCTTAACCGAAAGTGTTAAGGTTTGTTTTTCCTTGCACACTGTAATGATGTGCGTATCGCCCGTGTTTTTTATAACCGGTTCATAAGTCTGATACTTTGATAGCGTTGCCATGTTAACACGTCTGTTTTTTCATTGACCTTCTGAACTTATGTAAGGCTTTCTTTTTTAATTTTTTTACTACGCTTACAAATTTCAATCTCTTATTTGAAATCCATTTTGAAACGGCGTACCTACATCTTAACGGCTCGTTAGCTTATTCCAAATATTATACGCGAACTATAGAATCACTGCACCATCGACCGTCAAATCGATTCTTGCGCATGAGCAGAAAGCTTTACACAGCGCTGGTTGTACAAAAAATAAAACACGTGGAAGTTGGAAATACTATTGATCCTAAAAATAGATATTGGAAGTTGTCAAATTTAATTAATGAAGACTTAGCACTGTTATAAAAAGTTTTTGCTAACAGGAAACTCATTCTAACTACGATCCATTCAAAGTTGATTATTTGAATTCTACATTCATTTCTTCGTCTAAATCGTATTAGCTGTAAATGTAGACTCCTTACAATGGGATTTAAAAAAAGTTGAAGACAACGTGTAATATGTACGTACGAGTACCATAGTATTTTCGACTACAAGGCGTATCATTGATGAATGTATCGTTTAAAAATTTAGCAGAATCGAAAGAAATTGCTGGTAATAAATTTTCATATCCTTCGCAAAAGGGCATTTGCCGTAATAAAAGTTGTGCATAACTTCGCGCTGCGAGGCCGACGTTGCGCCCGCGCAACGTAGAATCACAATATCGCCCGTTTGTTGAACCTCGGCCGTGCGTACGCGCAACGCATCACAATTGGTCTAACTAAGCGGTGGCTTAGACATTTTTCTAAAATGAGTAGATAGCCACACTTCTAATACATTTGAATGTGCGATATCCACTTGACGACCACACATCTTGACTATCAAACAGTGCTTTACAGTCACTCATTCAAAACTTCGACTTTTATGTAATTGTATTCAATATTATACAATAAAGTCCACTTTTAATTTTCGCATAAAAACGGGTTTTATGCATCTTCACAATAATTAGTGAATGTCTTTCAGAAAAAGACTTTCATGTGGCCAGTCAGTCTTAACATAATATACTAGCTGGTGCTCGCTACTTTGTCCGCGTTCTCTATAGCCTATAGCTTTCCTCGATAAATGGACTATCCAACACAAAAAGAATTTTTCAATTCGAACCAGTAGTTCCTGAGATTAGCGCGTACAACCAAACAAATAAACAAACTCTTCAGCTTTATATACCTATTGGTATTGATTAGACTTATATCGTCGACTTATAGCAATATTTTAAAATCTATACACATCTGAGTGTATTCGAAATATTAAAACCACCAATACAATTTTTATTTTATTCTACTACAGCATCTAAAGATAGTTTTTCCTATTCTAAATTAGCCTAATTAAAAATTATACAATAAAGTCCACTTTTAATTTTCGCATAAAAACGGGTTTTATGCATCTTCACAATAATTAGTGAATGTCTTTCAGAAAAAGACTTTCATGTGGCCAGTCAGTCTTAACATAATATACTAGCTGGTGCTCGCTACTTTGTCCGCGTTCTCTATAGCCTCTATAGCTTTCCTCGATAAATGGACTATCCAACACAAAAAGAATTTTTCAATTCGAACCAGTAGTTCCTGAGATTAGCGCGTACAACCAAACAAATAAACAAACTCTTCAGCTTTATATACCTATTGGTATTGATTAGACTTATATCGTCGACTTATAGCAATATTTTAAAATCTATACACATCTGAGTGTATTCGAAATATTAAAACCACCAATACAATTTTTATTTTATTCTACTACAGCATCTAAAGATAGTTTTTCCTATTCTAAATTAGCCTAATATAAGTGCGGTGTTGGTGGAGCGGGGGTCTTCTGATACGAGTATTTTTTATAATTAATAGGAGCCCCCCCCCCACATCTTTTTTGTACCTAGGCTTAAGAATATTACTTAATAAATTATTTTGTATTTGCATTTTGTATCAAAAATATACATATTTTTCGAAATTAATTTCAAAATGTGGTGACATTACAGACATTAAAATTTACAGACATTAAAATGATGTAAGATAGGAATTTGTCCATTTTTATACGAAATATCATTTCAAATTCAACCTAGTAGTTATCTATATCTATATCTGTACATTATTATAAAATTAATTCACTAAATTATTCTAATACACCCAACGGATTTTGATATGATGAAGGTTTGCCAAAAATAAATGCACCCCTAAAAAGCCAGGGGCGGATTGTTATACGTACATAAATTTTATTATATATATTTATTTAATCAAATTTAGTATATTTTATCAAAGTACCCAAGTATATTAAACACTAAACACAGATAAAATCTACGTTAATTTTGCCCCCAGAACGAGCATACTTCATAATCTCCTATTTCTATGTCGGTTATAAATTATACAAGATTATCCGATGCTACTTGCTTCCTTGCTGAGCCACAAATATATTATTACCCATTAAAAAGTCTATAACAAACCTTATGCGTAGAGAATAAAGTCTAAAATAATTCGAAGTAAAATGCTTATATCCCTGCTCACCTCGCACCGCAGATACCAATCAGAGGTATTTAAAGATAGAAGCTCGTAAATGTGTGATTAAATTAAAAATAATGACTTGTTACCATTTTCATTTCTCATAAAAAATTCTGTTAAACTCCCAATGGCATTTAACTCCCTATACTGTCTCTTTAAACTGTTATTTATTAGCGTTGTTTATTTGTTACGCAATCACAAGTTTGTGATTTAACTTTCTCTTCGTTTCATACATGTATTTCGTCTACGATCCAAGAATGCTATTGACAGACACACAGCCAATGTAACCCACGATCTATGTAATTGGGCTGTGACTGGAACTGACTTAGATTATGTATTAATTTTTTCAAGATTTCTATTTACTTTTGGAATTGGAATTGGAAATCTAAGATTTTTATGATGACGTCAATAGACTCAAAGATTTTGTCTTATAACTAGCTGGTGCCCGCGACTTCGTCCGCGTTGAAAAAGAAAAAAAGTAGCCTATCCTGTGTCCAGTACGTCTAAATGTTTATCTACCAAGTTTTCATGAAAATCAGTTAATTCGGTTAAGAGTTATGGAGGAATTTACATATGAATACATACATACATACATACATACATACATACATACATACATACGCATGCACGCACGCACACACACACACACACACACACACACACACACACACACACACACACACACACACACACACACACACACACACACACATATATATACATACATACATACATACATACATACATACATACATACATACATACATACATACATATTCATACATACAGAAAAAAATTCTAAAAATCATCAATTTGGTTTCAGTATCATGTATAGAGCCTATAAACACGATATCATTAAAAACAAAGTAACTTACTACGTGTGACCAACCTTTACAGATTCATTATTAGTATTTATGATTGATATCGAATACGCCTTTCAAGAGCTAAAATCAATAAAATAATCTAAAAAATTTGGTACTCCATACAGACAAAATTTTCTCCTAGATTCAAGCACATAAAGGCTTTGACTGGATTAATAGTTAATTTCACACACACTTTAATAGATGACGAATCAACTCATTTGTGTCGTGATCGAAGTGCTGACACCGACCCGACCTTGGTGGTTTAATCCAACATGACCCCTCAATCGGGGTCGACCTCCAAGGAGAACTA
The DNA here is from genome assembly GCA_945859745.1 of Synanthedon formicaeformis. Lineage (NCBI taxonomy): Eukaryota > Metazoa > Arthropoda > Insecta > Lepidoptera > Sesiidae > Synanthedon > Synanthedon formicaeformis. The sequence goes on along the minus strand of OX243956.1, from coordinate 1,394,297 downwards.
TTTGAATATTAAATTAGGAACGAGTTTTACAATTTCTTTTTTTGCCGCCTTTTTATTGTGCCAGTAACGTTTTAGCAGTGTTCTCTGTTTGAAAAGAATTGCTGCAAATATTTTTGTTTGCTTCTTTTACTTTTGTTTGGATTTCTAAACAAAAATATGAAACGTTTTCTTGGTAACGTGTCAAAAGAATTTAGTAAGTTATGTTCTGAAGGGATAATGGAAAATTAATATACAAAAAACCAAATTCTCGCCTTTTGCTAAGGCAAGATTTTTTATGGTTTTAGCTAAAGAAAAGAATAACAAAATGGAATTGTCATTGAAAATGATCCTGTATAAAATAAATGTGTCCCAGAAATGTGCTGTTATTTATATCATTATTTTATATTTTCGAACACAACAAGTCTTCGCGGCTTTTTACTTTTATTGTTAAAACGAGCATTTTACTTTTATTGTTTTTTCTTCTTCTAGTTAATATTAATGTTTACCAACGACCCGGCCCCGGTTTCGCACGGATGCAAATTTTTCTGCTAATTACACACGCAAACCGTATTAAAATTGCCTGGTTTATACTTATACAGACAGGCGAGCTTATACTTATACATACATAGAAGGCGTTGGAAGATTTATTTTGTTGTTTAGACAGAAAATAAACCGTATACGGGAATAGGTGTTTAGCCTATTCACCTATCCCCACATTGAGCTTTGTGTTTATCCATCTTTATTTTAGTAGTGACAGAACACATTGCGTTCTCCTGTCATATAGAAAACCATTTTTTGAAATAACAGTTAAAGCGCGTTTTTATTAGCGTACTAGTTCCTTATCCTTTATTCTTGTTTTGTGTTGCATTTATAGGCTTCGGTAGCAACTTACCATCAAGTGAAGCGGCATTCTACCATCCGCCCTTTATATAACAAAAAAATTTGTTGTGTCAGCCCCAACACATGAACTAGAGTTTAATTTCTACGAACGATTATAAAATTAAAATTTTCATAATTCGAACACGCCGAAAGAACAACATTGTTCTTTTTTTTAATAATATTGTGAAGATGGCGCAGTATCTGAAACTTCAGATATTCTAAAATATTCAAAAAAATTGAATATAACTATAACGCATAACAACGCAAATGTGTGACAATTCTGATTTTACCACGGGCTTTTATACATACTGTATATTATCTAGTGTATATCGATTACAACACTCATATATATATGCAAATCGAGTGAGGAGGAGTAAACTCCAAAAATATATTAAAGTCTCCAGCGTGCTCACATACTTCTGACATTGGTTCTCTGGACATTAAAACGATTGTTGTCGTCCTGCCATTCTTTATCAAAAATAATTTCAATGAGTGCTAAAAGTCATCGACCTGTAAAGAGACTATATTTATATGCAGCCATATCGACAATCTTATGGCCAATTAAATGTTAATTTGAGCCGTAAGGATCCGTCGCGACTCGCGAAGATGTGTGTCAGGGACGCGCATCACGTACTGCTAGTTAGTACAATCGCCGACAACAGTGGAATATACATACATATTATTTAAACAATACCTAGATTGCGTAATGTAACCATAAAGGTATTTGTATAAATATAACCCTATATGTTGTGCCCAAAACTACAAATATGTCTAAATTATCCCATGACAAGAATTCATATTATCTGTGTTAATAAAATAACAAACCGCAAATCAGCCTCCTTGTCTTTAATCCTGATATAGTCAACAACGCACTTGCAGTACCTGTGATGTTTTTTTTTTGCTTGTGCCAACCTACCATCAAGTTGACCATTAGCCTGCATTTATAAAATTACCAATTTTAGTCATTTAAAAAGTGCTGTATGCAAACGTTACTAGTGATTTTGATCTTGTCGTCAGAACTAAATAAATCGTCGCACTTAAATAATCGTACCTTTCTAGATATTTCTTCAATTTTTCTTTAATCATACTAAAAAAACTCACATGAAATTTATAGTCTATTTGGAAGATACGGGATCGATTCACTGTCAGGTTTACACTTTCGAATATATCATGTGTTAATTAAAAAATGAGGAGTACTCGCTCGAACAGTTATTTTATTTTATTTGGGAAAACAAACAATTACACCAATATAGTAAAATTTAAAAAAGATTATACATAAGTAAAGATAACAGTGCAATCAACATCATTTTCCACGAATTGATAAATTAATTTTGATAGCGTTATAAGGAAACTAAACTAAACATCAAATAGAAGACAGACCTGTGATTAACATTATCATATTATATTGAAAGCTTAATATAAATAACTTAATTAACTTTTGACTATATTAATCTAACGTTATGTAATTATAATAAAACGTATCACTTTTGTTAGCGACATTACTTTTTGCACGATTTGCATACATGGGAGCGGTTGCTATGGTTTGTGTGTATGTATCTATGATTGTGACGAATGTATTGTATAACACAGATTAGACTTATGAAATGAATTAAACTCTAAGAACACATAAAATAAGTATAATGTAGGTGTAAACATACTTTGTTTACAGATTGAAAATTACAACCGCACTCGATTATTGTTATTAATAGATAAAATTATTGAAAATAGCAATAAATATGTATATAAGAGTTTACCAACCACCAGTAGTAGCCCTTTCATTTGAGCATTAAACATTTCAGGATGGACCTTATTATATCAGTAAAGTTCTAAACGCAACGCAGTATGTGTGAAGAAATGGAGGTAACCAAAATGTTTTTTTATTTTTTTTTTATTTCATTCTAAAGGATTTATTCATTCTTCTTCTATAGGGGGTCTTACACACTGTCCTGTCTGTCATATACGATAGAAATGTTGCATAAGCGACTATTCTGTCTCTTGAGCGATCAAACGGCACATGCACACACGAGCCTAAAATCATTTGAACTTTTGCCAACTCCCCTATACAGTAGTCATTGATTCCCAAAAGAGCTAATTTATGTTAATCCGCGCGATAGGAGCTAATGTGCGGCCTCAGTACAAATACGGAAAAGCAACTCAGTTGCTTGCAAGATAGTAGTCAATGTACACCCACCTTAATTGGGTAGAAGTAGAGACTGTCAATCTTCACATTAAAGGTTTCCTCCACCCAAACATTGGGTGTGTACTGTGTACTCTGTTACACATCTTAAAAGATAAATTAGATGAAAGCTCGAAATTATCTGTAGAACATCGCCCTCTCTATAACAAATTGTTTGTACTAACGAAACAATAGTGTACATTAAAAATTGTTTTTCAATACACAATTCATTGTATAATTGTTTTAGTGACGTGACTGTAAATTATCTAGCGTTGTAATCGAATCGGCTCGGTTTCACTTCTCTATTCGATTTGTAATCGATCATTGGACGCGTATCGCCACGCGAAATGTTACGCTCTCTCTCTCGACTCTATTGTTTTACTTATCTACGGTGATTTAATACATATCATTCTTGAATGCCAATGTTATTTTATTTGGGTGCTTTTACTCGATGACTGATGTAATCTGTGCAATGTTGTGGACTGAGTCTACCTACTCTATTTTTTTTACTACTTTTTCAACCTTTTGTCCTGTGCCAGTTGGACTAAACTTAGAGATGACCGGTGAAAATCCCAAAGTCCCCTCAGGACTAGAACCATGCCCATACAGTTTTAGTGCGTAAAAATTCTACATAACCCTATTGAACATTTGCAATTGCATGCGACATAATGTTCATAAGGTATTTTTTGAGTGATCGTAAACCATATAAACTTTAAGTGTACCAAATTTCAACAAAATAAGAAATCGAAATTTTAACTAATAAGTTGTCTTATCAAAAGGTTCCCATGCTCTGAATGTAGTCACTAAGAAAAATGCCAATTTATTTCTCGAATATTTATATCAACATACGCAAGTCACAAGGATCATACGCAATGTTTGTCATGTAATCACTGATAACGTAACAGATGCGCGTGCGACGAAGCGGCAGCAATAAATATATTTCGGCGGTGCGAGTACAGCCGGCCGATGACCTCTCAGTGACAGTGAAAGCCGAGGCGCCAAGCAGACTGCATTTGCACACCCCCACCACCTCCTCCCAATGCAAATCTATCACGTAATATATTTTTTATTCCGTCTCAACATGGACAATGTCTGCAAATTGTATCAACGCAGTAGCGTTGTATTGTATAGTAGGGGTACGAAAACCTTCGCCAGTTTTCAAATTCTTTCCTTTATCAAAGTTGTAGACTCTTATATAGTACTTTTTGAAACTAAAGCATTAAAGCAGACAACTAACTGACAGACATTTGAAATAAGTTTTGGCATGACTGACAATTGCCTTGGTGCAAACAAATGTGACAAACCTTTTTTTACCCCGACTGTACACTCGATGGGCGCAATTTCATTGAACCAATCCAAATTCAATTGTAACTAGCGACCCCGCTCCCGGTTTGCCCCGGAATGCATTTTTTTTTATAAACCTTCCTCTTTTACCTACTCCTCTTTCCATAAGCGAAAATTGAATTAAAATTCTTTGGGTGGTTTAGAAGTAGTTAGCGGAGAAATAAACAGAAGCGGACATCGACTTTTTTTATACTAGCTGTTACACGCGACTTCGCCCGCGTAAAATATACTTAGCTTATGTTACTCGCTGAAAATGTAGCTTTCTATAGGTGAAAGAATTTTCAAAATTGGTCCAGTAGTTTTTGAGTTTATTCATTAGAAAAATATACAAATCTTCTCTTCTTATAATATTAAGTATAGATCATGTGGAATGATATGTTCGATATAGTTACATGGATATAGATATAGTAGTGATGCTAATAATGAGGCTGCTAAGAATACTGCCGATTTTATTTACAAATGTATTGTAATTACCAAGAATTTGAATTCAACCCTGACAGAACTGATTCTTATTTAAATAGTACTTTGATGCTTAGGTAACTTTGTAACTTAATTAATGTTCGCTTAATTAGAAGTGTTAATTTTTTTCGTCTAGTGTAATTAACTGTACTATATTTAATGTATTTGCGCAAGTGTAATAATATAATTTATTTGAGCGGATTACCAAAAAGAGAGCACCTATTTTACGCAATATTAATTAATGTTGTGTAATAACCGTGGCAATTTTAAAATCAAAAATACTCGTAGATACACATAAGCACAATTATGTACACAAATCTTCCTCGTTGATCGCTGTTTCCACTACTGAAAACTGTATCAAAATCTGTTGGATAGTTTAGAAGAAATTAGCTGAGAAACAGAAAGACGAGCATAGCGACTTCTATTCTTAATAAGTACTAGCTGGCGCCCGCGACTTCGTCCGCATTGAAAAATAAAAAAGCCTATCCTGTGTCCTGTACGTCTATATGTTTATCTACCGAGTTTCATGAAAATCAGTTAATTCGTTTAAGAGTTATGGAGGAACATACATACAGAAAAAAATCTAAAAATCGTCAATTTAGTTTCAGTATCATGTATAGAGCCTATAAACACAATATCTCTGAAAACAAAGTAACTTACCCCATGACCAACCCTTACAGATTTATTATTAGTATTGATGATGATGATGTTGGTATACTTACATAGATTATAAGATTATTTATAATTATGTGATGTATAAGTTTTTTAACTTTGGAAAATGTAAGATCTTTGCCAGTACTGATATAAGTCATAAAGAACTTGTAGACAATATTTTAGGAATTTCACGCTGACGCTTCAATATATTTTTTATTGGCATCGTCCACACCTTATTACGACTTTCCTTTTAATAAAAAGGAATTATTTTTCTTTATCACATTTCATTTAAAATAACGCATCACTGCTGTGTGATTAATTATTTTATTCAAGTGTCCCGAATGTAAATTGCATTGAGGAGATCTTTTTACAACATTGCATTACATCATTAGAACGTTTTACTAAACCTATCTGTTGGTACAGTGTCGAAGCTTTGAAAGGAATTCTTTTATATGTATGTCGCTAAGAAGATCGAAGCAGTCAAGCAATGATTATAATTATTTATTTATTTTTAATTTTCGGTGTGATAAAAGTTGTGAAAAAATTAGAAAACTACTCAATAAAACATTCAAGGGTTTTTATACTTACTCGACAAACTATTAAAATATATTTTTGAAAAACTATAGCGACTTCATCCGCGCTGAAAAATAATAAATATAACTGACAAAATATATGAGTAATATAACAGCTTGACATATTCATTGCTGTTATACTTCTGCTAGTTTTTTTTTTATAGAAACGTTTTCTGAATGAAAGGTACCCTATGTCCTATTCTGTATCCCTGGCAACGTGCATGCAAAAATTTAATGATGATCGGTTGAGGTGATATTTTCTATTATTATTGAAAACCGCATTAAAACCCGTTTCGTAGTTTAAAAGATCTAAGCGTACATACAGAGGGACAGACTGCGGGTAGCGACTTTGTTTTATACTATGTAAAAATATAAAATTATAATAAATAAATAAAGCAAGATAGTTCCTTAAGCTGTCTATGTATAAACGCGGGCTGCGGTTTCGCATGCGCCGGCGCATCCAGCCAAATGCCAGGTCACGCGTGCCTTCCGCCGTACGCTCTGTGTGAACGTGGTATTCTTCGGAAAGTTTAATAGTTTACTGTGTATGCGGAAAAGTGGTTGCTATTACGTGTTTAACGATTGTCTACCTTACTATGCGTTCGACTATTTATTAATACTTGCCGGAACAACAAGATTTTCAGAAGATATATATGTCCATTATCACATACAAATTGCTCTTAAAGTATTGGATTTTTTTTAATTAGGTACCTATTTCATTTGCATCATACGAACAGTTAATAGATATAATATTCAAAAGAGATATTGAGATTTTTTTTTAAGTGTCAAGTTGTACAAATATATGTAGATCCCACTCTAGGTATAGCCTGTAAAATAAGGAAAAGACAATAAAATAAAAATATGTTCGTCCGCGTTGAAAAAGAAACAAGTAGCCTATTCTATGTCCTGTATGATTATCTACCAAGTTTTATGAAAATCCGTTAATTTGTTTAAGTTATAGAGGAACATACATACATACAGAAAAAAAATCTTAAATCATCAATTTAGTTTCATTATCATGTATATATATTATGTATAGAGCCTATAAACACGATATCTCTGAAAACAAAATAGGTAACTTACTCCATGACCAACCCTTACAGATTTATTATTAGTATTGATGATAGCCTATATTACACGCTGATAATTTAGCTTTATATGCACACATTAATAGGTAAAAATAATTAAACGGTTTACCTGTTTTTGTGCCTAAAGAAGGTTCTATTTGTAGTCTATTCTAAACGGACCTTCTAATTGTCAAATATTAAAGTAAGACCGGGACGATCTTTTTTCAATTTCAAAAGTCTCAATTGGAGTCTCAATAATTAAGCGACGAGTCACATGTGGTGCGGCACTACCTCATGAGCTGTAAGGCCGATTCATCGGAATACTTTCACTGCATTTCTCCGTACCTAACAACATTTCACAAGCTCATTAGTAAATAGTGTCCGTCTCGCACTTACTTATACTTTCTCCTTTGTGCGAGATAGGGACGGAGAGCTTCAGTAGTTATATCAGCAATCGGCAATTTGTCTAGTTAGCTAGATTCAGTAGGTACGCGACAAAAATATTTATTGTACGTAATATAATATCGATGTATAATTAAATAAATAAAAAAAAATCATCCATTCTAAATTTATTTGGACTCTTAATTATCTCATTTTTAAAGCTTTTACTTTTCTTTCTATAATTTAAAATTAATATTATAATACATTCCCGAAAGACACTACCGTTGGCCAGAACTAAAAATAGCAGTATGTACAAATAAACTTATATAAATATTGCACCAATAAAATGCGATATAAAAGAATAAACACCAATATTTACACACCCATTTACGTAATGAAATTATTTAATTGCAATCGGATTGCCACAAATTTTATTGGCATTCCAACTTCCTTGTCATAAAGCGGTTGTAGACCTCTTTTGCAATCAAGCATAATATATCATATAACTTAATGACTTATCACACAAGTTCATACCACTGCATGATATCATTAAACTATTCCATTACAAATTCAATGTTTAATTAAATTTTCATTTGTTCCAGGTAATCAACGCAACTAGAACTTTCTCCGTCCACCGGGAACCGTTTACCTAAATTTACGATCCGACTCCGACTCCCATTAATACAATAAATTTATTAAATTTAATTAACTGTACCCGCTATCTTTTACGCCGCGTCAAGTTACAGGCAACAAGCGGGCTCTCAGTTAAATAATGAACGGAGTCTATTTCATTCTAAGCCATGTTGGGCAGAATGGGTCATTTGCCTGCCCGATAAGCTTTATTACAAAAAAAGTAAATAAATAAAAAAGTTGTAACTACAAAGCTATGGAGCATGTATGTAAATAAAATCACTTCTATTGGTCGTATTTTCTTTTTGTTGACTCGTTGAAAATTAGAAGCGCAATAAGTTTAATAATCGAGAATTCTGTTTTTCGTAATAGTCCATTGATAAGTAATAAAAACATCTACAATATTGTTAGACAAATTCTATCATTCCGTAAATATTTTATTAAGTAATTAGTATAATATACATTACTTAATAATAATATATTTTTACTTTTTAGTCACTTGATAATCAAGTAAATTAAATTAATCAACAGTAAATTAATTCAGAAATCAACTGACATATGCGGTAGCGACAAAACAAAACGCTACCGCCTGTCGACGATGCTTCACCTAACCTCAGCTCGTCAAAGCAATAAACCAAGATCAGTGAAGGCCAGTCATAATTTCATAGTTTGCATTTGAAAACACGGGAACAACAGTTACACGACTCAACAGCCTGTTTACTGGAGATACAAACAATATTTATTACTAACTATAAATGAATTTACAACACGTCTCTCATTGTTTCGTTATTCAGATAAACTAACATAACATGCACGTTGAGTTTCAATGCGTGTTTTGTTGAATTAGTTTGCTTTCTACGGAGAAATAAGATTGTGAACGGTGACAAGCCACACCGAGTTCCGCAGACATAGATAGACTGGGGTCTGAACGGCAATTTTCACCCTCTTAGAAGACCACTGCGAAATAACAGCACTTGAGATATTGTATTTCTATGCACTATGAATGCTTATGTCTTCATTGGGTGGATTAGAAGAAGTTAGCGAAGAAACAGAAACGAACAGCGACTCTTTTATAAAATGTATATAAAATACTGGCAGACCTATGTCAGTCCACTTGAAGGTCAGAAACTATTGTCGCCTATAAGCAAATATGGCGGACCAAAGGGCTAAAGGGCTGCCAACGCCAAACTCATAAGAAAAATAATGAGAGTCAAGGATATAGGAATTTAGGAATAGATACTGGCATCCCACTTATGGAAACAAGACACAGCACACATATTGTTGCCATAACTAAATTCTCAAATCTCCTGACCAATATTCAGGTGCATTATTGCTGATTCTCTCATTTTTAGAGGCGTAATTAAAATTTACAATTAATTTAATAGTAAATAAATCTAATGGAACAGTTAAGAGAATATTTTATGGTATACAGAAGGCTAATAAAAAGTACACACCATTCACTGCGATAATCCTGGCTTTTATTGAGTTCATGTCGGCGCAAGCGCAATAAACCTTTTGGTTCAATTTCGAGTGACTTTACTGCGTTTGCTGGGTGGTATCTAATTAATCAGATGTTAACGTTGTTGGATTCAACTGATTTATATATTATATCTAGTATTTGAGGCAATTAACTTTAAATAATCATTATGAAACCTCCTACTTTTTAAGGACTTTTTCATTATAATTTGCAAGATGGAAATTAATTTTTTAATATGATTCTTAGTAAATCTTTATAATTATAATTATACTTATTACATATTATAAAACAAATTCCTCCGCCGCGTCTGTCTGTCTATCTGTCTGTCTGTTCGCGATAAACTCAAAAACTACTGCACCGATTTTGATGCTGTTTTCACCTAAGGGTAGAGTGGTTCTCGAGGAAGGTTTTAGTGTATAATTTACAAATTTACGCGGGCGAAGTCGCGGGCAGCAGCTAGTAAAATATAATTGAAAAAAAAGAAAGAAGTGAAATAAATATATAAATGTCAGGGTAAATGGGTTCAGGTTGGAAGCTTCTGAATTACTATTTAATACTTATATGCTTAATCCTCAACCCTTTTTTCGACAAATCGATGAAAGATATCGTCAAAAATATAATGAGGAATAATTTTTAAAACACATTTAATTCCAGACTACATACCAAATGTTTAATTTAAGTGGATAAGGTTTTTAAGCCAATACAACTGGCACAATAGACCAATTAATAGGCACAAAAGCGCAAAAATTCCTTTCTTGCTTTAAAATGAGAACCGTTTAAAGATCAGTGAAATTTATTTCAACGAATTTCGGCGTTTCAACGTCTGTTATTATAAGATCTTATACTCGATATCTCGATTGTAGATTCGCAGCTGCGATCTGATTATTCGAATTCTCAATCGATCCTTTTGTAATTATAATACACGGTAAACCCTTTGCGTTTATGGTATTAATCAAAGGGGCCACTCTCAGGATATCAATTGCATTTCTGAATAGTTTTTTTATTATATGCAAATGAAGTATTGTAGGACGGGCGATTTTTACAACAAATAAAAAGAGAATGGAATTCTTGAATTTTGCATTAATTAAATAAGGTTTATTGTAGAGCTTACGGCACATAGCGTGATCGTGGTTATTGATTGACATACAAACGAATTATTAAAAGAAAAAGAATATATATTCAATAGGGCTTCCTATAGGTCAACATTCATCTACCTTATTATTTTGTTTTATAATTCACTCTGCAGGTATTAAAATGTCATAATTTTAACCGTAGGATGTTGACTCCTGGACATAGGCCTTTCTAAAATTTTCCAATAGGATCCGTTACCAAAGAATTGCTGGAAAAACTCAAATGGTACAATTATGATAATGAAAAATCAAATCAAAGTCACAAGTTGAAACAAAGTAGAATGAACAAGTAGTTGATTTCTTAATGAATCTATAACAGTAACAAAAGGTATATTAATAACAACCTGTGTACCTGTTAACTGGAGCAAGGTGAATTGTTAATTACACTGCCGTATTGATTTTTGTTCCACTAAATTACGCGTTCACCTCGTAAAACTCTTATTACAAAATGGTAAAGTTCATTTTTTATATAGCATACAGTTAACAACCGAGTTAACGAGCGTGGGACACCTTTGAGGTTACAATCGACTTGCAAACGTTTTATCGATTCTTATTAGTTTCACTTCTATTAACATTGGATCGTCTACGATTCGAAAAATACGAGTATTGGCTCTATTGAAGACTGAGTTTCATTTATTAGCAACTAACAATCAGCCCCGGAATTCACACGGATGCATTTATATTCTGCAAATTATACGTATACATACAAAACTCTCGTTTATAGCTCTTTACATTAGTGCAAACTGTATCAAAATCTGTTGGATGTTCTAGAAGATGTTAGCGGTAAAAAAGACAGAGGCTTACAGCGAAAGAAAACATGGCTCGCTCTTGAAAAAAATTGCGGAAGATATTTTACCAAAGCTCAAGGTATTTAATCGTGAAAAACGTAACAAACATTTACTTTTGAATTAATAGTATTAGTGTATACTGTTATTTATTAGTATTTGAATTATACATTATAATTATTTATTATTGGATTGGACCATTGATTAACCATAAAAAACTAAATGGGAGAGCAGCCCATATAATTATGAAGGTTTGCCATTTAGCTAAGTATTTTTAATAATAATAATTTCTGTTACCATTTGATGGTAGGTTGCCAATTTTAGTAAGATAAATGATTAGGGTTTAACACGGATAGGTATTATAGGGAAATGAGCCATGACATCCCTTACTTAACAGAATCGTGCTGTTATTTCACGATGGTCTTCTGTAAGGGGATGGTTTCTGCTGACACTTGGCCTGCCTAATTTGACAATTAGGACAAAATGCCTGTAACGTTTAGGTTTTTTTGCAATTCGTTTTTAGTAATACTTAACCAAACCTCCAATGGAAGTCAGATAATTAGATTTTATCTTATTTACCCTTTCCTGTACATTTAAACAGTTTTTTGTTTGAATTTGGAACGTTTCACACACCTTACCTTAACCGTGCCTAATACGATAATACTGTATAAGGTTAAAGGGGTCAACAAAATAAGGTTTTTTGTTGTAAGGGCCCCTAATTACGGTGCTAATAGTTGTATAGTTCGACTTCCAAATTGAGATGTTTGTAGGTGGTCGTAGGTGCAGTCACCATCTGTTACTAAACGGCTGTTAACCTATTTCCAAATGCTGTGTATTTCAAAGTAATCGATTACTGTAATTTTTGTTCTGAATCTTGACCGCCAATTAGAAATTTGTTAAATTCTAACAAATTAATTTTAAATTATCAAACTGATTATTTCTGGCTGCTGATAAAAGGTTTTGCTTAGTGTATACTGCCAGTGCTATCTCACCCTTAACGTATTATATTTAAATATGACCAGCGTACTGTGGCAATGACAACATTAGGTGGCAACATGATGAAAGATCATAGTGAGGCTGACTTCTAAGTTCTTTATCTCAAGCAAAACTAAACATAGTCTGTGATTTTTTTTCTGACATACATTAGGTACATTAAGAAGGATATAAGAACATACCAACTAAGAAAGAGACTCGCTTAATGTTCTAAACGACACTCAATATTATCTCAAAATAGTTCTATTCTATAATAAATGAAGAAATAAAATATATTATATATTATTATTAATTTATTTGTGCAAATTGCAAACTATACTTTCATCTGTTAAAGAGAAAATTCATAGAGGAAAGCCATTCCTTGGACAAATGCCTCCGTAAATCACTTTCTACATTTTACTCGCGCTTATGATCTGATGAAGTTATTATGATACAGCCAATAGAGAGTTGCAATAGGCATTTGTGTAATCGAGGTACTAAGGTGTTTTCGCACAGCCCCGGTGCCTTATCTCACTGAATAAAGCAATGTGTACTCAAAGTTAATATTTACAGCATTTGAATGGAGACGAAGTAGCTATTTGAACTATTTATTGTTGCAATAAAATTATCCAAAAAAATAAATGTAATAAGGAAGAAGCAAGAAACTGTAAGGAGGATTTGGGGTTTCTTACTCGGTAACAAAAGACGACGCCAAAAGCACAGATTTGGCTGTATAACGGGTTATTGTATTTGTTACTGATACCAGCAGTTATCCTGCTAATGATTACTACGCAATTAGAGTTTAAAAATTAATTCGGAATCTAATAAGGTCCGTGTCAGGTGAGATTAGGAGAATGATTTCGTCACATTAAACACTGCAGTTTACCAAAAACTCCGAAGTCATGTCCGATGTGCTTGTAAAATTAAGTTTGCGCGCACACACAGTCACATACGCACAGTATATACTATATACGTACTTCATGTGTTAGTGTGTGTATGTATGTGTCTCTCACTGTGTGTAAAAGTATATAGTTTGTGCATAGAAAGGCACACGGTGTAACGTGTAACGCTGTAAACTTAGTTTTTCCAGTTGTGTCAATGTTTCATCTGCATCAAGCTCTCCGCCACACTAATCTATCTCAGTTATATTCAAAATTAGTTCATACTAATTCTGTACAAATGAAAACCAGCCAAATGGAATAAGCTGCGGTTGAAACTGTTGAAGTATATAGGATGAAGTAAAGTGATGGTAATTATTTAACATGGGCCTTGTGCCTCCTTACTTAGCAGGGGCTAGGATTTAAGACGAAAATAAAATGTTAATTGCTCACTTGTATCAGTTACTCGCGCTCGCGTGCTACGGTCAAAGTAAAAAACCCGTAAAAGGCGAATTTAAATACATAAAAGCGGCCGCTGGAATTCATGAATAAAAATACCGAACCGAAAACAAGATGAGGACAATTAAAATGCGTTCTGAAACCTCTAAAGTCTAAACTTGCGGCGTCCGGTGCGTAGGCGCATGCCACTTGTTCCGAACCTATATTATGTTCTATGTGCGGTGATTAACGTGCTCGGTATGAATGAATGGGCTTATGTTAATGTTTTGAAGGTAGGTCAGGTTTCTAAAAGTACTTTAGTATTCAATTTAATTTAAATAAATAATTGAAAACGATAATAATCGTTATTATTATTATTAACCTGATCATTTAGACCTTAATGGTGTCATGTTTTCCAATTAAAAATTGTTTTTTAAAAAACTATCTGGTGGACCAGTTTCGAAATAACCAAATGTCTGATATTGACTTCACTGACTGTCTGAGACATTTGGACTTCAGATCAAATGATGACTCTGAAAAAGCCACAAACGCAATCAGTATTTCTAATAAATTTTGTAGAGGATAATCAATTTTTCAATAATAAATGAGAACGGTTTGTTGACGGTTACCGGTTACCGGTAGGCGTATACCGTTGCCTTTGAACAAAAGCAACATGTAATTGGGTTTCCTACTTCGCTAAGTAGTATAAAAAGTTATAAGGGATGAGATAAAACGATAGGGGAATGCGAACTGAGATGAAAAATGACGGATGAGAGACTTACTATAGACGGAGGCGTAAGCATGGCGTGACAACTGGTTTGAAACCACCATTTATACATATCAAAATTGAGGTGAAATATTTTTTAAAGAAAACTTTGAGGTAGCTATCTGTCTATTATTTTAAACATGAAGCTTTAACCAAATACAGTTTGTGTGGGTTCTGTAAATTTTAAAGTGAAAACAATAGCCGACGCCTTTCCATTTCACTAAATCAAATACTTAGTACCGAAACCGACCGCCAGTTATGAGCGGCGTTGTCGCCGCTCAGGCGCACTGTTGAGTTATTGGCTTGTAGACCGGCGGTGGAATCTCAAAAGACGCCTGCTTTCAACGGTTAACGGCATTTAGTGAAACTTTTTGTCACCGGGTCTTTTTAGACTAATTCGAGCTTGCTGATCACGATTCTGCCCGGTGTCAACCCCTCCCCCGCTCCCTTCCCCCCCTTTCCTCCCCCAACGTGTCCCGATCTGCGGTTTTTTCAATTTATTTCGGAATCTATTAGAGATAAAAGAAAATTGTCAATGACAAAAACAATCTGCACAAAATTCTCTACAAAATGTGTATATAAATAATTTGATAGACATAATAACTTAAGAAGTAATGTGTGTCGAAACTATGTAAATTTTTATTTTTTTCAACATTTTTGTATTTGCTGTTAATTTATCCAAAAACAAACGAAGATGTGATAAAGTAGTTAAGGAGTGAATTATTCTTGATACTTTTAGCTAAAAAACAAGACCTTACTTACCCTCGTACGAGTATTCGTTCACGATTTATAGGTCGTAGCGCAGACGCAGCCATTAGACTTTCGGAAAAATCTCAAAAAGCGCCTGCTTTCAACAGTTAACGGAATTCAGTGAAACTATCTGTCACCGGGACTTTTTAAACTAATTTGACCCTGCTGAACACGATTCTGCCCGGTGTCATCCCCTCCCCCGCTCCCTTCCCCCCCTTTCCTCCCCAAACGTGTCCCGATCTGCGGTTTTTTCAATTTATTTCGGAATTATTAGAGATATAAGAAAACTGACCATTACAAAAATAATGTGCATTAAATTCTCTACAATATTCGTATATAAATCATCTGACAGGCGTAATAACTTAAGAAATAATGTCTGACCAACCTATACAAATATATATATTTTTTAACATTTTTGTATTTGCAGTTAATTTATCGAAAAACTATCGACGCTGTGATAAAATAGCTAAGAAGTGAATTATTCTTCATACATTTACCTACGAAACAAGACCTAATTTACACTCATACGAGTATTCGTTCACGATTTATAGGTTGTAGCGCAGACGCTGCCATGCCGCGCACGATACTCAAGTACCTACACTATGCTCGATACATCACGTACCTACTTAAAATAACTATTTTTATAAACATTTCGTCATCGTCATCATCTCAGTCAAATGACTTTCACTGTTGGACTTTAATTTTTACTAAAGAAAATCGGAAACCACGAAGAAACAGACACAAGGCTGATAGTATACGCTTTGAACAGTCCGTTTGAGGGCGTTATTGTATTAGTGAGGGGTTCTGATAACTTTTTCTTACTTCTACATCATTGGGGGATGATTGCCTCCAAACATCTGTGGATGATGGCACAAGGCTGTACTACCTACCAGCCTTGTGTCTGGTTCTTCGTGGTCTCCCGTTTTCTTCAGTAAAACTTTAAGTACAGCAGTGGAAGTCATTTGACTGAGATGATGATGACGAAATGTTTATAAAAAGTAGTTATTTTAAGTATATACGTGTCTATGTGATGTATCGAGCATAGTGTAAGTACTTGAGATTCATGGGCGGCATGGCGGCGTCTGCGCTACGACCTATAAATCGTGAACGAATACTCGTACGAGGGTAAGTAAGGTCTTGTTTTGTAGCTAAAAGTATCAAGAATAATTCACTGCTTAACTACTTTATCACATCTTCGTTTGTTTTTGGATAAATTAACAGCAAATACAAAAATGTTGAAAAAAATAAAAATTTACATAGTTTCGACACACATTATTTCTTAAGTTATTATGTCTATCAAATTATTTATATACACATTTTGTAGAGAATTTAGTGCAGATTGTTTTTGTCATTGACAGTTTTTTTTTATCTCTAATAGATTCCGAAATAAATTGAAAAAAACCGCAGATCGGGACACGTTTGGGGAGGAAAGGGGGGGAAGGGAGCGGGGGAGGGGATGACACCGGGCAGAATCGTGTTCAGCAGGGTCAAATTAGTCTAAAAAGACCCGGTGGCAAAAAGTTTCACAAAATGCCGTTAACAGTAGTTTTTTAAAAAAAAACCACTGATCTATTGCGCGTGCGCAGGTTAGCGATTTATTGCGATTAGAACTATCGCCGGTTGTGCGACACGATTTCCTGCGTTTCTACTTTGTGAATATGCCTTTATTAAAATATAATATATAAAAATGTTTTCTTAATAATACCTTAAATATTAAGTAAAAGTTTATTTATATTTTATTTACAGTTAATAAAAATCAAGATTGATAGGTAGTTATATTAATGTCAGATTATTAAGTTAACAAATCTTACAGATAATAAAAATACGATGTGCTATTTTGATTCGTTTAATGCTTAATGTGCCATTTAATGTTTTGTATTATCTATTATACAAAAATAAAATAGATTCATTTCGATAAATGTGTGTGTGGGCCTTCAAGCGATGGTTGGTATGTTTAACGCACTACGTTAAACATACCAACATCCAAATTTCAGGCAGGGCACAGTGTCTTTTATATATCTAGGTAGTAGTAGTGATTGTTAATGACGGAATAGTACTTGTTGTATTAGTCGTAGCTTAAACAGACAAGTTAAAAATCAGCATTAGTAAATTGTCATCAAAAAGGTGCACACGCGTGTGTTAATATAAAAAGAAATGTTGCATTAAATTTGTTAACTCTGTTCCCTGACCTAGTGTTGTGATAGCGATCTGCGCGCGCGCAACAATACGAACAGCAATTCCTATCAATTACCGGAGCATGCGCAGTAGGCGCGCCCGCACCAAATCAATTATATACCGCGCCGCTGTTATCAGCAGTTTGTAATGGCGGCAGTTGTGACCAACGAACTGTATCAGCTATGATCATGCACAATTGTGCAACAACAAGCACTGAAAGAAATGCTGTAGACTTAGGAATATGGACCACCCCTTATAGATGTGAGAGTTGCTTCCTGGAAAGTGATAGCAGTGTTATGACTCCACTAGAAAGGACGCAAGCAACACCAGGGGACTGCTAAACCTGAAACAAAAACACTCCCTTTAAAGCCGTACGTTATAGCGATAAGAAAACAGTTCCATGGACTTATCATCTAATGTCTAATATAGTTTATAATTAACTATAGTCTCATCATCTAATGATTACCTTCGAATGTACTTTCTGAAAAAGGAGCCAGAGCAGGTCGCTAGTTATTAATATAAGTCAATTCTTACAAAAGTACAAAATTACGAAAGTAAAAAAGTAAATATTAATTATTAGCTTAATATTAAGCTTAACATAAATTACTTAAATATTGCTTTAGTTGCCCGACTTATTTTATAATGTTTAGGTAACTTTTAGGTAAGTATAAATATTATAATTATATTGATCACAGTAGATATAGATGTTACAGGAACACTATCATCATTTTTAATTATATCTATATTACATACATGTGAATCCCGCGATATTGACAACGTCGCGGACATAACTAACCTTGTTTAACACAATTGAAAGGTCACCAAATTATAAGTTTGAACAAAGGTATATTAAACAACGCCACCGACCTGTAATTACCTGCTAGAGATAAGCGTGAAACGAATCATAAGATTTTATCCCATTCTCGAGGTTACGAGACTGACCCTTAAATTTACGTCCGGTGCAATTCATGAAATACAGCGAAAACATTATTTCCCACCAGCCGGTGCCCGTGACTTCGTCCGCGTTGAATCAATACTTCATCAATCAATACTAATAATAAATGTAAGTGTAGGTATTGCATGTATGTATGTTCCTCCATAACTCTTAAACGAATTAACTGATTTTTATGAAACTTGGTAGATAAAGATTTAGACGTACAGGACGCAGGATAGGCTACTTTTTTCTTTTTCAACGCGGACGAACTCGCGGGCGCCAGCTAGTTAAAAATATAAAAGCAGTATAACGTTTGACCTCTTGTTGCTATGACACTTTGGTCAGGCATTAGTTTTTTATTTTATTTTAGATGATCCCTTGGGAACAGTACTTTTTTTTGGATGAAAGGTACCCTAGGCCCTTTCTTGTGTCCCTGACATTCCTGGTGATTAGTTGAGTAGTTAAGACGTGAAAGGGTAACAGAAAGACATAATTACTTTCACATTTGTATATTAGTATGGATTTATGCATTAATAATAAATAATAATAAAAATATGCTCTAATTCCCTGTTAAAATATTCTTGTTTCTTTAAATTTAAAATAATAAATTAAATTTACAAATGAAACTGAAATGTAGCTAATGCCTTTATAATTTTAATTCATTTATATCAAAAGTACGTTCGGATAAAAATTTGTATTAGGAAATGCAAGAATTTATTTATTGAACTATTCTTAGTTAAAATAATTTCCATGGGCATGGTAGTGGTATTAATGAACATGCAACAGAGCAATTTTAGGTACAAGTACTATTGGAGGTCATAAAAATGTTGGTCTTTTCGACATACATTTACACGCTTTCGCTTATCCCATTAACACCACTGCACTCGAATGAAGGTCAAAATCACATTACGAAAACAAGTAGGAGGTCAATTACCAATAAAATGCTTGAATTACCCGGCACCGTGTTTGTGTGCCAGCATTCTTAATTAAAGCTTAATTTAAGTACAACATCTTTAACTCTGACTGGTTTCGTTATTTACGTACCCTCAATACTATTTAGTTTCTTTTAATTCCACACTTAAAACTCACAAAATTACCCAAATATGGTTAATTAATTTTATTGTACGGTTTAAAGGCACATTTCTTTAGGCCTATAGATATAATTATATATTATTGTAAGCCTATGGACATAGTTATACATTTTTATAATATATCGAGTATGTGTAGCGCCTGACTAAATGTTTAAAGCAATATAACGCCTTACATCTTTGCTGTTATTTATTTTTCAGGGGTTGTATCTTTATTCGCCCGCGTTAAAATTATATACTAAAAACCTTCCTCTTGAATCACTCTATCTATTAAAAAAACCACATCAAAATCCGTTGCGTAGTTTTAAAGATCTAAGCATACATAGGGACAGACAGATGGGAAGCGACTTTGTTTTATACTATGTTAGTGATTATGATTATATCCTGAATTTTTACAATAGCAGGAATTTTCTTTTGAAACGTCACATACAGGTGACACAGGATAAATTTACATTAGTTTTATTCTTACGCACACATACACTTACCTACACACACGAGCGCACTGTGATCTTCTACAAGGCGGTGTGTACTGTAGCCAGAAAGACTGCCCCAATTTATGAATGCAAACCACAGTATATCCTGACTTAATTAATTTTTCTCTCTACTCTATTCTGTCCGAACCGTTCAACCGCTAAATTCTTCGGCATCTACATCGTTAGTTGTAACGTGCACGCCTAAAGTCTCTATATCTTTATTGCTTATCACACAAGCTATTTACTACCTGATGCCCGACGACTAACCTCGCATCGCTATGCGGCCTTGGCCCCCCGTTTCCGTGCCCTCAAGCTAGACTTTCACTCGAGTCCCCGCCCTCTAAGATGAAAGCTATTTCTAGGTACTCTTAAAACATCGCACATCTTAGCTTTGTTCCAATCAATTGAGGTCAAATATTTACTTAATATCAAGAGATGCGTAATGTTCTAAACATATCTAAATGGTAACCACGAGCGTTAAGTATTGCTTACTATGTGGCCTTAACATTCATACTTGGGCAGCTTCTCTGGCGACGAGCAAAGCCGTGCAGGTTCAGCAGGCTATGGCAGTCACTTACCCTGAAGTAGACTAATCTGTCATTGAACACTAAGCCCACGTTCGCACGAGAGCTTTTTCGACGCTTTTAACGCGTGTTAAAAGCGTTGACGTCTGACGTTTCGAATAGACCATAATTATGACTTCTAGGCTGTGTGTTCAAACGCGGGCGCTTTTTTACGTCGGATCCGTCTATGCTCCATTTTAAACTTCGAGCTCCGAACGCTTTATAAAGCTCACTCCAATTTACGTAAAAAACAGCAAAGTAATATATTATAAGTGCATAAGGAAACCTTCTGGATAGAAATACATAACAGTGGTAATAACAGACGCAGTTTGCTCTGCTAATACTAAATTAACACTAATAACACTAATAACACTAAATACTTTATCTTTGGATATTGGTTACATGCACTTCCTCTGCACGTGTTTTCATTTGCAATAATATTTTAGACGCATAAATTCCGAAATGACCTCTTTGAAATAAATTAGAGGAGATGTGTGGACATTAATTGCGTATAATGTGAGCAGTGTGCGGGTTATTTCAGAATATCATTTCTCCACGTACTAGCACTGGTACCACAATAATTAAAATATCGTAAACGTGTTGCGTGCGCTCGCGCATACGATCGGCGTTTGTAATTAAACCGCCATTAAACCTCTCGCGCTTAACTCCACTCGTGTTGTGCTTATAAGTGTTAACATAACTATCTATATTAAGTATTTATAATATTTAAATAACGATTTTATGTGGATATCTGTAAAATAAATTATATTTAAAATAACTTTTATGAAGACTCAGTTGCAAATTTTTAGTCTCGGATTACCTGATAACAAAACGCTTCGTACATATATTAAACCTAAATGAAAATCAGTTGGGTGACGATGGAGGTGAAGTCGTAGTAGCTCAAGCCATTTTTCGTGGTGTGAATGTAAAACAAATCGGTTTGTTATAATAATCTTGGCTCTAAGACTTGTTTCTCTCTGGCTGCAGCATTTGAAACACACAATACATTAAAACAGATTTCTCTTGGAATAATTTCTTTACATCGATCGGCATGAACGATTGCTCTGCTCAGTCGATTATCAGAAAGTAAATACGAGTAACTACAAGAGATTAATTTGGCAAATAATTCCTTATACGGACCTTGAATAGGGAGTGCCATAGCGAATCTGCTTCATGCTGCCATTTCGAGGCAATTTAAACCTTCAAGTGTGCGAGTGTGGCCCGTTGATGCACAAGCGCAGTCACATCCTAGGAAGCCACACAATGGCTTGTGAATATGTGAAGAATGCCTCTATCAAAAAAATACTACAGTTTCTCAACGTGGTAGGTATAGGTAGAGAGCTTTAGTTTACGTGGCGATCACAATATTTCAGCAATGGACGAAGTGATACTGGTTCTCTAGCAGACAGAAATAGCCACTAGCCTATAATAATAATAATAATAATAATAATAATAATAAGTGAGCTGTAACTAGAACTATTTTTAAGTTGCCTTTAAAATAATAAATGTCTCATTATAACACCTTTTATACAATTATCACAGTTGCATAGACTACAAAAAATATGTATGGTATTATACTCGTATAATGCTCTCCCGTAATCGTCTGTAATCGCCGATGGTGTAGAGAAGCCATTACAGAAGTACATTACGTCACTCTGCCAGAGCTAAGTATTATATTATAACATGTGATTAATAATAATATAATCAGCAATTTTTAATGTATTGTTAACACTTCTTTTTAGTGATTCAGTTACATACAAAATCCACAGAATTATAAAACTTAAAAGGGTGACCTTTTTCATTTTACATATAGGGCCTTTTTACAAGATGTCATTGTCTTACTTTAATTCACTCTCATTCTTTCTGACATCTGACAGTTGTCTGACAGTATATTGTGTTGGCAAACGATTTGGTTGAAAAAATATTTAAATTATTTATTAGTATGTTACGCATAAAACCATTGAATTGATAATATCTACTTCAATATACGACTGACTAAATCGTGATCTATTTCAGTTTTTAAATTGTACATTTTTCATTTCAAATACCAAACACCTAGTGGTAAACATGTCGTCGGAAAGAGTTTCAATAGTTCAAGAAGAAAAAGAAATTCAAGAAGTCTTCAAACATGAAGTTGACGATTCTTCGGAAGAGTGTCCAATGGAAGAATGGTCATCACTTATTTTTGAAATACCCGAGGAAAATCCGAAACGTATTCTTTATGCAGAAGGATTATATAGTCCCGGAAGTGGCGAGTTATGCACCAAGTACATTCCTCTATCGTCAAGTTCGGTATATCGTCACCCATATTATAACTATCCAAGCATTAAGGATCCTGGTATACAGGAGGCTCTACTAGGCCCCATACCGCCAATAATATATAGCGATGATGGACAGGACTTGTTCATAGATTTATGCAAAGAAATGCGTTTATGTCCAATTAGAAGTTTTCATCGTCAACTTTTAGAAGACAAAGTGGACTTGCAGTATTACGGCATTAATCCAGCAGCTTTTCGTGCAATCGCTATGTCCTTAAGGCTGAATAAATATGTAAAAGTTTTAAACTTGACTGATAACTTTATTGAGAATGATGGATGTTACCACTTAGGAGAAATGTTTACAATCAATTTTACAATACAAGAATTGATACTAAGTGGTTGCAGAATAGGGCCGAGTGGTATACAGCGCTTGTGTTACAGTATCCAACTCAATAAAACACTTCGTAAGTTAGATCTCTCTAAAAATCAACTGGGTGATGAAGGCGTGGAGTTTTTAGCAATGGCTATTTTTCGTGGTTTAGAACTTACCGACTTAAATTTAAGCTATAACAACTTGACTGGAGCATCTACAGGCATATTGGCCGAGGTTCTTGAAACTACCAACACGTTTAAAAAACTAAATATGTCTTGGAATAAATTTTTGAATGCAGAAACTGTTGTTACTTTGTGCAAACGTTTAAATGAGAATCCCACCTTTGAAGAGCTTGATTTATCATGGAATTCCTTGACGGGTCCTCGTATAGGAGTCGCTATAAAAATTTTACTTAAAAACGCAAATGTGCGCAAGATAATTTTAAACAATAATAAATTAAGCGACAGAGCGATTAAATTTCTAAGTCAAAATTTACCTCAAGCTAAAAGACTAATGTTATTAGATCTTTCTTTTAACCCAATGAGCCCTAATGATGCATTAGAATTATTACAGTGGTTAACGAACCCTGAAGTGAAAATGCAACAACTACGATTAGACAACGTGATTGTAACACAGGAGTTTATGAATTTACGCCAAGAGATTCTTTCGATGAAGAATCGTAAAAATACAGTAATTACATATGGATATGTCAAAGTTCCAATAGTGCCTAAAGGTGCAGATATGAGGGATTTAGTTTTAAGTCGAGCCGATGCAATTTGTAGAAAAGTAAAGAAAAAGGAAATTGATTTTGCTTTGGTTGTTCTGCAGATGTATAAGAAAAATAGTGACCCAATAGATTTTAGGTATTTTCAGCGCAATTTCAAATATGAAGGTGTGATTTTGGATGAAGACTTAGTTGATATGATCGCGAATCTTTTTCTGGGCCCTAAGTTAGGGAAGAATAAAACCATAAATTTGGCTGGTCTAGTTGACTTCTTGAAACGCAAATGGCCGGAGCGGCAGCTTCCGCCCACCCCTCCTGAACCGGAACCTGAACCTAAGAAAAAAGGTAAAAAGAAGAAAGGTCAAAAGAAGAAGTAATTGTTCTTTTAGATTTAATTTATGTTAAGCTTTTCTAGAATCGTTTACTCTATTTAGGAAGAATATTATTAAACTCTGAGATAGTGAAAGGTTCACTATTGAGTGAACGGTATTATTGTTTACTAAAATGAAGGTAAAAAGTTGTCGCTTTTAACTATCAAAGCAAGAGGCAAGGGGAACAAAAAGTATCCTCAGAATTATCACATATGTATTTTATTTTGTTTTTATTTTAACATCTGTTTCAAATTGAAAAATTTTAAATAGTTCTTTTGTCCTATATTCATTCAATTCTAAAAAAATGCCAATATTTTTTTATTTTAGAACCACTTAGGTAATATTTCACTGTTTCTGTCAGTCTTTTTACAGCCTTTGGAATTTGAACGGTAATCTTCACTATCTCTTAGGTTTAAATGTTATAAGGTTATTTGTATAATTAGTTAATCTTTGTCGTTATAGTCTTAAAATATAAATATTATTCAAAATATTCGTTTCATTTTTATATGTTAAAGTTGGATAAAAATGAATAAAAGTAAATTTTAAACATACCTAAAGAGTTATATAAGTAGCAGCTCCACTGCTATTTTCAAAACTTAGAAATACAATTAAAGTGTTATTAATTTATTGTTCATTCATATAATTAAAGTAACAAATCTAAAATAAGGATGCTGTTGGTGTTGCTGTCGTGGGCAGATCGTAAAGTATGAAAACAAAAATCTTTCACCAAAAGTCAAAAATAGGTGCAACGAGGAGCGGAGCGAAGCAAAGCGAGGAGAAGCGTGTTAGGTTTACATGGAAATAAATTTGGGGAGCCGAGCGAAGCGGAGCGGAGTGAGGCGACCCTCTCAGTTTTAACAGAAATATGATCTGCCCAGGAATATCATGATATGCCCAATTCTACGATGTGCCAACGACATTGCTACGCTGTAGTCAGTGCTGCCTCAGGGATGTTTGCCCGAAATCAAGCGACACCCTGATAACAATTTTGAATAAGGCCAGACCAAATTAAATTATTTTTAGTTAGAGTAGGCATTATTTATTTTCTTGAAATGTATGTGAACAAAGATGATCTGCGTCTGAAATAATAATGAATTTTTAATATTCATAAATTTGCATGCTTGTGGAAATGATTTTTTTCAATAAGTTCGCTTGAAAATCTATATTCTTCATGAGTGTAATGATATATGTTATTGTTTTAGACTCTTCCCATGGCTTTATATCTTGCATCGTGAGGTCTGGTTGTTCTTCAGTGGTTTAAACGAGTGATTTACATCGCCGACACAAAGCGGGTCTCACGTCATGTGTCCATTGTGGTGCGATACGATTTGAATAAAATAAAAGTAATATTTGACCACATAAATGTAACATAAAATATTTTCCCTTTCAGTAAAAACCACTTGTACTTAAATAAAGTCGTCTGTCGCCTTGTCACTTATAACATAATAGAACGATGCGCCCTGGCTTCGTTCACGTTAGCCCATATTCATCTGAAATTATAAATACTATAAAAATTATAATAAAGATTTTTTTTAAATAAATGCAAGGTGTCTCCTGAGATTAACTTCCAAATATAAACAAACTTAAAAAAGCCACTCTATCTGTCTGTAATACCTAACTCTCTCATAGTTTGGTTCTATGAATGAAAAGTAACAATCATAGTTTTGTATGTGTTATGGCACTCGCGGAAGTAATTTTTCTTTTCAAAGAAAATCAGTTGCAGGCAGGCTAATTGCTAATGGTCTATATACTTTCGTGTACTTATTTCTGGCTTGGTAACAAAGCAGGATTATGGGGGTTGCATATGCACTATCGAATTAGGAAAACTGTTCAAGTGAGAAAATTTAGATACGGGAAAAAATATTTCGCATTTTCTAATCAGTGGTTTCCTTTGTGCCAGGACCGTTACGCCATGTTAAATATTTGAACATTGTAGTTTCCAATGTTTCAAAATTTGACTAGTTTAAAGGCGATGTGTATATCATGGAGCTGCGCGCGCGCAGACCGCCGTCTTTCGAACGGTAGCGTGCGTCACGCAACCACCGACCGTCCTCTTTATTATTATTTATTGCTTTCCAATAATCTCGGACTAGATAATGTGTTTAACAAAATAAAATGCGTTCGGACAACATTCTTCTATTGTCGATTTGGTATTACGTCTTGTCCTTTGAATACATTTCGGGGAAATTGAGGACTTCAGAATTTAAGTTGTAGTTTCATTTCCTTTTAGTCAACCGGGGAGTATCTGTACTTATGTACTAAACTATATAATGCGTTCCCCAATCGTAAATCGGACTGTTCATAAAGATTTAGTGACCAACCTCTTAGAGAAAACACAACTAAACCACCACAGCACACAACTGCAATTTGTTTAATTGTAATTTTTTTATTAATTTACACATTTACTCAAAATTTATTCGTATGTGTGATAAGTATTTTGGTGCTTGAGTAAGATGTGCTACTTTTTATCTTACGAGTAATCTTATCCCTTGCTATTATATCCTATCAGGTTGACTGTACGAGCAAGATAGATATAAATTAAAAGATAACACAGCAAACACATACATTTAAACAATAATTATGTCGAATAAGTCACTTTGATTTTAACAAAACGGTAAGATCGAGAAATTACACGCTCTAATGGACTTTACATTAACGGTGGCCATTTCTGTTTCAGGTAAACTTTCACATAAATAACGCCATAAAAGTACGTAGAAAGTCGCACTTCAAATCGCCACGGATCATAAAACATAGGTGCGTCCAGCGACCAAAGCCAACTTGGGTAAGCGATAGAACAGTAATGGAACTCGCTTTATTGGACACTACTTTGTAGCTTGAAATTTTGAAGTTGGTTTGTATTCTACTAAACTTAAGAAAAAGTGTCCTGCCCCTAGTTTCGCATGGATGCCAGTTTTTCTGCAAATTATAACACAAAAATCTTCCTCGCTTATTGCTCTTTGCATTAGTGAAAACTGTATTAAAATCCATTGGGTGGTTTAGAAGTAAGCGGAGAAACAGACAGAAGCCGGCTGCGCCTTTATTTACACTAGGAAGTCTAACTAGCCTAATACAGAGAATACACAATACATCTATGTATATTTCTCTGCTAACTTCTTCTAAACCACCCAACAGATTTCGATATAGTTTTAACTTAAAGAGAGCGCTATAAACGAAGAAGATTTGTGTAAACAATTTGTAGAAAAAAATTGGGGGCGGTTCGCTAGTAATTATAAATATAATGTAGGCTTATAAAACATTAGAATATGAAATTTTCTATAACAAAAATTAACTGACGCATACCTACGTTAGTATGTCCCGACAACATTCACAAGGGTTTTATCCTACTGTTTCCTTTTCCACTCTGTGTCGAATCGTTCGCTTTTATCAATGCATCTTTAGTGCTTCCAATTCACCTCGGGGCTAAGTCTAGCTTTTCTTTATTGGTCTGCTCTTTGATGGGCTCGCTTGATGGCTACATGTTGTTTGTTATCTGTTAAAGTACACGTACATCGATAACGATATTGCCTCTTGGACCACTGCCCTCCTCCCTCTTGCCAAAGTGGCTTTCTTAACAGTGATATAAAAAATGTAGTTAGATGAAATTATTATGATACATAAAACGATCTATAAGTCAGTGTTTAATTAATTTGTGGTACATCTTTGACATGTACTAGGTTGAGTATCTAATTACCCCGAAATTACCTAACCATTTGCAAGAGAAGAATTTTTTTTTTCACTGTTTGGGTCTCAGATGGGTTTTAAACAATCTAGTATATGTTGAGGGACCATAGGTTCTCACCTCCAAGCTTCCTCCAAACCATAATAATTGTAATTGAAACTCTCTAGTCTAGAGCAACCAAGAACATTCTATTTTGTTATGTCTATATTTGATGATAGTTTACATTAAAATAGTAGCATATGACATATGGTTCAATGATTGCTACCGTCGTCTATTTACTAGAATTTACACTACCGATATAAAATGTGATAATAAACTTTGATTGTCTTTTTTTTTTAATAGTAATATCCAATTAATAGCGCATAAGTGTTTCAGCATTTTTAACCAAGACATTAAATCATATTATATAACGATAAGAGTCTAGTATCTACAAATCTTTCCTAAATGTTAATAACAATAAAAACATTAATGGTTTTTTGAGCTATAGTTAAACGCCCAAGCGTCGACATAAAAATTTCGTCAGCAGAAAGTGTCGAGTGGCGCCAATGTTGCGTGGGCGCATTCTGATTAGGAATTCGTGATTCGTACCTTTTCCACACACAGGCGGACGTGTTAACACTTTTACTTTTTGTGTTTGTATATAAAATGTCTTTCACTTGCAATTAACTTTGTTGTTTCAAGTAATTTCTTTTGCTTATTCACTACTCTATCTAATACTCAAAGCACTTAGAAATTAGTGAACAGTATTGTGAACATGTATCCTTTTAATTAATGTTTCAAAAAAATGTGTCCGACTTTGCACAAATTCATTTTTTTTTTCTTCAAGTTATATACAAAAACCTTCCACGTCTCTGTTTCGAACAATGTGGGTCTCATATTAATAAAAAACAAAAAAACATTTTATTATAAGTTTTAACGCCTTTTAATTCTGATTCCTTCCTGCTTGGGTGTTCAATAAATAGCAATAGGCTCTTAACGTAAAATATGATGTGATGACCTTTAAAAGAGATGATTATTTTATATAAGCTCTCATAAAACACTTCTCTCAAAACCGAGAGTACATCCGCCCTTTAAACTCTGCTTGCTTTTCATTTTTTTCATAATAATAAATCAACAAAAAATAATGGTGCCATTAAATAAAACGGTTTAAAATTTAACGATGTACAAGAGGTAAATTCGTTTTTCTTATCAGATATGATTTTTATGGCGACCCAATGAGGGTTGTATAGGGTAATTTGGATACCGCCACAGGCCATTGAATCTTGCCTCGGTCCTTTCAATTTGTAATTGGAATCCTAAATCACAATTTCAAAGTGTCCTGTGGCGATTTTAGAAGGAAAAAGTTTAATTATTAAACTTTTAAAAAATTTCTTCTCAGTAACTTATGTTTAAAACAAAAAGTGTGAATTCTTAACTTTTAAAAGGTCACATTATTTCAGTCGGACATTATATTGACAGATGGACATTATCATAATAAATAGAACAATCTAACTACGTTTATGTTAGGCTAATCATCGAAACCGCCCAATAGATTTCAATAAAAAAATTTGAATATTGAATACGGCTTGCAGATTTAATATAATTTATGAAAATAAGCGGACGAAGTCCACAGCAAAAGCTTGTATATAACAAATTACCCAATTGCACCTGAACAAATCTTACTTATGTATAAAATCGTTTGTCCTGACTGAATAACAACGTACAGCAAAAACTACTCTGACTAGAATGGTGAAATTTGGAACATAGTATAACCCAAACATCGGCTAAGAAAGGGTTTTTTAAAAATTTGAACTCCTTGTGAAGCCAAGGGCCAGTCGCTTGTCTGTCTATAAAATTCGTCATTTAAATGTATTAATATAACTGCAAATAAGGACACCAATTAAAAAATTCTTCAATTTATAACAAAAGCTTTTAACCCATTCAAATTTGTTACTCTGTATGTATAAAAAAAACGTAGGTACAGCAAAACAGTGACAAAATATCTTTCATTCTCATTTTTCTTCACCGCATTACAATGCTGGGGTAATTTAGTCAACCATCGTAAATAATGAATTGAGATA
The DNA here is from genome assembly GCA_945859745.1 of Synanthedon formicaeformis. NCBI lineage: Eukaryota > Metazoa > Arthropoda > Insecta > Lepidoptera > Sesiidae > Synanthedon > Synanthedon formicaeformis. Next base: position 1,364,262 of record OX243956.1, on the reverse strand, counting down.
TTTTTCCTCGCACATGATCGATCACTTAGCCAATTTGCAATTATCGAACGCTGTGGGGGCCACAGACGGGGCACCGAATGATACTATATACTGCCACGCGGCGTCATGGCTCGCTTGAACATTGGAATTTTTCGACCTGCCATAAAAATCTGTTATGGTACCTTAGTGGCAAGGCACACTGCGTTTTACATAAACTTTTCTGTTAGCCCCCCTCACAGAAGAATAAACGTGGGTGTTTTTTGATAAGAAATGTCAGAACGACCACCCTATTCTGGTCTGGTACCTTATCCTAAATCCTTTTCCCCCTACATTTATTATTTATGGAAGGTTTTCCAGTGGAGGCCACGGACCGACAAGCACGGCGTGAGACATTCACCCACAAGATGAACTGATGACTTAACTGGGCCAAAGGTTGATGCTTGATCTAGGCTGCTTCTGACAGCTCCTATTGAAAAGTTAAATTGAAAAGTCCTATTGAAAATGTGGTAGCCTATGTTCAGCAATGGACTTCCAACAGCTAATGATGATGATGTTCCGAAAATTAGGGCACAATCTTATTTACCACATTGAAACCGATTTATAAATCAATCTTTGCAATGACAAGGCCTTGAATTGATTGAAAATATAAACAAACTCAATTTCTTATTCTATTCCTTGCGCACGTTTGTTTGCATATTATGTTGATCAGTGGTCAGCCAGCATAACAACACGCGGACGCTTCGCATTCAACTAAAATATATTGAACGACAAGTAAGAAATATGATTAGCGTATTGTTGGCCACACTGTTTATTTATTTACAGTGGGAAACGATCTGTGAAGGATCGAGGCGATATTGTAGTTCATTATCTTCGAATTGTACTGAAGCCCTCACAGGTTCAATCATATATCAAGTTTGTAATGAACGTAAATCGGTGCGAAACTATTTGCATGAAATAAATGGGTTCCTGACCTCTCTCTCCTAGTTCAAATATACGAGTATGACTGAAGACCGCTGTAAAATTGCAATAAGTCATGGATGCAATAATCCTAAGTATGCATATAAATTGTCTGTTGGAAAATGTATTACGAATTTTGTTATTTATCTCAAATGTTAATGAGATGACACCAGTTTTTTATATTAAGGTCGTCAGACAGGCTGAGGGTATATTTGGGAGAATTTAAAAAAATGTACATTTTTTAAATGTGATGATGATACATTTTTAAAAACGGCTGTATTGTTTTATGTGATAGTGCTTCGTTTCATATAATTATGTTAATGTGCATTCGTGTGTAAATCGATACACAATTCTGTTATTGCCCGAACAGATTGCGTATCGTGATGATTAGGATGAGCACGAACATCTCACAAAAGAGCCGCCGCTACATCTAATCCTGAAGTGGGATTAGATATCGTTCTCCTAGTAGACACGTCCTGTTTTGTCTAGTACATACTTACCTCTAGATAGGGCGAAATATCTTTGTGAAACAGTTTTGTGCTTTGTTCGAATGGCTCATCGTCGCAAAATTCCTTTGTACAATAAAGGATAAATTACAAAGATTAGGGCGTGACACGACTACAGCCTGTATAACGGCGCACGCGCATCTGACATTTGGCGAGCACCTGCGCGTTGCGCAACTCAACCGATGCACCCGCGCTCATCAGTTGATCACCGTAATTAGCTTTAAGAGCTCCCTTTCACAAACATACTTCTAGACATTGTTGTTATATTTCTCTAGTTAAAATTTTTGATCGATACTACGTACCATTTGCCATCGATAATAGGACAAAAACCAATAAACCGAGACCAAGGCCAAATTTGACGAGGTCATACTTATAATTGAACTTATTAGAAATTAAGGCCCTTTGCGTTACAGGCTCACTTTTTTATTTACTTATGGAAAAATCTTCCCTTTTTCCTAAGATAATCTAACACTAAGAATTCTTCCGCTGTATACATGGAATTAATTGAATGCATTCAATATATAAATAAAGTGATCTACCTGATTCTTCCGTAATGAGTTCTCTGGCATGTACTGCCTACATTTTAAGGATAATATTTGGTTATTACTATGGAATCGAGGAATTTTCTCGTCTTATCGAAGTAATTTTTCAATAGATACACATCTCTACTCACACCAAACACATAAGTTCACGCATAACATTGTTTTATATTCATCAAATTGTTCCCACGCGGTGCACCGTCGAAGGTCGATCACGACCTCACTTGTAAATCTATTACACTCATTACGAAACATCCCGATTTTATAATAACATGAATATTTACAACTTATAGTCGGTTATAATACTTCAGATAATGAACTTCGAATGAAACTAACATATCAAGAAACCAAAGGGGTTCGGAGGCATAAACCAGCCTTAAACTAAGGTATACCTTTATCAAAATGTTAATGCTTTTTAAACTATAGTTTAGTGTTTTTTGCAGAACAAACTGGGTTGTTTTTTTTTTTTTCTATAAAAATTATGTCTACATATTTGTACACCTGAGTTGAGCTTAACTCAGCCATATAATTTCAGACAATCTCATCAATCCTATGGGTCCATTAATGATAGCCTCATATCCCTAACCACAATATCATTGAATTGAATAAATCTCTACCAATAATTTATACCCAAATTCAGGGCACCTTTGACAGTTCATTTTCTTAGAGCAAGAATTATCTTTCTGAGTTTTAAAACTCTTTGTACCAATCATGTGAAGATTGATTGTGTTTGTAATAAGGTAAGGGAGGTAAGGGAAATGAACATGTACATCTTATTGTTAGTTATAGTAAGTAATACAGATACCTGGAAAGGTCTGGTTAGGGTTCTAGGTTTGTTATTGGTAAGAGACGAGTTCTTTATATGACGAGATACATTGTAAGAACAGATCTATGAAATGATCACACTAAATATAATCTTTAAATAAATTAATCTTTCAGTTAATTGTGTGTTAATTTTCAATACGACAATTAGTCTTTGTTTTTATTATTTGATATCTAAGCCGTTCTTAAACGCGAAATTTCTTTCTAATCCCGGAAACTCTCGAGATTATAGTCGAAGATCGCTCAAGATAAAATTTCAATCAAAGAGCGTGTAATTAATAGACAGACCGATCAAAACACCGATCAGGTTTATAACTAACAACATTCCAAAGCTAATTATCCGCTATCACCTCTATATAAGGACAAATGGCCAATCTATATAATTCTACGCCTCGAAAGGCTCGTATGAAATCAGCCGCGATTCGTCACGTCCACCTTTGTTAATGCAACAGCAGCAGCCCTTCCGCGTTCGAATTAGGAATCATAAAATGGACCATTGTTATTATATAACCATTGATTTAAATATTAGTTATGAGGTTTCATTTAAAGTTTCATAGCGACAGGCATGATTGGGAAGCTCACAAACGTCAAGTAGGCCAAACTGTCATTTAAAGTCACCGGTAACCGGGGATAATGGAGCTGATATACCTTTGTTTGTACGATAAACGTCCCAAACATTAAATAGAAAATAATAAAAAAAAACGGCTATCGAATGATGCAGTAAACCGAGTGCATAATTCAATATAACAGAAAATGATTTCTAAAAGTAACTAATCAACACTTTACATGTAGTTTGTGAAAATATATATATATATATATATATATATATATATATATATATATATATATATATATATATATATAACCAATATAACGCCTGACATCTGCATTGCTATTACACTTTTGCCATTTACTTTTATTATAGATTATTCCTCGGGAACAGTACCTTTTTTTCCGAATGAAAATTATCTTATGTCATATGTCCTTTCCTAAACTTATCCATGATTATAGTTTTTAATTTTTTTTTTAAAAGATAATCAATATTTTCTCGTAAAAAAGAAATTTATTTATATGTATAACTGCGAATTGAATATTGCATGCAAATACGAGTATGATGATCGAACTCATAAAAATTTATGTTCATTTTTTAAACTTTAAACAAATACAATTTACACATTTAAAAATACAAATAAATATTATATTTAAACCGTTTCGCCGTTACATTTTACAAAGATAATTCTACTAGATAACGAAATTTATATATTATTTCGAATCGTTACACAAGCGACATCACAGAGTTGTAAAACTCAAATGTATTTTCTGTTTGTATTTAAAATATTCTTGTTTGTAGAGTCGGCCAATAATAAAATATGTAGTAACCTCCATCAGACTAACTTATGTTAAGGTCGACAGACAGGCAGACAGGTCCATTTGATGGTAGCAACACCACAGGTGCTGCAGGTGCGCTGCCGACCATGGTAGGATAAAGGAATTGGGAAGTTATAGGGAAATGGCATGCCTTACCTACTCACTCACGAAAGACAACAGCACACATGCTGTTATTTCACTTCACGGTAGTCTTTTGTAAAGGGGTAGACACTGCTGCCCAAATAACTACGAAACGCTGTGTGCCCTGTACTACGAAATTTCATTAATTTGAAATATTTTGTTTAAAATATTATTTCTGTTTTAAAGCTATTAATATTTTAATTTAGGTATTTATTCTAATAATTACCTACTCTAATCAAAAAAGTGCGTTTGTACTTTAGGCAAATACAAAAACATTTTCCTTCATTCGCAGAAAACACTGACTGCTTAAAGTTTACTATCAAATAAAAAATAATAATAAAATAGTTGCGTGTATGTACGCGGTCGACTGTATTAAAAACAGGGTCTCAATATCGTACAATTAAGGTAGCACAACCATATTTAACAATTAACTCGGAGATAGAACTAGTTATCTTTACACAAACCGATATAAAATTTTATACCGCAGTAATTGTCTTAAATAATCCACTTAATGCTTTGTCCTGCGATGGTTATAAAGATTATGGGTACAGGCGTTACACTATTTTAATGTTGCATACTTTTTTATACAACTAAATTATTTCATCTTTTATCTGCGAATGACTATTTCTCCATTGGGCAAATAGTTTGGAGTTGCATCGAAAATGCTCTAAATTGTCGTTACAATTTATCAATTCGATAATCATTGTCCGCGACGTTACCATCTCGTTTGTCGTAATTACACTGAGCGTGTGATGAGGCAACAGATAATAAAACCAAAAAAGGAATGCGCGGGAGCTTCTAGAGTCGCGCGTATATGCGCCCGCGCCGCCCAAACCCTGTCCATTACTGAATTTGCATATAAGTTTTATGATCACGCGCACGTTTGAAAGGAAAAACGCTTATTTATCGATCCAGTTCGACTCGATTCACTTTCGTTTGACGGCATCTTGATATACCGTGTCGTTAATGAGTTTTTTAATTGCATTTTACATTTTAAAGGTATCGCGTGTCGATTTATCTATTTACTATTACTTGTACAAGTGCGGGAATACATTAAATTAAATTGTTTTTGATATGAAGTGAACAACCACACATCTATCTATATAAAACGTGCAGTTTTAAATGTCTACTTGGCCTAGTTACCTAGATATCTCTATTCTATTTTTAAAGAAACCTTTTGATTCGAAATAAAATTATCTGTATACGAAATTCATCTAAATGCTTGTCGTACATAATATCTGGTTATGAAAATCTCCAGAATGAACATGGACAATAAATTACACCATAGTAAACAAAAATACAATAAAAATAACCACGCCTAAAACATAACCTTTGCAGTACGTCGAAGGGTTTTCTTTTCCCCTTTGTAGAAAATGAAAACTAAACAGCTAGGTACTAAATTAAATTTCCTATGTATTATTAATTAATCTCCAGTTGAGTTCGGGCAGATTCTTGAAGAATATTCTCGTTTCTAACGTCTCCGCCATCTTTGTTTTGTATCCTTTTAAAAGGTTTTTTCACGTCACCACACCACGTATCGTGTGGTTAGATCGACTAGGCCTAAGGATCAGGTTCCTTGTCGAGGCGAGTTATCTTTTTTTTTTAATTTTGCACTCTTGCGGTCGGCAAAGGAAGTTTAGTGTTATGACGTGAACTCTTTTAACGTTTGCAAGGCGCTGCGGTTACTGATATGGATTACTGTTCCCATGTCGCTGTCGCTGGAAGGGCAGTTATTAGCACTTTTGTACTTTTTATTTTTATACTCTGTCACACCATCTTTCTTGTCATAATTGGTCCAATCCTGCTTCGACCTTCACGATGTTGTTTCGATTTTTAATTATCGCTTTTCCAAATCCATGTAAAGTTATTCTAAATATCCACTTTATCATAAATAACTTCTTAAGCATATCAGTTCTGATTTCTTGTGTTGCAGAATTGTTGTAATATATCCATATTTATCAAATATTTATTATGTCAATTTATTTATGTTCGAATTCAATTAATCATATCATACATCTTACCCGATTTCGCAAATTTATTAAAATACACTTTCTAAATAGATTCTTCTTCGTGATTATGATAATTATCATATTATGTGCTTATATATGTTTCGAAATTTAGCGATCAGGCAATTCGTCAGTGATAATTATCACTGTAGTTCATAGTGCAAGGGTTGCGTGCGGCGCGTGCGCAACCGTCACGCACCACACCCAATCAGATCTCGTTGTCATTGTAAATATTGTTTGCATATTATGTAACGCAATTTCAATGATCACGATGTGCTCAACGGCTCTAGTGAATGAGATGTCATATCACTATCACGCGTGCACACAATTTTTCTTAACAGCGGAGCTAACGCAGGCATTCGGTTGGTTTGGGTTTGCACTCTTGCAACAACAATTAACTGTTCGGAAAAAAAAAAAAACTATTTTCCAGATTTTACTGTACAAGCTCTATACATAAAATTCCTAGGTACGAAAGATACCTAGGCTTACTTCAGCTACTTCAGATGACTTTCGATAGATACTCGTAAAGGTATCCAACTTTATCTGCCTTTTTTGAATAATGAAACATTTTTGATAGTAGCTTAGTGTTTTTCTCTTCGTTTTGTCCGGATTCTTATTCCTCTCAGGGTTGTGAGCTTAATAGTTATGGTAGTCTTCTTCTATCTTATAAAATAGAACATTAAGTAGAGTAAATATACTGTTAAAAGTAGATATCTATACGAATTGAACAAATTGGTGGTTTTTTTTTGTTAGAACGCGCTAATCTTTGAAACTAGCAGTGGGATTTGAATTTTTTTATTTTTTTTATTTGATTACCCAATTCTTGGGGAAGGGTACGAGTATATAGTTATTTGACACCACGCCACGACCCCTGTGAGCGGAGAAAAAGAAAATAAGATCAGACAGAACCCCAAACAAAAAAAAATAGCACAGGCGGGCGATGCGATGCAGTGTTTCAATGAACAAGTGCGTGCGACCCCTGATAAACCGAGCATTACAAAGCATAGCTGAAATTTGCATGTCTATTTCTAATTATATTAAATGGCGGATGAAACTGTGGCGCATTGCTAGTTTTATATATTATCCAACTCGGATATTTAGCATCATTACAGGAACTGGCGTGTTTACCTTCTGATTTTGATAAATGAGATGTCAGAAAATGTCTAATGATACCACAGAGACAAGGAGTACGGGTGGTCCACTTACATCACAATTGTTTTAAACTTATTTATATAATACTAGCTGACGCCTGCAACTTCGTCCGCGTTGAAAAAGAAAAAAGTAGCCTATCCTGTGTCCTGTACGTCTAAATGTTTATCTACCAAGTTTCATGAAAATCAGTTAATTCGTTTAAGAGTTATGGAGGAATATACATACATACAATACATACACTTATTATTATTAATATTGATTATGTAGTTTCCGTTCAGGAACTGTTCGGTGCACCGGTAGTTTTTAATAACATACCATGTGTTATAATAAATATCTAAGGTAAAATGTTAATTATCTATACCTACTTGTAATGTGTCACGGACCTACGAAGCCTTGACTTGTGTAGTGTATATACCTACTTCACGCTCTAGTTTCGCGTATTTAACGCGTTATGAATATATAAAATGATTGTGTTTGATGTCGATGCGTTTAATAACCTACTCACGATCCATATAGTGCAGACCACTCGAGATAAAAAATATATGAAGCAAGAATATTAAGCAGATTCTTTTATGTGTCCATAACAATTGTGGACAGGTCGTCTATTGGCAGTAACCACATCTTTATAGAAGACCATAGCGAAATGCACGTATTGCAGAGTAGAGCTGACACAAGTCTCGTCTTACCCAGGGCGAGGAAAGAGTTCAAAGAAAACCTACTAGGACAATGTTTAGTTAGCTACGCTCGATATATTCCACGAAATCCTGGGGTTAGGAAAGAGTCTTTAGCATAGAGGTTGGTTAGCTGAATTTTTTTGAAATTGTTTGTCAGTTGGGAACTTTAGGTGGATAAAGGAAAAATGAGATGTTTAAGTTCGTTTTTTTAGGGCAATTTTTATATTCATATGAATACAAGGATTTTTTTTTAATTGCCAAATTTGTCCAGCTGTCGTCGTTTCAATGAGCTTAGCGACACATTTATTTTTATTAATATAGATCATTCAGTTTTATTATATAGATGATTATGTTGGATTTTAGAATAGTTATCAAAACACCATACATTCTAAAATATACGTAATCTTCGATAATATTCGATATTTCCTTTATATTTGGTTTAATATTGTTCTTATTTAGTAAAACGTAAGGGGGAAATCGAAATATTTATTTTCTTACTCTCCAGTTGAACGTATTAAATCTTTGTCGCAAGCAGTCTTTGTAGAAAGGCAATTTACGGAAGGCGTATCGTCCCAAAGGCACCATCACATTTTTTACCTTCGCTTCATTTGTTTTTGAGCCGACCACTACACACTTTTTCTTTTTTTAATTCCCCCACTAATGACACTCTCTGGTATGTAGATAGTAAGCTAAGGTACTGGTTCCACTGTCGAAGACGAGCTATGAGCCAATCGATCTCTCTACAAAACTAATTTGACAAAATTTATAGATTTCCAGATTTATAAATATTCATGAATCGAAAAAAAAAAATAATTAAAAGATTCAAAATAAAAAATAGAAAATGTACGCAAAGAAAGACTGAATCCTATTAAGAATTTAATAGGATTTTTTTTTATACTGGTTAGTCTTGTAATAGTTTCATATCCTAAAATAAGAATCCTTTATCGCTTATTATTTGAAGTGTAGATATTCTCAAAGTCACTGTGACAAAAATGTAATGTTATCAATAAAAAAAAATCTTTTTTTTGTATGTTATAAACAATAATAATTACGCCTATTTGTTTACAAAAAATAATTCTTACTAGCCCTGTCTCGATGCGTGAAGGATAATAACATGGTAATAATTATTTATACCTACGAGACACTGTTTGTTATTCCTTAAAAGTAATTACCATGGTTTCATGACAGGGAATTAATGTACTGCGTCAAAGGCAACCCCAAGCGTCCACTGATTCCATCGTACTTTTAAAATAACTCCTTTAGAAAACAAAGTGTTAATTTTGAACTCTGTTTCTGGCGTTTAAAGCTCAAATTTGTGACTTGCAGATGTGACACGTGCACCAATATTTAAATCTGTGACCAAAAAAAATAAACTTAAAGGATCGTCCAGAAATCAAACTGATTTCCCCTTTTTATTGTATCTCCCGTATGTCCCGTATCTTGGTTTGATTGATGGCCACGGCTCATACGGTCGGGGCTCATCTTTAATGGACTTTTGACGTTGATTTAATAAAAACCCTTCATTATACCATCAAATGCAGTCAGGGTGAAATGACTCCGATTTGATACTTCATACTTATGCAGACAAGTTATTATGAGCTCTAATGTAAGCAATTAACATAAAAACTAATTTAACATTTCAAGAGAACACATTCAAGTGTCTAAAAGGCGGACAGATTTTAATACTTAAGTCTCTACTTCGTTACTTCGCTGTCACTGAGAGGACGACACCGACTTGTTACACTTCTGCATACGAAACTTGGTAATACCTCTTCTTATACGCGTCTATATGCGCTTGCGCAGCAAAATTTTATAACATTTTTTTTTGTAATTTATGATTCTTTACAAAAATTCTTCATAATATTTGTATTTACAAATTAATCATTAATAAATGCCAAGTTTTGTTTCTAAAGTAAAGTACGTTTTACCAGTTAATAAATAAACTTTTATTAAACTATTGTTACTATCCATATTTAATAATATTTAGTTTTTTCGTTGTATGTTAATAAAAATATGTAATACGCTGCACGGTATTAATATATTTTGTTTAAATTAAAAAAAAAAGGTTTTTTTACTGTCAATTATTATAACTTAAAGAAAAAAAAGCATATAAATAAATAAGCCTTGGGGCGTAAAAAGAAAAGATGTAAGACAAGAATGAATTGAAAACTTGGAAGCTCAGATGGAAGTAACAAATGGTCTACATCCAAAATAATATGTGAATTCGCCTCTTATGAGGGACCACCAGACTTCGGAAGATTTATTAAAAAATCCTCCTCCATAAGGTCAATGCACACGCAATTAGAAGAAGCTGCCCGCAAACTTGGCATCGGCAATCACTCACGAATACGTACGATGAGAATGGAGGAACATTGGCAGCCATTTTGAAAATATTACCGCGTAAATGTGGTACCAGCGCGCTTTGTTAGCGGGCGCACTTCCATAAAAATCTCCCGGTTCCCTTTTTCATGTCAGTCCTTTGATGGATAAAAATTCGATGGGCCCTTAATGTAATGCGATTTTTATTTGCTCGATTTCGGCTACCGAAATAATAATGGGTGCCTTCGCACTTTCGGCCAGTCACTGGTGCCCAATTTGAATATAGTTTTTGCCCCTTTTTGATGTACCCTCTTTGACATGACAAGCGGTTGTTAACACCCGAATTATTCCGAGAAATCTCGGTTGTAATTAGTTATCCGCATTGCGCTTTTGAATTGTTCAAAATATTTAAGCCTTTCGAGATATTTCTTTTTTATTGTTTCTTTAATAAACATTTCGGCTTGTTCTTTTAAGTGACGAATAGTGTTAAAATTTGAACAAGTTAACAAATATTAACCAAACATTCAAGCGTTATTCTAAATTCCTTAATTTTTTCTAAATTTTTTTTTGTTGGTGAAGGATACATATATTTTTTGGAACTGTGTTTTTTTTTTAAATTACATTTGATATATCAGAGCAACGACCTCGCTTTTTGTCAAGTTCACCTTACGTGAGGTCGCGGTGATTATAAACCTCCGGTCTTTGTCTCTCATTGTATGAAAATGTTTTCCTATTCAAATTATCTAATTTTACACATCTAATGCGATATCTTTAACTAGAAATCCGGCACGGATTCGCATGGCTGCAATCTACCTATTAGATATTCTAAATCACATTCGAAATCACAAAATTTCGATATCGCGAAACATGGCAAACTGGGAATTCAACATACGAGTATCTTGACTTACTTATGTCAACTTATCTAGTCCAGAAGGGCCATCTTTTAAGTAGTTTCTTTTTAGTACTCCAAATAAATCATAACGTACGGACATAATTTCGTATGTGTCGATGCATAGACAATCGCATATTCTTTTTAATCAATCACACGTAACTATAGCTCGCCGTTGTTGGTTTTGATGGTGGTTGTGCAAGAGCAGACCAATTGTGATGTCGGCATGCGCTCGCCATGACAAATGATCCGCCATATTGCACGCGTTAGCACGCGGCAACATCAGATTAATAGCTTGCGGTTATTTGATTGAGGAATTGTAATTGTTTGAGAAGATAAATAGTGGGTAGAAAAAAACTATTAGGCGTGCGCTCAAGGCTTTCGAAGATTTGGAACACTTTTTTTTCCCAGATTAAAGAATGGATTATAAAAATCACTTATTCCCTAAGGTTGGGGCATTTGAAAAGAAATTACGTCATGGATGTTTCACAATTCGCCATAAATTGACGTAGTAAAATCAAATCGCTTATATGCTCATCTTTTTTACCCGCTTTATTTTTATAAATTACGCTACGGATTTCTTATGATTTTTCACTATTATTAAGGCATTGCTGGAGCATTAAAACTTTTAAAAATAGTCAGCCACTGTCGCAATAGAAAAATACAAATGAAAAAGTGAAAGCGATTTAGATATTGTGCCTTTATTTAAATTTTATTTATTACATTACATATTCATTCAACACAATTCATTCACCTATCACTCCGAAGACAGAGTGCTATTAGAACACACTCGTGCAGAAATTCTCATAGGAAAAGTACACACGAAAAAGTCAAACGAACAATCAATCATTGTTGGCACACGTGCGCCCGAACACGATAACTAGCCATTATCTAATCTCATTTTTAGTTTCATACGATGTCGTTTCGTTGTTACGTCGCGTAGATCATCAAGTTATAAGATTTTAGCGTTAGACTTATTTTTGAATTTACTCCTTAAGAATCGACTTGCATATTTATAAGCCCGTGGTATGAAAATTTATGGGAGTAAAATCAGAATTGTTACACGAATGCGTTATGTTATGCGTTATAGTTACGTTCTATTTTTTTTTTATATTTTAGAATATCTGAAATTTCAGATATATTGCGCCATCTAAAGTCTGTTTTTTAATCTCAGAGACAAAAATGACACATGCAAATGTCAAGTTTGCATATAATGATACCATGAAATGTATGTAATGCATGTCAAATGTAATGTCATTTTTGTCTGAGATTAAAAAACAAACTTATTTCAAAAAGAACTATGTTGTTCTTTCGGCGTGTTCGAATTGTGAACATTTAAATTTTATAATCGTTAGTAAGGAATAAACTCCAGTCGTGTGTCGGAGCTGACACACACAATTTTTTTTCTCCTTTCAGTTGTCATAATATGTTTTTTGTAGTGCCACACTGTGTTTCGCAATTATAAATTGGACAGTCTGGCGGCAGTAACCATTTCTTACAAAAGTTCACAGTGAAATAAAAGAATGTGTGTTTCAATGAGTGAGTAAGAAATAAAAAGAGTCCATTTTTCTTATCCTCTAATCTAATAAGTGTATAATAATATAAAATGTAATTATGTATATATTATATAAGTATTTGATTCATTCTGCGTATGATAAATGTAATAATGTAACCAGGTCTTTTATTCTTCAATTTTTATAACGGTAACTTTACGTTCAGCACACATTCGAGTATAGTTGGTAATGCGGAAATCAGCACTAATGACATTTTAATTTGTTCAGACATTTAAATATTGTTTCTCAGTGTATTCATAGGTTTTTTTCCCTCTTTGTTCCCATGTTGGTTAACGGTGAAATTAAATCGCCGCAAACGAACACATGTATGTTGTTAAGAAATTAACATAGCGAAGTGCTTATTTTTTGTTCCATTCAAGCGATTAGTAGTTCAAATGAAAATACGATTCACATTTAAGTAATCGTGTGGTATAATTATTGTTTATTTAAATGTCTAACAGCCCCGCGTTTTCACTAGTTTGAAAAACGGGAATATAGAATTTTCCACCATATTTAATAGTAACTTGGATTTTTCAAAGTATATGGAGGCTAACTTGGGGCTAACGAAATTCTTGATAAAATATATGATTAATAGCCTTTTGTAGTGAGGTGCAAGTAAGTAGCGTTATGAGATTTGTAAATCATTTATTCCGAAATAACAGAAACATTAATTTTATTTATTTTTATACAGTACTAGCGACCCGCCACCGACTTCGCATGGAGTTGAATTTTTTTTAAATTCTTTCATAGCAGATGTTTGCGATATGAAATAAACCTATGATACAAATTCTAGACTTACTTAGTAGATTAGGTTGTGCGTTTATATATAGTCAGTCAGGACAAACGATTTTATAAGTAGGTATACATTATTGTATAAAAACAAGAAGGTTGATTATCTACTTGATGGTAGGAGCTACCGTAGGCGTATTTCCGTTTCCACGTTCAGTAGGAGGAAGCGCAGGCTCGAAATTAATCACATTTCTCTCAACAAATTCTTGTTAATTTCGTGCCACCTGAGGCCCTACCCTATACCCTACCCTACCCTACCCTATAAACACAAGCAAAGCCAACGTTGATAGTATAAATTATGAGGGATAGGGATGTAATAAAGCATTATTCGGTTGTTAATAACGTTGTTATTCGGGTGACATGTTTAATCGTTCTTATTAGGAGGTACTCATCGAAATGATCTCTGCAAGCAGTTACTCCTATTAAGAGTTCATTCCTATGTATGTGTGAATGTAACTTGAAGTTAGTGTTTTTAAATAACAAATCGAGATCATTGAACTGCGTGTATGAAATACTTTTAAATGTCAATGTCGGCCAATCATAATTTGTTCATAATAATAAGCCATCAACTAATCAGAGATGCTACACTTTAGCAGACGCGGTACATGAAAGAAACCGTTATCAGAAGGAAAGATATTCGGCCTCGGAACTTCTGCAAATTATATTAATTCAATAGATAATATCTGTAATTGTACTAAACGCATTGCGTGTTTTGCTGGAGGTCATAATGATTTAAATTAAAGATGGCCACAATAGGTGGGTTAGTCATGACTTCATCGCCACTACAGCAATTACAGTAAATTGAATAATTTACTATTTTAAACAATATTGTAATGTAAAAAAACACATCTCTCGCTTGGAATGTATTCATGTAAAACACAGTGTCAGATTTTTGGAGTTTACTTCTTAAGAATCGATTTGTATATAAGCCCGTGGTATGAAAATTTATGGGAGTAAAATCAGAATTGTCACACTAATACGTTATATTATGCGTTATAGTTACGTTCTATTTTTTTGAATATTTTAGAATATTTCTGAAGTTTCAGAGATATTGCGCCATCTACACAATATTATTTAAAAAAAACAATGTTGTTCTTTCGGCGTGTTTGAATTGTGATTTTTTTTATATAATCGTTTGTAAGGAATCGTGGTTGGGAGCTGACACAACTTTTTTTGTCAGATTTTCAGCCCAAAAACATCTCCTTTACATGTATACATAATACAATCTAATTTAATAAAAATAAATCCCAACTATAGTGACTGGGAGCGCTAACAAATTAACATTGCAAAGTTGTCACATAACTCTTGTAAATCAATTCGTATTTAAATCGATTCACCTTTGATCGATGGTCACAATCGAGAGCGATTCGTTACAGCGCGAACACGAGTAATCTTCGTAACAAGTTGATAAATCTTAACAATCGAGCAACTAATTAATTCTGATCGATGCCGTCACATCACTATCTATTCATATGTGACCGTCTCGGGCGTCGATTTGACTAATCGATGTGGCTGTGATACATCGGTGTAGGCCCATCGGATTGTTCGACGCGATTATTACGTAAATATAATATAATAACTGGAAATCGATTGTATGAAATTGAAAATTCAAATGTCATGGTATTTTTTTATGTAAAGGTCGGCATAAAAGACATGTTACCTTCAATATTAGCTTAGTTCAATATAATTTTGCTATAAATTATTTGAAACCAAGACTTAAAAATGTATTTTATAAGTTTGTCTTCTTATTTTATGGAAAGTTCGGCCCATTTTATAGTAAGTAGGCT
Source organism: Synanthedon formicaeformis (assembly GCA_945859745.1). Classification (NCBI taxonomy): domain Eukaryota; kingdom Metazoa; phylum Arthropoda; class Insecta; order Lepidoptera; family Sesiidae; genus Synanthedon; species Synanthedon formicaeformis. The sequence goes on along the minus strand of OX243956.1, from coordinate 1,348,781 downwards.
ACCGTCGTCTATTAACACAAACAATGCCATAGGTAACTGTCCTGCTGACCTTAGCACTTTATGCTAAGGAGTTTAGGAGGAAATCAATCTGGAATTCTTGGCATCACAGTCAGAATCAATTTGAAAGCATTAAAGTAAATGAAATCTAATTAAGTATTCATTGTTAAATGAAGTAAGAAACACCATTGTTACATGTAAAGTAAAAAAAAATTAAGTTATAAAACTGATTATTAAAGTTTATATAAAAGACAATTGAGCATAATTGAGCATGTTCATGCGATATTAAAGATTTCGGTACACTTTTTCCAACATGTTTTCATACTACATACATTTTGTACGATAATTAAGTGTACGCACAAGAACAAAATGCACTTTCACTTGAATTTGCATTATCTCCTTGTAAACATAATGGGGCAAGATTAGTTTTTGCAATGTCAAACAATGCATGAGCGGCACACAATGTTAACAACATGACTAGGGCTGCCGCAACGGCAATTATGTCAGGGCTGCCACTTTTAATAAAATTAATTTCAAAATTTGAAAGTATGAAAGACAAAAAGGAAGACGTTAGAAGAATAATAAAGTAACCAAAGTTTAGTTAAAGTATGGTTATTTAAAAAATAATGCTTCAACCCTCATTTATACATGTAAACGTCTGTATCTTTAGACTTTTTATAAATAAAATTTTAATATGAATAACTGATTACAGATTACAATATTATTACAATTTTTATTACAAAAATAGTACACACAATTTTCACAAAATAAACACACTGGCACCGGTTGGGAAAGGTTTATTCTGTGAAAAGTACAACTCGATAGGCAAGTAGATAACCGAAGTCAAGACCAAGAGATTCGATATACATAATGTTAAAGTTTCCATATCATTGCTACTAATTGGTAACACAAAATATTAAATGCGTAGAACTAGAAACGGACAAAAAGACGCCGGCGGAAACAACGTGAATGCAGTGGAGAAAAGTTATTGTAAGAATTCGATCCACGAATCGTATGTTCGGATCGGTACTCGCATCTCGGAGCGAAATCTTCTCGTGATCTGATTGGCCCATAAAAGGCGCGTGCGTTCAGAACGTCCGTTTCATAAATTCTTGATATTTAATCGAACGGAATTCGTCGGATGTTCTATAGTAATAAATTATCAATAGCTGCCAGCCTCATTGGACTACTTTTGTTGTATTAAATTCATAATTAAAATAAACAGTCGTCACTTCCGTACACAGATATAAAATATTCAAAAAGATTAACTCGATTTTATTAACATGTACCCTGTCTACGAACAAAGTGTAATATTTGTAATAATAATGACGAGAAATATATTTTATTTCTGTGAGAGATAAAAGTACGCATATCAAAAGAGTCTGACGAACGTTTAGTTGTGTAGTTGTTGGATATAATACGAGACTTCTTTTGTTTTCTCTATCATATTTTTAATATACTTATAGTTACATATCTGTAGACCTAACGTATCAATACTAATAATAAATCTGTAGGGTAAAACCAGGATAGATGCCCCACTTTTTGAAATGTCCTCCTAATTTTAAAAATATCAATTTTATATAAATAATGTCTATGAATTTAGCTAGTTTGATCCTTTATGTTTAACTGTGATTTGTATTTTTGGACCTACATATTACAGATTTTGCAAATTTTAGCTTTTTGTGGACCTTCTTTTTTGAGGATAGATGGGTATGGGTAGTTGCCCCACCATGAAAATACTAAGAAGGATAGATGCCTGCGGCGTGGGATAGATGCCCTTCATACTGTATAAACGAAAATCTCAACCAAACTCAACTAAACATGGGCCTAATAATGAAAAGCATTTTGCAGTTTTTAAAATCTTGTAGGTAATTGTCATCGTTAGCATATAATTCTACATAATTTGAGATCAAATAAAATAACCATAGGTAATAAAATTCTAAAAGAATTTGTTCAACAAAAATAAAAATTCTAAATTCTTATCATAAAATATTAATTATTAAGTTTCAACATGCATAATCATGTCATTATTTTTTAAAAATTAAAATAACACAATAAAGATCTGCATTTTTTACTTAAATGATGCTTAGCCGGATAGTGCTTTTAGTTTTCCACATCTTGAGCAATAATTTCTGAAAAGTGTACAGGTTTCATGTAGCCTTCATAGTTCTGACAAATTACATATTGAATCCAGTCGGATTTAGACTTCGTTTTTTTTAAAGTTTTCAAAACATTCTATGCAGTTTTCTTTGTTTGTAACTTTAGCTTATCCTGTCCATTTCTCTTAGTGCTCTTTACCGGCAAACCTTTAGTTTTCTTTCCCTTAATTTTATAGTAAGGTGAATTGTCTTCATGTTCACTGTTTGAACTGTAAATAATTCGCCGTTTTAGTTTTCTCGGCCCTGCGGGCCTATTCTCTAACTGTGGTTTTTAAAACGTATCGACTCCAATGTCGACATTAAATTGGAAATAATACTTTGTTAAACTAAAAACCACATAATAACGTGTCAATAACTTCATTAACATGTATAACTACGGAAAAAACGTCGTAGACATTTTTACATGTGCTTAGTGAATACCAAAGTAGACAATTGTCGAGTCTATAACCGCATCGAGTCGATAACCACACCAAAACCACACTTAGAGAATACGGGCCCTGGCTAACTTTTAAATAACTTTTAAGTAACAAACAAACAAACTCACATTCACATAAGGTAGTAAGGATGTAATAATATTTATATATTAAAATACACATAGATGTATATATTTGTTATTATTTTGTTAATACCTATGTACCTATATTAATAATTATGGATGTTTTATATCTGAAATAAATGATTATTATTATTATTATTATTATTAAATAATTATCATTTTCTTTATCACATAAATCAACTAGGTCATCATCATGTTTTTGTTTTTTTTTTTGTTGCCGTTCTTTGTTGCTGGTTCCTTTCTTTGTTTTCTTAAGTTCTCTTTTTTCTTTGGTAGTTTCAGTCTTCTTTTTCATGCCTAACTTAGTTTTTATTTGTTTTTCCTTTCTGTCAGCCACATCCTACTTTTATTTTATATTTTCTTTTGAATTCAAAATATCTGCTGACTGTTTCGCCCTCTTTGACATGGTCAAAGGAATTTTTGGTATAGGTGATGCTTCTATTAGATATTTCGAAGGTGTTTCTGATTCTATATTGCTGCCATCAAACTACTACGACATGGAATACGCGTGCCATACAAAACACTACGAATTTTATGGAATATTTAAAAGTGACATATGCGTAGAGCATGAACTGTCATTTAAAACAAAACAAACATAATAATAAGTACGTAATTTAAAGAAAATTTTAAGAAACCCATTAGAGTTTAAAATGAAATAGTAGAAGTTGATCGTTACTACCATTGACGCGTGAAGGCAAGAGTCCGCCATGATTCTGTCAAAGGCGTTCTTTTTATGTGCCGCTTTGGCATTTGTGACGCAAATTCCATTGTAGTATTTCGATGATTGCTGCCTAAAAATCTCTGCAGTTGTAGAATTACCCAAGGGGTATAGATGCCCCAAGGGGCGCCTATACCTCGAAAAATCAGGGCAACTATCCTTTTTGATAGGGATAGATACATAAGTATTTTTTAAATAAATAAAAAACAAAAGAGCAACTATTTACATCTAGATGCATACTTGATGAATCAGTATATTGACATAATAAAAAATATAACGGAACTGATGACTACTTATAAAGTTATACAACAGCAAATAAGGTGCTTTAAAACTTTAAGGTGTTTGTAAAGTTCGTCGCGGAGATGAATGCACACACGAGCGAAACACGTCCTCACCGCACGACGGCCCATGGCTAAATGAGGTGGGGGGTGACTGCGGCTCTTCGTTATACTATTGTTTCTTAGTCGCGAGTTTGGTAAGTTAGGTTTTTTGAAAATGAGGCATCTATCCCACTGGGGCATCTATCCTGGTTTTACCCTAAGGGTCAGTCATGGAGTAATTTATTTTGTTTTCAGAAATATCGTGTTTATAGGTTCTATACATGATACTGAAACTAAATTGACGATTTTTAGAATTTTTTTCTGTATGTATGTATGTTCCTCCATAACTCTTAAACGAATTAACTGATTTTCATGAAACTTGGTACATAAACATTTAGACGTACGGGACACAAGATAGGCTACTTTTTCTTTTTCAACGCGGACGAAGTCGCGGGCGCCAGCTAGTAGATAATAATTATAATTATTAATGTTTCTATTTTTGTATTATATTAGTTTGTCCTTAATGACTTCAACACAAGACTATCAATTTTAAGAGAGTTGGATTTTTTTGATAATTTTTCAAGGATTTTTCATTCTGTCACGACTCAAAGGACTCAGTGACACAGAGAATTAACTTGATGAGAATAAAATAAAAATAAAATACAAGCAATAAAAAGATTTTTATTTGTCAACCTGTCCACTACAATATGTAAACAAGTCGTATACGATATTTATTTATTTAAATGTTAATAACACATTAATTAATCTATATTATTACTAGCTGCTGCCCCCGACTTCACCCGCTTATAAAAAATAGATAAAAACCTATTCTCAGACCTACCAAGTGTACATAAAAAATTTCATAAAAAACGGTTAAGCCGTTTCGGAGGAGTATGGCAACTAACACACGAGAATTTTTTTATTAGATTGTTTAAATCATGCAAAGAAACATTCTTCCGGTTATTAAAGTAAAATTCTAATATTAACTATCAATATTCCTTAAATTTAGTTAATATGAACCTTTTACAATAACTTTAATTGAATATTTTAGTATCATTACAGTACAAGTGGACATAAGTGACACGCAGATAATGGCTATCTTATCTAGCTGTGTATCGGCCCAGCCCAGCCGTCCTATTAGCTACCGACCGACTTTCCCCGTAGGGTAAAACTGCAATTGTTGACTGTCCTCTGCTAACGTTGACCATCGGAGTGAATGGCTTTTGTTGGTTTTTTTTTTATATTTTAGAAAAAAATTAAACATCAACTCACTATAATCTAATTATTTATGGAATAATTATATAATCTAACTTGTCCATTCCATTGTTAGCTTCTAATCTTTCCGTTTTATTATATATGTCTGAATTAATACCAGTAAATAATTTGTGTAAATAATTACCAGTAGGTGTAAAAGAGATTATTTTTTTTAGAATATTTTTCAGGAAATTTATCCTAAAAAATTGATATAATCAGAGAAAACAACAATGAAATAATTAGTTATTTAAAAAGAATATTTTAAGCGTAATAAACAAAATCCCATTTAATTTGGTTAAAATTAGAGTTAATGTTAATGAAAAAAACATTTAATTATTATTAATGTTATTTATAAATAAATGGTTAACAATAAACAAGTCAGTTAAAAAAATATAAGTACAAGTACAAAAAGACGCACCATAAAATTAATATTCATAGTATATTAATATAATAATCATTTCTTCGGCCATTTTAATTCATAATAATAATAATTTGAGTTTTCTACTCACTTACGGAAAATAACTTTTTAATTGACCAGTAGTGTATCAAATAATTTTATTTCATGACAATTTTCTTACCAAAAATATTTTTAAAATCTTTTTATAACTGTAAGTACGGTTTCAACTCCATGGTTTTCCGTAACAGTTTCAATTGTGGCTACCTGCTGTTTGTGCGTTTACCATAGACAACTTTCCAACGACACTTAGCCTCCTATTTACCAATTGTACAAAATCTACTTCCACTTAATCACCACTGGCTAAACGAGCTCACCTGTGGACCTCTTAACATAACAATAAACAAACATAACAACTGATAAGCAGAATCTTATCAGTATAGAATCATAAAATGAAAAGATCGCCTTTCACATGAAAATGTATGTTTCTTTTATTTTGAGTGTTTAGTTTGCTGTTATGATTTAAATATCTTAGCGCCTCTTTCACAAACGTCAAGTAGGCGAAACTGTCATTTAAAGTCACCGGTAACTTTGGGGCTAATGGAGCTGATATACCTTTGTTTGTACGGTAAATGTCCCAAATATTAAATAGAAAATAATTTAAAAAAATCGGCTATCGAATGATGCAGTAAACCGAGTGCATAATTCAATATAACAGAAAATTATTATGACACAATAGAGTAATTTTCATTTGAAAAATAAATAATAAGTTAATAAAAATAAATAATAGGCGCAATGATCATATTTATTGTTTGAAATCTAAAATCTCCTAGCTAAAACATTTGTATGTACGTGTATATTTAAAAAAAATATTAACAAACCTTACATTTTGGTCACACACGACACGTTTGGTCTAGTGGATAGTAACCTTAGCTGTTAACCAAACGGTCGCGGGTTCGAATCCCGCTAGGGGCAAATGTTTTATGTGAACATTTTACCTTTGTACCTGAGTCATGGATGTTTTTTTATTTATAATATGTATGTATTTACAAAAAAAAAAGTAATCTATGTATTACATCAACTGTCTGGTATCCATAATATAAGCATTACTTGCTTACTTTGGAACTAGATGGTGCTGTGTGGAATGTGTGAAGATATTTATTTATTTATCTATTTATTTACATTTGAACGTAAACTTTAATTGAATCTTTGATAGTTCTTGCACAGTTCATTAACATTATACATTTGAGACCCAATATAATTAATGTAGTTACATATCTAATTACATATTTATAATTATGTAAGTATAGTTACGGTGAAAACATTAACAACAAAATCTAATCTGTAATCTTAAATAAATTTACATTTAATTACAGTTGAAACAATAAAATTGCACTAGCGTTATAAGTGGAGCTGTTAATTATAATTAAGTGGTCCTTGCTTACATTAAAATTCATAAGTTTTGCTTATTTCATAAGTGAGCTTTATTGCAATGTGGAAGAACTCAAAATTGTCTGTAAACGATTGACACGTAGGTGGAAGTTAACATTAAGTGAAAAGCTTTGCAATAATATGTACACAATATGTAGTACATGATATCATAGGTGTATAATATACTTTACTTAGCGCCTCTTTCACAAACGTCAAGTAGGCCAAACTGTCATTTAAAGTCACCGGTAACCGAGCATAATGGAGCTGATATATCTTTGTTTGTACGGTAAACGTGCCAAACATTAAATAAAAAAAATTCGGCTATCGAATGATGCACTAAACCGATTGCATAATTCAATATAACAGAAAATGATTTCTAAAAGTAACTAATCAACACTTTACTTGAAGTTTGTGAAAGAGGCCCTCAATCTATATATTATATAGGTATAGTTAAAGATACTATCAGGACTAGATTAGTGAGTATTTGTTTACCATTTCATTACTCATTAAACCGCTGCATTTAATTACTATCACAATAAGGCAATTGTCACGTACATCTATTAGTCGCGTGAACGGCGCGATATCTCGCGATCTGAGGTGTGGTTGTAGTGGAGTTGGAACCTAATATTACACTGATGCCGCTCAGATATAAAGCTTGGCATTTAAACTCTTTGTACATGTCAAATAACATAATTAACAAAATGTTTTATTTGTTATTATTAAACATATATATATTTATTTATTGTAGTGTTTCAGTTGATTATTGTATATGTTTGTGTTGTAGGAATGTATAAGTTATTCTTAAAGTGAATGTATATGTTCTGCTAACTCAGATAGGACATAAAGTTTAGAGGGCAATCTGAGCATATAATATATACAATAGAAACACTTTATGGCACCTATTATAGCATACACGTTGTCAGGGATATATATGAAAGGAGATAGGGTACTTTTCATCCAGAAAAAAAAACTGTTCTCGAAAGAATCAACGCCTGACGAAGATATTATGAGCAATACAGTTTGAATAAATATTTTAACACGGAACGCGGGCCAGTTCGTTTCAACAATTATATAATTAAGTAGATTTATAAATAAAAGCACTAACATACAGAATGTGCAGCTCGATTCTTGAACATACTGGCGGAGGTTCTAATAGGTTAATTGGTGTGGCATTAATTAAACACCGTTGTTTGCCGATTAACGCGTTGTCCTCACGTTTCGGCGTGCTGTTGTCTCTCTCGCACATCTCTTATAGTATACTTCACCTTAATAAAATGACTAGAACAATTGAGAATAACAAATAAAAAAACACAAATTAAATGTAGCAAAAATAAATACTTAGGTACAAAAAATTCAGCTGTGGCAATTAAAAACAATTGTAAGTCTATTCCAAAACAACAAAAGAATACTGAAAATTTTTGGAAGACAATAAGTTTTACTAACATACCTAATGTTTATTTACATATACAATTATTATATACACTTTGACTTTGATTATTTTCCTAATTTTGTCGATGTCAAATAATATAAATTCTCACATACATACAAACATACAATTATAGTAATTCATTGACATACAAGCTGTTATTTCATTGTGGCTGTGAGGAGACAATTAACTGAGGTGGTTAACTAATTCCTGCAGTAATGCTGTAATTAAAAATAATAATAAAATACTGTTATGCTGTAATACTCATGTTGTAATAAAAATCGAATAAAAAATATGGATACGTCATAAAATATAACAGTACCTCTTAAACTGCTCTTAAATCTTAAAAGGAATACAAGTAATCTTGTCCGAGTGTACCCGGCTGTTTACCTTGTAGCTTAAAGCAGATAATACAACTATTGTTTCGCATTATTGTTGCTAATGATATTTTCTTGTTAATTTAATTATTTGGGTCACTGTATCTGCTTACTTTTCTAAATCCTGTTCTGTGAGTTGTCACGTCGTTAGCTTTAAAGAAGGTATGAAGTATTCTGGAGTGCATTTGAGTAAAAAAGCTTAAAAAAACTTTTGTTTAAAATTCCTCTCAGCATTCAGACTAGAATAATTTTATTAAATATAAAGATTATTGAATTTAGACATGTTTCTAAATTTTTCAACAACGACACTCACTAAGAGCTAAGTACTATTTATAAAAATGGATGAAAGACTTGATTTGTTTTGGCTTTACTAATTAATATATAGATATCACTATAGTATTCTAAAAAAAAAATTAAGTACTTACTACGAATGTTGTAAGCCCATTAAGGCTTAACTTTCTTATTACAATTTAATAAGATAAAATATTTTCTTTTTACAGAGATGGCAGCGGAGGTGGTTCGTTTTGTACGACGATGGAGAGCTTACATACTCGCTGGATGAACACGTGAGTACATTGAGGAAACATACATAACAAACATCGATTTTTAGTTATAAAGAAGATTATTAGACAAAAGTTGAAGTTGACCTGTCATGGCTTATGCATTAACAATAAATAACTTAAAAATCGCTAAAGGTCAAGTTGTATAAAGTTTCAATAAATGAATTGACCTTTTAGATTCGCTATGATCAACATTTATTTTAAACTCTACAACGCAAATTTATTTTTGTTTAATTTAGTTCTACTTAACAGAAAACAAAAAAAGTTCAGTTAACAAAAATGTAAAGTAAATTCAACCAACTCGTACAGGATTTAATAAGTACAACACATTTAATACCTAATAATAAAGTTACCGAGCAGTTTCTCGTTTTAACTGTGTACACAATTATGTAATCCAAATAGGAAAAGTAACTCTGGTTTAATCTATTACTGTGTTACAAATTCAAAGCTGTCCACCGCCATACCGGGCGGTATTGAAAACTCCGAGTAGGGTAGAGGTACCAGTAATTGACTCGTTAGAGGAAAAGCGCCATTGTCGGTCGCCTGGACATCCACCTCACTAAATAAGCAACCGTTTGATAGCTTTAAATTATGATACAGTAAATATATACTTGCATTATTAACTTTTTTTATTCCTTAACACAATCAGCTAATACCAAAATTTAGTCATCTTCAGTAGTCAACATTGTCAACTTTCTTATGTAGTTTCATTTGATGGTGCGTGACGTCGTCGCCTATTGAGCCGAGCAATGCCATAGGGGTTGCTAGTGCTGCCTACCTTGATAGGATAGGTTCTGGCAGCCTTTATTCACTCACTGAATCATTGCACACGTGCCGTTATATCACTAAACTGTTCGTGTCTGTTCTGAATTCGTAAAAATCTATGGTTGAGTCAGGATATCATATCCTCATTCACAACTGGTGAATGGTGAAACATAAATTAAAATTTGTAGTAATAGATTTTTTCACATAGCTTTTGTTTCAGTGTCCATTTTAATTGTAGTCAATGTTGGCTTAAATGTGGGGGTTTTTTTGCAATAAAAACTTTTGATATAAATGTATCAAATTTCTCAAAGGTAATTTTTTTACCTATATAAGGTATATAAAAGCTATTTTTTTATTTATTGACAAAGTTTTCCTACTTATTTTATTGTAAGTGACAAGTATATGTTATGTCTGAGGGCGCGACTCTTAACTAAACGGAACGAACGTTCCTTAACGGAAAGGAAATTCTTGGAAAACATGTTACATTTTTACTTAAATAAATATTCAAACAAATTCGCTGGCTCGCTGCGCCGTGTTCGCGAATACTCCGTCTGATCGAAATCCTGGATACCCTTGAAAGGCGCTGACAACAATACGATAAAAATTTCACTAACAAGTTCATCCATATAAACTTTTACCCAACAAAAACACACTTTGCCAAACATGTATCGCGAACATCTCGAACAAGCTTAACAAGACTCGATTTCATCGCCACCTTTTATCAAACCTTTAACATTTTTCCATGGCACTCATAAATATTCATGATAATTGGCATCATAGCAATTTCAAGTGGCTACATGAATTTTAATACCCACCCGTATATAGACGTTGCTGGCGAGCCGTGTGACCGAAGCAAAAAACTTGATACGACCTTAACACTTTTGGGTAAAAACCTGGAAAAGCATTAATGAATCGACATAATATTCATCAAATCATCAACCCTTAATCACGACTATGCAATGTCTCATGATAAGACAACACCTGAGCCAACTACTTGAGTTCAGTTTTGTATATTTAATTTTTCATTCATAAATATAATGCAATTAGTAAAATAATTTAAAAATCTATTATAAATTATATGTACTTATTGGTGTCAATGTATTACTGCTTTCAATATTTTAAGTAACACATTTAATTACACGTAGGAGCCAAGTTAGATTGTTAACAAACATGAAGCTAGGCATGTCCAATACAATGAAACCTTAACCTATAACCGCAATGAGTAATTTAGCCAACTTTCCTGGCGTCACCGCCATTTTCCATTCACTACTTGCAAATGCTCCATTCAAGTTATAACGAGGTGCGAACGTCAAGTAAATTAGCATATGTCGAAACTGATATATGTGCCCTAGTCCCGAGGCGACCGCGTTTCTCTCAGGATATAGTCCATAAAGGAATACCGATATTTAACCACCGCCATTTGCAAGATTTGATAAGTTGTTTCCTTCGACGGTAATTCTGTGTATATTTTATAATTTATAATAATTTAATCTGTCACAAAATGAATATCCAGTCTGTATGATTTACATTCTATTTTATTTTATTTGGAAAAACAAACAATTACACCATATATAGTAAATTGAAAAAAAAAAAAGAGAAACATGTACACAAATAGAGGTAATAATGCAATCAACGACATTTTCCACGAATTAGTACATTGGTTTTAAACTGAGAAAACTTTAAATTCATGAAATATTACTTCAATTATAAAATATATAATAATAGATAGGTTCGTACTGAACTATCTGAATAGTATAGATAGATATTAGTCGTGGTTTTGAGTGACCCGGCATTATTTTCTGTTGAACGGTCAACCACTGTCCTATTTACCCGATACGGTGGCCATAAATTAAGACTACATTGTGTGACGTTCTAAGTAAGTAATGGATACGATACTTTACCATACACTGTTTACGGAATTCTGCTTGTTTGCATTTATTTTTGAATTGTATTTAGTCCGTCTCTTTGACTGATGGATCACTTAAGACTTAAACCTAAACGGGGAAGGTTTCTATATATGTATAAAAGTTGCATATGTGCGAAGCGGAGAGCGGATCGCAAGTAGTTTTATATAAAAACTTTCATCTTAGGAGACACTTAGGAGAGAAGTTAAAAGATCTTCGCCCTGCTAATTCCCTTAGAACATGGGCAATTCTTCCGCAGTGTACCCGACATACCTGTTTCACAGACTGCTAATCGACACATAACGCCTACGTGCCATTTCCAGTCGGTGTGCCTGGTCCTCCGTCATCTGCGACACGGTATGCATATGCAAGCCGACTCGTAAATTAATGTGAGACCTAATGAGGGACCCGGAACCGAGAGGCGGTTCAACCAGTGTGGGTGCAACTCCAGCCTTCGACACCGACTCCTATTGATTTATGTGTATATTACTACGGAAACGCTAATCTCAATTGAATGTGTTCAAAACACGTTTATGCAACGTTGTATCCGTTATTTTAATGTTGTAGGTATCGGGCGACTTTTTCGCACAAAATCTCTTCAAAATATTAAGTTGTCTGTGGTCATTTTTAAATAATATTTCAGGGAACATTTCAGAAATAGCAGGGAAGTTTCAAGTTTTTTTTATCGTTTTATATATCTTGTCCGCGACCTGATCTTTTCCCTCGGGAACAATACTTTTTTTCTGAGTTAGTTTCGGAGATTCTCAAAATCGTCATCTTTGCTATTTTTTTCCGAAATCCTAATAAAAATAGAGACATGATTAAGTGTTGCTTTGAAACCTTTAATTTGTACTCACAGACAATAATTCAATTTCATTTATTTACTTACACGTATATAATAAAATAAAGCAGCATAGATATGTAGTAGCATAGCAGGATATATTGCGTTTCGCTGTCATGAAAAGTGTACTTACACGCAGTGCATTACTTACGCACATTGCATTTTCGCTGACATTTTCGCACAGTTCGTCTGGCAGCAGCAACCATCCCTATACAGAAGATCGCTGTGAAATATCAGCCAGCCAAAAATTTGAACTTTATCCTACTAAGGTCAGCAGCGCCAATGGATTACATTAATTTTTTTTTATCCATTCAGATATTATTTACATCATAAATTAAATTTAACAATCGCATTGTTAAAATGTCTCAGGGCTAAAAAGATTTACGATAGGAAAAGACGAAAAGAAACTCGATGGTGGAGATTGAATCCTTTGAAACGGGAATGGCATCGTAGCCTATTAACCCTGAGCAATGAATGTACTCATGAAATCTTCTTTAATAAGGAAGATATAAAGTCTCGCGATGCCATTAACGCAGACACAAATTGCATTACGATTTAAAGGATTTTAATCGTCATAAACACTCGCATTTATGAGGGTATATACTGCGTCAGAGAACGAAGCCCCGCTTTATTGGATTTAAGTACAAGATGCCTTATAAGTTCCTTTCACGTATGCGGTGGGTGATCTAGTCAAATGAATTCAATTGTACACTAAATTAGACTATGTCATATAATATCCTTAGACTTAGATCGGAATACTTATCATTTTTTTTAATGAAAATCTATACTGAAACAATGTTATTCTACATATTAGTTTATTTAAAAGTAAGTACGTCAACGCTCATTCTTACGGAGAAAACCGTGAAATAAACAATCTATTTGCTATTGCGTTTTTGAAACGATTGCCAGAGAACAACTTTTTGCATTTGCATCCAAAATCTCTAGTGTTACCACCTATAATTAATTGGACCGTGAGTATACTTGCTGCCTTTCGCTCCTTGAAATAATTTTGCATTTTAGTATCTTTTTCTATTTTTCTTTACCTGTATCCTGTAACCTGTATTAAATTATTCCAGCGTCATCTAGCCTCAAAATAAGCACAGCTTGTACGGTGGGTACTAGATTAGATAACTGATAAACATACTTTTTTGTAAATAATTAAACGGAAAACACGCAGACTAAGACAAACATACATATTCTTGCATACAAATAAGAAATAATTATAACTGTATAATTATACACATCGTGTGATGAACGAGGATCGAATCCGCAACATCTGACACAACAGGCAAAGCTACTTCCGCTGAACCAGTCGGTCCACGATAAAAATAAGTTTAACAAACCAAAATCAGTAAAAGTTTTCAATTTCGATCTAAATGATAAATAAGCAAACGTTTTTACATTCGCAGACGCGAATTGCATCTTGATCACAAAACTGGGAGTGTTAAATCATGAGGACACGCATACGGAGCTATGAATAGATTGGTTCAGGGGCTACCAATTAACTTAAACGCGTCGAGTACAAATAACCAGTATCTTCTTGGTATTCGCAACTAAATGTCACCCATTGGTTTCTGCTGTAACAATTTCAATAAACACCGAGTATAGCTCCAAGCGTCAAGCCAACGCGACTGTCTCACTAAATAATCGAACACCGATTGCCATAAAACTATGCATTAGTTTAGCATAAACACTTGGATGAGAATTGTTGAATTTATTTTGCAAAAAAAAAAATTGAAAATCAATTGTTCATTTAGAGTTTTGATGGGCAGTTGAATGTTTTGTTTTGACCCTTGAACCTAACCTTGAATAAACACTGGTAAATAAATTATTATTTATATAAAATGTACGGGTGTTTTCCTGTTTGATTCAGTTGCTAAGTAATCAATCAAAACAAACAATAGATGTGAAATAACTTAATAACTCAATTTTGTAATTTTGTGTTTTTTTCCATAATGGACTGCCAATAAACAATATGTAAAGTTTCAGCTTTGCGCATTTTTGAAATTCACTCACTTGTTTCATTTGTTTCATTTTTGACATTCGAACATAATTGACATATCACAGCCACTTGTTGTTCCGTGATTGAGATGGCAGGAGTTCATTTTGTTGATAGGCTATATTATTACGACAAATAAAAAAAACAGGCTTCGGCAAATATAGCAACTAAAAGTGTCGCTGGCTCCCGGACGATGCTGGTGTCGCTACCACGTTAATTTTTGAGTTCGGTCAGATCCGGTCCGGGCGTCTGTAGCGAGAACGGATTTGTCTGGCGGATATGGTCCGCCGGACCGAATCCGAGCGTCTGTTACGGCTATTAGTTAGGTGCATTCTGTTCACTTTTATATAGGACATTTTTAGTCCACGTATCTTGCAAGCATCTTGCTCGAAGTATGAGAAGTCACAACGTTAGCCCTCACACTTAGGTAATCAAAAGTTGTCAGGAAAAAATATTGAGGGACAATAACAAGGGGGTCTAGCATTGAGGGACAATAACAAGGGGGATGGGAGGAAGGGTAGCGAGAACGAGCCGGCAAGAGCTAGACCATTACTTGTCATTAATATTAATAAGGTAACATATACAAGCACGGTACAGCTAAACCATTAATAAGAGTAACGGTTTAAAATAAAAACAGCCCGAAGGTGACAGGTTCTAATTGAAACCGAACGTTTCGCTTCGAGTGCCAATTATTTGGTGCTTTACCCTAATCCGGCCTTGGGCAATATTTTGTACGGAGTACTTCGGAATGTTCTCAGTAATTATCGGGCTTGTTTATAAAGTAACTTTTGTGTGGGTCGCGGGTGATAGGAATCTCTGTAACAAATCATTTTCGTAATTGTACAATAAATTAGTGTTGGTACAAATTTCGCTTGTTGCAGTTCATGTGGCTGAATGCCAATTACGTTATCTCGTGGAGTTATGTAAGCGACGCTCGTAATCGGAGACAATAAAAAATATTGCTTGTAATAACAGCGATTTCAATTCTTTTTTTCATTTCGTTGACAGTACAACTTGATCGAGAGTTAACGATCACTTTCAAGTCTTTAAAGTATGCAATTACAGGTGAAATGAATCCCTTAATTGTCCCTTAAATGTCCCTTAATGTTCTTCATTACCATCTTTTTGTTAATTAATTCCAAAAAATGTCTCCTTTCCATTAGAGTTCGCCATATTTTACGCAAATAACAAATAATGTCTTGTGGTTTATGTGACCAAGAATTCCTAGATGATTCCATTTAATTAGATTCATTTGTTTGCTTATTAAGTTATCAAAGTATTAACGTATTAAGCTCTTATTAGTCACATATAGTTACTTAGGTACCTTTAGGATTAAGTATTGAAGTAAATGTCGTTTAAATTTTAATTATAAAGCTTTATTATTTAGACGTTTTAACACAATTGAATAGAAGTACTAGCCTATAACCAATACGTTAACCATTAAATAGAATTGGTGTTGTTTATAAAATCAACAATTGCTCCATGTGGCAACAAGTAACCGAGTAGTTGTGTGGAGTTTCGCATTTAAAAAACAAAACAATGCAAACATATAATTACGAACAGAACAGCTAGTTACTCAACACTCGGCACACACGTCCGCCCGCTCCTGCATTCGCCGACGGAATGCGGCCGCGTTGTGCAAGCGATGCGCCGGCGCACCCACGGCGATTCACCTGCACGCTTCCGTATACGCTTGCCCAATGTTAGGGGCTGTTTACATGTTACATTACATGATCACAAGAAAAATTTACATATATTAACTGCAACATAACTGCCTAAGTAATTAAAATAACATTATGTTTTGCAAGTGGTCAAATTCATTTTATCTATTTGTTCACTTTAATGTGTAGGTACATAGTTTCCTACGTGAATTAGTTCTCTTAGTTGTGAAGTCGTAACCTCATTTCAAAATGTATTTTTAAATAATATTTGCAACTCATCCGAAGATCTAAGTAACATCTGCTCTGAACAGTCTCTTCAGTCAGAGGTTAATGTTCGTTATCATTACGATAATATATAATTCCTACTCACTTTAGTGCATGCTTATTTTATTACAACTACACGAACTTTGCGTGTATTAAATAAGCATTGCAAAAAACAGTTTATAATTCAACTGACACAGTTGCAGAAAATGTGGTAAGCATTGTAAAGAAATACATCTCAATAAAGTAGTACCATCTTCATCGATTGCCGATCGCGTATCTCATGAACTGTGCCCCTGTGCGCGCTCATGACGTAACCAGGTCCCAGCATTTGATAGCGATCTCGGTGAAATGTGACATTTTACGCAAAAGGTAAAATTGTCGCGAGAAAAATTTCGAAATCCACAACTATCGTGACACTACCCACTTTCGGTGACATGCGTTTGTAGACGTTCGTTTACCTTATACGGTAGCTGAATGGTGGTGCTGTTAGAAAGCTGTTTATTTATTTTTGTTTGATGAAAATCTAATATGTAGTAAAATGTTTCAAGACACTTTCACTTTATAGGTTTTTTTCAATGTTGTGGTTCTCGATTTCTGACCAAATCCAGCCTTGACTTACGAAACATAGCAAAAGTGTCGAAATTATTGAAGCATGTGTATACTCTTTTTCTGCTCTGCTGGGACTGGGACTGCCATTTTTGCCATCTGCGAGTCGAAAATGCCCTTCACTGTTGGTTTTATCTTTGTCCATGTTTTTGGGCAACAGAGAATCTCTCTCTTTTTTTTTTCTTCTTTCGGTGCCTTTTGGAGGTTGGCGATCATGATCATAATTTTAAATTTGTCCGCAGTCGCTTTGAACAACAATCGTGTGCACTTTTCTGATATAATTTTATTTCAAGTTCTTACGTACCCTGAGTAGTTCAGCCAAATGTTCCATAATTCTGCTTACCTAAATACGTTCTAGATTTTAAGATTTTACATTTGTAAGCTACCAACACAAAATATGACCAATTAGTTGTCTTCCTGTTATTTGTCAACTAGTATGCAATTCTATCCGCGTTGCTAAATCATATCCTCCAGTTAAAGCTTGAAACTCGTAGTCCGTAGTAATTAGAGCGGTGGCGGCGACACGATACGTCGGTGCTGTGTTGGTCGTGTGTCGCTTGCGCAACTGTCGCGCAACCGACGAAATTGTGAATACAATTTACTAACTTATTCGTGGAAATCCAATAGAAGGACCCGTGTCAGTGAAACACGGTTCCATAGGCAATGTATTTTATGGACCATTGAATTATGAACGTCTCTTTGCATGTCATATTTATTTCGAGCAATAACTTATTTTCTTAAACAAATAATAAATAACTTTTTCACTTCTTGGTGCAGACTAATAACACCATAAGTTATAGCATAATAAACCCCCTTTTTTTTCTATAAAGTGCATTTGAGAATTGAATATTTCAACAGCTCTGTTTGTGAGAGATCATTATTGTTGATTAGAATGATTTTTAAATAATTATTTTTTATCACGTTCACGACAAAAATTTTGATCCTGGGAGTGTGGTACAGTCGGGGTAAGAAAAGGTTCGTCACTTTAAAGTCCGTATTTGCTTACACCAGGGCAATTGTCAGTCATGCCAAAACTTCATTTCAAACGTCTGTCAGTACTATGATTAGTGTTTTAATTTTAAAAGGTACTAAGAGTCTACGACTTTGATAAAGGGCTGAATTTAAAAACTGACGAAGGTTTTCGTACCCCGACTTTACATAAAATAGATAATAATTGAACTAAACTATATAGTAAAGTTTCTCTCAATTTTATTATATGTTTACATCTTATATTGTTTTATATCTTTTTTATTTACCTTCGTGTAGGACTTTTTATAGTTAGTACCTATGAAAGGTTAAACCTAAATAAATTAACCTAAATTATGCAAATATTAAATGTTACATTATAATAAATAATGGTTTAATAAATAAGTTTTCCGCATACCTATTCACATTTTTATATACGTATGTATATATATACATTATAAATGTTATTAAATCTCGACTTCCCCAGAACTTTGAATTGTAATCACGTATTAATACTAAGTCAGTGTCCACATCGTATATCACAAGAAAAACGGCTAAAGGAATTATTCGTCTGGGCACCAGCCAACTGCAATTGAGTTACTAGCTCACAGCTAACTATAAATTATTGTATTTTATGACTATTGTATTTATATTGCTATTTATCACAAGTTCATTGTGTAGGTAAATATTTAACGTCATTTAAAACTATTTTGTTTAATGTTTTAGTTTATAAAACTATATATACTAAAATAATATTAGGTTTTTAATACTAACTAACCTATCTACGATTCTAACATTAAGTTCTTCCGAAGTAACTTACCTTCCTATAGTTTTTCATTTAATTCACTTTGGTATATGCCGGATATAATTATAAAGTCTCATCCATAATATTCTTCGAATTTTTATTCTATGATTTTACTAAGACCTATTAATATATAATCTTATCTAGTATACTTATCTATCTTACTGGATACTTATCTAGTAGGGATAAATAGCGGAATTAACTGCTTTATATATTGGCAGTCGTAATAGAGTTTTTTTTCATATTTAGAAATAAATATAAATTACTACCAAATAAAAAGTCATGCATAGAAAAATACCTAAAAAGACTAACGTAATAAAACGAGCATTAATACGAATAAAGCTGATGCGTAGCGGAGTATCTTCTTTGAAGTCTTAAAAAATGCATTAACACCACTAAATAATTACGAAAAGGCGAAGCGACATCAGTGCGTTGAGCTGTTGAAACCACTCGTCATTATACATAAAAAAGCGAAGAAAAACATTCGATTATAATCTTTCTGTGTAATTAAAAATAATAGCAGCCATCAATTTTACCTCAAACTTCGTTAAACTGAACTTCTACGTAATCCGAAAAGTTCTTATTTTAAACTCTATTTCTAACCCTTTAAAAGTTAGTCAACAATTTCTTAGCGGTGGTGGTGCCATTGTAAAATAATACTTTTATAGGGTGGCCATAAGTTATCTGAGATAATATCGAGTTTATGTATTTGTATGACGCTAGATTTGTATCTAAAACATAAAGGACAAGTTTGTTGTACTAATAATTCGGTGTTAAGGAAACGTTGCCCTTTTTCTACGAGTTGTTTTGTATAATAACACTTAACATATAACAGCCTTGGATTATAAGTTAATATAAGAAGCTCTACTATGAATTTGGACAGGCATGGCCATTGGCCATATCAGCCATGCCTGTCTAATCAATCGGACGAAGCAGTCGGACCACGCAGTCATTATACATGAATTTTCATTTTCATTATACTAGAAAGATGACAATTTTAGACCAATTCTTTATAACTAACGAATTTTCCTGCCTTAAAATTTGACTTCCAGTCCATGTACTGTATAGTCCGCTCCCGATCACCTGTGTTGATTTCACAGTCCTACTCCGTTCCTAATAGGGGTATACATAATGTACCAAATAAAAGAAGAAAAGGGGGGGTGGAAAAAGCTCTTCCTCTTAAAAAAATAATATTTCTAAAATAGTTTCTTAGCGGATTCTTACATTGATAAAAAAATATGATCTACCACGCTATCCCCACTGTGGATTTCCAGAACTTCACAAGTCACTGCTAGTCTTCCAAAACAGCTTTCCTCAAGATACTAAGTAAATTCATTGGTTGTATTAATAATAAATTATAATTTACATTATTATTAACAATTTAAAATTGTCGTTATTTCAATACATATTCCGAATATAAATTACATTATTCCGAAGTCATATTTTCTCAATATAATGATTTAGTTGGAACACTCTGGACCGACATTAAGAACAGTTATTGAAAACAGGAGAATTGTGAAGTAGGTTTATTTAATTGTGATATTTAAATAAACAGCGTACAGTGATTACGGGGATGACTGCTGTAAGCGTCAGATCGAGCTGTCTAGAGTCATGGCCGCCAGTGCATTTAGTTGCAAAATAACAGTTGAGGGTAATAAATAGTGATTTGCGTCGGCATTCGCTCTGAAAACCGTCGCCATGGAAACGGCAAAAGGCGGGTCCACCGGCCTGCGCCGGCGCACCTCCATCATAGCGCCCAAGTTACAAGCGGCGGCTGTTAAGTGATCGCTACACATTGGAAGAATACAGACCACTTGTTTGTAGGTGGCCATTGTATTGTAACACAAGCAACGTCACAATTGAAAATGGCCTGCAAAAGGATAAAGGGTGTGGGAAAAAGAGAAAAGATAAGGAACGAGATCTTACTTACTCATCGCAATAGGTGTTTACACGTGCTGGTTATTTCACCGTGGTGAACCTAGTCTGAGACTGTGAAACACATTATGCCCCGCTTCTATAAAAAAATTATACAATTGTGTTACCTGCATGTACGAGTAAGTATCACTCATTTATCATCCAATAAATTGTACGTATTGAACTGGCGACGAGGATGGAATAAAAATCAAGATTAGTACATTACTTACACTTTGTATATGCACTCTATAGATCCGTACTTCCGTACTAATATTATAAATGCGAAAGTTTGTAGTATGGATGTTTGTTTTTCACGCAAAACTACTGAACCGTTCACCATGAAATTTTACATACACGTTGTCTGGGACACCAGAAAGGACATAGGCTACCTTTCATCATTCAACGCGGACGAAGTGGTGGACACCAGCTAGTTTTTTCATATATATAGATAGGCTAGAAATACAACAACATATATTACGCGTTATGTGATACACTTCACTTTTTCAACACACGAAGTACATTCATGTTATAGTGTGCTATTTTTAAACTCGGAGAATTATTTTCCACTTTCGTTTCTTGTTAAGAATCTCTCATCTCTCGTTTCTTATATCATACACCGACAATCATTAGCGCTTGCGGCGACTCGCGACATGTATACCGCCTGTTTCACTATGTAAATGCGGCTAGCTTAATCTACATAACACATGCAATGGAAAAAAGAGGTTACAGATGTTTATTATAGATATTATTGTGGCGGATGTTGTTTTGTGAAATAAATTTGTAAGTTCATGTGAAATTTTAACCCTTAGGTACAATCCTAATACAGTTTTGACTTATAGCCTCACTAATTGCGTGACTAAATTACGTTGCGAGTAAAATTGTGATTTTTCACAGTCATTTCTAGTTATTTCGAACTTTATAAGTGGAGTTACCTACTATACTCAGTAGTGGAAGGGCTCTGCTTCTCTTTGGGCATTTGGTCATTTGGGCAGCTCGTTCGGCGGTAGTAACCAATGATGGTCCTCTATGAAGAGGACAACCATGGAATTACAGCACATAATTTTGTGTTTCGGTGAGTGAGTAAGGGACTCCAGATTCTGGCTACCTAGTAACTATGTGCTTACATTAAAACAAGATAGGTTCAATGTAAGTTCTCTTTGCTGCAACGCACGTTTGCTAAAACTAGGTGTGATCTTGATTAATTAGCTCCTAGAAGCGAATTAGCCTTTCACACTCTCTGACCTCAGAACATTTTACAGGCAATAGTTAAATATGCAAATACTTTTTTTACTCTGAATAGATTAAAATAAAGTGCTTTGGGACCTCACACACGTGCCGATATCTTATCTGGTGAATGTTGGGCGAGTTAAATAGTCAAAACGCAAGGTTAAGTGGTCAAACACGTCACTGTAGAGTATTCTTAAAAAGGGTCGTTTTAAATTTTTTTTAAAAGTAGCCAAACTTTTTTTGTAACAGTTGATACAGAAATACGAGAACAGAATGTCTTGAAGCATTAAAATCCCTAAAACCACTTATGTAGTGTGTGTAGGTCTTCATGGTGTCATGTAGGTCTTTTGTAATGGAATAATGTACCTTTTAAGATGTTTCCACCTAGCTACAATATGCTCTTACAGTTACAATAGCTTCTTCAAGCTTGCCATACAAATTCCTGCAGGGTCAGAGCGCATTTGCAACCCCCCAGTTGGTGGTTTTGTCTTCAGACGACGATAGCCACCTACCACCAAGTAGGCCGTTAGCTAGCCTGCCATCTCATATAATATAAAAAAAAACACACATGATACATTACGTGCGATTTAATTTTTCAGTGCTTGAAAAGTAGATGCCAGCCCTATACCCCTGTGAGATCCTTATCCTATCAGGATTTCCTTCCTATATTTTGAATTTCCATTTTTAAGTAGGTAACCATAGCCAACCACCATCATGTAAAACTTCAACCTGCTTGCCTCTCTTTATAATAAAAAAAATAAGAACTTTTCTATGTTAGAATAGAAAATGTTTTTGTGTTTACGAACTCAGTGGAAAAAGAGGTGATTTAAATTTTGTGACAGTTAAAACCGGTAGCGACCCCTTGCTCTGTAGCCATGCTATTTTAATCCTGTTATCCCTTGCAACGATTTCTCGAGCCGGGTCACAATTTACAACGCGTAATATCAGAGTATCACTCATCTGGTCCAGGCCATACCAATCGCCACCAATTACGTGCGCGGATAGTAAATCATGCCCAGGCGACGCCCCTACATCGAATATCTTAACCGGAGATTGGGGTGTGGTGCAATCTATCTTGATTTTTTTGTTTTTATACCTAAACGCAACTTTAGCTCACATCTGTTTTCAATTAAAATATATAAGTACCGGTTAGCATATAAAGTGTATGTAGTGTTGTGGAAATATACTTGCCGAATACGGCAAGCTACACAATTTCATGAGGCAAATTCTTTTGTCATATCCAAAAAAAAAAAATTGGGAATAACTTTAAATAGATTTATTTGGAACAGCATTTTAAAGTCATTTATACATATTGAGATATTTCGTAAAAAGTAAAAAAAAAACCAATGAAGAATCATCATTATGCTTTGATATTTAATAGAATTAATAATTCTCTTTAGCCATTAATATTAAATAAGATTTAAAGCTCCATGTATAACTATATTAAATTGTAGAAAATTTGATAAGAAAATGTTCTACTATGTAACGAAAATTGCCCTTCCGATGTTGGCAAAACTTCCTACGCTCTTCGCTTGTGGCTTCATTTAAAAATGCAACGTGTAACACATTTCACGGTTTGAAAGGCACATTTTACTGGCAGACACTGGTACGTTTTGCTTTTATGTGATTGTATGACAGCTCACTTTGTCATACAAACATGATCGGTAGGTACTAATACGTATATAATGTCACACGGAGACTTTTACATACTCTCAGAATATGCTGTTCGAAATTGGCGGTCAAATATCAAAGCGGATTAATTTTGTACCAATTTCGGGTGCTGCTTGTAACATATACAGTATGCTTAAATGTTACAGTTTGCTGTTATGTTTTGGCGACTGAGTAAGAGATCCCAGAGCCCATTTTACTACTTAACCGTTATATATGAGCAATAACGATTGAATATGAAAAAGGGGCGAGGACAAAGTCGCGGACAAATAAACATTTTTCCGCGACTTGTATAGTAATAAATTTATTACATAGGTCTACAATGATTTATACTGTAAGTAAGGTATTAACTATGTATTTACTATGTAGTTTTTAAGTCATATTACTTATTAATCATATTAATATAAGATCAACACACAACTACATATTTTATAGACCCAATAACTGATTTTACCCAAAATCGCAACATAGGTGCCTTCAAATGCATACTGTTACCTAGAAACATAGCTGCTGTTTCAAAAAACATCGTGGACGCGCCACAGAAGGGTGGCAACTGCAACAACATTCTGAAAACGTTTTTATATTGCTCACGCTATGCTATTATTTATGTAACAAGCAATGCCACATTGCTGCCAGTGATAATCCTTACTAATATTATAAATGTGAATGTGAGTTTGTTTGTTTGTTACGCTTTCACGCAAAAACTACTGAACCGATTGCCATGAAATTTTGCATACACGTATATCTGGGACACCAGAATGTACATAGGGTACCTTTCATCGTTCAACGCGGACGAAGTCGCGGGAACCAGCTAATAAGTTATAAGGGATTAGGTAAATGGACTCTCGCATCCCTTACACGAAACATTCCTAATTCATATTAATCATCCCTTACCTAACTCTTATCTTCTGTAAGATGTAAGAAGATAACTGAGTGGTTACTCTCGCCGGAGCCTAATTTATAAGTGCATTAATATATACACTACAATAAATAAAAGAAATAAAATTAGTTTTTTATAACTAAGTTGTTAAGTTAGCTGTCAGTTCGCATACTGACAAGGAGAGCCAAGTCAAGTTAAAATGAAGTCGTTCACATAAAAGTACATCCTATATGAGACGAGGTGATACAAGTAGGGTAATTCTAGTCACAGTTATCTGTCGGTAAGCGGATTACCAACGGATCAGCTGATTGTCGAACGAGCCCTTATAACCTCCATTTAAATTTATTATTCCACGACGCGTTCTCGGCACGCCATTCAAAATATACGAAGCCATGCTCGATTCGGAAATTATTATTATATTCAAATTTCAAATTCAAATCATTTATTAGATGTAAGTTTTTACAAAACATTTATCTTCGTCAAAATTACAAACTACCACCGGTTCGGAAAGCTGTTTCTAGGGGGAAGAACTCGGCAAGAAACCCCCTAGTTGCTCTTTTCATAAATCAATTTACAACATGTAACACGTAACAATACATATATATCAATCTAATAACACAATATTCAACTATATTCAACTCCAAGGACGTTCATCATTTATATAATCTAATATCCTATAATAACCCTTTTTGCACAGGGTTTTCTTAATATAAACTTTAAATTATAGGCAAGTAAGTGAAGAATCTAATCCACTGAAATAAATTTAAGGGCGCGTATAAAGAGAAATAGCCAATCCTTTATTTGAATTTTATCTAAGTAAACAAAGTCCAATTTAAAAACTTTTTCAAAATAGATAAATACATTATAAATGAAAGTGAAGATTTGGACAGAAAACATAATATAATGAAATAATCTCAAAAGAAAAAAATCACCAAGTGAACTCTCATTTCCATCGATTTTAGTTTTATTTTCAAAATGACACACATTACAAAGCTAAAAGTGTATCAGTAATCTCACTTCACAGATTATCTAATGCTCTATGTATCAATTTTTCATTTGACATTGTAGTTTACGAATAATTAATATTTAATACTTTTGGCACTTATAACATATTAATTGAGCGAGATGCGCTATCTTCCGTCGCATGTTGTGCGTAGTTCTACGTATTTTGTGTCACTGTCATATCCAAGGGGCCACGCGGGTGAAATTACAAATTTTGTTTGCTATAAAGCAACAACCTGGATTTATACGCACTCTTAACGTCCCACGGAATCCAGGTATTCCGTTCCGCAAGTGGACTGTCAGTCTGTCTAAACGACCTTTACATAAAAAAGTATGACATTAATAAGGAGATGAACAGTCTATTTGCCAATTATAATTCAAATCCGTACAAAGATTACACTTCATTGAGTATCAATCAAACGTCCAATCATTTTACTACACTAAAATAATTTTAGTTATTAAATAAATTTAAAAATATATTCTTTGTTGCATATATGAGCAAATTTAAAAGTCTCTTACATAGTCAATTCTTTTGCATTTATTTACCAGCAGTTTAGAATGTTATCTAGTTTCTCTATTCAATATCAATTAGCGACCAACAAAATTTCCTCTTAAATTGAAATTACAATGTCATAGCGTCTAATATATTCGTGCAACCTAATTAACAACCAGTAGCCACTAATTTACTGTTAGCAGTATGTGACGGTATAATTAAACCACAAATAGAGTATTTTAAACATTCAGCCTTTGTAAAAAGCACAATCCTTTTTTTAGCTGAACAGTATGTGCTCAATTACAATATTGTCAAGCGATCAAAACAAAGCGATCCTGTCCGATGCGCGGCTCGGTGCGCGTGCCCAGGACGCACCCGAACAGGAAGTGGCGTCGCTCACAATGGCCTATTGTGGCGTACAATTACCCGCGTGATGCTTCCAAATGATATCGAATTCACCATTTAAACACACCTCCACACTGTACGATTTCACACTTACTTATAAGAGTTAATAATGTTATATTAAAATTTAATTGTAAATCTTATCTCAGCCGCAGAAGGTCTACTGCAAGACATAGGCCTCTCCCATAATTTTCCAATAGGACCGGTCAGAAGCAGCCTGGATCCATCGTCGACTCGTGGCTCTTTTCAGATCGTCTCTTCACCTTGTGGGTGAACATTGGAAAACCATTGGCTAAAATCGAAAAAAAGACGTTAGCCTTATTATCACTTTATAATCACTGTATGTGTAAAGAGAAATCTATAAAAATTGCTTCTGTAAAACTTGATTAAACAATGATCGATGAGGAATACACTGTGTTTAAAAATTCTGGAGTTAAAATTTACTTAAATTGATAAGCTAATTTCACAAATTTATAATTTAAAAAACTACTAAAGAGTTTTGATACAAATTTATCCTCCTCTATTCAGATTTTGTAATATTCTGTTTTTTATGGCATTCTGACGGTCCATTTGATGATGTGGCTGCCGTCGCCAATAAAACACAACTGTAACGTGTGCTCTCGCCGATTCTGACTTGACGAGATAAAGTTCACTAGGTAATGAAAAGTATTCTTATTTAAATTTTAATTCCTGTATTGATTGATGACTTATAAAATCTTACCTAGCTACATTGAAGGTACTCTTGAAATTTACGTGCCTTGAAATATACTTTCAAAAACACTTGCAAATCTTCTCAATTTTTTAAAAAGATAAGAGATCCTAACACATTATTTAGAACACGATTGTATATCATCAAATAATTTAATACAATAATTTCCCAAAGAACATTTACGCCTTTTAAAATAAACATCACGAACACATTTGACCCACACATTAAATCATTTAGCAGATAGAGATCTCGAATCGATGCAGTCAAATACTAAAATCGATTAATTAAATTCGGTTGTGTAATCGATTATGGTAATGTATTACTTCTTAGTGTATCTTATCGCGGTTTGAACTGCTTTTGAAACTTTTTACTAATTGGCGTACACGTTTAACCGATTCTTTATGGTAGGCGTTTTTGTACTTTTCTTATAAAGTAAATAATATTGGTTTGTTTTTCAATTTAAATAATCCTGTATAAAATATATCTACTATATTTTATCTTCATTACTACTTCAAGTCTCGTCTACCCCAACCTCTAACCTCCTGCACGACAGATATCTTTTTTTTTCAATAGCTTTGGTTTTTTTTTTTTAATATAAGAATGAGGAAAATTTAAAAAACAATTCTATTACTAATCTTTTATAGCCTCAGCAGCCTGAGAGTGCTCTCCTATTGAATCACTGTACATGTAAACAATAAACATATATGTACATATATTTTGATTTGATTTGATATAAAAATATAATTTATGCTTAGACAATTCATATTTGTTAACGGTATTTGCATATTTTTTTTCCTTTACAAGACAAACGCTATTATTTAATAACCCCATCTATTTCCAATTATCACTAAAACGATTGTATCTTATAAGTTGAAAGATAAATTCACTTCAGCCACCGTAAAAGAAGTGTCAATGTTGTCTGTTGAACATAAAATGGCTTTTTTTTAAAACCTAGCAATAGAAGTACGCTGGATATTCTTAATCGCCGGATATCGCCGTATCTACCTGAAAAAATAGGTGAAGAAATAACGGTAAAAAATGTAGGAAATGGAAATTAACAGACAACCTCAAATAAAACAGAGAATCGGAGTAAATCTAACCGCAACCCCGTTCTGAATCGATCCGAATCGATCCCCGGGGCGAGCACACCGCTATTCTATACAAAAAGCATCGATACTGCCGTAATATAGTTGCAGTGCAAACAAAGCCGCAGGTAGGAAATGTAGCTACGTTAGTAAATAATATCTATGGCCTAAGTCAAAAGCTGACGCCTAAAAATAAATATTCACATTTTTCTTAAATAAAACATTTAACTCCACATAGAGTAGCTAATTATCCGGCCCCGGCTTCGCACAGTTACAATTTTCCGGCCAGTTTTTCTCTTCATAAGAACATAAGAACATTCCTCGAACTCAAAAGAATATTAGAAAAAAAAAAAAAACAACTTGCCGAATTGGCCCAAGAGTTGTCATATTTAGGCTTAGACACATTTAGCGATTCATTTTTATTACAAACTAGCGACCCGGTGCATTTTTTTTTTCATAAAAACCTTTGATTATCCCTCTATCCATGAGTGAAGACAGAATTAAAATCGGTCCAGCTGTTCTCGAGTTTTGAGCTTAGCAACACATTTAGGGATTCATTTTTATTACAAACTAGCGACCCGGTGCATTTTTTTACATAAAAACCTCTGATTATCCGTGATATCCGTGAGTGAAGACAGAATAAAAATCGGTCCAGCCGTTCTCGAGTTTTGCGCTTAGCAACACATTTAGGGATTATTTATAAAGAAGAAGAAGATACACAGCAACTCGTCCACCTTAACAGTCTATTAGCGTTTTCCTTAATCGCCATCTCCTGTGAATTACGTCACACAACTACAGACTGTAATTCCGTCACAGCTTGTGACTACGGAACTGCTATCATTATTTTTGTTGGCAACACCATTCACGTAAAATATATGCATTTAGATACAGCTCCATCATAATTTATTTTATTTACATAACAAAATCTCTTGATCAAAGACAAACATTTATACATTATAGAATAATAACCAATAATAACGTAAAACTTCTAGACCTTTTCACAGATCTATTATATAAAACATTTGAAAAATAATGAACTGTACTAGAGAAAGTTTGCTCTAAATTAGCCTTTTTTTAGATGTACATACAGTATATAAGTATAACAAATTTGGAATACGACGGCTGTTTCCCTGAAGTACTATTTTTCAAACCCATTAATAGATTTCAGAAAGAGTTTAGTTTGATCTAGTATAACTATGAATTTTGAATACCTAACAAAAAAACTAAAGAAATTCAAAATAGTTCGCAATGATGTGTGTTGTTACAGATCAATTTCTAGACCGCTAACAAATAAGTATGTTAGGCAGGACTTTCACACGATTCTATTTGTGTTGCGGGGCTGGTTATACTGTAAATAAGATGTCTCCACTCATCACATCGCCAATCTAATCTAATCTTCACGACCGCTGCACCCTATAATTGGGTACCCTACTTGTGGGGTAATCCATTAGGCTGGCAACGCGTTTCAATAACTCGCTCTGTTAATATGAGATAGTGGAGTCGCGGTTGTCGCTCGAGGAATTTGAATTTCCCGATATACCTACAATAATAGGTCGCTGCATTTCTTGCTTCTTTGGCTTGAATGGCTTTAAATATGTATGGCAGCTTATATAGAAGTTTTGTAAGTCTTGTTTTTATACAGACAAGACAGAGTTGTGGCATTATATTAAAAATTTTGGAATCCATATACATAAAAATAACCGTCAAAATTGAATGTCTTGAAATGTCTTACAGTTTTAGGAGAGAAGCTTATTTTTTTTCGGGATTTTTAAAATAGAAAAATTAACTATTGCATTTGTTTGACTTTTAGGTAACATTGTTAACATTTAGATAAATATATAACTTAACAATATATAGTCCTATTAATGGTCTTGATAATGAGACAGCCCTATACAATGGGCGTGGTTGTCCTCATATATCCGTAACGCATGTGGAACGCACGCATTACAAAACTGTACGTACTAGTATGTCGTTAGTGACCTCTAAACGTTGGATATATTATCCACATACAACATTTTAGTTTTAGCATTGATATTGTCTCTTCTGAATAAGATCTGTATAGAACTTTGATAGAAGTGGTAGAACACATAACGTTACGCAACGCACTCATGAATTGCGCAACCCTAGGGGTTACGGCAAATCTTACAGAATTTCACTAAAATAATAGCGCATCTGCTATTGTTGTTTTTCGTTGAGTATAAGAGATGCCACAGCGAACTACCCCTCTCTCATTCTCGGATGTACCCATCCAAGAATCCAAGCATTCTAACTCCTTTGTCGTCGTCCCATCAAAGTAGTCAAAATACTTGTATTTATTATATTTATTATAATAGATATAATTATAAACTTGTATAATAGACGCTGGATATATCTAATATATAAAATTCTCATGTCACAGTGTTAGTTGCCAGACTCCTCCGAAACGGCTTAACCGAATTAGATGAAATTTTATATGTACACTTGGTAAGTCTGAGATTATTGTAAAACAATCAAAAAAAAAATCAAAAAAACTAGGTACGTTGCTAATACAATTGTTATTATGGGTTTATCAGTGCTGAGATGGCATATTCACGGTGATGCAAAATTTTTGTGTTAGTACATATGGTATTTGCAACACTGTGGCTAGAGCCCACAGCAAGACTGGTGGTTTATAATTACAATTCGTGTGCTTTATCATCGCTTATAACTGTTATATCTTGACCCTTTAATCTATTGAGGGTAGTTTGCGTGCCAGGGCGCTATAACTCTGGATAATCGGTGGCGGTTGCGCCCGCGCAGTGTAGGCGTATAACTGTTCCCTCTTATCCTAAATTGTAACACAATCCAATAGGACGTACAATTGCTTACTGTCAGTAGGATGTCTGCAGAATCGTCCAAGTTTGCGTATTGAAGGTCTGATTACTGCCGCTAGCTGTCCTGTTTGTAACTGCATTACACTGTGTGGTTTGGCTCTGTTATAAATATAAATTATCAATAGTTTTAACAAATAACAATAAATATTTGAAAGAATATTATCCTGCAATCTATAAGTTCTTTCTAATTCACTTAATAACAAATGCATAGAAACCTCGAAAAATGCATATAAATAACGTTCAAGTTTACTGAGATTCTGTATATTATGTGTATTTATTATGTGTGTGTTTTTCGTAAAACTTGATTGATCGTAACACGAGATTAGAGCTATGATATGTACCTAGTATTATCATCCATTAGTTTAACAACTTTGGTTCGGTAGCAGTAATAACTTTCACTGCATCATATTTCAGAAAGTGTCCGCATAGAAGATTTAATGTTTTGTGTTTGTTTATGATCGCATAAATAGCATAGACAATAAGTTTTCATGGTGATGCTCATTACAGGCAATTTGTATAAATGAGCCGTCTGCACGGAGTGTTGTAAGATAACCAACACTCATTATATTCAACACCACATTCACAGTTAAACAGTCGCACAAAACAACCATTTGCATTCTACACTTTGGCAATAAAATTTAAAATACGCTAAGGTACGTCTCTGAGGTCCGTAGACGCACAAATAATAGAACCGTTCTCTGATTACTTCTTCATACTATCATCCAAAAATATCTTCTTTCAATCCTCGAAGAACAACTTTGAATACCATCCCTACATGATAATACACAACTCAGAATATATTTTATTTTAATTAACCAGATAGGCGGTGATAAATTTTATCCAACAACTATCACTATAAAGTTATAGAGCACCTAATTATACTCGTAAGTCATCACAATTATATTATACGGCACTATTCGAATACAGTATCTACAATGATGCGTTTCGGGTGCTGATGGGTCTGCCCCGCTTCTTAAATGTGTACAATGTTCGCGGAAGCTCCAGTTGATTGTTTCTACACAACAATGCGAAAGAGATACGCCTCCCTGGTGTGCCGGTTGCCGGCCAGTCCCAATAGCATTCTGCGCGCGATTGCAAGTAGGTTGGACTGCATATGTGAATCGCTACTGCTGGTTTTCTATGACTGCGGGAATCCTGAATACCTAAGCGGTTTACAAGAGGCTCTATTTTTCTTAGATATTTGAGTAATCCGTACTATCCGTACTAATCCTTCCTTTCCTTTCCTTACTAATATTATAAATGCGAAAGTTTGTATGGATGTATGGATGTTTGTTACTCTTTCACGCAAAAACTACTGAACCGATCACCATCAAATTTTTCATACACGTTGTCTGGGACACCAGAAAGGACATAGGGTACCTGTCATCCAGAACGCGGAAGAAGTCCCAGGCACCAGCTGGTTTAACATACATTATAAAGTTTGAGAGTTTTTGTTAGTCTGAAAATAGTTTTTAATTGGTTTTCAATATCTAAAACCATTTCGTCTAAACCTACTCCGGAAACAACAAGTATTGTAAATATGTGGTCCGAAATGACATCCTTTGTATTCTAAACGCATACCCTTTCCATGTTATGTATATCTTTGCTGCGGATCCCAGTAACGGTTGCATAAACAAGCAGTGATAAATACCGAAGTTAGCATATTTAATTTAACTGCGGACAAGGCTCAGCGATTCAATAAACAAAGATCAGCAGGAGTGGAACTGGTCGAGACAACTGCGTCTACCAAGTTGGCGCCAACCTTTGCAACAATTGTTCATATTTAAAATATATATTGGCCATACGTTGGCTGGCTTTTCTATTTATTTTATTATATTTTTACAAAAGATCGAATCTTTCCAGTTTTCGATCTTAATATGTGCCGAACGTCCATCCACTGGCTTGTGCAGAATATGTTGGTACTGCAATTGGACTCATCATTTAGAACGAGTTCTTATTTCCATTTATTTTGAAAAGATCAGTGGTAGTGATATGCTCACGGTGCCATAATCATAAGACTTCCCTTATCACGATTGCCCTAAATATTCGTCCGTCGCTACCCACGTCCTCTGTTCAGCCATTCAATTGACCGTCTACCACCTTGAAGTTGTTCAGATATCTGATTAGGGATTTCGAATTATGTTATTCACTACGCTCTATAGATTTTGCTTTCTGCATGAATTAGAAAGCGAATTATTTGTCCAGAATCAAAAGCATTGCTGAATTTCACACCTTGGAAATTAACACTTTCAATCATTTTACACTTACTCCATTAATTTAACCTTTAGATAAATAAATTGTTAAGGTTTTGTGTACATAATAGTTGTGCCTGCGGTTTCATTCGTGTTAGGAATGCCCGGATTTAAATAGAAGCCTTATGGGTGTTTTTATCACATAATCAGTATTGATTTTCATTTCAGAAAAATATGTATCTGCGGTTGCCATTGTTTCAGCAGCGGAGCAAAGCTGTTAATCGACCTTTCGAAGAATCAAAATATTTAACTTCAACCAATTTACTTAAAATTTATGTTCTCTTTGTGTATAATATGATATCCCAAAAGTTTGTAAATTTTAATAATATAATATTAATGAATCTACCTTATTAACATCCTAATGTGCAGCCACACTTTATTCCCATCTTCTGTCACTTTAAATAGTCATCAATATAAAAGTCCACCATCTTGAACTAGATATTTCCTTTGTTATTTCCTTGTTCGCTGTAAGTTTAAGGTTTACAATTGCAAATGGCTTTAAGGGAAACGAAATGCTTATAAAACGTCGCATCTACTCTGGCAGCACTAAATCCCTCCCCTCAATCCTGAAATAGCGACATGACTGTTAGGAATTTCTCCATTCATGGTTCCGTTGACTCGTTATCTATGGGACCGCTACGCCTAAAATTATGGCCCTACTCCGCGCACCATGGGAAATGTTGCGTAATAATAAAGGGCCAGTTTCGATGCGCGTACGCCTATTCAATAAATGCACTAGCTCACCCTTATTCTCCATTTGGGATATTTAGAAAAATGAGATTACTTTGCAAATATTACGTACTAGCTTTTGCACGCGACCTCGCCCGCGTATAACTTTAAAAAAATATACCCTATATGTTACCCGCTGACTTTCATTAGGTGTTTTTTTTTTTAAATCGGTCCAGTAGTTTTTGAATTTATTCATTACAAACAAAAAATATATACAAATCTTTTCTCTTTATAATAAGTATTAGGGCCTCTTTCACAAACTACATGTAAAGTGTTGATTAGTTACTTTTAGAAATCATTTTCTGTTATATTGAATTATGCACTCGGTTTACTGCATCATTCGATAGCCGATTTTTTTAAATTATTTTCTATTTAATGTTTGGGGCGTTTACCGTACAAACAAAGGTATATCAGCTCCATTATCCCCGGTTACCGGTGACTTTAAATGACAGTTTAGCCTACTTGACGTTTGTGAAAGAGGCGCTTAATATTATAAAGATTAACAGATACCATAAATTTCATGAATATTGTACCGCAGTGAGCATTTAAATGAACCCTTTAATTTGAAACCACGCCCGTACTGCGGACACGTCAAATTAGTCCATTTGGGGAAACAGAGAAAGTTGTATCATAAATCCTGTTGTCTGGACAATAAATGGCAACACTGATAAGTCATCTCATTACGTTCTGTACTAAAACAGCGGCATATATTTGCAAGTACTTAATAAGAACGAAACATAAATATCTATTGTAAAATAAAGTCGTGTCCATTGATTCTCTGCTAACTTTAGAAGAACTATACAACGGATTTTGAGCGAAATAGCGATGAACTAGTCTGGTTTGTGTACCTATATATTAATTTTCAGAAAAAAAACTATGATAAAAATGTTAGAGGTGTCTCTTGTAACTACAAGCAACTGCCCATTCCCAAGCACCTTTCTTAAACCGTCACAGACATATTTAACTATAATATGTGGGTCTCTTTTGTATTGTAGATCACAATTAAACGGCTCATAACAACTCTAGATCGTGACAAGCTCTCGCCAATTATGTGAAAGACAACAAAATTATTCGTGTCTGTCCAATGAGCGTGTCTGATTCAAATCCTAATTAGCTTGACGAGTTAATTGAGCCAATCAAATACAATGTCTGCACCGTGCACTCTTTTCTGGTGGTCCATTTATAGTTTGATGCATTTAAAATCATGGCTTCAATTTAATTAAAAAAAATATTTCTTTTTCTATTAATTCTTGTTAGTTAAAGCTTAAGTTATTTTGTTTTATAACTAGCTTCTATGGAAGAGCGAAGGCACAGATCAGATTCCAATTAATAGGATATTTTGTATATTTTGTAAGCAAATTTTTGTTTCAGTGAATATATAAATGTAAGATAAATATAAATATGTAAGCTTAAAGCGCCATCTATTTCTAGAATTTGAATTTAAATGTTAATATTTTAATATATTACTACTAAATTTTCATTATGATATAATTTTACTGAGTTTTCTTGGCTTTTTGTAGCTTCTTTCCGTTAATGAATTGGACCACAGTGTAACTGTCAGCGAGGTATTTGCATACCGCTAGGATAACCACAGGGTCATGCACAGTGATAAATATGAAATTACATACTGAGACCATTAAACGATCCCTAGATTGTAGATCGGTTCCAAGGTCACTTGAATAATTAGGGGACGTTGCCTGGACTTGTAATGAGCCGGTTCTGATAAAATTAAAATAAGTATATTGGCATCTGATTCACATTGATTGTCTTGAAGTATTTTGTTCATTCTGACACAGATAAATTCATTGGAATTTTTAAATAAGATTAAAGTACTTCAGAATAAGAATAAGTTGAATCTCCTTATTTCGATGTCATTTCCTACCGAAGGTTGGATA
The DNA here is from genome assembly GCA_945859745.1 of Synanthedon formicaeformis. Lineage (NCBI taxonomy): Eukaryota > Metazoa > Arthropoda > Insecta > Lepidoptera > Sesiidae > Synanthedon > Synanthedon formicaeformis. Next base: position 1,312,673 of record OX243956.1, on the reverse strand, counting down.
ATTTTTTTTTATTACAGATGGGTTTGCTCTTGACATAGAAGTAAATTATTAATACATCAAAAGCGCTATCTACTTTAATAAAAGCAATGCACTGTTCATCATGGATATTTGACATTATTAATTCATTGGAAAGTGCATCCAATTGGGTGCATCCAAGTAGTTCAATATTGGCGTGATGCATCCGTTTTGTTCAGAAAGAACTAGACTGGTCAGAAGCAGCTTAGATTCACCATCGACCTACAACTCTTAAAGGTTTTCCATTTCCATTATTGCTCATGAATTCTTCGACAAAATTTATATCATATTTTAAGAAATCTTTTAGGTGCATTACTTATGGAATTGCTAAAAAATAAATGAATAGGAATCTTAAATTAATGAATTTATTTTGTGGACATGAGTTTTGTTAATGTAATTAAGTACAAAGGTAACTATTTTTATTGTTATTTTAAAACACACTTAGCAGGTGGGTTTTTTATGGCCTATTGAGATTAAGGGAAGTCACGAGCACTAACTATAAGATTAATGTTGAGACAATTTTGGTGAGTATCCCAACAGATTTATAAAAAAAATCTTAGTTAACTACTGGGATGCGCCCATTAAATTTTACTGAATACGAAACTACCAATTTCGTAGCTTAGAAAAATCTCTTTATCAAACAGCTCAATAAGATTAATCACATAAATAATAAGATTAATAAAACCAGTGTAAATTATTGCGAACGTCACTAAGAGGTATCGCCTTAACGAGCTAAAAAATTGACTTCACATTACTTGAGATAGTAAAAAATGGTAAAACAGCTAAGTGATACTAGTATTACTTTTTCAATTTAAGTGCAGGAACGACGTTCTAATACTAAACCTTATTGCGTTTACCTTAAAATAGCATATTGAATAATTTTGAATCACAAAAATACGATGTACTGTGGGGAGTCGTAATGCAAACTTATTTTTCTATTCGCCAATGCAAACAGCTACATTATTTATCTTAATTACTTAATTAATATATAGATTTACTCACGAGTGGAATAGACTTCTGCGGGCCTGAATTGCTGTTTATTTATATAATGATAAAAAGCAGCATACGGCCACCTATCGTCTATAAACTCTAAACAAAATCAATAAGTGAAAATATACTCGTACATTGTGATAATTACAAAAGGGACTCTAGTAACAGTCTTAACAAAATAAAAGGTCTTAAGGAAAATACGGTACCCCTTACTCACACATCGAATAGCAAAAAGCTCGAGTAGGTACTGTTTTTTATTTTAATTTTTGTATGGAAGTGGTTACTAGGTTTTGCTTTACAGGTTGCACATTTTCTGACAGTCCTGCCACATTTTCTGACAGTCCTGCCACATTTTCTGACTGTTTTTGTACCGTCAGTTAAATGGGTTATGCATTCTTCCATAGGAAACTATTGAACAAATTTTAATGAAATTTTACCGCGTTCATTTACTAAGCCTTTGACCTATCAATAGATGGCGCTGCCAATATCGTCATGCATTTATTACGAGTAATTTATACCTAAATGTGAGTTTGTAGGTAAACTTTTTTCCTTACTACCATTGCGAAATTAAGTAAGTATATTTTTAGGGAGCGACAAAACGGAAGAGTAATGAAAAAAATGTACAAATCGATTATTGCATTAAATTAAATAAATTCATACAACTGAATAACACATAAAAATAATTGGATCACAAAGCAAAATATAGCAATTTATAATATTTAATTTAGGTAATATTCGTGTCTATATCAAGACTAATTGATTTATTTTGTTTACAGCCAGACACAGTCCCACAGGCGAGCGTGGACATGACAACTGTCCTCGAAGTGAGCGAAGCAGACGGTGTGACCGGACACCCTCACAGCCTGGCTATCACGGCCCCGGAGCGCGTCACCTTCGTCAAAGGCACTTGCAGGGAGGAGGCGAGATGGTGGGCTGATGTGTTGAGCGTCTATCCGAGGAGTAAGGTGAGGAACCGTTTAATTTAACCTGTTATCTACTGGTGACACTTCGTATTATTATTATTACTCTGACTGGTCTTTCCTGTAACACTTGCCTTGAGAGAAGGTCTTTGGAAGACGTCTATACATACGGTACAGAGTACTGATCATACGATACAACATAGGTTCACACGTAAAATTCATTAGCTTATTAGTTGTCACAAAGCTGTAACAAAATCTACAGCTAACCAAAAAAAAATTCACTCGCAACATTCTCGCCTTTGGTGCACGTGCCAATCAATATCATCTAGCACTTCATATCTTACACACTACGAGTATCCAGCTTAATTGCAAGCTGCATCGATTTATAAGGTGAAGGTGCTGATAATAATTAGCATACATCCGCTAGGCCTCATTAACGTCGCCGTAGTTGCGGACGACAACCGGCGACCCAAACACTATGTTTACATTTCTCGAAGTACGACCAATGACGGCTAATGAGACGTGCGCGCCGCTTCCTCGACGAAAGCGGCGCGTGCGCACTAGTTACCTACCACATATTATAGACTAGCTCTGCTTCGCGGTTTCATAAGCAGGTTATTTTAGGAAACATGTTTTATGCATATTGAATTTAACTAATTTCATACTCAGCGGTGTCTCCCTGGAGAAATTATTGACATTTAGTCTTATCAAAATATTACGCAAATCATGAAACTGAATCATGTATTGTCATTGAATTAATGCATGTATTGGAAAACTTGATGTTTATTAGTAAAATTAATGAAATTAATGTCGTAAATTAATTAATTTCTTAATTTAAATTCGGTTTTAATCTTACATGGGCTTGCATGCTCTTTCGGCTATTCTTACGTAACACACTCACCGACCCAAAGCATAATTATATAGTGTTTGCTGAAATAAACAGCTGAAAAAATAATGAGTTGATTTTTTCCATAATACTCGTATATTTTCTATCATTGTAAACAATAGCAAAATATTTTAACTTGTAAATACATACAAACTGAACATGGATGCGAAGAAATATTTTCGTTTTTAGCTGACTATTTCCGATAACCGGAAACAGCTCGCTTCAGTCCGCCAAGTTGAAAGTACTCTTTGCGATCTTATGATAGGCGAAAGATATCTATGTATCTACCACCTAACACCTACTGTGACGTCGTGAATTGTGCGGTAAATATTTTCTATATTTAATTACTTGACTATTTCAAACAGGGAAATGGTGACATACGACAGTTAAATATATGAGAAAGGTCCGCCCATTTTCACTTATAAATGAGTATCTAAATACGAGTAGGTAGGTAATATTGCTGTGTATTAAAAGAAATAACAAACTATATGAGTTTATATTATACATATATGCATATTATATATATGAGATGCTCATATAGTTTCCGAATGTTTATGTGATTGCAAACCTTCTTGTAAACCGAAATGCAGACACATACTTAATAAGATTGACTGCCCTCCACAGCTATCAGACGAGTCGTTTGTCTGTCACCTACACGGACATAAAAACATCCACTTCTCGGACAGCCCACATGTCAATAGATCATCAGTATAATTACACCTCCCGCCTGTGTTAATTGGTGGCAGGACATTATATGCAACACGCCATGCGAACCTACACTTTTTATTGTAAACCTTTTTTTATGTTACACTCGACAGGCGGTCTGTTGACCCTGTCGGGAATCGAACCCAGGACCCCGCGAGCACTCTAACCGCTCATCCAACGGGCCCGTCCAACCCTCTATAGAGCTTTCTCGTCATTTCTCGTTTACAAATTTTTTTTTATTACAAAAATTTGAAGATTAATGTTTGAAGTTATCCCGAAGATTTGCTCGCTTTCCCATGTCACATTGTATAGAACCCAACCTCTAACATTCAAAATAACCTTTGTGGTCTAAAAAAACCTAGTTGCTACTAAATAATCGTTGGTGAAATTGATTAATTTCAAATAATAACTATCAAGACCACCTCGTAAGTTAAGCGCACGCCTCGTTTTTAATTTATCGGCCGTTTTTTGTGAGTACTTACATCTCTCGCCTCGTCATGTCAGCATGTCTATTAACGACACTCGACAGCCGTGTATTAAACTCTGTTAGTCCGCCATTGCCGGTAACTGTGCACTTACCAACCAATGTACACTAATTGTACAGTCGAAAGCAGAAAATGCTATACCATACAACCCGTTCTTAGTACTTCATTCATATGGATTACGATAGTAAATAAAAATATTAGTGACCGCCTAAATTAGAAATGATAGTATCTAATTTCTGATATTTTTTTTTGCTAAATTAATTTAGCAAAATTTATAAAAACACATCCTATTTTTTTATATATAATTATTTATTCTAGTATTATCATCGAATAATAACTTCGATGATCAGTGTTTCAACGTAGTATGGACGTTGGCAAAATTAAATAAAAAAAACATATCTTAATTATATGATGTATTATAATGTATTTATTTTAATATTTTAATAAATACATTATTAAAAATAATAATAATAAATACATTAAATAAATAATAAATACATTTTAATATTATGATATTAAAAAAATCACAAAAGATGTTATTATACAATTATACATCAAGTACAAAGAAGAGATGCTAGGGTTTACCTTTCTCTGCTCTTGACTGTACCTATTTACTCGAATGTAAAGCCTTAGGACATGTTTTTTGTTTCGGTTAAGGCATGTGCTCCTTGGAGATACTTTTTAGATAGGCAGTAATATTACTTAATGCACCTAAAACTTTTGACAGAAAAGGTTTCCTAAACTTATAGCTTTTGTCCGCGACTTACTTCTTTTTCTTAGCTGTTTAAACATCTGTTTTATCTTTCCCTCTATACCCTACTATACCTTTTTCTGTATTCCTGACGTCTATGAAAGATTTTATAATGATCGGTTGAGTAATAATGGCGTAAAAGCGTAACAAACTCACTTTGGCATTATCTATTATCATTTCTCTATCTCTTCCGAATCACTTCTTCTTTTTCCTACTATTGTAGACGGTAGGCGACGGTAGCCACCTACCATCAAGTGGACCGTCAGCCTGTCTGCCAACCTTAAGATAAAAAAAAGTCGTCAATGTGTCCTCTCTCTTACGCGCTACGGTTGGAGCACCGTCATTTTTTGTTATACACGGAAACAGCAAAAGTAATGCCTCGACGGGCAGGACCGACCATAAAAGGATCTAACTAGTGACTGCACATACACTCTAATTGATGGCCAAGTATAAATTTGCCTCGACAAACTACCTACGTCCATACGTCATCTTTCCACCGCATAAAAAAATATCTGTTGAGCTCAAAAACTTACAATTTATGCACTAAAACTTATCCTATTGATAGTTAAAATGCAATAACTTGTGAGAATGGATAGTTTGTAAGTTGAAGTATACAACGTTCAATGTTATTGATACTTATATTATGAAGAATATCTCTGTTCTCATCAGGTATGAATTACAAGGTTAGCCTGAATTGGAAGAATAAATACTAGATCACTCTTGGTAGTCTCTGGCAGTTTGCTGACAAAGACACAAGACAAAAGACGACAATAAAGTATGCAACAATTATAAATAATCGCAATAATACCTACACAAACATAAGATACATACTTTAAATCTATCTATAAAATCTCAAGTTAAGATCTTAAGTATAAGATGTCACTGTCCTATCCAAAATCACGGGATGAAAATCTTTGTAATGTAAAATAACATGCTTAATAATGTGTTACCTACTAAAAAAGAAAAATATAGTCTGAAATAAACTTATATTATAGTGCGGGCAGGAATCTGTTTTTTCTAAAGAAGTATGGAACATGTCAGTTGTTAGACATGTCTTGACATGGCCGTAAGATCAATAGAGTAAAAGGTGATAGGTATGAAATAATATTGGTATTGAAAAAAGTTGACGCGCTCCGGTCGCCGACCTCGGATCAGCAGGCGGACTCGTTTGTATCACGAATTGATACAGATATGTTATACGTCATCAGATCGCAGTGACGAAAGCAATTGTTGGATACGTCATTCCATTTTCATATTTCTGTAATTATTTATAGTTTGCACTTACTTTCACTACAATAGTCATAATTATGTGAATTAAATGTCACCAGTTCTTAAGGTTGAATAACATTTTTTCCCTTCCATAATATAAATTACAAGCGACCCGTTCGCGGCTTCATACGGATGCAATCTTTTATCTAAATCTACTAAATAAAAACTAGCTGGTGCCCGCGACTTCGTCCGCATTGAACGATCAAAGGTCCTTTCTGGTGTCCCAGACAACATATATGCAAAATTTCATGATCGGTTCTATACATTCATACAAACTTTCGGATTTATAATATTAGTACGGAAGTTAGATTACGTGTCACCTATGAACTCCTAAACTACTGAACCGATTTTTATAAAACTTCGTAGTAGTGGTAGGGCACACTGCGTTTCGCAGTCATTTGGGCAGCCCGTCTGGCGGCAGTAACCACCACCTTACAGAATGCCACCGTGAAATAACAGCATTATGTGCTGTTGTGTTTCGGTGAGTGAGTAAGGGATGCCAGAGCCCATTACCCCATCCCTCTCTTATCCCTTATCCTTAACCCTTCTATGGCCGGCAGCGCACTTGTAGCCCTTATGGCGTTGCTTGTGTTATAGGCGACGGTAGCCACCTACCATCAAGTGGACCGTCAGCCTGTCTGTCGACCTTAACATAAAAAAAAACTATGTGTAATTTGGTCCAAATTAAAAGATAGGATAATTTTTATTTTGAACCCGGGCGAAGCCGGGAGCGTGTAGCTAGTTATAAATAAAAAAAAACTTCGTTATTTGTCGCCTTCTCAATCAGTGAAACTTAACAGCGAAACAGGCAGAGGCGGATAGCGACTTTATTTTATGAGTAATTTTTTATTTGTTTATGACAAATACGCATTTACTTGTATCAATAATGGTGTAAGCTGTAAGCTTATTTTGTATTAATTTGAAAATTGTTTGCCTGTGTAGTTTGCCTGTGTGTGTGTAGTATAAAACATGTTAGTCCATCTGTTAAGTGTATAGTAATCATGTGAAAGAGGGAGCATCCTATGCATTTATATAAGTGTAAAATTTATTTGAAAGATAATCTCAGGTTATAGATAAAATCACTACTTGATAGATAAATAAGTCGTGGTGGATATAGACTGACCGTAAATACCTAAATACCTAACTAACTGAAGACGCACGAAACCAGGGCGCATTGCTTTAGCCTTCTATATCATTCAATATATACAAGCTCTTATTACTACTTATAGTGTTTCAATTCTTCCTAAATATAGTATACTGCTCTTTTCTCTATCTAATTGTAACTTTAAACGACAAATTCTCAAAAGGTATGAGTAGCGTTCCATAATACGAGCGTGATACGAGCCAATGACCCAGAGGGCCTAGTGCGAGTTTTACTCTATCAAACTCGTCGAACGCGTAAATATGTCAATTTGTATGAGAATGAAGCAGCGCTACACGTTAGCCACCAGGTGGCGCTGCTGCATTCCCATACAAATTGACATATTTACGCGTTCGACGAGTTTGATAGAGTAAAACTCGCACTAGGCCCTCTGTAATGTCCACATTACTATGTCTTAGTATAATGACGCAGCATCGGCCCTCCAATCATCACCTATCCACAATGGAGGGCGTGCCATCATCAAGGGGCGCCCGTATAGCATAATCCGTTCACAACCTTTTCATCTATATCTTGCATTCCTGTTATTCAATAAATAAATTCAAATTCACTAAAAAATTGTCACCATTATCTCCTCATGTATAGTTTATGGCCCACAGCATGTAGGGAAATATTTTCTAATTCAAAACTAACAAATAATTACCACGTGACAGTGAACTCTTTGTTAAATAATAATACCTTCAATATTATTAATGAATGATTTCTGAGTTACAAATGTTTCATTCATGAAAAATTCAAGATCAAACTGAAAAATATTTTCCACGTATATAATTTAATTAGATAAATTGTGTAATCAAAAGAATTTTAAGACCCAGTTGCTTTGAAATAATGTTATGAATCATAATTTTATCCATTTTAGAAGACTAGTGTGAAATAATGGTTTGTATGCTGTTGTTTTTCACTACTAAAGGATGCTCTAGAGCCCCTATCCCTAATCCTACTAAGGTCGGTAACGCATTTGAAACATCTGTGACATTGGCGTTTGATAATAGGCGACGGTACCCACCAATATTATCAAAAAATCCAGTGCCTCCTGAAAAAGTCATCGTTGCGATATAACTTTTCTGCTTTTTCTTCTTGGCCACCGTTAAACATAAAAAAAGTCAAGTCATAGTACCTTCAGCGGTACATTTGTTTCCTTTCTCACAAACGTTATCACGTTTATGCTTCATATCAAAATAACATACAAGAGGGTCATCGATCCGCCTTGTGTAATAATCAGCACGATCTTAACAGTAACGGGACGAGCGGCGCCGGCGCACACAAATTTTATTATTGTTTTATGTTTTATGCAATTAATTTTATGTTACTTAGAACACAGTTTCGTTTCATTTCGAACTATTAACGCTTTATGGGTAGAAAGTATTAGCCTTCTGACTAATCAGTGTTTATTGCGACTATTACACCTGGAAATGTTTGTGCATTTCTGTTCGCTGGGCGCTATCTGGAGCATTTGATGAAAAATGCAACTTTATGGTTTTCTTAAGATTGTTAGCTTACTTTAAAGGAATGTAAGAATGAGGCCTTATCGGCGTTTTGGAATTAAAACCTTCTTTTCTTCTCAATACGAGTATATACTTTGAATGTAGCAAGTTTCACACTACTCCGTCTGCGCAATTTTTTCAAAAAGAGATCCAAGTATAGTTATCGAATATTTAATATTGTTTAAAGAGAATGCATTTACTTCTGGTATCCTATTTCTTAAATATCTTTATTATATATAAAAAGGTTATGTTGATTTGTTTTCACATAATTATGACAAGAGGGATAAACGGGGAAGATTTTTATATATTAAAATCGCACCTCGGGTGTAGCCGGAAGCGGGTCGCTAGTAAATAAATAAATACACGATAAATTATTTAAGTAAGTATATTTAACAATATAATCATTAAATGCGGATCGAAATTGAATATTGACTTGCAGTCCATTGCGAAATAGCCATAATCAATAGCAGTTAACGAGTTCCCGGCAATTTGTCGTTTCTCGACAATTAATCCATTAGGGCTAACCAGCAAATGGCAATCAAGTGCTCAGTTTCGCTCACTTTCAAACAATTAGATGTTATGAGACCGTTTCTAATCTGGTTTTCACATCGGCAGCTCTCCGTTTCTGGAATTATAGTTAATTTCCACAGGTGTTTGATTAGAACAAACCATTTCAGGAAGAAAGTCGTATTCCGGACCATGTTTTATGGCTAAAATAGATTACATCCTCCCTTTGAGCACTTGATGAAATGGACTAGGTGGTAAAATTGTTGTGCCTGCTTGTAACCTGCTAAGTGCTGGTTTAAAACACTTTTTTACTTTTATTGTCCGCAATGTTTATTTGAGGCAACTAAGAATATAGCTACGTTTCGCAGTCATAAATTGGCAGCAGAAGACCAACGTGAAATATTAGAATGTATGCTTTTGTAGAAGCCAGAGCCTATATCTCTGTCTTTTATCCTTTATTTTAGATACTAAGCTCGTTAATAACACATTTGGCATTGATTGTGTTAATAGGCGACGGTGGCCACTTACCACTTAAATTGTAAGCTTGTCTCTCGCCCTTTACATAATAAATGATCATCTACAAACATAATATTGTGTTTCAGGAAGTTTATTTTAACTTGGAAAAAAAAAGCACTTTATATTTAAAAAGGATCTTAATAGTATATGAGCAATTTTCTTCCTCTTATCTTATTAACTATTAAAGTTTATGTTAAATTTGCTTTGTCGGCAGGGTCGTCACAAACGCAATGCAACCTTCCCCGGTGGACAGACTGGCAGCCTTCTTCAATCATCGACAACGAGGAGTGAGTATTTTAACAATTTAAAAACAAATAGTACCTACACGAGTTCAATTTTAATTGAATGCTGCCTCTGTCCGAAAACAAGATGGACGACAAAATTAATTCGTTAATAAATAAATGTGCAAGTAAATTATTTTTAAGTGAAATGTAATTCCATATTATTCCAAGTCTATTTTTAGACGTCAGAACAACACAATACGACATAATTTAAATAAAACTTTAGATAAAAATATGAGTAGTTAGTGTTGCGCAATTGACGACACGTTTGGTCTAGTGGCTGTTAACCAAACTGTCGCGGGTTCGAATCCCGCTAGGGGCAAATGTTTTTGTTTTAACATTTTACCTTTTGTACCTGAGTCATGGATGTTTTGTATTTATAATAATATATGTATGTATTTACAAAAAAAGTAATCTATGCAATACTGTCGGGTATCATAATACAAGAATTATAGTTGCTTACTATGGAACTAAGTAGACGGTGCTGTGTAGAATGTGTGAAGATATTTATTTATTTATATTTATTTATTTATTTATTTGTCATGTGTTACTGGTAACGTTATTTTCATGTATTATGCAAATACTGTAAAAGAAATTTGTATATTTTCAGAATATTCAGCGGATGCATCAACTCTACGTGACGTAGCTGACGGTTGCTCAGCGTCCAGACCTCGGTACTGCGCTGGAGGGACTACCACTTGGCCTGGACCTAGGGTCCAGCCTCCACAGCCTGAAATACCAAGCCTTGCTGCAACTACGCCTGTTGACACTAAAGGTAGGTTATTATTATATTTTCACTACTTGTGTGTCAGTTTTTATTTGTTAACATATTAAGTATTCAAATGGTTTTACGAATTTTGTATAATTTTGTTTTTATTGTGAATATACAACGTAAGACGGTTTTTTACGACTTATACTTTGTAGGGATCACAATTCACGCATGTAATCAATTATGAAACAAATTCATATGACACAGAAGAAATAGGTAACTAAATCTTTAAACTTGAAACCGGGTTTAGGAATGCCGCCATTATTATTTCTTGCGAATATTTTCCCTCACCGCACCTGTGGTGTTGCTTGCGTAGCCACCTACCATGAAGTTGAACAGTCAGGCTGCTTGTTGATATAAAAAAATAAGCCTTACAACAGGCCAAATATGCTTTAGATTCAGACAATTTTATTAATCTGTTTCACAATACACACATACGAATTACACAATCGATCAGCTGTTTCCTGCGACACGGCCGTCATTACACCCACAAGCCTTTTCGACATAATGGTATTCGACAAAACTCAAATTGTGATTAACAAACGTAATCTCCATTCACAAAACCGATGTGAATGCAACCAAATTATAGATCTGCGGTTAGAGTTGCGCGTGCGCACAATGGGCAGGGCGTAAAAAGCACGTGGGTGAGAGGACACGTGACTCGTAAACTTGTAATGCAATTCGATAGTTGAACGATTTCAATTCGAATCGTATCGATACGATTAATCGACAAAGTGTTATCGCTCTAAATCATTCGTTCTAAAGGATTATATTGTACCGTGTCGTATGTGATTATTAGGATGTGGGTATCGAGGCTGATTTATTTGAATAAACAAGTTGTGAAGAGAAATTTATTTGAACTCGTAATCTATCCTTGTAAATTGAGTTTCTGTGAATTCTGCTCATTGGTGTTTCTTTTTCTTTACCTTTTTAATTTGTTACATTTTGTTTTCGACTTTTCTTAGTCTTCTTGTAAGCCGATTACCGACTTTAGTGTATACAAAACTTACCTATTACTGACTGCCAGTTCCATCTCACAATTGGAGAGGTTTTCTTCCAAGCAGATATCCTTATTAGCACAGTAAAACCTACTGTATTGTATTGTACATAAAAAATTGAGCGTTATTTATGTTTCCACTCTCCCTTTTACAATATCGAGTTTCGCTTCCACCTTAGGGCGTAACTCGTAATAGTCATAATTCAGCCGAGCATGCATCAGATATGACACGGACCCTCATCACTAATATTAATAACGACATCCCAGTCTCGAATCACACCCTGTACCTCTTACAATATTTGTGAGTTTCATACGTGCATTATAAATACTCGTATATTGTACGATCTAAGTGACCTAGATAATCTAGAAGCAATTCTCGAAGACAGTACCACTGCCAATACCTCGTCAAGTTGCAAGAAGGAATGTGTCCGTGAGAAATCAAACATTTATTTCGCAAATAAATATAGATCAACCACCCTCTTATGGAATACCACCAAAAAAATCAAAAATATATTCGTCTTATATTATTTAGCGAATTCAAAGTCGATATCCCACTTTGCATCTCCCCTGGCGTTGCTTATGTATAGGTGACGGTAGCCACATACCATCAATTGATTCCTTACAGGAAAAAACATACAGAAATTAAAAACTCAGCAACGCCGTCTCAGCGGGGTTACGTGTTCGATTTCCGACAGGACCAATTTTGAAAATTAACTTTTCAAAGAACCACCATGAACAGAAGACCACCATGAAATAACAGCATGTGTGCTGCTGTGTTTCGGCGAGTAAGTAAGGGATGCCTTCACATAAAAAAAGCAATATAAACTCATCAGCGTTAATCTTAAAAGGTAACATTCAGAGTAACATCTGTATTACATGATCGCAATACAGTTGGCTTTTAATGAAAACGTCTTCTAGCAGAGGCAATAAGGAAATTTATAGCTTCTGCTAGTCCTTTACATTGTAATGTCTTTACAACTCCATTACAAAAGTCGTTCGGTTGAACAGTTTTCAATGAATCCCTTTCATGCGCCACCTTCCTTATCTGTGCCTTATCTCGAAGGTGGTAAGGGTCATTGCATTTCTCCGTCTTCCTCATAGTGTTGGACCACCACGCACAAGCAATAAATCTCGTACAGAGACCGCGTCCAGCGACAACACGTTAGCCCTAATTAAAGTCCGTTAGCTGAGGGAGATGCTGTAACCTTGTCGGTTGGTGTAAGGGCTGAAGTTAAAGCGAATATTGCATCAAATTGATAATGATGCATCAAAATATAATTATAGCTGTATTTACTATAGATAGACACGTTTTAATAACAAATGAAGGCTATGGAAGTAATGAACAGATAAAATAAATAAATGCTTTAATTGAGTAGAAACCCATAGTGATGTATTCGTGTGTAAGTTAATTTGCTCACTGTTCCTATGCCTAAAAATAAAATGATTTTACTTATAACAATTATATATTTGGATGAGTTATACACACTCTCTCACTCTATCTACTTCCATTTCTGTGTATGCGTTTGTGTATAGGGAATATGCGTTAAAAATAGATTTTTATATTAATCTATATCTATACTAATATATAAAACCCAAGAGTTTGTTTGTTTGTTTGGTTGTACGCGCTAATCTCAGGAACTACTGGGTCGAATTGAAAAATTATTTTTTGTGTTGGATAGCCCATTCATTTTTGTGTTGGATTAGGCTATAGAGAACGCGGACGAAGTCGCGGGCACCAACTAGTGTAAATAAAAGATATTTTTTTTAAATTGGTTTAATATTTAAGCAAATGTTACCTACAAGATAACAAAATCTATTTTTTATGATCTTAAATGTTTTCTGTCACCGTTCACCAAGATACAAGAAGACTACATTCTATATATTGTACCACAATGTGGCTGTCTATGATTCACGTGCAAACAACACCAGTTTAACGAGACTCCGCGCAGATTCCTGGCGTCAATTAAATTTTGCACCGTTACCGCCATAAATAACTCAAGGAAATCCAATTGATTGAACATTCGCAGCTTGTGCAATAACACATTGCTGCGTTATACTTGATCTTTGAGTTCACGCCCTACGCTGACGCCTTGCTATTTATTCAATATCATACCTACATTCACACGCATGCAAGGTGTTTACTCTGTCAATATGTTGTGATGGCCTTCGTAAAGCAGCCTTTTGTTTAAGAGTTTCAGAAGTCATTAGTAGTGGCAAGGCACCCTTACAGAATACCACTATGAAATAACAGAATGTATACTGTCGTGTTTCTGGGAGTGAGTAATAGATGCCAGAGCCCATTGCCTTATCCTCAACCCTAATTCTAAATCCTATTTTTTTTTTTTGCTATATAACCGTCAGAGTGCTTGCTGACTTTAACATTAAAAAGTCACTTAACTAAAGGAAAGATCTGTTAAATTTAAGTTACGAACATGGATGAAGAGAACATTGTGATCTGACAGATAATAAGTATTAAGTAAGCGCTGAAATATTTTATTGCAACTGATGGATCATTTATATTTTACACTTTATTATTATTTTTATTTAAAAACATGCAATAAAAACTAGCATCTTTTTAATAGTGTTTAATAGGTAGTGGCCGAAATTCGACAATGATGGAAAAAAATGGCAAATATTTTACAAAAATTAAATATTAATATGAATAACACTAAAGCTTCGTCAATCAATAATAAAAAGAAAATAAGTTCACAAACAAATTGGAAAAGCGACTACAAATAGTATGTCACTTCGCATTGTTATTATGATGATATCATCGATATATAAAATGTAATCAATCGTAGGGAATAATTAATAAATTCAGTTGCCTACCTCGTCCGAAGCCGCCAAGGTCGAACGGAGATTTGCAAGTCCTAGATTTGGTGCGCCTACGCAGCAGCTAACAACTCTTAACACGCATCTGGCTGCACGCAGTTATTAAAATAACAGTTATTTACTTGGGAATATGAACTGATTACTTGTGTTAGTTTGGTGTTTCGTTATGCGGAAACATTCAGTACTAGTTCTTGATCAAGAAAGCAAAAAAGCCAAATAAAATCCTCATTTTTCTTGATCAAGAAAGCAAAAAAGCCAAATAAAATCCTCTCTTTTCTTGATCATGAAAGCAATAAAGTAAAATAAAATCCTTTTTTTTTCTTGATCGAGAAAGCAAAAAAGCAAATTAAAATCCTCTTTTTCTTGATCAAAAAAGCAAAAAAGAATTTTCGTTGTTCGACGTAACATTAACTGGTTCTGGGCGGAATAATAAATTTTTGTATAAATGTAAAAGTTGTCAGAAGACAGGCTGACCGTCCACTTGATGGTACTTGATGACCATCACCTATAACACAAGCAACTAACTAGGTACACCGGAGCTGAAAGTGCGCTGTTGGCTAACATTATAATCATAACATAGGACGTATATAGGTTGTGTTTGAACAGTAAAACCACTATTGTATAAATAAGACATTTCTCTACATTAAATCGCTGTAAAGTAATACTTCTATCATATTTACTATTAGTTTCACAAATTTCCAGAAATACTTAAAGCTTTTGAATATATATTCGCATAAACATGTCAAATAATGTTATATAAATAACATTACGGATCTACGGGATCTAAACTCAAACACATTTGGTAATGCTAACAATAATTCAAACCACAATTTGAGATAAGTTAAATGTTAATACAGAAGGTAAATAAAGTTCAGTATGCCAACTTGCTAATATATTGTAGAGTACCAACAACATGAATCTCAGACGGTTTCAAGCAATAATCTTTAGTGGAAATACCTACCTTTGTTGCCTCTGGAGCTTTGATTGCGCGCAATTAGGAACTTATCATTGTGTTGCCTACAATATTGTGAAAAAAGACCATTAAGGCGATATATGTAATTGTATTCTGATGATCGAGAATTTCATTCAACAACATCTGTTCTTATAGTTATATATGCATAGATTTAGTATTACTACTGGTCCGTTAGGTTACCTATACTTTATGATATGTTTGCTATATTAAAAATAGTATTACCCCCAAACTTTGTCAGTGTTTTTCTGATGTAAATATACATAATTACATATGAATGTTATACATATATGATAGTGATGTATATAATTATTACATCAGAATATGTAAAAAGAATGATGTAAAGCTCCATTATTATTTTATCCATAAACATATTCATGTTTATGGATAAAATAATAACAAACCTTCAACATTCTCACCAATTTTTTTTACTTATCAGTAAGAGATTAAATTAGTGCATTGAAAAATTTATCTAAAGAAGAGTTACCTTATATTGAATATTATTATAGTCTATATCAGCGGCGGCCTTACCCATTGCGAGGCTCCAGGCGGCAGGTCTTTGCGAGGCCTTTTGTCCTACGGAAAAGTACCTATGTGATGCGAAAGTAGGTCTGGTTGTTTGGTAGGTATTCGTTATGTTTGACGAGAAATGCTAAAGTTATATAAATAAATAAAATTTGAGTTTTAAAATATTACAAATACAAATTTACAAAATTAACAAATACAGAGATGATAAATTTTAAAATTGACGTTTGCGGCTTTTACTAAGACTAAAATCTTTAATTAAAGCACAATAATTTAACGAATGAGCTACGTCATTTTCGATTGAAAGAATAGCAAGGGCTGAAAGCCGATCTTGAGTCATCGAATTCCTCAAATATGTTTTAATAAGTTTAAGCCTCGAAAAACTCCTTTCAGCAGACGCAACCGTAACAGGTGTGGTGGCAATAATTCTCAGAACTATTTCGATAGTGGGGTAAACTTCAGTTATTTTTTTTCTATTATGTATTTCAGCACCGAGATAATGTCATCGTTTCCTTCATACACACGGATAAACATATTCAGTTCTTCGTACAATTCATGTCCATCAATATCACACGATTCTCCTACTGTCATAGATATTTGCAAGTCGCTGCATTGCTTCAAAAGTTCACTATCACTAATTTCCTTTAATCTTTTTATATTATACATGAAACCAAATATGCTCTCATGATGTTTAAGTGCCTCAAACCTAGGATGGCAGCTTGCGCGCACATTGTCGACAATAACATAAAAATAGTTTATTTTGAAAATCTCTTCCGCATTCAATTCATGAGCTTCATCTTCCCCTTCATAATCAAAATGCCTTTTTTTACGTCGTCTTCTGACTTCTTTAAACTGTCTGTCAATATCATTTTCCTCGGCTATTTCTCTCGCTGCTACTACAAAATGAATTTATCAATTATGATTTGAATGAATGAATTAGTTAAGTAACTTTATTTTAATTTACCGTTATGTTATAACCTTAATAAATAATTAAGAATCAAAATCAAAAGTTTTAAATAAAAAAAATATATAGTTAAAAAAATCTGTATTTTTTTTAAATTTGCTTGACGCGAGGCCCCTGCAAGAGCGAGGCTCCGGGCGATTGCCCTGTTCGCCACCCCCTAAGGCCGCCGCTGGTCTATATCTATAAAGTGGCTGTTCGTATGTGTCTGTTTCTCTGCGCTTACATCTTCTAACCTATTTAATTGGAATTTTTTACGATCTTCACTAATAGAACGAGCAATGAACGAGGAAGGTTTGTGTATATAATTTTCAGAATATAATTGTATCCGTAGCGACTTGCTATTTATAATGAAACCCCATGCATTTGGCTTTATTATTATTATTAAATTTTACTTTTATTATCCTAAATAAGTTATTGTAAACATTTATACTTACTTTGAATAGAACTTGAGAGAATACGACGACTAAGTTTGTTTTCTGCAACTGCATTAAAAAAGAAATCCATTAAAAATTTGTAAGTGAAAGTCTGTAATTTGCGATCTAATAAATATTTTAATGTATTAGTTTCACGTGCACCGGGCTAAATTTATTTGATTGCGAACAACCATTGCCGCGGGCCTCGCAAGCATTACCGGTGTGTCACGACAACGTCACCATACGTCATCCTTGTGAGATTTAGTGGTGGAAAAAAATGCAAAATTTAATAAATATGAATGAGCCGGCGCGTAGACAAGTCGGTGTAAATCATTTACACCCACTGCGCGGGCGCATTGTGAGACAACCCCATTCCATTCCTCTCCCCCGGCACCGCTGCTCCGCGTAGACCGCCCGTCGTAATGTAGAGAGCTAAATTAATGTCCTAGGTGTGACCTAGCACATAGCATCTCTTACAGAGTTTGACTGCCACTTAGTTACCTGTTGGTTTGGTACTAGACAATATAATGTCTCTTGTGGAAAAAAGAACCAATATTGTGCAACTATCTTTTACTATCGTTTTATGTTATACATGAATCTACACAACTGTATAAAAAATATTCTGTATAATATATGTAATAAAATTTATTTGTTCGAACTATTTCATACCATATAAATGTAGTCTCTAGACTTGACAAAGGGAAAGATTGCTTAGAAGTAAGTACTTACATAACATTAAATTAAAAAAAAAAACCACTCGATGGAAATGGCTAAGGCCACATGACACGAACAGATCAAGCCGAACAAAAACCCGTACAAAGAATTTGAGTTCTATTAACTACTCTTTGGTAGGGGTAATGACCTGCGTATGAGTCATGTATGAACGATCATTATATATTGGTCAAAAAACTATAATGCTTTCGCCGAAATGACGCGTCATGAAATGACTATTACTTCTTTTTTAAATTTCAGTATCCGCTTTAGAATATTTTTACTAACTGTTCAGTTACCAGACTAATATTTGTCATCACATCATCAACATCTCCTTTTGCAGGAAAAACCGAATTGGAGGAGGTGTTTGTATACTTTTAAAAGAGCATATAGAATACGTAAAAAAGAATGATATCACAAGTATGTCATTAGAATATATATTAGAAATAACTGCGATAGAACTATGTAAAAAGAATATATTAATTGTAGTAATGTATTGGAATAGAAGAGAGGAAAACGAGTTTTTCAGTCAGTTACAAATAATTTTAAAATATTTAAATAATAAATACAATAAATATAATATTATCATAGGCGGGGACTTTAATATGGATATGTTAAAACCTAACAATAAAGCCTCTAAATTTCTCAATTTAATGTTAGAATACAAATTTAGTCAACATATCAAAAAACCAACACATATAACAGGAACCTCATCTACATGCCTAGACCTCATTTTTACAAATTTTAAAAATGGAAATTTAAATACTATTGTAAAAGAATTAGGATTTTCTTTTCACTCAGCAACAATAATACAGTTGAAAATACCTCAACAAAGTAAACAATTAGATTGGTATACAGAAAAACGAATTTATAACAAAAATGCAGTAGCTAAATTTAAAACTCAGTTAAAGTTAACAGATTGGAACAAAATAATAGATGAAAACAAAAATATTAATGAAAACTATAATATGTTCCATGATAGGCTAACATCATTATTAAACCAAATAATACCAAAACAACGAATTAGAATAAAATCAAATTCAAAAAAATATTGGCTAACAACAGGAATAAGAAAATCATGTAAGAATAAAAGATTGTTAAAAATACTTATAACAACAACAAATAGCGAAATACTAAACCAACATTATAAAAAATATGCCAAAACATTAAAAAAAATTATAAATAGTGCTAAAAAAATTCAATACATTAATAAATTAAAACATTCAAATAACAAAATAAATACTATGTGGCAAATAATAAATGAGAGAACAAATAAAATAAATACAAAAGAAAAACTTAATATAATGTTAAAAATAAATAACTAAATAAATTCAGATCCAAAACAAGTTGCTAACTATTTCAATAACTTTTTCGCTTCAATTGGTGAACTCGATCCTGAAATGACAATAAACGGTGGTGCATGCGGCCGCCCTATTCTCCAACCAACACTAAACACGATGTATTTGAGCCCAGTTGATTGTCTCGAAGTGCTTAAAATTATAAAAAGCTTAAAGAATAAAAAAAGCCACGGTATAGATGAACTTCCACCCAATTTAATAAAAGAATGCGCAGATGAACTAACCCTACCATTCACAATATTAATAAACCAATCATTTAACGAAGGCTCTTTTCCATTACAATTAAAAAAGACAATCATAAAACCTATTTATAAAAAAGATGAAAAAACCAATCCAAGTAACTATCGCCCAATTGCCCTCTTACCAACTGCATCAAAAATTTTCGAGAAGGCTATTTGTAATCGCGTTAGTGAATTTTGTGAAAAATACCAAATATTAGACGATTGTCAAAATGGCTTTCGAAAAAATCGCTCCACAGTTTTAGCAGTGTACAAATATATAAATGAAGTTGTCAATATATTAGATAATAAACAATATGGTGTAGGCATCCTATTAGATATGACAAAGGCATATGATAGAGTACAACATAATATACTATTAAATAAATTATACGGGTTAGGCATTCGCGGCTCAGCCCATAAATGGTTTGTTTCGTACCTAAAGGATAGACAACAATTTGTTGAAATCGAACATTATGATAATTTTACCAAAAATATCTTAAGTGTGCGCTCTAAATGCAAAACAGTAAATGCATCAATACCACAAGGTAGTGTCGTTGGATGTCTATTATTTTTAATATACATCAATGACCTTCCTAAATCTACAGGGGGGACAAATATCTTATTTGCTGATGATGTATCCTTATTAACTTCATGTCAAAGTAATTCTGATATTTATGAAAAACTCCATTTAATTCTTAACAAAACATCACACTGGTTGAATGATCATAATCTAAAAATAAAATTTTCTAAAACTAAAATAATAACTTTTCATCCTCCTCAAAAAACTGCATTAAATTTGAAATTTGATTACAATGGCACAACTTTAGAAACTGTAAAAGAATTTAGATTGCTCGGTATAGATATAGATACCCACTTAAATTGGAAAAAACACGTCCATAGAATGAAGTCTAAACTTTCGAGCTTCTCATATGCCTTACGCGAAATTAAAAAGACTACGAACATAGAAACGGCAATAACAACGTATTATGCGTATGCACACGCCTGGCTAACTTATGGTATTATTCTGTGGGGTAACAGTACAGAAGTGGCCTCTTTATTCACCATTCAAAAAAAGTTAATCCGAATCATAGCAAATATAAAACAAACTGAAAGCTGTAGACCGTACTTTCTTGAATATAAAATATTAACTCTGCCCAGCTTATATATTTTGGAGATATGTAAATTTGTACGAAAATATAAAAAATTTTATACAAAACGCGAAGACTTACCATGCAAATATACACTACGACATAAAAATAATCTAATATTACCAACATCACGATTAAAACTAAATTCTTCAAATACCTTCAGTTCTTCTATAAAAATTTATAACAAATTACCAGAAAATTTAAAAAAAGAAAAAAATGATATCATATTTATAAAAAAGTTAAAAAAAATTCTAAATAATAAATGTTACTACAACTCAAATGAATATTTTTTAGATGATATTATCATTTAAATATTAATAATATAAATGTAAATATAATTTAATTTTAATTTTAATAAAATAAAATTCTTATATATATTTTTATAAATAAATAATTATATGCTTATATATATACGCTTCCTCTCTCCTAGTCCCTAAGTTGCATGCCCAACAGGGTCCATAACATTGGTCTTTATTTTTATATAACATCCTTGTACATTATGGTTTCGCAATAAATAATTGAATTGAATTGAATTGAATTGAATCAGACAGCTCATCGTATAAAGTAGCTTATTAGTTCTACCTTACATAAGGTAGCATCGATAAAATATTACTTAACCAGTAAACTTAACATGCTTTTAAGCTATATCGAGCTAGATTAAACTGGCTAAGCTGATTGACTGTTGCGAACACTCGAAATTCTGTCCAAGTATTCTTGTGTATAGGTCTCTTTCAATTCAATGACCTCTGATGTGATATCTCAGATATGGAGAATAAAATCCGAGTCTTCGTAAAAGGGAGAAACACAAAAAATAAGTTTCAAACAGTCCTTAGGTTAATTATTAACTGAAAACAAACTTGTTAATTCGCCATAATTAAATTAATTGCCAGTTCTACATAGTTAAATCCATTACTATTACAATAGTGTCATAGCATAGCTAGCATAGCAACAATATTTTACCGGTAAAAACATAAATATTTGCTCTTCTATTGTGTAACACCAACCAAACCGCAAAGCAAGAGGCGGGCGCGCGTTTTTTGTTTCCACTCCATAAAATGATGTTTGAATACGCATTTGCGGTGACGAGGACGCATCTTTCTAAATTTATTTGTTCTGCTGACTGTTTTTATGGATGTTTTTAAGTGAAAATCAAACAAGAATATGTACTTGAACATAACGGACCTGTCTATAAGTTATCTTGATTTTTTTTGCATACATAAGACTCTTTGTAAGGATGCAGAAAAAAGATCAGCTTAAATTTCATCAATTTCAATAAGGTTTAGTAATGGCAATCTCTAAAAATGACGTTTGTTTGATGAATTACAACTGATGTATGACAATCTCTAATATAATATCTCAGTCTTCTTCCTCTTCTCAGTCTTATAGCTGATTTCACCCTACTTTTTAGGCCTTTAAATATTACAATTATCCAAATACATAGTTACTTTAAACCGCTGCTAAGGGCTCATTAAAAGTTATCGAGCTGTTAACGATGATATATCTGCACTAACAAATAACACGGCCGCTTAACGATAAATTGAAACATTTATATGCACTTGCGCTTGCGCACACAAAACGATCCAGTTGACGCCATCTTGTTTATTTGTTAATTTACATTTTAATCAAATTAATTACAAGATATCGTTGTAACATTTTTTGAAAATAACAAATCAGGTCGTACGGAGTTTCATCCAAATTTAGGAGTTTTCGAGGATTACGTAGTCATCAATACTCGTAGGTATATAAATAAATATCTCTTCTCTAAGTAAATATAGCATGACAGAATCACTCTTTGTATTTCTATATCAAGTTTGTCTTTTTAATCTGTGGCTCGTTTAGTTTTCTCGAAAATTATTAGTTACTTCCATTCCGATACTAATCGGAAGTTCCGAGAAATTTCATAATTTCATTCTAGCGAAAAGAAACTTTTTAAAGTTTACATCCGACATTGAACTGTTACTATGCAGGCTTCCAATGGACTACCTCTCCTTTCTAAACTTGATTTCATGAATTATGAATTTATGAATGAAAATAAAATAATACTTATTTTTATTGCACAAAACTCGCATAAGTATTCACTAAGACGGAAAACAATATTAGAATTTATAGAATAAAATATATCAAGTCGCCACAGAACTTATGCTGATACCAAAATGTTATGTAGATCAGAATTTTTAAAAATTTATTTCTGCCTCCGACTGTACCAGTGCGTCGCACAGTTTAATTTAATAGCATTATGTTGTATTTATTTAACACGTTTTGATTTTAAAATATTTCTCGGTCGGCACCGCCATCGCTATACATCGCGTTGTGCCTTGGCGCGATAATTTTAATATAGGTAGGCTATTCGTTTTTTTCAAGCGCCCTCCTTTGATCAAGCCGACCGCGTTATTTATAAAAGTCTTGTGTGTATTTTTAATGTGTAACTTTTCGAGGTACACAATTACGATAACAACCTAATAAGTGTAGATATGGTTAGACGATCGCGTGCGGCGGCCCTTAAAAGCGGTTGGAACAATTTTGAATAATGACAGTTCATTTGTATTATTTGAACTCAGGCCGCCTCCCGCCGTCCGCCGTCGTATTGGACGGGTAATACATTGGGTTAACTCGTAAATAATCAGTTAAAAAGGTACGCATTTTAATGCCTCACTTCGTTGGCTCGTTTTCGAGTTTTTGCGACCTTGACGCATGCGGGCCTATTCGTTACAAGTTGGAAACGAGATATACATTTTAGCAGCACTTTCATTCGCATCGTTCCATCTTGTAAGGCTCAACTCACACTGGCGCAGAGTCGAAGCGACGCGACGCGTCATGTTTTGCAGGGCGACGCGCGTCTGCGAGCGACGGATCACAAAGTGCGGATCACAATGCCGGAACTAGTTCAGAGACTTTCGAACATTCGTGAATTGTGCTCGTTCGACAGTATACTCGTATGATGGTTGATATCGATCTTATCATGATTGCGCTATCAGAAGCTGAAAAGGAAGAAAGTGAATTTACATCAAAAGACATTCATATTTCTCTAAATAAATAAATTTTTCATCATCGTCCATTGTCGTCGTAGTTCAGCACTGCCGTCCGTCCTGCGTCTGAAGCGTCACTGCGCCCGAGTGCGCGCGGCGACTCGCGAATCCAGCCGAGCATCGAAGCGCAATGCGTCGACGCGCGCTTCCATATTTACATAGCACAAATTTGTACTTAAATAATAGAACAATAGAGATGAATATGCTGTAGGCGGAAAAACATGACGCGTCGCATCGCTTCGACTCTGCGCCAGTGTGAGTTGAGCCTAACACTCAACAGGAAGGCAGGAACCATTATAAACGCTATATTAAACTTATAATTTATCAGGTTTATTAAACCTGATAAATTATAAGTTTAATATAGCGTCTAAAATTATTACCTAGATAAAAAAGTATCTCATGTTGTAATTATCAGGGTTGGATACGACTATATGCCAATTTCAACCAAGTTTTGCGCGTCTCTGATTGATTAATAAAAATATTTTGATATTAAAAAGTAGATAATTACGATAAGATATAAAGGTTGTTCTTATTTTATAAAATTTTATCAATAAAAGAGAAAACTATGCTGTGTGTTAATATAACACTACCGACACGCCCCCGACTTCGCATGGATGCAATTTTTTCCTGCAAATTATTTACACAACCTATTCTTGTTTATCACCCTTTCCATTAGTGAAAACCACATCAGAATCCGTTGGGTTGTTTTTAAGAAGTTAGTGGAGAAACCTTGTATTAGAGGCGAATACCAGAGCCCAATCGATTTTCTAAGCGATGGTAACCACTTACCATCAAGTGAACCGCAAGTCTGCCTGTTGACCTTTATTAAAAAAAATAACACAGGTACCTATTAATCAATTGCAGCGACTAGGACAGGCGGACATCACATATGTTTCTTTCAGTCTATTTGATTAACAACTGTTTTTCTTAAGAAAGTGATTAAGGGGTTTGTACATAATTCATTACAGTGTACACGGATCAGCCAGTGTCATCAGCGTCGCCGCCAACGAGAGACAAAATCAACGGCGAAGAGAAAGCGAGGTCCAGGCGTCGGGATACTTGGGCGGAACCCACCACTACTCCTTCCGCCAACGACGGTATGAATTCTTCGTTTAGCGACCGTTTAAACATTACCAGGATTTTATTATTATTTTACTGTTAAGGACTACATCATTATTTTCTTAAAACGACATACGTGTGTCTGTCTTGTATTTTTATAAATGAGTGTACATAACCTATATAAATCCCTAAAAAGAACCCCGAGTCTTATCCATAATGACCTGTTTAATTCGCTATCTAAATGTTTATATAAAATAAATGAACTTATATCATTTGACATTGCAGCTGCATCAGCCGTTCGTTCTCCATTACTTCAACATCAACATCAGCAGTATGATGAGCAGCTCCGAGACATTGCTGCTTCGCTAACACGACCGCGTTCGAGACGAGCCTTACCACCAACCCTCGAGAGACCCACCAGACTACCACCACCCGACAGACTACCAGTAATATTTCTTTTCTCCTTGTTATTTTGTATTTTCTTCGTGTTTTTATACTGAAACGTGTGTTTTTTTTTAGGTGAGGGGATCACCAGACGGTGGCGTGCCAGTAGAAGAGGGTAGTTCCAGTTCAGCAAGTGAAGGAAGCGAAACCACTGACGTGGTTGAAACTAATGAGGGCCAAGAAGGCGGCAGAGTAGAACTGCCGGCTGAAAGATTACTCCATGCTAGAGCTGGATGGCTTCAAAGACGCGGTCCTGGAGGCTGGTCGCGACACTGGTTTGTGCTGAGAGGAGCTGCACTATTGTATTTCAGAGATCCTCATGCCGAGCATAGAGGGCTGATGGATGGAGTTATCGACCTCAGTGGTGTTGCCAGAGTAGTAGAACTACCGACTTCGGCATCAACTAATGGATATGCTTTTGAGACTGAAGTATGTACACAGTACACATCAATTTATATATTTTATAATTGTTAAGTTTCTATTTGTGTATATAAATATATGTTTTTATTTCCAGGGTTGGGATGGAAAACACATAGTTTTGTCTGCCGTAACAGCCGGTATCAGAAACAACTGGATGTCAGCAATTCGAAGAACAGCTGGTCTACCCGACACAGGACCTCTTTCGCTTATACTTCGAGAAGACACCATTGACCAAGCATCAGAATCTTCGGCGTCTCCCGTAACACCAGTGACACCGATCACTGGAAGATCAGCGCCATTTTCATCAGATGAAGAATACAGAACTGCTTCAGAAGGTGGCCGAAGAGATAGCGCAGATTGGGGAGATATGGCACCCCAACCTCCACCTTCTCCTATCTTGAGTCGAACTCCTATATCTAAAGTGAAAGAAAAAGTGCGGGCTAGAGGTTGTCACCAAACACCACCTCGATCGAATACGCCTAGAGCTGAAATAGATGAAATCGACGCAACCAAAGAAAAAGATCGCCAGTCTAACGAAGTCAATGAAAACGAAAAACCAAATGAACCGAGAAAACGCAGTTACATATCGACAATCGACAAACAATCTATCGAAATCGAAGATCTACGCAAACAGCTCAAGCTTGCTCTGAACGAAGTTAACTCTGCCGAGTCAGAACTAGCGAGACTAAGAAAATTGAAATCAGAGGCAGCGTTAAGAGAAAAGAAAATGGAAGAATTGGTAATTACTTTGCAGAAAAAAGAAGAGGAATTATCAATTAGGACTAAAGAAGCAGAAAATTTAGATGCGATCAAGCAACTTTACAACCATGATAAAACCATGTGGGAGAGTAAGTTAACGGAAACACAAAACTTTTTGAAGGATTCCACCGAACACTGTGAACTGTTAACTAAACAACTAACATCAGCGCAAGATACAATTCAACGATTACAGCAAGAATTGAATGAACTTAACGAAAAGTTGCTAAAGAATGTGAAAGACAACGATAGTCTGTACACAAGAATTAGAGAACTCGAAGGTCGCGTAACGATTGAGTCTCCGTCGAGAGAAAAACGAAAAAGCATCGGGTCACTCAGCGATCTGACTAATTTTAACAAAGATTTAAACTTGGATTCCTTGGAGAAGACTAAACTAATCGAGGAGTATGTAGATTTAAGAAACAGATTTTTGAAAGCTATACAAGAAATCAAGTCTATGAAGAGAGAACTGCGTGAGTCTCATAGTGTGTACGATGAGTTAGAGGTAACTAATATGAAATTACGCAATGAAATGAAGCTAAGGGAACAATGCACTAACTCCGAAATCGACCTATTGGCGGCTCGTATATTGGATCTAACTCAAAAATTGACAGCATCAGACAAACAAGTGCGAACTTTAAAACATAAGATTCAGAAAACCGAATCTAGAGAAAAACGTCGCAGTCTATCTTTAAAAGGCAGAGAGTCTTTTACGCTTGGAAAGGAAGTCGAAGAGAAGTTAACAGAATTAGAGAACAAAATCACTATGCTACAAACAGGAGAACCGGCCCCTACGATAAATTCTCCTTCAAAAAGTTCGTCGCCCGCCAAAGAAAAAATATCTAAAGCCGATAGCACCCTGGACGAAAAAAGGATGAAGAGACTAGCTGCTCGCCTACGAAGAAAGTCCTTAGACAGCGCCACAAGTTCAGAACCCATGAAAATGCTGGTTCGCTTGAGTTCACTAGAAACCAAAATTGCTTCCGTTTTAGAAAATCGCCGAGACCTCACTAACTCGTGCGAGTCTCTCAGTCAAGCGACTAGATCATCAGAGAGTCCAATTTTCAACGATAGCCCAGAAGGGTCTAGCGTCGGTACGCAGTCACAGCGACATCTACTTGATAGGCTGCAAAGTCTCGAGAGTGTAGTAATTCATTCAAAGGACAAAGTAAACGAATGTTTATGCCAAATGAGTGCGATGCGTACAGCCAAATCGAGGAGGTCGCCATCTCCGAGCCTAGAAAAGAAATACAGTCTAAAAGCTATGGAAAAATGTTTAACAGATGCGAGTAAGAGGCTCCAGGAATGCTTCGATAAATGCGTCGTGGACAACGAGCAATCTCAAGACCGGGAAGTGAACGACAACGTGGCGCAGGTAGTAGTACAACTAGAGGAGCAGTTGAGAACGAAACTTCTGGAATTATCCAAGAAGAAGTCGGCCTTGTACGAAGCCGGCGAACTCACGCAGAGAAAAAGTTTAGAAATACTGGCAGAAAAATTGGCTTACGAGGCCGTCCTAGTCAGTAGGATCCAAGAGGCTCTGGAATCGTCCAACGGGAGCAGATTCTTCGCTAGGTTAATAAAGTCTGAAATAATTGAAACTAGTCAATTAATCGATAATCTTAAGTGTAAAATAAGCGGTGAGGGCTGTAAAGTTGACAGCACAAAAAGCTCACTCGACTATCTGGCCAGAATATTGTCTAGGAAGATAGATCTCGTTAACAGCGCTCGAGAAAGTAAAGAACTAAGGAAATCGGAACTAATAATACACAGTGCAGATTTGGAAGCTTTAAAGTCATCACAGAGAGAAGTCGCAGAGGCGGTAGACAAATATAAGACGAATAAATTGGCCGAACTATGCTCTGCGTTAGCCAATGAAACACTAAGCTACGTGTCACCCAGTGACGGCGATATTGAACAGCAACGGTCCAATCTGGAAGCCGCACGCGTACGCGAAGCCTGGGCGTCGGCGCGGGACGCACTGGGAGCGGAACTCGTCCAGGCCGAAGTAGCGCGAGCGCTCTCCCGAGCGGCGCAGATCTGCGAAGATCAACTGGACGGATCGCGACGGACCCGCCTTACGCTCACGGCTCAGGATCGTGCCGACTTGGAACTGTGGTGGCAGGCCGCACACGACCATTTGCGCTGCGAGATGGACGCCGCCGTCAGAGACATCGCCACGCGGTACCGAGAGTGCCTCTCGGCTATCGATCGCCGCGCTAAAGAGGGCTCGCCGGGGCTCGACAGCCGCGCGCTGTTGCAGCAACTGGCCGACGTCCTCGCGCACAAGGCTCTGGTGGACGCGCGGGTGGCGGTGGTCGAAGGCACGTACCGCGCCTCGTCGCCGCCCGCCGGCGCTTCTCACCACGCCGCCGGCGACGACGCCATCTCCTCGCTGGAGACGGACCCGTCCCTGGAGGCGGAGTTCGTCTACCTATTTCAGCATTTCTCGAACGAGTGCCGAGCGCTCTTCTCCAGTGACTGTTCGGGTAACAGTGAAGACTCGATGAAGATCGGCGAGAGCCTCGAGCGGGTAGAGGCGGCGGTGGGAGCCGTGTGGCAGACGCTGGGAGGCAAGGAGGAGACGCCGGTCCGAGGCGAGTCGAGCGGGACCGTGCTCGACCGCGTCGAGGCTCTGCGAGCACGTCTCGAAGCTCTGCAAGCGCTGGTGCCCTGCCAGCACTGTAAGCAGCTGCAGGACGCTCTCGACAGGTAAGTGGCGCCGTCTTAGTGAGTCAGGGCATACTTATACAAAGGTTTGTTAATGACAAGGTGCGCTCGTAGGCTTCAGGCGGAGCGTGCGCGCGGAGAGTGTGCCCTGGCGCAGCAGGCGGGAGCGCTGGCGGCGGCGCGTCGTGCGCGTGCGCAGTTGCAGACGCAGCACGAGCGCGAGCGCGCCGCTTTGCGTGAGCGCGCTCGCACGCTGCAGCGTCGACTCGCCGCCCTCGACTCTGAGTACTCGGCGCAACTGGAGAACCTACGCGCCGCCTACCAGGTTCGAGTATGTTTCATATTCTAAATAAAGGATATTCAGACCATAACTCCATTAATTTATATTGCTAACGTAAGTTAACTGTGTCACTAATATTTGCAATCTACTGCATGACATAACATAACTTACTTGTACTAGAAAAGTACGTCTTGTAAAAATGTTAAGTAGGCTTGTGTACGCTTCAAAAACTCAACAATGGGTAGACCGATTTTATTTCGGTTTTCACATATGGAAAGAGGAAATGATGGACAAGGTTTGTATATGTAAAAGATGCACCCCAAGTGAAGCCTGGAACGAGTC
This sequence comes from Synanthedon formicaeformis, assembly GCA_945859745.1. NCBI lineage: Eukaryota > Metazoa > Arthropoda > Insecta > Lepidoptera > Sesiidae > Synanthedon > Synanthedon formicaeformis. Next base: position 1,282,800 of record OX243956.1, on the reverse strand, counting down.
GCTAGACTCATTATATAATTAATTTTTAATTAGTAAGAACGTGTAATGAAGAATATTTTTATTTTTCTTGAAATTTACAATTGAAAATTATCTCATCTGAAAATGTTGATGAACTTGATATGTTTTTACGATTTATAATAGCTGGCAACAAACGCAATACACCCATAATAACAATTTGCAGAGCGCAGTAGCAGCGGACACGCACGGCGACGGGCTGCGCGCGCGATACCAGCAGGAGATCGAGCAGTTGCGCGCGCTCTGCGAGAAGGGGCTGCTGGCCATGGAGAGCTCGCATCGGCGCATCGTGCGCGAGATGGAGGAGAAGCACCGCGCCGATCGGGAGCAGCTCAGGTTGGATAAGGAGCAGGCGCTGGCGGAGGAGACGCGCGCCACGCTGGCCGCGCTGGACGCGATGCGGAAGGCCCACGAGAGCGAAGTGCGACGCGAAGTGGACAAGTTCAAGGCGGACTTCCTCGGCCGAAGCGCCTCCGCCGACCTCACGCACCTCAGCTCGCGACACCAGTAACTTCTTTGTCTTTACTTTAAACGTCCAACAAATTGGAATCTTTATGTAACAATAACAATATACCTATTGATAATATCTATATCATACAATTTCTTGAAATATATTCACCCCTGTTCTCAAAAATAATGAATGATGCGTTTGCCACATTCCAGACAAGAGATGGAGGAAATAAGACGCGAGATCCTGTCTTTGTCGGAGAAGTACTCTGTGAAATGCGTTGAGTCGGCGGCGCTGGAAGAGCGGCTGGCGACGGCCACAGCGCAACTTGCGCAGGCGCACAACCACATCATGCAACTGGACGCCAGGTCAATATTTCGATGTTGATAAATACCGTCGCTAAACATGATAAATAAATAATTATTACATATTATAAAACAAAGTCCTCCGCCGGGTCTGTGTGTCTGTCTGTCTGTTCGTGATAAACTCAAAAACTACTGCACCGATTTTCATACTATTTTTACCAATGGATAGAGTGGTTCTCGAGAAAGGTTTTAGTATATAATCTACAAAGTTACGCGGACGAAGTCGCGGGCACCAGCCACTTGCTAGTAAATAATAAATAATAATAAATGAATATCCACACACATTCCACACAGCACCATCTAGTGTCACACCAAGCAACTAATGCTTGTATTATGGATACCAGACGGTTGATATACTACATACATTATACTTTTTTTGTAAATAAATACATATTATAAATACAAAACATCCATGACTCAGGTACAAAGGTAAAATGTTAACACATAAAAATTTGCCCCTAGCTACTAGTCTAACCACTAGCCACATAAACATCAGTAAATGTTAACATAAACATTTTTCCCCTAGCGGGGTTCGAACTGGCGACCGTTTGGTTAACAGCTAGGGTTACTAGTCACTAAACCATACGTGTCGTTATGATCAAATGTTGTGGTTATACTTTCAGGAACAAGCAACTTCGCGCACATCTGATATCGGAGGCGAACGAAATGAAATCGTCGGAGGCTTCTTCGCTGTCGCAACTGATCGAGGAGCCTGGACCGGTGAGATTCTTGTCTGTTTGTTCAGCAATAGGACCACAGCATCCGCTTGTACAGCCATTGCATACATACAGTATATTTATTATAGCGCTTAGCCATACTCAAGCTATGTAGAAAGCTCGAAGCTTGCACGTCATTATGCACTGCATTTAACATATTCGCATACATTTACATTATTTATTTCTTTTAAAATTTTTGTCACAGTAAAAACAACGAATCTTCAATGCACATTATTTTCGACTCAATATTTCATAGTTTTAATTGTTACAATATTTTTGGTAGCATAAATTGAGCAAGTTGCAGTTTACTTTTCTTTAGACATTTTAAAATGTTTTAAAACTTTACTTTACTTTTTTTAATGTATTAAAAAATGTAATAAATAATAATTGTACGAGTAAATAATATTTTTGTGAAATTTTGCTCAATTTGTGTAAAGGTAAGCATAAAATACATAATAGCATTAGATTTTTCATACATTAAGAAAGTCACGTTACGATCACTGCATTTTAAGTTATACCAACTGTTACAAAAAAAATTGTTTAGATCATTAGTAAGCAAAAACCAGATCGCATAAAAAATGCTGCTCTTAAAAGATTTTTTTTTTTGTTTTTAATACTTTGTAATTAAAAAACTGTCGATAAAAAATAACAGCTTAAGCGAAGCTCATTTCAAGACTAGTTTTACTCTACAGAGTTATATGAAGAGTAATGAATTAGACGCAATATAAACAAAGAATGGTTAAGTAACGGTGGGTATGGCTTAGTAATGTGGTATCTGTGTACGACTGTACATCAAGTACACTGATGGTGGGTGCGCACTAACAGCATGGGCGGGCGGAGCAGCCGCTGTGGGCACACCTGCGACATCTGGCGACGGTCTGGCAACGCGCTGACAACGTCTCCGGTAAATATCTCTTTACAAACGAGACATGTTTGCATGGGCGTAGCGAGGTACGGGCAAGGGGGGGCAGCTGCCCCCCCCTAGAAGAGCGGTTGTTCTGTTAAACTGTAATTTTCACGAGCTTCATAGCTTGCGACGCTTCTTATAAGACCTAAGAAAAGAAACTAACAGGCTTGAAGGCTGGCTTGTGAAATCCAACAATACGGGATGTGATCTCCAAGTCTAGGCAAGAAGTGGGTTTTCTGCGAAAAATAGAAGTCTTCGAACAATATGAGCGATAGCTCATTCTACGCGGAATGCAATTCTGAGAAAGGCGCTTTTAGGATTTTTTCTGCCAATAAAAATTGCAATTGTTATTAACAAAAAACAAAAACGAAAAAGCCATTTAGATTTTTGATGATAAAAACTATAAACTATAGCGAAAATCGCATTTTTTAAAATCATAATTGACTAAACAATAGAATGACAGAATTTTTTTTCAAAAATATGAAACTAAGCTTAAAAAAATCTTACCATCTTACCTAAATAAAAAATCTTGTTTTTAAATACTATTAAAAACAACGATGAAAACAATATATGTAATCTAGGATTTTCTTTGTCTGCCCCCCCTTATATACAATCCTGGCTACGCCCATGCATGTTTGAGTCTGTGAACGGTTCTTTAGAGTTTTTTATCCATAGATTTAGGGTCAGCGCGGACCGACGGAGTGGCGGCGAAGAGACTAATGAGTTATCATTTGAAAATCGACTTTAGTTACTTCAGTATGTGATTGAAAGTTGTATAATAATAAAAAAATACTCTCGCGTCGGCAAGCGCGGTCGAGCGGCGCTCGGTGAATCTTCAGCTAAAGAAACTAAAGTCGATTTTCAAATGATAGCTCATTAGTCTCTTCGCCGCCACTCCGTTGGTCCGCGCTGACCCTAAAGAATATACTAGTACTACCGTTCCGGTGTTTTATCTAAGTCCTCGCGTTGTTCTATTTATTGTCGAAAATATATCCGTAACAGCATAGTATTTAGGCAGTGAGATGATACTCGTATTATGCATTGAACCAAAAGGAGGTATGTTTTTCATTTAAAAAAAATTACAATTTGTAGATAGTAAAACACAATAAAAGTGTATTTATGTATCTACTACCAGTTCGAAAGCTGTTTCTACTGTGTATTTATTAAATTAAATTATAACTCATTTTATAAAGCGTAGAACTAGGGAACCATTTATTTTAAAACTTTTCTACTTTTTTTAAGTTTGGAATTTTCTTAAGTTTAAATTGTAAAAATACAGTTAATATATTGATTTCTTTAAATGTATACCTGAGTAAATCCCTGAGATCAATTTTATAGACAGCACGAAAAGCTCCCTCTACCGGCCCTTTGATATTCATTTACAAATAAATGAATTAAAAAACCGCTAGACGATAACTAGTAGATTCACAGACTAAAATAAGTCAAAAATAAAATACTTTTAATTGCATAATAGTTAGTTTATTTATTTAGCATTTTGTTACAATTTTGCACATCTATTTTTTTATGGTTTTGGTATTCATAGTTGTGTGAAATAATTTTCAAGCATAATCTTCCATACACATGTCATAATATCATAACGTGTAATATCAAGCTTCTATTTCTAATCTGATTATTTTTAAGATCTAATTTAATTTACTGTTGTTTTTTATTCAAAGAAATAAATTATTATAGCTAACACACAAGTTGTTTAGATAAAAACAAATATTAATGCCATATTTTTAAATAACTTCAAATAAAATGAGCTGAGTACAGAGCATTTTTAGAGCACCCCTTGTGAGAGATTTATTGAAAAGGGATACCTAGTTAAAATATATTATATCAAATTTAAAATGATGTTATTAAACTATGCCGTCGTGTTTCGATGAATGAGTAAGGGGTTCAATAGACAATTTTCCTACTCCTTGCTTTTCAGGTAGGACAATACTATTGTTGAATAAAATGGTAATAAAATAATTGCTGGTTAGACTGATCTATAATGTGAAGATGCTTCTTCTTCTACTTGATTTAAGATTTGAATTGACACTGTGTTTTGTAGGCGAAATGTTCAAAGGCGAGTCCGCTGCTGGAGGCGGCGCGGCCCTCTCGCCCGGCAAAGATACAGTTCGCCAAGACAGAGAGCACAAGAAACCTGCAGCTGTCTCCCGTCCAGGTAATTTACAACTAGTAGATATCACTATAAAAGATCATATAAATAAAGATATATGATCATCATCAATACTAATAATAAATCTGTAAGGGTTGGTCGTGGAGTAAGTTACTTTGTTTTCAGAGATATCGTGTTTATAGGCTCTATACATGATACTGAAACTAAATTGACCATTTTTAGATTTTTTTCTGTATGTATGTTCCTCCATACTCTTAAAAGAATTAACTGATTTTCATGAAACTTGGTAGATAAACATTTAGACGTAGGATAGGCTACTTTTTTCTTTTTCAACGCGGACGAAGTCGCGGGCGCCAGCTAGTAAGATCATATAAATGAACAGCTAAATGTATTGCCAAGCTCAAAACGTTTGTTTGGTTGTACTCGCTAATCTCAGGAACTACTGGTTCGAATTGAAAAATTCTTTTTGTGTTGGATAGTCCATTTATCGAGGAAGGCTATAGGCTATAGAGAACGCGGACGAAGTCGCGGGCACCAGCTATAGTATATAATATAAAAATGTGTTGGTTTTGTGTATTACTCAAAAACTAGCCGACGGATTGAATTTTTTACTCAATAATGCAATCCGCTTCAAGGATTGAATCATATCTATTTCGAGGAGAACAGACTCGCCAAAGAGAACCGCTGTCACATTTAAAGTGAAAGTTAGCCGTTGTTATGGCAGCCGAGTTAATATTAAGACTGAGCCACAGCAAAGCGTGCAAGGGTTCAGCTAGTTCTATTATATATTCTTTGTTAAAACTTTATGATTGATTCAATTGATGCGTTTTCAGAACTAAAAACGCCGCAAACGAAACGTTGTTCGTCGAGTGGGCCTTCGCTGGGCCCCCTCATGGTCGGAATGGTCGCAGAGAGGAAGAAATTGTTCGAACATTGAACAACTTGTTCAAACTTAAATACATCTGCAAACATCCTAATCGAAATTATTAAACAAAATTGATTCTTACGTCCATTGACTTTGGATTTATATTTGTTTGTCGAGAATAAATAGCGATTTGTGTGTGTGTGTGTATTTAAGTTTGAAAGATAAAGAGCCTAGAATAGCAACCACCACACGCTAGCACCTGGCCACTTGGCTTCGCATGTGTAATCACCACCTATATCAAATTCAAATTTACCACAAAATAAAATATGTATTGAGATTTTGTGTTCTACATGGTAAGTTATGTAAAGCCTTTAATATATTTTATAATGTGTATCGTGTAACAAAATATATAAATAAAATACTTAACTATTTAGTAAGCCCGCTGTAGACTAACTTTACGTGAATGCCAAGTATTTTAATTTTGTCCAAAAAACAGACATAAATTAGCTTTCACTGAAAAAAAAAATGAATCCACAAGAACTTGTCATACAAATATAAAATTTACCTCTGTATTTATAGCGTTAATAACATATTTTATTGCGTAAATTTCAAATAGAAAATTCCTATAAAAATTCGCGCTTTATTTTGGCGCCCAACTTTTTTGAAGTAAATATCCAAAAATTAAAAACGTGTAACTTTTTCTATTCAGCTAAAATCACGAACTAATTATTTAGTCTATTCATTTCAAATTTGAAAATAACTAATAACGCTTCTATAGAAACGTGATCAATACATAATTTTGTCAAATAATTTAAATTTGCAGAATTATTCTACAGCTGGGCTTTTCTTTATATAATAATAATATGAAATTATTAACTAATAGGTACTACATACATTTATTAACGGAGTGTTTATTTAAGTTATTGACTTGTGTGTTATTTTTTAGACGAATGTATAATTAATTTTAGGACCAAATAAAGTTTTATTTCAAGTGGCCAGAACCTAACTCCCACCAACCCACGAAAACTGTATATAACAACTATCGTGTAACTTAATCTTATTTTTAATCTTATTTTGTATTGCGTTTTGTGTCTTTAGATAACGACTGATAATGAGTTTTTCTTTTCCTAGTTTAGTTGTAGAGTTTTTTGGTTAATGGAGTGTTTTATAAATTGTATAAAAAAGTGTACATTCTAACCTCTCCTAAAGCCTATTGTAACCATTTGTTATTTCACACATCGTCTCTCGTCTTACTAATTTGTTATCTATAAGGAACTGTTACCAAATATTTCGTATTTATGAGATGTTCGCACTTTCATTATGCGTTTGGTCCTCCTTCATATTGTTCTAAGTCTAAATGTTATAATTCGTAAACGAATGCAATTTCGGCTTAAAGTAATGTAAATTAGGGCCACATTAGTTGAAGCATCCTTTGTTTTATTATTTTGTAGATTTATATCTAAAATATATGTAGATTTGTGTTTAATGCGGATTTGGGAGATATTATTAGATGTATGTAATGGAAACCCGATGTGTAGATGCGTGTTTTACGTCATAAAAATATATTTATAAGAGTTATATAATTAAATTGTTTAAAAAATATTAACAATACAGTTAAAGTTTTAATGTTTGGTTTTGACCGTTTACTCTCTAACGTTTTTAACCCTTTTTTTGTGTATTTTTGTTACCATGTTCGCGTCGTTGGCCATTCATTCAAATATGTCTTCCGTTCACAAATTATATCCCCCTCTCTTTCACTTTGTTGTGTATAGTGTGTCACAATACATTTATATAGCTTGGGATTGTCGCGAACGTCATCACGCCTTAACAGTAACGGCTTCGACACATATCCGACGGGGGCCCGTCGTATATGTGCCGAAGCTTTTGGCTCAATTGTGGGGTAATTTGTACGTATTGCTCAATGTTATCTAGTTTCATAAACATATGAAGCCAAATGGATATAGTATGATATATGTTACGACTCTCTACCCCTTCGATTTATAAGGCGTTTGCGACCGAGGCGTTGCTGTGTCATTATGTTGGTTTATATAACAAAGAATTAAAACTAATTAATATTATTCTCGTTTTATTTACGCATTCCTCAATATTTTCATTTCTTTAGGAACTATTACAATAAGACATATTTTGTCATTTTTATGTATAATACTGTTTTTTTTAACAATATAATATCTAATATACAATTAATTCAAGAAGTGAGTGGATGATGGCGTTGAGTCGCATTTTTGGGTATTTTGGTTTTTTTTTTTTTTTTGCGTTGATGAAGGTAATATGTCTATATGAATGTTTACAGACCTTAAGATCGTCGATTAAAGACATTTTTGGAAAATAAAAAGTTGAAAAAGACGTTATGTACAGTTAATTTTAAAAAGCAAAGAGTGCAGAAAAGTTTACTTTTGTTAATGGAAGAGGGAACTATGTTCACTTTTTTTTAAATTAAATAATAGAAGTGTTTAATTGCTATCACACTATTAATATTTTAGGTTGTTTACACAACTTTGCATCATAATTTAGTACAAAAATCAGTTCCGTGGCGACTTATCTCAAAAGTTAAAAGTAAAACTTTAACCTCGATTTATTCAAAATTGGAATTATGCGACATAACACCTTCATCCACTCACGTCTTCAATTTCATAATAACGTGATGATTGCCAATTTGCAGTATGAGATGTCAAAAAAGATTATCATTTCATTTTTCATCTAAAAAATATTTCATTTTTATAACATATTTTCAAAATAAAGTAACATTCAAATAGCTGTAGATATTATTGAATATTTTAATGTAAGCACAAATGACAACTTATTTCAAAAGTTTATTTTTACAATAATAAAAATAGTTTTTTTTGAGATTTCGCCTTATAAACATCACAGTCTCTGGTTATTTGTGCAATCTTAAACTACTTCATTCATATAGATAGACCAGTTTCGTGAAAGTCCATTATCCAATTTATTTTTTTAATCGTTTAAAATATAAATTCGATTTATATACATAAGAAAACAGATCTGGGACGAATTCGAGAAATGTATAATGTGACATAGTTATCTAAGGGGCGAATTAAATTTTCTGTAGGACTTGGACTTGGAAGTAAGTAAGTAAGAAAAGTATATTTTTGCTGATAAGCCTTGTGGGAATAATACAAATTTAAAGCAAATTGAACTGGCCTAAAAATCATTAAATTCCAAAATGAATTACTATTGGTTTGAGATATTTAGATTTAAGTCATTTACCCCCGGACGAGAGGCAGATTAAACTATTGGATTCTTTAATAAGAAATGTCATGTGTTAAAAATTTAATTTAATGGTTTTATAACGATTTGAACTCGTCTACATGACCATTAGGGTCAGCGCGCACCGACGGAGAGGCGGCGAAGAGACTAATGAGCTTTAGTTCCTTTAGCTGAAGCTTCACCGAGCGCTGCTCGACCGCTCTTGCCGACGCGAGAGTAGTTTTTTTTTTATTATACCACTTTCAACCACATACTGAAGTAACTAAAGTCGATTTTCAAATGATAGCGCATTAGTCTCTTCGCCGCCACTCCGTCGGTCCGCGCTGACCCTTAATCCATGTCTAACCAGAATTTTAAATGTCAAAACTTTTTACCCTCAAAACTTACGCCCTTTTATTGATACTTGAATAGAAATATTGAAATTTTTAATTTAAATCAAGTATTCAAAGTTTTCCCACAACACAACACAGTAATTAAACACACCTTTTCGACAAATGGAAATATATATAAATGTTAAAATTTAAAACTATATTATCATAATTATGTCCTGGACTATAAAGTAATACTGCTAAACGCTAATCATTTCTAAGATACTTAAAAGATATATATTCTTTAAAAATACATAATTTATTCTTACAATTAATATACATAATTTTTCCAACTTATTAAAAATTAATTTTTCTCACCAAACACAGCATGTCATTTTACATCATTTCCTTCAGGAACTTAATTTAGTGTCTTGGCTGTGTTCGATGTGCAAAACTAATTAAAAAAGAATGTTGTTTTTACAGGTGAATGAGTGGTCTTTGGGAGTGAGTCTCTCGTTTCCTGGCATCGATTCCCTGTCTGTAGACCCTCAGCCTCCATCCCTCTCTGTCCGCCAAAATATTCTTCCCGTAGGCCTCGTGTATCTCTCTAAATGGCACTTTTATGTTCGACACATCTGGCCGACCGTCTTTATCTAAAAATAAAATAACATCTATATATTATAGAACATTTTATTATTTCAAAGATGACAAAAAGAATTGTATCCTGGGTTTCTTCTCAGGATCGTCATCATCTTGGCTTTTTTTTGACGATCATAAGAGCTTCTTAGAGACCTAATAAAGAACAATGATAGTTGGTATTTAGGAAGGGAAATATGACAGCACACATGCTTTTATATTGCGATCACTTTTTTTTTAAAAGTTAAGGTTGACCGAGAGGCTGATGGACCGCTTAGATGGCTACTTGTAGTGCTGAAAATCTGCTAGGATTAAGGATAAGAATAAGGATAAACGTCCTACGTCTGAGAAAATGATGAAGAAAGAGCTCTTACTTTGTCGATTAGTCTGCGCTGATTTGTGAGCTTCCTCATTGACTCTGTTGAATGGATTGTATCTCTGACCTCTTGGCGGTGCTTTTGGTTCTTCTTCTGGTGAGACGGTCACAAGTGCAGCCGCTTCAGCTGCAGCGTCAGCTAAAATACACAATTTAAGAAATCAAATAACACATGCGTGTGACTTCGCTTCGTCCACATAAAAAATAATAATAATAATGCCAGACGAAATATAAAAGCAATATTATTGGCTGTTATATTGCTTTTACAGTTTTGCCAGGCGTTGGATTTTAACTTTGATACCAGTACTTTTTTCTGGATCAACACATTATTTAAGTGAATAATATGAGAGAATAATAAGGCAATTAAGACAATTTAACCTTTAATTCATATTTGATGACTATGAATATCATAGTCTTGTTACCAATTACTAGTTAAATAAATAGGAAATGTAAGTAAAGTGAGTTCTTTACCCTGAGCTTCTTCCAGCTGCCTCTGCAGGTCTGAGACCATCAACTTCATGTAATCATAACTGGCACAGGCCAAGGCCTTCATCCAAGCCTCCATTGATCCCTGTGAGTTTGTGCACAGGTAATAAGTGCGCCCACCTTCACAGTGGAAAACTATTTTGAAGCTATATGCATCTTCTTCTTCTGTCAATTCTGTCAAAATCACAAAATATAAATTATTGTTATACTAGTTGGTGCCTGCGACTTTGTCCACGTTCAAAATGTTATATAGCCTAAAGCCTTCCTCGATAAATGGACTATCCAACATTTCCAACTCAAACCCTGAGATTCCTGAGATTCTCAGGTAGTTCCTGAGATTAGCGCGTACAACCAAACAAACTCTTCAGCTTTATATAATAGTATAGATTACTAAGGTTGACAGATAGTGGATTTGCTTGTAGACGGCTGCCGTCGCCTATAAAACAAACAAAACCAAAAGTGCTGAGAGTACTTTGTCAACAATTGTAAGATAAGATAAGGGATAGGGAAATGGACTCTGGCAACCATTACTCACTTACCGAAACATAAAAGCACACATGCTTTTATTACGCAGTGTAAAGGGGCTAGAAGATGTAATCTAAAACCACTTAGGAGACAGCTTGTACAAATTTAGATTATAGACTGTAACCTAACCCTAAATTATAATAAAAATAAAACTTCTCAAATAAAAGTAATATTATCTTAGAGAATGGTCGCCTACCACTCCTAAGTATTTAATAAACCATGTCCAAATAATACACCTTTTGCCTAATGGTCCATAATCTAATCCACAGAAATGTTAAAAAATTCTAACTCACCTATAGTGCAACCTTCTAAAACAATAACACCCAATGGTTCTTTGTCGCCCTTCTTATCGAAATAAAACAAGAGGTTGCCTTTCAAAGTGAACCATCTCTTCTGATAATTTTTTCCGACCTCTCCTCTCATGTCCAGCCAACCTTCGCGATCCACAGGCGTCGCCGAGGAGGCGAAAGCACACAAATTCTTCTCATTTATCTTCATTTTTTAACAATTAATGTATTTATTTTTAACGATTCTTATAAATGTCACTTGATTTAACATATAATGTTTATATTTGCTACATTAATTAAGCACATATATCTCATAACCTGTGCGATTGTAAATTGTTACTAGAACGCAGTGATTATATTCTCTTTGATTGTTACGATTTCAAGATTTTATTTTTTATTTGCTCCCCTTTTTTTGTCTTATAAATACCCAAAATAACAAACACACTTCTTGCTGTCATGTCATTGTCAAACCACAGAAGCATATCGAATCGAACATAGAGTACTACAGTAACCACAAGGGATGCATTCAGAGTACAGTCAGCATCAGATATATCGGATCTGTCTAGCTAGGTACTCAAATAGACCTACACACTTTGAGGACAAGTGCTCTACTACAGCTTCATTTCTCATAACTTTCCGAATAGAAAGATTATTTTAGGCGATATTTTGTTTCGAAAAAGGACTAGTATCAATTTCTAAGTTTTTGGGAAAAATGATTAATTTTTGAAGTAGTGTATCTCGGGATTTGTTTGACATACAGAGCTGCGGTAGCAAATTTTATCTTCTTTAAGAGTGTGTAAGATGACTTTTCCGTCGAATGCACTTTTCAAAAGTTATAAGCGAAAAACTAAAATGTCTGAAAATTTCGAGCTTTTTTGAGTTAGCACAGGTCTTTCAAAAATGTAAGCTTACACTATTGGTATCTATCCTAACAACATCCCAAAAATTAAAGAGTGCAATTATTTACGACCTAAGATGTCTTTCAGTGACTGCCCTAAGTGGGTTTCTCCGTACCACAGGCTTATGTGGCCTAGGCCTGTGGAAGCCTCTTTTCCCTTAAAAAGTAGCGCCCCTTGAGAGGGTGGTGAGGTTGTCGTTCCTTCAAGGACTTATCACAAATTCACCACCGGCCAATAAAATCGCATTTTGTTTTATACAAAACGCAATCCTATATAAAAAAAATAGTTTTCTTGGATAATGTCATTTCTCAAAAATATATTTTTGGCGATCGGATTGTATACCAATATATACATAAAAAAGACTTTTCGTTTGTAAAGAAATATATGACATATGGGTGTTTAGATATATTTACACTCATAGAAGCTCACATAAATTTGAAATTGTTGTTGTGTAGATGTTATTGAAAAATTAAATGCCTACAATTATTTGCCTACTTCAGATGCTCATCTACTTCTGACGCTGACTGTACTTTCAAAAACCAACTGTGCAATGTTCTTTCGTTGGTTGAGTAGCATTCTCAGAACCCATTTTCCTTTATAGGAAAATTACCTTATTAAAAATTTTTAATTAGGAAATTTTTTTGACCTTATGGTCGACTGTTTAAAATATTTACAATACGGTAGGCGTCGGTGTTAATCTAACACCAAGTGGAATAAGCCCGCCTGACCTTTACATAAAACAAAACCTAGTTGTTTCCGCAAGATGCAAGCGAGCAGCAAATGAAGGATTAGAAATACAATATTTTTAAGTTAAAACTCATTTATACTAAACGATTACAAGTTAACAGCCCAGCTTATTTACCATTGCATAATTTGCTGAAAATCCACCAAACGAGAGGTTGTGCTTTATCCCTTTAAGTTTAAAAAATCCCCAGGAAAGTTCAAAAGTGAAAAGTAAAGAAAATAACTTTTAAATATATATTATTTTATTCATAATTATTATTACCTATTTTCACAGTTATTTATAAACTTGTATTAATATCAAGTATTACACTAATTTTGTTTTACGAATCTAATGATTGCTCCATTTAGAAAATTTCATTTCCACATTCAATCATGAGATTTCACTTAACAACTAGTGTAAGACAGAACGGTGTCATTTATGTACAGTAAAATCCCAATTCCCTAAAAAATTGACAAATTCACAATAACAAAATAGGTGAAAAAAAAAAAACGAAAAACCTAAAAATAATTCAACTACAAATCTCGCTTAACAACTGTACAAAATATGACGAGTGGTTTCTTTAAAACGTGCTCCATTTTACACGCCGTCAACACGAGGGCTAAGTGGGCGAACTAATATATATATATACACAAACAATGGATGTCCTCACCGATTCTATGTACAAAAGTAGTTTTACAAAACGAAATTATAAACTATATACAACATCATTATATATTCTCAAATGCTGTAACACATTTAAAACATTTCATAATCAACTCGGTTTGTTTTGTACACCGTACAACAAGCAAACCGTTACAATTTGCTATTCACTTCTATTCGTACCACTTCTATCCGTACGAGGCTGTACTAGCTACAACAAATATTAGTTACTAAGCAACAAAACTAAAAAAAAAAAACATTTCTCTATGAACTTCATCGATTGAAGACTATTTGTTCGATTCAATGGAAAAATGGTAAAAAAAATCAAACGATCGACACAATATATACAATACTATTTTCACAGCACACCCTCCCTACACACTTATTTGTATTAATATATTAAAATAGAAAATTTCATAACTACTTATATACCGTTGGAGATTCGGCGAATGAACGTCGCTGCGTTGGCTGCCGGTGGCTCTACTTCATTTATAAAACGACCAAGTCTAAAATTATACAAATGCTACTTTCAAACTTCAACTAGGGGGCTTTCTTTATCACTATTCATACATTAAACTATTGGTGTCACTTATTTTTTTATATTCTCTAGCAAATCTGTTCAATTAGAAACACGTTTCGGAGGCGTTTTCTTGTGGTTTTATTATTCATTTAATGAAGCAATTTGAGCTTTTTGTTCCCACGTTATAAAACTGTATACAATAATATAAACATGATAATTTCAGTGGTCAATTTGCCTAATAATTTCCTATATCCATAATTTATAATTTACACGGCTTGGGATTTAAAAAAAAATATCAATAGAAAATAAATAATATTTAAAAAATATACTACACAATAAACGTATAAAAATAAAGGGATTTAATTAGAAAAAGATGCGTGCAATCGATTAAGATGGTGGCGTGCGCTTAAAAAAAATAAATATAAAAACGATGGTATTACAACATATCTCTATATTAACTATGAGTAGTTCACTCCTTTGGTAATTCATACCGGCTTTTATACAACGAAATATAAATATAAAAGTTACAAATATTAGCACATCGAAGTGATAAAATTATATTACAAATGGAACTACACAACTCACGATACCTTTTATTTACAGAATAAGTTCTAATGTGAAAAAGGGTTTTCATTTCAATTTTCATTTAAAAGCTTCACTTCTAATTAAATTTAAGAGTAATTTCACTAAAAAAAAGGTGGTTCAGTTGAGCATCTGTGAGGTCACTTCGAGTCTCTTTAGACACAATTAAAACTTGACTATTTTAATTTCATTTATTTTTACTCATTGAAATCTTCAAAATTTATATGGAAACCTTTTATATATGAATAGTCAGCACGATTGGCTTCATTTATTTATTTCATAAGATCAAGTGTCTTAAACATTTTATAAAATCTTAAAAATATGTTTCTTTCATTTTTGTGATGTATACAGTTGGCAAAATAAAATAATTAAAAAACACCTATTTCTATCTTCATATTAATTGAATAAGGAAACTCCTACAGGATCCGTATGTCCGAGTAAATTTTTAGTTTATCAAGATCAAAGTAAATTCATATTCATTCTTATACTTTTTGTTCATCTTGATTTACCTAAAAAAATGTACTAAATGTTCGATAGTACTAAAGTGCGGCCAACGAGACTAAGAACAAAATTTTCATTCATCTGCTCATAAACAACAAAGCATAATATATCTTTTTTGTAAGTGCAGTTACAATACAATATGTATCTGTAACCAGATTGCTGATTCCACTTCTGTCACCTGATATAAATACATTAGTAGTTTTAGTTTAGGCAAAACACAGAGCATTACTTTACAGACAAGTGATTCGCAAATCACTTTTACTGTACATAATTATTAAATACAACAATAAATATTTCAATCTTTTATGCTCACATTGTGGATTTTACTTAAAGCTACTACACATACATATCCGAATGTCTGATTATATCCATTTATGTAGATACAATAACGACGTTCTTCTGTCTCGTTGGCAGTACTTGGCGATTTAATTAAATTTCATTTCAGTCAGTTTTAATTGTAGCGTTGTAAAAAAAAAAACTCAATTTAACCTTTCCATCGAACCCTGGTCGTGGTGGTTTTAAGTTGACTCCTTATTTATATTGTTTTTATATGGGGGTGCGGTATATTGATCTGTACAATTTCAGTCACATCAAAGAGAATTGTGTCAAGTAACAGTTGCGACCTAGAGATTCCCGAGGATAAAAAATAAATAGTTAAGTCACTAAAGCACATAGAAACTACATAGATGAATAATGTGTATGGTAACATATTCTGCAAATTATCGGTAAATCTTAATTTATTGTTCTATTTTATTAATGGATATTATTCCTCTGCTTGAAAATTTACTATAAAAAGAGGTGTCATTATTCCGAAGTGATAGTTTGAAAGTATGAAAAACTTATCGAGATCTAAATTCCCATGAAAACTAGAGGTTTACAAAACCCTATTAGAATAATACAAAAAGAACTTGGAGAGAAACAAAATTTCTTCACCAATGTGATAATTCTGATCTATGCAATTGTAATTATTTTTTCTTATTATTACTTAAAAGAGGATGTGGTATATAATAATTATATATGTATATTCAACTTTGTCAAAAATCAAGAAAATATGTCGAATGAAATAACGTACTAGAGGAAATGAGGTTAGGAGGAACGAGAGACGATGGAAGCAATGGTGTGAGATGAAGACTGGCGGAAGGTCCGGTCCTAGCCGAGGGCGGCGGCCGTGTGGTAGAGCTGCATGAGCACCTGCACGTGCAGCGGCAGGCAGGAGAGGCGGTCGTGCGAGGCGTCGTCGAGCGCCAGCCACGAGAGGGCGTTGTAGTTCTCGAGCACGTAGCGCAGCACGTCCGTGGTGGTCTGCGAGTCGAGCGGGTGCGTGTTGTGGTCGCGGCGCTGCGTGAGCGTGGTGAAGTCGTCGGCGGCCTGCAGGCAGCCGGCGTGCAGGTGCAACGCGTTCTTGAGGAAGGCGGGGCAGGCGTCGCGCAGGTGCGCGCAGCCCGCCCACCACCACGCCGGCATGGGCCCCAGCGGCGCCGTGGACACGGTGTAGCCGAGCGCCAGCGGCTGCTGCAGCACCGTGCCTACCTGTTCGGCCTGCGCCTCGTCAGCCAGCGCGTACGCGTCGTGCGCGGGCGCGGGCTGCGGCGAGCCGTCGCGCGACGCGGCGTCATGGCGGCGCGGCGACGCACGCGGGCTGTTGGCCGCCCACATGTGAAACATGTCCGTGTCCAGCAACAGGTCCGTCATGTTGTCCTCACCCTCCTCCTCGTCCGCCATATCCATGTTAAAGAACATCATGTCGTTGTCCTCGCCGTTGACGATGGGCTGCTCGAAGGGCATCTGGTTGGATTGCGTAGTGGCCGAGGTGGGAAAGACGAGGATGTGCGTGGCGGTGACGTCGCGCGGCGTGTGCAGATGGCTCTGGATGGAGGCCTGCGAGAAGCGCTCGTCGGGCGTGAACCGGTCGGCCATGAGACGCAGGCACGAGTCGGGCTCGGTGGACACGAGGCACGCGGATAGGATGCACGGCGCCGTCGGGTACAGCGTGGCGCAGCTGCCGCACATGTCTCGCAGCACTCCTCCCGCGCGCACCAGGTTCTTGCGCGACAGCAGCCACGACCACCCTGAAACGTCGCATCACATTTATAACGACTAAATTTGACCATTCATCTAAGTGATGTTTTTCTTTTGTCAGTTAAGCTACCAAGACTTGTGGGTTCTTCAAAATTGCAGTCTATATCAGAAAATACTTTTACGTTTCGTTAACTCCCATTCTAATAAGTCATAAAATCATTGAAATAAAATTGTATCAAAAGTCGTAATGTTGCGATACAAAAAAAGCACGACAGTTTGTTAGAACAAAGATACACCTCGAAACATACCTTTGAGTTCCCCGTGGCCTATCCTGCCCACCCTACCGACGACCAGCCTCCAAGGTTGTGCGGCCTGGCTCATCACGCCCAACATGAAGTCCATCAGCTTCGTGAGACCCAGTCGCCGCGCGGGAGCCGATCGTCTCCGTCGCGACCTACGACACGAGATAGATAAGAAAGGAGCCGCTCGAAGTGTGAGTGCAAAGCAAGTGCTAAATATATCACCTGGCGGGCACGTGTATGTTGATGGCGGCGGTGTCGAGCAGCTCCCCTCGTGCGTCGGTAGCGGCGGCCAGCAGCCACCGCTGGTCGTGCGAGAGGCAGTACGAGAGGAACAGCACCGCGCTCGCCTCCCCGCTCGTCTGCCCCCACGTCTCCGCCACCTCCTTAAGCGGCCGCGGCGGAGCTAGCACCCACGCCGGCGAGAACAGCTTGTATGGGGCGCGGTTCTTCTCCTGTGGGGCGACACGCGACGTTAAACCGGATGCATACGTGGATATAAACAAGATGAAAGGTGGAAATAGTGTTACGTCTTTCGAGTTGAGGAAGAGGTTGGCGTTGGCGGCGGTCCCGAAGCCCGTGAGCGACTTGCCGTTGGCGTGGTGCTGCAGGAGCCGTCGCGCGCCGGTGAACACGCTGAAGGCTAGCGCGCGCAGAGACCCCGCCGCGCCGCCCGCCCCGCCCGCGCCCACGCCCCACGTCTCGCACACGCCCTCCGCCGATATTATCTGCGACACACAATCTCATTTCAATGAAAATAAAGTAAAACATATAGAAGACTTCAAGTCATGCCCGTTATTTGCAAAAACCATGGAAGTTGTAAAATTTATATGTATGAATAAAACCTGAAAGCTTACCTTAATTAGTGGATTGTGGTGGTGTAAATGCTGATACGCCCTGGAAGCCAGCCTGAGCAGCGCGTGGAGGGCGTGGGCGCGGTGCGCCTGCGCGGCCGGCGGCTCCACCACGTACAGCACGAGCGCCGGCGCTCCTCCCTCCTCCGCCTCCCACGAGCCCGCGCCCGGACTGGCGTTGGCCGCCGACGCGCCCCCCGCGGGGCCCGACGACTCGCTCTCTGACTCGCTCTGGCCCGGGGTGGACGGGTGGTCAGGCGTCGATGGCGGCCTCATGGGCGACGGCGCCGGCCTGTCCGCTTGTCCCTTGCTCTCCTCCAGCAGCGTCCGGTCCACACTCAGCGCTGCCAGCTGCGGCACCAAGTTGGTCCGCAACGTCTCCGCGTACGCCTTGATATACTCCCCGAGCCGCCCGGGCGGCAACTCGCCGGTCCACTCCTCGCAGTTCACGTCTCTGTCCCTGTCGGTCGGCGCGGTCCGCACGATGCCGTCGCGAGCTATCCTCGTGATCGGTTGGTGTCGGCCGAGCCTACACGACTCGTACGAGGTGGATAATTCTCGGAAGAAAGTGCGCAGAGGGTCCGCAAGTACGTCTCCGTCGGCGGCGAGCACCACGTACGCGACGTCTCGCGAGTAGGAGTAGGGCTCGAGCGCCAATCGCTCCCAGTGGCGCAGCGCGTGGGGCGCCAGCGCTATCCAGTCGCGATCGTGGCCGACGAGCAGCGGCGGCACCGGCTGCGGTTCGCACAAGTCCTCGTTGCCTCGGCCGGCCAGTCGGTGGAACTGTCTCCAGGTTAGCGGGCCGGTCACGCCGTCCCACATGCGTGCGCCGCAACAACGCTTCTGTATCGCGTCTTGCAGCAGCGGTCGTAAGCGGCGCATCAATCTAGAAATTGTCGAGCGTTAGAGAGGGCGAATTGCTTCAATGGAGTCTCTCGGTTGAGAAGAGACGTTACCTGACGACGTCCTTGGAGGACCTGGGCGCCCTCGCCGATATGAAAGGCCACCGATGGACGGCAGCGGAGCACGCGACACCCGCCGCCGCCCGTAGCGCTCGAGCCGCCGCCGCGCCTCCGTCGGAGTATCTGTCGCAAACAATTCAATTTCAAAACCTTTGTTTACTAAAAACCTGTATTCCTTAAGCCTGTCTCAGTCTTAGAGGGCCACTAAGCGCTGCCTGCCTTGCCTTGTCTATAAATCTGCCTTGTCCTACTTCTATGTTTTTATCCTCGTATCCACGTCGTTCTAATTTGTAATTTTTCTTAGATTTGCAGCTCTTTGTCTTAGAATCTCTTTTTTAGATTTATCTGCCTAAAACACTTTTCTGGCAAGTAATCAAAAGTTAGAATAGATAGACTATACCACCACAAAATTCTTATCGGAACACCATACATAATTTGATGTAGTTTTACTACACTGGTAATAAAATAAATACAATGCAAGTCATTTTTAAAATTGAATATTAGACAACACGAGAATATATTTGTAAGGTTTTGAATTTTTCAATGGATATTCATAAGATTTTTAAAATGTAAAATGTAGGTACTAACTCGAGTAGGTTTAGCCGTAGGTGGTCGGTGGGGCGCGCGGCGGCGGCGCGGTCGGCGGCGCGACACAGCGCGGCAGCGCCGCCGCCCGCGAGCGCCGCGCACTGCGCCACCACCACGGCCGCTACGTCCGCCAGCCCGCGCGCCCCGCCCACCCCGCCCGGCTCCTCCGCCAGGCCCGTGATCTCCATCTCGTCCTCGTAGAAGAGGCCGGCTCGGTGCGCCAGCCGCCGATTCACTATGGCGCTAAAGCCGCAGGTGCAGCGCGCGGGCTCGTCGTCGTGCGCCGCCGCGGGGGATGCCGCCGGGGACTCGTCGCCCGCGCCGCCGCTCAGGTACGTGGCCGCGTCGGCGCCGCGGATGTTGCCCACCACCTATGCACACATTTTAGTTTGTTTTACCAAGTTAACTTTTAAGTTGAGTGAAATCAAGTAAGTGGAATAGTAAGCTGTAGAGTAACATTACCTTGGGCCCCGCATTGCAGACGCACAGTGTGCAACTGTCGAAGTTGTGATCTCGGAAGACGTTGAGCACGGTGTCGGAGAGCAGTGTGTTGAGCATGAGCGGACAGGCCGCGCTGGCTGCCGCGGCCGCCACCGCCCGAGGCGACGGCGCTTCGGCCTGCGGTGAGGGCATGGCCGATGTGCGCGATTGCACCGGCGCCGGCGACGGCTCCGACCCCGCCGCCGAACCCGGCGCCGACACCCCGCCGCCCGCCGAGCCGCCCGCCGCGCCGCCCGTCCGAGACGTCACGCACCGCTGCTCGCCGCCGGGGGAAGCGGGCCGCTTCGTGCCTGATTGTTTATAAAATTAATATATAGGCAAATGCATGTACGTAATAATCAAACGCACACACATCAATGTAACATAAAAAGAAGACCAATTTTTAAGCTTGTTGAATTAAAATGTTGAATTTTCTACATTATGGGCCTCTTTCACAAACTACAAGTAAAGTGTTGATTAGTTACTTTTAGAAATCATTTTCTGTTATAATGAATTATGCACTCGGTTTACTGCATCATTCGATAAGCGATTTTTTTATTATTTTCTTGTTTTTTAAGTAACTGATTATTATTCTAAAAGCGGAGTGTGAACTTGATTTAAAGTAATTTGAAAATTAAAAAAAAAGCAAGTTTGAATTATTAACGCAAAGGTTACTTCTTTACGTTAATAATTTCAGTGAAATGGCAAATGAAAATACATCTTAATTATTATTATTATCATTGTTACTGTGCTCTATTATCATCATCATTCATGCAGGTTTGGAAAAATGTAATGAAACTAATATCGAAATACACAGTTCGAGATTCGTGGCCATATGGTACATTCAAATTTTATTTTATTTCTATTAATAAATGAATATCCTTTATACATCACACAAATGTCCACTCACCGGTCCGTTGGTTGTCGCAATCGGCGCTGGCGTCTCGCTTATCGCGGGCGTTGGCGTCCTGC
Organism: Synanthedon formicaeformis; assembly: GCA_945859745.1. Lineage (NCBI taxonomy): Eukaryota > Metazoa > Arthropoda > Insecta > Lepidoptera > Sesiidae > Synanthedon > Synanthedon formicaeformis. The sequence goes on along the minus strand of OX243956.1, from coordinate 1,261,435 downwards.
TGCCACCGAGGTCGGTACACGGCGTGCGACGGCAACGTGACGGGCGGCTCGGTGTGTGACGGTAACGACGTCAGTCGCGCGTACTTGGACGAGCCCACGTACTTGTACACTGTCGCTGGCTTGAACACGTACGACCAGTCCTGCGCCAAGAGCAATACGCGACTTAGCCTTCCTGCGCGGTATGTGCAGGCTCGATATGAATGGGAATGGAAAGTCGGGTACCTCGATGGGGTCGGGCGGCGGAGAGCCCGGTGCGGTGGTGGCCGAGGCTTGGGCGTGGTGGCGGTGGTGCGGCGTGGCGGTGGCGTCGTCCGTGAGGCTGAAGCCGGGCGAGGGCTGCGCGTGCGCCTCGAGCGAGGGCGGCGTGGGAAACATCTTGCTCAGCTCCTCGGCGCGCACGCACCGCCCCAGGCCCGCCTCCGCGCACCGCCCCTCCGGCGGCGTCGACACTTGCATCTGCGCACCACGCTAAGCTCAGCCTCACTCTTTTACAACTATCATTCTAAATGCAACAATCTTCCGAAGCTTCGTTTGAGACTTTTCAAAGTATGTACTTGCATAAACAATACAAGGAATAAAAATACCATTTTATTTAAAACTAGCTGTGCCCGCAACTTCGTACGCGCTATTTCCCTACACTTGGTATTTCGATATTCGGTATAACTTTTTCGTTTGAAACCGATTGGAATGAAACAAACACTAAATGTTACGAGGAAGCTTACTACAAATAAGTGACAACCGCATTCAAATCGGTTAAGCCGTTTCTGGGATTAGCGTGCACAAACACACAGACAAATAGACGGAAAATTTAATAAATATGTTTTTGATTTCGGTAACATAAGCTCAATGTGTACAAATTGTTTTACAATGGTTAACGATTTGATTGAACGTATTGATAGTTTGTGCCAAAAAATAAAAAAAAAATGTTACTTAAGATTAATATTCGACAATTTAAAACAATTCCACGGACTATGAAAGGCATCCTTCACAAGGACCACCATTGATTACTGTCTTGTCTTCGGTACAATTGAAACTTTTATGTTGTAAAAAAAGTATAAAATAAAAATAATATAATAAATATGTAATTGGGTACACTCACAAGTCTTACCGTCTCATCGCCACTCGCCGCGTCGTCCGAGTTATCGAATATTTGATCGAGATCCTTCAGTTTGGGACAGAGACCGTCCGATGTAAATAAATTCTTGTACTCTTTAGTGTCGTCCTGTAAGCAATAAACGATCGAATGAAGACTTCGCCTCTTTACGAAGATGGTTGGGAATGAGGAATGAAGAACACTGACGTTGTCGTGCCTCTCGTGCTTGACGTCACCGTGGTAGTGAGATTGCGGGTGGGCGTGCTCGTGCTCGTGTCCGGCGTACAGGTCCCCGTTGGCGGCCGACAGGCACGCCAGCTCCTCGCGAAAGTAGTTCTCATCACTCTTGAACCGCTTCACGGGGTGCTCCAGCCTGAAAGTTATTCATTTCGCTGTGTTAGGCAATGTCCGAAGAAAACGGTCGCGAGTTATGTTGGTGAGATAGTTACCAGGCGTGAACGGTGGAGTAGTCGTAGAGCATGTGCAGCGAGTGCTCGTCCTCGAGCGGGTCGACGCGTCGCTCGGGCTTGGGCAGCGCGGGCCGCCGCAGCAACTCCCAGAAAGGCTCGGGCGCGGGTGCAGCGGCGGCCCCGCTGGGCGACTCGGTGGCGTACAGCTTGGAGGGCGGCGCCGACGCAGGCGCGGGCGTTGGCGGCGCCAGCGGATCCGGCGTCGGCGCCGGCGTGTGCAGCGTCGTCGGCACGCACCCGGACAACACCGACTGTCGCAATAAAAGTACCTCACTTTTGATTGACATATCTTATTTTTTCAAAGTATGTTTTTAGCAATGATAAACCTAAACACAAGCTCCATTTTGATTGCTTGCAATTGAAATAAATGACATGTGGTGTACCTGGTGTGAGACGTGCGCGGTGTGATGCGGCGAGGGGGGAGGTGCGCCGGCGGAGGAGGGCGCGGAGACCACGGCCGCCGGCGACGCGGCCCCGCAGCTGCCCGGCGACGACGCGCCCGCGCCCGCTGCTCCGCCCACTCTGCTCGACAAACTATTCACTTCAAACACTCGCCGATCCTTCCTTACAACTACTACACAAACGAGTACTGACTGTTTTCTTTTGCATATTTCCGATACTGACAGAGTGAGTATTGCTAAGGAATTAAAGGATTTTATGTTGATTAAGAGGACCAATAGCAATGCAGTGAAAATTTTCGTTACTCGTTTGTTAAAAAAATAAAAAAACCATACCAAAAAGAGCCAGTTCACATTTCAATCGTAAAGAAGAATGTAGAAAGAATTTCCAGTAATTCGGTGCCTACAAATGTTACCTAGCATTAAATTAAAAATAATATATATTTCGTTAAATAATCTTCCAAAAAAAAAAAACTGCATGTTGTATGTAAACTCGACAAATATAGTGCTTTATCACCCTAAGATTGAACATTCTTTGTATTTTGTAGAATGATGAGGTCTGTTTTCCTTTGAAAATTAATTGACAATTATGTCAATCAGTAATCAATACCTATTTCAAATGTAAGCCTCAGCGAATTTTGAAATGAATGGAATTTGCTATCGAAACTGATAAAGCACTTTTCTGGTCGGCCATACATTGTACATATAGCCTTACACGAGATTTAATGCAATCATGTGAACTCGCTCATTATTCAATGTACATGTTACTCATTATACAATATACGGAATGACATGGTTTTCGAGAATACCAGTTTATAAATAAAATGATAGATAACATTTGCCGGTACGTTCTCGTGAGAAAAATAACCATGATATATTTTTCATAAAACGTTTCTTTCACCGTTAAATTTACTATTACTACTTTCTACGTTCAACCGAAAAGTTTTAGTAAGTTTAAGAACAAAATTGAATTAAAAATATTGTTCTATTATATTATTTCTTTTTGCTCTTGTTAGTCTATAGGTAAAGAGCAATATGTTAATCTATAGTTCTTGTGTTAAATGATAATTAATGTGTTGATGCTATCAATTTTTTTATATCTAAAATTGTTATTAGTTGAACGAAGAAAGTACCTATTATTATGAACTTATGTAACAAATTGAGCAATATGTTATATTGTTTCATTTCCACCATAATTATACCGCAGACATTGCAATATAAAAAAAACTGAATAATCAAAAGTGACAAAAAATAATTGTACTGACTAAATTATTTTTTGTACTCATAGTAAAAACTTTACTAAATAGTCGATTTGTGTATTAGATCACATTTTAGACGTCCTACATACATACGGCTGTATTTGAAGTAAAGGGCAAATCACAGTACTTTCCAGGTGAGTATTTTTTGACCGATTTAAAAGAACTAAAAATAATTTCAAAAGAACCAAAAGTTGTATCCAAAGAATAAAACAGATTTTTGCAGCATATAAAAAAAAACCAAACGTCTTAGTCCGTTGTTTATAAACACATCGGCCGCGTTGTTAAACACATTCGCTTTCATGTCATATCTTACACTCAAAAATGCTCTAGACATTTATTTATCTGGTTTAACACTAAAACATCGTTAAATAATGAATAAAATTACTTAATGATTTATCTTTATCGGACTCTATAAGTCAAATATCGTCTTTGTGCAGCGTATATGTTTAATTTAAATAGAAATAGAATTCGCTAATCACTAAATGATAAATGTACCTCTACATTATATTATCAATGCCACTAAAGAAATGTGTAATTTAATTATGACAGCCTCGATAGATTTTATTATTCGTCTGAATTTATAAATAAAATTATTTTCTTTTCGAAACTTTATAAATTTTTATTTTAATGTCTGGTTTACACGGGTCAGGTTGAAATGTTGATCAGCGGTGAGTAGGCTCGCAACTATAAGGTAGTAAGTTGAAAATTTGTAGTAATATTACTTCATAATTGATTTAAAAAAAACATCCTGCCAGAGGAGACCCAACTTTATGTAAATATTTACAATTCTGGTGAAAAATTATTTGGTTACATATTTATCGCAATGTCTGTTACAAATTGTTCCACACGTGATAGACCTTAGCCGATTCTTAAATTCAAGAAGTTCAATTAAATAAAAGTGCAAATCAGTCTATTTGTATAGGCGACTTAGAATAAATAAAAACGCTTATGGGGAGTCATTTTCTTGTAGCCGAAAAAACCTACTGAGAAAGCGTTTGGGCATTTCGCGTGACGTTCGCACAAATAACTCGAAGACGACTCGTTCACATTATCACAAATCATTCGAAATAATCACACTTGCGAACTAAACGACCTATTCCACTATCAAGTGTCCACTTTTATCGTGTAAAAGGTATTTTTTCTTGTATTCGTCAATATTTAATGTCACCTTTGACTGTCAGAAAAATTACCAATGAAAATCTAATGGCATTGTCTGAGTGATGAATCGAGCGAGTTAGGAGGCTCGTAATGGAAGGCAAATGTTATAATGGGTTTATGACAACTCAAACACTTTAAATATTGGTGAGTGCAACGTGTAATGGCGACCTTATGCTTTTAGTAATATAATGGAGTGGTGGACCTTTTCATTTCCATACAAATGCAGTTAATTTACAACCCTTACTTTTAATCAAGATGAAACTATGACAGTGTATGGAAATGATTAATATTTAGGTTAAGAATTGATTATATATTCAATCGAAATTCAAGAGAATTTGAATAAAACAACAGTTTAAAAACCCAGATATATAAATTTTAATAGATTTGTGTAGTTTCACCGAGATTCAAAAAGTAGTTTGTAAATTTAAAACGACCACATTAATATGAAAAGCCGTCTTCTGACGACTTTATGGAACTTTCTTAAAAGATTTAAACAATGACAGGTAACTTAATAAGTAAAACAATTAATTATGTAAAAATGTGCAGAGGAGTACCAAGTAACGCCTCATGTCTTTATAAGCATCACACAGAAATCTCCATAGTGATGTTGGAAGTTTAGGAGTATTTTCAAGACCAAATACAGCTGATTAAGTCTCAAATATTACTTCCGTGAATACAGACCTATAAATAAATATGTGTATCAATAATTTGTAAAGTGAAATTTAATCATAGTTTGTTATATAAAACAAAAGAAAGAGATCGTTTGAAAATAAAAATAATTTAAACACCAATAGGTCTGTATTGAAACATGAGTAAATTCTTATTACAATATTTTATATTCAGTTAAAAAAGAAGACAGGGGATAAGGTTATATTGAAATGTGATATAAAATGGTGATTCAAATGGCCAACACTTCAGATGAATAAAACACACAGAACATGCAATCGGTAAAAAACATGTCTCTATAGTAATACGCTCATGCATTTACGATTTATCTACGATATATAAAATAAAATTTATATGCAGGCGATAATGTCATGCACAACACAAGCGGCATTGCATTATGTATTTATTATTATAAAGTGTGTCAATGTGTAAAATGTGTTATGTAATTGTTGAATTTAATTTTCTATTATTTAAATAAGACTGTAATCATTTTCCTAAAAAAATAGTTGGTAATGATTTTTATTCTTTTATTCTATAGGCTCGCCATACTGATTGTACATGGCTGAAGCTAAACAAAAACAAACAATAACATAATCAACTAATTATTTAACTGTGGAATATCTCATGAGAGACTTAAGAGATGTCTCAAGAGAGGTGTGGTGTGTGATGCAATGTCGGTGTGTGTGTGTGTGTGTGTGTGTGGGTACTCACGCGTGGTGTCGGTGCGTGTGGTGGTGTTGGGTCTTGGCGGGGGTGGAGCGGCGGTGGAAGGGCGCGGGCCGAGGCGCGCGCGGAGGCCGCCGCCGCCGCCACCTGCACCAACACACGGCTAGCACGCACCGCCGACCCACACGCACCGCCTCTTTACTCTCCTCAGAGTGTCTCAGAGCTTGCGCGTGTCTCATTTCACCAACGGTGGAGTCATCACAGAAACGCGTTTTTACGTCTAACATCTTACACCTCGGTTTCGTGGGAGTGAAATTGTGTAAACGCAACGGAAACGTGTTACAGGATGTCGGGATTTATAGAATGAGCTCTATTTGATTTGGTATTGATAGTCACCGTAGTGTTGCAAAAATCGGTAAAGTTGCCAGCAAAAAATCGGGAGAAACAGCAATAATTTGTCAAGAATTTGAACAGGAATCTTTAAGTTATCAAAACCATAGAAACATTGAAACATGGAAAGTCCATAATGACTTATTACCAAGATGAGATGTTAGATGTCAGACATCACATGCAACTACTTTAAGGCTAATTTACATTTTTTATTATTATTAAGGTTTCAAATTTCGACCCCATCGTTGTTCTATATAAATACGTAAAATAAAAACCAATAGATATGTCAACATACCCGTCGGTATAAGCTATTTTAACCCTCTACTGCTTAAAAACTACATAATATTACACTGCATATAAGTATTATTAAAGAAAAAAAATAACATTCACATACATAATTTCTACCTATCTACGTTGCGTTCACCCTTTATAAATCGTTCAAAACTAGACAATGTCGTCCATCACTGCCAACTTAGACCATATTTCGTTAAACGCAAGGTCCACATTTGACTTTGATCGATACAACACTCATTCGAATGCATTTAAATCAATAAACATATTTACTTCATACATAACATACATACATACATATAATATAATGCATAGCACACGTTCATAAAACTACTTCTATATTCTGCGCCTATCTACTTTATGAACTTGTGTTTAACATCGTCATTGCTCAAATATCACCGACCTAGGTATGCAATAAATAAATAAAAAAACACTCCAAACTTAGGTTAATTGTATAGATATTATAATATATAAAATTATTCTTCATACAGAATGCAAAAGTTATTTTATGAGCTATTAAAAGATTAAAACCTTTTTTTTTTTAACAAAAACTGCATTTAAATAAAACGTATACTGTAAATATTTAAAAAACTATTATTATTTTGTTATTTATCCACATAAATAGAGTTAATAGTTAGAACATCAAATATTTCTAGTTGTTATTTTTTGTGTACAATAATTTCTAAACGTGTTACAATTATTTTTTAATACAATACATTATCTAAAGCTTGAACAATGACCAGGTTAAACACAATTAAAATATGCGCTGTAAAAACATTTTTTTTCTAAATTTTTTTACATATCAAGTTTATAAATGTTAAAATTAATAATATCATGCTAGTAACAAAGGTCCTGGTGTATTTCTTCAGCGCATATAATATGTCTACAAAGCACATAATTCTGCTAGTAGCATTACCATATTGGATGGACGTGGATGGGGATGGGGATCCCTAGTAGAGGGATAGCGGGATGAGGATAGGGATAGAGGGTGTGGAGTTACTCACTTGGCGCAAGTGCAGGGCGTTTTCCGCGTAGGCTCTACGAAGTCGTCGTTTCGATCCCCAGCAGTCTCCGCGTAACATAACTCCGCTGACTGTAAAACGAAACCTCATCTTTACACAGTCCGGCTAAAAATGAACGCTTGTCTGGCCTTAAGCCTTTGCTTCAAATATATAAAATACAATGGAAAAAGGTGTTATGCAACACGTGTTTACATTTATTAATAAATGATGTCATGACATTCTTTAGGCCAAATATAGCCCTAAGATTCATTTGCGTTCAATTGTGTTGTTCCGCTGTATAAAGTTTACTGTGAAGTTTAATCAAGGTCTGCTCAGTAATTTTTGCATAAAAGAGTAAGACATTCTTCTTCATTTAATATACCTACATGGTATAATGTAAGTGGTGTGCTGCAGTACACTTATTCATTACTTCATATGTGATAAAATATTTTGTGAGAACATAAAATGTTTTGAGAGACATTTTAAACTTGAAAAAAACATCAACAACTATGAGTTCTTTTAGTATTGGAAGCATACTCAAAGTTATCCTATTCACTCGAGAATAACTTTGTTTCCAGTCTTCCATGTGTCTTGGTTCAATTTCAACGGTTTACATGAATTAACCAATAATATAAAATTGGGCTAAACAAAAACAACAGCAACAACCAAACAAGGCAATGCGTACCTGGTGCGGCGCCGGCGTGGTGAGCGCGCGCGCGGTGCGCATCGCGAGAGCGGCGGCGGCGGCGGGCGGCGGTGGCGGCGCCTCCATCTCGGTCACTAGCGCGTACGGCAGCGGGTAGCGCATGCGCACTCCGCCGCATACCACCTGACAGATGGATCGATCGACACATTATCAACACTGAATCATAGTCACCAGCAAGCTTTACATTGATATAAATTAGAAAAGTATTACCTCGACGGCGCCGCAGCCCTGCTCGAGCGGGTAGAGCTGCCGCCAGGCGTCGAGCAGCCGCGCGGTGGGAGCGTCGCCGTCGCCCCACTCGCGCCCCGTCACCGTGCCCTCCAGCCCGAACGGTGCAAGGATCACTGCACAAAGTACATCACGTTCATTATCAACTAATCTATTCAATCTTTTTGCTGTCGTCTGATTTTATTTCTATATCAACCCTCGGGAACAGTACTTCTTTCTGGATGAAAGACACCCCATGTTCTTTTCTGTAACCCTAACCAGTGATCGGTTTAGTAGTTTAGGCGTGAAAAGGTTACTTTCACATGTATAATATTAGTATGAAATATTGTATAGCAAACTAGAAGTTTAACAAAAGAGGTTATTTTCTATGAATTGTAACTTTATTGCATTCGCCAATCGAAATGCAAGTAAACATGAAATCAATGTCATAAAAATATCTTATGGACTTCTGTGTGGGGTCTCTTTTTTCAAAAGCGATTCGTTTCTCTGCAGATCATTTTGATAGTCATTAAGTCGAATCGTTTGAATAAAATTCACATAATTTGGACAGATTTTACATACACAAACATAATATCTACTGCTCATAAGGGATTCCATAATTATTCAGTTAGTTTATCTAATTTATGACATTTTTCTGCATTTCATACTATTTTCATATTTTTTTAAATACTGACACCTGACTTTTACTTGTTTATCTAAACGAAGGTCCGCTCAAAAGATGACATTTTATTGTGTGAGAAGAGAATATTATCAACGTTAAAGCACACGATATGCCCAGATGAAATGAGAAAATCTCACGGCAAAGAATCTATCTATTGCAATGCATAGAGAGAGAGCTTTAGCAATGAAAGAAATTATATCTTACCCTTGGCGTCGGCGTGATGGTCGGGATGGTTGAGTCTGGCCATTCGCTTGGCGGTGAGCGTTCGTACGGGCGGATGCTGTCTCACGTCCACGGACGCACACACGGTGCTTTCGCCGTGCAGGAAGAACGCGAACGAGAACGAAAGGTGCCATGGACTGGAAACACAAGTAAATCCTTCATTCATGCACCAAAATGTCAACCAATTCAATTTAGCAACAAGATAAATGTTTGAAGGGGAACGAAGTTACGCTCTTATGTCTTATCGAGCACAACACAGAGATCTTCTTTTTTAATGTAGGAATATTATTTAATATTTTAAAACAGCTACAGTATACATAACTGCTTTAATTATACTTCCATAACAGCTATCTTATTCTAAATAGAAAATATGTAAAGAATTTGTCTCTATAAGTGCGAAGTGTAGAAGATAACCGACATAAATATAATAATTTCAAAAAACACAAAAAAAAATTAAGTGCCGTATATTGTCTATTTTGGCTAAAATGGAAATGTTTTAATCTTCGAGGAATATTAAAAAAACTCGTATCAAGTTAATTTTTTTTTTAATTAAAAAAAAAAGCTGTAAATCATCGCATTTATCTTTAGAATAACTCCATGCGAGTATACGAACTTATACCTTTAGAGGTACATGATAAATAAGACAATGTAGAGGCTATAAAAAGGCTTAATTGTACCTTTGTCCAACGTCTTCTTCGTCGCCATCGTAAGGCTGAACAAACCACTTGCCAAGTCTCACGAAGTCCCTGGACAAGAGACATCTGAAAAGAGAAAAAAAAAACATATTTAATGAAAATTAAATATATTGAATGCCAATCAGTCAGTTTGTCTGATCTTTAGCGAAGAAAAACAAATTGTTAACTAAAATAATAGTGAAAGTAAATGATGTAATAATATATTTGATTGAAAAGTATTTTGATATGCCGATAATGATCTAGAGAAATAGGTCAACAGGAGCGTATGTTTTATACAAAAATTTTAGATTTTTATCTAAAATTACGCATTTTGATGGAAACTTTCTTAATTTTTTCTATAACTATTTAAGAGTAACAATTACGCAACGAAATATTTTCAATACGTACACGTAGGCATTGGGCGTTGGATTGGGAGCGAGTGACACATACTGTAACGCATGCATAAATACGCGCATAAATAAAGATGCTATTAATTTAGTCAATGGTTTATTTTGGGATGCGTACTCTCCTATCTTTATACCTCGCCACACCATACGCTATGACTAGTATACCTACACTATTTCATCGACTGGAAATAGATCCTTACATTCAATGGTGGAATAAGTAACCACCATTTTATACCCTTGGTGTTACTTGTTTCGGGCGTTTAGGTAACTAATAACACTTCGTTATTACCAATTTGTGGTAACAAATAACTCTATTTTATTTTATTTTTATTTTAATATCCTTGAATATTGAAAATCCTTCTAACCTAACCTATAATTTTGTGATTGAAATTTTGTTTATTTTGCAAGTAAGGTGGCGGCAGGCCGATTAACCTAGGGACACTGGCAAAACAACAGTTGAACATAAAAACTTAATAATATGCAAGTAAAATTATAAATACTGAAATTTACTTCAGTATAAATACTGAAAGGATTTGGATTTTGGATGAAATTTGGAGTACAGATGCTTTGGACTATGTTTTTAGCTACCAAATAGGTGAATATTAAAATAAGATGGCTGCAGTTCGCGACGTTACAAGTAAACTCAGAGTATGAACATGATTTCGAACGCCTTCACGGACAGTTAAATTACTTCGTCAACGTAAGAGAGAGTTTAGTTAGACAATCTATATTTAGAATATTACTAACTAATATACATTATTAGTCAATACCTATACATTATTTAGTAGGGTTGCAATGTATTTGTCAGCACATGTTTTGTATTTATCAATTTTTACAATGCAGCGAGACTATCAATAGGTACTAAGATTGCTGTTACTTAATAAATTTTATATAAATGTAATATTTATATATATATATTGTATATAATATATATATTGTATATAATATATATATAAATATTGTAATAATAATTTACAAATTATTTTTGTACGAGTTCACATATAACTATAAAGGCAGATCAAATTTTAATGCGTTTTACAATTTATTATTACATACAACTACAAGACAGAAAAAGTTTACAAAAAATTATAAGCTGCAATTAATATAATAATATCACACACAACACAAGTCACAAACTAATCATTGATTTCTTCATGAAATCATGCTCTTAACGTAAATTCAATATTTTATAAGGCAGTAAGAATGCATCAGTGTGCATAGGAATGTGTTCGGAACATACGCATACATTATGTTTTCTCTACTTACGGTGGTTTGCATACAAACAAATATAGAAATGCGTCGACCTACGCCTACACGCACAACATTTAATTCCTGAAATGGCTAGATAACAATAAGATATTATATTAAAAGTATAAATATCGTGTGGTTATGTAAAGCGTAAACACTGCAATAGTGGTGCATGCGTGGTTCACGTAACCATTTCGCGGGCGTCTCCCGGTCTTTGAACCCGGCCAATAGACGGGCCGAACGCCGCACGCCGCATTTCATAGCGACCGCTATACCGAGCCGATCCTTGACGCTCCAGTGACGTCATTCACTCAAAGAATTCGCTACAATTATTCATTTTATTTACAATATCTAAGTAATTAATGCATTAAACTTGTATCTCGATCGATTGACTAATCTAATGGGACGGGAAATGATATTAACACTTTTTTTAAGGTCGGATTATGTAAGAGTACATACTTGAAATACTTCGGTAGGACGTACCTATTTCTTTTAAAACATGCGACAACCTTAATCTTCTTATTAAAAATGTAAAACAAGCTTGGAGTTCCAAGAATCATTACAAGAACTTGGAATTTTTATGTATTTGTTTAAATGATGGCGCATCATTAAAAGTAGCTCAACAACTAACTACTAAGCATTGAAAAATAATTAAAATTAAGAGCAGACCATTTATAGACTTTATAGACTTTTTACAAAAATATTATAAAAAGAATTTATTCTTCGGCTCAACGAGTTTTCTAGTAGCACAGAGGTATTTATATAAATAGTCGCGCTAAAAGAATCACGCAATTCGTACGAGACGTAATCGTAACGAAAGCAATAACTAAACGCTATTTCCATAATAATGTGCGTGTCCCGCCGACGAAAGCATTGTCTTTGACGTGCCGACTTTCGGGGGTCAATGACTCGTCCGGATTCCGGTCTGGCCGATATTGTCGCTTAAACGAAATACTAAGACACAAATACTCAAACTTAAATACCACAAGGAGAGCAGTAAAGAGCGTCTCCGTACCGACCTTATAGCCTATGGGATTTAAGGCCCTCCTTAATTAAACATGCTGTTATTTACACGGTGGTCCTCTTGTAAGAGCTGCAGTCAGAATTGATCCCTAATATTAATTATTCTTGAAAATTTTATTAGATACAAATAAAGTCCAGATTATTGATAAATAAAGTCATAGGTAGTCAAGAAAAAATTTAATAAAATTTTTGAATCCACTACAAAATCTTGCAAAACGGTGGTTTTGAAAAAGTCCCTTAAAGTCAAGCTCCCAAAGAAAATCACCCGTGTTGAGCCCGCTGATATTTAACGGCTGACGCTCCTGATATTTATTTTTATTACCAAATCCATTACTTGACCAATGAACTTCGCCAATGAGTTGATTGACCAATGGAGCTTTGCTAGGAGTTTGTCTTGTGGAATGAAGTATAGGATTAATCCAAATAATTGTTAGGTTATTCTCGTAACCATGATAAAGAACCGAGGCATCCATCGCCCGAGGCACGAACATTGCAAAAAACGACATTAGAACGCCCGGCCCTCGCCACTTGCAGTGACCTTCGCGAACAAAGTCGGCGTACTACCCGCCAGGTGCAACGCTACGCCGCGCCGCGGGATTACAGAGACCATACGACCCATAGCGGATAACAAGATACTTTAGTTTGCATCATGTAGGCAACTCAGAGGCGATTTCACTACTTTCTAAATATATGGAATTTTTTACTTAAAATAATTAAATGATTGCTTCACAGTGTGCCATGAAAATAATATTTTTTTTATTTCAAATATGCAGTTTTAATGACTCACTTTTAAATTTATGTAGGTCATGTAGGTACTTTAATTAAATCTTCATATTTATTTCTAACGACCAGGTTCAGAATAAAATAGCACAGAATGAAAGGATAAAAAGTTAAACACTTGCGGAAAGTTATAGAACTTCCGCAAAATAATAAAAATTATAAAAAAATATTAACAATTTAATAACTTTAAATAGCTAAGTAGATTCGTTGCAGAGGTCTCCAATTTCGAATCTAGCGAATCGAACAAGATTAATTTTATTATTCTATTAAAATTCTATTCTACCTCATGAAATATTGATGTGATTTTCACTATTGAAAACGAATACATAATATAATATACTTTAATCGTGGCCTTATAAATGTATTTAGTTAAGTTCTGTTGCGATGTTTTGGTAAAATTTAAATTACCTTTCAATGAGATTATGCAGCGCTTTGAAGAGCAACGAACGGCACTCGTACGATAGTCCACTTTCCCACGATCCTTGATCGGCTTCTGTAATCATAAAAATATATTATTTATTTCATTATCATTAGTGTAACATTATTATCAAATAAGGGTCGCGGGTCAACGCTGGATCCAGGCTACTTTTGACCGGTGCTTTTAGAAAATAATCACGTCCTACGGCTGAGAAGATGATTGTTACATTCGATTACAACGTGTAAAGCCTTTTGTTTGATTGTAATATAAATTACTAGCGACCCGCTTCGAACGAGTGCAATTTTTTTCTGATAATCCTTACATATTACAAAACAAAGTCCTCCGCCGCGTCTTTCTGTCCGGTCGAATTAAACTCAAAAACACTGCACATTTTCATTTAATTAATAATAGATTCATTTAATTAATAATAGACACATTAATAATAGATTTTCATGCTGTTTTCACCAATGGATAGAGTGGTTCTCGAGGAAAGTTTTAGTATATAATTTAGAAAGTTACGCGGGCGAAGTTGCGGGAAGCAGCTAGTCAATACTAATAATAAATCTGTAAGTGTAGGTATTCTATGTATGTATGTTCCTCCATAACTCTTAAACGAATTAACTGATTTTCATGAAACATTTAGACGTACAGGACACAGGATAGGCTACTTTTTTCTTTTTCAACACGGACGAAGTCGCGGGCGCCAGGTAGTTACTTATAAAGACCTCTTTTCATTAGTGAAAACCGCATTAAAATTGCTTTGCGACTTTGTTTCATACTAGGTAGAGATTAATATAATATGATATAGGTAGGTATTACATACATAATAATATACATCGTTATTATTCATGGCAGATAACAATGACTGGATTTACTACTTTACATGGGTCTCAATCTTTCTACTCTCTAAAAGGGCACATTGATAACAATAAGTCATAAGCCATATAATATGAAATACAAACAGTATATATATATATATATATATATATATATATATATATATATATATATACGTACCTACCTATCTATTGCCTTGACAATGGTCAGGGTCTCTTTTGTAAAAGACAATATATTAATTGGCGTTTTAATTTAACGTTTAGCTGTCGCTAGTAGCTGCGGAGATGAGAGTTTAGCGCCTTTAAACGTTGTTGTAGGTATCTGTCAAGGTTGCGATAACAATGAAAATGTTTACATCGGCGGAACGGTGATTGAGAGCCGATAAATATTACAGGCGGGTGTAAACGCTAGGAATAGCAGTTTGTTGCATTCGCGATTGCAAGACAAAGTAAGTAGGCAAGGCACATTTTCATTGCAGCATGTTGTGTATAGTAGTGGCGAAGCGAAAACAAAACGGCGCGGGCGCGCGACGTTGCCACCTCGCGGCGGGGTTACTATCTCTGTCCTTGTTCCGCTAGGAGGCGGGGCGGGGGCGACCCACGTGACGTCACGCAGCAATCGCTCGCGGGCCGCGGCGCACGTGCTTGTGTTTGTCGCGCGCACGACACACATCAACACAAATGCTCGGCGCTCGCTTAACATTTAATTGACATTGAATTTTCTTCAGGAACCTTGCAAGGAAAAATCAAGTGTCGAGGTCACAAGTCGCCCATCTGCGGCGATATTCAATAATAGCGGAACCCACGATTGGTTGAACGCGCAATGGCAATAACTGTGCTGTTTCCGACTGCTGCGAAACAAAAATGAACACGCTTGCAGCGGTCGTGTGCTGGAGCGGTTCCAAGCGTGCAGCCTTGACACTCGCACTCCAGGTGTACACGCGTGCCATCCTCCCGCCAAGTGTGAACTAGTTTTTCCAGTATCTAGCCCGAGCGCACATATTGCGATGGCTACCTATTTATTTAACGACACGCTTATCGCACGTTTGTCTAGTTATCGCGGTAACAATAACAAAATCACATTCTTTCAAATGGAAACCACCAATGATGACGAAATCATAAAGTAAACTAGGTTTAACAAATTCAATAGGGCTACCTAACATTTCAAAAGTATTATTTATTCAAAGTACAGGTAACTTGTTAAAAAACAATTAGAAGCGATACTTATGTTTTGAGACACAAAAATATAATAGATAAACAAGAAGTTATCGTTTAAGATCACTTTACTGTTTTTAAAACAGGCCATACCTATCTATCTATAAAAGTGAACCAGAAACGGGCTAGACAGAAAAACACGTATATCCGTATATTGTGGAACACCTTTGGTAACTTATTCTTTAAATGAAGAAATTTTCAAGAAACTGAGTTCAAATAAAAATTCTTTACTTAATTTTAATATTTCACTTAACAAAGATTGATACATATTATTATTTGATATTATTACAGTAAAGTATTAAAGCCTTTTATTACATAACGTTAAAGTTTGAACCAATGTTCGTAGCACTTACTCGTATTGATAGACCTATTTTACAATTGACGCATTATTTGGTCACCTGTCCGCAATCCCATAATTCCAACTTTATTCCAACTTTTTTTTGATTGATCGAAATGAGCTTTTTGGAGCGATTCTCAAATTAGGTGGTGTCTGAGGTGAAATCACATATTTTTGACGGAAATGTTCCTGTAATTTTTGCGAATAAATGCGAATGAAATGTCTTTCAACATGACTACATTCAAGTTACAAGACGACCCAACAATGTCAATTCACGCATAGAATCAATGTGTTTTGGTAAAAAAAAAAAGATTTGTTTCGACCTTTACGAAACATGTCCATGAAGCTACTTACGATTCACAATTTAATTCCATTTTTAAGCTTTGTAGGTCAAGACACCAGTTACAGTTCCTATCAAAGTTGAAATGTCAATTTTATAAAAATTGAAGCCATAGTAAAATATCGAGTTATTTTATAAATAAACTGTAATAGGTACCTACAAATGTTTGTGCCATATAATATGAATACAGTAATTATTGCGTCGTCGTCGATCGAATCGCCTCTACCCATGCTTCGTCTCCCAAGGCCATTAAGGTAGCACGAAGAACGGTACCACTATACTGTACTCCAATACCGACACAAAATATTGGATCGTCACGACTTTGTTGTAATAACGCGGTACCATCGGAACACTCCCGAGGATTTTAAATTAAATATCGATTGCTCGTATTCGTACAGTCAAGTTTGGGTCTTCCATTTGCGAGGAGTAATGGATTGAAATACACAGTCACTATACTTTAACATTTTATAAGTTGGGCGTTTCGGTTCGCAAAGGTTTGTAGTGCTGGGTGTCCGGTGTGGTTTGGTGGTTGATAAAAGTATGCTGTATGGTTGCATTCTTTACTTGACTATAACTGGGATAGAATAAGGTTCAAGGTCGCATATTTTGTCGCGGTATGGTCGCGGCGGTGGTTGGCACGACCTTGCGCCGAGATCGATAGCGAGCAGACGCCGCGCGCCGCCGCGCTACAGACCGCTTCAAATGTTCAACGATTATCAACTAATCTTTGGTCATTTACAATAACTTTATCATTATAAAATATGTGATTCACATGTATAATGAACCATTATGGTTTCGTTTGTGAAACATCTCAGTGTTGTACGACGAAAATAAAGTCAACGCAGTAGGAATATTAATCGTCTAATATGAGCACTCCGCAGGCAATAAATATGACATTTTACGAGAGGTTGCGACGGCAAGATTTATCTATATTATCGGTGACAGTGCCATAACATCGCGACGCAGGCGACACGTGGGCAGAGTATCGCAACAGCACTAAGTTACCTCTCTCTCTCTCTCGCTCTTTGCCCTTCTATCATTATTATATTCCTTCCAATATTTTTATTTATTATAATTGCATATTTAATTATTTAAAAAAATGTGCAAAGTATAAAATGATTAGAAACTTGAATAAAAATCAGAATTTAAGTTGAGTAAAAAAGAACAAAAGCTTGCGGAAGTTCAACTATTAACAGATACAATACAATGCGACATAGATAAGACGACGGTGGTCCAAAACGCAACAGAATATACTATAGTATTATACCTACTAAATAAGTTGTAGATAATAAATAAAACATTGAGTGTACAGTACAGTAACAGCAGGTGGGCAAAGAAGAGCCAAACATCCCCTCGCTTGACATGAAAACTCCATTTTTTAAAATATGTGCATATATACCGGAACTAATAAGAACATTAAGAACCAAACATTTTAATTATTTCTTACAAGAATCATTCGATAGTTATAAATTTTGTGAATATGGAAATAAATTTTTTTACTCAATTTAATAGTCAGAAAAGTATCAAACATTATTTATTCTCAACTGTATTAAGAGTTTTTCTAGATTATTGAAATGTTAAAAGTTCTATAGATTTTTAGTTTTTGTCTTTTTATCCTTGTTTTTATCTTGGTATGTTATTTCTTGGTTCGTATGAGTTTTTTTTCCATGATATTTTAATAATAGTAACACAATTACAAATGCAGCGGGTAGGTCAGCGCGTGGCGGGGCGGGCGGTCTGACATGGCAACGTTGCGGAAAATATGCGCGCGGCTTTGTTTACATTCGGGTCCGGCGAGGCTGACCGCTGTGCGGAACTTGTTACGCTCGCCAACTCACTACCCGACGACCGCGGAAGCTAGAATAGCCGATAAACAGACTTATACCGAAATAATGTAACCCATTTAAATATCATTGGAAACACAAGAAAATCAGAGGCTTAAAATACGCGAACGTATTGCATGCATGAAACCGGTTATGTAGTTTAAAGTTGAAGGACTTCCGTTGTCGTTTCACAATGAAATCTAGTTGTTATATTATGATTTTCAACAATTAAATTGTTAAACCGAGTGGGCTACGGTACTCAACTCGGATCAAGATCGTATCGAGCGCGTGGAAATCTGTCAATTCGCGCGCGCCCTCTACGCCGTGCTACGGGGGCGGGCTGGTATTGCTTGCGAGCCCTTCTCTTTCGGTGGCCGTGTTACTGTCTCTGTTGCCCACACCCACGTGCGTGTGACGTCACGCGCACGTTCGCCCCGCCGCCGCCGACGTCACAGACCGCTCGCCCGTGAGAGCCGAGCCACAACAGAACCCGATATCGGCAAATATGGAAACCCTGTCCTAAATTGAGTTCTCGAAGCACATAGACCGGCTTGGGGGCTTTGTAGAAACAAAATCCATAATTAACTAATAGTTATAAGCCGTTTGTTTATAATGTAGTTAAAGTGGTTTGTCCTCTTTGACAGTATAGAATTGCTCGGAAGAGGGGTGGCCTCGACATCTGCGGGGGCTCACTCAAGTCATGCAGCTGCCTCTGTCTGACCCTCCCGCTCTTGTTTCATCTCTATTATTATCAACGCTTTTAACATACGATGTAAGAAAACCGTTTTCTAATGGGAACGTTTAGAGGACTTTTAAAAATGATTGGAAATATTGTTAAAGTAATCCTTGAATGGATTAAGTTTAGTATATAAATAAACATTAGAATTCTTTTGTCCGTCCCAACGCATCCACACACGATAAGATTAATATTCTCAAATTTATTTATTTATTAAATCATATCACATTAACGAAAATAAAATAATCATATTGTAAGATGAAAAAATTTGGGACAAAATAGAGTTAATTAATATATGTTTCAACACAGACCCCGTCGAATCAAAACAGCAACAGCCATGTCGCAATTGTTCATTCGCAATAACGGCTCCGGTCATGACTTAACCGAAACGAATCTATGGAAAAACGAAATACTGTATGTCATAACTTTGCTTCAGTAAGTCGGTAGCTGCACTTATGTTTTGTTTGATTGTTTGATAAAAGTTTCTGAGAGTATTTCAATGGAAAACGTAATATTGCCGCTTCCGGTCCATTACAACCAAATCCCTATTTGCCTGAAATGTGAATACGCCTGAATCCTAAATCGACTGAACCTGAAATCGACTAAATCCCAAATAGACTAAATCCCAATTCGCCTGAATGTCAAAAATAGACTTAATTTTTAATTACTAATGTAAGCCGCACATTTCTTTAATTTTTATGTTCAGGTCGACAGACAGGCTGGCGATCCACTCGATACTTCTTCTTTTTTTTCCCGCGCAAAAAATAAGAAACAAAGGGTCAACTTTGCAATTAACAAAGTTGGCTCTGATGATAAATATGCATAATATCTAATAATATCTTAAAATTTTCAGGCAATTTTGCACTAGGGCATTTCGAATTTCAGTCATAATGGGAAACAGGTAATTTGGGATTTGGTTGTAATGGGAAAGGTAATTTGCATTTCAGTCAAAGTGGGAAACGGGCAATTTGGGATTTGGTAGTAATGGACCGGAAGCATAATTATTGCCATCGTGTTCTAATTTCAAATTACTCTGAGAGATGAACACTTTTTAAAGCGAACTCTAAATTTATCACAGCCATAGTAAATGAAATACATAACGCGACCAATAGCGGGTATTGGATCGATAGACCGATGCGGGGCCGAGCGCGGTGCGCGCGCGCATCAATAAATAGCCCGATCCGGTGCGCGCCCGTCGATACCACGTCACACTATTTTATTAATAAAATGTGCCGAACAGTGCGCGGACTTGTCCGTTCAACAACCCCGTAACCGCGAGCTAGAGGCTCTCTTCTCTCGCGCGGTTATAGTTATATCACTGGGCCAAACTACCGCTAAGCGTTACGCAAAAATTTACATATTACGCTTATCATCACGCTAACTTTAAAAAAACCTTTAAACACTCATTTTTTTAAACCTAAACCAAAGTGAGAGGCAAAAGTTTATATAGATAGTAATCTATCTATAAACTTTTTATACAATTTACACACAGTTTCGTGACAGTGGTAGCTACGGCAGTTCTTACCTGTCAGCAACCGTTATAAACTATGACAAGATGACATCTAACTTCGCGTTGAAAACGTCTTTCCCACGGCCTCTATGGGCACAAATCGCCTGTACAACTTTTTTGCAAAAAAATATGTAGTTTCAAAGAGTGATAATGATCTTGACAAACGAGTTGTCAATTGTTAACATTTTTATAGCCGAGAAATTGTAGCCGAGTAATTAAAACATTGTTTTGTTTGTATGTAAAATTTGAAGCCACTACTGAATGAACTAATTCCATAAATTCTGTGCCTGACAAATGGAGTATTATTTTGTATAATATGTGTTCAATTGGAAATTTTAGAAATAAATTAAAGTGCGATGACCAAACCGTTGATATAAAAACGGTACAAGAAACATATAAGAGAAATAGGAATCCAAAAATCAGTAAATCTAATAAAAATTAAATGATGTATTTTAAATAATAAAATAAATTTGTAAGTGCAACTGAAATAATTATTTTCGCGTTTCGTGTCAATGATTTCAATAAGATAGGTACAAGTCTATATCCTTGTGTGAGCAGAACAGACTTAACGTGTTACATTAAAGCGATGGAAATTAAAAAAGTAGAGGAATTTATTCGTCTGATTCATAGCCTTCAAATACTTCTTCTTGCTCTTCTTTTTGATCTTCTTCTTCATTCTGGGTGTAAGTAAATTGCGTCAATAGTGATGTATCGCATGTCTGGTCGTTGGTATCAAACGAATCCTCTACTGACGACCGGCCTTGACAATTTGTACATGCCAGAGAACAAAACAGTTTAACTTTTTTGCAACCACATTTTACAGTTGCAAAAAATTGTGATTAGCAGTTTCTCCGGCGCTGGTGGGAGTAAACTCTGATTTGGTTCTAATGTATTGTCGACCAACTTCCAACCCCAGTCTTTTGGTTCTAGCTGATAACCAAGCCACACTTGAACTTGGTAATATACTCGAAAAAGATGTTGATGAGCAGCAACTGAGGTTGGAGGAAGACAAGCTAAGCTAGCTAGCTAGTCACTTTCAGCTTGTTGTAAATTTATGTATCTTTGAATTTTTAATTTGTCCGGACTATTGGCGGTTAAAAAAAACATTAAACCTAACTCAATAAATTCATTCATGTAAAAGAATGAATTGATTGAAAATATATTTGACGCAATTTTAGTGCACCTTCTTTCGCATCAAAAATCACACAGTCACACATGAAAAGCTCTATGTGCATTTGTTAGAGAACGCGGTCGCTAAACAGTAAATTGCGTTTCACTCACACACACACTCAAATGGATTCCCACAACGTGTGACGAAGTCATATGCGCGTACGCAGTCAACCCACGCAGCCCCAACTACTAATTAAACCTTACCAACCACTCTCTTGATTTATTACACCAAGCGGGGCATAGTGCTAGATAGACAATACTATAAAATCAGAAAATAGGTTCTATAAAAATCCTAGAAATTCTCGCACGAATTTTAAATAGGTAGGTATAGAGACTATACGCGATTGTCAGGGAACCTAAGTACCAGTATGGCAAAGTCTTTAGTTACATTGTCGGTTAAATAAATCTAATAGAAAACATTCGGTTAAATTTACCTAGCTAACTGCAATTGTGCTTTAAGTGTGTGTGAGTGCGCGCGCTCAAGTGTGTGGCAAGAGAAAAATAAAATAAAAAAAACATTTATTTAACAATGCCAATATAAAAATGAATTAAATTTTAGCATCATATCAAATAGTGACTCAATGGAAAACGTAACGTACTAATTATGACATTATGACTGTCATGTATGCAATTCGATTCACACAATCACTATTGCGTTCGTCTAAAATTGGTTCCGTCTCAGTTAAGGGTTTGAGAGGGCGCTTCGTAGAACATCGGCGTAGGTCAACGACTGCGCTGCGACCGCCCGGGCTGAGGTGAAATAACTCATCTGCCACAACATTCGACACGGACCGACCTTCGATTGTGTCTATCCCTCATTCTAGACACTTTATGAAAAATTAGTTTAAGGATAATTCTCCAATAGGTACAGAAATTCAGTAAAGTGCAACGAGAGATAAAAGTTTTCGAATATAACTTATGGTAACAATCAATAACTCATTATGTTGCGATTTCCCTAAAAGATTTACTTTAATTATGTAAGGGTCGACTTAATGGTAGGTAGCCTTCGCCTGTCAACACAAGCAAGGCCATAAGTGCTGCAAGGCGCTGTCGACCTCTACATGGACAAAGGATTAGGAATTAGAAGAGAATAGAGAAATGGGCTCCGATAGCATCCCTAACTCTCCCATTGAAACAGAACAACATACATGGTGGTGTTCTGTTAGGTGGTAGTTTTGCTTGCCGCCTGACGGATCGCCTAATTTATGACTAAGAAACGCAGCGTGCCCGGCCACTAGAGCTAAGCTGCCTTCATTTGTTTTACTGTCTTCGATATTAGGCTGCGTGAATATGTTAACAAATACAAAATTTAACCATGGAATATTTCTCTTGAATAATTTGAACGCAGGTGCGAGTGAAACAGCACGATTTTGACAATAGCAGGGGCAGAAGGGCCTCAAAGATCAAGTGTCGCACTGACCGTGGGCAAACCCTGCCCGACAGGTTATCGACCAGTCGCTCGACCGGCCAATAATAAGAAAGTAAATTTCGTATGGACGTGACAGTTTAAGAAACCTGCAAGACAAAATGTCTAAGAAGAATGAAAATGAACTATGCATTTTACACGAATAAAAGGAAGCGAGCTAGTTACGGACAACGGAGCGGGTAAGAGTTCTCCTGCGAGGCAGCAAAAGCGAAAAGCAACTATTTAATTGCGTCCACAATTAGCCTACAAAACAACCTGTTGCGTTCGCCTTAAGTACTGGAACGTCGGGAAAAACGACTAGACACTGATTTATCACGCATACTTAACACTTTATTTATACGCTCACCTTCATCGGCTGCGTGTTCCCAGTTTTTGTTTCTTAACAATCTTTTAAATTATAATATCCAACGTTGCTAACATTTATTAAGCTGTCGATCTTTCAGTACAATTCCTCGATGAACATGTTTCATTGCACTTATGGTATGAGACCGCCAAATCGATTTGCTTTTTGCCTCGCCAATTTTGGAAGCCGTGTAAAAAAATCGCGTTCCAAATGAAATAAAAAGAAATCACTGCGATACTTGATCGTATCATGTCTAACACTAACTTACATGCAAAAATATATAAATTTTCTGGATATATTTGTATTGATCTCCGATATTACCGGGAGTGTGCAGAACCGTCAGAGGCATGCGAGAGGCGACTAAGTCATAGACCTGAATCGCGACTATTATCGTATCTAGTTACGTCTAGACGTATTCTGGCTTTGTTACTTACAAGTATACGTGATTAGATAACGAGAAGCTAAGCTAGCTTAGCTTCGAAAGTGACAGTTTAAATGTATTATGTTTGCTCCTATCCACCAACGCCATCTGTTCACTAATAGTCGCAATACATTAATGATAATAATTTTTGGCCGTGACCAACCTGTAAAAGTAACCTGGCAAAATATGATGTTCTTTTAGAAAGTTTCCCATAAAAAGCGTGTAAGATGATTCATAAAATTTAGAACGCTTTGTATGAGGATTTGGGTATCCTACAGACTACTTATCAAACAGCCTTGTTTGGGCAATTGGTGTAAGCCAATACTTTTGTCAGATATAATTTTATTATGCAAAAAATAGGAACTATGTAAAATAAGACACTCATCATTATATCCACCCAATTCTTCGCGCCACGATTCCTACTGATTACAATTTTTCCCTCAATCTCGCCAACTTTTTTTAAGGTAAACTCTTCATGTCCAGGATACATGTTCATACTTTACCAACTTTACGAGCTAATATTAATAGCTGATTTGTATAGTAAATTCAGATAAGTGATAGTGCATTTAGTTACTTCTCGAGAAATAATTTTGCCTACTCAATACTCAATTCTTCGTGATAAACAAAACAAAACCTATTGCAAGTGAATTGATACAAAAAAGTTCCAAACTAACAAAAAATACAAGTGAACTTGAACATTTTGTTTGGCATTTTTCCAAAGGAAATATTGTTAGAAGTTCGTAATAGTTAAGTATTGTTAGAAGTTCGTAATTAGGTATATATATATACAAAACAAACTTTATTTTTTGAGATGTTAATATAAAATGCTCCCCCCTCTCGAAAGCGTACTTACAACAACAGCAAGTAAAGTAATCAAACTAATGAATGTGATTACAGAACCATCACTGCAAAAGTTTATTTGCGTAAAGCTCAAATAGAGACCAAACACGGTTTGTCACAATGTCCATCTCCTTCTCGCACCCCATGCGCGACAGAGAAAGAGAGAGGCTGGAACGAGGGTCGTTCGGTGGTTTGAGTGTAGGGCGGTAGGCTCCCATAATTGGTAGGTCGTGGTCGCGGGTCAAATTCCGCTCTGGTAACCCATTCGACCGCATTCGTCATTCTTCTGCTGTCGTCAGGTTCACCACTAAATTATTTTTATTTAGGTTTTCCTCGACATTTCTCCGGCACAAGTCGAAGAGAGCTTAACGTCTGAGCCATGGCACTAAGCCCATGAAAGTTCAATTGCTAATATATAAAAGCACAAGCTATTTAATAAAAAAAGGTTATTATTTAGATTTGTCGCGTGGGATTTCCTCGATATTTTTTTCTATTAAGACCGATACAAGTCGCGAGAGCGCTTAACGTGTACCCCAGCAGGTAAGCTTTTGAAAGTTTAAATGCAAATATATGACAGAAGCTACTTAATAAAAAAAAGGGAGGTGTGTGGTGGCTTTGAGTCGTTGTGCACGTCCGGCGACGGGGTGTATCGATCAGCGTGCGGGCGGGCCATGAAGCCCGATACCACTTACGCCCGGCAACGTCGTCTTCACACCCAATTTATCGCGCGCCGCAATCGGAGCGCCGATGTTTGCGTATACGATTATGATGCCAGCTCATTTACCGCTTCCGTGATTGTTGCGGTATCATTCATTCGGCTCACGTTTATTATGGAATTTTAACTGTACACAAAATATCTCTTTAATTAAATACACGCGTCTAAGGCATTAGTTTCACGGTTAAACGCAATTATGGAAACAACCAAAATTAAACATTAGCTACATCTTCAATGATCAATGAATTAAATATGTTTAGTTAACATAAATCATGTAGCGGGAATTGTGGCTTCTACCTACCATTTATAAGTTTGTTTATGACTAGCTGGTGCCCGCGACTTAGTCCGCGTTTTCTATAGCCAGCCTTCCTCCATAAATGGACTATCCAACACAAAAAGATTCCTGAGATTAGCGCGTACAACCAAACAAACTCTTCAGCTTTATATATACTATAGGTATAGATTTACTTATACCTTCCAGAAGAAATTCTATATGTGACGATTTTGTAGTATAACGCAATAAAATTTACAATTGTTATTGTGTTTCAATTGTATTCCAACGTTTGGTTTGTATTTAATGTTCCTTAGTTTGACCGGTGTTTTAATAAAATATAAATACAAAACAAAACACTATTAAAAACAATCCAACGCATCGCATAGTAACAAAGTAGCGGTTGGCGTGGTTTATGCAAACGAGGCGTGTGTATTTAGATGAGAGCGCGGCATATTTGTTTTTCTGTTTGGTCTGAAGGTCGTTGAACACGTGGTCGTTGCGTAAATTAGAGCGAGTAGGGCGCGTGGCAGGGGTTGTTCGCCCGAACACGGCCGCCCAATTGATTCGACGGGCGGGCGGCGCGGCGGCGCAGCGAGGCGAGGCCGTGCTGCTCGCGGATCAATAACACGCCGCTACAGCGTCCGCTAACGCTCACGCTCACACTAATCGTCCGCTCTTGTATCTCACATTCTAGGTGTATGCGTAACGAACGAAGCCATGTTATCTGAACCGAGCGTGTTTGTTATTCTATCGTTGCTTATCGCCGAACTCAGTGCGGTCGCGGCGATTTCATTTCAGTTAATAAATAATTAATGCGGTGGCAACCCACGCGGACTCTCGCCTCGGGGTGGCACCTCGACGACCCCCTCGAAATCGCCCGACGCCCACGACCTCTCGTTAGCTATGGGTATGCATAGATGGCGCGGCACCAGGTGTTAACGTGTACATGTAATTGGATGATAAATTCGACGCAATCGAAAGGGCAATATTGCTTCTTCATAGCGATTTTGTTTGTTTCATTGAGTGTAATAAATAACAAAACATCAAACTAAAGCGATTTATTCTAAATTATTCTTGTTCCACTCGTTTAACTTGACAGCTCGAGTACTAATCAAATAGTGATACCCTAATGCGTCACCGATTCGATTTCTATTAACAATCGATTTTATTCATGAAGAAGTTTTAATCGATTTAACTTTTTTTATTCATATTTTATATTTGCTCAACATTTTGCATTGTTTTATAAACATTCACAGGTGTTTAAGTTACTTTATCTTATATATATATTAAAATATAAAAGTGCCCGTCCATGAAGTTCGGTATTCTCTGTAGTAAATTGTACCGAAAATTATTGTAAAACTTCACGTGCGTGATCTGTCAAAGGTTAAATAAACGATTGGAACAACTATAGCGAATATATTTTATTTATATGTTTTTATTTAACAAAAAATATAGCAATTCAAGAACAACAGCATACAATGAGACACAGAATTTTTATTGAAGTATTATTTATTATGGTTTACACCTCTGACCAATAAAATAGTTTCATATAAACATCAAACCTTTTTAATGGACTGTTGTCATTGTGTGTCAGTGTCATGTATATATTTTTTCTTGTATTTCTTGCGATCAATTGCGACAATTTACCTAATTTGATACTGCCAAGGAATTTAAATATCATACAATTATTTTTGTGAAGCTACGTTTTCAGTTCTTACGTAAGTCCAACGACTGACATGTTTTTTTGTAAAATCAATTGCAACAAAATAACAATTGCAAAAAATATGCTATAATATCACGATGTTAGATGGATAGTGGAAGAGGGGCTTTGCGTTGTTGGTTAAAGTCATCAAATGACAATTATCAAAATTAACGATAAGTAATATTTTCGTTGTATGAATCAGCTGATCTTCCGATTTTTTTTTGTTTGAAGTAAACTTCTTTGCCCGCGATGAATAAAATTTCAAGGTCGAATTTTGTGTGACGCTTCTTTTTTTAGTTTTATAATTAAATAAAGTAACTACAACCACACAAAAATTTGGCTTCGATTTGAATAAAGTTTTACTACAATCGGATCCTAAGTTCCACCTACCCCAAACTACAAGTGTACACCCCCACACAATGTCGCTCCGTGACATTTATGCCCCCCACCCCCCTCCTGCTACCGACCTCGTTATCAACGTGACGTTGTACAATACACAGTGTAAGTATTTAAGATTCCCTACATCCGGGCAGTGCGATTGACCGGCAATCAATATGAAAATCTGCATGTAGCGGCAACAGTGATTTTCACAAAACGGCGTTTAGCGGCCCTCCCCATTCCTGCACCAGACCGCCCGATGGTTCAGTTGAGAGGATGGTTTAACTAGATTACCCGCTGCTGTCGCGTTCATTACGCCCGCGTCGCCCCGGGGTCAGACGTTAATCTGTTCACAAATAGGCTCACGTGGAAAAGCTGGATTCTAATTCTAGTTAGTTATACTTAACCGTGAGAAACGATACAACGATGTTTCTATAGGCCGCGCCACTTTTTGAGCGGAAACAGTGTATCTTGCAAGCATAATTTTGATAAAAGCAAAACGAAAATCTAGGGTTCTAAAATCGATTCTCTAATAGAATATGAAAATGTTCTGCGTTATTTATTGACTTACGTTAGTTAAAATTAATTATCTTCCTGGGCGATTATTAGAAATTAAAATGAAATTCAATTCAACATCAAGTAAAATCTGGCCTCATAGAATAGTGTATTAAATTAATAGTTCGCTAAATTCGTCTAGTTATATCACCAACAATCGAATGGAAAACAGTTTCTTCGGAACTGTCTATTTCCCGGACTTGGTAGAGGGTGTCAGAGCCACCTGAAAAATATTAATAAAGCCGCCTCTTTTATTAGCGTGCATTTGCCGACATCGCTCACACCGAACCATCGCCAGTCGGCACGGACGGGATATTGCCATACGCCAGCTATTTCCGTCCGCGCGACCTTCGCCAGAGTGCAGCTTTCGTCTCGTCCCGGTTGCATATTAAACGCGTAAACAAGCGCTGTATCGCTAACGATTATCTTGTCATATAAAACCAGGACTTTATTAGTCGACGACTAAAACTACTCGTCAACATTTATCCATCTCATATATAATAATGTTTATTATATACAAAAATTAATTGTATTATATATACAATTGGCTGTTGGGGCGTCAGTGTCCGCTGTCTCTTACGAACAAGCTTCTAGTTTATAAAACCATCATAAAGCCCATTTGGACTTATGGCATAGAGCTGTGGGGTTCGGCAAGCAACTCAAATCTAGAGATCCTACAGAGATTTCAGAACATAGCATTAAGGACGGTTTCCGGCGCGCACTGGTTTGTAAGAAATACTGAAATTCACGAATACTTGTAGATGCCAACTGTTAAGGAAGAAATTAGCAAAAACAGTAAAAAATACAAAGAGAGATTAAAGGAACACTCGAATGAATTGGCGAAAAGTCTCATGAACATAAATCAAAATGTGAAACGTCTAAAAAGATGGCACATACTTAACTTGGACCAAAGAACATAAATTCAAACATATTACTGGAGTGTCATTCACAGGAATGCTTCCTACAACTGCGAAATCCGGGAAAATATCTGATTAAGGCTAAATAGCCGATCGCAGATTGTTAAAAAAAAAAAAAATATACAAAAATTAAAATACATATAAACATTTCTAAAAGATAATTTCCTGATCCAATACGTTTCCAAAGTGTAGGTTTACTCTGTTACGTCATGCTTCATACAAAATTACTGATAACGACAGACCGTCAACTCGATGACGCGATAAATTTTAATGGCAAATACCTAAATCTTTTGATTGAGCAACCATTATTACCTGTTTAAGTGTGTATAAAAAACTAAATACAACGCTCTGTAACCTTTTAATGATACTAGCAATTAAGATAACGTGACTTTATTAGAAGCGTGTACGCGGACATAAGATTTTTTATATAGAGTTATGCGCGAGCGCATCTCCCCACAGAATTCCTTTCCGTTTCCCTAAAGCGAAAACTGCGCGGCGCATCCCAGTTATGGCTGGGGTAACGGGTTATTTTCACGAGATATTGCACTTTAAATAACTTGACATTGACGCAACGGTGTAGTGCTCTGTGCAGGTTAAGCAAATGTTTGTAAGCGCGACGGCCTTGAGTAAAATCGTCAATGAATCACCGTAAAATCATTATTTTCCAAACTCGCAGTGTTTGTACGACCTCGTATACACGAACGACGGAATGGGTTACTTCTACCTACTGTTGAATGTGACCAAGAATGCACGATCTGTTTTGTTACATATAATGTAAATAATCGTGGCGTTTGTTTTTAATCGAATCTAATGCTATTCAGTCCTTGCATTATCAAGTTCACAGTATAATTTTCACTAGATGTTTACTTATGAAATAGACAAGAAATGTGCGACTCTAAAGCAAGTTCCAAGAAGTTAAGACACATTGCCATTCCACTTTTACTAAGTAACGCGTCCTTCCCACGCTCACTGTGCATTGTAAGCGGGTATACACACGCAATGCTATAAATACAGATCTAATAACAGATTTAAAAAAAAGTTGTTACAAACGTCAATAAACTCTAAGCCGAGTTCGTATGAGTCTGATTCGAAAAGAGAGTTAGTTACATTTAACAAGTATTATTTCCACGTTCTTCTATCTTTGGCTAATTTGGTCCACAAGGGACTTGCTACTTGTCTTATTTCATCTTCCTAACGTTTAAACTGTCTCCCCTTACTTCTTTTGTCGCCACTGGTAACTACAACTCTGTTATTATTTTAGTCCATCTTTCTTTTAGTTTCTTTATAGATATATATTAATTAGCAAATTAACATAAAGACAATTTAAATTGGAGTGGTCGGGAGCCTACACTCATTGATATAACAGTATCGGAAATTACCTCAAATAACGCCTCTTGTTTAGCACATAGGTGTGACATTACACAACCGGGTGCAGAGCCACCTTTTTATTACATCAACATCAACCTACTGACGCTCGTCATACTATTAAACGACCTACATTTATTGGAATTTAAATTCTTGATGCCATCCTCACTAAGTCCCGCTCTCGAAAATCTTTAGTTCTAGTTCTTATAAGTGAAATACCTATATAGAGAGAAGTATTTAAAAAACCATTGAATTTTCACTGAAATAATATAATTTGTTTATTATTGAAGCAATAATAACAAAACCTGTGCTGGTCAAATATTTCGATACGCCCGTTACAAAATAGGGAGCAGTACCAAGAGCATGCCGATGCGTACTAGTGGCCGTGCTCCTCTCAATTGTTTCAACCTTGCGATTCCATTTAATGGTTCACGTCACTCGGACGATCTACATTTACCGTCCAGATGAACTTGGGAGCTATTACCAGTAACGTTCGATCAATAATTCCGCATCCTTCGGTGCAGTGACAAATATTGCGCACAATAGATGTGCGGTTAACAATTAACAAGTGGCTTAGTAAGCATTCAAATCACATGACAATTAATGAAATAATTTGTAAATTTTTAGAAAGTACTGTAACATGATGACACACATTTTCAAAATCCATACTTTACTATAGTATATTGTAGTATAACCTATCTTTAGATCTTACAGCAAACAAAGAGTCAGCAATTAATAGTGCACAACGCTACTGTGTCAACGACAGATATAGATTGCATTAGAACTTCATAACGCGTGTATGAATCATTTACAAAGTCAATGTCAAGTGCCATACAAGTTCAAGCTACTAACAGTCTTAGTAACGGAGAGCAAAAACGAAGCGAATAGTTTATATATGTCAGTATTTTAAAGAAATCGATTTATTTTAATAATATAAATAAATAAATCTCTTCAGGAAATCACAACTTAGAAATGAATCACAGTAATCACAGTTATATAAATAATACAATAATTCACTGGTTTACTTGTGTAAACTTTCAGATTTACAATATTTCTTATTGTTCCTTGATATATATACAACCTAACTTATATTTGGCATCAGATGTTTATAAATATGAGCACCTTAATAATAGACTTATTATTGCACATCTTATGGACGAAATATCTACACGATCAATCATTCGACGTGACTCCAAACGACAAATCAAATGGAGCGACGCCAAACATTGTGCCCACACACGGTCAGTCCAATTTTCTGTCATTTATGCGTCGAGTGATGTTGACATGAGCTCTGATTCGGAAGCGCGGCAAGATGCCATGGCGTTGTGTTTCTACCAAGGAGGATAGAAAATGTATTCTATATCCTCTTTGGTTTCTACACTCACGATCAGTTGGCGCGATGAACTGACGTGACGCAACGGCGCGATTTGAAATCCAGTGTTTGACATCAAACCATCAGTTTTTACCATTCACGATCAAATTTTGGCTTCACGTCAGTCAATTTGACGCGATGGACTGATGGTGTATTTCGTCCATTAAGATTGAAATGAAAATAGATTAGTGAATCAAAACGTGGCGTGATAAGAACTTACTAGCTCGTGTTTGGAATCCAATCAATAACACACAATCAATGAATGTATCTCATAATAATACATTAGCGATAATAATAAAAACCAGCGATAAATCATAGACATAGATATTGAATGAATTTTTTGCAACGAATCATCTATATTTATCTTTTTTTATTACTATATAACAGTCCTATGTGTATACTATGCTCATGTATTAATAGTTTATAGAGAAAAGACGTGGCTACAAATTGTTCATTGAATAAGTTAATATGACCGAGTAGAGCTATTTATAGAATCTCTCATAACATTACAAAAATTTAGCTAATGTTTAAATGATTGGTACACTAACACTGATAATTCTTATAAATCAAAAACCTCTTTATTGAAAGTTTAAACATGCAATGTTATATAAAACCTTGTTTCAATGTTTTATCGAATGTTTATAACCTGAACAGTGAAACTATGAAATAACCTTAACGGAACATCAACATTTAATGTTTCCGTGAACACACAAATTATGTATTCGTTAGACCGTTTCACGATTCATTGATCTGTTGAACATCGAATAACAATAAAATATACTATGTCGATTATACCAGTAGTTATCATTCCCAGCCATCAAAGTACGAAAACTATGGAATATGCGTCACAAAAGCCAAAGCGGCACATAAAAAGTACGCCTGAAACGGAATAATGGCGGAGTCTTGCCTTCCGCGCGTCAATGGTAAAAAGTAGTAACGACCAATATCTACTATTGATTTTAAACTCCAATGTGTTGACGTAGTCACATTTTCTTTAAATGACAGATGACAGAGTTTTTGCTCTACGCATTTAATGTCTGTCACTTTTAAATGTTCCATAAAATTCGTAGTGTTTTGTATGGCGTGTGAAATCCATAGTTGTAGTACATTGATGATCTCAGCTAAAAGATAACTAATGCGTTAAATCAATTCGATTGAAGCTATTTATTATTTGCGACATTTAATAAACACTGGTATTTTACTGTAAAAAAATACGAACCTAGTAGATACATTATTATTGTACAAGTGGCACATTTTTTTTACGTTATAATATTCTTTGTCGAATGGGGGTAGGGGGAGGACAGACGTAGTTCGAACAAATGTAAAAAAATTCTAGTGAACATTTTTTTGAATAGCAATATGAATAAAAAAGAAATTTAAAACAAACGGAAGCAGAACGAACGTAGCGTCAATGGAAACGCCTCCCCAACAAAGGCTGATGACATCGCGGGCGGCCGCCCTAGTCGATGGTACCAACATAAGCTAAGAGGAGCAAAATGCGGACATTACTCGTATAATTTAAAAAAGTACAACCCGTGTTCTTATATCGTATATCGTAGATATATTATATTCATTTCCATCTACAGACTATAATCTAAAGAACAGAATTCCTTTGAACTTTCGTTCGGTGCACTTTTCACTTATCGCTGGTACTGCGACCACACCCCAGACTCACAGATTGGGCGGGCGGAGTGTCGTTTGTATCCGAGTACTTGCGTTCACATTGGAGTTATGGGAGCGATTGTTTTTTTTTTGTTTTAAACATCTTCTATGTGAACGTGTATTTTAGCTTTATAAAGCGAATTCACATTAGTGAATGGTTACTGAACACGAATGAGAATTTAGTTTGATGCACGTCTTTTTCATCACATGCATGAATAAAGGACTAGTATTCATATTCTATATGGGATTCTCGTCAGTGACGGTTAAAACATGATCGAGACTCTCGAAAGGCTTTAGATGAAAAACCAATAATCTAAGCGTTGTGACACAATGACACAAACCGTTTTTATTTTTGGATCGCTTATTAAAGAAAAAAAAATTGCTGTAATTACATGACGATAAATATTAATAAATAAATAAAAATATGGCTATATAAAAAGCTATGAAGAAAGTGGCCAATAAGTATTCTTCCTATATTCTATGCCAATCTGACGGAGAAAAGCCGACGAAACCGACTGTCAATAGACACGGAAAGTAGAACAAGGTGCTACCAGCCTTTATAGAGATGCTCTTACATATTCATTGAGATGGCCATATAATCTCGAAGGACTAAAAATAATTCATTTTTGCATTTTATTAAATTAAGGTTAATTGAAACACAGTAAAGTTTAATTGAGGCTATGACGACAGATCTTTGGCTCATTATATCGAGATGACAGAAACTTCATCTTTCGCATTAATTGTTCATGACGACGACGTGACATCACTCGACTTGTGATTAACGAGCTGTCAACCAGTTGTTTAAGCGTACCGTCATTTTTACTTGGTATTGGATGAAATAAGTACTCACGGCTTGCAATCAGTTCGGGCGCAACGAGACCGTTGAGGTCCGGTTCCTCGCCGTACCAGAAGATCCAGAGCTCTTTGGCGGCTCGAAGCGAGAGAGGCGGCGGCGGCGCGGGGGCGGGTATCTCGTAAATATCGTTGGACGTCTGGGGGGCAGGCACCCGCCGCCACACGCACAGAATGTCCCCGGCGAGGCAGCGGGCGTAGCTGCTGATCACCGGGTCCGTGAGCGGCATGCCCCCCTCGTCCCCGTCCCCGACGCCACCGCTCGTCTCGCCCCATACGAGCTTACGCCATTTTATGCCATACAGCTCCGTCTGAAACCATCAAAAACCTTATGTAAATATACTTAGTGCTCCGACTTGATTACGTCAGAAATGAGTAGCAACAAGGGTACTATTACCAAAAGAGTTTTTGGTTAAAAGCATTAATTCCCTATCTCATTCCCTTACACTTTTACAGAGCTTATCAGAGACGTAGTTAACATTTGCAAGAGACCTCGAAACCGTGCTAAAAACAATATTGGCGTGATTCCAATGTTGCCACAAAGGTGCAAAACTGGAGTTCTCCGTGAATTTAAGGAAGGAGTGATTGAGCCGTGACAAAGCATAGTATTTTTTGTGTGTGTTCAAATTAACAGTCGCCATTTTTCAATAGAACACAATTATCTACAGCATCACATTGGAAGAAATACCCAAAGGAATTGTTTCACATGATATTGAAATGGTTAATAATATCACCATCGTCACTACAAAGCGAACAAAATAATAGTCTGAAACAAAGTTCAGCCATTACCATAACAAAGAGCGGCAGGTGGCTTTGGTTCGCGACCTTGCATATGCAAATACTAAACGGGTCAAAAACCTACCCGTCCCTCCGATCAATGTGGTAATCAAAGGAACTATAAATTTAATTCCGCACTTCAAATAGCTACCTAATACCTAAAATAATTTAAAGTTCTTTAACCCAATGATCCCAGATTCTATTACTGGAATGTCTACAACCGAAAAGAGCTTATAAAATACATAGGTGTAGAACTGTATTAGTCGTAAGTTTGTTGTGTGGTTTTTATGACACTCGCCTGAGCATAGTGTTTCAACTGGGGCCATTCGATTTGTGTGTGTGTGTTGTGTTTACGTGACACACTTAAAATCATTAAATTTAATTATCATTTAACATTTTATCCATGTTACAATCTATTAAAACAGTTTCGAGAAGTCTTGCAGAGGTAGGTAGGTAGGTAGGTACCGTCAGCGTAAGCAGCTGGCAGGCCACGCGTGGACTAGCAACAGGAAAACGTGTTTAACAAGTTTGATGCAAACTTTATTATACAAGGGTTATGGCTACTCGTATTACATTTATATGAGAGCTTTTTAAAATTAATACGCTGTTTATTGAAGGGCAATTTCCTTTACTCACGTTTTTTTTTATTTAAATAAAAAAGATAACCACTCACTTTATGTTTCTTAGTCATAACTGGTCAGCACGTTAGGCGATTGTAATTGTCCCTACTTTGTCCCTTATCAGAGACCAGCGCATTTGGATATCTATCGGCGCGACGTTGCTTGTGTTTATATTTCAAAAATAGACTGTCAGCCAGAATTGGGATAGTAATTACAAAAAAAAAATCTAATTCATTAGTTAATAATATAGCATCACTTTGTGATTTCAGCTTAATATAACAGAATAATCGCAATAAAACATTTTACGCAATTACATAACCTAATCTAAATACATATCTACATATCTAAAAGCTAATATACAATAGATACTGTTCTTTTTCTATTGTATTGCTTTCATATTACCATCTATTTGTAAGATTCGAAATTATTCTCTAAAGTTAACTCTTTAACAAACAAAAAAACCGACTTCAAACCGTTTTCTCATGGATGCCATTTGTTCAGAACTGGACCAAATTGAAATGGGACCACACGGGAAGCACCAGCTTTCAAATAAAAAAAGAATCATCAAAATAGTTTCACCCAGTCGAAAGTTCTGAGGTAGCAAACATAAAAACAAATACAGTCGAATTGAGAACCTCCTCCTTTTTTGGAAGTCGGTTGAAAAGTATAATATTCAGTCTGTTAGCCCTACGGTCTGTGAACTACTCGGCCTTGACTTAATCTATTAGGATTCCGCTTGAGGGCTTACTTTATGTTTTCGGGATTTTTTCGCTTTTTCGAATGGCTTAAACCGCATTTTGAAATTCGCAATAGTTTTCGAGATATTAGCGAAAAACAAATTTTTGGCCCAGTTTTTTTCCAATTTTGGGCCACTTTGATGCGGATCACGATCTCGACCCCGAAAACATAAGGCAATCCCTAAAGCAGAATCCTTATAGATTAAGTCAAGGTGACATTCGCAGGGATAACAGACTAATTATGATATAGACAAATAATTTTAAAATATATTAAATTCGACTACACATCAATTGTATGAAAACAACATCTCATAAATACGATTTCTTACTATTTTTACATTAGCAAGTTCTATTTATGTATGTTGCACGTTCGTAAGTAGATGGTAAAGCAAAGAATGTGCCAAGTCTGGTTTGGAGACGGCGCGTTCGTGGTCGGGGCGGCCGCTTTCTATCGCGTCCGATGCGCGCGCGCACTCCGCTTCACTTTCTATTGTGTGACGTGACTGGTTGCCGCCATTAAAACACACCATCCAACAATTACATTAACTTTATTAACATGCACACCATAAATAGCTACACAAAAATACTATAGAGAGAGTAGGAAGGCATGTCTATCTATTCCAGCTAACATTACTGTTATCTAAATAGAAATATTTATAAAGGCTTTGAGAAATTCCAAAATGTTGTGCCGGCTGTGTATATTTCTCATTTAACTAACCTCGACTAGTATAAATCATAACAGTATACTTTTAATAAATTAGTGTTGCCTTCATTAATTTGCATGGCATATAAAATATACCATCCTAAAATTATAGTCAGATTTAATTTCCGATCAAATAAAGAACCTATGATTGAGGCCTGAGAACAAGCTTAATAAAGCACTTGTCAAATCAAATACGATTTTAATTTGGAACATTATCAACCATCTAACAAATCGCTAACATGGAATTCCGGTGACCATGATAATAATAGCATGACATGAAATCAGTAAGGTGCCAATTTATCCATATAAATCCCATGAACTTTAGAACAATATCGTTCATTAGGCGTTAACGGTAAGTTAGGCAAGAAAAAATTTAAATTCTATAGTTAGTAAGAACTGTAATTTTTATTAATTTTAAGACTAAATATTTTTATAGTAGGTAAATGGCACAGCATAATTCTCATTGAAACGATACTCTGAACTAAATTATTACATAATTTATCCATATCGCCCACTTAAAACGTATTCCGAGCGAGCGCGTCTTTAGCGTTGATGTCTTTTACAGAGCCAGGTAGGTTGAACCAGCATTGTACTATTACGAACAGATAAATTTTATGAATTAAAAAATACTCGATAGAAGAATAGAATTTATACAGTGTTGTGTGAATAAAAACTTCCAAGGCAAACATGTTACTTTTTTAGTGAACATAATAATTGTAAGGCGACCATAACTTAGGAATTGGTCCTAAAGATCGCTCACAAAAATTATCATAAGGCAAAATAACCATGAACGGAAGAAAAACTGTATCCAAAAAAGTCAAACACCGCTAGACGAGGGAGAGAGACGGGTATAGTGTGCGAGCGGGAAGACAACAGTCGCGAAAGTGAGAGGAGGCGAGCGTCGGAATGGCAACGTTGCACCGCCCGTTACGTTACTAGCGGGGTAAACAATCGAGGATGATGTGACGGTGAGTTGCGCGACTGCGCGTGCGCCGCCCCCGGCCGTGCACTTCGCCACTGCATTTTTCACATGTGACGTCACCGTGGGGCACAATTAGGGGTGCGTTTCGACAACACATTTTAACGCTTATCTAATAAACAATTATGTATGAAGTAAGTTAGTTTAATAAAATATTCACAAATGTTTGTAAACAACTCGGTCGGATCATATCTATTTTTAACGTCAACTATTTGATATTTATTTATTACACTTTACTCACATGGTACAACGCAAGGAAAAATAGAGCTACAGTTCAAGTGTGCACGGTGATGATGAGTGTTGAATGACACAACCTTTATGTCATCCAAAATGATAATGGGAACGTGTTGCAGTGGTAATGAGCTGTTCTCCTAGGGCGATCGATTTTTTCGTTTGCTAGTAGCCATTAACACAGGCTTGATAAAAATTTCTTTTTTGTTGAGAAAACTTGCACCTCGCGGTGTACCTAACAACTAGAAGACGTTTGTTAACAACTTGCCCAAGATGAACATTCTTAATTTTTAAGGTGTTCCGCCTAGTTACATTATATGGACGTTTTCAAACGAGCTGTAAAGAAATTCCTGGAGGGTTGGTGCTTGTGTCGGTAGCCCTAGCCACATCATCAAGTGGACCGTCATCCTGTCTGATTATAAAAGTAAGTATTCAAGTTATTTGTAGAAAACTGGTACAACTGATAGTACTTAATGTTTTAATTATATTTCCTACTGTTGTTACAAATCCTATATCCGAATATGGCGAAAACTGTAACAAAGGACATTTTTATTAAATGAACCAAAAGGAACTAGGTATATATATTTAAACAAACTTTGTTGCGTAATAGGACACTTAACTTGATTCTTAGATTATCTTATTTACATTTTTATGGTTATTTTGTTGTTTTTTTATGATTGTAATTTACAAATAAGAGATAAAAACTACTTTAAAAAATGATTATGTACTGTGATCATTAGAAAAATAAATATTATTTTTATTCTTGTTTTGATTTCTCTGCTGTCTGTACAGAAAAAACGAGTGTGGCAAAAGAACAACTATCTAAAATAAATTTATTAAATTTAACTCATAAAAATTGAAGTGTGGCAAAACAACACATAATTTTTCTGTGGCAAATCAACAACTGTGGCAAAACAACAACAAGCCATTTTTATACCATTTCTGACTTTATATGTATGTGTAAACAGTAACTTTTTCAAGACATATCTATCACATTATTTCTTAAAGTTATTCACCTATTGTTACAATATTCAGCTATTAGCCTAGCTCTTCTATTTAGATGAAAATGTATATTAGGAAGAAATCGAGCTCACAAAGCAACGGGCAGGTTTGTATACAGGCATCGTAATGTTACAGTCCACTTACGGTACCTCTATACATTTCTGCACCTACGTACAACCACGTACAACTATGGACAAGTAACGCGATGTACCTACCCGTGTTCACGGCTCGGAGCGAGTGGGCGGTAGCAAACGACTCTACTAACTCGACACAACCCTTCCTGCTCTCTCCAATAATACGGTTTAAACGTGCGAGAAAAGGACGGAAACTAGATAAGTAACATTATTGTGTAGCCGCTATCTACGCCAATGTTATGACGATAATACTGTTACCTCTGACCTTAAGATTCAAATTTGTTTTCGTAATAACTTTTTTATTTATAACTGTGAAGAAAATGAGTAGAAGTAGAAACAAAATTATTTTTATGTAAAAGTTGGCAGGTAGGTGTAGGTCAATCGGTCGGAGGTCCATTTGATGTTATGGCGGCTACTGTAGCCAAATAGGTTGAAAGTGCGCGCTGCCGCCGCCCCGCCTGCGACCCAATAGTGGGAGCTAATAATGGTGTTATTGTTTTTATAAAGTTCCTCCTTGTATTTAAAAAAAATAATAATAATATTTTGAGACGATTTTAGAGTTTATTTAAACAATATTTGTGTTGATATTCTACTAGCCTTACCCCGCAAACTTCGTACCGCCTCATAATTTAATAATTTTTGTATAATTTTTTTTCGTAAATATTTCAGATATTTTCATAGTTATTCTGCTATTCTGGGCGAAGACAAATTTAACAAATCAAAGATCATAAAAATCGATCCGGTCGTTCTCGACTTTCTTTTATATATAGAGAATAGATAGATGTTACAAATTACAAATTATTACATAGTCCGTCTTGATTAAGTAAATATTAGTATTTATCCCCATTTCCTAATGGAAAAGTACTGGTTTATTCATTGTAATAACAATGTAGTGAATGTATTGAAGAAAAAGTACCTACTTATTAGGTAAAAGGAAAAAGACAAGCATGGAATAAAAATACGATTTAAGTGTAGAATAGAGGTATGCATGCATAATGGACATGACACCGTTATCAAGGGCGAGGGACATCGTGTAACTATTTATTTAAAACAGCAAAAATTACCTATATCGGGAAAATTTGCGCTAGATTCTTTAATATCATAAGTTCCCAATCTTTTGGCAATTTTTTTTATCACGCAATCAAACAATAGCGCCGAAAAATAAGTCCACAAGCTTGAGAAAAAAAATTATTTTCGGTTAAATCAATGCATGTACCGAATGCTGCTTAATTAGCTTCAATTATTTATCTGCGTCGATTTGTCGCTGAGATATCATACTTTTAATTAAAAGGGCCGTTTTGTCTGATTATCGTTATCTCAGCAACCAATGATTGCACAAAAAATGTAAAATAGACGGGGCTAGTAATTATAATTTTAAATGATGTTAAAATTTAATTTTAATTTATAAACGAGTAGGTATATTAAATTGATGGCGTAAAATCTGTCATGATAGGTACACGAAGTCGGATTGTTATGCGTCAAACGTGTCTGGAGGCACGCGCCTCGCGTCGACGAACGAGGTCGCAAGCGCATGTACCAATCACAATTTGAACACAAAACTATAACAATTCACTCAATTTATTTAAAATCTATACCAATATATAAAGCTGAACAGTTTGTTTGTTTGTATACGCGCTAATCTCAGGAACTACTGGTTCGAATTGAAAAAATATTTTTGTGTTGGATAGTCCATTTATCGAGGAAGGCTTTAGGCTATAGAGAACGCGAACGAAGTCGCGGGTTTAAAATATATTGCGGATATACAATTCAATTTCTTCGGGACGATTCCTTCAGACTGAAAAGCAATTTTAAAGTTTCTTTCAAATTAATTTTATGGAAAATAATTTAAATAAATCCCAAAGAAAAAATATCAAAGCAAATCTAATTTGGAAATAACTAGGTAATATAAATCAATCAATAAATAAAGCTGATCAAGAGACTTTAATCACAATATCAGCGTGAAGGACGTAATTAAATGACAAAATATTTTGGTCAAGTCAGGATTTTGTATGTATCTGTGACAAGGGAACAATGTTTCAGCGAAACGACTGCTCCGCAAATTGTCTCGGATTGCGTCTGGCTTATTGTTTGCCGACCTTATAGTATCATAGTAATAAAATGAAATTACTTAACACCCCGCCCCGGTACAATGAACCAGTGAACTAGTCTACTGTGTTGACTCTTCGCTGTTTTTGTTTATTTTTTTTAATATATACTAACCGCTCCCGGCTTCGCCTAGGAAAAACTTAATTAGGTTTTAGGCTCGCCACACACAGCCGGAATGTCTCTCTGAATTCATATTAGTAATTCAGAACGTCCGAAATTGCATACAATTTAAGGCTGGCCTCACACAGCCGGAATGTCTCTCTGAATTCATATTATTAATTCAGAACGCCCGGAATTCCATACAATTTAATTATGTCCCACACACATTCAGATTTTTTCAGATTATGAATTTCTCAGATCGATCTGTAAGAATAATACTGACGAGCGTTCTGAATTCCGGATCGGATACTTAAGAAAAAGAAAGAAAATTAAAAAGTAATCCAGTGTTTGCATTTTATTTTTTTATTATATAGAGCCAAAAGCAGTGGGATCCTCTATCATAGAGACGTTTGCTTGACGTTGACCGAAACACGAGACTACTGATCAATCTGAATCTGGCAGTGAGGCAAGGTGCCGAAATTTAGATTATGAATTCAGAAAGACATTCCGGCTGTGTGAGGCCAACCTTAGTATATGTATAAAAATTCCGTGGCTGTGAAAATCGCATCAAAATCCGGTACGCGGTTTAGGAGGAGTTTGTGGCCATATAGACAGACGCTGAAAATGACTTCAAATTATAGATACTATTCAAAGAAAGATTAAAAAAATCCTACCCTTACAAACGTCACTTAGTTTCCCCACAAACAGGGATACCTTCAATACCTAGCCATAGCCATTTGGTAGGTTTCTTTAAACTATAAAGTAAAAGAAATTGAAAAGAAATTACAAATACACACGAAAATAAACAAAATATAACTTCTTATTTTATTGATAATCATATTAAACTGTCTAATTTTGTTTTCTAGTGAAAAGAAAACATCCTATCATTTGTATACTGGACAAGGAACACCCATCAGAAACATTGTAAATTATATATTATTTCACTTTTAAACACGAATTTTAATATATCAAATACTAAACCTCTAATAACATTTTCAGTGGCGGTAGTTCAATCAGTGATATAGTTATGTCGGCTAATTATGCATACACTAGAGTTTTCACCCTGGATAGGGTAATACGTTGGCGTTGCGACCGTATAAGCTACAGTTAACTGTACGGACGCGTTCAACGTCTCGGCTGCGGTTAACGACCTCGTCGACAACCTTA
This sequence comes from Synanthedon formicaeformis, assembly GCA_945859745.1. NCBI lineage: Eukaryota > Metazoa > Arthropoda > Insecta > Lepidoptera > Sesiidae > Synanthedon > Synanthedon formicaeformis. Next base: position 1,218,332 of record OX243956.1, on the reverse strand, counting down.
TGTCTAGAATTTGAGGGTTCGCCCTAGTTTTTTTAGTATTACGTTCGACGTACCCACCGAGAAAAATGCAAAAGCTACACGCTCCTTACATAAACAAAATTTATAGCTGTCACTGAGAAATGTTTTCACTTAAAGCTCATGTTTTTCCATTTATTTATAAATTGACTCCCTTTTATTGTTTACGAACATTCTTGCTATCTACAAAAAAAAAATGTAAACATATTAGTTGTTTTTCTACCTTCGAAACGATTATGGTAGAATTTTGACCAGTCCATAGGCGAGCATTAGTTATTTTAAGCAAAGATGAGTCAGTCATACCTTTCATCATATAAAATGGATAACTGGACTTATTAAGAATTCATAAATTAAGATACCTAATTTATTTATTATTATAATCGCTGATTAACACGTTATAATACGTGCTCATATAAAAAAAAATGTTCACATATTGAATTGTGCATAATACAACAAAATATTGGTATGTAGCTAAAAACAATTGTCGGGAATCTTGTAAACGTTTTTAATCTTGATATTAAGATTGTAGGTGTAGAGAAGAGACGAGCACTGTGAGACACAATGCGAACCACGTCTCTAGCGGGCCGCAAAGCTTTTATCATTACAAAGGACTACGCCAGGAGATTGTGCCTAGAGCGCACTGGCACACTGGGTGGGGGTGCTTGTGCTTGCAGTGTTTGCCGACTGCATCATGTTGAATAAAAAAGTACCGAGTACCTACACAAGGGCACACAGACTACTCATACGTGAGAAATAGGACTTTTTTATCATGTCTCCTTAAATGGATACCCATAAAAGGAATAAGATAAAGATCAGAGTTAACATGAAAGATTGTTGTTCTTACACTCAGGTATCCCTTCACATTTGTTAATCCTAACTAATATTACAAACGTGAAAGTGAGTTTGTTTGTTTCACGCTTTTACGCCTTAACTATTCAACCGATCATCATGATTTGTTTGTTTAAACACACATCAAAGTATAAATTTATTAATATTGTAATAATATAAAGTGTGATTGATTATTAACTAATTATTATGCTGGTCGAGTAAGTACCTACAGGAGTTTTTTTTACACTAAAGACCTTCAGAATATGCGTCATTACACATTTGAATTTCATATAGATCCATGAGTGGACCGCTAGTAGCTAAATATTCCGATTAGCTATAAGTAAGTAACGTTTGAATTAATCGACACGATAATGCGGTGGCATAGTTAGTTATATTAAATTGTATTTAGTATGAACGCGCAAACGAGTTCACACTTCTTGGGCTGCTGTCTGGTGGGAGGGCTGAAGAAGTGGTGGGGGGCTAGCGGTGCATCAGAGTGAAAGCGTTTTAAAATTAATCATATGCCTTCAGACGTTTCTTGCTCGCGGCCGAGTTTCCGAGCACACAGTATCGAGAATTCGAGAGGCCCTTGCCCCTTGTAAACTACACTGTGCTGTAAACACTTGCACAATATATGTAACTGTAATCACTTTATAAATATTATACTATCTTAATTCAGTACAACTCCTAACACCTCAATATAATACAACGTAACGATAAAATAAAGAAGTAATGTCTACAATATAAAGTACCTTAGCTAGAGTGTTCGTGTATGAAATTGGGTCAAACCTGATGCGTATACGTAATAAGCACGTATAATATTAAGTGTTACTAACGTTTGTTCAATATGAACTGCTAGCCATCGTCCGACACATCTAATTTCCTAAAAAACAATGCTATTACACATCGGCCTCAATACGGACGGTGTAGTTAAAATAATGGATACGTGAAACCGGTCCGGTTAAGTAGCTAAATTCCGATACAACAACCGCACGTAGCTAAGATAAACGTAATATAGTCAACTACACTACTAAAAGCTTGTTGTCAACGTTGTCAACATCGCTGGAAAAATATTTCGTTCTACCTACTTAACAATACTTAAAGGTAATGAATACAACTTCGACTGCGAGCTCTACTGAGGCTTCGTCTTCGTAAAAAATATTTTCTTCCATCTTCTTTACAGTTTGACAGTTTCACTTAAAATTTCCTCGTAACTGGTCTACAAGGCTATTTCGGTTGAGTCGCGAAACACAGTTGACTTCGTGTTTATCTATTAGTATAGATAAGCAATTTAAGAATTTTCCATTAAAAATAAAGAGTTCGAGCAAAAATACAAAATAAATCGATTGATACTAACTAATTAACAAGCAAACAAATATAATTATTAAGGACAATGTATATATTATATATATTATAAACTAAAATAGTAACCGTTGTTTGTTTACAAAGTCGAATGTAGGCCAGACTAGTCTAGCCCTACTTTTTCCAGTTGCCCGCACTTCCGGATGTGGCCAAAAGAATCCGCCTCCCTTACGCAGAACTAGTACTTATAGCTTATTTATCGCCTCGTCAACCTTTTGATAAAAGCGAAAGTAGAGCACTCGCTAAAAGAAACTCGTTCGATGTACTTAATATCTCGTTTTAATGTTATTACTTTTCCATCAAACGGTTAACTTATTGTGAAAAAAAACTAAATTGATAAAGGATTTATTATTACTGTAGTGTATGTGCATAGATACGTTATAGATATAACTAGATCATAGTTATATACACTATCTCGCGTTCATTGTATATGATGGCCACACCGACGGTGACAATACCGGTGGGGGCAACACCGAATGTTGGACACACCGAATGGTGGTCACACTGAACGCTGCGTGGGCCGGAGCCGGGAGTGGACGCGTGTCTTACAGGATATACAGTGAAACTACAGAGCCAGTGTCACCCAGACACCACAAATGGCGACGAGGATAAACTCCAAACTTCAAAAAAAAGGAAAGAGGAGGGAGCTAAGTAGAAACACATTATATTGAATGTTCTAAAAAGTTCATTTTAAAAGTCAACTGATTTGAAAAGTTTCCAGTGAAATCAATATGTTCTTGTTTAAATCAGTTGTTATGTCATAAATAGTTTCATTAGATAATTTGTCGTAAGTAATATGAAAAGGATTTCATAAGATTTCTTTCACTACCTGCCAGAAAAAATGGGTTTTAGTCGTGTAATAGAAAAATTATCGAGACAAATGACTAATTATTTTTTTTTTAATGCAGTAGTATCCTTGCATCCTTACATATTCCAAGGGTTTGACCGAGGTATGGCGTGGTTAAAATAATAGTTTTTGTTTTACAAAAATAGTACGTAGCGGATAGCCATGGACACAATAGATTCTCGGAAAAAAGAATACCTACCGCACAGTTTATAATAATTGTAATTGCGTTAAAGTAAATAGAGTGTTACTTATTATGATGATAAGAGCGTGGGGCCAGTTGTACCTTAATTTATTAAAATGATAGCACACAGTTAATCCTTGGTTGGTTTTGTGATATTATTGGCAAAGAAAAAATTAGAACCTGGGTAGGTATACAGATACAGTATACAGATTTGAGCAAGTATCAGTATGTAATGCAATTAATTGATTCATTAGTAGATTTGGGCTAAAAATAAAAATAATTATTATGAAATATACTTAGTTACCAGTTACAAGAGGTGGGTTGTATGCATGGACGTATGTATGTAAAAGATTATAAGGGGACGATATCATTGGGCAGTAGATAAGTTGGTCCCGGGTTCGATTCCTGGTCTAAGCAGATATTTAGGTGACGACTTTAGATGTCTATTTCTTTGCTTGGGTGTCGTCGGGGTGTACATGGCATCCTCAAGCAAGACTAGGAATCCTAGTGGGTAATTGAGGAATTGTAAGCCGTGCGTCAAGTTGTTTAAATGCATTATTTTAAAGCGTAGCGCAATAGAGAGAATATCTACCTACCAAAATATATTTTTTATAAAGTTTGGTATAAGCACTAAATTTAGATATATTTTGTTATAATCCGACACCTCAGGGGTATGGTGGAGACTTGAATAAGTTTACAGGACAATTATATTTGAAGAAAAAAAAAATATTTTTCTTTTTTTTTTTAAAAGTTAGGACAGAATTTAGAAGTCCGATTATTTGATCATTTGATCGATAAATAAAGTAATCTCGTATTAAATTCACTTTTAACAAATGTCATATCAATCGATAATAACGTTCATGTAAATGGGACCGTCTACAAAAGATGAAATAGCACTGTTTAAACGTAGACAATGTATAACTATTTAAACATAGTTTCGTAACATTGTTACCAATAAACCTTCTTTATGTTTGTTTTGTGGACAGTGTTGAAGTGCAGGAAATGGCAAACATCATTCCTTCATTTTCATAAAGATGAATTTTCGGTTTCACAAGCAATTATTACAGACTATAGTAATGACATTAAAAATTGGAATAAAGCCTAAATTACAACAATACGTTAGATTATTTATAAATGTTCGTTATACAAAAAAACATTGCGCATAATCGAATCGTAATTAGTAAATTATCAAAAATCAAAAGGAATCTTTAATATTGCGCAGACGATTTCAAGTTGACAGAACACGTCCAGAGAAGAGAGGCCGCTAACTGGATAGATTCTCGTTAGTTACCATCTGGCGTCTGGCGGTGTATAAAATTAAATAATGCTCAGACATTGTCTAACCCCAAAATATGCCTAGACACTTTTTGTAGTAAAGTTTATTTAAACGTGTTCAAGGTCTGTTTAAAGTGTGTTTGATGTTTTTGTAGAAAGACAGAAATATTTGGAGCTGGTTCAATAAAATGTCGATTACATGTCTTAAGGCAAAAAACTAGTCGGTTAGTCGGCGGTCTCATCGGTGCGTGTAGCTGGAATTCGTTCTGTTTCGCACAGTGCAATGTGCGGGAGGAGCGGTCGTGTGAGATGCACAATGAATTCATATCAAAAAATGAGCCCAGAAAAATCATAAACAGACGTATGGGCGTATACTCTTTTTGACAAAACTACCGCATTATATCTGTTTCGTGTAAAGTTATTTGAACTCTTGAATAACTAATCAATGTTTGTATTCAAAGTATTTTGGAGTTTTGTACACTAGAGTGACCTATCCACCCTCAAAATTGCATTAAAACTTTTGTTAAAATATGAATTTTTTTCAAGGATCATATCTTTTAAATTAATACTAAAAAAAAAAGTGTATGAAAACTAACCTAATTAGCGACGAGATGAATCGGTATCATGCTTACTTTTGTAGATTAAACATGAAACGGCGGAGTAATAATAATCTTTCTACGTCTGTATGGAGGAAAGGCTGACTTGTGTCACCCTAAGTATAAATGTCGATTACAAAATACAGTGGGATCACACTAAACTAGCCTTTAAATTATAGTAGGCTGTTTACGCTGTTAAACAATTCGCGAACTTGTGACGTACTTAAATGCCGTGAGAATCACAGCTGGGTGTTGGCTAAAGAGCGGACACATCTCTGGAAAAGAGAGAGAAATTATGGTGTGTTGTAGCTACTTCCATAATAGTGACTTACAGTATTTTGCTTTTGTGTAATGCCACAGAGGGCCATTGTGCTATTTACAAGTTCGGTCTCAGAAATCTGCTAATAGAAAAGTTTTCAAATTCAAATTTTAAATTCGGATTCGAAATAATTTATTTGCTGAATATGGTTATACATGAATAGTGTGGATATGTCCACATACTCAACCGACAAACGACGGCGGTATGCGGATAGGACTAGCGATCAGTAATTCTTCTAATAATTTATATACGCGGCGGGTCATTCATGATTTAATTAATGTCATACAATTAACGAATACAAGTTATATCTAAAATTATTGTCTCTGAACCATTATACAAGGGTCCAGGTTCGATCCCCGTTTGGTTTAGAATTGGATATATGTATATATTATTCTAATTACAATAAATATATACACAAAAAGCGTAAATATTGTTGAGCTTCATGAGTGATTTTCGTTATGTTAGATCATTTAATTGTATCAAGTAATGTTACTCTATCAAGTAATGATGTTAACAAACGAGAACACGAGACGTTTGTGTTAAGTTGCGATTTTACCAGAAGATGTCTGGTAGTCCCGGAACAGGGGACGGTAAAAACTTCATAATGTAATTCAGTACAGGTGATGCCTGTAAGTACACGATGCGATGCTACATAGGTATGTCAAACATGAAAAGTATACGTGTGACTGGTAACGCCCATTTAATGAAGTTGAAGACAATCCATATTTGGTTACGAGGTGTGTATATGCAATATAGAAATGAAAAACATCCTTCGAGTTAAATTCAACATTATTATAAATCTTTAGATTTGTTACAAATTAAGTAATTAATGAAACATCTACTTGTAGTTATCGTCGACTACTTATTGTTATTGTATACTGGTTTTAGTTTATTCAATACTAGGATACGCACTTGATCGCTATGAACTATTGCGTTTGATACTGCATGGAATTGCGGAATACTGTGGTTTTATGCATTAAATTGCGAGAGAGAAGCCACTGCATTTAATTGCGGAATATCGTCTGTTTGCATTCAATGCATGACGTAGAGTTAGCGCATTTAATTGCGTGAAATTAAATCATTCAATTGCGGAATACCGAGTTTTGCATTAAATTGCAAATAAAAGTTTATACCAATTTACCTTTAAAAGAGTGAATGGTTAGTTGTTGACCTAAATTGAAACGGAAACAAATATCGTATAGTAAAACGAAGTTGATGGTACGGATTAGCCAATGCCTTGGTTGATGGTACGAAATGGCCAATACCTAAAATTGATGGATGCTGCCATTAAATTGGTGGGTGCTGCCATTAAATTGGTGGGTGCTGCCATTAAATTGGTGGGTGCTGCCATTAAATTGGTGGATGCTGCCATTAAATTGGTGGGTGCTGCCATTAAATTGGTGGATGCTGCCATTAAATTGGTGGGTGCTGCCATTAAATTGGTGGATGCTGCCATTAAATTGGTGGGTGCTGCCATTAAATTGGTGGATGCTGCCATTAAATTGGTGGGTGCTGCCATTAAATTGGTGGATGCTGCCATTAAATTGGTGGATGCTGCCATTAAATTGGTGGGTGCTGCCATTAAATTGGTGGATGCTGCCATTAAATTGGTGGATGCTGCCATTAAATTGGTGGGTGCTGCCATTAAATTGGTGGATGCTGCCATTAAATTGGTGGGTGCTGCCATTAAATTGGTGGATGCTGCCATTAAATTGGTGGATGCTGCCATTAAATTGGTGGGTGCTGCCATTAAATTGGTGGATGCTGCCATTAAATTGGTGGATGCTGCCATTAAATTGGTGGGTGCTGCCATTAAATTGGTGGATGCTGCCATTAAATTGGTGGATGCTGCCATTAAATTGGTGGATGCTGCCATTAAATTGGTGGATGCTGCCATTAAATTGGTGGATGCTGCCATTCAATTGGTGGGTGCTGCCATTCAATTGGTGGATGCTGCCATTAAATTGGTGGGTGCTGCCATTAAATTGGTGGATGCTGCCATTAAATTGGTGGGTGCTGCCATTAAATTGGTGGGTGCTGCCATTAAATTGGTGGATGCTGCCATTAAATTGGTGGAGGCTGCCATTAAATTGGTGGAGGCTGCCATTAAATTGGTGGAGGCTGCCATTAAATTGGTGGAGGCTGCCATTAAATTGGTGGAGGCTACCATTAAATTGGAGGCATTAGTTATCATTAAGAAGAGGAAGACGAACAAGGGGAAGACGAACAAGAGGAAGACGAACAAGAGGAAGACGAACAAGAGGAAGACGAACAAGAGGAAGGCGAACAAGAAGGAGACGAACAAGAAGAAGACGAACAAGAAGAAGATGAACAAGAAAAAGGCGAACAAGAGGAAGAAAAAGAAGCAGAAGAAGGAGAAGGAGGAAGGAAGTTTTGGATCAATCTCTAATTTGAAGAATCAAGGGATTTGACGAGAGTGTAATGTGACAATCAAAGATTTGACAAGGTCTGCGTAATAAGGTTTTGATCAATCTCTAAATTGAAGAATCAAGGGATTTGACGAGAGTGTAATGTGACAATCAAAGATTTGACAAGGTCTGCGTAATCCAGGAAAAATACTGACAAGAAATGAAATCATCGAGTTGTAACGATCGTTGACAAGGAGATGCAAAATTATATTAAATGATTAATAAAACTTTTGATAAGGAAGGGATGTAGTGTATGTGCATAGATACGTTATAGATATAACTAGATCATAGTTATATACACTATCTCGCGTTCATTGTATATGATGGCCACACCGACGGTGACAATACCGGTGGGGGCAACACCGAATGTTGGACACACCGAATGGTGGTCACACTGAACGCTGCGTGGGCCGGAGCCGGGAGTGGACGCGTGTCTTACAGGATATACAGTGAAACTACAGAGCCAGTGTCACCCAGACACCACAATTACTATTAGGTTGTTAATTCATTTTGGTACATATCGTAACGTTATAAATAACTAGTTGTGCACGCGACTTCGTACGCACCATAGTTAATTTTTTAAAAATTCCACCTTCAGGAACCTTCTAGGATTCTATATGCCAATCCAGGTAATAAACTATCTGTATGCCAAACATACATCCGTTCATTCGTTTTGCGTGATTTAGTAACAAACATCTTTCTTATATTATTGGGATAACTAAGTGTCCTTGAAGCTGTGCCCGCGACTTCGTCCGCGACCAATTTTTTTTAATACAAATCATTCTCGAATCCCCTTGAACACACACAAAAAATTTCATCAAAATCGGTCCAGCCGTTTAGGAGGAGTTCAGTGACATACACACGCACAGAAGAAATATATATATAAAGATAATGAGATGTCACATGTGTGTCAGTGCGTTTTAGGATTATTATTCCAAGACACATTTTATGTCACAAGGTTTTCATAAAAAAAATCACCTTCCTTGCTCAATGAATTCTATCGATACAGAGCATCCAGATATGTAATATGGTACTAACACAAGCGCATAACGTTATCTTGACCCACATATTGCTACCGCGGTCTTGGCCACGCGTTGCTAATATTTATAAAATTACGATTTACGACCCCTGACTCGATTATTGATTGATTGAAGGTGTCATGTGTCAAAACAGTTATTTTTCATTTTTTATAAATTTAATCTAATAAAATTGATTTTTAAAAGATTATTGTAAATATTTATATTTATAAAGTGGTGTTATAGTTTAACAAATAAAAAACAATACCAATAGTGGTGAGAGGCTCTAAGAAATGAATTCACCGAAGACAGCAGTGATGTCGGAGAGATGTGCAGCTTGTACAGATTTAATATCAAAAAAAGAATATTTATGCTGTACATTATGCAAATCATTCTATGACATAATATGTCTGAATATAAACAGCAAACGCTTTCGCTCATTTTATGGGCCTAACTCGGATGGGAGACTAACATGGAAATGTCCGGTATGCATTAATAATACTCCAAAACAAGTAAACTGTAACGGATGCAAAAAAACTATAAAGCCAAATGATAAAATCGTCTGTAGCCATAGCTCATGCAATAAGCAGTATCATTATTTATGTGTGAACCTTACGGCTGACAACTTTAAAAAGCAACGTAATTGGAAATGCCCTGATTGTGCTATAGTACTCCTGACAACACAGCGGAGAGAAGGTAATAGCAACACACCTGTCCATTCTTCTCATGAGGTGGAGTCAGATGATGAATATAGTAACGTTACGATAAGGTGCCCAAATCCTCAAATATCAATGAAAGAGTCAGAATTATCCAAATTTGTACTGCGTTCTGAGATAACAAATATTATACGAACAGAAATGCGTGCAGCAATTCATGAGGTGATGATTCAAGAATTCTCCATGATAAAAGAAGAGTTGAGATCTTTTGAAGATACCATCAAGTTCATAAACTCTCAATATGATGACCTGATGATGAAGATGAAGACCTGCTCTGAAGACTCGGAAATACTCCGTTCTGAAAATACCAACCTTCAAATTAAAGTAAAAGATATGGAAAAACGAATCTCATTTCTTGAGCAGGATGCCCGTCAAAGTAATGTCGAGATTAATTGCTTGCCTGAACACAAACAGGAAAACTTAGTCAATAGTATTGTGCAGTTGTCTAAAGTGGTCTCTTTCCCTCTTTCGGAATGTGAGATTTTATCGTGCACACGAGTTCAAAAACTTAACTCTACATCCAGACAACCTCGGGCTGTTATATGCAAATTATCTAGCAAAATTAAACGGGACAACTTATTGGGATCAGTATTGCTTTATAACAAAAATAATCCAAAGAATAAACTTAACTCAAAGCTTCTGGGTTATGGGGACAAGGAAACTCCGATTTATGTCAGTGAGCATCTAACCCAAGCCAATAAATCACTGCATGCAGCTACCAGATTAACGGCTAAGGAGAAAAAATATAAATTTGTGTGGGTACGTAACGGAAAAATTTTTATTAGAAAGGACGAAACGTCGCCTGCACAGATTATATCTCACATTGATAATCTGAAACAACTCTAGATAAATTGTACATAGTGTATCTCGGACTGTAAAGTTGACTGTAAATCCTTTTTTAAAAATTCAATAATTTGACTATTTATTATCAAAATATTAGAGGAATGCGTAGCAAATTGGACTCCATTTTTAAAAATGTACTTTCTTGTAATTATGATATAATTGTTATTTATATGGATATAATTGTTATTTATATGTAATTATGATATAATTATGGAAATAATTTAAACAAAATTCGATCTAATCAATAATACTAAATTAATACTTAACATAGATAAAATAAATGCTGGTGAGTCCTATTTATGTCATCCAGAGCAATGTAAATCTGTTTTCAAATCACAACAAGCAATTAATAAAAATTTAAAAATCCTTTCCCAGAACATTAGAAGCATTACCAAGAATGTAACTGAATTAGAGGTATTTCTAACCAGGTTAGATATCACTTTTGAAATATACATTCTCACTGAAAGTTGGAACACCAAAGTCATAAATTTCCCATCTATACAATACTATGATACACATTATACAAAGAACAATCACAATCAAAATGACGGCGTCGTGGTATATATAAAACAAGATTTTGATTGCTCAGTAAGGGAAATACTTTTTGATGATGCAACTTGTCTGGTTATCGAAATTAAAGCGGATACAGTTGTGATAGGCATTTACAGATCACCAAATAATAAAAACATAAATGACTTTATTTTTTCTTTAGATAACTTACTATCCACCTACAAAAATTTTAATAACATAGTTTTAATGGGAGATTTAAATATAGATATTAAACCCAATAATGAAGACCGTAATTCAACTGATTATTTAAACCTCTTAGCAGCCCATGGACTTTTAGCGGGCCATGTCTTTCCAACTAGGTGTGATAATTGCATAGACCATGCAATGATTAAATCTAACTACAGAACGACTACAATAGTAGTAGATGTTCCTCTTACGGACCATTGCGCTGTCCTTTCTTGTATAAACTTAAATTATGACTGTGTAAAAATAATAAAGAAATTGACCAATAAAGTAAACTACGAGGCGATTTTGACTGAAATAAAAAATAAAAACTTCGATTATATTCTTGAATCACAAGATGCGAATTGGTCAGCTGAGCAATTAGTAAATATATTGAACTCCACGATCACAAATCACACAGACAAATTTCTGACACCTAGAAGATTCCGCTGTATTAAGCCTTGGATTACGCCTGGTCTTTTGCGTTGTATAAAGAATCGTGACCATATGCATCTAAAATGTAGAAAAGACCCTAACAATACAATACTTAGAATTACTTACGATAGATATAAAAACTATTGCAATAATTTATTAAAACGCCTAAAAAGAAATTTCGAAAAAACTGAACTATATAAACATGCTAAAAACCCTAAAATGACATGGACTATAATAGACAAAATAACTAATAGAAATAAGAACAAAATAGATGCATCTGAACTGCTCAAGTCAGAAAACACACCTCAACTAGCTTTAGATAAAGTCAACGATTACTTTGCAAATAATGCAAAGAACTTGGCTGACAAAATATGTATTCGTAATAATTATAGCTATAAATCCACAAAAACATCATCAAACTCCATGGTTTTGTTAAATACTACACACCAAGAAGTGGAATCATTTTTGATGAATCTAAAATCGGACAGTGCAGTGGGCTGGGACGGAATTTCATCAAAATTTCTGAAGATGGCAAAAAAATATATTGTTCCACCTCTAACGCATATCATAAATCTTTGTATAGAAACTGGTACATTTCCCCGTGTATTTAAGATAGCGGTCATCCACCCCATTTATAAAGCAGGAAACCGTGACTGTGTCAGTAACTATCGCCCAATTTCAGTATTAACTGCCCTATCTAAAATCGTAGAAAAGATAATGAACACGAGGTTATTGTCATATTTGAAAAAGGAAAATACTTTGTCTGATAATCAGTATGGCTTTAGAGCAGGAAGATCGACGTCACAAGCAGTCTCAAAATTAACTGAATTTGTTGGCTCGCATATAGACATGAAAAACAAATGTATAGGAGTTTTTCTAGATCTGGCAAAGGCTTTCGACTCGGTTTCAGTCCCAATCCTCCTTGAAAAACTAGACGATATAGGTATTAGGGGTAAAACTCTTGAATTATACAAGGATTATCTTAACAATAGGAGACAAAGGGTAACAATAAACGGACATTTTAGCAGTGATGCTACCATTAACTATGGCGTACCTCAAGGCAGTGTTTTGGGGCCCACCCTGTTCCTAATATACATTAATGCACTGTGTGACCTTAAACTTAACAACTGTAGAGTATTTGCATATGCCGACGACACAGCTCTAATCTTTTATGGAAGAACGTGGTCTGATGCTCAAACTCAGGCCGAGTTGGGACTAAAAATAATAGCAGATTGTTTAAACAAAAATCTACTAACGCTTAATGTTACTAAAACAAAATTCATGCTATTCTTTAACACTTTACGTACACTACCAAATGAAGAGACATTTAAAATTCAGTTGCATTCTTGTCACAACAACATAAACAACACCTGTAACTGCAGTTATCTAAATAAAGTTAAAACAATTAAATACTTAGGAGTTCTCCTGGACGAAAGACTGACTTGGTATCCTCACATCAAGCAACTCACTGATAGAACTAGAAGACTGATATATGTTTTTAAAAGGTTACGCTCCGTTGCTGATGACAAGCTAATTAGAACGGTTTACTTTGCCTTAGCAGAATCTATCTTGACTTACTGTAATACGGCATGGGGTGGAGCATGTAAAACTCATATGTTAATATTAGAAAGAGCACAACGAGCTTTACTAAAAGTAATGAAACTAAAGCCGTTTAGATATCCCACATCGGAACTGTACTCGGAATGCAATGTTCTGACAGTGAGGCAGCTTTTTGTAAGAGATACAGTACTATCTCAACATCGAAAACTTGTGTATAATAAACAAATTAAAAATGTGAAGAGACTAAAAGGAAAGGTATGTCCTACAATTCCCTTCAAGACATACTTCATCAATAAATTTCAATGTTATCTTGGCCCAATGCTATATAATAAATTAAATCAATTTCTAGATATTTACTCCTTAAATAATTATCAGTGTAAAGTGAAATTAACAACCTGGTTAAAAAGTCAAAATTATCAGGATATAGAGTGCTTATTTGTAATTAAAAAATGATTCTTTGGCTTTAAGCATGATATTAGGATTAAAAAAAAAATACTTAGTTATATTTTCATTAATACTTCTAACTTATTATAATTTATTGTGTTCTCAAGTCCATAGTTTCAGTGGTGTAATTTTATATTGTAACTTCAGAGATAATTCTTTCTTTTAAATGTATAGATAATGTTTGTTATTTTTAAATTATTTTTAGTTTTTGCGTTACCCTAAAATTTTAATTCTTATAAATTTTAATTCTCACTAATGGAAGAATCCAGCGTCTAAGATACAGGCTCGGCCTAGTTTAGACGCTGGTACTCAATTGTACTGTATGTTTATAACGATTTGTGAATAAATTATTATTATTATTATTATTATTATAAAAGACCTTAATTGAGTTTCGATAGGAAACATTATTAAAAACAGGAAATAAAATTAATTATACTTATATGCACATAATTTTTTTAAATGATAAATGTCAACAGACAGGCTCACTGTCTACTAGATGGTGTTTTCCTTTCATTTTTCTCAATAAAATAAAACCTTGGCCTGTAATGTAATGTAAGAGGAAAAACCATAGTTTACGCTATGTACATACATACATACATACCTAATACCTACATGACGGCACGAATTTAAATTCAACATTTCAATAAAATGTATCAATGGCCCGACGATCCAGTCAAATTATTTTGATTCCAACGACTGATAACTATATGTATTTTTATTTGAAATCTCACTGTTCTTTAATGATTTGTTTTGTTCTGTTTATATCTTTTAATGATTTATTTTTGAACGCCTTTTTTCGGCTTGAATGAGAATCCTAAAGTAATTTATTTTAAAAGTAGAATATGATCCTTTTGTTTTTAATTGACGCGTGTTTATTTTGCATCTGTTATTATTATTATAAAATAATTTTTGAGTATTATATTTTAATAATTTCTCTTAAAAATGTTGCCTAACATTTTTTTAATTAACGTTTGTTACATGGTTCCTGTTCCTAATCTATGATAACTATTTTTCTTTCTTTCTTTTAAAGAGAATATAAATTAAAGAATTACACACTAATATATTTTTTAACCATATCCTTGAGTAAATATTACATCAGTTGAAATAAAACACGAAGCGATCTCAATTGAGGTCACAATCCTCGCGGAGGACAACAGCGCGAACAAGACAACGCGAAGACCTAGTAAGTTAGCTCAAGGACTCGATTAGGATTGTAGGACAAGTAGGACAACCTCGACATTTATTTGCGAGAAATGAGATATTTTTAATATATACTTACAAATAGATTAGAGTATTTTTACATATATATCTAATCAAAAACAAAAATGTAGTGCCGAATACACTGATATACAGAGATAAGATAACATTGCTTACTATAATTACCATTATATTTCTTTTATTATTGATCGATTGTTTACTGTGTTGTGCTTTTGTAATTGTATATTAGCTCAGATTAAATAAGAGTTACTGTCGTATTAGGTACAAATTTATTGTCATATTAACTGTGCTTGCGATTTCATACACCTTTATCATGTAAGTATTATTGTACTATCGCGGTCAATGGAGCAGACCCACTTTTCATACAAATTTGTCTAACGTTGACTTGAGTTGACCGCGATAGTACATTTCAATTAGTGATGTGTCGGATATCCGAATCCGTATCCGCGGATACCAGAGGGAGAAGAAATATCCGTATCCGTTACTTTTTGGCGGATCTTTTTACTTTATTAATTTTTAATTCATAGCTGAAATTCTACATATAGGTGATTAGGTAGCAATGAAAAACTATTAAATTCCATTCAGATTTTTTTTTATTTCTTAAAATTAAACATTTGGCACTTTTATAATGCAAGCGTCAACTATCGTTTCAAGGTCACGCGCACCGACACCGATTGAGTAACAAAGTTAAGATCCGTATCCGCGGATCTCTACATTTTTAACGATCCGGCACATCACTAATCTTAATATATTTTAAAGTTGAGAGAAACTGGTTTAAATGAACTAGTGCAACCTAGAGAGTAATTCGTCCATAAAAACTAGAGGCAAATTGGTTAAGCCCTTATGAAAATTATAGGCTGCATTCAAGGTCATAAATCACGAAACGACTGCTTTCACGCAGCAAAGACAAACAAGATTGGTTCTCGTAAGTTATTGCCTATTTTAATTTAAAACAAACGATTTACTAGAATCGTTAAATGTCCCCATTAAACTCAAATAAAGTGATGATTTAATACAGTAGTGACGACTTTGTTTATTAAAATTACCTACAGTAAATAACATTGAAGTTTTCTACAATGTAGAAGCGTTAATTACATGTTAATTACGAGAAATATTTCACTGAAATGGATGGCGGTAAACTAGTAATTGTTTATAAGATTCTTGTTGAAGACAATTCGATAGAACGATTGATATTGTCAGTTCGGACCTTGACGGTGAGTGACGATAAGTTGTCAATTCACAGACTGAGACCCCCGCAACAAAACACTCGCTAGTTCCCGATTTTACCTGTCAAATGGCGGTTTTGCGACTTGTCTATGTGACAATAGTTAACATAGGAAATTATTTTTTCGGATCACTATCTAATTTTTTTTTTATCGTTAAAATCTTTTTTAAAACTAACTTTACTAATAATAATCATAAATAAAAAAGACAAATTCTCTAACCAAAGTTCGCCCACAAAATACCTTCTGAGGAGGAGGCAATTGTTTTGTCACCCTCACCACAACTGTGGGAAAAGTTCAATAGGTTAGTCATACTTCGGTAGAATTTAGTATAATAATTAAATAGTTTTCTCAGTTTGGTACAGACAGACATCAACATTAACGATGTAGGTCAAAGCAGTCACCTTGCTAAACATTTTCAATAAGCACTTCAAAAATCAAATTTTATGGTACACAATCCTGTGTATTCTTAGAATAGTTAACTACAGAGATTTTATTCAGGTAGACGTTTTTTTTTTTTCAATAACCTTGGCACAAACATGGAAAGTGGTGATTACCATTGTTTATTTACAGTTCCCCTGATTTTATCTGACTTGGGACAGATGTTTCATGGCAAATAATGATTAAATAATCTTGCATAGGTATACCTATTTTATTATTATTATTTTTTATTTTATTGAAACATAGTCAGTTATGAACTATACAGGTTGTCTATAAATGAGATGAAGTAGGGACATTAAATAAAATCACAATCAAATGGTGGTAGTGAACATGGAGGTCAGCTGTCTTTAGATGAAATCAGGGGACGTTCTAATATTATGTAACGCAATTTTTTTGGTTGTAAAATAAACAATGCTTTTTTTTACGGGAGAGAAATCCCTCGAGTGTATTTTATTTAGTTATCCCAAGTTGGCAACTATTTTCTTAATCACTTGGTAAACTTGGTCTTAAACGTAATGTTAAAAATTTAGTAAGTCCCAACAAAGGGAAGATCGAGTGCCAATTTTAGATCAGTCGACACGGTCGAGTATGGGCGGAGGCCCGCTTATGGGAAAGTTACAATCATTACGACCATTCATAAACGGTTGAATGAGCGCAAGACGCTTGCGCAGCCGATCGAGCGCGCACCGACCCCGCGACATCTGTGAAGTCGCCGCACAGATGCCGCACATACCTCAAAACAAAACTCCATGCTTATTATACGATATTACAAATCAATCAGTAACATACCTACAGTCGAATAAAAATAATAGCAAAAATCATTGACCCACAAAAAATAATGTCAACATCGTTGCAAAGGATAACAACAAATGTTGGAATTGTAAAAAAGAGTGGAATGAACTCAATGTCAGCCTAGCAGTTAGCAGCCCGTGATGCGTCACTGCACTGCACGATGGAAGCAAGAAAATTCCACACGACAAATAGCACGGTGTCCGCAAACGACGCATAAATAATTAGACAATAAGCAGGCAGGGCAAGAAATCGGTAATTTGTATCGCGGCGAGATAGGCGGAGCGCAGAGGGAGACGGGTGCAGGCAGGCGCGCGCCGCTTGCCGCGGAGATGTGGCAACGCGTCAGGTGGAAGTGGCGCCGTGCTGTTCTCGTCGAGGACGAGCGACCGCCCGCGCCCGACTACCCCACCGCCACCGCGGTCGCTCGCCCGCCGCTAATCCTCACCCGAATACAATCTGATAAAATTCGCGCCAGCTATGAATATTACGCAAAGCGACTCGACACTACAACATTACAACCGGCCGATAATGAATGACCCGACGTTACCACTACAAACTAAATCATAAACATTCCATTGCTTTCGAATTTAACGTCGCAATATTAAAAAGTTACAATTTCAATTATGTAGTAAGAAAGTTTATTTCTTTCGACCGGGCAAAACTAGTCCCGCGTACGCATTACGGTCCGTGTTACGGCCAGGTGAATTCAAAATGACCTCTATGGGCCAGCGGCTTCTTGTGGCCTCGCACGGCGAATGCGTTGACATTTTGTGGGTTAGCAACGCAAGACGATTCTGTATAGTGGCGAGAATAATGCCAGGATGACTAACGAACGGGCGTCATTAACCGCCTGAACATGAATTGTCCTATACAATATCTTTAACGCAATAGATCGATCCGGTTGCCGAATCACAATAAGGTGAATATTGTATACCAGCCTCTATCCAATCAAAATTGACCGTATCTACTTCACTAATGAGGACTCAGTATTTATACTTGACAATTTATAACACACTACTTATCAAAAAAACGGCTCTCTGCAGTGGAATAGAGGAAGTCGTAATTATTTCGAAAGAAAAGTACATACGACTTCTTTCGTCAATGTAAAAGTGACTTACCAAGGCGAAGAAGTTTGTGTGGCAATCCTCGAGACTTGCACCGTTTGTTTGGTGATTTTGATGCGTCATGGTAGTCCGGGACACTTCATTTTCATTTCACAACACTAAAAACAGGTTCAATCTTAAAGAAACCACTCAAAATCTTAAAATCATCACCAACATTCAACGAAGTTTTCACCTTTCAATGGCGACTGGAAAATGGCGGAGAGGAAACAACAACCCAAGCCGACGGTAGCGCCTCTAGCGTTAAATTATTAAACAAGTTTCGTCGTTCAGAAACGTTTAGTTTAGATACGTTCCGTTCCATGATACAAAGTTGGAATTTTATAATTATTTACAAAACATAGTTATTTTTAGAAATATCAATAAGAAGTTTTAAAAACTACTAAGAATGGAGAGCATTTTTTGTATATTTCAAATCTACGTAAATATGGAGATGCTACAACAAACGTTTCAATATATCTTGTAAATTAGAAATCATAATATGAATGTCGCTATCACAGAAGAAATAATAGGTAGCATAAAGTATAGACCCATATATCTTTTATATGTCAATTAAATAGTGACACAGGTTTGATCGCTCATCACAGTCTTAAGATAACTTTACAATTATACAAAAACATTATTTATGCACTAACTAACTGCTTGTGCGGTTGATCTCCACTGGTCGAGCAGTACTTTAATAGCAATAATATGGAACCCAGTATACCCTGTTTGAAGTAGTAAGAGCCCATACATAGCCGGTATTTACAAACCACACACACAATTAGGAGCGTAGATTGAAGTAAGTTGTGTTTGTTGGCATTCATTAATAACCATGACAATGAATAAAAGAATATACCTAACCACTCTCTAATGAGTTCTCTGCATTGAACCCTCATATTTCCATTTTTGACAACTCCGAAAGTTGCAATATTTATCGCATGAAATAAAGTTTCAATGATTAACAACAATGGCTCGTTGTTTGTATACCTATTTGCATTTTTGCCTATTTGATATATTTTGTATTAAATAGATTTTATGGTCTGTGACTGTATTCATGGAATATTTTTGACATTATCAAGCTATCACAGCCAGCATAGCACAGAACACTATATACTCAAACACAAAAGCGAGACAAAAGACTATACCTATACTCTCTCCTCAAGAGCCAAGAGCCAAGCACTCACTGACTGAAGTGACTGACTGCTTCTTGCTAGACAAAAAAAACCGAAAAATTATAAACATAAATATTATGAGGTTGCAATTTATTTTATTCTCATATTAAACATTATATCAGTTATTTTAGTTAAAGACAGCGAAAATTTAGATATGTTGAGAGGTGTAATTTTATCTTTGACTCGAACGGATTTGCAGGTTATTTCATAAATTATTTTATTTTATTTAACATTTTCTTTAAATTGTAAATAATATTACTAATTTTCATTCATGTTTGCAGATAACGTCTGTGCGATACAAGCAGAAGAAATATCCTAAAGTATGCAAAAAGCTACAAGCTGCTGCAGAATCTCTAGCTGCTAGAGGGTATGTACTCTTAAAGTGTTTCAACTAAGAAAACTAATTAGTGATCATTTCATTTCATGTCTCTCATGTTCATTCATTCATTAATGTTGTAATTTTTTTTTTTTTTTTTAGATTTCTTCGCCCAAACAAATCGTGGGATCCACCTGCAGATATAGAAAACACTATTATGCGAATTTGTACAAATAATGGTTTAAACTTGGAGTCTGAATTTGAAGAGTTAGATAAGAAATTTATTATTCTTAATGCTTGCTTTGAAGAAACTGGTCATGGTGTTCCAAATTCATTACTGCATAAGATTGAGTGTGTTGGTAAGTGTTAAAATATGTTATTTCTTAATTTGATTCTTTGGTACAAGGCCTATATTAAATTATTAGTAGAAAAATTGGACAAACAGTAAAATTTAAAGAAAAGTCATTTGATTTTATAAATACTTAGGTATATTCCCAAAGGATTAAATGTAGTATTATAATAATAACTAGATGCCTGTTCCTGGCTTCGCACGGATGCAAATTATATACCAAAACATTTCTCAAGAATCACTATCCATTGATGAAAACAGCATGAAAAAGCTTGTTTGATCCTCCTGTCAACTTCATCTTCATTTTTGCTAATATTAAATATAATTATTCATGTACTTAATTGAACCTATTATTTCTAATTATGTATTTTACTCGTAGTTTACTTGGATTGGAGTCATGTGCAAGCCTACTTTCTTGCTCTTGGTTTCCAGAGTTTGGATAATTTGTTTTATCACTGACATGATAAAACGTGATTCAATCGTTGACTCTGCTTTTACTCCAAACTCCAATTAAGTTTTCAATGGGATTAAACTACAATTTAAGTTTAATATTAAAGTTGTTTATGTGCCGTCATTGTGATAACTGAAATATATATGTTTTTATCAAGGGAAAATATGTAAAAAATTATATACAAATATTTGGGAACACCTGGATTTTTTAAAACTCATAAATAAATGCTTGTCATAAATAAAGCAAAAGTCTATAAGCCAAATTATTTTATTCTTCTTTTTATTTTTTCAGGTGACTTGAAAGAGTTTTACAAAACACCTGTTGATACAAAAACACCTTTTGATGCCTTGAAGAAAATGGATCTACCCAAGAATTTGCATGTACAAGAAGATTATGTCCGCTTTCATCCTGGTAAATATTCAATTATTTGTGGTCCTACTAAATTTAGAATTGAACTGATATTGAATATTGAATTAGTTTTTAAAAGTAATATTATTAATAGCTTTACAAGGAAATTTAATTGATTTTCTCTTGTTTTTTCTATTGATATTGATATACCACTCCATTGTTAATAAGAAACTTAAACCGAAATTTTGGTAATAAAACCATGTTTTTTTGCTATTCCACTTAAACAAATAGAATTTAAGAATATTTTTAAACCAAAATCACTTAAAAAATCCCATTTTTATGTGATGTTCCTTTTGAGATTTACACAGCCAGAGTATTATTTAACCCACATCATTTGTACATAACTATTTTTTTTTCTCTAATTATAGATAAAGATACTCTGTTTGGTGGAGTTTCCGCTTTCCCAATGAGTTCAACAATAGTATCGGGACTGAAGACAAGGAAGAAGTATGAAGGTTACGAAGCGAAGAAGCCATGGCATTAAACAAAATCCTGTATTTAACATAGTTACTTAGATTAGAGTGTAAAATAAATGTTCTTTACAATTAAACTGTTTTTTAACTTAAAATAGCTCCTTTTAATTGGGTTAGGTGCAGAACTTTTCAGAAACCCACGAAAAAGAATCTTGCGATTAATATCGTAACACTATCGTTGCGAACGGAGGCTGTGATATAAAAAGGGAAAACATCACATCTTTTTCATGGCTTTTAAAAAAGATATGAAATTAAAAAAAAAGTTGAAAAAAGGAAATATGTAGAAAAATTTCCTCCGGCCGCCATCGCTTCTGAATTTCGTAACCACAGGGAGATTTTAATCAATACTAATAATAAATCTGTAAGTGTAGGTATTGTATGTATACATGTATGTATGTTCCTCCACAACTCTTAAACGAATTAACTGATTTTCATGAAACTTGCTAGATAAACATTTAGACGTACGGGACACAGGATAGGCTACTTTTTTCTTTTTCAACGCGGACGAAGTCGCGGGCGCCAGCTAGTAGTTTAATAAAATATTATTTTATATGCCAAACATTTTTGACTTGAGCTTCAATTGCAAATATTTTAAATAATTTCTAGAAAAGGAAATTTTTGATAGTGAAAATAATAAAAATAACTAATTAATTGTGGTCAATTAAATGAAAACAATTTTTTAAGAAAATGTAATTTATTATTGTATTACATATTTAATAATACAATAGATCAAGTACCTAGATTTGGCTCCTACACGCTTTTTACGATGTTGCCTGCCAAGTAGGGTTTTTAATTATTTTCTCGCCCTTGCATCCCATGTTCCCATGTAAACACATTTTATAAGACTTAATTAGACTTACATTTATTAGATATTATAAAAGTTGTAAAATGAGTTTTGTTCCGTGATTTTTATAATTTTATTTTTGTATCAAGGCAACACTGACGATTGGCGAAGTTGACGGTTGGTTTGGTTGACGGACGTGATTTTTTTGAGGTTATTTTTGGGATCCAACTCATACAAAATACAAACAAAACAATTAAAAAGAGATGAGGAGTCCCTTAACTTTTCTATAACTGATCGAAATATAAACGAAATTATGATCTAACTATACAAAAATGAATATTTTATTAGTATTATGTTTCGTTTTCGTAGCTGTTTATTTTTGTGTTTCTTGGTGAGTTATCGGTTCTTTCGGTTTGTTTGTTTGTTATTGTTTTTATTTTGTTGGGTAATGATGTTCTGTTTATATTGTTTTCAGGCTTCTGCCAAATTTATTGTCATGGTTATTCAAGAGGAAATACCATATAAAACTAAAAATAGGCAGAATTGCAGTATTGAAGTTGATTTTGAAAGACGTTAGCTTGTCGAAAGATGGCTATACCATTGTAAGATATTATTTCTGTACATCCTACCTATATAAATATAAGTTTTAATGTGTCATCATATAATATTCATTCTTATTCTTATTTATTAGCTTTTCATTTCATCAGGACTATAATATCCGATGCTTTTCCACTGAGTAGATAAATAAGAAATGTTTAGTGTTGGTTGGAGCTATTTCTTTGACTCTAATAAACAGGTTTCTGTGTATATTGTACCATCCATTACTATCAAGAATATCAAGTCTTATTAGACTATCAAGACTTATCAAGTGTTATTATCACGGCAATAGGACAACAGTCCTATAGGATACTATTGGCTTGTCCGAGCTAATTTGATAGTGTATGGATTTGTATTTTGCACGATAGCTATACTTATTATACTTAATGCAAAAATGCAGTACTGGAAGTTGATTTTAAAAGATGTTAGCTTGTCAAAAGATGAGTATTTGGCTGTAAAATTTATTTATTCATCCTCTATTAATAATACCTACTTATTTATACAAACATTAGTATTAGTATTAGGTAATATGTTGCCATCTCATAACATTTATCTCCAAAATTGCTATCTAATGTTATGCATCTATTTCATGACACTTTTTTAAACATCAAATGAAACTACTGAAATATAACTTTCTTTTAACATTTAGGCCAATTGAAATATTCAAGCCACAAGATAAGGAAAAATTGTGTTGAAAAATGAAATGTGTTTATTTCAGAATATTGATGAGGTCTCTTTTCGGAGCAGTTTCTTTAACTCTGAAATTAACAAATTGGTCTCTGTTGTCATCAAGGGTGTAATTGTGACCAACAATGTGGAAGAACGAAGAAGTGTGGTCGTGGAGACAATCCTCAAGCCGTTACTGTCCAAACAGAATTCCACCTCTAAAGGTGAAGCTGACGACAATATCACCAACCATGGTTTATTGGAAAAGGATTTTGCTGATATAAATCAGAATAAACTACTCGACTTTAGGGATAAGAAGTTACCACCAAGTCTTATAATGTTTGCTCAGGTAATATTCACCGGGTACAATAAATTAACTCATAAACTTGAGAAGATGTACGGCTGTTTCTTACTCTTTCATGCAAAAACTATATTACAATACAGCACCTAATGTTTTTTTTATGTCTTAAAAATATTAATTTTCAATGAGTGAATTTTCAAAATACTTTTCAGTTTATGGGTGTGCATATCTATAACCTAACAGTAAGTATATGCAGCAATAATGCAGACAGAGAATCGTCTATTCACGCGAGTGCATCCGAAGTTCACGCAGATGGTGCAGCCGGAGGACCAGCCCGAGCCTTGGTGTTCTCTGCCAACTTGGTGACTGCCAGAGGGAGAATCGTCACCCAAGGGGAATGTTTGGCTGAGGTGGCTTGCAGTTTGCTAATCGAAGGGACCGTGAAGGCTGATGGGCCATTAAATGTTGAAGTATACAAATTTTTATATTATATATATTACTAGCTGTTACGCGCGACGTAGTCCGCATAACTTTATAAAATAAAGTCTATGTTACTCGCTGATAATATAGGTTCCCAACAGTGAAAGAATTTTTCAAAACGGTCCAGTAGTTTCGGAGCCTACTCAATTCAAATAAACAAATCTTTCCTCTTTATAATATTAGTATAGATTATTTCATTTTTTTTTAGATAAAAAGATTTAGATTTTAAAAATTCTTTAGATGTTTTTAGGGTTTTTGTGTAGATTAAAAAAAAATGTATTTAAACACTTTAAACTTATTCACTGAAACGAACTTATAGGGAGGTAAAGCGTTCGGCTGTGATTGGTGGAGATAACAGACAATATGAGTGTACAGAGTACATGTACTTTTTAGTCTGTTCGTAGAACTCTCACTTTTCAGGCGCTCTCAATGTTATTATACTGTGTTTTTAAATTTTAATTCGTATTATTGTTATTTTAATTTTTGAATTTTGTTTAACTCTCGTTTAATGTATCTTAACTAACGTATATTTTTCATTTTATGATTATAATTATCAGGAATCAAAATGTCTATTATCTTAATTAATAAATAATTCACAACTTAATAGCTAGAATAGTTTGCTGAAGATTTGCTGTCCTTGTCTTTTGTATAGAATTGACTGAAAGAGAAAGCACTATATTAGCTCGTTTCAGTGAATTAGTATAGTTGCTAATATCATAGAAAGGATAAATGGTGATTTTTATTTTATTACGTGTTTTTCTTGTTATACATTAATTAAAATACAACTTTTACTTTACTTCCTAACTTCCACAAAATCAACAGATTTTGATACGGTTTTAACTAATGGAAAGAGCGATAACAAGGCTTATATTATATGTATAATTTGCGAGTCGGGGGTGGGTTGTTTTCGAACTAAGCTAAAAATCTTAAATTTTAATAGAAAAATCTTTAATTGAAATTAAATGAATTTTTAAACACTGTGCTGTACTATTAGTAAAATCAAATCAAAAATCAAAATCAAAATATTTATTATTCAACTAGGTTTCTACAAGAAACTCTTATGATCGTCAATATTAATTTAAATTTACCAGGGTTTCGGAAAAAAGCTAAGATGACGATCCTGAGAAGAAACCCCGAAGTAGGGTATTAATTAGTTTTACGCATTATCATTAATTTGAATTGTTTTACAGAAAATTCACGCAGCTGTGAGTGATACACAATTGTTATTTCAAGATGAAATATTGTACTTTATGAATACGCACAAAAAATATAAATCACATAGGAAAGACACAGAGGATGACGAGCATATCGTAACTCTTATACCGAGGCTATCTCCAGTCATACCAAAGGTAAATAAAACATTGCATTTATTAAAATATTATGACTAAAATGTGACATCTCTTCAAATTATATTTTTCTTTACAGATATTTAGTTTAAAGATAGACACTACGACCATCGCTTGCGTTGAAAACACAACGAAAACCAATTTCAAAATGTCACTACAGAGTTTACAGGTAAGGCAATTATTTCTATGAGTCAAATTCAAACCTCCATACTATATACATAATATTATAAATGTGAAAGTAACACTGTCTGTCTGTTACCTGTTCACACCTTAACTACTCAACCATTCAATCTAGAAATAAAGTACTGTACCCGAGGGATGATCTAAGATTAAGAAAACTAACGTGTTTTGATTTTGATTTTTTAATCGGGCACTAGCTAGTATTATTATAAATCACCAAGCGATTTGACAATAATGTAGACAATGTCAAATTATGCCTTATATATGTATATTTTATGATCATTATATTTGTTGTGTTAGGTAAACTCTCGATTCAGTGCAGCGACCGTAATAGTGGACAATGCAGGTGTGGAGAAGGTGGGACTTCCACAGGTGTACGTAGCCTTCCAGATGGACCAGTTCCAGGTCATCACAGACTACGAGAGACTCCTGTTCATGAACAAGCTCAAACTAGACGCTAAGGTATGTAGTATGTACCTGATTCCTAATTTACAAATAGGTTTCCTTTAACTAAAGTGATTTTTTTTTTGGGTTATTTTACAGCAGTTGTAACTATGCATCTTTTTTAATAGAATAAATTTTATTTTTCCCGCAGCTAGAGAAGGGTGTACTCAATTTGTACTTGATAGTAAGTACGCTGAACGTAACGTACAACCATAAACAGGTATTCAAATGGTACACCGCATTAATGGACAGAGTGAAGAGAATGAAGCGTATGCAAGTGACGAGTGTTCAAGTTAAAGGTAAGTTAAAGAGAAGACAAGTAATTTTAGCAAGTGCACATTTTTAGGTGTTAATCTCTAATACTCAAATCCAATAGGGCACAAGTTGTGAAATAGCGTAAAAGTAAACTTAAAGATGGTAATATCAAATCAACAAACTACTTGATTGGTTTTTGATAAAAAAAAAATTAATGCTTTCCAAATGGAAACGCTGCTTAAAGTAGCCCTCAAAAACATTACCAACGAACACGAAAATACCAACCCGTATAAAAAATTTAGTAAAATTTTTGAAGAGAAATGTGTGTTCTTAGCAACGCCAGCGTGGGTGTCGGCGGCGCTGTCGAGATGCGTGGTGCAAGGGTGCGCGGAGTTGCGAACGGCGGCCGTGCACGGCTGGCTGCCGGAGTCGCGGCTGCTGGCGGTGGGCTGCCAGGGGCTCAAGGTGAAGTTGGACCAGTTGCTGGACAGCAGAGAGGAGGCGTACAAGTGGGAGCCGGCGAGGCTGCTGCTGGCCGGGCGCCAGTGGAGCGCCGAGCTGCTGGTGGACGCGGGCTGGGCCGCGTGGGGCGGCAGTGCGGCCACGGGCCGGGAGCCTCCGCCGCGCAAGCACCACGCCTGGGGCTCCGCGCTGCTCGCCGTCGCCCTCGTCAAGTGGGGCAGCCACGGGCCCACCGACTCCAAGGTATGTGCACCGGAACGGACTGCAACTTTTTGGCGCTGTCATCTTGCACATTTTACAAAGTTCCATAATAATAAAAATATTATTCAACAACTATTATTGCCCTGCGAATTCGTCGTTTTAAATTAGTGATTAGTTTCAGAATTTTTAAATTATTGATTTGATTTTTATTTCTATCTGTAAGTCACATGGCTTAGTAAAGTAACATTTAACTTTTGGTTCGATTTAAGGTGGAAGCGATGATGGATTGCGTTCGACTCGAATGGAGTCCCGAACTGGCGAACAGCGTGATGGCCCTCGTGGATTGCATCAATGAGTACAAGTCTGTTTCGCCTCGCGCCTCTCGGCCTCGCGAGTCAAACGAGGAGGCAATCTCCAACGTGACCATCAACGTGGCTCTCTCCCACATAAACCTCTTCATGGTGATCGATAACACCATGTGCATGATGACGCGGATCGATGCCATCACATTGGAGAGAACCGTCGTCAAGTCCGCTGTGGTGGTGTCAGGGCTTAAAGTCGTAAACATGGTGCCTTATAAGAGTAAGTTTATGCTATAAACTTATGCTATAAATAAGAGTAAGTTTATCGAATAAGTTAGTAGGGGTAGGGCAACACTGCGTCTGGTGGCAGTAACCATATAGAATAGTTCATTAAGTATGTGCTGGTTTGTTTCGGTGACAGTTATCTTAGCCAAATGTAGGCAACATTTGCATAAAAAAGATAATATAGCTGTTAATCTAATAAAACCTATCTATGTATACTAATGCGATGAATCATAAGGTTTTGGTTCTTTGTCTGAACGCGCTAATCTCTGGGTAGAATTTGAAAATTTATTTTTGCATTTTATAGCCCTATTCTTGAGGAATCTTTTTAAGTCAGAAAATGTCGGTTTTGTCCCAACCAAGTTTTGATAACCAAACATTACACTAAGAAAAAAGAGAGCATCCAATTTCCGAAACCGCACAGCTATTAGTATTTAGATTTATTATTAATCTCTCCGCATGTTCTAAAAATATAATGTCTTTTTTAGGTAACATTCATTGCCAAAGATCTGACGAGATATCTTCATCCTTCTTCCACGTGACTCTTGCTAGAATAGAGCACGTGCCTTCCGTTGAGAAGAACTCGGTTCTGTTGGACTTTCAGTTCTTAGAGAATGTCGATTTTGAATGGAGCGCCAATTTGCACCTCAAGATACTTACGTTCATAAGGAACGTCAAAAGCTTCAGACGACAGCTGAAAGAGAAGCAAGACAGTAACGGAGACACAGATGCTACAAGAAAGAAGAAGAGAGGAATAGATTGGCGCGTTTCAATTAAAAGTGATACACATCTTGGATTGAACTTGTCAGTGAAAAATAATATGCTGTTTGTGACAGGTTAGTCTTTTTTCTTTATTTCTACTTCTGAATAAGCTTCTTATTTATCTCAAAGGTTTGTAAACAGATCGTTAATTGGCTAATAGTTAGTTTTGGTAGAAATATTTAAATGAGAAAACGATAACAAAATCCATACGAGTACAATCAGTACGAATATTTGGTATTTGAGTGGATGGAGAAACCAAATTCTCAGTGATTAGGCACTGAATCAAACAAAATCTATCTATCTTCTATGTAAATAAAAAAAACATGAATCGCTAAATGTGTTGCTAAGCTGAAAACCTTAGAACGGTTGGATCAATTTTTTTAAATAATTGTTTAAGTCCGAGGACGGTTCTTATGAAGATATGAGGGCTTGAATTGATTGAGTAGGGGATGTTGTAGACGACATGACGGTGGCGTATGAGCACACGGAGGGGCTGTCGGTGTCGTGGGGGCAACTGCGACTGGTGCTCAACGAAGCCGACTTGGCCACCGTGCAGGGCTTCAGCATGGCGAGAGCCGCCAGCGACCACGACGTGCGGCTCGAGCGCGAGGCCAACGAGGGGTTCCTGCTTGCCTGGAATAAACTATGGTGCTATACTTGTATAGACTAAACATAAGTACCTCTACACACGTTCCGTTTTCCAGGTAGCCGGTGCTTGTGTAAAGGCACTAAGATTTTAGTGTCGGTTCTCTCTAGAATTTATCATAATAGTATCTAAAACCGCAGGTCGGTGAACGTGGAGTCGGTGCGTGTGATATTTCCGTACAAACATCGCTTCGCGGAGGCTGTCCAGGGCGACTTGGTGTCCCTCTTCAAGTGGCTGAAGTTGGTGCACGACATCCAGAAGAAGCCCTTCACCGAAGATGCCCCTTTGCCCAGTGACTTGCACTTGAAGGTACATATAAGGCCTATTAAATTTTAGTAAATTTGCTTGCGATGTGAACGTTTGTAATGATTGGTCAGATTGAGGAGGTGTTGTTGGAGATGAGCGACGACCCGTTCGAGGTGAAGCTGCGCGACAACTACGAGCTACTGGAAGACGAGTACAAGGAGAGCCAGCGGCGGCGCACTATGCTGGACGCCAAGATGCAGGAGCTGTGCAAGCCGCACCTCTTCCTGCCCGCCGGCAAGGTGGAGGAGCTGTACGCCGCGCTGCGCCACAAGGACGCGCAGATCTACGCGCAGCGCAGCCGCGCCGCGCCGCCGCCCCGCACGCGCCTCGTGGCCTGCGCGCTCACGCGCCTACGCCTCTTGGCATTGGCCGACCCCTCGCTGCACCAGGCCAACGCGTTGCGCCAGCTGCGCCAGATCGACCACGACAGGTGCGTCACATTCTCTCACGAAGCGCCGACATAAATTCGTTTATCATTTTTACCGCCCGGCCATGAAACACGCTCGGAAGCCATTCGCTTCGCGCTGAAGCGTCAGCGTCGATAGTCAAAAACAAGTTTCCATTAATACCTAAGCTATTTTATTTCATAATATGATGATTAATAATTGTTGCTAGTGCAATATGTTTGGAGTTTGGAGCAGCATTCAGCAGGAATATTATAAGGAAAATAATTACGTTAATTAAAGCAAAATTGACAATGTCTCTTTATTATTTGTTCAAAAAATAACATACACTTCTTTAAATTATTTTTTTAGCAAGCTAAATTCTTGACAATTTTCAAAGGTTCTCTGCAAGGCCATGCAATATTAAAATATTTATATGCTCAAATATCACCAAATACTAAGACATGATTAACCATTTTTTAGCCCATGGCCGGAAGAAGGAATAGAATTCAACACCCTCTGGTGCCGAGCTATCAACTTGAGTTGTTCACAATGGCAAATTTTGTTGAGAGATTTCCCTCAACCTTTGCTCAATATGAGCGATCTTAAGATGTGGGGGACCTTATTGGGTGCTGAGGAACAACCTCCTCCCAGAGGTAGGAAAATTATTAATTTATTGATAAAATTATTTTTCTATCCCCAATTGTTCACTAATTTTATCGATATTGTCAGATTAGTAGTTTTTATTTCTTTACGCACACTATCGGTTCCAGCGGTGCGCACGGTGGAGATCGATCAGGGGAGCCCGTGGGGGAAGTGCACACTGGAGCGCAGCATGATGCCGCTCAAGTGGTACTACGACCTGTGCGCCGAGATGGCACACTTCAGCTACGCCTTCGGGCCCTGCTGGGAACCGGTCATCGCGCACTGCAATCTCGGTACCACAAACACAAAACGCCTATATTCTTCTTTTATAAGTACCATTAGGCCTTGTAATAATATATGGTCGTCCGGTGTCAGCTTTCGACCAGGTGTCGCGACCGTCGCTGGACCCGTCGGCGCCGCTGGCGTGGTGGGACAAGGTGCGGCTGCTGCTGCACGGGCGGCTGACGGCCAACTGCGGCAAGCTGACATGCCTGCTGCACGTGTCTCTGGACCCGTACAACACGACGGAGGAGATGGAGGTGACGTGGAGTGACTTGGTGCTGGACTGGACAAACGGGCGGCTGGGCTTCCTGGGCGAGGTGAACGTGTTCGTGCGCACGGCCAGCAAGTACGACGACTGCCGCGTGCTGCGCGTGCCCGCGCTGCGCCTCGCCGTCAAGCTCGCCTGGTTGTGCGTCGGCGACCCACGCGACCATCACGCCGTCGCCCCCTGCGCGCCCACTCGCCTGCCAGAGTACTCCAGCAATCAGGTACCACACGAACATAGATAAAAAGACACGTTTGGTAGAAGTCGATATGAGTGAAATATATTTTTGACAGGAGCACGACTCGTACAGAGCTTTCCGCTCTCAGGGTCTGGATATTCACTTGAGCATGGACACGAAACCCATTGAAATGGATGGACCTGTGCTACTGTTATATGGAAGTACTCTCAGGTGAGCCCATTTAGTCAGAGATATGACGCGTAGATGCAGCCCTCAACAGGTAACCTGATAATTTGTTGAGTAGGTGGTTCGAGAGCCTAAAGCTAATCCTGTCGGGAATAACGCGGCCAACGCGACGCGGACGCGTCTTCAACAACGTCCGTCCGCGAAAGCCGCAGCTCTCGCGTCACTACCGCAACGTTAGCGTCTCACTCACGCTACACAATTTGCAGGTACTTTCCATACTCTCTACTTTGAGAACACTTTCAAACCTAAAAAAAAATTAATTTTACTCACTATAACCCGGCATATTACAAGTCGAATTGGCAATAGGAAGGCAATCACACTATGCTCAGCAGTTTAAGCTCACGTTTCCTTACATATAATGAAATGTTATCCTTACATAGTATACAATCCGCTATAAGTTTTAATGTAAGTAGAAAATACAATATTTTGCAACCAAATCGCCGAACCACCCAACGGGTTTTAATTCGGTTTTCATATATGGAAAGAGGCATTAACTGAGCGAAGCCGGAAGCGAGTCTCTAGTTTTGTATAAATACCACGTTGCGAACAGGTGTTCTACTGGTCGTCGTCGTCGATGCAACGCGGCATCGAAATGCTGGGCGTCCGCGTGACGTGCGGCTCGAAGCACCATCTGTCGCTGGTGCCGGCCACCGACGGGCTCGTGAGGAGGGCGCGCGCCAACTGGACCACCGTTTACATGAATTGCGACCTTAACGACGCCGAGATATGGCTCAAGACGCCTGCCACTGGCCCCGATGACAAACAGAGTGAAGACAAACCGACCGATGAGGTGATCAACTTTTCTTACATTAACCAGTGATATGTTAAACAAGACAGGATGCGCCCTTACCATACTACTAGTGACAAAAAAATGGTCCTCCAATTTGCACCTAGTTACTAAAAATAATTTGTATTAAGATTAAGATACGTATTAAGATGGCAAAGAAATGCCATCTTAATACGTATTTTTACTTCTTATTGGCGTATTCTGTTCGTATTTTTACTTCTTATTGGCGTATTCTGTTATTGTAAAGTGTTCTCATTGGTTGGTTGGACATATCACTGGTAAGTAGGCATTTTCGTATCTTTCTACGCACAGAATGAACACCCGTCATTGGTGCCAATTTCCGATTTTGACACCGGCGCGTCGGTGCCACGTACTTGGAGCGTTAGCCTTGTCCTTACGAAGTAATATAGAAGTCATTGACATTAACCTACTTTGTCGCTTATCGTTCAATTCTGATTAATGAGCGTGTGATTTCAGAGGCCATCAGTACTGGCGCCGGTGAGGATCGAGAAGTGCTACTGCCTGTCGGTGCGGCGCGTGTCGTACGCGCGCGTGGGCCGAGAGGAGGGCGCGGGGGGTGCGGGTGGCACGGCGGGGGGAGCCCCCGCCCACCGGCTCACCGTGCACGATCTGCGCGGCGCTTGGACCAAGCTCAACAGGGACCTCGCGTTCGCCCTCATCGATACCTACATCAAAACTCAGGTACCCTCATAGACATATAGAATGGTCTGTTCCCTATCCACCCGTAAACCATTCCTTTCTTTCTTGCCAATACCAATTGATGACCCCACTCAAGAGTCGGTAACATAGTGTGGTGCGTTTTGCAGCAACTGAAGAAGAATCTGTCGACGAAGGCGCTGAAGGAGGAGGAGACGCCGGCGACGACGCCGAAGCAGCAGCGCGAGGCGGAGGTGGTGTCACCGCCGCCGGGGGCCAGTGGGGGCGGCGGAGGCGGAGGCGGAGGGGGTGGGGGCGGCGCGGGCATGCTGGCGGCGCTGGTGGCAGAGGCGGGCGGCGAGGCGCCCGTAGTGTTCAGCGACGAGCTCAGCGGCGCCGAGGGAGACGCGCCGCCGCCGCACGCGCCACATCCGCGGCACGTGCTCGACGACGACAACGCGCACACCGCCTGCCTCAGTCAGTATTCAATACCTAACACCTACTGACCAAAGGGGAAAACCTTTGGTTATATATTCAGTATTATTACAATGGTCCTAATGGGTTGTTTGCGTTTCAGTCGAGTTGGTAAATTCGCAAGTGGTGCTGAAGGGGTGCGAGACGCGCGGTTATGTGATCCTGTGCGCGGCGCGCGCCGAAGTGCGGCAGCGGGTGCGACGGGCTCCTGCGGCCACCGCGTGGAGCGGCTCGCTGTCCGCCATGCAGTACTACGCCACCGTGAGCGCTGGCGACCGCGACCAGCTGGACGAGAACATCCAGTGGGTGTCCGTGGAGGAGATCTCGGAGCGCTGCGTGGGGCCCGAGATCAGCGCGCTAGTGGGCAGCGGGCATTCGGCAGGCGGCGTGATCGGGCCCACGGTGGGGCCCAGTGCGGACGCGGGGCTGGCGCAGCTGCAGCGCATCGTGTCGCGCTGCGCGTGCGAGTTCTACTATGTGTCGCATGAGGAGGCGGAGCGCGGCGCGGGCGGCGCGGGCTGGGCGGCGGCGGCACCCGAACCCTACGACTCGTTCGCACTCATGCACCACGACCTGGATGTGTGCACCAACTCGCTGCAGTACGCAATGCTGCTGGACGTGGTCAACAACGTGGTGTTGCACGTGGAGCCGGAGCGCCGGCGCACGCTCGAGCGCCGCGCGCGCCTTCGCTTCCAGCTGCAGCTGCACCAGGACCAGGACCCCAGGCACCTCATACACAAGCTGCAGACGCAGGTAATCCCGCATACACGCGGCAAGCGAATCAGAGGCGAAAGTGACTTGCAGAAATTACGCTAGGCTTGAGATACCCACAGTCTACTAAAACTACCTACAGCTTGTATTCAATGCAGTTAAGGACTTATATGTTTAAGAAACTTCTATATCTATACCAATATATAAAGCTGAAGAGTTTGTTTGTTTGGTTGTACGCGCTAATCTCAGAAACTACTGGTTCGAATTGAAAAATTCTTTTTGTGTTGGATAGTCCATTTATCGAGGAAGGCTATAGAGAACGCCGACGAAGTCGCGGGCACCAGCTAGTCTCTAATAACATTTTTTTAAAGGTGCGTGAGTCTCTCGCTCGACTCCGACGGTTGGAGAAGGAATATTACCTGAAGAACAGAGCTATAATCGGCGCGGACTCTTCTGCCCTGCACGACCTCAAGGCGGAATTGGAGTCCCTCGACTATCAGGTCGGAATCCTAATTGTTGTCTCTTTTTTAGGAGTACATACTTCTTACTATAATAGTATTATAGTCCTAATAAGTTTTTTTATTTACACAATAATTACTAAATGGTGTATGGTTTTCCTTAAATTAAATTTATGCGCTTATATTGGCCAATACAAAGTCCATGATTTAACACCACAACACAACAGTCAATAGAATGATAAAGTTGTAATAGGTGAACGAGTGCAAGGAGTGCGTGTGGTCGCTGGGCGAGGAGCTGGACGCGCTGGTGCGCGCGCGCAGGTCGCGGGCGGTGCCGGCGGCGCGTGCGGGCCCTCACGCCACGCCGCATCGCTACAACGAGATCTGCTTCAAGTCGGCTCGCTGGCGCCTCACCGACGCCGATGGACAGCTTGGCATCGCCGACCTTCTCCTCACCAACTTCCTGTAAATATCACATACGAACATGTCAATTCGTTCGTACACTTCCCTACCGCGTCCACGACTATACATGAAAGAAATCGTTAGGTATACGAAGACTTCCCGCTCGGACGACTCGGTGGAGCACCAGCTGGAGGTGGGATACGTGCGCGTGACGAACCTGCTGCCCAACGAGCCCTTCCCCGAAGTGCTGGTCCCGCAGGCGGCCTCCGGTCGCGCGCCCGTCGCTCGTCGCGCCGCGTTGCGCGTCTTCTGTCGCGACCGACCGCCCGTCGGCGGCATCGCCGTCAAGGAGCACTTCGAGGTCAACATCGTGCCCATTCGGATCGGTACGCACCTCCATGTTCTACTACACTTGGTCGTCGCAAAAAGTAAATAAATTGCTACCATAATCAGTATAAACCATAACGATTGGAATCGATTTCAGGCCTAACGAAGAAGTTCTTCAACACGATGCTGAAGTTCTGCTTCCCGGAGCGCGACCCGGACGCGATGGAGGAGGGCGAGGAGGAGGAGGGCGGCGCGAAGGCCACGGCCTCCGCCGCTTCCAGCTCCGGCTCGAAGAAGGTCAAGAAGAAGGGCAAGGACTCGACGTCCAACTTCTACGTGAAGCGCGACAAGAAGGACAAGGACGACGTGGAGAAGATGAAGGAGCGCGCGGAGAAGAACAAGCTGTTCATCTACATAAAGATCCCGGAGGTGGGCGTGCGGCTGTCGTACAAGGGCAGCAAGGAGAAGAACCTGGAGGACGTGCGCGACCTGCCGCTGGTGCTGCCCACGCTCGAGTACCACAACGTGACGTGGACGTGGCTCGACCTGCTGCTGGCCACCAAGTCGGACACGCGGCGCGTCATCGTCTCGCAGGCCATCCGCCAGAAGCTGCAGCTCCATCGCCGCGCCGCTGCCGCTCCGGAGCCGCACGAGGAGGACAAGGCGCGTCTGCTGCTCGGCGAGAGGACGGTACGTCATCCATACTCATCTACAACCTTAACTAAACGCATTCGTTTTCGACCCGTATATGACTAGGGATAAATTACTCCAATATAGAATATAGTCATCGTTTCGTCTTCCAAGAGAAATAGTAAACTAAAATTAAAAACATTTTCTAAAAACGACTTGCTAAAGTTGTTAATATTTTTTCAGGTAACCGACAATAAACCGCAGAAGAAAAGCTCCCCGAGTGTATTTAAATTCTCCAAGTCCTAATTATAGGTAGCATTAATTTAATGGGATACAGACAATAGCTTATTGAGACTTAAATGGTGGATATTTTCTTTTATTTTGGCTTCTTATTGTTATTTTTATTGACGACTTAATATTTTTATTGATGATGATATTCACGTCGTATTGATGATGATGATGATGATGATGATGGGGAAGGTCTATTTGTTCATCACCATTAAAGTTGTGCTAGGCTTAATAAAATAAATTGAATCTATTTTGTGATTAGAAATAACGTGTTAATTGAATAAATAGAAACAAAGACTGGATTGCGTAATAAGTATTTTAAAGAGATCAAATATAAAAAGTAAAAATAAATTATTGTGTTTTTAAGGATATTAACATGCGGTGATCTAAAATATTTTTTACAAATAAAATAAAACAAAATCATTTTAAATTAAAATCAACCTCTTTTCGTTTTGTCTTTATTTTTAAATAGGAATAAAACAGTATAAATTTTTTAATTTGTTACAAATGTCTTAACTTGACTTGAAATAGAACTTGACATAAGCGAACTGCAAAGCGAGGGCAACTACTTGAATAATATCGTCGAAGTCAGAAAATTAAGCGAATTTGGTCCCACCTGGGGACGAAACCATGGGAGCAAAGTGGAATAATTCCAAATTTCTTAATCAATGATTTATATGTCCTTAAATTTTATTGACAGGAATATTAAATGGAACAAATGTTTTAAGTATGGTAAGAGCTGTCGCTACAAAAAATAATTAAAACGCTACAAGCTAGCGTTTTAATTATTTTTAAAACATAAAAAATAAAAACTATTATTTTTATAGTCTGTTATATTGTTGTAAGCATTTATGTTATAGTTAACATAATCATAAAGTTATGTTAAAGTAAGATTTTTAAATAAAATTGTAATTTTCTCAGTATTCCTATCTGTAAGAGAAATCTTTTGTACCAATATTTTTTAGACAAATAAACAATTTGTTCATTAAAGTTGTGTATTATTGTTTTATAAATTAATTAAAATGAACTAACTTTAAGCACTGAAATTAATTTAATTTAATTTTATTAATGATTTAATTAACTTTAAACATTTTAAATCTCCTTGGTAATGTAAGATAGAAAACGAAAAGAGGTAGCCAACAATCATGAGATAAATATTATCAAAATCACACGTTTGACGAGCCCGTTGGATGAGTGGTTAGCTGGTTAGGGTGCTTGCCTCACTGTTCGTCCCAGGGGTCCCGGGCTCGACTCCCGGCAGGGTAAACTTTGTAAAATGAACTTTAGATGCAACTAGTTCAACAAGATCCCTGAAGGATCCTAGTGGACTCACCCATATTTTTCAACACGGACGAAGTTGCGGGTGCCAGCTAGTCATAAAAGATATATAACTTTTATTTTTTTTTGTAAATTTGTGAATGTTGTTTGTTTGTGTATGTTTAAAATTGCTCAGCGGACGAATCAATCTCACCGAGTTAATGAATGTTAAAATGTCTCGATAAGAAACAATAAAGATACGGCAGAGCAGAGTAGCGAGCGATATGAAAGACGCTGAACAATATTTAAACTGGGAAGCTGCGATCATCTTACCGAGAAAAAACATATGATGCCAAGGAAAACAGGCATGAGCCATTTTCCGATTTACTCTGAAAAGGATTACCTCACCGAACGACCTTGCTTCGCTAAAACAGAACAGTCTCGCGCCGGCAGCCGCGTGAAGTGGACGTGTTGTCTAACGAGAGAGCGATCACGAACTCGTCAACTTACGAACGAAACATGAGGACGAATTATTTACTATAAAAGTTGTGTTTATTTATTTAGTGACGTCACCTAAGTGTTTTCATTAACTATGTCTCCAATGTTGTGTA
The DNA here is from genome assembly GCA_945859745.1 of Synanthedon formicaeformis. NCBI lineage: Eukaryota > Metazoa > Arthropoda > Insecta > Lepidoptera > Sesiidae > Synanthedon > Synanthedon formicaeformis. The sequence goes on along the minus strand of OX243956.1, from coordinate 1,180,173 downwards.
TATTTTTGTGCGTGTGCACAGGTGCTTTAGGGTTTAATGTGGACATCCCTTCGAGGGTGGTTTACAGGGGTAACCAAAAGTCTATGTTTGGATTTACGGTTGCGTCTCATATTGAAGGTGGCAGAAGCATGTGAGTATTTTTATTTTAATTATTTTGATATTTAATTAATTAGTCCTAATAATATATTAATTGTGTGCACGACAAATTCGGCGTACTTATATCACAATTTTATATACCTAATATAAAAAATTTACAATGTTTGTACAAAAATACTCATATTTAATTTATACTTATATTGCATCTGAACAAATAAAATGACACATGTTAAAATTTGTACCTAATACCTATTGAAATTTACAAATTTGAAAATGCGAAAAAGGTCTCCGTTTCACAGACATCTACAAAAATAAATAAATCGAAATAAGAGTAGATAATAATTGGACATAATTACTGTGCCATTAATAATTGGGATCGTTTTATTCTTGCACTAGTGACCAGCCATTTTCTAAGCAAATTTTCCTCGTTTATCGCTCTTTCCATTACTGAAAACCGTATCACTAATCGTTGGGTGTTTTAGAAGAAGTTAGCGGAGTAACAAACAGAATCGGACGGCGATTTTATTTTATAATAGGTACTTGTAGATCATTTGTACATTATAGATATTATTCCTAAATTAATCTAAAAAGCCTACGGTGCCTCCGTAAATAATATGTCTTTATTCAGTCTTAGTCATTAATATTTTAGTGTTTACTTAAAAAATATGCAAAGTATCGCATAGTGTATAGCACGGATACACTCATACACACATAATAAATGTGTGTCCACGCGTCAGCATATCGAAGAAATAATTTTATCGTGATGATGTCATTCTCGCTAAAGAAGGTTGACTTGAACAGCTATTGTAAACGTTTCGCGTCGATTTTAAACACTTTTAAAATGCCTCATACGATTTCATAAAGATACTTTTGGTTCTGAACCATTAAACAAAAGAAACTGAATTAAATACTTTTCTGATTTTTGTGAAATTCAATCATTATTAAAAGTATTTCATCTCTAAGTCGCATCTCATAATATGTATTAATGAAATATTAAGAAAAATTATGTACAATAAAATATACAAATATTCTTTACAAATAAATTTATGTACGAGTAAGTTAAAAAAGATTAATATTATCCACTTCCATTCTTCAGGGCAATGACTAATACTTGCAAAACAGACGAGTCAAGTTTACGAATATTGTATAAATCATACTATATAAGTAAGGTCATTAGAATACAATAATCTCCATTAATGAATAATTTCCAAATCAACTTTCAAATAAGTCACCGTTAAAATTTTAATCAGTAGTTATCTTTTACGCCCACAAAACATCCCCTAACAGACAATGTAACGCAAAAATGAACCGGAAACAGAAAGCGCGCCGGTCATATGTGAACCACATGCGCGCGCGCAGCGATCGATCCCTTTTTGGTGTTTTTTTTCCTTTTTTCACTTAATTTACTCGTGAACGTGGCTATTTATGTTACGAGGGGTGAGACGTCGCAGTCTATGTGATTTATTACTTATACTAGCTAACAAATAATGTCTATATGAGTGAGTTCTTTTTTTGTAAGGAGCATGGCATGACATCGATGTCATTAAGCCGGAGTCCGGAGCCAACAAGTGACTCTTTATCCACCTAATGGTAACGATAAGTAACGACTTTGGACATTAAAATGCAGTTGTGTGGTTTGTCTGTATCTGCTATAGAATTTATTTATCCTTACATATTATAAAACAAAGTCCTCCGCTGCGTCTGTCTGTTCGCGATAAACTCAAAAACTACTGCACCTATTTTCATGCTGTTTTCACCAATGGATAGAGTGGTTGTCGAGGAAGGTTTTAGTATATAATTTACAAAGTTACGCGGGCGAAGTCGCGGGCAGTAGCTAGTTTACTACAAGCGACCCACCCCCGGCTTTACATGGTTGGATTTTTTTCCTGCAAATTACACAAACCTTCCTTGTAGCTTTCTCTTTCCATTAGTGAAAACTGTAACAAAATCCGTTGCTTGGGTTAGAAGTTAGCGGAGAAACAGACAGACAGACATGAAAATGTTATTTTGTATAATGGCTACCGTGAAACAAATGCAGTGGCTGTCTCAGTATCGTTGTGATGAGAAATGTATGCATCGTTGTGATAACCCCTCAAGCAGAGTTCATTCTTATCTCTGCTTTGCCCGACACGTATATAATTACCAAATTATCATTTTTAAACTTTTCTAGCTAATCAAAGTATTTTTCATTAATTGTAGGTGTACTTGCGTCACACAATAAAAAGACAGAATTTCTTTTGAAATATTATTGTTTTTAAATTGATTGATCACAGATGGGCTTTAAATATGGACCTAAAGCTTATATATCTACGAGTATATAGGTATTGGACTCTCCGATGAGAGATCCAATTATGTACTATATTATTAATTACTAGCTGTTGCACGCGACTTCGTCCGCGTAACTTTATAAAATATTACCTATAATAATAATTATTATTATTTATTTCAGATATAACATCCATATTACCTATTAACAAAAATATATAAAATATAAACAGAGAAGATATATTAGTATAGATTTAAATATTTTGTAGTACGCAAATCGATGAGAGTAAAATTTCAAAATCTAATTCAAAACACATTCCGATTACACATTAAGGTTGGATCGTAACAAGTATCCGAATAACTTATTTAATATCAACATTGTTAAAGGAAAGCACGATTATTTACTTCAAAGAAGTGTCGCGGCAACATCAAAACAAATTGAAAAAACAACGATCGCTTTGATCGTAATTTTTTCATGAAGAGTTAAAGATCTGAAGGGGAGCACGATCACTTCCCGTCACTTATTCATCTTATTGACTTCATTTATATTGTCATAACTTATATGTAACAAGTTAATATCCATCAAAATATAACTGAAGATATTATTCGAAGTTACCTACTCATTTATTATAATATTATGCTGCCTATTTATGATGATTAACTATTATAAATAACTTCAACCAGAGAAAACGTTACTTCTTACGATTTTTTATTTTTTTTTATTTTTTTGCAATACTTTAAGATTATATAATACTAGCTAGTGCCCGCGACTTCGTCCGCGTTCTCTATAGCCTTCCTCGATAAATGGACTATCCAACACAAAAAGAATTTTTCAATTAGAACTAGTAGTTCCTGAGATTAGCGCGTTAAAATCAAACAATTAAACAAACAAACCCTTCGGCTTTATATATTGATATATAGATTTAAGATTTTTTTAAATTTTTAACATTTTAATTCGATTTGTTAACAGTAGAACATGATTTACGAATTTGTTGTAAAATGATTTTTTTTTACTTAATTATTATTAGTAATTGACAAATAGTCAGTAGGTATATAGAACACAAAATACTATTAAATATGAAATATTACTTTTGATTTTGGTGTACAAAAATCAAAACGAGTCAGCAAGTACATTTTATGAGGTGAGGTCAAGCTGCAATCTAATGCTACTGTGTTCTTTTTCTATGTTGGATTTCTTAGAAAGCACTCGTACACTGCAATCGTTTCGAATTCTGATAAAACCCATCAACTAGTGACAATGTTAGTCTTAATGAAGTTGTATTATTCAGTGTTACCTCTCGAAGACGTAATACGAAATGTTTAAAGATATCGCGGTGTGCTGCCGGCGCCCGCGCAGTATCCGTGACCTCATTCGCAATATGGCGTTCGCGACGACCTCATACGTGTTTACTCGCACTTTTGTACCTATATTTAACACTCGCTACGTAATATATCACAACCAAAACTTCAAAAAAATATGAATTCACCAAAAAACCTTATTTATTTCGCAAAACAAAACAAATGATATCTCGTATAGGTCCAAGCCAAGCAGGGTTCCAAATATGTCGGCTGTATTAACTCAATGCATTCAGTACATAACTTTTATTTCATAATTAGTCAGGTATCGCGTCAAGTCAAATAAATTAACTTATAATTTTATAGCGATAGGTATACCATTATAATACGTGATACGAAAACTTCTGATCTTCGAAATCATTAGAGATTTTGGAAAAAGTATTCTTTTTTTTTCAGAGTATTTAGATACTCTGAAAAAAAGATCAGAGTATTTTATTAATCAAAACAAATAAAATCATGATGTAATTTCTGCAGCGAGCCTGTGATGTATCCATCGAGTCCGATCGAGTCTTTTGAAAAAATTATTAATGTATGATGTATATTATATATTGTAGGTATTTTCATACAGGTACGTAATTTTGAACAATTAGGAGATTATTTTAACGAAAAAAATATTGAAATATTTACATTAAAAGAGCTATAGAACAGTCAAACAATTGCAGATGACACACACCGAATTAAAAGCAGTTGTAAAAAGGTCATGTTTAAATTGGGACAACAATTATATTATTCTGCTAATAAAAAAAATGACCTTTAAATTTATTTTGATCGTACACCTATGTTATCTTACGTCGAATTTGTCAAGTAGCTAAGTTGTCAATACGATAATAATATAACACTTTCAATAAGTATAAGGAAGGATACTTAGCAACTTAGCATCCCAACTATAGACGTTTCTATCTATCCACGAGTATGACCTAAATTTGAATTATAAATAATAAAATAATTCAACATGATATTAATAACTTGCCCATAATATAAAGACACATATTCGACATTGTAAGTATATTGATATGCGACATTTCGCTGTAACTTGCGCTCGCGCATTTGGGTCAAGGCAAACTGCGGGACAAGCTTGCAGAAATTCTCACTCATCATTTTTAAATGGAAATGTTTATTCAAGAATAGTTTCATTATTCATTATTGTTATTTATTTGTGGTTTTCTTTAACAACGCAATTACGTTCGGGCCTGATTTTTTTAAAACTAATTGATTATCCAGTTTCCATTAAAACCAAATGTCACTAGTAAAACTGCCTCTCTCTTAAATTACTTTGTAAAAGTAATACACAATCAATAAGAGCATTATTACGACACATTGCTCTGATTTCATTCTGACACAAGTTCGAAAACTTTCACTCCGACCCTTCGTTAAAGTTCAACATTTCTTTTTCTTCTAACAATAGAAAGAAATCAACTAAAGACCTCTGAATTTATATTTATATCTAAAATAATATTTTAAAAACTTTTCTTCTACTGAAATTATCAATACGTCATATGAAAAATCATATGACACAAAACTTCCTCATTTATCGCTCTTTCCACTAGTGAAAACCGTATAAAAATCCGTAGCGTGGTTTAGAAGAAGTAAGAATACACATATGTAGGTATTTACATATGTACATAAGTATTATTTATTTTAAATTCTTAATTTAAATCCAGACATTTGATATACTACATAGATATAATAACTACACTAAATAAAAAACAAAACTTACTATTAAACGTAAAACTAGAAACCTTAAAAAATATATATATATAATATAATACCTAAAATATATTATTAAAAGGAGTCCCTTTGGGCAAGGTTCCGAAGATACTGGCAGCGTTCCCCCTCTGAATGGCTAGACTAATTCTTTGTCCGAGGTAGCTGCCAGCTCTTCGGTCTCCTGTGATGTCGACTAACCTTTTTGATATTTCTTTAAAAAGCCTTATAGCGCTAGGACCCCACGGACCAAGGGTCTCGACACCGAATGGGACAAAATCATATTCGGAGCCTAGACCCTTGTATTTGAATGTTTTAGATTTTTCAATCGCTTCACAAGCCGCACCAGCTCTGTTGTTGGTTCCATGTAGATGGGAAGGGGCCAGCGTGTCTGAACAGGTTGCATCCCATACCAGCACCCGGCCCATCTTCCATGGAATCAAACTCATACCGTCCGGTCTTTTGCCATCGTCTCTTGCAATACCAGTCGGCTCAAGTAGACTTGGCACGTTGACGGTGGCAAGGGACCGGCGGATGATATCGTTAAGTGCGGCATGTCTCGAGAAGCGGCCTGCACTTTTTTGGCATGACAGTCCGTGATGTCCTAGCTTGTCGACATCACTGCCACAGGGACAAATGTATGTACATAAGTACATACAAAACATTCCTTACATAGAAAAAATAACCATCCTTGGACCCATCATTGAGATACTAATTATGCGCCTAAAAACATTATTTATTACGAGTAACAGTTGACAGGGAAAATCTGAAACTTGATATATGACATACACTCATTGGTAGCGCATATATGATTGTCTCTGTCCATTATTGAAAACCGTATAAAAACCGGTGCGTGGTTTAGAACTGTAAAGAAATAGTCGGAAGTGGATAGGGACTTTGTTCTACAAAGCGATTAATACCTAACGTGCCTTTTAATTGTTTTGACTGTCTGTCTGTCTAATCTCCGAAACAACTGAATCGATCCTGACAAGACAAAATAGTTCTTAATTGGTAGACGATAAACGATTAGTTTATAATTTTTTTTCTAAATTATCACTATCTTTACTATAGGTAAACATCTGGTTTGTGTTTTTAATTGATTCGCTTGAAGTATGTCATTAGATACGAAACTTATGAGGAAGTGTTGTCAGTGCGCAGGTTGTTAGAACAAGGTATGAGTCAAGGTACGAGTATCAGGTGAGGTAACACTCTTGTGTTTCATATGTTTAATCATGGCTGGTAGTCACCGATTGCTCATCGTGTTTCTGTTTTCACTATTTATTTATTTATCAGTCATTTTTAACGTCATGTTAAGTGAAAAAAACCTGCAATAACAACCCTTGGGTCTACATCACGCAGATCACATAAAGTATGCAATATGAAAACTACATTTTAAACACATTGCTGGGGACTCAGTTCTCTTACACTTGTTTTATAACGTCAATAACCTTATCATGTATATTTTAACAAATTAGTCAATTATCTAATTTTAACACAAATATTAATAAGCATTAAGAGTAGGTACCTATAAATTATAAATAGAAACAGCAACAATTAAATTAGGATAATATAAATGTGAAAACTATAAACTTATTTAAAATAATTTCCGTTATAGTTATATATCATTATAAAACTCACAATAATATAGTTTTTAATCTAATAAAGTATTATATTTTGTAAAGCGTTACAACTTTAACAATAGAAATGCTGTAATTTATATTTTACCGGAAGTGACGTTCGCCCAATCACCGCCAGATGGCGCCGAATGCAGACGTTAGTATGCGCGCGCGCACCTCGACACGGATGCATCGCCATTGATAGGAGCTCTGTAAATTATAATATAATTGATATTAATATGCAATTAGTGCTACCGGTAGCGTCCTGCTAGTAATCGAATTGTATTGAAGTAGGCATTTGGTTTCCTTCGAAGAAGTCGTGTTTTTAACATAAAAGTCTAGACTTTGTTTTACTTATAGGTACTTTTTAGAGCAGAAGAACCTCTGAATTTGTGATAAATATCTTTTGACTTTACTTACCATTAGACTACTTATCTGTAGTATAGTTAATGCACAAATTCTCTGACATTATTTATGTCCTGTATAACTAGTACTATCAAACATCAAAAGGTTAATTACTTATAATTAACCTAATTTCGCTTACTTAGCACACTATTTATATTATTATTTCTTATCAATTAATACGAATTAATTAATGGTCCGGTATTAAACTTTATCAGTGTCTAAATAGTTTTATATATCACGAATATTTGCCTTCGGTTTTACGTGTCATTAATATTTTAACGAAGGAGAGAAAGATGTTGGTCACGCAATGCCTGGGTTTTTCTGATGACGAATCCCCCTTTTACGAGTATTTACGCGAATTGCACACTAAGTAAGGCGTTGTGTTGGGACTTCAATATTTTCTATGCCACGAATATAACTTACAAACTTTATGGCTCATTTCAAAGTTTTCATCACTACTCGTCATAAGAATGTGAAATCTGTGATTAACTTACTCCGATCGGTCTACTAAGTAGTGAGCTTATCATAAATTTATCAGCAAAAGTCGTAAATTTATGTCAGATTATAAATATAACGTTTGAAATTTATTTAACATTTACCTCAACTCAAGAAGAGATATTAGGTACTCGTAGATTCAAATTCCTAACGTTAGTGTAGGTACTTTATATTTGCTATAAAAATAATTCAAAGTAAGTATTTTAAAAAAGAGAAAAAACTAATAATATGTAACATTTGTATATTTTTGACAATCATAAATCCATACCTATATATATTATAAAATAATATTAAATATTCATAAATAAAGATATGCGAAAGAAGCGAGCTGATTTTTTTTTACAATATTTGAGCAGTTTTACACAGCGCCTATAACTAAAATTAATACTTAATGGAGGATATTCATTGTGTTGTTAATCTATTTTGAAAATTAAAAAAAAAGTTTATTTATTTATTTATTATGTAGCCAACACAGTATACAACCATCCTTGCTATACACATTTAAACTTCTTTTATAATATTGTATACTCCACTTATAGGCAAACTTAGCATGAATTAAAAACGAATTTAGTATTATATTAGTAATCTATTATATTAGAATTTAGTATTAATCGAATTAGTTGAATATTAGTACCTATTTAGTAGAAATAATTGTTTGTGGAGTAGACGTCAGGGGCTTTAAAAAAGAATTACATATTGGCCACACAGTAAGTTTATGTGGTACATACTGACCCTTCAAGTCACGATAATCAAATCTATGCCATGAAACCTTTACTTAACCGTATCTAAGTAGAGTTGAGTGTTGGCCATAAATCGTGGGGTCGTGGAGACGTAGTGTCGAATTACATTGTGTTAAGGCGAACTCCTATTTCACTTGGGACCACCAAAGCCGGTAGCGTGTTATAGTATATCCCTCAATGTCCACATTACAACTTAAAATTTCATAGTTTTTTCATATTAATGATAATAGTGGATTATAAAAACGGTTTCTGACAAAAGATTATTCATGTATCGAAATCACAACAGCATAATTACATATTACTAGCGAACGCCCCCGGCTTCGTCGTAAGGATGTCCAATTTTTCGCTTCCCCGAAACAATATACTCCAGAATATTTTTTTTATTTATATAAAAAATGACTATTATTATTTAGCGATAAGAAAGTGTAAGCTTGCGATAAAATAACTGATTCAAACAATTCAATCCTATCATCATAAACTATTATATATGTAGTCTCGAATGATTAGATTAGTTCCAACGAGCACATCCTCAATGCGGAGGTTTACACAGGGTAATACATAGTTGTATTTTCTTCAAAACTGCCTAGATTTTACCTTCTTTTATTCACGTTACGACTGTTTTGATGATTAACATTCTTATTACAAATTTTCATAAAGTTTTTAGGAAAAGGCAACGGTAAGGCAGCCATACTCTCACATTTAAAATACATACATAATTAGTTCACCAATGACACGAAGATGTTTGATCATTGAATAGAAACGGTACTACCGAAGTGTCGTACTTTTAGTCACGGTTGGTCACAATCCGGCCATATGGCGTCGCGACATGCGCGTGGGCAACTTATACCCTGTGTACACTTCTTAGAAACTCACGGTAGCGAACAACTTCAACTCATATCTAATTGCATTAAATATTTGCATGCTGCAACCGATTATTGCTACTGAGAAATTGGATGACATCCCATAAATAAGAAGACAATGAACAAGTACTCACTTATTTAGATTTCAAGCCAAGTGGATTTTGTTTAGGCTATAAAAAGTGTATTATGGTAAAATAAATAAGCAGTTATCTAGCTCACGACCAGGAAAAAATCACGAGATTGTAGTTTTTTACCCATATAAATGTACCCGGGTGCTACTACAAGTTAAGTGTACTGTTACTGCAACTTGTATATTATAGTATTAAGTATTACTTATGCTGGATACTACTATACTTTCTGTAATGCCAGTCACTGCGTTTGACACTTAGACCACACATAGCATAGATTATGATGATCAATGTGAAATAACTGCATTTGTGTTGGTATTATGCTAGTAGGTGAATAAGATAAGAACACATTCTTCCTTATCCCATCAAGGTCGGCGGAATACTTTCATCCCGCCGGGCCTTTTTTGGGTTTTTAGGCGACTCTCCTACCATTAGCCTCGGTAAATAATATTTCTATATATTCAAGAAATACCTAGTAGGTATATGATATAAACATCGACAGATACAAACAACTTTTACACAAGTGACCACTATTCGACTTCACTTTTACTAATATTTAAATAAATAAAATATATCTAATAATATGTTGTTTATAGATAGTAAAGACAAAATGTTGGTAAAAGAATTTCTAAAATCGGCTCTAAAAATAGAATTTGTAATTGTTCTAATATAATATTATTCTATTTATTGTTCTTCTAGAAGTTGTAGCTGTGTATCAAATCGAAGAAAAGAATGAAAGGTTAATCCTTTTCATTTTAATCCTAAATATATGTTACATGTTTATTGAAATATTTTGTTCTGTTCACTGCCAAATAAAGCTTCGATATCATTGATTCGATAAGTTGTCAACGTATTATATCGGCTCGTAATACTCGTATCTGGTCAATCGGGTCCCTAGTTGGTAGTGAATGGGCAGTGACGTCATCACTAGAGCTGCCCACGCGCATCTACACGCCATATGGTTACCAAACCTGCCTTCATTGATACCTTACTAGATTCAGTATCCAAGTATTTGGTGCAAATTTAATTAAAAAAATACGTAGACTTGTATTGTGTATTCCTTGAACACGATGATAACTTATTTTATACTTATTGTTGCAAGCGACTTCTTCCGTGTAACTTTATACCTAATTGTTGGAATTATACCTCTATGCCTATGTTACTTGCTGATAATACCTATACCTATAGCTTAGTGAAAGAATTTTTCAAATCGGTCCAGTAGTCTCGGCTCGGAGTCTATTCATCATATTAATTTTATTGCATAGTATTTATGGATCTATGGATATAGATTCATCGTCAGGTTACACAACCGATTAGTCATTTATCATGAGCAATGTTTTGGAAGTAAAAACAAAATTATAGACAACACTGTCACTGATGTCACTATTCGTGTCAACGTAAGCATCAATGAGTCAACATTTTCCTCAAATGAGTTGGTACCTGACTCGAGTTCAACCATCAACTTGTAGAATGGAGTAATAATGTTACAATCATTACATTTTTTAACTATTTTTTCATTTTTATTTTTATTTTCAAGTTTTTTTTTACAAAAATCTTCACTGGTATATTTGTTATGGTGACTCTACTTATAATGTTCGCCTAGTTCGCAGACGACTCGTTTACTAACCTCTCATTTTGCACCTTTCACTATTCCAACTCTATATTTTAACATTTTTAACGGTGATATGCTAGTTTGCTGTTTAACATAATCGTGTTACACTCACTTCTCTTACGCATTTAGGTCTCGTGTTTTAGCGTAAAATAATGGTAACAATAACAACTCATTTATCGATATTTAAAAACTTTAAGATTCCTTCAAAATTTCAATCTACTGTTACCCCACGAGTTTATATTTGGTAAGTATAACAATTTCAGCTAAATTTGGTCGTCTTATTATAGCGCAGTGCAACGTGCGGGCCATGGGTTGATTTGTTAATAACATGTTCCCTATCGTAAACTGTTATCGGATTAGCGTTCGTTACCACGAGGCATGAGGCCTGCGCACGCGCACCTCCAATGTAAAGGTGTGTGCACACTGAAGGCGTCTTCATCATTTTTATCTCAATTTTATGCTGCAACCCTCTGAAGTGTCGGAGAATCTCACACCTGTTTTTAAAAATTAAAACTTATGCCTCTATAAATAGTATCTTATTTTGAATGAGTCGTATATATCCTAGCGATAGCGAGGTATTTAGAACCCTAATGTTAATGGATGTATAGATAAGCTGTTTACAATGAGGTCGTCGATGTGTGAAACAAAGACGTAATTCTTTCTTATTTTTAATCCTTTCTATCTAGTTTTTTTTTATAAGTTTTAATTGACATATTCAAGTTGCTTTCCGCGTCCTCCTGCTAAACCACGCAACGGATGTTAATGCGGTTTTTAGTAAAGCCGGAATTACATTACGAAATTAGTGGCATGAAATTAATTTCGTGACATTAGTTTTACCAACAGTTTCACGTGTAATTTAATATTTTCGTAATGCATGCATTAATTTCATGAATGCAAATCAGTTTCGTGCCCTGCGCGATTTTTTGGTAAAATTAGTGTCATGCAACTAATTTCATAGTGTAGATGCGACGTGAAACTAGTGTCGCGAAAGAGCCTGGGCTGTGCGGTCGCGCTTCAAGCGTTGAAAATGGCAAACCAACGATGGAGTACAGATAAAAATATACAATTCATTAATTAAATCATTCGGAAATAGTTTTTATAGCTCTCAGGATCTTCATCTGCTAATTCTGAGACTAACTTCATTGCACCCAAATGCTTTCTTGTTAACCATCCTCGAATCCACCAACGTCTTTTTTTTATTGATAGTCTTTTTTTTAAGTTTATTTAGAAGCATGTCTTTAGCTACATTGAACATAGAAAAATATAGCTTTGATGCTGATGGGGCCATGGTTACTGCAATACTGTGAATTTCACGACACTATTATTATACGAAATTACTTTCGCATATATCGAAACTACTTTCGTGAAACTGAGTTCAACATGCATGCCACTAATTTCGTAATGTAATTTCGGCTTAAAGGAAGGAGCGATGAACGAGGAAGGCTTTTGTATATCATTTGCAAAAAAATAAAACCGTAATTATTGAGAAATAAAATATTTATTGTGAGCAATATAACTATTCTGTTAGGCGTATATATATTCTTTTGTATTTTTAAATGATCAACAGTATTTTTTCATTCTAAAAAAACTACTGTTCACCATGTCCCTATAGTTAACTATAATATATCCTGTTTTGTAACTCTGACAACGTGTAACCAAAATTACATGATGATCGGTTGAGTATAGTTAAAGCGTGAAAGCGTAACAAACAAACTCACTTTCGCATTTTTAATAGGTATTCGGATAGTATGAAGATTCAAAATTTAGGTTACTCTGTATCATGTTGCCTTTTGAGCTAAATATTTCCTTATTTTGATGGGTGTCATTATAGCACATAATTTAATATTTGTCAGCACCTCTGTACAAGTTGTTGTTATATATTTAATCTTTAAGATCTTGTTTCTAAAAATATAACGAAATAATGATTTTCCCCTCTGAATAGTGTGAGGCGAGGTGGCACGTGCTCACGCTACTTGTAGGTACAAGGAAGGGGACAGGTGTGCAGTCTTAATTAAAAAGTTTTGTAAATGATAATTATAGAGTGATTTTATCTGTAAGTATGCACGTTAACTTCTTTAATAAATCATACATACATACATCCTTACAAATTTTTATGATTTTATAAGGACTGTAGCGGTTAATCCCTCGAAATTTATTTCCTCCAGTATTTTAATTTCCATTCGTATTTTTCCCCATTTTTAATTTTTACCTTACGGATACTTTCCTAATACATTTTGTCCACATGTTCACAAATTCTCAGTTGATTTTCGCATTCATGACAAATTTTCAAGATAAATCTAGATTGTCATGTAATATTTTATACTTAGCATAAAATGTAGTATAAAATACTTGGTAACTATTAAACTTCTTTGTAATATTTCCTATGGAGACTGTAGTTACTCTTATATTTTTATTTAACAGGAGTACGAATTGAAAAACAACTCTATGACGTAGAGTAACAAAAGCCAGACTAGACAAGTTCGAACGAAGGATTATTGAAATTTTAATTTAATCCATAATCAGAAGTGAGAATTAAGGTCGATTCAATTAAAGAGGCATAGATCATGGTATCATAAAGCCGGTTCACACGGGTGGTCCGGCGGAATCACGCCGTAAACATCCACAATAAACAAGGGCGGCCATCGCACGTCTGTGCTCACCATAAATTACCATACTCCACCGTCGTAAATGGATAATAACTGACGTTTAAGTCACAAACTTATAAATACAAGACAGTTGACATGAACTAACTTCATTCTCAGTAACGCTACTTCAAAAAGATTTTGACATTTAAATAATAAAGATTTTCAAATTTGAATAATACGTCATCAACATCGAAATACTACAATGGAATTTGCGTCATAAATGCCAAAGCGGCACATAAAAAGAACGCCTTTGACAGAATCATGGCGGACTCTTGCCTTCACACGTCAATGGTAAAAGGTAGTAACGATCAACTTCTACTATTTCATTTTAAACTCTAATGGGTTGACGTAAAGTCACATTTTCTTTAAATTACGTACTTATTATTATGTTTGTTTTGTTTTAAATGACAGTTCATGCTCTACGCATATGTAACTTTTAAATGTTCCATAAAATTCGTTGTGTTTTGTATGGCACGCGGGTTCCATGTTGTAGTAGTTTGATGGTCATCAACTATAAGACGATATCCTTGCTATTCCCCATACTACAGAATAACCATAAAAATACGCTTTCCGTTTTAAAAACTCAATACAATTTTTGCCTAGGCCAAAAATCCAGTAACACATTTTATCCTATTAGAAAGGAACTCTACCTAATTCCTATCCAATGCATTATTTCCCGATAGTTCTTATGCCTCAGACCACCATATTTATATTGTGATTAGGATACTAATTATTTTGTGAGGCGCGTCTTTTATAATTTCACAGGATTTATTCTGATCTTCGTTAAAGATAAAGTTATAAGCTTCCTGTGATAATGGATTTTTACATAACTTTCTAAATTTATATACACTTTTAAGGCTGGCACAATATATTGTAGTATAGTAAAAGATAAATCAGATATTTCTAGGCTCAATTGTAAATTTTTGGTGCAAATTTTACAAGAGTAACTAATATATAGAGACAGAAAATAATCTATTATTTGCTATCGTGAATGAAAAAAAAAAATAACTAATTAAATAAGTTTCACTTACATGGACATACAATAACTTAAAAGTTACCTGAATAACTTGTTTTGTGATATGCATATTCAAAGGGCACTTTCAATTTTTATCGAAACTAGGCCATCTTCACACCTACACTTATTTATAATGTGGTACAAATAAATGCGTCATTTGACACACTAAATATGTGAACCTTTTTGGTTGGTAATACCTACCCAATTACCATCAGGTCAATGACCTTTAC
The DNA here is from genome assembly GCA_945859745.1 of Synanthedon formicaeformis. Taxonomy (NCBI): domain Eukaryota; kingdom Metazoa; phylum Arthropoda; class Insecta; order Lepidoptera; family Sesiidae; genus Synanthedon; species Synanthedon formicaeformis. The sequence continues at coordinate 1,165,006 of OX243956.1, read as the reverse complement.
ATAAAAAGTACATAATCAAGTTGCAATTTTAACGTAAGAGAAAAGAAGATCCAGGCTTAGGTACGGTGTTTGAAAATAGTACTTAACTTAACCTACACAGAGAAACAAAAATATACCGTGCCAAATCCCGGAAATTGGTAAAACACAATACGCGTTGCACGTTGCACAGGAAACTATTAAGGAAGGGAGGCATTCTGCTAAGAGTTTGAATTTGCTACCGTGTCAGTTCGCTTTTATAAAACCCATAGGCTAACCATAGAATAATAAACAAAGCACTTAAAACCCTAATAAGAATGCAGCCTACGCTCAGCAGAGCTTTCTCCGGCATTTGCATTTGGGATCGGCCAAAAATTGCCTTGCGCAACCTGCATTGTCTGCAATATCATTATATGTATGTTGGGCTGTCGTGTGCGCCCGCGCATTACTTTCATCATAATAAATAATAACTATTATTATAATAATAATATATAATATAATAAATAATAATTTCTGCACTGCCATGAAATGTAGCAGATATCTCTCGTTTTGGGGAAGTTTGGGAGTGGTTGGCAGGCTGACGGTCTATTTGATGGTAGGTGGTTACCGTCGTCTAAGCACACAAGCAATAATATGAGTTACATTTAATCTTAACATAATTTACAAAAAAAATACAAATTCGTTGGAAATTTTTTCAAATTTTCTACATTTATCATTGTCAAAATCTGTTGGTTGGTTGAGAAGTTAGTTGTGAAACAGACAGAATAGACAGATAATATTATGATATCTTCGCGAAACAATTATTTAACTGATTATGATAAAAAACCGGTTTTACAAAATATTTATACCACAAACGCCCTTAAGGGTAATTTGCATTTATTAGGGGAAGTCACTAGTTCTGTCTAGGGGTCTCAATAAAAAGGATACGTGGCGATAACTTAGTAAAATGATTTATTTAGCAATAGCAGCCCGCATTGTTCCCGCATGAACGCACCCGGCACCCTCAATGTCTTTGACTGATTGCTTCAATGAGAAAATTGCAACCAACCCATTACTTAGTACACGGAAATCAACTGAATGGGTTATGACACGCGAATTGTATAACTTTAGCTAAAAGTTTTAATGCAAGTGAAATAAATATCTAAACTAATTAAAATTATATTCTTGTCTGCTTGTCTTTTTGTGCGTCCTAGGCGGTTAGAGGTAATATTCGTTTTTCGAGAAACGACGATTTGCGTCGTATTATTCTAATAGGTATATATTTTTCCTTTAATTATCTCGCGGATGAAGACGAAAAAAATTTGTTTATGCCTAAATAAAAAAGGAGTAAAATATTTTCTTATACTGGTTAAGTAACCATTTACTCTATGCTATGACACGATTACTATAAGGTTTCTTTTTTTTTTTAATTGTGCTTGTATAATAACTAAAATTATATCAGTTGTACTTAGTTATATTGTTTTCATTTATAATATAGTATTAGTCCGTTCGTTTGATTTTGCTGAGCTTTGCAATCAACATTATTATCATGATCATAATAATGTCAGCCTTAAGACATCCATTACTGGACATAGGCCTCCCAAATAATTTTCCAGTAGTGTAAGAAGTAGCCTCGATCCAGCGTCTATCCGCGGGCCTTATTTATCTTATACTTAGAGCAATCTAACTTCGCGTTTTTCTCGATATCCAACCAATTTGTGAAAATATATTACTTTTTTATATCGTCTCTTTTATTGAATTCGTTTAATTTGAAATTAAGTCCACCACAGTTTATGTATTCAGCACGCAGGTGAAACATTCAACTTGGGTTGTACCTCCCGTTCGGGCCACCTGTCGGCCGCTCCTCAAAGGACTCTTTTGCATAAACGGTCAACAGATCCGCGTCAAGGCGCGGCGTCCGACAGATATGCAAATGTGCATTACCATGCCTTTATGATAAATACTCTATACTTTATGTATACCTTATCTATTTAGTATTAAGTATTTAGTTTTATTAAGAGACGGTTCTGGAGATGTATCTTTTATTTTTTTATTTATTTATTCATATACTAGCAGGCGCCCGCGACTTCGTCCGCGTTGACAAAGAAAAAAGTAGCCTATCCTGTGTCCTGTACGTCTTTATGTTTATCTACCAAGTTTCATGAAAATCAGTTAAAGACATGACAAGTTAAAACAAGGTAAAGATTTACAGATTTATTTTTAGTATTGACGATAATAAACTATGTATTACAAATGTTTAAAGGTCGTCATAGCCAATAAAACTAAATGAACATACAGTGGGAATAGGCAGGATAGGTTTCTTACATTATTTGCTGTTACTTTATGATGGTATTCTGCTGTATGAAGAGCTGCAGTTGTGCAGTACTCACTGAACGCAATTGTGCCAACAGTATATTTGTTAACTTTGCGACTGTCGTGTTTGCTTTAGTGGCTAAAAATATATCACTTGATGATATTAGTGCCACCACTTAATCCGTCTTGCTAATTGTAACAAATTGAAGCAAAGTTGACACGTCATTCGAGGTTCATTGCATTTTAGACCTTAGCAACCTTTGAGAATGTTAAAATTGCAAGTGATTTCCCCAGATCATTATTGAAAGATATATATTAAAGGCAATGTGTGTATGTATGTAAGTATGTATGTTCCCTATGGACTCCAAAACCGCTGAACAGATTTTTGATGAATTTTTCAGACAATCTTCAGAGCCCAGCCAGCGGATGATACTGTACAATTTGGTAGCGATCGGACGCGGACGAAGTCGCGGGCAAAACCTAGTTTCTTATAAAAAAAGTAGATAAATATAAACAAGACTTAGGACTTGCAAGTGCATTGACTTTAATGGTATAAACAAGACAGGTGGGTGAGGTGGGTTTGATTCTGGCATCCTTTACTTGACACTCCTAAAGACAATAGGGCACGTGCTGTATTATCAAGCAGTGGTGTCCGTTACCCAACGGATTTTGTTATGGTTTTCACTAATGAAAAGAGTGATAAACGAGGTAGGACTACTGGGAACTGAAGGGTTTAAGTGTGTGCATAATTTGCACAAAAAAAATGCATCTGTGCGAAGCCGGGGGCAGCTCGCTAGTAAGATATTACAGGGAAAAAAGTTCGAACTCATCCTTTTTTAATATGTTTTATCAAAACTTGGTATCAAAATTGATATCTAAAAAAATCAAGTTGACGCACGAGCCAACTGGATATGAAAGCCCATCAATAAACTGATATAATTATTGTAGATAGCTATAATACTTTCAATAGGAACATGCCATTGTTAAGAACAATGGTGCCCTGATGAGTTACAATGTGCTTACGTCAAATGCCGAAGCCAATGTTGGGCCATTGGCCCTAACACCGGCCAAGTCCATTATAGTTAGCGTTTCCTTCTGTAGGTACATGTTTACACATTTATTTATAAAAGAAAAACATATCTTGCAACCCAAATTATTTGTTGGAAGTAAAATTAATAAATATTTTATGTACTTGTGATTTTTCAAAGGAGTTACAAAATGAAAACATTTCATCAAATGTTTGTCAAATAAATTTGATACGGTGTTGTTCTTTATTTGTTTGATTGGTAACATGTCATCGAATGATGGTTTTTTTTTATAATTACGAAGGCTTGTAATACGTCAACGAAATGTTTGTAAGTAACATACTCTATTACCAGCACAATGGAATTTCAAAAATGAAATAATGCTACATGTATCGACGTGTTTTTAGAATAACTGTAGGTTTTAGTTAAGAATAGATGTAGTTGTAATGGCACGCCCTTTACAGAAACTGTAAAGGATTTTCTGTTAAGGTCTTATGAATGTATAATCACTATATATAGAAGTTGTGACAATATAAATGCCTGTAGACATTGAGACATTGAGTTTTTGGACTTATTAAGTATCCTATTTCCTTTCAAGTTATGTGATTTTAACTTGCATACATTGTGTGACAAAGAACACGCCAGCCCAGAATGAAATGCAGCAAAGGTTTATGGCGTGCCCCCAGTCCATTTCCTATACGGAGCGAGCACATAAGCCAATTGGTTACGGCGCACCCTAGCCTCATAGCTTTTACGGATAATACACGTCAGAGGAGGGCGTTTTGAATGTGAAACTTAGCGATATTATTAGCCCACGGTCCTTAAGAATTATTCTAAAACCAAGAAAAGTACTGATAAGAAAATAATTTTTACAACTTTGATAAAGAGATGGACAGATGACAGTTGAGCTGGGCAGCCATCTTTTCTTTCACGTCATGACATTACTTCACCACCTATCTTCTAGTAGCTTAAAACGAAGTCATCTTTGTGCAATATTTACACAAAAAATTTTGACGAGCCCGTTGGTCGAGTTTTTAAGGTGCCTTAATTCGCTGTCTCAGGAGTACCCGATTCAAAATCTGGGAAGTCAAACTTTGGAAAGGAACTTTTTAAAGTTGGCTCTGCCTTGCATCTGGAAAGTAGGGAACACTGCATTTCGCAGCCATTTGGGCAGTAACCACCCCCGGTTACTGCCCAAACCTTTTCCAGAGCCAGAGTCTTTTCCTATCCCTTCCTTATCCCTTATCCTTAATCCTACCAAACTACCATGGTAGGCAGTGCAATTGCAGCACCTGTGGCATTGCTTGTGTTATAGGCGACGGTTGCCACCTACCATGAATGGTACATACCGTCAGTCTCTTTATCAACCTTAACTTAAAAATTAAAAACAAGGCTACTTAACACTCAAAACAAACCTATACATACGTATACAAGCAAACTGAATAAATTTCCGCCCAAAAAAAATATAAAGCTATCAAGAAACGAATCGACGCCGATCAAGAAACGGGTCAAACAATCGTAAGAAGCTACGGCGAGACGTTGGCGGTATGCCAACGATGCAAATAGACGCGGGTTCAATCCCCGGCCGGCTCAAGCCAAATCCGATCCAATAACGACTGACTCAGCCGATGACTTATTTTGTCTCCACTCTATTAGTAAGGTCAGTTGCAAGTGCTAAGTAAGCTACATTTGCATTCGAACTGCGAACCACATATTATGCGAATTAAACAAATTCAGTAATATGATTATCCTATTGTAATTCATTCTTTGTTATACGAATATAAAATACTGATACCTATCTAAGCAAATATACTTTGTGCTGCTTATTATAAGTAAGTAATTTATTTATATACAATATAGGTATGTTTGTTTTTTTGTTAAATCGTAACAAACAAACATACCTACTCACATTTGTATTTATAATATTAGTTAGGATTATTTATTTATAAATAAACACACCATTAGCTTAATTACATTAAATTATTGGTTAATGTACAGCTGTGACAACATTTACGAAAATATAATTATACAAAACCAAGACTAAAAAAAAGATTAGAAATTTAAATTTCATTGTTAATATGTGAATACAAACTAAATTTTATCCAATAGGGTCGACACGACAGTATTGTAGCCTCCTGCCGTCATGTAGACGAAGTATATATTCATTGTCTAGCCCATATACGCCACCTCCCCCTTTACAAAGACATCCTTTACTTTACTTTCGGGTACGCCGAGGTTCCGACAGGGAGCGTAGCCTGAAGAGCCTTGCAGCACGTGAAGCGTTATGTTATAGGTGACGTTACGGTAGCCACCTATATTCAAGTGTATATTCAAAAAGAAAAAGATACTTGGCATGGAAATTAATTAAATTTCTATAGAAAAAGTTATTCTGACAATATATTTATTTATTTGTTCAGAGCAAACTGAACAGCTTTGTATTTTTTTTTTATATTTATAGAAAACTAAATTTAAACACTTATTTAACCACAGGTAACATTATAATTATAACACTTAGGGCCTCTTTCACAAACTACAAGTAAAGTGTTGATTAGTTACTTTTAGAAATCATTTTCTGTTATATTGAATTATGCACTCGGTTTACTGCATCATTCGATAGCCGAATTTTTATTATTATTTTCTATTTAATGTTTGGGATGTTTACCCTACAAACAAAGGTATATCAGCTCCATTATCGCCGGTTACCGGTGACTTTAAATGACAGTTTGGCCTACTTGACGTTTGTGAAACAGGCGCTTAACATTTTCTTTAATTTACACCGTAGGTACGTAACCATTGTTTGTTTCCGTCTTATAGCTATTCCATAGTAAGTCGACGTGCCTATATAACTCATAGGGGGTTAATAAAATGTGTGTAACAGCTAAAAGCGCCACTCGGGCAGATTAAAGAAGCCATAACACGTAAAGGTGAGACTGGAAATAATCTGTTTTTCCGGCGTGTGGGGCTCGAAATAGACTCGCCACTCCCGCGCACATCCGCGAGCAACGGGCACTGCTACATTGTCGTTTAACGATTTCAATATGTTTCTCATTTTGTAATATACATTTTATATACAATATTAATAAATACTCTCAATGAATATACTAATGGACACATAGTTCAATGAGATACTAATAGGTTGAAGATATTTTTTGTTTTTAACGTGCTAAACTCTGAAAAATCAAAATCTTTTTACAATTATTGTTAGCACAATTCTTGAGGAAGGTAATTAACAAGCATTAAGTATCTTTAACTTAAAATCCTAATTACTATAAAACTTTATTATATAATAATTATATAAAACTTTTATGTTAGATTTTTTTTTAGTTTCACACAATTAAAACAGATACTTAATATGTAGGTGGATTACTTAATAAATCCTCTTATTTGGTGTAAAATTATCACCATCAGTGGTAAGACGTCTTCTGTTGGACATAGGTCTGCCCCATAATTTTTCAATAAGATTGGTCAGATAAGCAGCCTGGATCCACCGTTAAAATATACTTGTATTTATTTATTTTATTATCTTTGACTACTGATTTATGATTATGTAACAACCGCCGAAGTAGTAATTTCCATAGACTAAACGTACGTAATGTTGTTCTCAGGATTCTTGTGGGAGCACCAGAAGATGATCCGTACCCGACTGATGAGGTACAGAACCCTGGAGCGGTGTACCGTTGTGAGCCTGATGCAGTGAATTATCCAGGAGACGAGGATCGACGGAGACCGCTCGATCTCTGTTCACATATGGTTTTTGACAAGAATCCAGGTGAGATTTAATAATCACTGCTATAATATTTGTCGTTATTTTCACGAAATACTGGAATGTGGAATATAAAAAAAATGTTGAACTTAGCTTATTACTTAGTAATTTCCTTACGCCATTGTAGATCACAATTAATATATAACATTTAGACTAAAGTTTATATAGATCTTCAACGACATTAGAGGTGTTTTACGACCAATAGCAAGTAAAAAAAGAGCATTGGTATTCTTTACGGTTCCAAAGAAATATCACTGCCGTCATGTCAAACTCCTGTTTTGTACGGTTGCGGGTTCTTCCATTCCATCCTATGGCACATGTATAAATATTAATGTGTCTCCATTACATTTCCAAGTACTAGATGCATTGAGAAAGGGTAAAAAAGGTCCAAGTCTTTATGCTGGCTGGATGCCTCTATCTGCATATCTAATGGGCCCGTGCAATATGTTCCCGTGACGTTGATATGTGTAATGCTCGGTCGGGTCCCGTGCGCCCGCGCACCGTGACAGCTACCGCGCACGCGCGACTGATTTACTGCGACATAAGGACAGTATTAAATGAGTAGACGACTTTTGGACGTTGTGATTTTTAAGCAATATTTTGTTCGCCATGGATCCAAAAATATGTCAAATTAAACATACAAGTACATTAGTAGTTTCTTTCGTCCTTCCAATTTTTGTAGCCTTAATTGTATAGACTGACTTTTTACCCAGTGGCCATCTCTATAATTATGTATCTATATGTATCTCAATAATGTATTTTTCAAATAGTGAAAGAATTTTTCAATTAGGTGCAGTGGTACAACATATAAACAAACGTACAAGACCGTCTGTTAATTTGATTGTCATTACGGCTGCACTGCGCAGGCGCCACCACATTTTGTTCGTTACTCTTACCCCTTACCTTACCTTTCCTTATCGTACACGGATATACCAACGAAGACAGACGGACGGACGTAATGTTTTAAATGTCAGCTTAAATAATAGTTTGTACGACTCTAATACTTGTTTCGCGGTAAACAACTTCCTTCTGAACGACAAAATTTTCAATATATTTACTTAAGTAGCTTATTGATGAGAATATTATATGAGTAGATTCATTAATTTTCCATACATTTTGGATTACGTTGAGATTTATTTCTTACTAGCGACTCGCCTCAGGCCTCACATGGATTAATCCATATAGTATAACAATTTATGAATATACTAGTCCTTGTGATCGTGTTTAGAACTAACCGGTCCTATCGTTACTATGTCATTAGTTTGATTCTATAAGAATTATCTACAATTAATGAGTGTTTTTATGTCCAACAATTTTTTTAGTGTAAATTCTCGTATTCTTCTTCCGACACAATAAATATTGCAGACCGTTGACAGCGTTTATCCAGTACAAATATTTTTCACTTATCTTATGATATGTACTTGATAATGAATGAGCGCGTGTTCAACCTATTGACCTTTACATGCGTAACCATAATTTAAGTAATAAAAGAACTTTAATTTTGGAAAAAATCTCCCGCGCAACCGAGGCGATCATGAATCACAGGAAGCTTTTAAGATTCCACAAAAACGCTAAATAAAGTTGGTGAGTTATTCGAAATATGTGCCGTTGCACAATGGGTTTAACGGCGGTGTTTAATGCGCAGGCGCGATGCGCTAATGTCCGCCATATTTCACTGAAACGAAACACCCCTACCTTTTGAATAAATTCAAAACAAACATTCGCTCTTAAAGATGCTAACTTTTTATTTTTTTTAAAAGTAATTCATTAAACTTTTATAAGAAAAAATATTTGAAGAAGTTATTAATTAATTAATTATAAATCTATTAAATAAAAATTAAGCCCTAAATGCGTTGCTAAGCACAAACAATGTGTGTAGTTGTGGGTCATGTAATATTTAATTTAAATAAATATTTAATACTAGATTAATACTATTCCAACCGTATTTGTTGATCTATAATTTTTCATTGATAAATGTTTTAACAAATGGCATCAGCCGCTGAAAAGTTCGCGTAGTAAAAATACATTCTATATTTAATTTTTGTGCGAGTTGAGCGTAGTGACGAATGTTGCCAGATTTAAAAATAAATTTACTACTTGTGAGAATTATTGTGAGTAAGTGGGGCTTGTAGTGAAATGCAAAAATATAGGTAAATAGGTGTTATATGTGACTTTGTAATTTATATAGTACTAGCTGGTGCCCGCGATTTCGTCCGCGTTGAACGATGAAAGGTACCCTATGTCCTTTCTGGTGTCCCAGACAACGTGTATGCAAAATTTCATGGTGATAGGTTCAGTAGTTTTTGCGTGAAAGCCTAACCAACAAACAAACAAACACACATTCACATTTATAATATTAGTAAGGATAGGATGTAACGGATACAAATTTATATACAGCCTGTATGTATATAAGATTAAATACGAATTATATACAGGTTGCTGAGGAATGTTGAGGAGGAATTAAACGACCTCACTGTTTTGTATACGAATTAATTTGAAAGATGAATTGTTTATTGTAAACAGTGACTGTGACCTCATCCTGTGTATACTTTCACTGCAATAATTCACTGCACATGCGTATAGCATGATAACGTGTTATTAGATTATGTTAGTTAACAGATAATTAGTGTAGGTTAGGCGGTCCATTACGAAACTGTGTTTAAACTGTTAGTGGGTCACGTGGGCTGTGCGTGGGCGCACGTGGGACGTGGGAGTACTGGCTTGTACGCGGTCTGGCCAATTTAATACGCTAAAATATAAACAATCTATTGTATGAATTAAGGATAAGAAATGAACATATGAGGATGATACGAGATAAAAGTAATAGCTCCTTGAAATAAGGTAATATGACCTCTGTACTGATTTAGTTGTTCGTTTTTGTTAGGATTGACAGACAGGCTGACGGTTCACTTTAACCTGGTGACCTGTTACAGAGGTATTTTTCAATACTTATCACGGGCACCAGGCTCTCATACATTGCTTGTGTATATACAATCTGTATATACTGTGGTTTTGTGATTGTGTAGAGCTAATAAATGCATTAATATTATTACTTTCATAGTTGGCGGCTATAACATAAGCAATACAACGGGTGCTGTAAGTGAGCTGCCGACCATATTAGGACCAAATGTATTGTCCTATTAAGAAGGGTCACCAAAACACAACAAATTTCACGATGTTTTTTGTAAACCTCGGTGGTTACTGCTGCCGGACAGGCTATCCAAATGACTGCGAAACGCTATGTGTTGTCACTACTAAACTTTTTTCAAACTTTTTGACTTCTGCAGTGATTTAGTATTCTTAATTCTTTCACATGGTAGGTATTAATATTTTTTTATGAAACCTACAAACGGGTATCCACATTTTGTGTTTGTTTGTAAGTTACCTTAGTCCAGTTGGCATGTATTTAAGACCAGTACTTAAAAATATTTTTATTGCATAGGACGCGGACGAAGTTGCGGTCAAATATTAGTATTTTATGAAGATACGGGTTCGAACTCGCAGATAAATGCTAGTATTCAATAAATGAAATTGATGACCTTACTTTTTATCTATTAATATTGTCTTAACTCGAAGAGTATAAATATTTATAAACAAACACATTATTAGAATGAATATTTAATTGCACATTATGTCGGAAGTTAAACAAGTATTACCCACATTGCGACATGCATCTTGATAAGAGTGTGAGCAGTAAAAGTTGATAAAGAGTCGGCGATTGTTTACAGAAGTTGCAGTCGATTACAACAATGGCGCTTGTGAAATACCACACGCTGTCTGATAAGATTTTCTTTTAGGGATGTTCCTCTACACGAGACTATGCTTATCGATATTTTCATTTCTTCAATTATTACCGTGTCTGATCGGCCTTAAAAGTATGTGGAAAAATAATGCAATGTCTTTGTTTAAGTTAGTGATTGTTTTTAACATTTTCTTTTAGATATTAACTTCTTTATATTACAATTTACGAAATGATGAAAAACCTCAAAGTTTTCTTTTTTAATTTACTCTTGATTTCAACTTCCTTAATATTTTTTCAGTTTTACTTTCGATAGCTTTGTATTTTTTCTATAAGAAGGATATTACAATTATTACAACTCTTAAAAGCTTTGTTATTATGGTCGACGTTATTGCAACAATTACATTTTTTATTAAAAAGCAATTTGTTTTAAAATATGTACCTACTTTTATGAATAAATATCAAAATTACTTTCTAAATAACAAACAATAGATAGTGTCGATTGAAAATCGTCGGTGTCTATCCAGCCTTAATTATTTGCACGCCCTATTCCTATCTCCAGTTATCTCCATTGAACTTGGTTATCTGTTGACTATGAAATTGAATGGGCCGCTTCCGACTAGAGGTGAACACTCTCTGACCTGCGCGTGCGCGTGCCGCTTATTAGGCAATTACACATTACTTTGCTACATGCTTATCTACAAATTTATAGTTCAGAAACACAATGAAGCTAGAATCGAATTGGAGTAACCAAAGGAACAATAGATGAAAAGAAACAGGAATTATTATCTGCACTTTGGCTTCATTTCGAACAGCGGCCCGCCCCCGGCTTTGCACAGGTGAAAATATCGACAAGGTACATTCTTAATAAAAATATAAAGAGAAGCAAAAGTTGATTATGATTATTAAAACTAATCCACACGAGTCCTTACCTTGACCAAGTAAAAAAAAAACGCAAAATAAGCAAACAAAAAATATATACACATTTATTACAGTTTCAAAATATAATACTTCTGGTGATTTAGAAGAAATTAGTGGAGAAACATACAGGTGGCTTCATTTTACATAATAAATTAATTATTAATATAGAATATTAAAATATTATTTTAGTGACCTAAGCGCAATTTTATTAAATATAGCGACACGCTCCCGGCTTCGCCCGGGGTGCATTTTTTTTTACGTAAAAACCTTCCCTGATTATCCCTCTATCCATGAGTGAAGACAGAATTAAAATCGGTCCAGCCGTTCTCGAGTTTTGCGCTTAGCAACACATTTAGTGATTCATTTTTATTTATAAAGAAGATTTTATGTAAAAAGTGGACCAGTTCGAGTTATTACATTAGGATACTACGTCTCTACTACCGTAGGGATAGGGAGCATAGAAAATTAGAGTTCATTATGCTCTTTCAACTCAAATTTGAATGATCAAAGATACCATCGGTTTTGATTCCATTATGATTAAAGCTAAGTTACTGCCTTTAATAATAATATGCTCTTTATTATCTACTTTTGTGAGTAGGGAATCATATTTTGATGAGCACTATTCTTTGCCTCTCTAGTGGGAACATTATAAACTCGCAAAGTTTTCTATAATACTTAGTTGCAGAAGCAGGCGACCCGCCTCCGACTTGAAATTTTCAAAAAATCCTTTCTTAGCGTATGCTTACGTCGTAGAATAAATACCTATGTTCCAAATTTAAACTTTCAAGACTTTCTAGTAGTAGACTTTCAACTTTCTAGTAGTTTTAGCTGTGTTGAAAGTCAGCCAGGACAAATGATTTTATAAGTATAGAAACTTAACGTTTTTTTTAGATTCTTCAAAACTCAAGAGACAATTAATGTTCTTCCAAATTGAATAAATTCTTAAGCGCCAGCTTTAACTGGAATGATGCTTATCCCGTAAGTGAACATAAACTCTGTATAACTTGAATAAGACAGATAATGTCGATCATGTAAAACAGACATGTTTACATAAGTATTGCCATTCAATGCCGTTCGCAGTGCTATTGCTCTCCCACATACAAAACAGGTGCGCCTGCGCTCAACGTGGGTCAACTCCGAGCTCCGCTGTGGGTACTCGTGAGCAGAATTCCGTACATTCCTCAAACAAACATCTACTATATACGAAATGAACCAGGGCTTTATTAAGAATAGATACAAATTAGGTGCACACAAAAATTTCAGAACTTTTAAACATGTCAGTTAATCGCCACAGAACTTTTAGTTCAAGCGTGATTTGACATCAAATCCAAGACATTGCACAGTGTAAATTACTCTAATTACAAAATACATCAAAAATTACGGGTGAATGGTAAATCCAGGCTGTTTTTGACTGGTCCTATTGGATAAATAAATTGGCTGAGATGATGATATTTATGAGACATTTCAAAGTTTGAATACAACTTATATTATTATACATATAATCAACTTATTATTATTTGGTACTAATCGCAAGGTAAAGTAATTTGTTTCATATGTAAAAATGCTTTAGGACGTTTTCATAAAATATTAAATCTAATATTTTGCGGAAGTTTTTGCCAACTTAACCCAAGTCCAAGTATATTTAATGGTTCATTGGTGACTACTTATTGCCGTTACGACATAATACTATTGCGATTCGAGGATGACATAAAACAATAAATATCTATACATACAAGTCAGCTGGCTGCGCCCGCATATAGTCATGGTAACAGTTTGTTACAATAATCTGATGCATCGCACGACTGCACGAACGGTGGCAGAAACTCGTGCCGTATCGACTACCATCTGCCCACGATCAAATACGGAGTTCGCGCGGACCTCTGTACATGACGAACATCACAATTTATACACTGTCTCTTTGACTTTGTTAGCATAACTTTATTTCTATTTGTTAGTACTAATATAGTAAAGTATTCTTTATCAGTAGAATAAAATGAAAAATAAATAAATTTAGAATTGCATGTAGTCAGACGCCCGCAGGAATGGCAAAAACAATTATCTGCGATCAAATATTGTATTGGGTTAATAAAAAAATGGGGTTTTACTGTGTCGTGGACACGTCTGTATGTTTCACGAGATGATACACCACGTGCAATATTTTCTTTGAGTGTATTACCATACACGAAAAATTTTTTGATACTTCAACTATCGAGTTGTGTAACTATTTTTTGGACGTAGATGATAGAAGATATGTAGCTAAACATTCAGACTTCAATGTTATAAAGTTCGAATATGTAAAAATATTCAACGCATTCTATTAACATGTTTGGCAAAATCTATGCACGAAGTAAGTTTGTTACATTATTTTTTTGTTAGTAGTAGTTTCTACTATATTTTCTCTACAGTTTGCCTTTTAAGAGTTAGCATAAAAAAACCACTACGAGCACTACTATAGTTTGAGAATATTAATATCAACAAATTTTCAAGCAACCGTGGGCTGTCAAATATTTGGTTTAGTGGGCGAAAACAGGTGTGTGGGCGAGTTTCAATTCGATATCCAATCACGACATGTTGTTTGGTGACAAAACAACAAGTGGAATTGCTTGTAGAATAGAATAGAAGCACACGTAGTAAATTTATTCATTCAATATACTTTTTCTTGGTTATAAAAGACTTTGCACGCGACTTCATCTGTGTAACTTTACAAAATATATAGCCTATGACATCGATGAGCCTATGTTCCTCGCTGATAGAGTTTATAGTTGATAGACTTATTATAGCTATCAATAAACTGTAGAAATAGGTGATTTTTTTTAAAATCGGTCCAGTGGTTTTTGAGTTTTATTCATTACAAACATACAAATATTTTCTTTTTATAATATTAGTATAGAATTTTCTTTTAGAAAATGGAATATTTTTTATATGTTCAGCATAAAAACTAATACGGTGTTAGAAGCTCGTAATTTTAAAGTACCGGACGTAGGCCATTCACAAAAATGTGTGCAGACCCACGCAACCTTATTCGTTTGATGTCACAATATCACAAAGAGTGTACAAAATAATAAACTTGTCACTGTGTAGGTTTTAATAGGAAATTAGTCACGTAGGAATTTGTGATCTTACATAGGAATCTTGTAACCCACACCTACTAAATTAACATAGGGCAGCGACTTTATTTTATATAGGTATCTATAGTTATATATTAGTTGAAATATATAAAAAAAAGTAGATCTATATGTGAAATCGCTAAACGTCAACATAGTTTGAAAATTTACCATGAAAGATGGAAAATAACAATAAAAATAACAACTACAAAGGTAAATTTGTGTGGTAAATAAAATTGTGTTAAATAAAATGTTTATTTATGTGGACGAACTGGGTGAACATCGCTAGTTATGAAACAATCAAGTCACAGATACCATAGTCAATTAGTAAACGAATGCAGTAAGTAAATGTTGGATCTCTAATTTATTCAATAGGATGTGTATCGTTCCGCATGTTCGTAATCTAATCAAGTCTATAGAGGCACAGAGACCACCTTGGCTGTTAAGGAATACTTACATTCAGACAATCTTCTAGAAATTAATGCCTATTAATTGAGATATTTTACCATTGGAATAATCGCGAGACATCAATGGGAAATCTTAAATCAATGACGAGCACGGGGTTAAAATTTAATCCCAGTGACCCGCGAACATGGTAACAAACAAATTATTTCGCCTCTACAAGTTAGGGATTCTTCAAGGGTGTTAAAGCTTTAGTAAGGGCGGAAGATGGAAAAAGATTGTTCAAGTAAAACCCAATGTATTTACACTGCCAAGTAAAACATGAAAAATATATAAACAATTTGACAAAAATTATAAAATAACACAGTAATCATCAATATCAATATTACTAATAATAAATCTGTAAGGGTTGGTGATGGAGTAAGTTACTTTGTTTTCAGAGATAACGTGTTTATAGGCTCTATACATGATACTGTAGTCGCGGGCACCAGCTAGTTTAAAAAAAAATAGAAAATGGCCAGTGATACTCCAAAAAGGTCGTTAACAAAGGGTATAATTGAATCCTCTGAACTGAACGGAGTCAGAAGCATTTCTACTGGTTTCACTTGTGTCCTAGACTGGACACGTTTTAAAAGAGAAGTAGGTATCTGAGTTTTGAGCTTCTAGATCATTATTTCTGAAATCACAGAAGATAACTAATAGTTTATCTTCTTAAAAGTTTACTTCTATTTCTCCTCATAAATATGAGCTTCTCAATAAATAATAAATCTTATCGCCATATTATTAAGGTGTTTTTTTTTGGTGTTTGAGTGTATAAGCCTAACAAAATATAATAATTAATAGCTGCTAAAAATTATATAACACTAATAAATCGTTTGTGAATATCCGCTAAGAAGGGACGTAATAGAATCGCTTCTTTTTGTAACGCAATACGTTATCCGTAATATCGTATGTCGCATCCGATTCGCATATACTTTCTGACTCATATTTAATTACTTGAACTTATTTATTAATTTCAATTTGATTTTAACACTCAAGAAAAAGGGTCGTAAAAGAAGTCGCGTGAAAAATCTATTTTAGTATAATATTTTCCCTCCGTCCGCGTACGTAACCATTTGTAACTAGCTACGAACTGGGATTCAAATTTGATGGTTTTGTTTGCTTGCGTAATTAGGTTACAAACCTAGAATTTTCATTTCTTTCTACGTAGCTGCGTTACAAAAAAATAATTATTTTACCTTTTTTATATAGATATTTTAAATTAAAAATATAGATAGTAATAAATATTTGTTATTCATATTTATTTATTTGTTTCTTAAATCTTAAATTTTTCCCATAGATAATAAAAAAACTTAAGACTTAGTCAGCAGCTTGTAGCGAGGCAAAGCCCCAAGCTACATAATATGAAACTCATGACAATACTTACCAGCTTTCTCAAAAAGCTGTCAGTCATATTCTGTACCTGTTAAGATTATAAAATTATGGCTCTCCCTAAGACAGTTCGCAGAAATTATTAAAATAAAATCTAATGGCATAAAGTACTCTAAAGAGTATCCATTTATCCAGTGACAATAATATACATTAAGAGCATTTAGAGAACACAAAAGTCTTACCTAGGTTTTCTTTCGAAATTCATTAAAAAAAATGTTAATATTTTAACTGTCGTAAACCTCGTCTTAAAAACTCGTATAACTTCGTTCTCACCATATTCCGTACGTGTGAAGTAGACATTGGCATACAAGATGACATCACCAGGAAAACGGGTTTATAGCTGTTCCGTCAAAACAAAGTAGTTATTAGGTACAATTCGCCAGTTATATTGACATAATATTCGACTTTTTATACTTGCTGGTCTCAGTCTTAGTACAATCCTTATGTCTGACAACTGCTTACAACTTTATTAAATTTACTATTATTGGAGATATCTTTCTTTATGATGAAGGATCAATCCAATCGGTGGTAAATGTCAACCGTCGCGAACGAACATAAGCATATAGAATAGGGGATAAGGTATAAGAATAGAGTAAGGACTTTCATATCCCTTACAAGGAATTGAGACAGCGCACGTTACTTCGCACTGGTGTTTTGTAATTTTTGATTTTGATTTACTTATCACTAACTCATCCGCTGTGGTCGGAAAATCTTGAGCAGTACATAAGTAAATAAATGATTAGTTCCGATTTTGGCCACGCACACTTTTCAAGTTCTACTATTACTGTAAATCTGTTAGTCAATAGCAATATTTTTGAGACCTACTAAAATGTAAGAGAGTTTATCCTGTTTAAGAGCACTGTACAAACAAGCGATGTATTATATTTCGACCACACCACAAATAGACCACAAAGGGAAAGTGGACATTATTAAGGACGAAATTAATCACGCTTTGATTTCTACTTTCTCCAATATTGTCTATTACCCCGGTTCGTCCGGGTCTAGTATAGTTTGTATAATTCCTATGCCTATGTGAAATAATTTATGTAAAGCGATTTTTCAAAATAATCTATATATATACATTATATAATGTAAAGTAAAGTTTCTTTTCATAATCTTGGTATATTTTTGTAAACTAAAAGAAAACCATGAAAATCACAAAGTACCATTATCGTTTCTGGCAACTAAGTAGTCAGTAAAGAATGGTGAAATAAAAAAAGTAATGTGGCTTATCTTACGAGAGTTAAAAATAAGTCGATTGTATCGAGTACTCGCTGAGAAGCGCATTTAAATCGAGTTGAAAGCATCGCACAACATTAACGCATCGCCGTTGATAAAACATAAATCAATGGGCAGCGCAATACGTGCTTGTAGGGTGACCAACAAACCGAAACAAGTACAGAACTTAGATATGTCTGCTATTGTTATCGTTGCATTGCTTGTTGTAATATACTAGAAACACTATTTAGTAGAATGAAATTAATTTAGGAATATATATCTCTTTTGAATATATAAAAATATTATAGTACATGATGTTCAAATTTAACATTTACCAATAATTAGACTCATCGAAGGCTTATTTTAAAATATATTTATATTACTTTAAATATATCAGAAATTTATGCAATTTCTCT
The DNA here is from genome assembly GCA_945859745.1 of Synanthedon formicaeformis. NCBI lineage: Eukaryota > Metazoa > Arthropoda > Insecta > Lepidoptera > Sesiidae > Synanthedon > Synanthedon formicaeformis. Next base: position 1,146,719 of record OX243956.1, on the reverse strand, counting down.
GCCAGGGACTTAATGTGAACAGAGGAAAATCTTCTGGCTTTTCTTACTCTTGTCCACAACAATATTTGTATGTGTCAGTAATAGTTGCCTCTATGGTTGCCCGCCCGCCCATCAATAGCTATCAATGGGCGGGCGCAACCAGATTATAATAAGTTACTTAATTACCATATCTTTACTTCACTGCGTAGCTTAAAAAAATAAATTAGTAACAATATTCAATAATTTTTTAAATTTTATACAAAATTCTATAGTTCATGGTCACCCTATAAATCTAGCGCCAGCCGCAATCGTATCGGGGTCGACTTTGATGCGCTCGCGCTCCTCCAGAAGCGCCATTTATTTAATTTTCATGCGCAAACGCACGGTTCAACGACCTGCTCACATAAGATACAAGTGCACACCGAATTATTTATTGCAACTGCATCTGTGGGAATATTCAACGTTATAATGTAACGTTTCATCGTCAGTCGGACATATCTTTTGATTTATTATAATATCTTTTTTATTTATATCGTATGTGGCAATTGAAATTAATCGATATGTTTTGATTTATTAGTCACAACGACTGACTGTGGGATGTGTGCATTTAAGATGTTTTATATTTAAATTAGAACGATGGGTCTCGGATTCGCGTCGGTGCAATTGCGGTTAGTTATTAAAAAAATAATGGGCGTAATAGAAACTCCTGCATAACTCTCTATGAAGTTGTTGCAACCAAAATTCTGCTACTTCTTTGACTTCGTGACAATAGTTCTTTCAGCACTGTTTTGGTCTCAGTCTTTAATAAGTATCTAGACAAGATGACGGTGAAATTATATATCTGCCTCATTTTTAAATTTATAAAAATCTATAAAAATAATTTCAGTTTTGTTTTATTTGCTTTTTATTTTAAAAGTAAAACAGAATATCCCATCAATCTATGCTTTCAATTGGTCCTGCGACCCAAATTGAATAAATTGCTCGTACCACTTGTTGCTAATTGGCCCCCAAACAACTTAGCGTCGTGGTACCCGAATGTTATTGGTTGATTGATCGATCAGAGTTACAAAATTTTTATTAATTAATCTCAAGAGGGTCTTAATTGAATTGTATTCTGTCATGCTTTTTTTACCGAAAATGTCACAAAAATATTTTTTTACCTTTCGCGGCTGAGATACAGCTTAATTGCAAAGCTGTTGAGAATAATTAAGGAAATAGGTATACTTCTTGATTATTTTTATTTCTAAATGTGTAACAATTTTATTGAATGTTTTTAATATAAAATAATAGTCACTTCCCTAGTCTCTTCTAATACTTTATACAATTCCTACTTAGGTCAAACAGCACACACTATCCTATGGTGCTGCTTTTATTAATAGGCTACTGAGGCCTAAGTAAAAGACATTGCAATTTTGCCAAAACAAAATTAATTAGTACGTTTTGTTCTGAAGGAATCTTTCTTTGTGACTCACTTACGTATTTTCACATCGAATTATAGTAAATTCAAGACAATAAACACGGCCGCAGGATTGTCGTAATTGCGTGTATATGTAAATCGTCGAAACCTTCCAATTAACTGATTCAATACACACTCTAATTAGTGTCAACCCGTTTTGGTCTTTATTAAAGTTGTACAACAAGTTAATTTGGCTTGAGTCAATTTAGGAGCTTTATAAAATTGCTAAAATACTGTTTTATCGAGAACTGAAGTCGTTAATGTGATTTTTTTAACTGCTAGTAAGAATTTCTGGAACAACATATTTTCATGGTTTTCATTACATAACAGTAAAGTAGCCCGCATTTTTTTCTGCAAATTATACACACAAACCTTCGCTCTTTTCGTTAGAGAAGATCGTATTAAAATCCAATCGATGGTCTTTATGATATGTATTAGGTATATAGAAAAAGATTTGATCCACGTTTTGTTTCATGACATATTTTGAAATTATTTTTATTTTGTTTAAGTACATATTACAGTACTCTTAAAAAACATTTTAAGGAGCAACTTGCATGTTTACGAACATTTTTCATAGACATGTGTTTCCTTGACAATGTAAATTAAAGCTACAATGATGATATCGGCAACGCAAACCATATTAATTAATTAACAGCTGCGTTTAATTTTTTTTTTAATTAAAATTTATCGATGTATAATCGCGGACATAAATCACTAATTAAACTTTCTTTGATTTAACATAACACGCCCATCCCAAACGCAATCTGACGGGAACGGCCCCTCGTGACGCAAAAACAATTATAATTAACGGATGTCCTGATTTATTTGAACGCATAATTTTCCAAACGCATATGCACCCTACTGTGACGCTATTGTAATATTTCGTAGGATGACAACAAATTTATTAGTAGCGAAGAATTAATATTAAATTTGGTTTCCGTGATAAAAGTAATTCAGTGTTGAAATTTTTAAATAAAGTAAGTGAAAAAGCAATTATTATTGTATCTTCCAAGTAGATTTTGAGTTATAAAAAGAATTTTTGAATACTGTTTCCTTTCGTATCTAAGTTTATGTTAGGCACTGTATGTTTAGGCGAGAAAACTTATTTTTTCATTTTGAAACACTGAGGAATTTTGGACACGAAAATCTCTCCTAAACGCTGCCCACCTGAGCTGGATTAGTCAGTGTATGTAATGAGGTAAACGTTGTTCCAATATTTACCTCATTATGTACCATTTCACAAAGGAGTGACATGCAAATGGTTGCATACGGGAACAAATTTTATGGCGTGTTAAATTGTGGAAGTCGTAAAATAGGAACAATAAAATCATGGGCGCACTACGTGTGTTACTACTGGCGCGAAGCGTTCGTCCGTGACGAAACGACACGAAAATTGTTAGCTTCATAAAGGTGAAAGGTATGGTAAAAGTCTCTTCACTTTTCCAACATTGATGCACTGTGTCGCATTTAATAAGCTATAGAGGCAACCCAACTTGCGAACCAAATTTTATTGTCTACGTTTTACAACTTTCGTAAAGAGTGTTGCAATGAATATAATTTATAGAGAAGCTTTTGCTCGCGGCTTACCTTTGCCATGCTGGAGGTTTATTCTAAATATACATTATAAGAATTTTTGAAATGGGATTATGTAGTTGTTTTGTAAAAGATTTGTCGTTTATATAAGGAGTAGGTAACGTTATCGATTTGGCTTGCGGTCTAAGTAAAATTAAAAGCCTAGATTTTGACTACAACTTTATTCGTACTGTAAAGTTTAATGTGTTCAATAGCTTTTCTGTAAAAGAGTAACCAACGCCTTCACAAAATTTCTCATTCATGTTTTTTTTCTGTTATCAAAGGTGGCAAACATGCTGACGGCCCACTTGATGGTAGGTGGTTACCTACTGTCGTCTACGTCTAATAAGACATAAGCAACATCAGGTGGGCGCAACGGCTCGCTTGACAATCGTCCATATTGATTGTAAAGTGGAAAAACCTCGTCACTTTCTTTGACCAAGCTAATCTCCGAAATGGCTCAATTGATTTCGATACATTAGTTAGTATAGTTATGCGAGAACATAATTAATTTTTATGTATAAACATCATAACACATTATCCAAACTAGTGAATAATATTAGACGATATTATACAAACATAAAAAAAAGCTGCAATGTTTTTGAATTTCATAACGTTATCTCGCCCTTTAATATCAATTAAAACGTATACTTACGTAGGTACACAACCTTAAAGGTTTAGTATCGTAATAGATCAGAGTTATTAGTGAGGGGAAATGTTAGAGTATAATTTTACACGCTCACTGATTTGAATCATTGTACAATAATCGTGCTATGCGTTTTATTGCTTGAAAGGTAGCAATTTTTGAATGAATTATTATACCATGACCTTTTTGAATTTTGGTGATTCACCAGCGTGCATTTTTAGCGACATTTTCGGATTGATATAATATACCTACATACATATAGAAGAAAATCATGTAAATTCAAAAAAGCTTTCTCTATTTGGGAATCTAAAGTATAAGGTGTTTATTACTTATCAGGATAAAAAGTATTCCATTATCAACAGAGTTCCTGACAAAGCTTCACAAACTATCCCAATTTGATTAAAATATTTAGGGCCTCTTTCACAAACTACATGTAAAGTGTTGATTAGTTACTTTAAGAAATAATTTTCTGTTTTATTGTTACCGTACAAACAAAGGTATATCAGCTCCATTATCCCCGGTTACCGGTGACTTTAAATGACAGTTTGACCTACTTGACATTTGTGAAAAAGGCGCTTAGTAAAATAATATAAATAATTTAAAAAAAAAAAAAAAATAAAAAAAAAACAAAGTTTACATAAGTATCTCTTATGGACTTCCAATATTCAGAGAAGACCAGCTCATATAACATCCAATAAAAGTACATAATGAAAGCTTGCCTTAAAACAAACCACGCCCTCTATTTGTTTTTACATCCGATTCTTATCGGACTTTATAATAGTTCTCCTTATTTGTCAGGGTGATGATGGAGTCAACCTCTATCGAAATATATTCCTTAACTGCATATTGGCAAGGTCGTTAATCGTACTGAATAAATATACGATTTATCTTGTGCATTAAGACATTTGCATCGAAATGGTAACTGTTAAAAGTACTTGTAATTAATAAAATTGGCGGTTATGGCACTCTAATGGTAATGGTCCAGTACCTTATAAAGTTATCTGATGGTAACCAGACGTCGTTATTAAGTGAAATTTTTTAAGGCTTCGGCTCGTACCTATATTTTGTGAAATTTCGTGAAAATGTTATTATATAGTAGTAGTAGAAACTTTTAACTAAATTTAAAAAAATGTATTTTCTCCTGTACTGAAATTAGGTACCTAATGATAATGTGAGTATATCACGGTAGATAAAAATAGTGCTTGTTAACTTAATGATGATTTGGAATCCAGCAGAGCTTTTACTCTTATTTGCTGATGGAGTCTATATTGTTAGTGTCAGTTCCACAGTGACAGACTGAACAAAACGTACAGCACGAGTGCTGTTGCGTTTTTTTTTTGTAATAGCCAAAACTCGTTCATGAGAATATTGATAAATTTCAGAAAAATAATAAATTCTAGAATCGAAAAATACATTTATTTAACTTAGGGCCTCTTTCACCAACTACAAGTAAAGTGTTGAATTGTTACTTTTAGAAATAATTTTATAGAATAGAATTTTATGTTACATTAAATTATGCACTAGACGTACCTAATGCATCCTTCGATAGGCGTTTTTTTATTATTATTTTCTTTTTAATGTTTGGGACTTTTACCGTACAAACAAATGTATATCAGCAACATCATCCCCGGCGACCGGTAACTTTAAATGGCGGTTTGCCTACTTGACACATTACTTAAAGATGGTGAAAAAGGCCCTTAGTGTTCCTAGATCCAGGGTCCATAAAAAGGTAACTCTTTTAAATATAAAATATTTTAAGTATATGATTATTATTTTTAATACAGATTTATATTATGAGTATAGATTTATTTTTACTTTTTATAACCGCAATAATTAATCAAGTACATATCTATTATAACAATAAATAAAATTACTAAAGAATCTGAGCCAAATTACAATAGAAACCGATTGCTTTCAATCGTTTTTAAAAATATTATAAATGTGAGTCACTTAATAGTTTATGACTGAGTTAGAGATGCCCGTTGCATAGCATGAAAAGAGTGCAGTAACTAATCACGCTGGTCATTACGAAGCTATTAACAAAAACCGGCCCACCATCACCAGAACAAGACAAATAGAATAAAATAACAAGAGAATGCGATATGCGGTAGCGTGTCATTGCGCAGTACAGTCGGCAACAGAACTGTTTCGAATAAAATAAACTTAAATCACAGTAGATTAATCGGGCTCTTCGATCCTGTGCATTTTTCTAATTCTTTCCTTCTTCGGACTTCAACATATACTTGAAAAAAAAAAAAAAATAGCCAAATTAGTCTAGCCGTTGTTGAGTTTTTCGCTTAACAACACAATTAGCGATTGTTTTTTTTTATAAATATACCTAGGTATGTACTTACATAATAAAGTAAATATTATATTTATTTTAGTAAACTACTTTATTTGTTAAAAGAAGTTAAATGAAATAATTAAATTGGTTCTTATTAAATTCGTCTATTGCTATAATATTATGGTCTTCATATTTTAAGATTTTCAACGCAATTTTTTTAATGTAGTAGGTACTTAAAATAAATCGTTACTTCAAAACCCTTTCTTCGTGACTGCTCCTAATCTGTTTAAAAGCCTAGCTCCTCAGTGATTAGAGTTCAGGGGCGGGGTGAAATATATGTGGAAGGAGGGTACAATACTCGTAATATGTACCTACGATCATTAGCAATCCTTGTATTTAGTTGTGATTGACCACGCGACTAGCCATGTACATAAATAAAAAAAAAGCCTTACACCTATTGGACCTCGTTTCATTCTACACAATTTATACATAAAATTAAAACTATATAGGTATCAATTTCAGTTAATTTTAATTTTCTGAATTTTAATTTTCATTCATACGTACTTACATAACAAAACACTCAATGCATTTTGATACAGTTTTCACTATTGTAAAGAGGGATAAAATAGAAACTTTTATGTATACAAAAAACTGCATCTGAAATCGGGGTCGGGTCGCTAGTACAATTATAACTGGGTTTATCTGACGTATTAAAAAAAACTGAGCAAAGACAAGATCGTTCGTCAGTCCAGAAACCGCTCATTATTCAAACTGAGAACCGTTCGAGTAATAATTAAAAATAATGGTTGCTTTCACTTAGGCATTAATTATGACTGTCAAAAATATGTTTCGCGTTGGGTTAAAAATCGCGCTTGACGTCCGAGGCGCCCGTATATCAATGGAGAGAGAGTTGGGAATACGCCCAGTACTTGTGTCCATTATACTACGATAAACGTTAAGGTTTACTGAGATAAACAAAACAAGCTAAGTAAATATTTTTTTTATTGAAAAAAAAAATAACAGAATTTCTCTTAATAATAACTGAAGCCAAGTTTTTAAAATGCAATTATTTTGTGTAAAGGCTGACGGTCCGTTTGATCTACCGTCATCTATAACAGACTATGGTGACTATGATTGGCAGCACACTTGCAGCACTTGTGCTTTTGTTATAGGCGACGGTTATTACCATCTAATAATCCGTCAGACTGACGATTTATACATAAAAGAGATTTGACATTTTTCTTGTGAATTAAAAAACTTTTGTCCTTCGGATACGCGCCACTAGCAGCTCAAAACCCATTCATTATACGCACCTTTTTCGCCTTTTAAAATTGAATAATGCTGCTCGAAGGGAAGATAAATTTTTTACTAAATCTAAGTTACAAATATTGTCATTTATATAAAATTACGTTACATACATACATACATGTTCTGTTCGTCGTTGCTGGCATTCAGGAATAGTATTGGCAACATTCTTACAGGCTAGCGTCTACATTAATCATGTTTATTACTTATGTTATAATTTTTAAGGCAGTGGCTGTTCTATGTAACATGTATGTATTATATTTAATGTGTGTGTATGTATGTATATATGTATTTATATTTAATATGTGATTTTTATAGTTTGTTTAGTTTGTAGGGAATAGTATAATTTTGTATTTTTGTTTTATATTTTTTTTTTTGTATAAATGTAATATCCATAATTGGCTGTAGGGTGTGTTTTTGTTTTTGTTAGTAATTTTTGAGAGCTGTGGATTTTGAATAAATAAATAAATAAAATAAATAACTTTTAAACTTTTTTTCATTAATACCTAAAAAGAACTCAACTTCTTTTCTCGTAGATTGATGGTTTATAAAATGTGTTTTCTCCTTTGCAGCCAACAATGTGGACCATCAGAGTAGACAGGTAGACCAGAAGTCGAAGCAGTGGTTCGGAGCCACTCTGTCCAGTACTGGCATCAACGGACCAATTGTGGTGAGTTCCTCATTTCTTTCTTATCTGTTCTGGCATGTCTTAATGACATGTCATGTTTTGTACATATTTTATGATATATTTTTAATGAATCAAACATTTAAGCTTTAATTTTCACGTGTTAAGTCTTCAACTTTAATACCAGGTTTGTCATAGGCATTGTCATGACTTGTTTTTGGTTTATGCACGTCGAAAACATAACATTTATTTTCCATTGTACCATCAAGGGAACAGCTCAAAGGTAAGGTACACAGGAAAACAAGTGCAATTTATCTATATTAAAAAATAATAATTAAATTAATCTTTATTAAATAAAAATTGACAAATATATCTGAGTCGTAGTCGTAAACTACTTAAAACATATTATTACTAGAAAAATATTTAATCAATGTACTAGCTGATGTGCTCGCGAATTTGTACGCCCTGTAGTTCATATTTTGAAAATCCCACATGAACCTAACATTTTACTAGGATAAAAAGTATTATATAATTGTTAATGCAGGTATAAACTAATCTGTGTGCCAAATTGCCTCCAAATCCATTCAGCCGTTTTTGCGTCATTGAGTAACTACAAACTTTCGCATTTATAATATACAGTGTTTGAAATAGAATTTGATGTTTTATACATATAATAATATGTGTGACTACACTTATGTTGTGGAAGTAGAGAAACGGTTGTGTCTGGTCGTAGGGTATAACAGTGACCTATAAAGTTTATGGGACGAACGCGACGACGACGAAGTCTTGACACACCTTTCCTGTTACACCCATTGCAATGGAGGACTGATTTTATACAATATTGCACACAGGCCGTAACACACTAAAAGGTTTTTAAAATCATTAGTATTATTAAGGAAATACTTATATAACATCAGTGTACAACACTTGTTAATTTTAGAAAAAGATAACGCATCCTAAGAGACGTTAAGAAATGTAAACTTATCTGTCTGTCATCGTCTCTGTAGCTACTGTTGTGTTTTTTACGTTAAGATCGACAGACAGGCTAACAGTCCACTTGATGGTGGTGGCAACGATCACAGTTTTACAATGTAAAACCTAGAACACAAGGGGCTACACCACAGGTGCTGCAAGTGCGCTGCCGACCACAGTAGGATTAAGGATAAGGGATACAGGGAGGGATAAGGAAATGGTCTCTGGCATCCCTTACTCACTCACTGAAACACAACAGAACAAATGCGGTTATTTCACTGTGTCTTTTGTCCTCTGTGGCCCTCCTGTGGTCCAAAAGTTCATTTCCAAAGTTGACCCTGCCGGGAATCGATCTCGGGGACTGTGAAATAGAGCTTTACTACTCATACAAAGGGTTCGTTCGGTGCCAAGAAACAATAATTGTTTTTTAATCATCTTAAGTCATTTAAAAGTAAAATTATCAATGCCCCCTACTATTTTCAAGTGTATGTATGTAGATTAAATTAATTGAAGTTTCATCAAATCCTGTGACAATAGTATAACTTATAAACATTCTTCATTCGTCTTTCGTCAATGTCAGAGCAGTCGTTAATAACTGTCAGAAATAACATTTGACATTTTGTAGGAAAGTAGGTCAGACGGCCCTGTATAGTGTGTTGTAGGGTTGTGCTAAAACCATCAGGTCAGTGGGAGTTTACGACTTGTGGACAGATAGATTAAGCTATCTGTGCCATGGGGTAATTGGGGTTGGGGTTAAAAGGCTGTTTGCGAAGGTGGGGCGAGTACTTATCACTGCATTGTTTGTTTGTCGATTAGAATTGATTCATTTTTATTAAAATCTTTATAAGACAGGCGTGTATAAACTTTAGCTTACAAAAATGATATAAAGCAAAGAAAATCTTGAAATTATTTTTAATCCAATAATTAAATTATGTAATTTATAAACCGGCAAGAGAACCGATATATAAATTATATTAATTAATTAATTAAGAGAGTATTGGAGGAAATCTTATGGAGAATACGATACAGCCTTGTATAGTGTGGGCATCCTACAAGACTCGATTTAAGTATGTATTCCCTATTTTTTTTTTAATTTTCATTTCATTTTATACAATGCACTGTTTATCTGGGATTTCTTTGAATTCAATTATTATTATTTTTATTTAAATAATGGCGTTAATTTAATTAAGCATCGATTACACGGAACATTAACTCTTGTGTTTGCACATTTAGTTTTTGCGCGCCATTTTTGAACTCCGAACGCATTCGAAGAAGCGTTCTCGCTGCGTTCAGAGACTGTTGTTTTTATTCGTTCTGCTTAAGGACGTGTTCGCGAAATGAATAGGTATCTAATAGCAACAATACACTGCCACGGCTAAAACACACACATATACGCAAGCACTATGCGGGAACAAACTCATTTTGATAATTTTTAATAATTAAAAAAAAAAAAATTTTTATGTTCCTATGTAAACAAATATTACAATTGTTTGGTGTTGTCTGACCTTTTGCACTTGGTGAAATGACCTGAAGGTCTCCTTCGATGACTGCTACTGGAATTTCTTGACTATAAGAGCTAAGTTTGCCGAGCTTGGACTCAATTTGTTACTTATGACGAGACCTTATCACTGGACATGGTGAAGTGACCTGAAGGTCTACTTCGATTACTGCTACTGGAATTTCTTGACTATAAGAGCTAAGTTTGCCGAGCTTGGACTCAATTTGTTAGTTATGACGAGACCTTATCACTGGACATGGTGAAGTGACCTGAAGGTCTACTTCGGTGACTGCTACTGGAACTTTTTGACTACAAGAGCTAAGTTTGCCGAGTTTGGGCTCAATTTGTTAGTTATGACAAGACCTTACCACTGGACTGGGTGGAGTGACCTGAAGTTCTACTTCGGTGATAACTACTGAAACTTTTTGATTACAAAGTAATTTTAATTATTTATTTAATTGTTTAATTAAATAAATTAAATATTCTATAAATGTAATTTATTATTTTATTATTTTATTAATTTTAATTTAATTATTTAATTAAATTAAATGAATTATTTAATATATTTAATTTAATGTAATTTATTAATTTTTATTTAATTTTTATTATTACTGAAACTTTTTGATTCGAGTTTTGGCTCATTTTGTTGATGTCAATGTTTTTGGGGCAGGAAGAATATGACCCAATGTTCAACATAAAAAAAATCAAGAAATACACAATTAAACTTTATTCTTTATTTTTAGAACATTCGTGTGGACATGTGAGGAATGAACTCGTAACTCCATGTTTCTGTTTTGTCTTGGGTCAACCAATTCTGGAAGGAGACAATTGTTATAAAATCTTATTAAGTATGTTTCCATTTTCTCCTTCCAAAATTTTGAGTCTTTTTCTATTATTTCAAATTTGATTTTACCAGGGCCCGTCCAAATAGCAAACACGCAAGTGCTTTGTCCAGTAATTCGCAGCTGACCTTGTATTTGGTAATACCATTTGTGCTTTTTATTTATTTTAAATGAATTATTATTCGTGGGTAACCAAAAGTCAACTTTTTTTTGTCTAATAGCGTCGTCTGGCTCCATGTCGTATGCCGAAGATGGACATTTTACTTCGACGATACCAAGTTTACATTTTCCGTCAGGGCTTGCGCCTAGAAACGGAAATTCGTTGTCTACAAACAATCCACACTGATCTATATTCGTATTCAACACCTTTCCTAACTCTCTGATGGCCGTTTGTTCATTTGTTCTGCCATGTTTTATGGACGGTACGTTGCTGAGATCTTTCCCGTAAAGTATTTGCTTGACCAGTGGACCACATTCAGTTGTTGAACGCCGTTTGCATACTGTAGAAAACCAAGACGCAGTTAGAAGTTTCCGCCGTGTTTCCAACCACAGTGGGCTTCCACTTTGTAGTATTGTGTCTTTTTCGAGGTTGTCCCTTTCAACTTCTGACAACTCTAATGTCTTTAAAAAGTTTTCTTTAGCTTCTTTATATTCTTCTTCTTCCATATCGACTTTTTTGCAACTTTCACCATAAAATGCGTCTTTTTTGTTTTCTGTCGGTCTTATAATTTTTTTCTTTCTTATGTTTCTCTCCAATCTTATTTCATTACGTTTTCGACGCATTTTTTCTAATTTAACTATTTGTGGATTTGCTTCCGTGTCGAAAATAAATTTGTGTACCGTCGACTGTAGTACACCAGTATTATAAGAGACAACAGCAGCGGCACAACGAGCGAGATAAGATCCTCGTTGGGAAAAATTCACTCGTTTCCCCCCGACAAACTTTGCAACTCTTGAATTAAAGCTCTCAACTAAATTATTAGTTTCGTTGTGCACAAAACTATAAGCGTGTAAAGAGAGTCGTTGAGCCAAGTCTTCAATTTTTTGAAAAACACCGTATGCTGACAGTTCTGGTACCAAATTTTCATACCGATTTTTTATGTCATCGGTGCAAAAATATGTTGCACATTTGGAATGATCACCAAATATGTGGTATGGACCGTTCAGGATATCATGTTTTATATTTTTTATTTTTTCTTCTAAAGAAATATTATGTTTACTAGCCCAATATTTAACGCTGCTATCAATACCCCAGCGTATACGCAAGTAATTTTGTTTTACTATTTTACGGGCCCTTATGTGGTATGTAGTATTATTGGCTACTGCTAGAAGGGCTTTGCAGTAGTTTCTCAGCAAATGATTCTTGCATTCAATTTTCCCTACTGTCACGTTATCATATGGCCTTGCATTTCGGATACTAGCATATGTGCTCGAATCACCATCTGCAACATATTGATTGTAAATGAGGCCATGACTTTCTATAGATTTTTTGAAGCCCTCTGTTATAATAACAGCTTCCATCGCAGTCGAAGGCCCCTGAAAATTTTTAAAGCACTTATGTCTAGGTGCTGGCACTCTTTTCGAAAGAGCTCGTGAACAGATATTACACGTCTTATTTTTCACTGCGTAGTATAAAACTTTCTTTGATTTAATACCTAGAATTGCACCAACTCCAGAAGATGCACTGTAGTTAGTTCCATAAGAACGCTTGGACCAACATGCATCACCCGATACAGGGACCATTGGTATGCCATGATCATTCACGCTTCCAATAGAAAGGGCATAACTTTTTTCTACTTTTCCAGCCTCGATCATACAATGCACTGCAGTTTTTTTCCACCATCGACTGATCGTATCATGTTTATTTTGATACAATCGTACCGAAATAGGTGGTATATTTATGTGACAAAGGACTGTGTTCAGCTGAGTAACTCCAGCACCAATCGTCATTATTCCTGCCACAACTTCCTCATTCACATCCATTTTGTTTTCCGAATCGCTGGACGATTTTAACACAAATTTTGCACCACACATTCGGCACTTCATATCAAAAGTAGAGATTAATCCCGATCTCTTCTCATTCATGAGTTCAAGAGTGTCTATATTGCAATTAAATAATGAACTATGGCGTCCAATTTCTTGAAGTTTCTTTATAAAATAACCTATTTCTACAACTCTTCTTCCTAAGACTTGGAATGGTTCAGATTCTTCGTTGTTTGTGTCCTAAAAAGCAATAAGAATATATTTGTAAATTTTTATTTTTAGAAAAAAGTTAATTTAGATTTTTAGATTTTTTTTTAAATAATAATAACTCACATACGAAATTTCCATATCGTTAGCATCAGAATGGCTAACGCTCAGTAGGTGATGTGTTTCTGGACACTCATTGAGTGTTCTTAGATTATTGCGAACATCTCGATGAATACTATAAAGAAATGAAGGCCGTGATGATAATTGTTTACAATAAATTACATATGTATTTATAATAATTAAACATTGTATGTATACTAACCGTCTTGCCTGTTCTGCATTAAGTCTTTTTACACGAATGTTTTTACGTGAGCTTTTCCCGAACGTCTTAGGTTTTGGCATCTAAAGCAATAAATACAATGGTAAAAGGTATATTTACAAGCTTTTATTAACTTGCAATGTATGTATGTATGTATGTATGTATGTATGTATGTATGTATGTATGTATGTTTGTCCGGGTGGAATCTTGCAACTGAATTTTAAATCAGTTATCTTTAACCGATTGAGCTAAAATTTGGTATACACGCTTATTTTGGAATGATGTGACGTCATTCTAATTCCAATATGGCGGATCATCCAAGATGGCGGACTAGTTATTTTTTCTGCAATACCACAATATGGGTATCAAATGAAAGGGCTTGCTAAGGAGAACACGAAAAACTAATACAACTAAACTTTTTTAGTCCTAAAAAATAAATTAATGGTTAAAAAAACTAGTAACTAGTCTAAAAATAACTAGTCCGCCATTTGGGAATTTAATTTGAAGTTTTCGTGTTCTCCTTAGTAAGCCCTTTCATTTGATACCCATATTGTGGTAGTGCAGAAAAAATAACTAGTCCGCCATCTTGGATGATCCGCCATATTGGAATTTAATTTGACGTTTTCGTGTTCTCCTCGGTAAGCCCTTTCATTTGATACCCATAATGTGGTAGTGCAGAAAAAATAACTAGCCCGCCATCTTGGATGATCCGCCATATTGGAATTTAATTTGACGTTTTCGTGTTCTCCTCGGTAAGCCCTTTCATTTGATACCCATAATGTGGTAGTGCAGAAAAAATAACTAGCCCGCCATCTTGGATGATCCGCCATATTGGAATTTAATTTGACGTTTTCGTGTTCTCCTCGGTAAGCCCTTTCATTTGATACCCATATTATGGTAGTGCAGAAAAAATAACTAATCCGCCATTTTGGAATTTAATTTGACGTTTTCGTGTTCTCCTTAGTAAGCCCTTTCATTTGATACCCATATTGTGGTAGTGCAGAAAAAAATACTAGTCCGCCATCTTGGAATTAGAATGACGTCACATAGCATGCATTGTCATCCAAAATAAGCGTGTATACCAAATGTCAGCTCAATCGGCAAACATACCAAATTCCACCCGACAAACATACATACATACATACATACATACATATAAAAGCTTGTAATAATAAAATCTTACCTTGTCAAGTTGCCCGTACAGTATGTGAAAAGTATCAAGATGGTAACGTGAAGTATTTTGTGTTTGTACAGCGATTTTTTTCAACACGAGCTGCTTCTAAAATTCGACACAGAGTCCACTCACGACGGCGGCCGAGCGCAGACTGAGTGAGGGAGTGATCACTGATATTTCTTTAGAAATGTTTTGTGTAGACTAAATAAACCCTTATTGTCACCCATTAAGATTCATACATAATATCAAAACATGTGAATATTTTGACGGGACTTTTTATTTTTTTGTGAGGCTATTTTTAATAATTCTAGAATTTTTTTTTGACCAATGTTGAGTTGATTATGTCTGGTATCCTTCAGTATTTTTAAACAAACAAAATTTGGAACATAAGAACATAAAAATGATCCTAAACACGACCACTTTTCGTAAATTTTGTGTGAAGTGGCGATGAGAAATCGTTTTTACAGTACTAAAAATCATATATTTTTAAATTATTTTTTTTAGAATTTGCAGATAAAGAAGTAATCTAACCGTGCCATCTGTTAGTTTTATTTGATTTAGTTTCATTTGGTCGCAAAATCTACCGAAAGACAACTAAGTTTTGTCAGATTCGCAAACACGTCCTTAAGGAGTTGGAATTTTTATTTCGGAATGCCGAATTAGTGCAAAAAGCGGTCTCTCCCAGGCTGTTGTTGAAGCAATTTGTTTAGGTATTTTTGTTCCATTTGTACACGCAACAACCGAGAGATGGCTGCGCGTTTGGAATCTTAAATACCTGTTATTCATAGGCTGAGTATTTAATTGTCTTTGCCTTGTTACAAAAAGTAAACCTCAACAGAGGTTCCGTAGAAATTTGATCTTAGATACCTACTTCTTAAGTTTTATTATTGTATAATTATGCTATAATAGAAATAAATTATAATTAATTTGATTATCCAAGTAAAAGACTTAATAAGCAAAATATAACACGTAAAATTACACAAACAAAATGTATGTTAATTTTTATTTTTTAATTTTTTTTAAGTCATTGAATATCGAAGTCTATACGCATAGACACAGAGGATTATAAACCTCCTATATACTGATCTTAAAATCAATAGAGGGTTTAAAAAAGAGTTTTATAATTGCTCACCTGCTGTTCGGCGTAGAATAGTTATTCGTTTTTGCATTAACTCCCGTCGGATAGTAAATTACAGGACTTATAAGTACTGCATTTATTAATAGTCAATTTGCACGAATTGTTTTTATATGACGACGAAACCTGATAGTGCATAACTGATTTTAATAAATAAATATTCTAAGTAATTGTTAAATCGTATTTAACAAATAATAAGTATCGGCCACGATTTGTATCTAGATGGCGCTAATATGTAAAAGTACGCGCGAACGATTGTTTTATTGTGTCTTTTATACATTCGAAGTTTTAAATAAAGAGATAGCTTTTAA
Organism: Synanthedon formicaeformis; assembly: GCA_945859745.1. NCBI lineage: Eukaryota > Metazoa > Arthropoda > Insecta > Lepidoptera > Sesiidae > Synanthedon > Synanthedon formicaeformis. Next base: position 1,130,411 of record OX243956.1, on the reverse strand, counting down.
CGATTTACCTATTTGAACTCCCTGCGTTTTATTGAGTTAAACCTGGGGTCAATCAATTGGTGATTTTTAAGTGCAAGGTTTGTACATGGTCCTTCGAGCCGGATTTAGGCAAGGGAAGTTGTATGTACACTTGTACCGTCTGCGCTTAGAAAAGGATAGTGGGTCGCTATCCAGCGCATTAAGCCGCAGTGGAGGGACTGCCACAGCACGGGCCAGCTTCGGTTCGAGGAGTGTATCTCCTCAAACAACCAGCAGACTTTGTGAGGGCCGAATCCACAATAGAGGCGGAAGAAGAAAGCCACAGCACGAGCCAGCTTCGGATCGGGAGGGACCCTCCTCGGGCATCCAGCAGACTTCGTGAGGGCTGCCTTCATCATCGTCAACGCTGTCAAAAGGACAGCCACGTTCCAAGTTGTTAGTAGCGCAACAACTGTCATCGGTGCTAGTGTCGTTTGCTGTGATCTGTCAGGTTGACAGCTCGGAAGTATCAAAGTCAAGTGTCAGTGTCAGTGTCAAAAGTAGTGTGGCGTAAAATTTGTGACGTCAATTGTGTTGTGTCAAGGAAAAAACTGTGAGTATATTCTGAACCTTATGATTAACCGCAAATTAACTTTGAAAAATTTTGAGTAAATTTAAAATTGTGCATGAACTGTTCAGAACTTTTAAAAAAATTACAAGTGTTGCATGGACTTAGAATAGTTTAAGAAAAAGTGTTCCGACGGGGAACCTATGCCCGATTTTACCGCCAATAAGTTAAAAACACTTGTAAAAATTTCATGAAGTGTTTGTACGCAAAATTTGTCGTCTTTTAATTGTATAATATTTTTATTTGTTGTTGGGTAGTTTGTAAAGTTTTTATTTTAATTGGTAAACATGGCTGAATCCCTTTTTAGAACGCAAAATGATTTAGGTACAAAAATTCTTAAGGGCAAAACCAACTTACAAAATTTGCCAAAAGAGCGTCTCACCTTTTATTATTTGGAATCCAGATTAGAAAATTTAGAAGCACAATTTAATTTATTTGTAGATACTCACCAAAAAATAGTTAGTTTAATGAATAATGACGACTACTTAAGGACTGATTACGCTAAGAATGACTTTTATTTTGAGGTTGAAGACGAATATTTATATTTTAAAACGTTTTTAAAAGAAAGTATGAGTCGTTTAAAGGTCAATACCGATAGAAATCAAGTCAATCTAAATGACATATTGAAATCTTCGCAATCAACTGCAACTGAGGGACATTTATGCTTATTTTGCTCAGATGAGCACAGGTTAACTAAGTGCAAGAAGTTTATTGGAGTGAGCGTCTTAGGCCTTAGGCCTGAACACTCAGAGTATAAGTGTACTATAGCAACTACTTGTCACATATGTGAAAAACGACACCACACTTTATTGCACTCTGAACCACCATTATTAGGTAAATCAGACAGTATATTTGAGTGTAACAAGGCTGCGGCTGTCATTAACGAAGCTGCATCGCCACCTAGAGAGTCTGAGTCGGAACTAGCAGGCAGTCCCGACTCAGAAGTGCCCACTAGTTGTTTTCCAACATCTCGCCGTAAGGCTTTGTTGGCTGCCACGTCACTTAAAGAAAAAACACAGAGCAATAACGGACGGGCCATTGTTTTGAAATGCCTATTAAGTCAGGGTTTCCAGGTGTTTTTTTTCACCAAGGCAACGGTCCGATTATTATTGGGTCTCGACAAATTCAATAATTCTATACACATTTCCGAATCAATCTCAACGAATAAAATATTAGATCATGATAGGAAGGTTAGAGATAACACTAAGATAAAACAGGATCCAAGAAAGTACACGATCATACTACCGTTCAAGGGAAAGGACCCAGATTTTAAGCATGGAAGATGGAAAGGTATAAAACGAAACCATGCTAAAATGCGATTTCTCCCGCTCGATATACGTTTATCATTTCTCCAAATAGATTTTTGTAAAAATTTTAAGAGGATTTGCCCTTGAGGATGGTTGGTATATCATTCTTGTTATTGTGCGAATATCTGTATATATGTTATTTTTGAAATTGTTTGTTATTCTGAAAAGTTTTTGAATTTGTTTGTCGATTTGGTTGTTATGGTTTAGGTATAGGACTTGTTTATTTTTTGTATTCTCTTGTTTTTTTTTTTATTTTAGTTTTATATTTTTTTAGTTTGAGATTTTTTAGTTTTAGTTTTTTATTTTTCGTTTAAGATTTTTTTTGTTGTTTTTTTTTATTCGTTTGAAAAAGAATTTCAATAGTCTGCAGCCGCATGCCCCATTGTTGTTATGGACTAGGTCCATGGGGGGCGATATGTTAAATCGTATTTAACAAATAATAAGTATCGGCCACGATTTGTATCTAGATGGCGCTAATATGTAAAAGTACGCGCGAACGATTGTTTTATTGTGTCTTTTATACATTCGAAGTTTTAAATAAAGAGATAGCTTTTAACGATTTACCTATTTGAACTCCCTGCGTTTTATTGAGTTAAACCTGGGGTCAATCAATTGGTGATTTTTAAGTGCAAGGTTTGTACAGTAATATAATTTTTGTTTGAATGAGTCAAAAAATTAATAGCAATTTCTCAATTTATTCATAAAATAAATTGAATTTAGTTTTCGGAATTTCCGACAATTTTATTCTAAATTGAAGTCGGCACCGGCACTGGTTTCAATAACGTGAGTTTGGTCCAATGACGTCAGAGTTTCAAATGGTCGGTTCAGCAGATAAATTTGCTGCAAACAATTTAACAAATTGATTCTAATATTCTTCTAAAATTATCCAACCAATACATTATTATAATTGCAAATAAATTTTGTGCGATGTCGCGAGATATCACCAAGGCTCGTCACTCAAGAGCGCCGTAGTTGCATACACTCATCAGTTCGCCAAGGAGTAAATTATTGCAGAAATGTCTATTAAAGTATAACAAGACCATTTTCTTGCGAAATTATTATATTTTATAATTATTAAGCATATAATATATTAAGTAATATATTAAGTGTATTGAAATTGTGTAGCTCAAGACATAATTATTGTTATACTGTCTTTTCTCCATATACTGCCATAAGATGACCAGCCAACCATACATACATATAGGATACATGCAACTTTTTTATTGAGACTTAGCTCGCTTGCTGACATTTACATTTCCTTAAAGTGACTTTTGATCTTCTATACTTACAGATTTTTGTCAAAGCCTTTCAAACAAAGCATAAATTGTCAAGACAATAGTATCCAAATTTGCAATATGAAAGATGATACATCTGCTATCACTAGTCTGTGAAAGGGAAAACATTTGAAACTTAGTTTGTGTCTATTGCGAGTGACGGACTCTCACCATATTTGGTATGAAGTCTTGCCAAAGCAATGCCTCAGTTTCTATGTCACACATAGAGACACTGTTTACGAGTTTGATGCGTCAATGTGTGAATATCGACGGCCATTACTGTTATTTACGCATACTATTATTTAATTTAGAAAATTTAAGATTTTTATGTATACCAATATGGCTTTTGGAACTAAATATCTCTTCTTTCTCTCTTCTGTGGTGCCACAGATAGCAGGCAATGATTAATTTGCAAATCAGCGCTGATCGCGCTTTACTGATTGCAATATGCTGATCTGAGTTATTGGCTGTTATGGCTGTTGCATATTTTATTGTCTTGCTTGGTATGTCACATGTTCTTTCTTATATTACTTGAATCTTATTATTAGAATCTTATTACTCCCAACAGTGAAACTTCAAATCGGTCCACTATTTCGGAGCCTATTCAATGCAAGCAAGCAAACAAACAAACAAACAAATCTTTCCTCTTTATAATATTAGTATAGATATTAGAAATTAGTATTGTGAATATATTCTTTTTTTTTCTCGCGCAACAAAAAGGGAACACCTTAGGTGTCAGCTGGCAGATGTCAAATGTGGTTTCCTCCTAGAGAGAAATTATAATAACTATGTAACAATTGTAGTCACTCAGACATGTTTGATAAAATTAATAATTTAAGGGGAAATGCAATATAGATAAATTGTAGGTGTACAGTTTAACGAGCCGTAATAAAAATGTGACACGAAAGAGACGCATTAAAATGCCGCTCGCTAACATATAAAATAATTTGCAGCGCGTAAATGGTAAGATAAATTCAACAGCACCCCCTATAAAGTTTTTTTCAGTCGAACAAATTGTCCGGTAATTTGTCAGAGTCAGATGGTCCCTTGTTGCGCTTGCGCCCGGGCACCTAATATGGCGCTGGCCCTCTTGACAGCTACACACGTCCGATTTGGACATATGCCATAAACGGAACGTTTATTTCATTGTCTCTGGTCCACAACTCGGTTTTTATCTTTTGCGGCGAATTTTTTGGATGTCGGGAATTTTTCGGCACGCGTAAACAATTTGGTTCCGAATTTCACTGTGAACAGCTTTTTCCACTGATTTTTAAGTTGCTTATCTCAATCAAATTTTATTTTCACATTTTTTCCCACCATGATCGCTTTTTGACTCGTAAGGTACGTGTATATTAATGTTTATATTTAAAAAAAAGATAAAAGTAATAATAAAAGAGACCAAAGTGTTTAAAGTAGATATTATTTGTTTTGGAAAGAAAGGTTTTTTAAGAAATTCCGAATAATAATAAACACAAATCACATTGAGCGTAACATATTATAAGCATTTGCTATAGGGACAACACTTATTAGGCCTTTAAAAACAAAATAGACAATTTTATCACTACATATTATAAAACAGTTCTCCGCCGCGTCTCTGTCTGTCTGTCTGTTCAAACTCAAAAACTACTGCACCAATTTTCATGCTATTTTCACCAATAGATAGAGTGGTTCTCGAGTAAGGTTTTAGTATATAATTTACAAATTTACGCGGGCGAAGTCGCGGGCAGCAGCTAGTAGAAATAAAATGGGTACCTACTTCAAATAAAAGCTCTCTTAATAACACGCCACTTAAGTCCCTATTTAAGTTTGACAAGAGATTAGAGTGCAATTCGTCACGCACGAGCCGATAACTTAAAAAAATACAAAGCCGTCCATTACTAACGGACTAGAAATAAGTTTTTTTGTGCTTCATTACGAATCTATTCATTAGATTTCCATTAAAAATAAATGCCTTATAAGATTCTTTTTATGATTAATTTCCGTGTAAAAAATAAAGATGTGAACTCGGAATTTTATTTCGATTTTCTTTGTTAAATTTTATACACATTGTATACTACTAGGGCGTAACAATTTTAGGTACGTTTCTTATACTCCAGTGCTTAAAAATATGTATTTATATTTTATTTGCGATATGTTAGGATATTTGGGAGGTAATGATGTTACTAAAATATAAATCACATCTTTGGGCACAAAGTTTAAACATGTTATAAAGTGTATCATATTATTATAAAATTAAATAATAAAAAACCGAAATATTATAGAATAATAACTAAAGCATAACAGACATCATAATGTCTAAACTTTCTAAGCTAAATTTTAATACGCCAGTCAGGTTTTACGTCAGTCAGATTAAACCATTAGATCAAGGGTTGTACATCATTTTCTATTCTTGATTGTCAATAAACAATGGCATTATCATTATATAGTTATCGTATGAGTATCATTACGTATCCTGTAAAGGCGTCGTCTCAACAAATAGTCGCAATAAACCTCCAGTAAAAGATGCACGTTTCCTCTTTTAGAGTATGGTACAAGTTAGGAGTTCAGAGCGTGTCAAAAAATAATAGTTTCAGCAACGGATTTTCTTACAATATGGCTATGAGTGTGGATTTAAGACGTAAGCCTTAGTTAAGAAATCTGCTTAGCTTTTTTGTGGTAGTATTTTCGATTGTGAGTTAAGGATACGTAAGCCGATAAAAAAACGTAAAAAAAGAGGTTGTATCGGCTCTAATATTGGAAAATGGGCTCTGACACACATTGCTCACTCATGTGTGCTGTGCTCAGCATGTGTGCTGTTGTATTTCGGTGATTTTCTGTAAGGTTGTGGTTGTAAAGAGACTGCCCTCTTGTATGTCTGCGAATCGCAGTATCCTGCCACTTGTAATAAAATAAGGAAATCAATAAAAGTTGATCAAGTTTTCAAATAAAGACCTAATTTTTTTATGATAAGGTCGACAGACAGGCTGTCAGTCCACTTGTTGGTAGGTGGCTACCGTCGCCTATAACACAAGCAACGCCATAAGTGCTACAAGTGCGCTGCCGACCATAGAAGGATTAAGGATAAGGGATAAGAGAGGGATGGGGTAATGGGCTCTGGCATCCCTTACTCGCTCACCGCAACACAACAGCACATATGCTGTTATTTAACGGTGGTATTCTGTAAGGTGGTGGTTACTGCCGCCAGACGGGCTGCTCAAATAACTGCGAAGCGCAGTGTGCCCTACCACTACTTATCAAGTCAGACCAGAGTCAATTTTGAAAATTACATTAAAATTTCCAAAGTTGACCCCGCCGTGAATCGAACCCGGGGCCCCTGAGACGTTAGGCAAGCACCCTTGCCACTCGTCGAACGGGCTCGGAAAATAAAGTCTTTTATAATTTGTACCACACATAAACCTATTGGCAATAGTTGGCAATGAGCAATAATATAACGTGGTTGGTCGCAACGACAGTCCCGATGGTAACTTGAAATATGGTCTATTGTCCGCTGACTACAGGAACAATGATCTGATAAAGCAGATATTATGGAGACCTAATTGTTTCTTCGCTAATAAATTCAGAAATGTGTCCGCGGTACCTAGAATTATTTAAGAATAAAAATAAGCTTTAATAATAAAAATAAAAATAATATTAGAAAAAAATAATATTATAAACAATTTAAAATTTTTGTTAAATTTTAATCGAGCCATAAATCAACATGATTTGAATTAAACTCGCACAGATTGATGTCATAGAATCTGTATTTGTTTTTTTAAGGTAAGTAAACGATTGTGAATAAAATAAAATACTTACTTATGTATAAATTTGTAAAATTAATCGAACATAGATACAAAAGTCCCAAGAATTTTCTCGGGCTAGAAGAAAAAATTCAATTTGGTTTAAGGTCATTTTATATTGTGATTTGTTGATTTTCTCCTCATAAAATATCGTGTTTGCTATTGCTCCCATCTCCTATTGATGTTGCATAGTCATGATGTTCGTATATCTTAGTCTTTTATGGTAGTCTGTAATGCCTGTTATGGTGCGGTTGCCATGACAACGCGCAATTTGTTCCTGCAAGATCTATTCAATGGCTCTCTTCAATATCCTCACTAAACATGCCGTCGTGGCATAAAGGCTGGAATGGGCATATTGTAATTTATTGAAAGTAACGATGCTTTAGGTTTGACTATTATTTTATTGTACCTACTTTAAGAAGGCATTCATAACTTTAAGAACACTTATTAGCTAATATATCAATAATAATAATATATAATTATTTATATTATATTATATTATATTATATTATATTATATTATATTATATTATATTATATTATATTATATTATATTATATTATATTATATTATATTATATTATATTATATTATATTATATTATATTATATTATATTATATTATATTATATTATATTATATTATATTATATTATATTATATTATATTATATTATATTATATTATATTATATTATATTATATTATATTATATTATATTATATTATATTATATTATATTATATTATATTATATTATATTATGTAATAATATTAATGGTGCTTGGTAAAAAATATTCGAACATAGGAGTAAGTTCTGTTATAAAATCGATTCATGATTTTGACTGCATATAAACACACAAAGGGCTCTTTTATGCGCACGCGCCCGATGGTGCAACAATAAATCGACTCGCGCCCATTTCTTGTCGATTAGTGTTGGACTTACATTCTAAAATATACAATATTTTAGAAATGAGTAGTAGCAACAAATAATAAAATTTATTTTTTACTTTTTCTTCCTTTTAATTTTTTGCAATATACGTTTCTAGTCATTATGGATATAATTTTGAACGAGAAGATTACCAGACATTAATATATAATGCAGTGTATGAACTTCTTTTATAAATTTGTGATTATTTCATTAATTACCATTAACAAAAAATAATATTAAATCTTTTTCTATGTGTTTTATTACAATGCACATCACTATTACTAGGCAACGAAAGGAGGCGTGGTTGGGCGCGAAATATTCGCTCTTAGGATGTCTAAAATGAATTATGTTTCCGATATAAATTTATTCCACAGCGAATATTATCATTATTGCTTTATGTTAAGTTTTCCATATCTTTACAGCGACATTTATATTATCTATCTGCATCAATCACATTTGATTTTGAAGTCAAGGCGTGAATGAAATAGACGTATAAGATAGCATAAACTATGTACTTCTACACAAATAATGGTGCATTTTTTTGTCAATATAATTAAATAAAACGACATAAAAAATTATATTATAAACTAAATGTTTATTTACGTAAATGGTTAATTTTCTGGCCGAGGTTGTAGCCAGGCTCTGGGGTCGAATTACATTAACTGGCAAGCTGTTTCTTATTAAAAACAAATTGTCATTAAATAAAGCAATATGAAATGAATATGACAATTATTATTGCACGTTGAATTTCCGCCTGCCTGTAAAATGACACTATGATTCAACAACTTTACTATTTTTCTTACGTCAATACTTTTAAAAAGCTGCAATAAAAACAAACTTTTGTGAAATTCGAGTATTAGCTAGAGTCTATAAATTAACTTCTGAACATATTGTGTAAATCGCGGTTAAGTAGGTTCAATTCACGCAGCTATTTCACGGTAAGTTGAAAACGGTGCTAGTATGTTGTCGGTGGAATAGGAGCTTATTATTTCTCAGTTAGTCAGGCTATAGTACCTCCCACTCTGATAGCAATCTGTTTGCTCACAGCTAATGCTGAAGATGTTTATCATTTAACTTATTGCCACTTCAAGTATGTGTTTAATTTAAACGGTTAACAAATCAGCTTCCAGCGAATTGATTTGTGCGCTTGTTTCCTGAAGAATGAGCATTTTGCTTATATTGTAATATATAAAACTATTTTGACAATAAATATTGTAATCACAAAACTATTCATTTACATGATAAGATTGTACCGTTTATTATGCCATGATAGAGTCTGAAAATGAAAACGTCCGTACTTGAGCATTGAGCATTGAGCAGTGAGGTCACTTTTTTAGACACAAATGCTTGTATGTGGTCATACGTAACAGTTGATGAAAAGAAACTCGACATACAAGTAGTATTTCCTTTTAGAGGTGTTCTTAGAGAACCATTCGTAACTAACGGTGATCGCTGGGTACAGCGAAGGAGCACAATTAGACGGTATACAGGTGTACTTGGACGACTTGTGGTAAAAACTTGCAATTGGTAACTAGTACGCACAGTTACACACGAACCGTAAACCAACTTGTGCTTTTCTTATGATGTTTCAATGAAAGGAATAAAGTGATGGAAAAGTTGCCCATACTTTTATTACCTGCGACATCGTATACGTTTCTTTGTAAATTATAACCTATGTGTTTTTGTGATATATAAACTATAATATTATTGTAAACTTTGATGGATGTTCAATAGTTTTTGCGTGAAAGAGTAACATACATTGATAGCTGCATTTGTTGCAAATAAACAGTGTACATTTCTTGAGTTACCAATGTCCTATACCTATAACTAATTCACAACCTAGTTTTTTTTAGTGATTAAATATTTGGTGTGAAAAACGCTAGGATAAGAGGTCCTATTTATGACTCGTGGTTCCTTTTCTACGAGTAATCCGATGATAACCAATCCAATGTACTGAAGCATCACCAAAGTATAGTGAAAGCAAGTACATAGTTAGCAAACAAAGCCGAGTTCCTTGTGCTTTATTTTACTGCTCCGAATATGACTTACGAGTATATCAGCAAATAATCCAAGATGCATTTGCAAACTCCACAGATGGGATGTAATATCGACGATTTCGTTATAAGAGATTATTTTTAAATGACATTATAAAACACCTGTCCAGGCGCAATCTCATTGATAGATCCGCAAGTCCATATTGAGCGATGCACCGTTCGCTGCGTGTGCGCAACGATGTCCGCTTTTTATTCAACTCTCCCTGAATAGAAACACTCGGTGGTTTCTCGAAAATTAACAGTTTCAACTTGCAACGGTACTTGTTAGTAGCCATTGACTGTTTGCTAATGTGACGTATTCCAATCGCAACTTACAAGAAAGTCCGGTTACCAAAATCTCTCTCAGTTTTTATATTTATAAATCCGCTGCCTTCCTTATAGATACCGAACCACCTTGAAGACAGAAATCTACAGTCTTGTTTATTTGGAAACTTCTAGATTTGGAACTTCTAGATAATATTGTTCTTCTTAAAATTAGTTCCATACAGTCAAGCACCACTTCAAGCGTAGCTAGGCAATCTATTAGAATCAGAAGACTAGAGGTGGTATGCTTATGTCAAAATAAAACGGCGGGTGAAACCGCGGGGCAGAAATAAAGGTAGTGCAAACGCAATGCCTTCAGATATTATTTCAATTGTATTTATATTTTCTCATTAACAGCCGATAGAAGCCCACTCTATACGGCAGCGTACTGTATACTATGTAAGTCATAAATTTATGATGCAGTCATATATTTTCTATATATTTTGTACTGGCGGTCCAAACACCTACAGTATACGTACACTGGCGGTACTTACTGGGACGGACGGCTGAGATGTACCATGCGCGTGCGCCGATACTGGCAGGTTTACACGATATTTTAAGTGGAATGCAATGTTCGCGGCGTCTAACACATTGGGATTTATGTTTAATGTGGCTTTGTTTGAAGTAAATTTAACTCACACTTTACCTACCAACGTATATCTATTGGTGATTTCATGTGTATAGAGCTATGAACCGCACTTATTAATGGGATAAGAGTAACCAATATTTATTTTTTATTGCAGAAGGACGACGCGAGGTATTCTCTTACATACGCTCTTCCTACATAATATATGATATTATGTAATAACAAAGTTGATATTCCTGATTTTAAAAACTTATTTTTTGCGATAAACTTGCCCACGAGGCGTAGGTACTACACATTCTGTTACTCATTCAAATTCAATAACAATGAACAAGGAACAACCCAAACATCTTTCCAATGTTTTGCATGTATCAAATTAGTACGATAGGATGTTATGTCTACACTGCAAGTTTCTTCTCTGTGTGAGAATTTTGCTTTATATTTCACGCTATTAGTCTAATGTTTATGCATAGTCTAATCTTGAATCTGACCTAAATTGTATAAACATGCAGGTGTCTCTCCTCACAATGATTTCCCTAAATTTTTAGAGCAGCATCATTATTTAGGGATAGAGATCGATGTGTGGTTATACCCGAACTGTACACTACAGGATAGGCTAACACTACTCACATATACTGCGTTGATATAGTATGCTAATCTTGGAAGTCGCAGCCAATCTTAGAGACATTTGAAATGGCTTCGTTTACCAGATATAACAGTTATTTATTTGTTGGTTTGTTACATTATGCAATATCCGTCTATCTCGCGTACACCTCGCTGACCTACTTAGTATTTCCAGCAGCTGCTCTGGATACACACTCGAGTTATTTTTACGCCAAATATAGGACAACTTGGAGCCGCTTTGTACCCATGGAAAATTATTTATTGGACATTAATTTCTTGATATTTTTATACATCTTGACATGCTTGATGTAAAAAAAACATTGATTAGGATGATAAAATTATTTAAATAAGTAAATTACTTACTTGAATTACTTAGATTCTTGGATGGCACGCAAGCTTACAATAAGGTTATATGTAATAATATAAATATAAGACATCGTATGTTGAGTCAATCTGTTGTCAATGAATAAATAAAATCCACAAAAAAGAAAGCTAGGTCATAAAAATACTTACGACATTGCCTCAGCCCATTAATAGCTATAGGGCATGTTTCTGAAGCCTTAACTTAAACTAGTGTTTTCCCACGAGTTTTATTATTCCCTCTATAGATTGCACAGTGGCTGGGTAGATCTCGGTATTTTTTTGGCTGGCTGTTATGAATCCGAGTCACTTTATAATTATAAATAACTAGCTGTTGCACGCGATTTCGTCTGCGTAACTTTATAAAATATAACCTATGTTACTCCCTGATAACGTAGCTTTCAATAGGTGAAACAATTTTTCAAATCGGTCCAGTAGTTTCGAAGCCTATTCAATTCAAACAAACAAACACACAAATCTTCCCTCTTTATAATATTAGTATAGATTAAACACAATTTTAATGACTGACTTTTATTTTATCATGGAAAATATGCTTAAATCTTCTTCTTCTCTTTTAATGTCTTGGCCCCAGCAGATATTCTCCGATGATTTTGCCAGTGTCATTAGTAAAAATAGCAATTTGTAATAAAAATTGAAATTAAAATCAAAAGTAGCAGATCCCGAGACTAGTCAGTCAAGTCTATAATTTTTCTTAGTTTTCCAAAATAGGTCCGTCAAGTCCAAAGCAGTCAGGTCCAAAATATGCTGAAATCAGTGTAGCCTTTTTATTTTATATTGTCAGTCATAAATGCAGACAGTAATAAAAGGTCCAGACACTGATTCAACAATAAGCATGACAGAGGTGTTCGTGATTCATCTGGCGAGTTCTTCGTAAATAACACTAATTTATATTGAGACTGCTTCGGAGAGTTACCACAATTCCAAGTCTCACTTTTAGCTCATTTATTTTTATCACATTTTTTTTTTCGAAATAGTCAAATATACCTAAGTACTAATATTAAAGTACTCTTACACGATTTTTATTTTTATTTTTTTTACTAAAATTTTGTAAACATCACAATTCCAAGTCTCACTTTTAGCTCATTTATTTTTATCACATTTTTTTTTTCGAAATAGTCAAATATACCTAAGTGCTAATATTAAAGTACTCTTACACGATTTTTATTTTTATTTTTTTACTAATATTTTGTAAACATCACAATTCCAAGTCTCACTTTTAGCTCATTTTTTTATCACATTTTTTTTCGAAATAGTCAAATGTAACTTCCAATATTAAAGTACTCTGACACGATTTTTTTTTATTTTTTACTAATATTTTGTAAACATCACAATTCCAAGTCTCACTTTTAGTTCATTTATTTTTATCACATTTTTTTCTTAATAGTCAAATATAACTTCTAATATTAAAGTACTCTGACACGATTTTTATTTATTTTTTACTTATATTTTGTAAACATCACAATTCCAAGTCTCACTTTTAGCTCATTATTTTATCACATTTTTTTCTTAATAGTCAAATATAACTTCCAATATTAAAGTACTCTGACACGATATTTATTTATTTATTTTACTAAAATTTTGTAAACATCACAATTCCAAGTCTCACTTTTAACTCATTATTTTTATTACATTTTTTTCTTAATAGTCAAATGTAACTTCCAATATTAAAGTACTCTGACACGATTTTTATTTATTTTTTACTAATATTAAAAGCTAGTTTTAAATGAAGAAAAAAAATGTTAGGGAAAAGAAGAGCACCTGTGGCGTTTCTTATCTATATATATAAAATTCTCGTGTCACAGTGTTTATAACCAAACTCCTCCGAATATGCTTGACCGATTTTATAAACTTTTTTTATCACCCTAAGTGATAAGGGTGGCCCACCCCAAAATTTTTTGCAAAACAACGTTTGTAGAGTCAGCAAGTATACTTATATAAACGACAGTAATCAAAGTCCCTTCGTATCATTATCATTCGTCAGCATTTCATAACAAAAATAGAACTGAAATATGTGTCGTTCATTGTAAAAGTGAACTATCTCCTTGTAACTAAATTTTAGAATAACGAGCTTTTTACGAATTATAGTGTAGGAAAAAAAATATAAGCATTCATTCATTGTTTTCATCTATGGAATTTTAATGCAACTATTGGAGTTACTTCACTTTTTTATTGAAAGATATGACTAAATGTGATACCATTAGGCAAGAAAAGATGGTTTTAAAAATAGGTAGTTACACCACTTTTACAAAATTGCATTAAAATCCCATAGATGAAAACATTGAATGAATGCTTATATATTTTTTCCTACACTATAATTCGCAAAAAGCTCGTTATTCTAAAATTCAGTTACAAGGAGATAGTTCACTTTTACAATGAACGACACATATCTGACTGGAAAAAAATTCTCTCTTCGAGCAAGGTGATGGTGGTTTATCGGGTTTACATAGTAACACTGCGATGATTTAATTTTAACTCTACTTTATGTGAGGTAGGTGCGATGACGTCATCGGAAGGTAAAACGACTTTTCGTTAATGACATTATTTTACTTGTTTTGTGGTCAGACGAGAGAGACTCGCGCGTAATTTAACTGAATCACAGTGTTTTATTGTAATATTTGAGTTTGTTATTCAAACAAAATTAGTATGACAATTAAGAATGCAATACTTATTCTTAGTTCTAATACTTATTATTACTTTAAATAAGTAATTATATTATTGAAAAATTGTTTAAAAATATATTGTAACATTATGTCGTATTAAATTTGGACCAATAAACTAAGCCAATAACAAAGATCTCAATCACTTTCCAGTATAGTGAATAAAAAAAAACCACAGTAAGTAAACACATACAAAGTTTGGATTGTGAAGTTTGAGTTACTCTTTGAGGTATATACAGTTAATAAGTGTGCTATCGAATGTCAAAGACTATATAAGTATATTTGGTAGTAATCGAATGTACATGAATCAACTTCGTTTGTTTTCCTTTTAAGAATATTGAAGAAACTTGCAACATTTGTGACTCATTGATTCGTTCATGTAGTGACTCTTGTGTCACGCACGTATTGGACCCATAAGTCATTCTTTGAGTTTTCAAGAAACAGTTATGTGTACACAGTAAGAATGTGTCACGCAGTGATCACTCTGTCTGCTTCGAAAGGATAGGTACAAACAGAGAGAAAATGTGAACTTATTATTGTTTTCTTTACTTAATAATCTATACATTAAAAATGAATCGCTCAATGTGTTACTAAGCGCAAAACTCGAGAAAGACTGTCAAATATTCTCGTTGAAATTCGAGAAAGGTTCTATTAATATGAAGAGAAAAATTGAAAAAATTGCCCGGATTTTTATTACACATCAACAGCCACATTCAAACAGTTTACTAATAATAATAATAATAATTGTGTAAGGTGATCATCGCTTTTGCATTTAAAGGGGATTGGGTAACTTTGTATGGAGGGTTGGCATCATTTTTTTTTCTAGCGGCCATTGATAAAAACTATTGTCGTTTAAAGTCCTTGCAAAAATATGTTATAATATGCAAAAAGAATTACTCCAAACTATATCGAACGAGAGATATAAGGATTTAAAGATACGAATTTTACGCCTGGTTGCTCTTCAAGAACATGCAATAAAATAAAAAAATAAAAATATTTTTTGTATTTTTTTATTTAAAAGTTAATGAAAAAAAGTTACTAATCATCATTTTCTTCGTCAGAAACTTCATTTTCTATGTCATTCCTTATTATAGTGTCCAAGAACTGCGCCGGAGGAACTATATCTTGGTGTCTTCCCCATCCCATGTACCATATTATTGACATCACATGGGAACAACAACAAATGTCCGTTTTCCTACGACACAAGAACAATAGTGCCCTAATAATGCATCAAATCCTTGTAATCCTCGTCCCAAGAGAATATAAACATAATACATGATGTACAGACATGATACATAAGATGATACATGATACATGATGTACAGACAGATACAACATAATACATAAGACATAAGACTGTACAGTTTAAAAAACCAAAACCCATAAAATCCAATTCAGAAGTAAATCAGTGTCCAGTTAGAAAGGCCAAGCTTTATTTTCACAAAAATCACACAAAGTCCAGGAGAGAATGCTAAGTCGTTATGTAAGGTTCAATGAGATAAACAAGCACACACGCACACAACACAATGGTCAAATGGTGAAGTTGTTGCGACGGCTGGCGACGACGGGGGGTTAGAGAGGGGTTTGGCTCCCCCCCTAGGTGGGTCATGACCGTGTAGTGGTGGGGGGGCTTAACCTTCGGCAATCCGGGCGGTTGCAGGGGCCGGTGGGGTCACCGGCCTTTGCTTGGCTGATCGGATTGTCGCTAGGGAACAAAGAAGACCCACGTGCGTGTGCTCCGAGCGGGCTCCGATCATCGGAGCTCGTGGCGGAGCAACAGTTTGGAGGCTCCAACTGTCCGTTGGAGCTTCACCGGTCACCGCTCGCTGAGCCGAGGAACCGAGGTATGGGTCTCGGTTCTGCGAACGAAGACCGGCGCGGGTCGCAGCGGGCGGATTCTCTCGGATAGCTCTGTCGCTCAGTGGTAGTTGGGCAACGCACGCGAAGACGGAGCTCTACGGCAGGGTAGGACCGTCTGGCAGAGTACTGCAATCGCGGCTTTGTGGAGGGTGGTGAAGACCCGGTAGCGCGGCCGGCCTAGTAACCACCCTCTGCAGTCGTTCGGAAGAGTGAACACCCGGACTCGCCACCCGGCCTAGTAACTCTTCCGACGATATCACGAGGTGAAGCCTGTCTCGGGCTGCCGCGATTGATGTGAAAATGTCAGGCGGAAACCCCCTTTGGGCCCCCACCCTTAATGCCGTAGAGATGAGCGGCCACACGAGCAGGGGTTTTCCGAGAGTTTCAGGTGGAAGCGGCCTCCAACTCTGCGGTAGGTTGTGCCGCAGAGAAGAGGTTATGGGGTGCTTCATGAGTGAAGCCCCTCGCCGACTGCCTGCTGCGAGAGGTGGAGAATAGGCGGCCTGTGCCGCTTCGCCCAGGGGCGGCGGACATGGAGTCGTCCGCCGTCATCACAACACCGGGCAACGAGGGGTTTCCGGATTCCGTCTCTTCACGGCGCGGAGGTTACACTCCGCGCCTTATCGAGGTGGAGCCCGCAAATGTGCGGGCCTCGTCTGGCGGGGGGACACCGTAGCGTGTTTAAATGTCCCCTGACCCCCGCCCATAGACGGCGTGAAGAAACACCGCGGGGTTTTAGTGGGTAGAAGTCCCACATACCCCACCGATCTCCCCATGGTCGGTGGTGATCTGATTCGCAGATTTCCTCGCGTTATAAAAAAAAAGGGGAGGGATTTGGCTGCACCATTCGTCGATTTGGGACTTTTGTGAACGTGAATCTATTTCTAGGAAGCGTTTTGTATCAATAACTGTTAAATTATGTATTTTTTACATCGAAGTAGTGTACATAGACGATTATAATCGATGTAGTGTATATAGACGAAGTAGTGATTTAAGTAATATATAAAGCCAAATATCTCAGTTTCGATGTTATTTAGCGGTATAGTTCCATAATAATAAATGCTACTTTCGAACTGATTTTTCAAATTATGCTACTTTTATGAGTGGCCGCCAAAGTTGAAAATGATGCCAACTTTACCCAAACCCCTTTGGTATTTTTAAAAATTAATTAAGAATATTTAAAATCAAATTCCCGGTGTTGGGACCGGCTGAACGCAATTACGTGCTTAAGGTTAGCTCGGTCGATATATGGTTAAAGTCTCGTTTTATAGTTCAATTGATTGCTCATCGTAAAGTAGTAATTATCGCCATAAAATAAACATTTACGGCTATCTATTTCGATCTTCTTTGTTGGCACATGTACAAGATCCTTTAGTTATTTGTACGCGATGTACTTATCAGTTATCACTAACATTAATCAAAGTTCAGTAGGTATACCCATCTAAGTAAATTAAATAGATATGGTAATGTTTTATTATGTCTATGGTTTTTATTATTACCTAATATCTTTAATAATAATATCTTGCGAGTGAATAGGCATCTTCTAGGTGAGCTCTCTCCATCAAGGATGTTGGCCAAGAGCAAACCCATCTAATAAAAAAAAAAATCGTTTCAAAAGACTGTTTTTTAAATTCTATTTTAAATTATATAGTAATATCGATTAGAAATCCGAAAATGCAATATGCCTCATCAGTAGTGCCCTAAAATCAAGTCTTTTTTTAGTTTTGAGTCATCGACTTATGTCACCTGTGTTTAATTATAATTTAACTATTGGTCTACATTATAGTAGATCAGGTTAGGACAATTGACAAGGTTTGACAATTGCATGTGTCAATGCGTTTGACTTAAGAAGAAATTAGGGTAGAAAAAAAAACAGACGAGGAAATCTATAGATTAATATACCTATTCTATTTTGTGATGAATACTATTTCAACTATCGTAATAATATATCTGCCCATTTCAACTACAATTATGGACTAAAGAACGAATGAAAATACGGCTACAAACAGTTCGCAATGACAGAGTACTCGTAGTTGCATAGTAAAATAGTTTAGTGCGCGGGAGCATAAAGCGAAGCGCGGTTTCCGCCAGATGTCGCTCGGTTTGTTTTCTATAACGCCCGCACGCCTCCTCATCGCATCGCTCTTTATTGACGTTGACGCGGCGCGTGCGCACATGCAACTGTTTTCCTTTAATTTTAATTCTGCTGAGGGGTGTACTCTCTCACTTTAGGGTTGTCAAATATTTATTTATTGGAATTTTTTGAGACCAATAAATTATTTTATTTTAAAAGGCAAGACGAGGCACAGATGGACAAATCTATATACGCTTGTACGATGTGAATTCAAATTTGATGTCCGTTATGTTGTGATTTTTTTTAGATAATATGTATAATGTTTCATTAGTAACTCGTTATCAAAATAATTGTTCTGAAAATATCAACTTTCAGGACAATTTTTAAAATTACTCCAAAGCCTGTGTTTTCGAACAGTTCTTGTCATTCTAATCTATAGGAATATATAAAGCTGAAGATTTGTTATGAATATTTTGACTTCTTTAGGACATAATAATAATAACTAAACACATTTAAAATATACAACAAATTAATTCTATACATATATTGAAAATTTTTAAAAATATTATCAACTGCAAATATTACCTTCGCTAATTATAAAAGTAATTTTTGTAGAGATATATTCACAGTCAAAATGATAGACATAAGACATAGAAGCTCAAAATAGTGTAAAATTAGTTTAATCCCTGAAACTAGTGTGGTCGCCCTGTAGCATAACCTTTGAATAAAAAAATATATGCACCTAAATCGTAACATGCTTGAGCAGTATGTTAATAATCTAGTTTCGTAATATATTTTTTTCGATAGAACAAAAAGGTTAATATCCCTTTCACGACTCTCTTAAACGATCGTGCGATAAATATTATTTAAGCGGAGTGACAACCCTGAGGAGTTTATAACTAATAGTATATTACTGACGCGTGTTATTGCTATATGGAGTTTAGATTAACAGTGTTCAAGTTCATGCGTGAGGTGTTTATTTTCAGATTTCTAATTTTAGTGTCAAACTTCATGTACGTATACGACTCTATTCCTCGAAACAGGAAGGTCAGTGACAGTTATTGTCAACCGAAGCAATACAGACACTTTTGCCATGATATTTATATGAATTTTGAATTGAATTTTGAAGCAGAATAGCAGGTCTGCTAATCTATACCTATATATAAAGCTGAAGAGTTTGTTTGGTTGTACGCGCTAATCTCAGGAACTACTGGTTCGAATTGAAAAATTATTTTTGTGTAGGATAGTCCATTTATCGAGGAAGGCTATAGGCTATATAGGTACCAGCTAGTATGAAATAAAATAAACTTTTTAACGTTATTACTTTTGTTCTACAGGCTTGTGCTCCTCGCTATGTGTCCTACGTGTCAGCAAAGTTGAACCAACGCGACCCTGTCGGCTCCTGTTTTGTGGCGCAGGCATCTGATGCTAGTCAAGTCAACGAATTCTCACCATGCAGAACATGTAAGTTATTGATCATTGTTCCAAGCTAGGGTTTCGTATTTCTAAATTGACACATTGTAACAAAGTTTATATGTTGAGGGATTTGGAAAGAAAACAGGGAAGTAGACACTTTTTATATCGTTGCATATAAAATCCAATGGAATTAAAGATTAAAATCTTTCTAACTTTAAGTTTAATTGCCATAAAGTTGAAATTCTTTTACAAATAGATTCAAAATCTAAAATAGCGTTTAGGTTTTATAGAGGTATCAAAAGGGCCGACAAAATGGCGGCTGGGACTAAAAGCGCGCGAAACTTCGCATCACTTCCGCCGGTAATGACGGATTGAGCGGGAAAATTGGCGTGGCCTGCGCCACGTCTCAACAAATTGCTATAAAATCCATTAATTTTTTTGTACGTACGATCTTAGTAAATTTCGTAAAACTCTTTTTAAAACTTACAAAAAGGACAGTTGTTTTAAACAAATTTTGGTTAAATGTTAAAAAAGTTTTTAAATTCTCATTATTATAATCATCATATATAAATAACTAGCTGCTGCCCGCGACTTCGCTCGCGTAACTTTGTAAATTATATACTAAAACCTTCCTCGAGAACCACTCTATCCATTGGTGAAAACAGCATTAAAATCAGTGCAGTAGTTTTTGAGTTTATCGCGAACAGACAGACAGACACTGCGGAGGGCTTTGTTTTATAATATGTTGTGATTTTATTATTTTCAAGTCATTGTCTCACGTAGAGAAAGAACTTAGAAAAACTAAAAATTTTAAAAAACTTAGTTTGTTGACACTAACATGATTTGAACCTTTAGACTTTCTCGCTTAATTCATTTAGCAAACCTTAAAAGACAAACACTGGCAAAACTTTCCAATTTTAAATGTTATTCAAACATCAAACTACTACAACATGGAACCCGCGTGCCATACAAAACACTACGAATTTTATGGAACATTTAAAAGTGACATATGCGTAGAGCATGAACTGTCATTTAAAACAAAACAAACATAATAATAAGTACGTAATTTAAAGAAAATGTTACTTTACGTCAACCCATTAGAGTTTAAAATGAAATAGTAGAAGTTGATCGTTACTACCTTTTACCATTGACGCGTGAAACCAAGAGTCCGCCATGATTCTGTCAAAGGCGTTCTTTTTATTTGCCGCTTTGGCATTTGTGACGCAAATTCCATTGTAGTATTTCGATGTATTCAAAGCAAAAAAAAACAGTGTTTTAACTTCATAAGATAATAATGTATCTGTAGCCAATGGGATTAGCCTGTTAAACTAAAATAGCTAACGGCTATAATAAAGCGAAGGACGGAACCAATCTCACAGTTTGAACCGCTCGCGTTCTCGTCTTTAAACGCCGCAGTATTTTCACGACCATAAAATACCATAGTAGGCTTTTAATGTATTGCTATATAATATTTATATATTTGTTTAGGGTACCGACAGTTGGACGAGGGTGAGTATATGTTTAGAAAAAGGTAAAACGACTTGGTGTTAACACACATTGTCTTAGCGAACACGAATCATGTAATCAGTATTTAATTGTTTAAAATTCATGTAACATCATGTAAATATTCGTTAGAAGGTATAAAATGTGTTATTAGATTTTTAATAAAAAACAAGTTATTCTAGGAATAAATTGTATAAATCAAAACTACTTCAATTTCTATTGAAACATCTTCACAGCTTTTTTTATCGATCTATAGACAAAAATCCTTTGACTTTTGAATCTTTGACTGGATAAATAAATGAAAAAAATAAAAAATAAAACCGTAATAGAAATATCAAATTTTTCCTGAATTGTACGCGGGTAAAATATTTTACCGATAATTTCTTTATTAATGTTTAGGTAATTATTAAAATAAAATTATAATTTTAAAATTTGTATTATCATAAAGTTAATCGTGTTGTGGCGTGCCCCAAATTGTAGACGGGTAAAATATTTTACCCAAAACATTAATATTTTATTAATTTTTAATTACTCAATTTTTTTCGAAATATTCAACAATCATAAAGTTATTAAGATACTTTATTATGATACTTTTTGTTGCGGATTATACCAAATTCTACGGGGATAAATTATTTTACCCAAAACCATCTCAATAGTCAACAATAGTTATAAACAAACTGCGAGAATGTTTTGTATGTAATTTATCATTATTATGTCGCTTATTTATATGTTTGTGTCGTCATTTTTCTTTTGCTACACTATAAAGTCTCTTAAAGCACTTGATGTACAAGTTCTTACCTGCCTTATATTATTTATTTTCATAACTGTCATATAGTATGTAACACTACATATATTATACGATTTCCATAATGAAGGATCTGAGTCTAGTTCACAACTTCAAATTGCTGTTAATTCTTGATAAAGTTTCTAAAAATAATGTGCTTATAGAAAATTGTGTTTAATATTTTACCAGCAGTCAGCACATATATACAATGTTATAAACAAATTAAGATAAAAAAAAGCCATCTAGTTTTTCGCTAAATACTCAAAAACTAAAAGCGATAACGTAAATAGAAAACAAGATGTTTAAATAAGAGGAAATTTCCAATAAAAAATTCCTTGACATAATTCCGAATCCAATTAGCTATCACACATATTTTTAGGAGCTTTATCAAAAATTAACACCAATTTGAACTTGTGAACTAGACTACCTGTCATTTTTATAAACATCAGTCAAGATATCCTAGATGTGTGCCAAATTGGCCATCTCTTTTGGCGTGAGTATATGCCGAAAATTATGCGCGTGCGCATTATGTATTTCAAACTAACAGCATGAATTACTTGTTCGAAATATAAAAGTACAAAGAAAGGAATTATGATTTTTGATAGAGTAGCCGATAAATTGAATTCCAAATGCATAATTGTACGGATTATTCTTTGATTTTTGATTTTAATAAAGGTGAATTTAGGGTTACTATATATCATACCAGTATAAAAATCTTATATCTTATATATATATCCTCTTCTTAGTTGTTTTGTTATAAATAAATATTTATATAGTGATTACAAATTCACCCTTTACATTATATAAGTATTTACAAGTGGATTCGATTCTTATTTAAAAAAAATATGATTTATTAAATATAGTATTTAGTATTTTTAATTTATTATATACCTATATACATACTTTTTTATTAAGAAATCTTATTATTTTTGCAGCTAATCACGGACAAAGGAAAACTGGCGTGTGTCAGGCAGGATTTTCGGCGGCTATATCTAAGGTTGGTTTCAATTTGTATTACAAAATCACGTCTAAAATTTATGTTAAAGTATATAAAAATGTCGATTAAAGAAAGAAGAAATATAATTTAATTTATTTATAATGGGACTCGTAAGTTTGTAAGTGAAATCGAAATGTTGATTTCACAAAATTAGTAATTCACCTTTAGCTCGCATTAACGAGTTAGTCACAGTAATTATTTAGCAATTTAATGGGAAATTCACGCAATTACTTGTCCACATAACTGAACATTCTCAGAAAATCGACATTATATCATACGCCTGGGTAGAAGCTGGAATTCAATAATACAAATTATACTTTGAATAAGTTGACACGATGAAAGGATAAAGTTTCTCTCTTTTTATTTATTAAAGTGACATAATTATAGTGCTGAGTTTCGTAGTCATAAATTATGGCAGAACGTCTGGTGGCTGTAACACCCCCTAATTGTAGATAACCGTAAAGTAACAGGTTGTTTTGTGTTGCAGTGATTTGCACTGCAACACAAAACAACTGCACTTATTTGATATATTATAATAACAACAAGGTAGGTAGCGCACTTAAAACTTACGTTTATGAGGCATAAAAGTTTCAAAATTTATAGTATTACTATTGATGGTTGATAAATAGCTTGTTTTGTCCTAGAACCATCCCAATTTTACTGTGCATAGCGCCATCTAGTTTTATGGTGAACAATTAATTTCTGAAATGGTATCTAAAGCTAAAGTATGAAATGAGAAATAATCAACAGGATAAAATATTAATTTCCGGATTATCCGGATAATAAGGATCCAAAACATGGACTATCGTGTGCTGTTTCATTTGAAATTGTTCAGTGGATAAGCGTGGAAGAGTTACAAATATACAAATATAGTTACAAATCTTCACATTTATGATATTTAGTAAGTAAATGTCTATAAAATAAATACATATGTAATAGAGATTAGTAAATCCATTGGAGCTCCACTCCAGCCGGACATTAAAGTGGTTTCCAGTCTATTCGTGTAAAACACAGTGATTTAGCACATACGTGAGAATAGTATTGTATTGCAACAAGTATAATAATTGTGTTCTGTGGACAGCGGCGCACGTGAGTCGCGTATCCAAGCCTTATGAATTATTAAAAACTTTTATTGTTCCCGCGCAAAAAGTAAAACAACATGGCCGACGATTCCTATTTCGAAAATAGTGTTCGATATCGCGTATTGTTTTATTGCTGTCTTTATACGTGTCTATATTTGGTAGACAATTGGGTTTTTTGTGCGCTGCGTTATGTCGCGCGTTATGACAAAAACGCTATCAGTTTATATATGGTTTTGCCGACATTAAGTCATTTTTCACAATGTTAACAATCGATCATCAATGGACTTCAGAAGTAGTTTTCTTTAAGAATTCCAAAAGGAATTTATTCATAAGGGTTGCCTTACAAAATTACTTCTTTAGAACATTAACTGTGATGTCAAACGTTGAAGATAAGTATATCTCCGTTTACATATTTTTTTAAAGTTTTTTTTTAAATCGGTTCACAAACTCAATATTGAGATAAAAACTTTGGCTGTTTTCTACCATACCATTAATTTAACCTTTTCTTTTATATTTTGATTATTCTTAAAAAATAAGAATTTTTACTCAATACCCTAAAAATTCTATAATAAACCTTAAATCACGTGTAAAAACAAAGAAATTCATATGCACGACGCAAACCAAATAATAAATAGATTTTTAACGCTGATAGCGACATCGCATTCGTCTGACGATTTTTATCTTTCGGCGAAAAAGCAATGAAGCAGAATCCCTTTCTTAAATCTTTAGAGCGATCTACTGTGAACTGAGACACGTACGTGATTCGTATGCTTAATAACTTACTACAGCATAGTTATAGTGTTTGAAACACATAGATCACATCCCATACTGAAAATCCCGGAGTCAAAAACTACTACTACTGTATCTCCTTTAGGTTGCATGAGTTTATATAGGCCCCAGTAGCCTGGACATACTTAATCGACTGTCAATTGACTGAGGCGACCCCATTGGACGAGTGGTTAAGGTGCTTGCCTTGGCGCTTTGTTTCAGTGGTCTCGGGTTCGAGTTGTCTAAGCCAACTTTAAAAATCAACTTACGAGTATCAAAGTTGGGCAACTATTACTCAAAAAACAAATGCGAAAGTGTTTAAATTCATTAAAATTTAAAATGTAAATGTATGAATACCTAGGGAATTATTTACCTATACTTACTGGAAGCTGGTTTTAAGGTACAATTTCGTGGGAGTTTTGTTATAATAAAAAAGTGAAAGGAATCTCTAACAAATAAAAAACTATTTTAGTGTACATTGTTGGAAATTATTCGTGTGTCTACAAACATGGATTTGCAACGCGTCCGTAAATGGGAACCATTTGCAGACAATAGCGTTTGGCGGAAAAAGACACTCCGAATGAACTCGAACAAAATGCAAGAAGAAAATATCTATCAAAGTAAATACACATATAAATTGATGTAAAAGGTTTTATTATTTTATTTAAATTAAAATGTAGAGTTTTTCATACATTTAAATTAAATCTAGTGGTCGCAGTTTTGAAAATTCTACAGTTCATACATTTAGTCATTCTGTCATCAATTTATTATTGTTAATATTATAAATATGAAAGTGTAAGTTTGTTTGTTACGATTTTTCAACTACTGAATCATAATAAAATTTTGCATTGTCAATACAGAAATTCATTTCTTAAATGGATTAAGTACAAAACTTTTTCTTAACTTTTGTCAAAATATAGTTTACGACTTCCAGTTATCGGTATTGACTCAAAATTGTCGGTAATAGATTTATAATAAGGCAAATATTATTCTTCACTGACCGTTAAGCGTACACGACAGAATATCACGGATGGAAGAAATTATGCAGATACTTCATTGTTTACGGAAGACCACCAATAAGTACGTATACTATGTGCTCATACGGTTGAAGTAAACATTGAATTTTTATTGATTTATTCAGCTTCTAGTGATTGCATTATCGAACGCAAGCCTCGAACCGCTCGGAAAATCAAACCACAATAGATAACGGTGATATTTTTTTTATTTTCGACAAATAACTTCGTCTTGAATTCGAATTCGCCGATGTTGACAACTGTACTAAAAATAAAATTTTATTACAAAATTAAATATTATAGGAGTATAGCAAAATAACTCTAATCAAAATGAAATCAAAATGTAAAATTGTAATGATGTTTTTTAGGTAATAAAAATACAATTCTATACTTCCTGCCAATATTATAAATGCGAAAATTTGCGAGAATGGATGTTTGTTACTCTTTCACAGATAATTTATAACATAGATTAACATATAGAATATTTTTTATCCTGGAAAAACTGATGTTGTTCCACCAATATTTATATTTATTTGGCTTTTATTGTAAACTAGCTGCTGCCCGCGACTTCGCCCGCGTAAATTTGTGAATTATATACTAAAACGGTTCCTCGAGAACGACAACTCCTCCTCTATAAAGATTTCCTACTTTCCGCAGATGTTTAGCAATACCCAAATTGCTCATAAAATATTAAGTGCATGGAATATTCATACTCACGCCTTTCATTGCATATGAATAACAAAAGATTTACAAGTCGTTATTGAAATACGCTATTCAATTACCCATTCTTAATTACTTGCATACTGCGTTAATTTAACGGTTATTTAAATATGAGCTTTTACCACTTTATGGTCACTGTGATTTACAGTCGGCTTGAAGCGCACCTTATTTAACAGAATAATTAAATATTATGTTATTTTAGTTATTATTCAAGCGATTATTACCTATACTCGTACTTATTTAAAAGGTTCGGGTAAAACAAATGTTTTATATAGAAGAATATTGTTCATTTCTTCATATATCTTAATGTATACTAAGTGCCTCTGCCACAAAGGTAGCATGTTGGCTTTGCGTATTTTTTAAAGAATAGCTACATGTAAATGTTTCATCAGAACCTAAGCCGTTTAAGGCCCGGAGTCCAACAAAGCGGAGGCAAGACGAGCGGAGTGGAGATACGAGTATTATGTTAGAAACAACCAATAGGATTTAATTTTATTTACTCATCTCTCCGCTCAACCGTCTCCAGTGAAGCTGAGCGGAGCGGAGAGATGTGGTTTTTGGTTTTATGTTAAGGTCGGCAGACAGGCTAACGGTCCACTTGATAGTAGATGGCTACCGTCTCCTGTCTCTGAGATGTGGAGGCGTCCGAACGCATTCTTCACTTCACACATTACCGCCTCGGTGGAGTCCGGCCCTAAACCTCCAGAGAACACTGCCCTGTCCGTACTTTTATAAAGACAAGGGCTTTTTAGGTCCTAGCCAAGAACAGCACTTGTCGTATTCGTATACGGCACAGGCCAAAACACGTCTCAGTAAACAGTTTTGACATTGTGGCCCGAACGGTGCCGAAATAGGGCGTGAGTGCGCTCGAAGCTTGTAGCTCTCTATAAATGGTGTGACGCGAGAGTCGCCAACGTTTTATTTTATTCATTGGCTGGCCGGCGCCCGCGCACAATGATTCAATGTTTGTAGAATACCATGTATATTGGCTGTAGGGTTGCCACTCAATGACCATCATTTCATTTTTTTAAATTAAATTGATTTAATTTTTCGCTTAAATACAATATGAAATAAGTCTATTCTCAAAAAAGCCTGAATTTTATTTTCTGAGGTAAAGTCTTAGGAAACAATTATTTTGATACGAATACGTATTAAATTATTAATACGATAACCTTTTTTGTAACCTGAATTAATATGCAAAAATATAATAATTTAATTTGTTCGGCCAAAAGGCTTGAAGTTAGGCGACTAAAAAATAACTAAGTTATTAATATCATAATTCCAAAGGAATTCGACAGCCATTATCTTTTCCACACACGTTTTTATTGATTTGGGGCGTCTTATATTGCTATGGAATATTTTCAATCCAATTTTGAAATTTAACTTTCGGATTTGTCTATGTGTGCTATTTTTATTAGATAAAAATGAACAACTTTCAACAGTTTTTGTGCCAACCTTAATTTCAAAGTGTTGTATTCCATACAGGGAAGAGATGCGATATGAACAATTGAAACCCGACGTTGAATAATTTCTCATCTTGTAAAAGCTTGTGTTTTATTTATTCTGAGTTTATTCAAAATATTCATCCCTATTTGGTATGTCGGTGAATTAAATGTTTAATGTTGCTATTGATGTTTGCCGCCCGAAGATGTGGTATATTTAAATTAAACTACTAAGAATAATGTTAATATAAATTCTTTCAGTTTAATCATAACCATCATAATCATATAAAATATTTTGTTTGGACATGCTGTGTACACATGTTTAGGGTCTCTGTCTAGTTCACTTCGATGTAATTTGTATATATTCAATGTATTTGTCAGTGTCCTGTTTTGTGTACCTTATTAAATAAAAATATACAAATTCAAAATGACATTCTTGAATAGAAAAATTATACTTTCTACGGTATATAATATTTCGTATCGTTACAATACGTTTCGAATTTAAGTATATAATTTTGCATATAGATGTCATAGATAACGGAAACCATTACTACTAATGGGAAGATATAATATTTTTTTATTAAAAAAATTTCTTTTCAAGAATTTTACTGTCTATTTCAATGTCAAAATACTTTTATATAAAATAATATACTTATTAGAAAACAATTAAAAAAGCCATAACAAATAAACCGATGTTAATACAACTTTCGTTCGTAGTACTATTCAGAAAAGAATCTAGAATACTTTTTGGAGAATAAATACTCTAGGTCTCTGTATAAAAAACATAAAATATGCGACAAATCTGTGCACATGTTGAGTTGTTTTTTTGTTCTGGGTATCTTATCACTCTGTTGTTATTTTAACAACTAAAACCATACACTAAAACATCCCCCGATAGATTTCGGTTTTTCTGTACTCGGCGTCAGATACGTTCACACGAACTTTGTTGAGATATCTGTTTTTTGTCACGTTTTCGGTCCAAGTGTCCATTAATTTTATAAAAGAGAGAAAGATAAAGCGTGTAGTAATATTTTGGGTATAATTTTTTTTTTTTTTTTTGTTAAAATATTTTATTTATGTAATTGTGTATGACGTAATAAAATCTTTATGAAATAATTGAAATGACAAAAATTTAATATTATTAATTTACTGTGACTAATATTTAATTTTTATTCATGACTAAGGTGAACTTTAAATTATTATTTTTTTCTTTTCAGTGTATAAAGAATTGTAGTCTTAAAAGTATTTATTACATATCTAAAAAAAAGCCGACTTAGTGTCAAAAAACAGCACTAAATTCAGCACTAATTTGATTAGTTTTATTCAGTATACCTGTATATTTAATGGCGCGCCTAACCCACTTGAATTACAAAATTGTCTTGATTAATGCTTTTTGTTTATTATTGTTTCCCCGCTGTCATCTTATTACTTGCACCATAAACGTGTAAACGCAACACCACATCACTTCTTGTAAACATGCTTACTAAACAGAAGTAGTGAGGAAAAATATTATACTTATTTATATTACATTTTACTAGTAACAAATTTCATTGGAAATCTGTTGAGCAATTTCGAAGACTACTTAGTCTGATTTTTATATTTATGTTTTAAAATTAGTATATATATACAGATGTAGGTATGAAAAATTAGAAGTATCCTTCAATATAAATCACTAGCGAAATCTACTCGGTAGTTTAGAAGTTAGCGGAGACTATCAATCAACAATAGCATCTTTTCTGCGCCTAGAAAAATATACTGTTTATATATTAAAAAATAAAAAATATACGTGAATTTTTTTTTACATAATAGATGTTGATAAAGGACGTCGGATAAAGTGCTCAAGTCTCACATCAGAGGCCTCTTAATTGTCTTTCTATAATCTGACACTCAATATAAAAGCATCCTCGGAGTCCCCAGACATATAATTTTATCGCACTCAACGCCTTTATTATAAGCGTTGGTATTTCACTGTTGCATTACTTTGAGTGCTACGAGTATCAGGATGACTCGCTCCAGTTTGATGACAGTCATAAAACGTTACTCGCTTTCCAACACTCATTTTCTGTGTCAACACAGTAGATACACCAAACACACATGTCTTTTTCCCTTATAATGTTTTTTATTTTATAAATAATATTTTTAATTTTACACAGATTGTTAAGAACATAACAAATAATTTGAATAAATGGAAAAGATGTGGAAATATAAACAAAAATTCCAAATTCCATGTACTTACAAATATATTCCTTAAGTATATTTTTTCGTATTGATATTTATTAACTATTAGTTTAGACATAATACAAACACGGTTTTGTGTGTAAAACTATCATTAATCCGTATGATAATCTTCGAAGATAAAATTAGGATGTCGCCGAAGTATTTATAATAAGTGCGCTCCCTTTTATCAGTAAGACCACATCTGGCTTGCTCACTTTAAAAAAATTGCTTTTAGTTATTTTGTACCTACTTTATTTTTAAAATTTATGTATCAATAATTTTCTCATGTTATTTTCAATTCAATTCGTTACAGAAAATAATAATTGTTTTCAAAGATATTCAAAGGTGCAGATTTGAATTCAAGTGTTCTTTCTTTAGCAAGAAATATATATTTTTAAACATTTTTGTTGTATTTTTTATTTTTCAGGACGGCCAACGCTTGTTCATGGGTGCACCGGGCAGTTGGTATTGGCAAGGTAAATATGAATAACATAACTCTGTTCTCTTCTCCTCTTGAATTTTGGGCGTGGTTGAGGAGAGAATATGGGAGTTTCAACAGAACTGTCTTTTTACTTATATTGAAATTCCAAATCCGCAGGAAGAACGTTTTCGATAGATCCCACTGAAAGGTTGCACTACTATACGAAAATACCGGAGGAAGGTAAAGAGTACAAACGTAAAGATTGACCACCATTTTAACTTCTTTAACCGTAATAACATCCGAGAGGCTTACGAGCGCCTAATACTCAGTATAACGCGTATAGAACATCGTCCATTGTTTCAAATCTTATTCTATCTGCTTGAATACAATCATCATTTGACATCATTATCGCTTTCAACCTGCTATTTAACTTGATCAGAACTTCCCAAGTGTCCACAGTTTTCTTACTACTTTATTTCAAAACTCTGGTTCCAGTTCAGACTTATTTAAATCTCTGATTTATTTCATAAGATAGATCGTATCCTAGTTTTTGAAAAAAAGAGTCCAATTTTCACCCAATAGTTTGATAATTGCTATATTACAAACTTAATTGATTAGGTTTAAAATAAAGTTTGCCATTAAGTTGTGAAATAGGTTTACCATAAAGTTTTTCAGAATTATCTTTTGATAATTTTACAACGCTTGTTTCAATACAAAGGTTTTGATTTATTCTTTATTGACTCGTCTCTCATGTCCCAATTTCATAATGATTGTGTTCAATGAGAACAGAATATGATTTTAAACAATTTACTCTGCCATTGTTACGTTTAAAATCATCGCTAATAACAACAATGGTGTCATTGTGAGCTTTCCTTAAATCATGGTGCATCAATCCACGGAATTCCACCAAACACCTGTGAATGGGCCAAAGACCTCTTTCTTCTAGAACTTTATTAGAATCTTCTTTAGAAACATGTCTTTTCCATATATACTTTCCATATATGAAAATACTTGAATCATTATGCACGAAATTTCGACATCGATCGTTGTAGCATTTTTATGTCATGTTTTATAATGACGATTTGTTTACAAAGATTTGTGAATGCAATATCCTCTTTTAGTACATCATTTAGATAAATGTAACTAAGGTAAAAATGTTTTTGCTAACAGAAATGTACATGAAAATTAAATGACAATACAGAATTGTTTATAACAATATGTTTAAACTTAATATGTCGTTTCGTTGTTGTTTTTAGATGTTATGTAAATAAGAATGGTGTCTATTTAAACTTAAAGGTATCATAGAAGGAGTTCATTAACGCTTAATCAAAATGTAACAATAAAATTTACCCATGCTTACAACCTTAAACAATATCCACTTACTAATTAAACTTAAGAGACATTTTTTTAAACCATTGGCTTTTCCATTAATTTGGTCGCTGTAACAAGGATTTGGTGATGTTTTAACTACAAACAAATTATCCCTAAATTCGCTTGAAAATAAGGTGTGATTTTTTTTAATTGAATTATTTGCTAAATCTTTGTGGGAGTTCAGTGTTACTGATTGACTTGTCTGGTGCGAATTCAGTAACAAAACTAAACATTTCTATCACTTTTTGTTTTTTTTTTAACTAGACGTAACGTCGTTATCATACCGAAATGAAAAAATGGTTTTATCATCACTTGGAGGTCTGGCTGCTTCAAATACATATGCTTTAGTTCACAGTCCATAGTTCTAGACATCTCTATTTCATACTTATAACGTCATTTCAGATTAATACTATTTGAAAACAAAATATTCCATTTAGGTCACCAGTGTTTATTAATTTTTTTTACTAGTGTCTTTGTATTTTTTAAAATATCAAAAAGTTAAGAGATTTTGTATTTTTTTAGTAATTACGTTGATAATTTCTACCTTAATGGAATATTTAAAAAGAAACGTCTCTATTATAAGAACCAAACCTTTTTCTGAACATAACCTCTTTTTAGGTCAACTGTATGCACAGAGTTTGGAGAGAAAACCGATACTTATAGCAACCCCAGAAGCTCCGCCGAAATACGATGACTCGTATATGGGTTATTCGATTACTGTGGGCGATTTCAATGGTCAAGGTGTCCAGGGGGTTGCTGTGGGAGTGCCTAGAGGAGCGGACTTGAAGGGATTGGTTAGTAAAGAAACAAGTTCAAAGATGTTTGCAAATTTTTAATTTGTTTGAATTCACTAAATTGTCATACGTATTTGAATCTGTTTTCCTGAGGGAAATACGGCTGTAACCGCCCGCTTGCAGAAGACCACTGTGAAATAACCAGTATGTGTGCTGGTGTATTACAATGAGTAAGGGATGCCAGATTCAATTTGCTTATCCCCTCCGAACCTCCTTACTTTAACCTCGTCAAGTTAAAATAAGGGGGTTTAGAGGGGATAGGGGAGAGGGTTCCTAAATGTAGCAAGAAAAGTATTTATTTATTTCGTCTAATTTATTGTGAATATTTAATTATAATTATCATGTTTTAGATGTAGATTCATGTCTTATTTGTATATTAGGTGGTTCTTTACACCTGGGAACTTCAAGTGATCCACAACATCAGCGGCAGTCAAATCGGCTCTTACTTCGGCTACAGTCTAGCGGCTGGTGATATCGACGGTGACGGATATGATGATGTCATCGTTGGAGCACCCATGTTCACAAAACCTAAGAGTACTGGCTACGAACACGGAAGGATCTACGTTATATATCAGGGTCGGAATAAGGTAAGTTATAATTCATATGTCCTTTATGAATTTTGTTTGTAACATGTAAAAGTAAGAAAAACACTTCAAGGGGAGCTATAAATGAAACAAAAGGTTGAGTGACTTCCTACATGAACACCATGTTGAATACCATAGTTTGTGGAGATTCTAGGGAAAATTTTGATTTTTCTTACTATCTATAACTAACGGAATATTTTAGTCAGTCATTTATTTCGTTATTTATTTCGTTTTGCTACAAGATATTCCTTTTTCAGATGTACGAAAAGATTCACTATCGGACTGGCGAAATATCTAAGGGTCGTTTTGGTTTAGCTGTTGCGTCGCTCGGTGACATGAACTCCGATTCATATGGAGGTAAAATATTTTATTACATAATAGTTTTTCTCGCGAATTCATCCGCATTTCAGGATTTCGGTTAACCGGACTGTTAACCGAACTACCGGGAATAGAGGAAAAATAGTCGAAAGAAGTCAGGCCGACTTCTCTATTAAAGTTTGTCGCGGTTTTAGATGTGGCAGTGGGAGCGCCTTACGGTGGCACGAACGGCCGCGGAGTGGTCTACGTCTACTACGGCAGTCGGTCCGGAATCCGCGCCAAGTACTCACAGGCCATCACCGCCGAAGAGATCTCTCCCTCCCTCACCACCTTCGGCTTTTCTCTCTCGGGCGGTGTCGATTTGGACAACAATAACTACACAGACTTGGCCGTTGGCGCTTACAAATCGGACAGTGTTGTATTTTTGAAGTAAGTTCAAGTTTTTCATTCTTTCATTCTATAAGTAAATATTGGCAGTCAGACTGATGACAGTCCATCACTTGATTGTTAGAACGAGCAAAAAGTTGAAGAAGCGAAATATTAAAAATACAACTGTCTGGCGTGTTTCTGTCTGGCTGCAATATGGGCTTCAAGTGTTACTTTTGTATTTGGGCGACGGTTTTTTATAAAAAAAAAACTTCAAGAGTAATTTTAAAAAAGATCTAAATAAGAGCAGAAACCACATGGACTTCGTTGATTATTCTAGAAGCACTGAAATAAAATACCCTAATTTTTTTAATTTTTTTTAATATTCAGAGGTTCAGAATGGAAAGGATTTAATGAATCTTCTGTTTTTTTCAGAGCCAGACCTGTGGTGAAGGTGATGGCCGGAGTGAGATTTCTGAGCGATAAGAAGCTGATCTCGCAGAGCGAGAAGCGTTGCCGCCTCAAGAACGGCACTCAGGTTGCGTGCGCGCAGCTCGAATTCTGTCTCACTTATCACGGCGTCAATGTCAACAGGCAAATAGGTAAGCGTGCTTCCAAATGTCTGCGTAGGGTAGAGCCAAGTATCAGTTAATATTTCCATTTTCTTTTCTTTCAAGCGGAAGGATATTACTGTTTTGGTGAGTGGTCGACGATGTAGCAACAAAAAGTTAAAACTAAAATTAGTGTCATTGTTAGTTCCAATATGTAGTTTGTGCGTAATTGGTGTCTGTTTGTAATATGTGCAATGTATATAATTACCTACACCACTTTTAGTAAAGAATGTAGAAGGGATTATAAGGTTCCTACCATCTACTAATCTATAATCTATTAAGAATTTTAGAAAATTTTACTTGTTGTACACTTTGAAGGATAAAACTTCTTAAAATTGAATGTATGTAAGAAAATAGAATTAGTAACATTACAGATTTTTTGTAACTTGTAATCTAATAACGCTGTTACGTTCTGCCGCAGCGTTTGAAGTGAATTTGGATCTGGACTCTCGAAGGACTTCACAGAAACGTATTTTCCTGCTGGAGACTCGCCAGTCCATATACAAGACTCATATTATTCTGACAGAGAAGAAACAGGAGTGTCAAGATATCACCATTTATTTAGATGTAAGTTAACTCCTTTATTTTATGACTATGATTTTTATACAGTCTATTTGGATAGATTTTGGTGATTATTGCTCAAAACATGTCAGCATGAGGTGAAACCTTATGAAATCTACCTTACGCGCCTTCAATTCTTACGATTAGTTTCTTCCATATACAAATATGAAAACCCTGATAGTAGGTAACATTCTATGTAATAATTAGAGATAACTCCAAAAAGATAGTGTTTTTCTGTTTTTGATTTCCTTCCATTATAGGTGGCAGTTTTTGTTTAACCACATTCACGACTGGCGTAGGCAAATTGCTTTCATAGACACTTAAAAAAATTATAGCTTCAACGGCGACTAGATTTGAAAATGTCTCTGATCAACATCTATTATACGATTGCATGGTTTTGATAACTCTATTTAAAGCACCTCTTAAAATTGATTTTTAGGAGGAACTTCGTGACAAATTAACTCCTATAGAGGTGAAGATGACATATAACCTCGTGAACGAACCGGCCAGAGACGTGGTACCTCCAGTCCTCGACCAGACTGAGAGCATCGAGCACACCGATCTCCTCAACATCCAAAAGAATTGCGGATCAGATAACGTTTGTGTACCGGATTTGAGCATGTTCATCACCACGTGAGTATTGTCGGTTCCTTTATTTGACAGGCTGAGTCATAATTTGTCATTGCTGTCAAATACTGTAATTATTTTGAGAGATTTTGATTAAAATTCAAAAGTTAAAAACTTGATATGAGAGGTGATACCAGTGGGCTTCTGTCGTGATGTACTAAATGAATGAAAACTGACCTAATAATTACAGTCCGTCGTCGAAGTACGCGCTGGGCTCAGGCGAGAAGCTGAACATCGACGTGAGAATCGACAACGCGGGCGAAGACGCCTTCGAGGCGGCGTACTTCTTGGCGCTGCCCCCGGGAGTGGCCTACGCCAAAACTGAACGCCTCGACAAGGACGACGCCGAAGCCACCCCCATATACTGCTCGCTCACCAAGAAACGTGAAGACAGCGACAACACCACCCTCAAGTGTAACCTGGGCAACCCCATGACCAGTAGGCAGAAGGTACTGCTTATTCCCTTTTCACACAGATTTCTAGGGGTGCAACAATTTTTCAATTAACGAAATGTATTTATTTGCCTAAGCGCCTCTTTCACAAACGTCAAGTAGGCCAAACTGTCATTTAAAGTCACCAGTAACCGGGGATAATGGAGCTGATATACCTTTGTTTGTACGGTAAACGTGCCAAACATTAAATAGAAAATAATTAAAAAAAATCGGCTATCGAATGATGCAGTAAACCGAGTGCATAATTCAATATAACAGAAAATGATTTCTAAAAGTAACTAATCAACACTTTACATGTAGTTTGTGAAAGAGGCCCTAATAATAACATAGTTGCAAACTCTTTTGTGCTTTGAGAAATAATATTATTTAGTCTAAATCGAAAATATAAGGCCACAGTTCCCTGACTAATGCTAATTGTTTTACTTAGTTTTTATGATAAAATTCGGTAATCAAGTGGTGGTCTTGGTGATAGGTATCTACCGACGAGTATAGACACAAGTAACTTCAGAGAGACTTCATGCGGTGCTGACTTTTGATAAGATAAAGAATAAGAACTAAAACAACACCTCGGGGGTTTTTGCTGCCAGACGTGCGTAAAACTTCAAGACGGAATTTTCCGACAGTACTTAAGTGTCATAATAATAAATAAATATTTATGATCGAAAAATATTAATGGTTTTAATAATTATCTTAATACACTTACTAAAGTAAGGTACATTTCAGGTACATTTTAGAGTAGTCCTAGACGTCGAACCGTATGTAACAGCGCTCGCCTTTGATATGGAGACTAATTCGACCAATCCTGAACATGGAACCACTTTTGACAATGTCAAACATCTCAGAATTGACGTGGAAATTAAAGCGCAAATGTCTATTATTGGGTAAGTATAAAGAAATTGTATGCAAATTCATATGCCACTGTAGTCGAATATAGGTCCAGCCAGTGAGTTCATTAATTGGCTAGTTTAATATATTCGGTTAACAGAGAACAATCGATCTTCGATATAATTACAATATAATATACAATACAATATAATTCAATATAATCTAGTGGAGACTATAATTATTTAAAAGGTTGCCTATAGCATTTTTCTCAAATAGACTAACTTTAGATTTACATAGTATTTAGTAACGTAACGTCTAACGTTTTAATTTTCTTTGAATTTTTCATAAATATTTTAACTATGCTATATATTGTTGACACAAATGAATAGATATTGTTATATGTAGGTATATATAGTTAAGCGAGACTCACTCAGACTCGAAACATTTTTTATTAACACATTAAAACTTTAAAAAAATACTCATATTCTCAGAGCATCGGATCCTCCAGAACTTCACTATAACGCTTCACTTTACGAGTCGGAGAGTTTGAAGGACGACACTAAACTTGGACCTCAAATCATACACAAATACAACTTCAAGAATGAAGGTCCGATGGCCATCGATGAAGCTGAGATCTGTATCATGTGGCCTTATCAAACATTAACAGGTAATTTGTATGATAATTTTAACTAATATACTTTTTTGACTTCTCAAATTTATCTTCTTTTTTTTATGTTAAGGTCGACAGACAGGTTGACGGTCCACTTGATGGTAGGTATCGTCGCCTATAATACAAGCAATGAAGTGCGCTGCCGACCATAGAGGGATTAAGGATAAGGAATAAGGGAGGGATGGGGTAATGGGCTCTAGCATCCCTTACTCACTCACCGAAACACAAGAGCACATAATGCTGTTATTTCACGGTGGTATTCTGTAAGGTGGTGGTTACTGCCGCCAGACGGGCTGCCCAAATGACTGCGAAACGCAGTGTGCCTTATACTTTTCAAATCCAGACCAAAGTCAATTTAGAAAATTACATTAAAATTGATATCTTTAAAAATATCAATGTGGGATGACAATTTACCGTTCAATTTTAAAATGCGAATTTACTCTCAAGCATTCAGAATTTTGAACATTTGTATGATATATTTATAGATGGTTTGTACTCAATATGCAATAAAAAATTTCAGGTGAAAACTTGATGTACATGCTGGTTCAGCCTCAAGTGCTCGGCAATTTGCAATGCGACGTCGCTCGACACATCAACTCCGAGGATCTCTTCGTGCAGAACACATACGCTTATTTACTTAACAAGGAGAAAGAAGGTTAGTGGCTCCGAAACCAATGTTTTTATTTAAGGTTCATTATTCCTTTGAACAAATTTTGTATCATAAATTCTTATTTTCAGAAATGTTAAAGAGTGGACAATATTCGTCGTCTCAAATATCAACTGGAACTGGATACTACGACCAGAGTAAGTGTTTCTTTGCTTCCGCTTCTATAGTTATAAGTACCAAATATGCCTTATATCGATTCCGCGTTTATAGTTAGAGAATTAACAGCCTACTTGGAGTTATACACCTATTGGTTATCGGTTGTTAGCTAAATATTTATGACCACAGATAACCTTAAAACTAAAGCAAAATAACTATGTAACAATTAACAAATGTAATAACACTGAGTAACAACTGGTCGAATAATTTCAGAATATTGGCAAATCGATTACCATGCTAGCAGCCAAATGGGCGGCCAATCGGATTATTACGGTGGACAACAAGGAACCTATTTTAATACCGGTCACGGTGGACAATCGTCAGGACACTCCAATGAGCAAAATTCAGGTAATTTTAATGCGGGTCAAACGTCTGGACATTTTAATAGTGGCCAAAATTCTGGGAATCATTACGGCGGGGGCCAATATGGCAATGGCCAAGTTAACAGCGGATCGTGGAGAAATAATCGGACATGGAGCACGGGATATAGTTTTACGAATGAACAACTGGAAGATGTTAGACGACAACTCGCTCAACAAAGTTTGACATCCAGTCAGAAGGAAGAAATAATAAGAAGAGTAACGGAGAGATTAGATTATCAACAGCAGCAGGAAGTAAGAAGAAAATTGTTGGAAGGATTGAGTTTTGAACAGCAGGAGGAAATAAGGAGGAAGCTAATTGCTGCTGTAAATCAAGGAAACTACGGGCAAGGTGGTTTCGGACAAGGACAAGATGGACAAGTGGTGAGGATAAGGAATAAGACGATCGTATATGATGAGAACCACAACATCATATCAGAAACAGAAAGTAGTACGGAGTACGGCTCCCTCGGACACGAAGGAGAAGCTGGCAGTTCCTTTAACAAGTGAGTAAAACTCATATAATTTCTATTATGATATTGAAAAATTTCAGAATAAATTAGGTAATTTTGTGCTATGCTGATATAACATTATATATATTTTATGTTTATTATAAATTATAGAAACTTTGCTTGAAAGTTAATTCGTAACTTACATTTAAATGTTACAGGTACGGTACGATGCATGGCAATCAAGCTAACCAAGGCAGCTACGTAAACCAAGGTTCAAACCAAGGCTTCGTTCATGGGTCGTGGGCGACAACTGAAACCGTAAATAGAGATATTATGAACGCTGGTTCCACGACTTATAGAGGGGGGGCACCAGGACTTACGGTGGTTGAAGACGAAGGTGACCAACTTGAAGGCTTTGGAGCGTATGCAGCGAGGAGTCCAAATAATGAGTTCAAATATGGAATTGGTGACGTTAGTGGAGCCAGTGGAGGGGCTAGCGAGAATTCTGCTGGAGGATCGAGGGGAAGTTATAGGAGCGGAGGAGCGTCGTATGGAAGTAATGGAGGAAACTACGGTTCAAACAGTGGAAGCTACTCTTATTCCTCGCAAGCAGGTAACTAAACATATACCATTCTATGTATGTTTTAATCAAATGTGACCTAATAAAAAGTGTATAAGATAATCTATAAAATTAAAAATATAAATACATTTCGAGTAACATTTCTACTTATTAGCAGAAATTCTGGTATTCTTAAAATACATCATCTGACATTTTTTAGGAGGGCAGACGTCGTACAGTCACTCTGGGGC
The DNA here is from genome assembly GCA_945859745.1 of Synanthedon formicaeformis. Taxonomy (NCBI): domain Eukaryota; kingdom Metazoa; phylum Arthropoda; class Insecta; order Lepidoptera; family Sesiidae; genus Synanthedon; species Synanthedon formicaeformis. The sequence goes on along the minus strand of OX243956.1, from coordinate 1,090,023 downwards.
TTCAACATACTCTTCAACATCACAGAGAAGAGAGAACACCAGACGACGTCGCGATGATGGAGTAAGTGCCTTAAATATTTCTAGAATACAAATCAATTATTCCAAAGTATTTGAGATATTTTGTATCTTTGACGGACAACAGTTAAAGGAGTAGGAGTTTTCTCTAAGTCGCATGATGGAAGGCGAAAATCAAATGAGTCTATTAAGTTTACCTACACATTAAAAACTTGGGGTATTTTAGATTAGGTTCTGGTGTGTTTTACACACTAAAACAGAACTGATTTCAATGCCAGACGGTTGCCTATATTAATCGTATGAACATGAACACAGTATTCCAACAGCATGTCCAGTGTCCACCATGAAAGCATTCATTATAAATAGTGAAATAACATAATTTTCAGGTGGATCCAGAGTTGAAGAAGCTTCTAGAACAGTGCGAGGAGAAGTACAAGTGCGAGGTGTTAAGATGCAGGACCGGGCCTCTGGCCAAGGGGCAGGAGGTCTGGGTGGCTCTCTGGTCTAGAATTAATGCTTCCGTTTTGAATGAGGTAAACTGTTTTCTTTTCGTTTATATTGTGGCAGGTCTTTATATGAAGACTACGATAATGATTATATTATATAGTTTTCTCTTTCTTTTGGAAAATATTATAATTCCTTTTTTTTAAAAGTAGCCTAGTTTTCTGAAGAAAATTAAATTAATTAAAAAATATTTATTTAATTTAGATAAACATCACTTACCTAATTTTGATGTAGTCTATCACTGTATTAATATCTTTTTAGACTGACTTGTTGTCTCCTTTATTCTACAAGTCTTCTTAAAATACAGGTTTGACTTGTGCAAGGTACTTGAAATGAAATGTAATCAATTGTTTGACAGATCTCGAAGGATCGTGCAGTGAAGCTGTCGTCGGTGGCGGCTGCGCGCGCGACGCGGTTGGCGGGCAGTGGTGCGGGCGCTTCGGGCTACGGCGCGTGGCAAGAGGCGGAGGCAGCGACGCTGCTCACGCCGCAGCTTGAAGCGCTCGACAGCGGCGCCATACCGCTCTGGGTCGTTGTGCTTGCAGCGGTTGTCGGCGCTTTATTGCTGTTGTTGTTGATATTCGCTTTGTATAAGGTAACAGTTTGATGCTATTTTTTCATAAGTCGCTTATTAGGCAATGCCATAGCAACTCCTCACGCAAGCATAGTGCGCTGCCGACAATGTAGGATAAAGGATAAGAAGGGAATATGGGGATGGAGTTCGCAAATCTTACACATTATAACACAACAAACAAGGTGGTTAACTCCGCTCGAATGGATGCTCAGTTTGTGACGGCGTAGCACACGATCCCTAACACTAAAGTATTTCCACTTATTGACTACTGACGCAGTTAAGCTTCTTAAGTACGTACTAATTGAGGTAGATGGCGTTTATTTCATAAAATTAAACTTCACTGAGGGTATCGCTCACGGAGCGTGACGGCGCGTTTCACTGTCTTTTCCCCATATTAAAAGTGCCCAGCTCGCCTATAGAAGTTTTCACTTGAAAAACACACTTGAGTTTTCGGAATAATAATTATGTGTTTTTTTTTTCAGTGTGGTTTCTTCAAGCGCAACCGTCCCTCGGATCACAACGAGCGGCAACCGCTGAACGGTCGCGACGAACACCTTTGATATCCGACTACAAACAATCTCGGTACGCTGACTTCGGACGCTGCGCTGACGTCAGACGACGCTATGACGTCACAGCACCGACGCGTCACCGACTCCAGCACGAGCAGCTCTTCCACCGACGCCGCCAGTGACGTCACATCTCCCGACTCCACCAGCTTCGACAGATACTGACATAAGAGTGAAGTTGTCGTTTTTCAGTTCTAATAATCTCTAAACATAAAGTGAGTGCTATATTGAGACCACTTTTTTAGTTTTTTAAAAAGCATGTGGAGTCAATCACTTGACTACAATTTTAAAACCAGGGGTAATTGGAAATAGTAATAACAATGATATTGATGAAAATTTATTTTATTGAAATGTCGACATGTCACAATACTCAAAATAATAACCCAACCCATTTCTTTAAAGTTTTCAATTAATCTTGTTGACTATAAAATAGTGCGTATTATATAATTTTTATTTTTATTAAAAAATACCACAAAATATTTCTATGCACTTTTAAAGTGACAGGTGGCAGCCATCTTAGTTTTACGTCACTTCTGTCATTAAAATGGATAGAGTTGGTAAAGTCATAGCAATCTAGCAATAAATTAATTAATTATTTCAATAAAATCTATTAATTCGTACGTTATATGTATTTGATGAGAATATTAAATAAAATGTGAATATTTTTTCAATTTTGAAAAAAAAAAAAGAAAATTATTACTTACATTATTGTATCACATCGTGCCTCATGATTGAATTGTACTTTTAACATTTTTATTTAAAAAAATGTTAAAAGTAATCTTTTGGTTAAATATACATATATTATATTACTTCTATAATTAATGTATGACTAGTCACGAATTAAGTACATTGAATTTTAATGTTATACACACGATTTTAGTGAATAAAAAAAAATAGACGAAAAAAATATTATATTGTGTGATACTGTAGTAGAAAATGTGTCATAAATGTATGGTATGTGTGAGAGAAGTTGAAAATTGTGATTTAAGTTAATAACGCTTAGGTATATTTTTACTAAATACGACATTCGTATTAAATCCGTTTACGAACTAATATTAATATCATTGAAATGCAGTTTGATTAGGTTTTTAGGAGGCATTATCTCGTGGAAAATTCTCTTTTATACGCAATTATATCTAGACAATTCTATTCTATTCTAATTATTCTATTCTAGAAACGTAAACAGAATCTCAATTCTAGATTTATCATGTTTTGAAATTATCTACAAATAAAAAAATAATACTCTACTTGCTCGACTTAATAGCGTAATCGTAGTGTGATTTCGATAGCCTATAAATAAAAAAATAATAAAAAATAAAAATTAATAAAAAAACTCAAAAATAGGGCAATCAAATGCAAAAATAATCTTTTAAATCCGATTCCAACTTCTAGATTGGCGCGTTCAAACAAAAAATTTTTTTTTTTACTTTTTGTATTAGTTGTCGGGATATAATTGCTTAGAGCGATTTTAGAGTTAATTTCAGTTTACAAAACATTGTAATTTTTACATTTATCTGCATAGTGTGTTTTAATATTAAATATGAGTTAAAATATACATACTGTATATTATTTATTTTTACAACTAAATTTAAATAAATATGAAAGAAGATTGAGTGTTAGTCGTCACAGAATTATCATTAGATATATCTAAATGTAAATAATTGCACTCTAAATATTATATTTAGTAGATTATATAGTGCCTTTACTTGTCAGATAATGTAGGTGAGGAGTGCTCGCATCCTTTAGTATACGATACTATACTAACTCCCCCCGGCTTCGCCTGGGAGTCACCTTTCAAATAGTAAAAAAAAAGTTTTAAATAGACGCAGTACGTTCCGAAGATTACCGGATCCAATATAAAAATAATTATCTGCTACTTCATGATGTGAAAAACCGTAATTTTTTAGTATTGGGCGTATTTTATTGAAATTAGATCCAAAAATAGCCAAACAAACTTTTCGATAAAGGTATCTTCATTTTTATAGAGTAAAGTTTTAAATAAATATTTCAAAGTTATATTTATAGTTGTCGAAAATCTACAAAGATGAAATTCTTATATCGGTTACTCTGGCTGAGAAAGTTTATATCCCGAATATTGGTAAAAAATTGTAATTTCAAGGTTTTCTCACATCATGAAGTACGAGTATATTTCATAAGATACAATTTTCGTTCATTTCGATTTGAACAGAAACTAAGATTGCGATGATTTGTTCCTCCCCATTATCTGTTATATCTTTAGATGTCAAATTAATAAATTTAGTGTTTTTAAGGAAAAAAAACCTTACGAATAAGTGCCTTCTGAAACTGCCAGTTACTAATTAATTATATTAATGTAAATAAATATTTTTAGTGTAACGAATTTTATTGATTAGTACATTTTTGTTACATTTATTCAAAGGTACATATTATGTTTACGAGTAATTAATTTGACCTATCCATAAGGGATTTTTGAAATCTTTTATTTTACTATTAAAAAAGAGTATAGTTATCGTGTTAAGTAATAATAATAAAATCAAAAGTAGAACTCTTTTTTCTAAATTTATTTTCTTTATTACTGTCTTTTTTACTATCAATGACATTTGTATTGATTTTTGTGATAAATTTAATATTAACCGTTTTTTTAGGTACCTAACCTAACCTTATCAAAAAATAAGGTTACTTTAAAAAAATATTGATGAAAATATAAATCAAGCAAATCAAATTCCTTTGTTATCAATTTTCGAATAAGTGTAACAAAATAACAATTATTGTTAATTTTATTTTCTATTTATTTATTCGCTGTAATTATTAATAAGACATCCGCTTGTACTTATGGTTAATAAAATTTTAACTCATTTTAATTCTTTAGATGCCATAATTAAATGTAAACATTACATTTGGTTGTTTCGGTATTTTTTTTGCATTTACCAAAAAAAAGTTGTAATTAAATTTTGTTTTTAATAAGCTTTGTTTTTTCTTCGCCACTCCATTTTTTTAATAATCATTTCCTAATAATAAAACTGCAATGTAATGGATCAATAATAAACCTACCAATAAAATCTTTGTCTAAGTTTTTTGGGTCAGAATTGGTTATTTTTAACATTAAAACTGATTTTTTTTAATAAATTAAACCTAGAATATATTTATTGTCTTATTAAGACACAAAAACGAACGGACACAATTTCCAATATTTTTAATTGTCATACTTACTAGTTTTTTTTTGTTAATGTGCTGTCTTTTTCAAATTAATTTAGTAAGGCGTGTATTTAGGACTGTAATTTAGGAAGGCAGGTTACCACTTGATTGTAGGCGAAAACGACCTTAGAGACGGAAACATACTAGCTCACCAAAACGCCACAGCGCACTTAGAGCTTGTTCAGATGAGGCGAATTACGCGCAAGGACATACGCGCGTATTAACTCGCGCGTAAGCGAGATACACGGCGAACAATTATCGCGTTCACATGATACGCGCGAGGGAAATTCTTCGCGCGTGATATGCGCGCGAGTCGAGATACTATGAGCTCCTTGTTGCGTTCAGTAATCGCGCGAATACTCTCGCGCGTAATTCGCCTCATCTGAACAAGGCCTTACTGTTATTTCACGGTGGTCATCATTGAGGAGGTATTCTAGCTCGAAAAATAATAAGCGGTAAGCTATAATTATAAACAAAGGTCTAATACTCCAATAGATAAATAATCTAGCAATGTAAGATGCTGAAGGTCGGAGATCAAGTATGGTGAGATGATGCTTAATTAAATTTGTCCTTATTGTGTACGGCCTTAGGCGCAGATCACTTATTTTACACAGCTTTCTCGATTTTGGTAATTACTGAAAATTAAATTAAATTTTTAATTTTATTAAAAATTTATAGATTAAAAAACAAGTCAACTACAAGCCAATAGAGCCAATTCATTGCGTCCAATTAAAATATACGTATTGCTAACGTTTATTTATATCAGTTGTTCCATCCAACCCCTTATAAAGGGGTGAGAAGATAAACTGGCAAGACTATCCGATTAAATTAACTCGCTTATTGGGTAGCAACAGCAAAATAAGTGAGCTATTGACGTTATTTACAGTACAGATAATAAAAAGTACAGATAATAAATACAAAGTATTTATTATCTGTACTTTTTAAACTTTTGAAAAAAATAAGTATTGTAAAGTACGTAGATGTTTGAAAGAATTCTTTGAATTATTGTTTAAGTATCTTATCTTTCTTAAGTTAGTAGTACAGTGCTTGCTGTTAAGCTTTCCATGCAATTTGCTAGAAGTTACTAGTACACTAAGTTTAGTGTACAGTCAGCCTGCATAGCTGGGTTTTTTTTAAAAATCAATGCCTAACAAATACATTTAGAACTTCATTCATTTCTGTGAAAAGTAAAGTCTAAATATTGTTTTTAGAGAATAAAATCGGTTTGTGCTAACCGTACAAATATAGATTCGTAAATCTTGTCCCGCTGTGTCTTATTCGAACGTCTGTCTGTCTGATCAAGCGTAACAACCAAACGGAAATGAATTCGCGATAGAAATGTTTAAATTCTAAGGTTGTTCATACGGTTTTCACTAATGGAAAGAGCCATAAACGAGGATGGTATGTGTATATTTTCAGAAAATAATTGCAGCCATAAGAATCCGGGGACTGGTCGCCCGTTGAGAATAAGGCAAAAATTAACAAATGAAGAAAGTACCGTAATAAATTGTTAAGAGAAAATTTGTACTGCAATGAAACATTAATTATAGGACGAACAATGTATTCCAAGGGACTAATATAAAGGCACCACATCATTACGGTTAACAAGAACGCCTCCAATAAACATTAACACATTTACGTACCTATATACCTAGTTAGTTACTAGTAGCTGTTACAAAGGATGTGGTTGTGTTAGTAACAACTTCTAATTCATTATTCGTTAGACACATCTTACATCTATCTAAGGGTGTACGAATAAGTAATTGGTTAACTAAGTTTTTTATCACTAAAAATAAATTGAAATCATACAAAATATCAAAATGAGACCAAAACCATTTTAATTTATTTAATATAAATTAAAAAATAATAATTCATCACATTACAAAGGTGTCGTTCATTGTAAAAGTGAACTATCTCCTTGTAACTGAATTTTAGAATAACGAGCTTTTTGCTAATTATAGTGAAGGAAAAAAAATATAAGCATTCATTCATTGTTTTCATCTATGATATTTTAATGCAACTATTGGAGTTACTTCACTTTTATATTGAAAGATATGACTAAATGTGATACCATTAGGCAAGAAAAGATGGTTTTAAAAATAGGGAGTTACAACACTTTTACAATGAACGACACAAATATAAGTCAAATTCGTTTTCGAGAAATAGGCAGAAGTAGACAGGGACTTTACTTTTTAATGTGCATTGATTGTGCCAAGAATGTGTCTTCATCTACTTATTTTCTCAGAAACGATTTTTAGAAATTGCAAACTGATTTTGATAAGATAAAAATATATATGAAAAAACATATTATTCACAATAAAAACTTGATTTGTGAATAGTAATATTCGTGACGTCTCCAAGAGGCACGACTATCAAAGACAATAGCTACAATAGACGTAAAGTTGTCACAAACGGCGCCATTCTAAACACGACAACCGAATATATCACAAATAACTTGATGGAATATATTAACCTTTCACGTATGTACCTAGCGTAAAACAAATAAACATTTTAGACATTTGTTTTAGGCCCATCACATATTGTGCCCAGCTATATTATATTAATATAATAAATAAAAATAAAATAAGCCTTTATTCACTGATAAGTTACAGAAAATATTTCAAATTATATGTATCATGATGTGCTTCTATATATCTTCTAAAAAAAAGAAATTATTTAGTTGTTTTATTATAAATATATATTAATATAAATTATAGCAAGGCAAATTACGATATATTTTCTACACAAATATTGGAGTGACCGCACACGCAGCTATATTATATATTTCTAAGACGTCACCAACGTATACCGTAATTTATATTATTGCATATTATGGTATAGCATGACATATTACGACCATCAATGAAATGAAGGCAAAATATAGGTATATTATAGCATCGTCTCCGTGTGTGGTAGCTTGCTATAATAATATATATTATAGCTACTTGTGTGACGGGGTTTAGATTTAGAGAGGCAAGGCATAATGCAAAGATATTCTGTTTCAGTTAAAACCAAATGGATGTGGCTATAACCACTATTATCTTCTTCTCTATCTGCCTCTCCATTACTGAAGTTCGGCAGTCAATTTCTTAAACTTTTCTATGCCTTATATAAATTGCTCCACGGTTTTAATACCGATCCACTCTGTTGTTTGAGTAGGCGTCAAAGTATGTGTTGACGCCGTTTTACCTACACATCCACACACATCGCACACATACAAACAAACGCATCACACGCATATCTACCTACATATTTATCTATTTTTTATTCCCTTTTCCTACCCTTCAAAAAAGACAGACGCTTAAAAGTTGCCGCCGCGCGCGCATCTCGCTCCGCAAAATTAAAGATATCCTCTCTCGTGTGTGTAGTATGTGACATCGCTAAATCCTCGTTAATCAAATCTTAAAATCAACAAAAAAACTCTGGTGTATTGTGGTGGAATCGAACCAGCGCAGAAGGAGCAGGCGAACCTCAATCGAAGGCATAGGTGAGTCTGTCTTTCCCCATCTTGTCCCCACCAGTATGAGTATTGACAGACAAACAAAACAAATTTATTTTAAGAACATTTATTTAATATTCAGTTAAGATCAATTATATGAACGAAATTTTGATTGTGTCTATTGTAGTTATTAAAAAAAGATTAAAATCACATTGCTAATGTAAACATTTTTTTCAATTTTCTTACAGATTACTTTGAAAGAGTAGGTACTTGCATTTGTCTTGTTTCTTTACAATTATTTTAACTAAACTACCATAATTTAAAAAAAAATATTTCGAAAAACTCCCACATACGCATTTATAATAATTATGAGATAGGAAAACTTACAGAAAATACAAATTGAACAAACTGGTTAGATATAATATAAACAATCGATTAGCTCATTATAAATATTCACTTGTAGCTAATTGATTAATAGTTGATTAATAGATTAATTAATTAATTAGTATACATACATATAAACTGCATAAATATCACCATAGACTTAGTATAAACTTACTTCCGTAAATATCACTTACAATTTACTTATACACATATGTAAAAACAATTATCTATATCAAAAAACTATAAAGCGGAAATTACCAATATATAAAGCTGGAGAGTTTGTTCGGTTGTACGCGCTAATCTCAGGAACTACTGGTTCGAATTGAATTTTTTTTTTGTGTTGGATAGTCCATTTATCTAGAATCTAGGCTATAGAGAACGCGGACGAAGTCGCGGGCACCAGCTAGTAATAAATAATTTTATCCACTGCATACAATATACACACGAATATTTAAAAGCACCTTCAATACATATATATAACTATAACTTATATAACTATAATATAACTATAACTATAACAATGAATATAACTATAACTTGTATAATTATATAATCTTATATAGTTGCTATTTAAGTAAAATTCTTGACAATTAAAATCGAAACTCAATTTATAAAATTCTTCATTGTTTTCTTTTGATTCATTCCTGTTCAATGGTATTATAGTTTTCCAAGTTATCTTCTATATTTTGTTTATTTTTAAATTATTTTACAAGCTTCATCAAACGCGTGTGTCCTTTGGCGCTGTGTATTAAATCTATTCTTTTCTCGTATTCACCCTATCTCACTTACTTATCTTATTTCTGATTGCGATCCTCTATATTCTTTTTATTACTATTTACAGCAGTCCGAAAATTACCCTCGAATTTTTCGGCGAATTCATTTAATCTGTTTCCACTACGACGTACCAGATTTCCGTCATCGAAACCATTGTTTCCAACTCTATAAACCGATTTGCCATCTTTGTCTGTAAATTTATAATATCCATCATCTACAGTGGGTTTGTTGTATTCATCATCCAATATTGCCCTCCCAGGACTACTTCGAAAGTCCATGGGTGATATATCACTAGTTTGAAAACCATTTTTTGCCTCCCTTATTTGATTTCTCAACGTTAAAATATCTTCCCAAATATTCAGGTTAATTGCTAATTTTTCCAATTGTTTACTTATTAATACTTTGTCTAAAACTTCGTTCACATTTTTCAGATCATTGTTATTATATAAAGAAGGTACAGTCGGTCTAGGAATATTGACAGTTGATTGATTACGCAAAGCGAAGATCTGTTTAAATTTGTTAGTCATTTTATCACAAAAAGCCGATAGAAATCCTTTCTTTTGAACATTTCCGGTGTCACCAAATAAAATATTGTAAGCGTTTTCTCGAATTCCGTTTAAATTATTTTTAATCCTTCCGTAGATTCCTTTTGTTTCAATAGTATTAGTTGCAACTGGTGTATTTTCATTCAAAGATCTTCCTGCAGCGCCATTATCTGCTTCGTTTTCACCTATTACTAGTTCTTTACCATAGGACCACAAGTTATATGCGTCATTTTTTACTGCAGTAGTCAAATCTCTCACTGTACCAACTACGTTGTCGTAAAACGATGCATCACCTTTGCCTATCGCTATCACAATCACCATAATTATCACAAGAATGCTCTTCATTTTTTATTTTATTTCACTTTCATCATCCGAGTGTCGCTTAAGAGATGCGTATTCGTATTAAAAGCCTTTCGTATCAGTAGCATTTATATCAGTATAACCCATCTTGACCTCTTTATTTATTTTGTCTATAAATCATGATATCATTAACTGCATTTGCTCATTATATTACTCACAGTCCAAAGTGTTCCTTTTCAATGTCGTCTTTAATGTTAATACTGTTTCAAATAAATACCTACTTAAATAAATAATTAGTCAATTATTTATTAATTATTACTTTATAGCTAATACTTGACAATTAACGTTATATATATACCACCCAACGGATTTTGATTCGTTTTTTTAAATCTTTATTTAAGGCTTTTCCCTTATAGGGGCATGCCGCTTTGATTCGGTTTTTATTATTATAAAGAGAAAACAATAAACGAGAAAGGTTTGTGCATATAATTTGCGACAAAAATTACATTCGTGCGAAGCCGGGCGCGAGTCTATAGTAAATTATAAATCCATGTTATAAGAGACACATTTTATGTTATTATTAACTAGTAACATATTGCTAAACATGTATCCAGTTTAAAGTTTGATCCTCAACACAACATGAGTTGCAGTTATTGTTTAGTTAAGTAACTTCAGATGTTACTTATTCAGTTTAGGCACGTTTAGGCATAACTTTACCAAACTAGAAGGGATGTTTTAGAGTTTGTAACATAGGATAATGTGGAAGTAAATTAATTGATTCAGAAACACGTATTTCATTCGTATTATTTCGTAAAGACTACTACGTACTCGACGTATTATTTCGTAGCGATGTTCCACTTGGTGATAGGTGGCTATCGTCGACTAGTAACGACGACATGAAAGGTACCCTATGTCCTTTTCTGTACACCTCACAACGTGTAGGCCAAATGCTATAGTGATTTTGAACAAATGAACATTTTTTTTTATGTCTATATATAACATTTTTGCAGCGCACTCTTAGATTGAAAAGTGCTTACTTATTCTGGGCGATGGTAATACAAGAAAATGTTACGCAGCCATCATTTATCACTACATACAAGGTACGTTCGCTTTTCAACATTTTATTACCAAAGCAAGTTCCATTTTCACGCGAGAGACTCGTTTCCCCACATCGTTATAACAATAATACAGTACAAAATTCAATTTTCACTATATCTCTAGAGCAACTTAAGAATTCATTCAAAATGTATTCTTAACGTTTCCGCTTAAAGTTGAGAATGGGTTAACTAGGGGTAAATCTGAAATAAGTAAGTCTAACCATTTGCCGAATTCAGGGGCGATATCATACAGTGGTTATTAAGAGCTCGTTTGGGATTCCTCTTGTGTTCTGCTTCGAATAATGTCTGTAGCCGCTTTCATGCGTTACGAGTAAAAGGATAATTTAAAAAAAAAAAAGTCTAGTCTTCAAAAGTCAAAAGCAGTCTAGTCAAAAACTAGTAACAGATATATTTGTTTCATATCTCTTACCTACTAATTACTAATATTATAAAGAGGTAAAGTGTGAATGTTTGTTTGTATGTAGGAGGTAATCTTCGAAAATACTCATCCGATTTAAAAAAAACATTCACCAATAGTTACAATAGAATTTGAAGATGGGCATAGGCTAAATATTCCAACAGGATGGCATACAAGTTGTGACTGTAATTCCTTTATAGTGACTAACTCTCGATATATTTGTTTAAGACTCGTTAAAGACGACTCGTTAAATTACTCGTTTAAGACGAGTAGCGCACTTGCGTTAAGAATTAAAATTGAAATATGAGTAAGTAGCCTATTTAATTAAGATATCTTATGCATAAAGCTTGTCTTAACCAAAATACACAAAAATTCAATACTTGTAATTTAGTTTACTTAAGTTTGATATCTTTTTGTGAATGAATAACGTGGTAACTGTCCTCGCTAAGTTGAAAGATGAGGACAATGGAAACGCGCTCTATCCGAAGTTTTGGTCGTAACATTCCGGTCGCGTAGTGTGGCGCGGGTGCTACCGGATCCCTCTACTTATTGTGTCAATATACTTTATTGTTTCGTGCCCCGCCACGCTGCCCACTGGATTATTCTATTATCTCCTATTATACTACGAAATTCAAACACTACACGTTTTGCCCAATAAAAGAACTCTGTTGTTATTGGCCTCAGAACAGAATTCCATCTTTATTGTATTGTACTGTATATTCAATAGGTACTGTGTTTATTTTCCCTTTTGAAAATATTATGAAAAATAATAACATAATGAATTAAAGCCTTTATTCATCAAATTATCACAATTTTAAGTGTCAACTTATTTAAGTGTAGTGGAAGTCCATTACAAACTTTCAATGGCATATTGTCGCCTATAAACATAAAGAACGAGAGATTCAGGAGCTTACACTCAGAAAAAAATTACAAAATTTGATACAGGGTCTGGGACAAGCTACGCCTCTGGGATAAGTATAGACATTGTCTGTGACATTACACTTCCTGTTATGTAAGTATATGTGGTCTTCTAAAGGGGCTTGGTTACTCGGTGCGTCTAGCCACTTCTAATCTTTAACAATATTTAGAATATCTATCGTTAAATCCGTACTAGAGCAAATTTGTTCATAACAACTATGACAAGCCTCAAGCTATATAATACGTAAAGCAAATTGATGTCAAAGGCTGACTGAATTTGTGCTGAATTGCATCTGAGTAACACATTAGCTCGCAGTCTAAAGCAACACAAGTTATGTATCAGCATGCAAACTTGGAAGTTGTGCTCGCCGTCTGTAACAAGGTCTTCGATCAAACTTAGCTTAGTTTGACATGTAATATATTCATGAAAATGTACTTAAGTAACCCAACGTGCAACTAGTAGGTACCTATCTAGACGAATTAATGAAATTAAGAAAAGATCATCGCAAATGTGCTGTTGTATTTCGGTGCATGAGAAAATGATGTTTGAGGAGTGAAAAGTAGATTTGTAAAAATAAAAACAAGAAGTAAATTAAAAAATAACTTTTATTAAACATTTTTATATAATAATAATTATGATTACGTATGGCTCACTAATTCCATAGTTAAAGTTTAATCTAAAATCTGTTGACAACTGTCGTCAAACGTCCTCATTAAACCGGTAGGACAATCTGCATCAAAATTGTTTCTGTTCGGTATACTTTTTACACAGATTTCTTCGTTGTTTATGCAATTCTTTGACATATTCCCTATTTTTTCTACTTCTTCACTTTTGCGACTTTCGTAATTCAATGTGTTTTTATTTACGTCTGGAAATATTATATTCCCAATTAAATTTGATTTTCCAACTGCAACTTCTATAGTAGCTGTAGTATTCAAATCTATTCTTTCATTATCATCTGTGATTGGTTTTGACGTTGAGTTAAATTTAACTGTAAAATCATCGTCTGTCGCGTTAACTTGCGTTTTATTGGTAACTGCATTTACATTGAATCCACGTACGTCTATATCAACGGATACATCACCTTCATATATTGTACTCTCATTAGAAAATACTTCAGTAGTTGTGGTGATAAAAAGTAAATTATTTTCTGTTTTATTTTGTTCATTAATAATATTATTAAAAGTGTTAAGATTATTGTTATTTTTTTCTGTTGTTACTAGTCCCAAATCGTTCACAGTTGTAACTATAATTGTTGTAATATCTGTATTATTATTAGCGTTATTCTTATTAAATAAATTGTAAAATGCGTCTTTTACCTTCTTTGCCTTATCGCCTATATAACTCGTAACTTTTTTTAAGACACTTTTATGTTTATGTTCAGGATTATTGCACGTTGTTTCATTGTGATTTGGGTCAAAATTTTTTGATTCTCTAGGAAATTCATTGTCTACAGTATCAGGCACAACACCACAGTTTATGAAAACTATTATGGAACACAAACAAAAAATGATCGGCAACTTCATTTTCGTTTGAGATACTGAACGGTTAATGTTATGTTTGGGTCAAAGAGTTATCAAACTTGAAAAATAAGATGTTTAGTTTTAGATACGCCAACTAGTTAGTGGCAAGTTCGTGACTTCATTTGAATTTATTTGTACAAAGGGTACTCAATAAATTGTGAGATATTCGATATTATACTTGGTTCTTGAATTGTTTATTCCTTTAGATTTGGACACATTATTTTCCATAAGTGTATAATAAATTACTTTGTTGCGTGTACATGATATCATAGTACACGCATGATACAAATTTTGTTTTAAGTATTTATTTTTGTTGACATGACTCAATGCGGCAAATGCGTAAACTTAGAAAAAAAAAATTATGGTAAAAAAGTAAATATCAAAATATTTATTACAATAAAATCATTTTTTTTTTATGATTTTTCTAGGCTATCCTAGTTTTTATATTTACTTTTTGATTGTAAAAGTTTACGTAGGTATAATACTTATTGTAGAGTTTATTTTGAAATAAAGTTTTTTCATAGAAAGAATTTTTCAACATATATGTACTACTTGTGACAATAATTTAACCGAGGCAATAGATTAAAAAATGAAAACTATATGTGAAAAGCGTAAAAAGGGTGCAGACGAAGTCGCGGGCAAAAGCTAATAGAAATATAATTGAGTGAGCTCATCGCTGGATATTATCTATAATAATACACAACTTCAGCTTAACCTAATATGTACGCTTACATAGCTTATTCATTCTAATAGGAGATAAAACCATTATATATACGTGTTTGATTACATACTTTTGGAGTTACATCGGATATTCAGATACATCGCAAGAGATCTCTATGGGGAATCGAAGTGTATGGAATAATATCTTAATAAAAAATAAAATTTCGTTAAATTGACAGTCACCGTACTTGCATAATTCCCATTAGGGACCCCTAATTGCTAGCAGTGTTCAGCTGGTTCAGGTAAAACAACGTTAGAGCGCCACCGTTCTCTAACGAGTTCGATATTTTTTTATTTGACTTCTTTTTAATAAACGTTTTGTCACATTTTAATTAAAACTTTTTACTACCTGTGGAATGTTTTAAATTGCTCCGCGATTTTCTTACCTTTTATCAATGAATAATTTATTTTAAGGCAGCGTTATATCGAGTTTTGCAAGAACTTTTGAAGACGCTTTATTTTGTATTACTTAGTTTGCTTCCTCATCCATTATTCTTAAAGATTTCTATTATAATTGATAAAAATATTTTACTATTCTATCAGAGTCGGTTATAGCACGCGACGTTTATTTAAAACTAACTTTTGCACGTCAGTACGTCACAGTGCGTCAGTTATTTATTAATAAAGAATTCATTAGGTTTGAAAAACACTGTCAATATATGTGTCGTTCATTGTAAAAGTGGTGTAACTCCCTATTTTTAAAACCATATTTTCTTGCCTAATGGTATCACATTTAGTCATAACTTTCAATATAAAAGTGAAGTAACTCCAATAGTTGCATTAAAATCCCATAGATGAAAACAATGAATGAATGCTTATATTTTTTTTCCTACACTATAATTCGCAAAAAGCTCGTTATTCTTAAATTCAGTTACAAGGAGATAGTTCACTTTTACAATGAACGACACATATTTTACAAGGTTTAAAAAAAAACCATAGCCAAATGATGTTACTGAGAACTCAGTAAATCACTTCACAGGAAATCTAGACCCTGTGGGTTGAACTAGAATACAACATGTAAAAGTCCTTTGAAATATTTCAGCAGTAATTGAAACAAAGTGTGGCCTTCCAGTGTAATTTCATTGAAATATGGGAGTTATCGCAGTAAAAAGAATCTGAAAATCATGTAATAAACAAAATTGGGTTTAGCGACGACCTCTGGGCCTATCTTCGGGGTGAGCTTTAGCCAATGCCGGCTTTATTAGATGGGTGTTATCCCTTTTATGCCCCGATATATATTTACAGAGGTCACATCGTGCCGGGGGTGTTTTGGATAAAAAAACATTTTACCTCCCTAATGTGGAGAAGGCTAAACCAATTATAGTTTGGTGTGTTACCAAGCCGTAAATGTATAATAATTAAAACTAAATTAATAGTTGATAATTAATTTAACAGTTTTTAGGATATTTTAGTTTTTCATCATTATCATTAGCATATAAGCGTCTACTGGTGAACTACCTTTTTTTTTATTGGCGCCGACACACTCACTCTAAAATCTTGACACGTATTTTTCATATCATATATTTTTCATGTATAGAGAAGGTTTTTATCCTGTTTAATTTCAAGGCGAGGAGAGGGCACAGCTAGTAAAATATATAAGAATTAACTCTTCGATTATTTATTCTTAAATGATTTTTTTATTAAGATATGATATATGATGACGATTCTCTGGTAGGGATAAATGGAATAAATCCGTGGAAAGGACATTTTTTTTATTTGAAAATTTGTTAAAGAGATGTAAAGATTGTTAATAAAACAAGGGAATCATAAAAATCTAATTTTAATATAAATCACCCGAAGAAAACGGATCGATCAATTACTGAATATTTGATGACTCTCAACTTGATAGGTGATATGGACGAAATACACGTGAATTTCGTCCAATACATGGATTGGTAAACTGATACTTAAGTCTTTAAAAAGACATAAAGAGAAGTCTTAAGCGACTGTAACATTTTTCACCTCAATCTGAATGTATATGATCCAAAATAAGATTTGTAAGAAGTGTCCGCGCCGCGGGGGAAACAGAACATTGCTATATAAACAGCAATAAAATAAATTGGATGAAGAGACGAGATGCGCGAGGGCTCGTCTCTTTATATTGGACTTATATATTTTTGTCCATTTAGCTACGTTGTCATTTCACTATAACAATGTAATCTTGATATTTAAAAATTAATTGAGATTATTTGTTTTAAGCAAACCGTATAACATTTTGAAACGTATATACCGAAATACCTAATCTTTATATATATAAAAATTACGTGTCACGTTGTTTGACGTCAATGAACTCCTAAAGTACTGAACCGATTTGGATAAAACTTCGTAACTATGTGTATTTTTATTTTGAACTCGTGTTTTAAATATCAAAATTTCAAAAGATGTATACAGTTTGTGATCTGGATTTTTTCGTCTTATTTTTTTTCCAACGCTTGGCGTTGATTTCTGCCACACCTGTATATTATTATGGATATTTATATGTATTAGTATGTGCATAACTTTCGAAGAGGCTATGTAGGTATTATGTGAACATTTTTAGTTGCCAGTAATATTCATCTATAACTATAAAATCTTTGGTAGTAAAATTTTCATGTACCTAGTAAATTCTCTGAAAGAATTTCACATTTTCAATACCGCTTGTGGTAATTTTCGATAAGAAAAAGAGTTGTTTCCGTGTGATTGGTGCACAAAGCTTTGATCTACTTTGACTGTCGACTTCTCCCGGTGAACAAATTATGGATTTAAGTGTTCACTTCCCTGTCACATGCGCCCTCACCTTTCGCATTGTTCATCGGGATACGACATTTTCAAAATTTGCAATTTTCAATAGGAAATTTTAACATATTATTTATTTCCTACGTAATAATGTAAATAAATCTTAAAGCTATGATTATTTATTTAGTTCATAAATCCATAAACAATTTTCACTAATTAGACATGCATTAAATAACTTTTTCATTCTAAAATTTACTGTTCTCATTATTGTTTTTTATTTTAACTTTTCTACAGACTATCATCATCTTTTCTTATATAAAAGGCGATGTGTGTGTGTGTGTGTGTGTGTGTGTATATATTCCCTATGGACTCCAAAACCGCTGAACCGATTTTGATGAAACTTTCATACAATCTTCAAATTAGTCCAGCGGTATACCCGCTGGACTAATTTGACTTAACATTGACTATAACATTTAATAATTTATACAATTTTGAAAATCCTTACAAATATCATAAATGTGAATGTGAGTTTGTTTTTTTGTTAAGCTTTCACGCAAAAACTACTGAACCGATCACCATGAAATTTTGCATACACGTTGTCTGGGACACCAGAAAGGACATAGGGAACCTTTCATCGTTCAACGCGGACGAAGTCGCGGACACCAGCTAGTTATATTATATAACAATATTACTCATATATGAAAGTTATTGCTTATTTACTTTTCCCAACAGACCAACATAGGTAATGGCAAGATTTTCGAGGTGACACCTTTGGTTGACTTAACGATAAAAGCTACTCGTGACGTGTCCTAAGGTGAGCGTGTAATGGAAACGTAGCTTCCGCAGTACTGTATGTACTTATTCTAAAGCTCTTTGCTCGAGTGGCTTGATTTACGATTTGGTGGAAAATCGCAATTTTTATTTGCATTTTGTTCAAAGCGTTCGAGCAGTTTCCAAATAAAATACCTACCAACAACATTAAGAATATTTTCCCGATTTCCTTCGGGAAATTCAACATCCCCTCTCTTCTCGGGCTCGCGCATGTTTATTATACAAGTTTTCACATATGATAAGTTCGTTGTAACTAATGAAAAAATATTTTATGCAATATTAATAAAAAAGACTTCATATAGTTCACTGATTTGTTTTTTAATTTTTTTTTATATAAATTTAATATAAATTTTATAATTTAACTTTATAAAAGATGCAGCTTAGCGAGTATCGACCATTTTAACCGAGTATCGAATTTTTACTCGTACATGTTGGCAAAAATCATGGTTGCGAATATTGACAGTAAACAAATAAGCAAGGGTTTTACATACATGGATAATTGCCCAGTTTCTTGCTCATAAACTTTTCACGATTTAATTATATCATAGAACAATTAACTAACCAAGAACTAACTAACAAAACATCCTATTACAATCCCTTGGTTAGGATGTGTCGAACTTTTAATGACGTGGTGATCGGATCTGAGGTGGATCTTGATAAATTCGACAGTAGGTTTTGTTTATTTAAAAGTAGATTAAGGGTAATATTTAAGTAGGCTAGTGTTTTAATGTTTTATTGTTTAAATATTATTGTTAGTTAAGATCATTATTGTTTAGTTAAAATTAAGTTAATCGTGCTATGTACACTATTTAGGACTGCAATTTAGTAAATTATCATTACACGTATTTTTTGAATTCATTTACATAATTGCATTCTGTCTGTGTACTTTATTAAATAAATAAATGAATAAATATAAATAACAGAGGCATATGACTAACCAGAACCAGATAAACTGTGAAAACGTTAGACTGAAGATTTTTATGGTTACCAGTTTCAAGGCAGGCAAAGCCACGGAGCGCGCCTATAATCTTAAGTTTTCACCAAGTGATATTTATATTTGAAAGTTCACCTTCAGCCGAGGAGTTAGAAAGGATCAAAGGAGGGTCAGAATCGGACCCATTTGTCATGCGTCACGCGATACTTTGCTAAGTACTTCAACTCGATGTCAACTTACATTTTTCCACGGAAAACTTCCGAGTACGTATCTCTCAGGGCTGCCAAACGAAAAGAAAAACTCGCAGGAGATTTGTTGAATATTTCGATTTTTCTCGCAATTTTTCAAAAAGGTTCTTATTGGACACCAATATATTTGCGTAATAATTCGACAACTCTAAATGCAATTGAAAAATTTCGTTTTTAAAGTTCAATATAGAAAGTGTCTGCAACCCTATTCAAAGGACCCAAGGCGGGTATTCAAATAGAGACTTTCGTGCTTTGCAATAAAGTTAAAAATACATTATACAGCAAAACTCCTAAAAGACGAAACTTTGCTTACAGTCAAAATGTGTGTATTAATCATAAAAGTCGGCACCACGGTTTTTCTTATGTTGTCAATATTTCATGTTTTTTTATGTAAATTGAAAAATTTGAAATATTGTTTATACATACGAGTAGTGTTAAGGTTTGCATCGAAGAGGAAGCTTATAAAAGGGCAGTTATGTTTGTAATAAATAGTATCTAATAATTTACAATGAAAAATTTACATTACAATATTGCTTGGAAGGCTAACGCTCCACTCAATGGTAGGTGGCTACCGTCGCCTATAATACAAGTAATAGAGGCTGCAAGTGCGCTACTGAAGGTATGGGGTACTGGGCTCTAGCATCTCTTACTCACTCGCCGAAACACAACAGTACATAATGATGTTATTTCACGGTGGTATTCTGTAAGGTGGCCGTTACCTACTGCTTCCAGACGGGCTGCCGAAATGACTGCGATATACAGCGTGCCCTGCCACTACTTTGTGTAGGTAGGTTAACTTGAAAATCATAATTTTGTTCTACAAATTTTATAGTTCAAATTCAATACAATTTAATTCGAAACGCAGTGTGCCCTGACACATCTTTCCAAGATGCGTACTTCGGAAAAGAAGAGAGAACGCTAAGAGAAAGCTTGGTGATTGGTTGTTGTAACGCCCATATAAAATTTTGACCAATCACAAAGTTTTGTCTTAGACACTACGCCCACATGAAAAGTCGAGGCGCGTCGAGGCGTAGACGAGGCGTGAAGAGTTGCGGCGAAGGCGGCTATGCTTTCTTTACACAGTCAACTTCACTTACCAGTTTCGTTTAATTGTTGCGCTATTTCACCCCATTTTTGGTCCTGTTTGTTTCTATTGCTATAGTCGGAACGTGTCTGGTCATAATGACACGGGTGACATCAAACAAGTTCGATGATTTTTATATTTAGATCTAGATCGTCTGACATTTTACTTTTATTTAATAAATACACGACCACGTCTAAACACAGTCGCAAATAAAATGCCGCCCCCGTTCGGCGACGCTTCACGCCCCTTTGGCGACGCTTCGCGCCCGCGCCGCGACTCTTCGCGCCTCGCCGCCGCCTCTCCAGTATGTGGGCGCACAACCATTGATTTCTATAGGAAAGCTAGAGGCGGCGCGCCGCTTATGCGCCCGTTCCTCGACGCGACGCGACGCGACTCTTGTGTGGGCTTCGCGCCTTAGCGTTCTCTCTTCGTTTCCGAAGTACGCAACGAAGCGTTTGCATCTTGGCTACGGGCCCAGAATTATAAATATTATTATAAAACACTAATCAAATAATATTGTCGAAACATTAAATTTAATATAGCCTGATAGTAGGTATAGGTATATATCTATACATTCTTTTATATACCCACCAAGTTTGTAGGATTGTAGGTACTAATTAAAACCAGAACAAACGCCTGATGTTGTAAGCAATTAGAGTAATCCCTTTAATCGAATTTGGATTATACTCATACGTGTACGCTCCGTTAACCTCAAAACTGGAATCATATAGTTACCTACTTAATCCGTTACTCTGAAATCTTCTATAATGTGTATGTAACGCTGGCTTATTCCTTTATATTCCTTTAACATTCCTACCATATTATTTTAATATATCTATTAGGTTAAAACCACAATTTTTTTCTTCGGGCTTTTAGAATTATCTTTCCTATTTAGGTATTTTAAGTGATCAAAATGTATATAAGTAAATAAAAATGAATCACTAAATGTGTTGCTAAGCGCAAAACTCGAGAACGGCTGGATCAATTCAGCTATTTTACCGACTTGCCTATAAATAAAAAAAACAAGTCATAACATTTAAGATAAATAGCCTCTTGAAATCATTGTTATTTCAGCTCTGATTTGAATAATAAATTAAATATGAATTGGGGCTTTTTAGAAGTTAGCTGAAAAACATATAGAAGCGGAAGATGGCTTTATTTCTAAGTATATTATGTTCTTAGTTATTGAATCGCATTTAAAACATTTCATGCTTTTAGTGTTCTTGTACATCGATATAAAATTTCTTAAAAATTGTTACATTTTTGCAATATTACATAAACATAAATTAGAAATATTTATATCTATATATAGCTTAGCAAATGCTGGGAGAATGTTGGAAGTAGGTTGCACCGAAACGTCCATCAAGTCGACCACAAATCCTGGCTAAGCTGCACTAAACGACGGATTAGAATCACGCAAACTGACACTATATAGACTAAGTTCGCAACTTACGGACACCTAGCTATATAAAAGTTATCCTCTTCCTTCTTCTTACTTAGTTACGTTAGTTAGTTAGTTATCCCTCAAAAATATCCTCTTCTTACTGTACAAACCTGCACCCAAAAATCACCAATTGATTGATCCCAGGTTTAATTCAATAAAACGCAGGGAGTTCAAATAGGTAAATCGTTAAAAGCTATCTCTTTATTTAAAACTTCGAATGTATAAAAGACACAATAAAACAATCGTTCGCGCGTACTTTTACATATTAGCGCCATCTAGATACAAATCGTGGCCGATACTTATTATTTGTTAAATACGATTTAACATATCGCCCCCCATGGACCTAGTCCATAACAACAATGGGGCATGCGGCTGCAGACTATTGAAATTCTTTTTCAAACGAAAAAAAAAAAAACAAAAAAAATCTTAAACGAAAAATAAAAAACAAACTAAAAAAATCTCAAACAAAAAAAATATAAAACTAAAAAAAAAAAAAAACAAGAAAATAAAAAAATAAACAAGTCCTATACCTAAACCATAACAACCAAATCGGCCAACAAATTCAAAAACATTTCAGAATAACAAACAAATTCAAAAATAACATATATACAGATATTCGCACAATAACAAGAATGATAGACCAACCATCCTCAAGGGCAAACCCTCTTAAAATTTTTACAAAAATCTATTTGGAGAAATGATAAACGTATATCGAGCGGGAGAAATCGCATTTTAGCATGGTTTCGTTTTATACCTTTCCATCTTCCATGCTTAAAATCTGGGTCCTTTCCCTTGAACGGTAGTCTGATCGTGTACCTTCTTTGATCCTGTTTTATCTTAGTGGTAGTAAATATTTCTTCTCTAACCTTCCTATCATGATCTAATATTTTATTCGTTGAGATTGATTCGGAAATGTGTATAGAATTATTGAATTTGTCGAGACCCAATAATAATCGGACCGTTGCCTTGGTGAAAAAAAACACCTGGAAACCCTGACTTAATAGGCATTTCAAAACAATGGCCTGTCCGTTATTGCTCTGTGTTTTTTCTTTAAGTGACGTGGCAGCCAACAAAGCCTTACGGCGAGATGTTGGAAAACAACTAGTGGGCATTTCTGAGTCGGGACTGCCTGCTAATTCCGACTCAGACTCTCTAGGTGGCGATGCAGCTTCGTTAATGACAGCCGCAGCCTTGTTACACTCAAATATACTGTCGGATTTACCTAATGATGGTGGTTCAGAGTGCAATAAAGTGTGGTGTCGTTTTTCACATATGTGACAAGTAGTTGCTATAGTACACTTATACTCTGAGTGTTCAGGCCTAAGGCCTAAGACGCTCACTCCAATAAACTTCTTGCACTTAGTTAACCTGTGCTCATCTGAGCAAAATAAGCATAAATGTCCCTCAGTTGCAGTTGATTGCGAAGATTTCAATATGTCATTTAGATTGACTTGATTTCTGTCGGTATTGACCTTTAAACGACTCATACTTTCTTTTAAAAACGTTTTAAAATATAAATATTCGTCTTCAACCTCAAAATAAAAGTCATTCTTAGCGTAATCAGTCCTTAAGTAGTCGTCATTATTCATTAAACTAACTATTTTTTGGTGAGTATCTACAAATAAATTAAATTGTGCTTCTAAATTTTCTAATCTGGATTCCAAATAATAAAAGGTGAGACGCTCTTTTGGCAAATTTTGTAAGTTGGTTTTGCCCTTGAGAATTTTTGTACCTAAATCATTTTGCGTTCTAAAAAGGGATTCAGCCATGTTTACCAATTAAAATAAAAACTTTACAAACTACCCAACAACAAATAAAAATATTATACAATTAAAAGACGACAAATTTTGCGTACAAACACTTCATGAAATTTTTACAAGTGTTTTTAACTTATTGGCGGCAAAATCGGGCATAGGTTCCCCGTCGGAACACTTTTTCTTAAACTATTCTAAGTCCATGCAACACTTGTAATTTTTTAAAAGTTCTGAACAGTTCATGCACAATTTTAAAATTTACTCGAAATTTTTCAAAGTTCATTTGCTGTTAATCATAAGGTTCACAATATACTCACAGTTTTTCCTTGACACAACACAATTGACGTCACAAATTTTACGCCACTCACTACTTTTGACACTAACACTTGACTGATACTTCTGAGCTGTCAACCTGATGATGCGATACCAACAAGTTGAAACGTGGCTGTCCTTTTGACAGCGTTGACAATAATGAAGGCAGCCCTCACGAAGTCTGCTGGATGTCCGAGGAGCGTCTCTCCCGATCCGAAGCTGGCTCGTGCTGTGGCTTTCTTCTTCCGCCTGTGTTGTGGATTTGGCCCTCACGAAGTCTGCTGGTTGTTTGAAGAGATAAACTCCTCGTACCGAAGCTGGCCCGTGCCGTGGCAGTCCCTCCACTGCGGCTACTGCTGAATGCGCTGGATAGCGACCCACTATCCCTATCTAAGCGCGGACGGTACAAGTGTACAGTCAACTTCCCTTGCCTAAATCCGGCTCGAAGGACCATGTACAAACCTTGCACCCAAAAATCACCAATTGATTGATCCCAGGTTTAATTCAATAAAACGCAGGGAGTTCAAATAGGTAAATCGTTAAAAGCTATCTCTTTATTTAAAACTTCGAATGTATAAAAGACACAATAAAACAATCGTTCGCGCGTACTTTTACATATTAGCGCCATCTAGATACAAATCGTGGCCGATACTTATTATTTGTTAAATACGATTTAACACTTACTTAGTTACGTTGAGAATATTAAAAAGACGTAATAAAGTGCTTTGGTTTTAAATATTCTTTTATAGGACCAAATCGCGTACAAAAGCCAAGTACCAAGTAGGTAGATAATTTTTAAGAATGCGTAACTTTCTGGGGATTCATGACTGTTACTCTACGAGTATTCCACACAAAAACTACTGTCAACGAATTTTGATGATTAATAATACCTACATATATTATTTAAACGAAGTCGCGGCTAAAAGTTATAGTATATTATGTATACTGCCTAACTTCCCCAGTCTAGTACATTAATTTAATATAGTCTATACATCAGAATAACAGACAGGTTATTTATTTTAAAAAAAATTTAAACGCAGTCGCGTCTAAAAGTTAGTATAATATGTAACTTTTCCAGTCTAGTATTTATAAATAGAAATGTTTACCCAATTTCTAACTCACTTAATGTAAGAAAGCTTTACATAATACAAATTTCATAATTTTCCTTGTTATGTAAGTAACTACAGCCACTTGGGAGTTTTGGCTTTGACAGCATCGAGGACGGTGAACAATTTATGCTACTACGAGACGTATAGAGGTATATGTACCACCACTTAGCCACCTCCATTGTATTTTAATTAATGGTGTTTCATAACAAGATCACTTGTTCGTTAAGTAAACTAAAATCGACAGTCATCGCGTTGAATACACCCATTAGAGCGAAACAGAAGCCTTATTAGAAGAAAGGTCAAATTTAAGAATTTTCTTTACTTCACTTAAAATTCATCGTCATATGTACTTCGAATTCTCGGTAGCACAAATATAGTTAGTTGATTGAAAAGTACAAAACTTTTTAAATTGGTTTAGTTTCAAATTGGTATTCTGTAAGGAGATTATGATTACTGTCATTTGGTAGGAATAACCAAATGAATGAAAAATTTAGTTTGCCCTGCCACTACTTGTAAGACTCAGAGCAGACCAACTATGCTAAGTGAATTTCAAAAGTTGACTTGCCGGGAATGAAACCCGGGACCTAACCTAACCACCTTGATCACTTGGAGCGCTAATTCAGGTTAAATTCAAATTGCTCATTAGTCTTAAGACTAAATGGCAATCATAAAAGGATGTATTTTTATCTTTTTAAGTTTGCAATTTTAACCATAATTTTTTTAGCAAAACTCATTAGAACTAAAAATCCATTTAGATCCAAAGATTTAAATCGAGAGATGCGGCATTACTAGCGAAAGTGTGTTTCAAAATACAACATACATTATACTAAAGACAAAAGTATAAAATACATATACTTTTGTCTAAACACAGACAACACATTCCTTACTTCAAACGTAACTGTGACGATAGCGACGCTCTCAACAAGCGACCGTCACTCACTGTAGCTGGCGTGCAACTGTAGTTGAAGAATTTTCGGTGTGTTTTTAGTATGGCGCGAGGAGATTACGCCGCATCTTTCGATTTAAATCTTTGTTTAGATCAATTACGGAAGAAGAGCTCAACCTTACTTTGCCAAGAAATGAAACTCAACATTATGAAAATATTAAACCTTTATTAATAATCTAACTGATATGTTAAAATAACCTTACTAGATAATATTTAATAAATTAACTGAAAACATTAAACTGCATTCCTCTCCGTCAACTACATTTCATATGTTGTGGGATTGTAATAGACATGACGAGTTCAATTACAACACATAATATACCTTGTTAAGGGCCTCTTTCACTAACTACAAGTAAAGTGTTGATTAGTTACTTTTAGAAATAATTTTATGTATAATTAAATTATGCACTCGGTTTAGTGCATCCTTCGATAGGCGAATTTTTTATTATTATTTTCTTTTTAACCTCTTTCAAGGGCCTCTTTTATCATCTGTCAAGTAGGCTAACCGTCACTTAAAGCCACCGGTCACCGGGAATGATGGACCTGATATACCTTTGTTTGTACGGTAAAAGTCTCAAACATTAAAAAGAGAATAATAAAAAAACTTCACATATCGAAGGATGTAGTAAACCGAGTGCATAATTTAATAAAACATAAAATTATTTCTAAAAGTAAATGATCAACATTTTACTTGTAGTTGGTGAAAGAGGACCTAAGTCACAATAATTTGAAATAAATCACATTCTTATTAAAACAATGAGTTACATTACAATAACGTCAAACTAATAAATAGTAATAATTACCATAGATCACTCCAATACTGAATTCGTAGTTCATTTATTATTATGAAAACTAATTTACAAACAAATCACATACAAACAAAGTGATACATGCGTGTTATATAATTTTCAATCAGGATTTATTTATAAATTCTGAAATTAGAAGTTATCAGTAAATATAACTGTTTTTTATTAAAAAAAAATTTAAATGCAATTTTTCTTGTTAACCCATTTTTTTAAGTTTTATCAGTCTGATAAATACACACATGTTAAAAAACAAAAACCGAATTTTATATGTCATTATAATTCAAGGCTCTAAAATTTTTGTTATACTCATTTTATTAACAATATTTTCAAGTGTCTGATCAAATTAATCACCATACAAAAAATTAAAACTAAATCAATAGTGGCCAATAAAAAAATAATATGTTTTAACATTAATTTAAAAACAATTTATATAATAAATATACAATTCAAAATTTACAATAAAATACTTTATTTAAGTAGACAATAATCGTTGTGAGGTGGCTATAGCTCATCGGTGAGATGTCGGGAGGCCAGCGCGAGGTCGTCGTGTCGGAACCAGGTCGCGTAAACGCGCAAAGGGTCTGGTGACGAGTGACGGTGGAATGACACAGGTTTGTCGCGAGAGAGGACCTCGCGAGGGTAGTCTTGAGGCCGCGCCTAAATCACATAATTTGGATTAAGCGAGAGCGGCTAATGGTCTGATACACCATAAGGCCGCCATTTTGGTGACGTAATGCCATGACACACTCAGTACCGTTAGCAATACTGGGGCTCTAGCCAAAGTAACAATTCAAAACGATAACGGAGTTGGAAAACAATAAAATGTATGGGATTGACATTAATGCCGTCGCTTAATCACGTGATACTTTCCATACATTTTATTCTTTCGAACTTCGTTATCGTTTTTAAAATGTTACTTTGACTAAAGCCTCCACATTGACTTTATTGAGTTGCAAATAAAGTCACGTGGAGTGGACGTTAAAGTGATAAGTTTCCTGCGCACTAGCAGTTTGCGGGGATTATACAACGAGTAGATTATTGCACTGTCACAGTGCTAAATGGCTGTGATAAGAATATTTCTTATTCTTGTTTTTTTCACCTACACACTTTTGCGTTGTTAACTACTCAGGAATACGGCATGAAACGGCATACCGTAACGTGAACTGTAAAATTACAATTTCCATGAGAGAAAAGTTAGTTTGAGGCGGAACAGACCTGATGGAAGAGAGGCGAGTGCGTGAGGAGTAGAGGAGCGGCGCGCGAATGAGCCGCGCAAGCGCCGAGCGTCATGTCGTCGGGCGCTTGCGGCGATGCGCACTCGCACCACGACAGCGCCCGCGCAGCGCCCACGCTCAGCGCCATCCCACCGCCGCCCGTCAGGTAATCGTAACCTGACAACGTCCAATATTCCTCAATACTGCTCTTTTCTTTTTATGTTAACACAGACTGACGATCCACTTAATGGTAGGTGCATGACACAAGTGCACTGCCGATTACAGTAGGATTAAAGATCAAGCGTCATAATCACAGGTCATAGGACACTGATGGCGTACTATTCATATTTGGCGACAATAAAATGAAATATCGGCTACTTCGTACTTACTTTGCACGACAGAGCAAGATGAATGTAAGTTTAATGATTATACAAAAAATGGTTTTAAAAGAAAAATTAAGACATTCCATTATGTGGTAACTATGGAATATCCCTAATTCTTCCCAATCCCTAATCCTTATTCCGAAGAAAGCTATTTTGATATGACCTTACCGTGGTAGAAAAGTCAAAGAGGTACATAATTATAGCTGCTTAAAAACTAAAGGGCTATAAAACAAAATGATCCAAAATTACTTTTATTTAAGAAATGGGGCAAAAATCGCCCTTATTTTCATATACGCATATGCCCCTTTGGTATTTTCACGCATCGGTGGCTAAGTTCAGAGCAAAGCAGTCATCCTTTTAGTTGTTATCAAATTTTGATTTGTGGCCCTTTAGTTTTATAGCAGCGATATGTAAATGAATACGTACCTTTAGCAGGGGAATCCCTGTTCCCGTAGCCGTACCCGTACCGTTCGCCAAGAGCGGTGAGTGCTTCCCCGCCGCGGTAACAACTCAAAACCTCGCATAGCCTTTGAACACTAGAAGAACAAATTTATTGGCGAATGATAGTTGAAAACAAATTACAAGTAACAAATTGATATGAAATTTCACATAGTATGTATATATCTCACCTGAGTATGGTATCGTCATCTGCTAAAAATATCCATTTAACTTTTGGCAATGATTGTACTCTCTGAACTGATTGCTTCAATATAGCAATAGTCTTGGCGCAGTGACCGGTCTTCGTATTGGGCACACCGACGTCCACCGCTGGGAGAGTTGGATCTGAACGTTAAGAATAAAAATCACCAAATTTACACCAGTTTCGCAAAGGTTAGACATCTATTTACCCTAAAAGATGTCTCACCGTTTTTATCGCTAAAAAACACCAGGTTAGTTACGAGTCTACCCCAAGTTTTCTTCACCACTTTCGCCCTGGTCTCGTGGAAACCGCTCCAGGTCTTCACAGCGAAGAATATTTCATCTTCGCGCACGTGACTGCCCTGCCGAAAGTGTCGATAGCATTTATTTAAGTCAGCATTTTCAATTTATTTGTTCTATAACATATAGCAAATCAATTTACATATAATATGCATTTCGAGTTGACAGTAAATGCAAAAGAATTTCCTATTATCAGGGACTGAAATCAGGGGCGAAGCAGGCTGATCCCATACTTTAATGTGGGCTACAGTCATATAGTGTGCATGAGTGGAAGTGTGCCATTATACAAATCATATTGTTCAGAAAAATGCTGTTCATACTCACACATATGTCGAACTGCTTCGGATAAGTAGCACAGTTGTCGCCAGACACTATGCAAAAGCTCAGATCTGGTGTTAACAAGGGCCCAGGATTGTCTCCATCTCCGTAGACCAATTGTGCGAGCTCGAATGACGGGTCTATGGAGAAATCCGCTTCCAACCTTCTCTTCCCACTATCTACATGTTCCAGAAGCCTGCATCCAATATTGTTATTTTGAGTACCTCTATATGTATTTAGAGTTAACAGAAGACAATGTAATTACATACTGTTCAATCAATTCCATCCTCATAGCGAAACCGCTAGCGAAGTTAGGATAAACGAAACCATCTTCCTCTTCTAATTCCTCGTAAATGGCAAAGTGGTGGATGATAGTTGGTTCCTCGTCTCGTAGGGGATATCCAATCCATTTTGTATCCTAAGAAAATAAAATATCAATATTTTAAGAAAGCATGCATCTGTATTGAAAAATATACGCTTAAATAAAGGTAACCTTTATTAACAGAAACAATTTGAGGAGGCATTTTAAATCAGCCTATTTGAAACTACACGGAAACGAAGTGCTGGTATACATTTATAGTACAATCCCGTGAAAAATCTATTTTAGACGAGGAACATCAAATCTTCTATAAAAATCTCGCATTAACTGGCTGATCAGAAATGGCGCTGATGTACCCTAATTCCACGTGGAGTGCAATAAAAACTGATCGTAACTACATTGTTAATTTGTTTCGACCAATAGCGTGGCCGGAATAAAGCGTTCCCAATAATTGAGTTAGGTGATTGGCCAGGTTAACAACGTTACTTCGGTCCTCTACTACTGTCGAACAATTAAAAGGATAATAGGAGAGTAAACAGCAAGATAAGCAAGTAAATATATGCCTTGCGCGTGCAATATAATATAGCTTCCAGAATGCTGTTAAGGCTTCCTCGACGGATATTCCGTATTCTTATAAATGTTTTCATATAAGAAAACAGAATGAGGCACGTACAGTTAGTTCCCAGGCGAAAATTAGCAAAAGAACTGTCTCACTGCTAAAGCGCTTACGGCGCAGCGGTAAAAGCATCCTGAGATCAATATCTATAAGATATGACTGTCCTATCTTAAATCACTGGTTGAGGATAGCCATAGGACACTTATAATGCTAAAAAACTGTAGACAACAGTTATTATTATTCTTATAACAAACACTTATTATTATAAAAAAGATCAAGAAAGAGATTGACGAAAAAACATTTGATTGCAACACAAAAGTCTCTTACCGTCTGTGAATCGGCGATTCTTAAGGCTTCCATCAACTTGCTACATCTCACAGTGGTGTGAGGTTCAATGAAGAGCGCCCATCTAACATCAGTCCCTTTATACCGTGACACCAATGGTCTCAGCAACGGGATGATTGTCCATGCGCCAGGTACGGGGAAATCTTCGTGTGTTATGTTAATATTTGGATGACGCTGGAAAATTCAAAGACAAATAAATGTGGGAAAAATCATTTCAAAGTGAATACCACCTACAACAAGCCATGGCATATACATTTGGGTTACCTAAAGGCGAAAGCAAATAATGAAAATAAAACAAAAGCTTAAAAAACTATAAAAACAGGTATATGTACGACGAGTACGGTGTTGGTAAAACATCAAATTACCAACATAACAAATAGATAACCAAATAGATAAAGAATAATAATTATAAAATGGTAAATATGACCAATAATTTTGCGAAATTTGGCAAACGAATCAGCAAATATTTGATTTTAAATCTGCATTCTGCAAAGGGGAGGTATGAACTAAGTAACAAGTTACTACTTGCAACATCAATAACATTTAAATCCCCTGGGAACTCTAATCATGTTCGCTTCTGCAGACCGCTTTGTTCTCCTTGATACCCGATCTCCTGGCGAAGACTTACCGAACTTTTCCATCTCAACTTTTATTTAAGTTTGTTAGCATCCAAGTGAAAGCACAGTTGCAGGTTTCTGGTGCGAATTTCCACTATGAAACTAGTGAGTTTCCATAATATACGAATGGCGTGGCTATAACTGCATAGCGAACAAAGAGCTAACAAAATATTATATTAGGTCTTATATTTCTTCTTAAAACAAAAGTAGCAATACTATAAATATGAACTAAAAAGAAATTGAGTATATTTTTTTACAAAGCAGTATAACACGTATGTAACTAAAAATATTGTGGCGTTTTTTATAATTTTTTCAAACATCATTGGTCGCGCCGTTTAGCGTAATCACCTAACCTAACAAACCCTTTACAGAAGAAAGTAAATGTACCTATCAAGTCGTTGTTTTTTTGTAACATTTGACAGTACTTTCAACATTGTTAGCCTTACTGCAATATATGGAAAATGTTCGGTCTCCTTTTTGATACGAGTAATGCTATGGATTGAATAAAATAGAGATTTACCCCTTCAAGGGCCAACACTTGGTCTTCTATGTTTTGCTTCAATTTTGTCGCAACGCTGGCATGATACGGTTCTGATTGACTGACTATTACATATATTATATTTTTCGAATCTGAAACAAAACGAAAACATATTGGATATTAACAAGCTTGGAATATTTACCAATAGGCCAAAAAAAGTTAGCAAATAAAGGCTAATAATAGTAATGTGCATAATAGAGAAACAGTCGTGTCATTGTAAAATGAACCTTAAAACATTGGTTAGCGAAACAGACATGTAATCCAATATTGTGTTCCAATATTAGAACACAATACGGTTTCCCAATTTATATGAATAGTGAGCAGACAATGACTGCTAAGTTATCGACGTATTATGTCAAGTCATAATAAATTGCCTCGTCAGGTAACGCGCGGCGGTATTATGACAAATTGACTCACACTGATACCACCTGAAGCCCGATATGGCTCCAGCGTTGGGTATCAGGTATTTATGTTGCTACTCTACGGTAGAATGACGAGGACTAATCAATCTATTTAAAGCGGATGTTGCGTTACCAAAGATTAATTTATTAATTGGAAAGGAAGGAATAATAGCGAGGTGTTTAAATTAATTTAAGTGAATTGTACCAGACACTCCAAATTCATAGTTTTTGGATAACTCGTGTCAGTTTGGTTTCTATAGACGGACATTCTGTTCAGAGAGCGAATTTTTTATAGTCATTATATACGTTTTAACGAATAAATCTTTATACAGTACATAAAGTTCCCGTACTCCATATCCCAAATTATAAAATCACACATAAGCAATAATGTTTCCCAGGCAAAAACCGTCTACATACTTTGAGTATTAAAAAATTCTCCTCATCGATTCCTAAACGGTTATCAGGATAAGACGTCGTGAAGCCAATCCAAGTTAAACTGTGAATCGAGATTTAAATTCTGCTATGAATAATACATGATCCACCTCAGGTGCGAGACATTAAAAACGCATTGAGGGTGTCCTGTGAGTCTTTCGATTAAGATGATATATTGCCTTTGAATGTGTTGATCATTTTGGTGAAATGTATTTACATACATATGGTTTAAGTCTCTCTGTCTGTTTCTGCACAAACTTCTTCCAAGCCACCGAACGGATTCTGATACGATTTTCACTAATGGAAAGAACGATAAACGAGGAAGGTTTGTCTATATAATTTTAATTTGCAGTTCATCCGTCTATGCATGTAATTTCATCCATCCGAAGCCAGGTCGCTCGCTAGATTTATATAATTTACACTTCTACGTTCGTCTTTTTTAACATATTTAAAACTATACGTTTTCCAATAACAATATTTTTTTTATTTATTATGGAAAACATACCAGGTGCCTTGACAGCCCTCTTGATAGGTTAGATTAGGTTAAAACTATATTTATAATTACTATAATCATTAGAATTTTATTTTTCATAATTTAAAATTTTATAATCAAGTCAAAAGGTATCCATCCTACAGATGTGAGTTTCGGAGTAAGAAATTACATTCTATACTTTAAATATGACCATTATTAGGTTGGTATGTCGCTTAGTTCCTAACAAAAAGCGAACGGGCTCAATAGAAATGTATTTTGAAATAGATTCAAGCCTGCCATTATTTCTTTATAAATATATTATACTAACAGATTCTAGACAGTTTCGCTCAGACACTAAAAAAGCTTTTATTGGTTTGCAGCGTTTAAAAATTTGTGCGACGCGAGTGGTACTTTCTGTAGGCGATAAAAAATTTAAACCAAACCGGTTTTAGATTTTTCGTTTTATATTCTATCTAGAATGGAGAAACTTATGAAAGCTTTTAGATAAAACAAACGAATAAAAAAAAAAACAAATAAAATAGGCATATAAAATTTTTCCAAATACAATAACGGAAAATTTGTGATGAGCCACAGTTGGTTACATCAATGAATAAATAAATAAAATAATTGCATAGGAATACATTTTTGTGTGTTTCTTCGATAATTTCTTCTAAACAATCTAACAATCAAAATCCTACGCATTTTGATACGGTTTTCACTAATGGGAAGAGCGATAAACGATTAAGGTTTGTGTATATAATATACGGAAAAAATACGTGCTGTTATTTCACGGTGATATCATATTAAGCGTGTGGCTACTGTCGCCAAACAGTAAGTCCAACATTGCTAAAACAATGTTGGGACTTTCAAAATGGCACATTTCCCCTTCCGTATTGAACCCGAAAGCATTAAAATCCCACCTGAGTTGCAGTGTAAAGTTGCGAACTGTTAGGCACTTATCAATAATTCCCGGGACGAGGACACGGGACACCGCAAATGGACGGGACTCTGTCCCCGGCGGACTTCCCGAAACAACCTTCGGACTTAAACATAAAACACCCTGATGTAGTGGAAAAACGTGATGTCCCTAATTGTATGAATGTTTTATTGAGTGTTGAATTACGATAAGCATCAATTGAGACAGACGAGTAGGTAAGCCCTCATTGAAAATAATGAGCAGACTGTAAGTGCAAAATCGCTTGTTGTATTATCTTCATTGTTTTCTATTACTCCTTTCGCGAGCTCCGTTGTATTGGAAGTTTGATTTTTTTTTTTGTGAAAGGTTGTTCTTTTAAAAACAAACTAGTTTGTAATTAACAGATCCTGAGGCATCAAATTTAGCAACATGATTTAATTATTTATTGTTTGCTATTATGTACTTTACCTCCAGCACCGGTGACTTTTGATGACGTTAGCCTCAGTAATAGACTGAGAAAGAGGCGACCCCCCCCCCCCCCTTTCAGCGTTCGACAAATTCGATAGCAAAGTAGCATTGGAAAAGTCAGATTTCACGTTGTTAAAACCATTGCCAGAATAGCCTCCCCACCCTGGGTGCATATTTGCATAATGTTTGGGTGGGTATGTAATTTATTCAATCGGTGCATAATAAATTTCCACGCAAATTTTGCAAAACCTTACTACTTTGAAGTAACTATAAGTTTTTAATAAGCCTTAAAAAAATGCCCCGGAATTAGTGGGGGGTTATTTTATAACGTGTTTATATTTAAATACTTTTTTGTGTTATCTTATCAGCGCAAAACGAAAAAAATCTCATTCAAACTTTTTACAGTATCTTTAGAACTCTTCAACAGCCTTGACCAAAAAAATAAAAGTAAAACGGTTGACAAATAAGAGAGAAAGACGCCTGTAGGTTTTCCTATTTATATGAAGATTCGCAAATAAACAGATCGCCAACCCATCTCAAGTTTAACGGAGAAGTATTTGCCTATAAGAGAGCTTGCCAATTTTACGAAACATCTATCCTAATATGCCGGTTCACCGGTTCACATTGGAAGTATGCCGCGCTCTGAACCGTCACATAAATAATTCTGAGTCACATAGCTGCAGGGCTTTCACGGCGAATCCACGGGGGAATGCGAGCAGATTCTAAAGCATTGAACGTACCTTCAACTTCGAGCGGTAACTAATGGCCTCTTACACTTACAATGGGGACGTTGATGCAGCAGATGTAGATGATATGATATTTGTGATTTCTATGACATAAAAGAGTACTTTTACTTCTTTTCTAGAAGCTATGAGTGTGCTTAAGCCCCAAGATAATCCTTAACGCGAATGGTCTTTCAAATATAGATGGGAAGTAATGATTTTAATTAATCTGTACTAATGTGAAATTCACTCTTTTTGTTATTCCTAGTGTTCGGACATATTTATTTCATGAGCAAACCTAGCACTGATAAACTCATATTCCGAGTAACTTTACTTCCTTGCTCATCTTTACTAAAATTATGAAGATGAAGAGCTTGTTTTTGTTTGTTACTCATTCACGCCTTAACTATCACCGTTGAATTAAGCGTATTTGTTATCAGGGTATATAAAAAGAAATATTTTTTATCGACAGAAAAGTACTGTTCCAGAGAAATCATAGCAATTTTTTTATAATGGCTTATCATACTAGCGTCGGCAACGCACTTGCAGTGCCCATGTCATAGCTTGTCTTAATAGGCGACTGTAACACCTACTATTAAGTGGACCTTAACATTGAAAAATAAAACTCAAGTAGGTATAATAACAAGGGTAAAACCACAAAGGTAATACAAAATCTCTTTAGATCTCTTCTGACGAGTCCATTTCCATTTGTTTTCCAATAAAAGTGTTTTAAATGGCATCAAAAGAAACTTTTATAAAACCACCCTTGTCCCGAGTTGAATATTTCAGGAGATAGAGTAGTTACAGGTAAAATAGTATAATTCTTACGTTTTGTTGGATCTATAAAATTCAAGTTAAACCCATCGCGTTCTTACAAGAAAGTCTCCGAACAGTTTCGAGTTCGAATCCATCGCTTTATCAGATTTAAGTTGAAAATTTCCATTGTAAAAAGAGATGACTCTACGCTCCTATTGGATAGGAAAATAACAAGGAATTTGATTTCAGAACGCTCTCCGGTACCCAATGTTTCCAATTTTATTTTCGTTCTGTTTGAATCAAATAAGGTTTTGGAACGGTTTAAAAAGGTTACATAAAAAATTAACACAGAGTATATATACATTAATAATAATTTCCATTGATTTAATCGTTTGATGTAATATATAAAGTTGGTAATTATAAACAAAATAAACCCAATAAGTATAAATCAAAGCTTATTTATTAATAGTTTCTCTACATTTTAGATATTTTTTTCCAGAAAGTTTTACGGAGTAAACTTGCAGTCAATAGCTAGCTTAATTAGCTTTAAATTTGAAGGCCTAAATACATAATAAATTATTCCTCATACATTATTCCAATAACCGGTTTACAATCATGCTTTAAAGCAGTTACGGACATCTAACCCATAATTTGAACTTTTACTGGACAACCCCTAATTCAACAGGGTATAAACTATTCAACCCTTAAGGTTGTTTACCGACGAGCTTTTCATACATGTAGAGTAGAAGTGGTCGCACGCGTCGTAATATCGAGGGCGATGAACGAGACGAACATCTCTGACGTTTTCTTAGACCTAAAATTAAATCGGGGTCGTTTCGTATATTTTAAAAATTAATTAGTAAAGCCTCTGGTAATTCCAAATATATCTAACGTTTCTCATATTTTACCTTTCCTGACACCTTTTATAATTAAAAAAAGTAAAAAAATATTAAAATGAGAACGATTATTTTTAAGGTTAAGGTCGACAGAAAGGTTCATGGTCCCTTGGATGTTTCATGTCTATCATCGCCTAATAATACAAGCCATGCCATAGGTGATGCAAGTGAGTTGCCTAATGGATATCCTATTAACATCCTATACTTACATAATAAAACACAACAGCACAACTGCTGTTACTTGGTCTTCTGTAATGTGGTGGTTACTGTCGTTAGTCGAGGAGCCCGGTTTATGATTGCGAGACTATATTATGTTTTCTAAAAATGTAACTAAAATAATTCCTATATTATAACGCGAGTGTGTATTCAGCGTACTCGCGTGTATGCTCGCGCACAAAACTCTATACAGCAAATGCACACAGCCACCGCAAGCTGTGCGGTTTAAAAGCCTTTTAAAAACGGTCGAAATGATTTATTTTTACGACTTATCACAAAATTGCTAGCT
This sequence comes from Synanthedon formicaeformis, assembly GCA_945859745.1. Lineage (NCBI taxonomy): Eukaryota > Metazoa > Arthropoda > Insecta > Lepidoptera > Sesiidae > Synanthedon > Synanthedon formicaeformis. The sequence goes on along the minus strand of OX243956.1, from coordinate 1,052,031 downwards.
GTTTGCTGTACACTACACGCAATGTTTCCGAGAGCAGTGCTCAATTGGGCTTTGATTTATGTTCAGCGCAATAATGATAACTTTGCCTAGTACAGCGAATACAGTCGTGTGAAAAAACCGCTTACGGACAGTTAGAACTATTAAGTTTAGACATTAATAGTCTAAACATCATCTAACATCTTAGTCATTGAAATAATATTATAGGCACTTGTCACTGAAGAGCATAGTAAACAGGTGACAGTTCATATGTCCCCTCAGCTCTAGAACCAGGCCCCTACCGAAAGGTTTTAGTGGGTAAAAATCCCACATAACCATGCATTTGTATTGCATATTATGTTCATAGGGTATCTTTCTGAAGATTTTTCTCCTTCGTAAACAAAGCATAGTAAAGAAGAACTTGACGAACCAACAGATAGTGTGACTTGGAAAAATTATATAGGAAAAGTGCTGGCTTAAGCCTTTAAATTCTTTTGTGGGTTGTTGTGCCTTAAATCTGAAAACAAAAAAGGAAGTAAAGAATTTATATTGTCGAACGGAAATTGTGCAATGATATTTTAAAGAGCCAGCCAACTGTCTGCGCTAAGTTTGCCCAGTGGAATAAACTGCATAGAGACGGTTGCTTCGCGCGGTCCACTAAGTACACACTAACTAAATTATGCACGATAAGCTCGCTACTGGCTCCAAGCTACATTTTTTCCCTTTAATTTGAGACCGTTTAAATTAATTTTCTTCATCAATACTAATAATAAATCTGTTAGGGTCGGTCATGGAGTAATTTACTTTGTTTTCAGAGATATCGTGTTTATAGGCTCTATACATGATACTGAAACCAAATTGACGATTTTTAGAATTTTTTTCTATATGTATGTATGTATGTATGTATGTATGTATGTATGTATGTATGTATGTATGTATGTATGTATGTATGTATGTATGTATGTATGTATGTATGTATGTATGTATGTATGTATGTATGTATGTATGTATGTATGTATGTATGTATGTATGTATGTATGTATGTATGTATGTATGTATGTAACGAATTAACTGATTTTCATGAATCCTGGTAGATAAACATTTAGACGTACGGGACACAGGATAGGCTACTTTTTTTCCTATTCAACGCGGACGAAGTCGCGGGCGCCAGCTAGTCATTAATAAGTGTGTTGAAGTAACGGCAGCAGATCTAATCTGAAGAGTTTTCGTGAAGGAAGGCAAATTTCTGTATGAAATTTAACAAAAAAAGCTCTAGAATTGATCGCACTATAGGTATGTTCAATACGCACTATAATATGATAGAATTTCCAAATCTTGAAGAGTTACAAACATTATTACAATGAGATACTCGTATTAATGTTAAATTTGTTAAAAATAGATCAAAAGTATGTAAAACTGTTTATTAAGTCGAGACACGCAAACGCATAGCGCGTTTCAAAATTCATTATTAGCGTCTTTAAGTAATTAGTCGTGAAAATATAATTTGAATCGCCCCTCGTAATTTGGACTAGTTAAAATTCAACGGGTGTGCTTATAGAGAACGTAGGGTGAGAGCATACATAACGAGCTGTACTCAGATTAATCAAACACTACTCTCCTCAAATGAGGCCCAGGAATGATGTCCAGCTCATGCAGTAAGCAGAAATCCCGAGACAATTCCTATGCAGATATCCGATTACAACTTTTACAACTTTTTGAATCGTTATATCTCAGTAACGGTGGCTCTTAGAAAAAAAAGTATTAATACATTTTTTATAGATAATTTTATGGTCTACAATTTTGTCCGAGGTAATTTTATGATAAAATTTACCGTTTAGCTGAAAGTCGCGAAAAAAACATTTTTTTTTTACCTTTGACCTCGAGTAAATTTTTTTCCAAGTACCGGAACGATGAGGAGTTTTAATATGTTATTTTTATTTATGTATTGTTGTAAATTTATGTATCTTTGAATGTCTAGATTGATCGGATCATAATCGCGTTGGCAACAGGCTGATTTTATATTAATACTGTTACTATAAAAAATCATATGTTAATTGTTAGAATATCTGAAACTGAGTGACCCGGTTTTCTACGTTAACTAGTAGTTATTTCGTCAGAGCTAGGCAAAGGGGTTGAACCATCGAAATAATATATCTTTGGATTGAACGGACACACACACACACAGTATTATAAAATTAATTGTATAAAACGACAGCGGGCTAGACGACGTGCTATCAATTATTCATTGGTACAGTCGGCCGCATAAGTCGATTAACACATTCAAAAGTGCAAACGACTGAACACTCAACGCGCCACAAGTCGTTGTCACGACTAGAGTACAAAATAAACTTCACGTACAAACGATCATAAAAAGCTTAAGTAAGTAAGTAAGAAGTAAGTAAGTTGAGTGTTCAGTTGTTTTGCACTTTTGAATGTGTTAATAGACTTATGCGGCCGACTGTACACTTCACCTCTTCTGCGGCGGGTTTTATTGAAATCAGACATATCGGTGAGCCAATAATATTTCGAGCTACACGTTTTCGTTGGTTGTATTTAAATGAACTTTAAAAATAACAAATGCCACAATGAAAGGTTTTAAGCTTTAAACAGCTTCAATTTTAATACAATGAATTTCTTTAATTTGAAGACGTATACTTCAAATTCAATTCCTTATTATAATTTATTAAATGAAATGCCTAATCGAAAATGTGTACAACCACTTCCTAAACAAGGCAACGGATTTTGATGTGGTTTCCAGCATCAGTTAGATAATTTTTCACGAAAAGCTTATATCGATAATAAAAGCTAATTAAGTTTTTATGTAAATAAAAAAATCAATATATGCGCAATGACCTCTAATTAAAAATAAAATGACTTTTATTATTATACTCAAAATATTTTTTTACCTAATAAACATCCATTTTTCAACGTTCTCTTCCTAAAACCCAATCAAAATCGGCCACAGAATAATACTAATTTTCATCCCATTTACCTTTTTTTTAAAAAATTAACCTATGTCTTTCCGTAGGGGAAAATGAGTGCTAAAAATGAGTGGGAAGTAATTATTTTTGTTAATAATAATTCTGTAATTAAGAAAAAATACTGTCATTTTTTATTCGTTCCCCGTAACTTTCAGAACCGATGTTGGATTTTTTTTGTGTTTGATGATAATCTATAAATAATTGTAAAAGTTTATATATACAAATGAATAATTAAAAGCAAAAAATAAGTGGTAATTAATTTATTGCTAAAGAAATAGGACGGTACTTAATTAAAATATTGAATTAATATAAAAAAATACATTTAGGACAATTGGCACTTTGGTGTTGTCTATGTAAGTCTCAAAGTAAAATAATGTTCGATTTGCCTTCATATAATTTATGTAGAAATAATCCATCTGCGAAATCTGATCAAATGGAAAATGTGTCAACAGTTATACGTAAACTCGTTACCGACTATTTCGTCTTTTAATATAGAAAAAATCAAATAAAATTACACATTTTAGATAATAAAAACAAGTTAGAATTTTAAATCAACTTAATAGGAGTAGGTAATTACAGTTTAAAAAGATCAATAAATTATTCAAATAGGTACCGCGATACAAATTACTTGCGTTACCTTAGCACGTTAAATATTAATAGCTCTTTTATAACCTAAATAGCAATTTTCAAAAAATTTCAATTCTTTTAAGTAAAAAGTATAAAAAGTATACTCACCAAAACTATACACACATTTTAAGGCGAGAATTAGCACCAATATTGTAACTGCAACAAACAATACAGAAGATTTATAATTAAAAAAAAAATACTAAAAATATTTAAAACAAGGAAACAAAATTGAATATATTAAAAAGAAAAAAAAAATTTGAAATTAATTCGCACCTCTCGCGTGCATTTTGGCGGGAATTCAGGAGCGGAGAGCGTGCACCTCCCACGCTGATCAAAATGGTACTGAATGTCTTTCTTTTCAGCCTTTTCAATGTAGTAGTCCAAGCGGCGACTGTAAAAAAGGTGGTTATCCAGAATAAGCACAAAAATGAACTTTATGACTTCTTGGATATAAGACAAATAAGGAATCAACGGTCTGGCGACCTGTATAACTTGAATTATTTTTTTCTTTTTAATATTTGTAACTTTTTTTTCTAAATTTTTCGTAAAAGTGATGTTAAAACATAAGTACAATGTTTTACTATTAGAAGGAGTTTTGATCTATCTAATATATAAAATTCTCGTGTCACAGTGTTAGTTGCCATACTTCTCCGAAACGGCTTAACCGATTTTGATGAAATTTTATATGTACACTTGGTAGGTCTAAGAAAAGGCTTTTATCTATTTTTTATACGCGGGCGAAGTTGCGGGCAGCAGCTAGTCTAATATATAAAATTCTCGTGTCACAGTGTTAGTTGCCATACTTCTCCGAAAAGGCTTAACCGATTTTGATGAAATTTTATATGTACAATTGGTAGGTCTGAGAATAGGTTTTTATCTATTTTTTATACGCGGGCGAAGTTGCGGGCAGCAGCTAGTAGAATATAAAAATTTAAGTCTGGCACCCCGATTCTTTACACAAATGTTTGCCAGACCACTCTCAAAATATTTGTTACAATGATAAATTTTCTATATAAGGTATACATAAGAAAAAATTAAACGTGATTTTTTTTTATTTTTATCCCTCCTTTGAATAGAATTGGTCTTGTACATTAATACTTTGACCAACTTTTTTTACTAACAAAAAAAATTATCAAGTTACAGGTCGCCAGACGGTTGGTTCCTTATTTGTCTAATATACAAGAAGTCATAAAGTCCATTTTTGTGCTTATTCTGGATAACCACCTTTTTTACGGTCTCCGCTTGGACTATAGCTAGTCTGCGCCTAGAATGCGCCGTAATTTTAAACGTTCCATAAAGTAAGTTTTTCACGACAAAGCAACGGCAAAGATAAGTCTCTGGTATTCAGCCTTTGTGGAAGTTTGGAACTTAGATGCATATTAAATTTCTAAACTGCATTATCTCTGCGGCTTTACGTCGGCTACATTTTTAATAATAAAACGTATCATCAATACAAATAATAAATCTGTAAGTGTAGGTATGGTATGTATGTATGTTCCTCCATAACTCTTAAACGAATTAACCGATTTTCATGAAACTTGATAGATAAACATTTAGACGTACAGGACACAGGATATACTACTTTTTTCTTTTTCAACGCGGACGAAGTCGCGGGCGCCAGCTAGTTTATCTATATGTAGTTATTTATTAGAATATACAATATGTACTGGCTTTTATTTATTATTATTTGTCGTGTTAAAAGCTTGGCTTGGATTTACGTTGTGAAAATGAAAAGTTAATTTTGTGGCACCAACCGCAAAATCAATCTAGTTGATTGGCCCATTGAAAATTTTCGCTGTTATTTCGTTGAGATCGGAATTTTTCATTATGTAATCCATTTTGAATGCAGACAAATGAAAACCTGAATCGTGATTGCTTATTAGTGAGATTGGGACCGATTGGATCGGGATAACGTGGTAACAACGCTTTGCATACATTGTAACCTAGTTACTTAGTTCTTTTCATCTAGCAACCATTGTGATTTTTTCGCAAGTTTCTAGCAGAAAATATAAAAATAATAAGATGTTTTTAAATAATATTCTTTAAATCATGGAATTCTCATAAGGATACGTTATACGTTTTTGGTCCAAGCTTACACGGTTGCTTGGTTCTCTTAATTGTGAGGTGTTGACGCCGTTTTACGTACACATCCACACACATCGCACACACACAAACAAACGCATCACACGCATATCTACCTACATATTTATCTATTTTTTATTCCCTTTTCCTACCCTTAAAAAAGACAGACGCTTAAAAGTTGCCGCCGCGCGCGCATCTCGCTCCGCAAAATTAAAGATATCCTCTCTCGTGTGTGTGGTATGTGACATCGCTAAATCCTCGTTAGTCAAATCTTAAAATCAACAAAAAACTCTGGTGTATTGTGGTGGAATCGAACCAGCGCAGAAGGAGCAGGCGAACCTCAATCGAAGGCAAAGGTGAGTCTGTCTTTCCCCATCTTGTCCCCACCATGAGGTCTTTTCCTAGTCAAAATACGTTTAACTGAACAGCCATAAACTAGACTGTATGTCTGACTGTAACAAGCACCATTTTTGAAGTAGAGCCTGTAGAGCCTACTTAGTAGACTATGTGCGATTGTGTTTTGGTGGATCATAAAGAGATGATATACCCTTTCACCTATCTTGATCTCGTTCCTAACCCTTCATCCTAACAAGATTAACCGGATCCTAACAGAGCACAGAGCATAAAGAAAAATTATAATAATAGACGTTTCGAATGAGATTTTGTACAACGGTATAAAAGGTGTTTAACAAATTTTTAAAGATAAAGAAGTCGGTAAAAGTATAGAATGCGGCAAGTCTGAGTACGTCTCAATTACAAAGTTTTTCTAGCACGTCATTTGCACGTCCGCACGAGGGAGACAGCTGCCGTTAGTTAAATGAAATATTTTCATGAGTCACGTCTCCACTCGCCGTGGACTTTTTTAACTGGTAACGATAACCTGGAAGTTTTAAGTAACGTTTCCGAAGCGGGAGGCCATCAACTCGATTGGACGCTTTGAGTGTTGCAGTTCTATTTTTGTTTCTGATACGAATACGAATGCGGAATATTACTTAGTTCGTTATTTATTGACATGTTCTTATTTACATAAATTTTACAATATTTCATAAGAAACGTAATATATATGCACAATATATAATTTATATGAGTAATCATATAAATAGCTTAATGTGCAGGAACCTCATTGACCAAAACCCACGTGACGTCATCCGCAAATAAAAATACAGCCAACAAAACAAAGACTCAAGTGAGTGTGTCGCGAGATTACGTCACCAAAATGGCGGCAAGACGAATTAGCAATTTGCAGTTTATATTAATTGTCCCATGTATTGGTTGATTATTTCCTAAAAATCGCATTGAGACAATTTAAATGTGCCTTAAATATGTTGGAATCGTTTCGTTCATACGTAGGGCAGGCTAAACCCATTGATCTGAACTATAGATGCGGCGTAGCAAGCAGAAAGCCCCGAAATCTTTGGTAGTATTAAAATCCTACTCGCACTAGCGAGCGACAGTGCGAATTCGTCCACTTCTCTCTCTTTCTCTCTCGTGTGGACAATCTCGAGTGGACGAATTGTACTACTACCATTATTTACGGGCTACGCCGTGTCTATACTCCCAAATATACTTATAAAGTCTTTGGCTAAACCTAGTTGGGAGATCGCAAATTCTATAATTATGAATCATGAAACCTCCTAAAAATCGTTTATAATACGACTTAGTTACAATACCTATATAGACTTCTCTAAAATATATAAATACTATATAGATATAATAATTATTCAATAAATATATATCTCTAATTGCGTACAAGGCTTTTGCTCAAAGCTTTTACCGTTTCATAAGTTATAAAGGCGCTTTTATTAACTAAACGATGGTTTTTGAAAGTTCAATTTCCCGATACGGGTAAAAAAAAATTGAACGGCAGCGTTCTTGCAACGCTAATAAAGGGGAGGGGGGTGACAAGGAGACCAAAGGGAGTTCAAGATAATAGCTAAGACCTTATACGCACTTAGGAACTCGCTAAAGAATATACCAACACGATTTGTATTGATTATCAAATTAAGTTACTATTTGTCCATATTGTAACATAAGTGTGGTTTAACAATTATGTTGCAAGAATTATGACATGTGGAAGTAATTTATGATTTAAATAATAAATTAGCGGCAACACAACTGATATAAACTACATTATATTTTGAGTAGGCATAGGTACAGAACCTTAAGATTTAGTGCACATATTGGGAATTTTCATAAGAAAATCGATTTCTAGCGCGATTGAAACATGACTGTTTTGGAACTATCCTGAAACCATATCAAAACAATCTACACCAAATAGGACGTAAAATAACTATAAATAAATTAACCTAATATATTTTTTATTTTGTTCCTATTGCATATGTGACGAAAGTAATTTACAATAATTTATATATTTTATGAATATTTTTTAATAGTCAAGATTGTTTACAAAATGCGGTAAGTATAAAGCCTAATTATTGTAGATGAATCAATTACTTATATAAAGTCTCGAAATATCTGGAAGGTCAGTTAGTGTACACTAGGGTTTATATGCATATTGCATTGCTTTTATTTCCTGATTGGCTCGTTTAATGTCCTTTTACTATACCGTAGACTTTTCTGCCCGTTTTCAATTAACCAATAATATATAGAGACGACGAGTGGTTGATCGTACATTTGATTTTCTTGCCACTTATCCTGATCACGTTTGTGATTTCAATGTTATAACATTTTATTTATCAAACTGGGTTTGAAACCTAGTAGCAATGCAGATAACTAGTTAAGAGCATTCTATACGAGAGAGTGAAGTAATAGGTATTTATTTGGGAGAATTTGTTGTGTCAACTTACTATAATGAGAATAACCAAAGAGATTATGCGACGCAAGACATTCGCGGCACTTATTGAAAACACGAAAATAGTAAAACATATGCCAGCAATTTCAATATTTTAGAAAAATCTTTATAGATGAGTTGTCAATACAACCCAATTTTGAATGTACGCTATAGCTAGTAAGTTTTGATTGGAAAACATTATTCGCTTTTAGTCAGTAATTACAAGAATTCAACCCGCGAAAATGTCATAAATGCTGTACATTTTAGCAATTAATTGTACTAGATATGCAATTAATAAAACTTTTTTGTTTTCATACAAACCTTCATTACTACAGACAATAGAGAATTTTCTTCTGCACTAAATTACTACTCTTGTTTTTTCACGTTCAGTATCACATACTGACCCTAAATGCACAAAATTCTTAAAAATTAGGCGGGCGGAAGTGCCGCCATTTTGACAAAAACTGTTTCGGCCTATACCTCCATAAGCGTGCACTTGAGGCCCAAAATGGGCCCAAAAATAATAACCTTTATTGATACTGAACCTATTTAAAAAAAATAAGAGTAGTAATTTAGTGCATTATGGATAAGAGTAACCGGCTCCTCGATTGACTATAGTACTTACATATTATATCTCGGAAATGTCATGTTATTTATTAAATGTATTTCTACGACCAATAACTAATGAGTAATCGTGGAACTACATAGTTTGCAATTGGTAAGCAGCTCCCGTTGGCAAGTGAGCTCTTAAGTGAAAAAAAAGGTTACAAACTAAAGTACCTAAATAGGTAGGTACCCAATACAATAAATAATATTTGAATCCTTTTACAAGGCCTAAGAAATTAACTGTAGAAGTATGGCGAAATCAAGCAACATATGTTGAACAAAATAACTAGGGTTTCAAATAAATGTTATAAATTAAATTAGAATATAAAATATATAGGGAAATATAAGTAAAATCCAAGAGGCTTTGACATACCAGTGTACCGCCATACTAATAATAATGAAATATTAATTTATTTATTCTGTTAAGCCAAATTTTATAGAGTAAAGGTTGCAACTTTAGTTATTTTATGTTTAAATAATTAAGATATTTGCCAAGAAATGGTAATTATAAACATACTTATATATATTTATATACTTACGCTAATAAAATAGTAGGTAGGTAAATTGGTAAAAAACTGAATAATAAATTATACTTAATAATCAAAACGTAAACAAGCACTTACGTTTATTCATTTTTCTTCATTAAGTGTTGACATTTCTTACATTCATATAATTTTATAAAATCAAGACTACTGAGTAAATAATCATAAACGCCTACTCAAAACAAACAATCCGTACCTACCTAATCAAACAAAAATCAAAATAAACAAACCGGACCATACCTAACCTATAAATTCCACGAACTTCAACTTCATAGAGTAAGATTCTTACTCTATGTTCAACTTCAATTCAATCTATAACTTACTTTTACCAAAGTTTATGTCAATGTCACTGTCATTGACGTTAAAGTCAACATTGATAACCATAGAACAAGAAACTGTTACCTATTACTTTCATAACGTTATGTCTGACTGGGGCCTTAGACAAAGAGCATTCGATTCGCATTCGATTCGATTCGCTAAATAAAAATGTATGGGATTGACATATGCCTTCGCTAAATCACGTGATACTTCCCATACATTTATTCTATCGAACTTCGTTATCGTTTTTAAAATGGCACTTTGTCTAGGGCCCTTTGCTTTGTAATCGAAAACTCAAAAAAAGGGGCTTTTGATTTTAATTTGAATTTTGCCTTTTTTAAATTGCTTTTTTTACAAATGACACTTGCAGAATCATCGGAGAAGATCTGATGGAGCCATGACATTAAATGAAAAGAAGGAGTAGAACGTGTGGGTGAAACGATGGTCGCCACAAACGTTGTGTTAATGTTAAAATTGGCAAATTTATTTATTATACTATAGTTCGTAAAATGTAGCTTGATCCTTGTGACAGCTGTCTTTGAAACCACGCCTATGAAGTGTCGTGTTTCATCAGTTTCACGACAATACAATGTATGCACAATAATGTCGTACTTCCATCGACGTGATCGATCATGTGAATAAAACAAATTTAAACTAATATAAAATTTCTGTTATTTATTGTTTTGACAGTTTTAAGTCGTTGCTTGAACTGAAATAACAATTGAAATCCGTTCTATACCAACGATGATTTCGGTTGTAAGCCATTATATTAATGGCACCTACGTGTAATGCAACATCTTAATCCTCCAGTTTTATTTTATTAAAATTATGTACAGTTAATTTATATTTATTATGTACAGTTATTTAAAAATGCACTACTATTTTGACTATCAATGACAATTTTGTACTAAAACTATCGATAAGACGTATGAAAAAATGAAAACATGTTGCGCAGCACTAGGTATGTCACTCTGACATCTATTGCGAACTACAATGACAATGACATATACATTTGGAAATTTTGTAATGACAATGACATATTTATTTACTTTTTGAATATTTTGAATGAAGCATTGAAGCATTTCCTTTGTAGATATTTTAATTAATTATTTTGATTTGAATTTGTTTTGTTATCACAGCAACAGTATATTGAAACGATAAGTAGGTACCTACAGTGTTATGTAGTCTCATAAATTATTTATTAATCGGTCAGACTTTGTACCATTTATGTTCCATGGAAAAGTGTTTGTAATTTTATAAAAAGTGCTTCAAGTTAGGTATAGCAATGGAATCTTGGCCTAAAGAGAAAGTCAGCGACGAAGAATTGAAGCAATATTTTCCCGATTTACCGTCAGGACCACTCGACTGTTATAGAAAAAAAGCATCCTTTGATTGGCGTCGCATGAAATTGGTTTATGATAATTTAAATGCTATAAAAATAAAAGTAAGTTGTAATTTTATGTTATATTTACTTAGGTTACGGCAGATTATAGTGGAAATAAATAATATGTAGGCTGTAGATATATATTTTACCTATTTGTGGGCCACACCACACAGCAAGACTCATTAATAAACTTAAGTCCATTTATGAAATGAAACATGGACAAATTAAAAGAATAGAATTAAAAGCCAATGAAAATATCTATGTTCATAAATAATATTATAAAAAACATAAAAAATGATTCAAAAGAATGTAATGCCATAAAATAAATTATATGTTAGAATATATAATTATTAGATGTTAAATTTTATAATCATATTATTTATATATTAATACGATCTCTTTTGACAGAAGTAGAAGTGCTTAGGTTGTAAGTTAAAATTACTAACATTTTCAGAATGAAGTCTGGAATTTCATGGAAAACAATCCTTTATTTCAAAATTCTGATGTATCACCAACGTTAGATGAGGAAAGACACATTGCCACTAAAAGAATGTATGCCATACACAATGCAAACTTCATTCCTTATGAGAAGGTATTTTTTTATATTTTTTTAAATGACTTTTTTTAGAAATCAGATTAGTTATTAATTATTTATTAATTACCTACCAATTAAAAAAAAACTCATACATTACAGATTGTGGATGAACCGAGATCATTCCAGGCAGAAACAGAAGCGGTTCTCATGTTTGACGCTTCATTATCTGTAAAAGTTGCCCTAACATTCCGTATGTTTTCCAATGTGATAAGAGGCATCGGTAGACCTCATCATTACGATTACATAGAGGATGTTGAAGCGGGAAAGATAGGTGGTTGTTTCGCTCTAACAGAAATCTCTCATGGATCCAACGCTAAAGGCATGAGGACAACGGCTACATACGTGCCCGAGAAGAAAATGTTTGTATTGCATTCAGCCGATTTCGAAGCAGCTAAATGCTGGGTCGGATCTTTAGGTAAAGTATAGAAACAAACTGATATAGCTAAATTTTTAGTAAACACGTTCCGATGTCTTAATTTCCAATTGTATGCTAATTTGAGTAATTCCAAGCGACATTTTTAACACAATGACATTGCGTCTGTTTTCAGGAAAATGTGCAACTCATGCCGTAGTGTATGCGATGTTGATATCGAAGGGAACGAACCATGGTCTGCACGCATTTGTGGTGCCCATTCGGGATCCCAAGACATTGAAACCGTACCCCGGAGTCATCGTTGGCGATCTGGGCGAGAAGATAGGTCTCAACGGAGTAGATAATGGGTAAATAGTAAAGTAGTGTTTCACAGTCATAACCTGGGTAGCCAATTTGGCCACTGTAACAACAGTTACTGTAAAGTTAGAGTTATATAAGTCGTTAATATTATGAATGTGAAAGTAACTCTGTTGCTCACTCACTGAAAGTGAAACGCAACATCACACATACTATTTTAACTCTGTCTGTCTGTTACTTTTTCAATTCTTAATTACTCTACTGATCATCATGATATTTTACATAGACGTTGTCAAGTATATAGGAAAGGACAAAATACCTTTCATTCAGAAAAGAGTACTCTTCCCAAGGGTCATTTAAAAATATTATTAAAAATAATTAAAAAAGATAAAGATGTCGGGCGTTATGTCACTTGTATATTTTCTCAGCTGTTATATTTTTCAACGCGGACGAAGTCGCGGACACCAGCTAGTTTGTGAATAAATAAATAAATAAATAACTATATTCACACATTCCACACAGCTTCCAAATTAAGCAACTATAGGCTTGAAATATGGATACATTACTTTTTATTTTTGTAAATTGCATACAAACACACATGACTCAAGTACAAAGGTAAATGTTAAAATATAAACATTTGCCCCTAACGGGATTCGAACTCGCGACCGTTTGGTTAACATCTAGGTTTACTAACCACTAGACCAAACGTGTCATCAAAGTTGTGTATGTGTGAAGTTAGTCTTTATTTTTGCAGTTTCCTAATGTTCAACAATTACCATCTGCCGAAGGAGGTCGCTTTAGACAAACTCGGCGGTGTTGATGACAATGGAGACTATCGAACACCTTTCAGAGATCCCAATAAGAGATTTGGGGCATCGTTGGGTATTTTATCAGGTGATTTTCTTGTCTCTATAGTTATCGCCAGTCGTTAATAGTGGAGGGCCCTTCAACAATTATTCCTGACCCTACTATAAAACTATAAGAGTATTTACCAAAAATAACCTAAGAGGTATCTCAAGTAGATACGCCCTAAAAACCGAAACGAATCAAAATATTATGTAATATTAAATAAATAAATAAATAAAGCCTTTATTTCTGACATTTTTTTTTTACAATATTTCTAGTTTTTTGTTACATTTTTCTTTAATTTTTTTTTATTTTATTATTATTAATTTTTATATTTGGTTTTCCTTTTCAGTGTCAGCTTGCCTGTTGGCAAAGGCCTCCCCTAGAATTCGCCACAATCCCTTGTCCATAGCCTTCCTTCTCCATAGTGGACCTGCCGTTTCCCTGATATCGTCTTCATATCTTTTTCTTTGTCTTCCTTTATTTAATATTAGTAATATTATAAAGAGGAAAGATTTGTTTGCAGTGAATAGGCTCCGAAACTACTGGACCGATTTGATAAACATAGGCTATATTCTATAAAGTTACGCGGACGAAGTCGCGTGCAACAACAAGTCATCAAATAAGAAACATTCGGGATCTTGTTAATGCTAATGTAACTTTTTTGGTGATTTTTTTTTTCGTAGCGTTTTTACTGTTTCGTATTATTTTAAAATTAAGTTTCTTTTTATAAATTTGGTTTGTCATTTATGCATTTTTTATTGTTTCTAGTTTTCCATACATGTAAATGCATACACGTTATATTTCCTCTAAAGTCTTTTTCCCTCTACCACCCAATTAAATGTTTAACAAATATATTATATCGGTTTAATTGAGATTCAACCGAAACTTTCAGGCGGTAGAGTCCATATTACATCGATAACAACTAACCTCCTGCAAAAGGCCGTCGTGATAGCTGTGAGATACTCGGCAGTGCGAAGGCAGTTCGGCCCAGATAACTCTACTGAGGAAACGCCTGTGCTCGAGTACCAGCAACAAGTGAGAGCAATTCTACAATTCTTCTTTCCCAGTACATAGGTATTTGGGAGAATATGTTGTCTCAGCTTACTATAATGCGAATAACCCGAGACAGAATGCGACGCAAGAAATAAGTGCCACTTATTGAACTCGCAAAAATATTAAAAACATATTCTACAAATCAGCAATTACAATATTTTAGAAAACCCTTAATAGATGGTAGTCATTGACAATTATTGTCTTTTAGTCAGTAATTACAAGAATTCAACCCGCAAAAATGTTACAAATTCTGCACATTTTAGAAATAAAATTGATTGTTACTAGATATACTAGATTGGATTGTTTTGGCTCCATTCAAAACTTCAGAAAGTCATGTTTTTTTAAAATGTATAACGAGTACGAGTAACGAGTAATCATGGAATTGCTCTTCAGGGAAACTGAGCTCTTAAGGGACTTTTTAATTGAAATTCTTTAAGAGGACAATTCAGGTGACCTCTGATTTTCGAAATCTGTGCACACATTGGTGAACAGAAAAAAATGGAGTTAACCTGAAAGCTCTTACTTGCATATTAATAATTTTAGAGTACATTCAGTGTTCGTTTTGGCACGTCTTATACATTTTTGAATGAGCATTTTTTTTTTTAATTTTTGCAATTTTAAAATGATACAAACAATCGTAATTTGTATTTTCAGCAAGTTCGCATATTACCTTATCTGGCAGCCACGTACGCCATGAGAGTATTTTGCAACTGGTTCGGTTACGCGCATGTCGTGATGACCATCAAGAATTATATGGGTAAGTTCTGAAAAGCTTTGAAATTTACTTTAGTTCAGTGATATTTGAAGCAAGCAAAGATGAGCGACAGAGAAGCGTTAAACTTACTGTCAAGTATAATAGAGAAGGACGCAGTATAGTTTTTTTTTTAATTAAGGGGCATAATTTAATAGGCAACACAAACGCGATTTATTTTTTCATAGATTAAACAATTGATAAAATGTAATTCAAAGAGAAGTCGTACTTCACCCATCTGTTTTCTGTTTAACAGAGTAAACAGATGGGTGAAGTATGAATTACCTTAGTAAACAGATGGGTGAAGTAAGACTTACCATAGTAAACAGATGGGTGAAGTATGAATTACCTTAGTAAACAGATGGGTGAAGTACGACTTACCTTAGTAAACAGATGGGTGAAGTACGACTTACCTTAGTAAACAGATGGGTGAAGTACGACTTACCAGATTAAGCAGATGGGTGAAGTATGAATTACCTTAGTAAACAGATGAGTGAAGTACGACTTACCATAGTAAACAGATGGGTGAAGTACGACACAATAGTAAACAGATGGGTGAAGTACGACTTACCATAGTAAACAGATGGGTGAAGTACGACACAATAGTAAACAGATGGGTGAAGTATGAATTACCTTAGTAAACAGATGGGTGAAGTACGACTTACAATAGTAAACAGATGGGTGAAGTATGAATTACCTTAGTAAACAGATGGGTGAAGTACGACTTACCATAGTAAACAGGTGGGTGAAGTATGAATTACCTTAGTAAACAGATGGGTGAAGTACGACTTACCAGATTAAGCGGATGGGTGAAGTATGAATTACCTTAGTAAACAGATGGGTGAAGTACGACTTATCATAGTAAACAGATGGGTTATGAAATTTGTTGGTCTGTCTGTCAGGGATCGAGGACCGGTCGGCGGAGCGCGGAATGGAGATGCACGCGCTGTCCTCGGCCACGAAGCCCATCTGCGGATGGATGTCCCGCGACGGCATTCAGCTCTGCCGCGAGGCTTGCGGCGGCCATGGCTACCTCAAAGGTGCCCTTACTTTTTGCCATCCTCAAATCCATCTCGTGTTGTGAAACGTGACCTTTTTCAAGTTGTCAATTTTAAATTCAGTTTTTAAGCATGTCAACGAAAATAAAAATATTGTCTAATGCAACCATCAATGTGCTACAACTATTAGTTTTCGCACGCCATACAAAACACTACGAACTTTATGGAACATTTAAAAAGTGACATAAATGCTTAGAGCATGAACCCTGTCAAATGTGACTATGTCAGCACATTGGAGTTTAAAATCAATAGTAGATATTGGTCGTTACTATGTACTTTTAAACATTGACGCGCGGAAGGCAAGATTCCGCCTGATGATTCCGTTTTAGGCGTACTTTTTATGTGCCGCTTTCGCATATTCCATACTTGTAGTACTTAGATGAATGCATGCGACAGTTACAGTTTGCTTTATGTGAAAAGCACTAAAGCGCCCTCTCACGTTACATAGGTTGACTTTTGCGACAGACTTTAATAGTGTGTTTGTGTGATCAGCTTCGGGAATAGGCGACCTTCGCAACGACAACGACGCGAACTGCACGTACGAGGGAGAGAACAGTCTGCTACTGCAGCAGACCAGCAACTGGCTGCTGAGTCTGTGGGCGAAACGCCACCTGCGCGAGACGGCCGATACGCCCTTCCGCTCCGTGCTCTTCTTGGCGGACGCCGACCGACTGCTGCAGGAGACTTGCCAATGGAGGACCGTCGAAGACGCCCTACTTCCTTCCAGTGAGTTTACCAAACATCCACTGTTAACTTCCAGTTTTATAAGTTGTGAAATGCTTACGATGTCGGACACTTCGTACACTGATAAATCCAAATGATCAAGCATCATGTAAAAATCACACCACTCTCAAAACAAGATCACAAAGGTCCCAAAGAAAAGATTTTTTTTTCTTATTTTTCGCTGAAATCGTGTACCGTTTTCTGTGCAGATTTAATTGACGCATACAAGTGGTTGGCCGCGTACACGCTCAAGTTGACATATGAGAAAGTGAACCGACTAAAAAGCGAGGGGAAGGACAACTTCCAAGCGAAGAACGACTCACAATCCTACAACGCTATGACGCTCTCCATCGTTTACGGGGAGGTAAGCATTTCTATTTTAAATCCTTCATTTTATACTCAAACTAACAAAGTATGTGGGACCTGTGTATCTGTGTGACTGTATATGTGTGCATGTGTGTGACTGTGTATGTATGGATCTGTGAGACTGTGCATTAGTGTGGGTGAGTGTGTGTATGTGTGTGCGCGCGTGCGTGTGCGACTGTTTACGTGTGTATATGTGTGACTGTGTATGTGTGTATATGTGCGACTGTGTACGTGTGTATATGTGACTGTACGTGTGTATATGTGTGACTGTGTATGTGTGTATATGTGTGACTGTGTACGTGTGTATATGTGACTGTACGTGTGTATATGTGTGACTGTATATGTGTGTATATGTGTGACTGTCTACGTGTGTATATGTGTGACTGTGTTCGTGTGTATATGTGTGACTGTGTATGTGTGTATATGTGTGACTGTGTACGTGTGTATATGTGACTGTACGTGTGTATATGTGTGACTGTATATGTGTGTATATGTGTGACTGTCTACGTGTGTATATGTGTGACTGTGTTCGTGTGTATATGTGTGACTGTGTTCGTGTGTATATGTGTGACTGTGAACGTGTGTATATGTGTGACTGTGTACGTGTGTATATGTGTGACTGTGTATGTGTGTATTTCTGTGTCTGCCTGTAGAATCGTAGCTCCCAAATGGATGGAGCGATTTTAATTCGGTATTTTTGTTAAGAAAGCTTAATGTGGTTGGGATAATTTATGAATATTGTTTAGGCGTTTGAAGACCATCAGCCCATTTTCTAGTTGACAGAGAAACTAACTTTCACATGTTTGATTGATGTGAAATTTGGTATACTGTTACTTTGGTGGTATTCCCATGACACGATAACAATATTGACCTGATGCTGCGCCATCAAGTAGTCTGCGGGATACTCAATTCCTCGACAACTTATATACGGGTTTGGGCTCAATAGAAAGTCGTTGGTTATTTTTATAATTTTTAACTATACCTAGCTATAGAAGGATGTAATAAAAATGTAAATAATTGTAGAACTTCATACTGAATCGCTTCCACGATATCGTGGTTGAGTTCGAGGACGTCGCGTGCAGAAGCGTTCTACTGGAAATGGTCTCGTTGTACGGAGCGTTCATGTTGGAGAAACACTTGGCTACTTTGTATATTGTAAGTGGTTTATTTATTATTTTTTTAGTTAACATTAATAAACATTGATAAATAGAACATTGAAAAGTTATTCTAAAATTCATTTCATAAGACCGACCAGGCTAAATGTGTCCGGAGAAAAGGTGACCTCGTCCGCTGGTCACCTTCATATGAAAACTTACATTACATATAATTATTAAGAAAAAGATTTAATTTATGGTTCTTAGATTCTTAGATGTTACCAATACCTACGTCTACGGACGAAATAAATTGCGAGCCGGCGGCATACATATCAATTAATATCGTTAGTGTTTCGAATTTCATAATGATTATAAATGAAGTTTTTATTATAATTTTTAACTGCTATTTCGTTTAATGGTGTTAATGTTTGATGTATTTTTTTTTTCTTTTAATCCTTTAGCCGCCAGAGTCGGATTTATCCGACAATTATTTTCGTGTCCATTTCGCCAGAGTCGTATATATATACGACAAATTTCTCTACTTGTATAATGTTTATTTTATAAATCATTACGTTGTTTTCTCTTAAAAATATATATTATGAGTAGAGCAGTTAAAGGGTTGACGCGCAATCCAGCCTATAATCTGTTTCGTGACGTATGTGAGATGTATGTGGCTCAAGTAGTGACGTATGTGTCTCAAATAGTGATGTATGCGAGACGTATGTGTCTCAAATAGTGATGTATGTGAGACGTATGTGTCTCAAATAGTGACGTGTGTGGGCAGGGTGGGTACCTGAAGGGCGAGCAAGGGGTGTTGTTGCGCGAAGCAGTGATAGTCGCGTGCGCGAAGCTAGCCAGCAGCGCGGTGCCGCTCGCTGACACTCTGGCCCCACCCGATTGGTGTCTTCGCTCAGTGCTGGGACGCGCCGACGGGGAGGTAATTATTTAATTTAATGTTAAATATCTGAAATTTAGATGTAACTATGTCAATACTTTTGTTTTGATAAAACTGCAGATATATTTAAAAAATATAAATTAAATAACTAGGTATTCCATTGTATAATATTTCAGTATACTCTTACTTTCTGGTTTATTTATCAAGGTATAGGTTAAATTTTCACAATGATAAAGATCCCCAGAAATGTTGACACTTGTCGCTACAGAGTCATTGAACAATTGTGCGGTCACGCGTCTTTGTCGTGTTAAATAAGAACAGTTGATATTTCTAGAACGTTTTGTATAATAAACACTCTCTTACAAATGATCGGTTGTGAGTGGTCGTGAGTGAAGGTTGCCAAATCCCATTTCCTTATCCCTCACCGCCTATCATCGAGTGGATCGTCAGCCTGTCTTAACCCTTCATATGCCGGATCGTGGATACGCGTTAATAATTTTGCACCACTCGTGTGCCAGAACGCGGATCCGCGTTACGCCTACTTCACGCTATATTTTACGTTTTTTTTTTTCTATATAAGTTCAATTCAATTCAATTATTTATTGCGAAACCATAATGTACAAGGATGTTATATAAAAATAAAGACCAATGTTATGGACCCTGTTGGGCATGCAACTTAGGGACTAGGAGAGAGGAAGCGTATATATATAAGCATATAATTATTTATTTATATAAATATATATAAGAATTTTATTTTATTTAAATTAAAATTAAAAATAAATTATATTTACATTTATATTATTAATATTTAAATGATAATGTCATCTAAAAAATATTCATTTGAGTTGTAGTAACATTTATTATTTAGAATTTTTTTTAATTTTTTTATAAATATGATCATTTTTTTCTTTTTTTAAATTATCTGGTAATTTGTTATATATTTTTATAGAAGAACTGAAGGTATTTGAAGAATTTAGTGAAGAACAATTGTGCGGTCACGCGTCTTTGTCGTGTTCAATAAGAAAAGTTGATATTTCTAGAACGTTTTGTATAATAAACACTCTCTTACAAATGATCGGTTGTGAGTGGTCGTGAGTGAAGGTTGCCAAATCCCATTTCCTTATCCCTCACCGCCTATCATCGAGTGGATCGTCAGCCTGTCTTAACCCTTCATATGCCGGAACGTGGATACGCGTTAATAATTTTGCACCACTCGTGTGCCAGAACGCGGATCCGCGTTACGTCTACTTCACGCGATATTTTACGTATTTTTTCTATATAAGTTAAAATAATAGAATACAGAATACAAGTGAAGGTTCCTTGTGATTACCTAACACCAGGTGACTATTCAGGAACCATGATGAGAAAAATGATGATGATGATGATGATGATGGGAGCCACAATACGTGTTGTTATTTTACTGTAATCTTCTGTAAGGCAGTGTTTATGGATTCATATGTCAGAGGTTAAAGCAGTGTTCTCTGTTCCTCTGTTTTTTCTTCCTTCCTTTTCCAAATATTAAATAAATAAGTATATTGTATGTATTACAGGCCTACAAGCACATACAAAACAGTATATTCACTTATCCCGGCTCCATGAGCCGCCCTTCCTGGTGGAGGGATGTCGTCCACTGGCAGACATACGTCAACTCCAAAATATAACTAATATATCTAAAAATCCGAATATTTTTTACTGAAATATCTTATTCCAGTTACTGTCGTGTTAAACAGATTTCTTCAAAGAAAGTGATGTTTCTTAAATACTATAGAAATGTTGAATTATTATTATATAAGTATACCTATTATATTTTAAATGGACGTTTTTACAATTTAATATTAATTTAATATTATTGTTGTTGGGATTGAGGAATATTTTTATACACAGGTTTAATGGTTATGAATTATACACAATTATATAATATTACAAGTTTTTTATTATTTCCTTTACCATAGACAATGTACTTACCCATTATAATATTATATATTATACAAGTTAACTCATAGGTTGCATCGCATGGCTAGAATCAAAGATTTAAATCGAAGATGCGGCGTAATCTCCTCGCGCCATACTAAAAACACACCGAAAATTCTTAACAATGGGTTGGGCGCAGGCGCTCAACCCAACTACAGTTGCACGCCAGCTACAGTGAGTGACGGTCGCTGGTTGAGAGCGTCGCTATCGTCACAATCACGTTTGAAGTAAGGAATGTGTTGTCTGTGTTTAAAAGTGTGTTTTATACTTTTGTCTTTAGTATAATGTATTTTGTAACACACTTTTGCTAGTAATGCCGCATCTCTCGATTTAAATCTTTGGCTAGAATAAACCTGGTGGCGCTGCCACTGCTGTATAACATTTTTCCAGGGTAAAAAGTAGGTATCCTATATGTTAGTCCAGGTGATAAAATATCTGTATGTCAAACTACATCCAAATTTGTTAAGCCGTTTTTACGCGAAGGAGTAACAAACATCCATAAAGTTTGTGAGAGTAGCCTAACAAACTTTCGCATTTATTTAATTTGGCAAACACACTTGCTACACCCGTGACTTTGCTTGTTTAATAGGCTACAGTAGCCACCTACCATCAAGTGCACCGTGACCCTGCCTGACGAGCTTTACTTACATAAAAAATAAATAAATAATGGACTCATGTACCTAACAAGCCTTTAAAGTTGCAAGACACTAATTGAATTTACATAATCAATGAGAAACGTCAATCTTTCGGTTCGTTCGTGAGAGTTCAGGCGATTTCGTAAACGCATATATACTTGGAAACAAAATTTTTATAGAAACAGACGTATCTATAAGTTTTATACGTTTTGTTTGTAGCTATTTATTTGATTTCATGAAAATCACATTAAAAGTACTGAGATTGTATATTTGTAAAATTTGTTACAATTTAAACAAATATTAAGTATTCAGTAAACTGAAATATTATTTAGAAGTGTACAAAAAATTAATAAAAACAAAAATGTTGATAAAACTGCTATGTTTAAGATTAGTTCTGTTAATTGTATCGTAAGTGTTTTTAATGTGTATTATAAAAATAAGTCCTTACCTATATTTTACAAAAACCTTGTTTGTTTATCAAACCTAGTAGGTACCTAGTGCATGAAAGAGTAGCAAACAACCTCAATTTTCATATATTTACTGAAATGAAATATGTCTAGGTTGATAAGGTTCGCTAGATGGCGCTAGTTGTTTCTTATGTCCAATCTAAAGCGGAAAGTGCAACTAGATGTCGCTTTTCTATCGTGTGAACACAGTAATATTATGTAACTTGTATTTCACAAATAGGTCTAGAAAATAATTAAATAAATTAAGGTCCGTCACCATATGTGAAATTACCAAGTTTTATTTGACAGTCCCACCTGTGGTTTTATATCAACTGCGAGTACACGCGCAACTGTACAGTTGTTTAACCAACACATACCAATAGATGGCGCTGAATAACAATCAAAATATGTGATTGCGAGTATTTTAAATATATTTGATTTATTATTGTAGAGTGTCAGCTAATATAAATATGTTAGTAAAGGAGCGTAAAGAGCTGGAACTGTTGATGATAGATCTGCTAAATCTGGTAATTAGACGGCATGACGTCACTTGTGTGGCAATTATAACAGATCCAGTTTATTTAAATGTCTTTGAGGGACCATTATTCACTAAGACCTATGCTGTTCCCGTTGTAATGGTAAGAGATTTTAGTTAATCGGAAAACTAGACTGAAAACATTTTAATTTAAGCCTCACTTTTTATAAAAATCTCGCATAATTTTTAAGACGGTAGTAGAAGAAAATGAAGACCTATTATCTCCAAATTTCGATACTTTGGAATCACTTCGACAAGGAAGGAAAGACGGGTGCAATGTTTATATAATTCTACTGGCGAACGCGTTGCAAACCTCCAGACTCCTCAGATTTGGTGACAGGTAAGTGGTGATAACTACTGTAGTCTGTAGTACAGTTATTTATAATTTTAAACCGTGGCATCTAATATAACAAAGCAACATTATAAGAGGTAATATAAACGCTGTTATTTCGATATACCAAATATTCCTAACCTCCTTAATATTTTCTTAAAAAACTTCTTATGCATAATAGTCCAGTATCCCTCACCTGGATTTTTTTCTGATTACTAACAGGCTGAAATTCCGTAAGTAGCTTCGGTTTGCCGAGACGTCCACCTTTTTCCTCTGCGAAAATTTCCGATAGAGGTAGCTAAAGGAGTTAGCAGCCGTAAACAACTTCCAAGCGTAGAACTGGGAAAACGTACCATTCAATTTGTGCGGGAATTGAAGGACTATGCGGCCATTTTATAATACAAATGTTTACTAAGCTGCAGACAAAAATCAGCTGATTAGTAATCTCATCCCTCCCAACAAAAACCAATCCCAATATAACAAAATAATGAGGTCATAAATATGATTACTAACCAGCTGATTTTTTGTCTGCAGCTTAGTAAACATTTGTATAATAAAATAGCCGCATAGTAGACAAATTGAATGGTACGTTTTCCCAGTCCTACGTGTAGTGTCTGGGTGGCACTGGCTCTGTAGTTTCACTGTATATCCGGCAAGACACGCGTCCACTCCCGGCTCCGGCCCACGCAGCGTTCAGTGTGACCACCATACAGTGTGTCCAACATTCGGTGTTGCCCCCACCGGTGTTGTCACCGTCGGTGTGGCCATCATATACAATGAACGCGAGATAGTGTATATAACTATGATTTAGTTATATCTATAACGTATCTATGCACATACACTACACTACGCTTGGAAGTTTTTTACTGCTGCTAACTCCTTTAGATACCTCTATCGAGAATTTTCGCAGAGGAAAAAAGTGGACGTCTCGGCAAACCGAAGCTACTTACGGAGTTTTAGCCAAAGTACCTAATCAGAAAAAAAATCTGGTGATATACTGGACTATAAGATTTGCGTAGTTCAACCATCAATATGCTTGAATTGTGAGAATTTCAATTATATAATTTTTTTTTAAGATATCGCATCCTAGATACAAGAGCTATTTACATAATGCTTCACGACATAAGGCTCTTTCATAGTGACCTACACTACTTGTGGAAACGAGTGATCAATGTAATTTTTCTTCGATATCACAAGAAGATAGCAGGTGTTTTGAAAAGCAAGGTCTGGTTCGACCTTTCAACTGTACCATTTCCGAGCCCCATTAAAAACATAATGGTGACTAGAAGGGTGGACATATGGAAGAATGGGAAATTTCATTACAATAGCAATCTCTTTTCGGATAAATCAAAAAATTTGAATGCACAACTTATTAATGTAGTTTATTTGGACCACGTGCCCTCTGTGGTAGTTGTGTCTTCAAATGAGACCAATAAAATTGGTGGAGTTGAGATCGAAGTAAGTATTAATTTTAGTGCTAAATAACTTCAGAAAGTAGGTACTCTTTGGCTCGAAGGACCACCCTTAAAAATTTGACACATCCCATAATTATAAAAAAAATAATGCACAACTTATTAGGTAGGCACTCAATCTAGTTTATGCACATGCCTTCTGTAATTTTCAAATATAATTAAGTGTTACCGATAAAATTGAGTTATGGGAAAGCGGTTGCAATTGTGATCCTAAAAAGTAATAAAAGTAATTTAATAACTACCTGGCTCGCAAGACCAAATTTATTTGATTACATCTGATTATAATCTTAACTTAATATGCAAAATTAACAACGTACAGGCCAATTAATAGTTCACACAGTTACAAAGCCGACTACTGCCAATGTTTTATCTAATAAAGTATTATTTTTTTAGATTCTTAACACGTTAGCAGATAAAATGAATTTCAAGCCGAAGCTGTACCAGCCTCTTAACGCAGAACTTTATAAATGGGGTCAGAAGCAATCGAATGGATCGTTTAATGGTCTTCTGGGCGAGATGCTGAACGGCAACGCTGACGTCGCTTTGGGAAACCTCCAATACACTCCATACCATCAAGATTTGACTGACTTGACAATACCTTACACTTCACAGTGCTGGACTTTCTTGACACCGGAAGCATTGAGCGATAACTCATGGAAAACTTTGATTTTGCCTTTCAAGTACATAATGTTTATCCCTAATTACATACTCTTACAGAAGACTTTTTTGAATTAAAAAAGAAGTGGTACTTAGGTGGCAACTGTCGCCTAAGGCCATAGGTGTCAAGCGCAGTGCGCTATTGACCTTGATACGATAAAGAATAAGGGATAAGGATCGAATAGGGGAACAGGCTCTGGTTCCTTATTCACTTACCGGAACACAACCGCACACGTCATGGTGTTATTTCACTTCACTCTGATCATAAGGTATGGTTACTGCTGTCATACTTGCTGCTAGTTTATGGCGAGAAACGTGGTGCGTGTTATTTGATGCGTGAGGGATTCCAGATCGTGAACTTTCCGACTGTCTTAAAAAATGCTTATATATATACCAAAACATTACCGGTGTTTTACCTAGGTATAGGTAATGTAGGTACCTAGGTATTATCTTTACCAATAATACTTGTCTAATCAAAGAAGTATTGCAAATATATGCAATTGCAATATTTCTGCAAATTATATAGACTTCCTCGTTTATTGCTCTTTCTATTAGTTAAAATCTTTTCAAGGGTGGCTTATTACCTAGCGCAGAAACAGACGGAGGCTGACACAGCCACTTAATTCTATAATGTTTTGTATATATTATTTGTTCGTCGCTTTTGCTAATAATGGTTGGGGAGCCCAAGAGGGGATTTCTGGAGTCACTCGAGCGCGTCAGATTAAGCTATGGTAGATTAATTACATGCTGAAAAGTGTGCATTTTAATAATCTGACGATTTGGTTGGTGGTGTTGGCAGGGGTGGGGGTAACATTTTAAATACAACTCGAGCGCGTCAGATTTTCAGAGGGGATGTTAAGTGAACCTAAACTAAGCTCCTATTTGAAATTCAGACGATTCGGATGTAACGCAAGCTCGTGGCAGCTTTTTGAAAATGCAAAAAATATTTTTGACGATTCTCATTTTGTAATACTCGAGCGCGTCAGATTTTCATACAGACGGTTCAGCCTAAAGTCCTGATCGTGCTGATTCTTAATCTGACGATTATATGGAGGATTTTTTAAAATAAAGCGCCTACAAAATTTTAAACGCCTGTAGACGCTCACCCCACCGCTGAAATGAAAAACTTCATATAACCTTTTTTTCTTCTTACCATTCAATCTTCAAAGTTCAATAGGTCCCCACGACGCTCGAGTGACTACACATTTAGCATCGTGGGCTCCCTAACTATAAGAAGTTCAGCAGTATTGGTTCCCGGTTATGCAGCAATGTCTCTTATCTGTTTAGAGGCAGGAACAGTAGTCGCCTACAAACAAGTGGCATATAATATTTACATATAATATTTACAGACTATACATGTGGATAGCGGTTTTACTTATGTTGTTCGTCACTGGAATCATATTTTATGGTTTAGCAAGATACTATATTCATCTTCAGAAATACAAACAGGATATCAAAGAGCAACGTAATTCTGGGTCTAGGAAAAGTTCTAAGGAAAAAGAGGACGAATTATATCCTGGTGAGTACTTAGGTATAGTCATCTAATTATCTAGGCAATAACATGTAGGTAGATATACCATTTTTAATTAAGTAAGTTAATATCTTGGCTCGACCAAGGGTTGCTTCAGCACAAAAATATAGGTTTTCTTATACATTTCTTTGATATTTTTATATGTGAGTTTTATACAATACTTATTATGTAAAAATATATTTACTCTTATGCTTACTCCATTAGTATAAATAACGAGTATTTAAATATACCTACATTAATCTTACGACAGAACCTCAATAAGCTTGCTTATTGAGCGATGCAACCTGACTTGCGAGGCACTTGAAATCAAAATACGTTTGATGGTTTAGTTAAAAGAAGTTACTTAGTGGAGAAACGGACAGCGACTTCAATTTATTATAATACTAGTCTTCGCTCGCGTAACTTTATTGAAAATAGCTCATGTTACTCGCAAATAATGTAGCTTTCTATAGGTGAAATAATGTTAGCAATCGAAATAATATATCTTTGCAAGACGTTACATAGTCTATTACTTTAATTGTTACTGTTACTTTAGCCTATTAAGATGTTACATGATTGACAGTCATGATATTATATTATATTTGACTATATTTGCATATTGTTTTGTATTGCAATTGCATATTGCAATATAACTGTATTACAACAAATTATTAATTATACTAGCTGACGCCCGGCGCCCGCGACTTTGTCCGCGTTTAAAAAGAAAAAAAGTAGCCTATCCTGTGTCCTGTTCTAAATGTTTATATACCAAGTTTCATGAAAATCAGTTAATTCGTTTAAGAGTTATGGAAGAACATACATACAGAAAAAAATTCTAAAATTCGACAATTTAGTTTCAGTATCATGTATAGAGCATATAAACACGATATCTCTGAAAACAAAGTAACTTACTCCATGACGAGCCCTTACAGATTTATTATTAGTATTGATTATATGGTTTGTGTATATACACAAACCTTCCTCTTTTATTATCGCTTATTATTTCCAATCTAATGAAACTGAAAAATACTTGAATGTAGACTCGATTTGGAGTTGAACCCGTATCTAAACTCGAAAGGCTGAGCTTTAAACCTACCGAGCTATCTTTCGATAATTTAATACGCCTGCTTTTCAGTTAACTAACAGGAAAAGTCACATTATATTCAAATGCAGTCAGTTCATTAACATTTGTACTTGAAAAAAAAAAAAAAAAAAACTGTTGCATAAAAGTACTTACGCAAATATTGGTGTGCAAAATAAACTTAAGAACGGTGTGGTTATTTGCAGAGAAACCGGTCGGCCTCTACTTGTTTGGTGAAATAACAAATAGCATTCTTTACACGTATGGGATGCTTCTTGTGGTGTCATTGCCCAAGCTACCAACTGGTTGGTCAATCAGACTACTGACCGGTTGGTATTGGCTGTACTGTATACTCCTAGTAGTTTCGTACAGGGCCAGTATGACCGCTATACTAGCAAATCCAATTCCTAGAGTCACAATTGACACACTACAGGAATTGGTGGACAGCAAAATCACTTGCAGCGGTTGGGGAAGCGAAACCAAGAAATTCTTTGAAGAGTCATTGGATGATGTTGGCCAAAAGATTGGACAAAGGTTTGTAACGATCGACGACCCCAACGAAGCAGTCAATAAAGTATCCGAGGGTGCTAATGCTTATTACGAAAATGTTCACTATTTAAAATATTTGAGTGTGAAAAGGAAAAACGCATACATGGATAACAGTGCAGATAATTCAACAAATGTTACTGAAATAACAGTTCAAACTGGACCAGAGAGGAATCTGCATATTATGACAGACTGCGTAGTCCACATACCAATATCAATAGGTCTACATAAAAATTCCCCATTGAAGCCACTGGCCGACCGTTACATAAGGAGGATTGTCGAAGTGGGCTTAGTTGAAAAATGGTTGAACGACGCCATGTACAAAATAAGATCTCTCGAAAGCAATGAAATAGAAGTAAAAGCTTTGATGAATTTAAAAAAGCTCTATGGTGCTTTTGTTGCTTTGGGCATTGGATACCTATTGTCCGCTATATTTCTTCTAAGTGAACTAATATATTGGCATTTAATTGTTCAAAAAGATCCAAAATTTGATAAATATGCAATAGATGTATATTACAAGAACAAAAATAAGAAACAATGATGTATTTTATTAATTAATTTAATTATATAATATTAAAAAAATCAGTTTTTTATTAGTCTTTGCATGTAAGTAGCTAAAGTCTTGTTTCAAATTTAATTTATAAAACTAATAAACAATTATTACATTATTTTACTAATTAAAGATTACTAATTAATATGTAATAGAAACAATATTTGCTAAATTAAAGTTTACACTTCAAATACATTTTAAGGAGCCTTCGCAGTCACACCTTCGGGAGCATTTTCGAGTATCCAAGGATGCTTCAGTACACTGGCTAGGGGTAGTCTATCATCTGGATTCAACACCAACAGTTTTCCCATTAAGTCTTCAGCTTTCTTTGACACAAATTCAGGATATTTGATCTGTATATAGCGTATTTTCTTATATGTTTGATGACAGTCGTTAGCATTGAATGGAGGCAAACCGCACAGTAATTCATAACACAGCACACCCAGACTCCAAATGTCCACCGAGTAGCTGTGAGGTCTACCCTCAACCATTTCAGGAGACAGATAATCCAGTGTGCCACATAAAGTCATTCTCCTAGACGACGGGGAGTGTACGGACCAGCCAAAATCTGCAATTTTTAGCTCTCCGTTATGTCCTATCAACAAATTCTCAGGTTTTAAGTCGCGGTGAATAACTTTCTTAGAATGACAATAAATGAGGGCCTTTGTTAAGTCTCTAATGTAAATGGCAGCAGACTTCTCGTCGAAACGGACCCGTTCCTTCAGCAGTTTATAAAGCGAGCCATACTTGGCATATTCCAGGATTAAGTAAATACGTTTCTCGTCATGAAAGTAGCCATACATTCTCAAAATGTTCGGGTGACGCAGTCTACATTGGATTTCTACTTCGCGTCGCACTTGGTGTTCTATTTCGGAATCTAAAATTTGCCCTTTGAAAAGCACCTTCAATGCCACAACATAATGGGATTCCTTTTCGCGGGCTAGGTAGACATTCCCAAACTTGCCCTTTCCGAGCGGACGTCCTAAATCAAAATCGGACAGCAGCCAAGTTTTTTTCTTATCATTTTTACTTTTACCTGGTGCTTCGTTTTTTCCAGTCGTACTGGAATCAGGAATGTTGCCTTTTGTGCTATTCTGCAATGGTTTACCAGTAGGCAAAGCGGGCACTTTGAAAGTACTACCGCTACTAGAAGGGTGCACACTTTCCATATTTTGAGCCATTTTTATAGGTAGGTAATATTTACATACATGTCTTTGTTAAATTATAAATAATAAAATTAAATATTTGTACGCACCACTGCTTGATATCTGATGTAACTTGACAACGAATTAGTTTGAACACGAAAATAAATTATATCAATGTGTTAACAACAACATAAAACTAATTACCTACGATTTCGTGTTTCGTGCGAGCGAGTATGTGACTGATTTGATTTTTGAATAACGTACTTTTTTGAATATATATATTGACATTGGAGTGGAGACTATCTATATTTCAAGCGAGTTCAAGAGCCACAGAATAATAAAACAGAGTTGAGCCATGGAAATTCACAGGAAATTGAACAACTACTTAAAAGTTTTAATTTTAAAAATATTTCAGATTTTGTACAATATACGATAAAACCAATTCTAACATTCAATATTAAATTTTGATTGACGCGCAGCACTATGTGTACCTTCGTAAAACCTGCATAATATATAGACATAGCTGTGTTGAGTTACAAGAAACACGAAGAAGTACAATGTTTGTATTTTTTTTGCATAAAAATATGTGTCGAAATTTTTTTGCTATATGTTTTAACTTTATTCATACTCCAAATTTTTTATAGTTAAACGTGTAAGATTTATTACGTTAAGATATTAATAAGAAAATTTAAATGTTGCTGCTTCTAAACCTCCGAGTTATTGTTCTTCCAGATACCTTCGGTATTTTGATGTTTTCGCAGTCAGTTTGAATGCATACCTGCGATCAGTCAATTAGAATGCATACGGTACCCAATTTTGTTATTTAATAAAAACTGACGATTATATAAAGGGTTAATTATTCTAAGCTCTAAGGACCTTAAGTACTTAAGGTGTAGACTTTTGCTACAACGTTATAATAATGTTTACACGTGTGATTTGCAGCAAGTCCCGCAAGCTGCTAAGCTTGCCAGGGCCGTTTACACATAAAATTTCGCTTACAGAACTCATATTCTTAGTATTATTACTGAAGTTGTATTAATACTGTAATGTAGGGTCTTTGTTCGAACTATTTCAGACGCCACATAAATTTTTACAGCGCGACTAGTGCAAGCAACTACTTGAATTGCAGCTGATTTATATTTTTATTTTACAACTTCTTATCTTACAAATTTTTCATTACCTAAGTACTCGAATAGTCAAACATTAAAGCACAAAGTACATAAAACAGGTTTAATGCAAAAATTGCACAATAACATACAACTGCTGCTGATGTAGTAAAATTTTACAGTTAAGGATAGATTTATTTTAAATTTGAGTAACCAGCTATACATTCCATACAGAAATATTCAGTCATGAAGTAACGCCTCTCCCTTGCAAATTAATGATTTGAATGTGTTTTTTTTCGTGCAAGTACTCAATCCTGATTGATTACTACATCCATGGTCATTTTATATTCTCTGAGTCTCCGTATGGTATTTTATGTTTTCTGTGACTGAAAGATGATAGCCACAGAATACTTTATATGCTCACAAGGAGACAGACGTCAGACAGGCATGACAGTTTGACAGCAGGCAGGAATGTCATGTAAGACGACAGACAGTAAATGGTTTAATTCATTAAAATTTTGTTTTATTTATTCATTTTGTGACTTTGTGTTCCTCTCTTTTCAAACGCAGTGCTTATAGTTTGTATATATATTTAGTTCTTCATTAAATTTATTGAAAACTGTTATTATTATAATGTGGTTATAAATAATTATAACATCTGTCGTGATTTACAAGTATTATAGGTGAGATCTTTATTTTATTTTTTTTATATTTTGGTATGGCACGCAGCCTGCTGGTACATTTAATTATAAATTACTACCGTATATAACCACAAGTAACACCTAGGGACACGAGTGCGATGTTAACTCTGTTATGACGAACGATAAAGGACTCTTGTGAGGTTAGGTGAACTGGTTCCGATAAGTGATAACCCTCACACATGACATACCAATATACACAATTGCTATTATTTCACCTAATTGCAATACACCTCCGATTCCTCCACTTTGCTCGAAAAGTCTAGGTGATCAGATCTGGCCAATTCTGATATGGAAGAAAGGATTATTCTGAGTGGAGGGGCCAGTCAAAGTAACAATTTAAAACTATAACGAAGTTTGAAAACAATAAAATGTATGGGATTGATATTATGTCGTTGCTAAATCACATGATATATCCCATACATTTTATTCTTTTGAACTTTGTTATCGTTTTTATACATAAAATGTTACTTTGACTAAGGCTCAAGAAATGACGAGTTAGAGAAGATGGGTCTGTACTGAGAAATGCAAAGAAGTTAAGAGGCAACACTTGAGTCTATAAGTATGTGTAATATTTTCTAATTATGATTAAAAAGCAGTTCAAATGAATGTTTAATGATTTGCAGGAGTATATCTGTGCAAAAAAAAAAGGGTCAACTGCAAAAACTTTTTTGCAACTTTGCAAATAACAAAAGTTGGCTCTGATAAACAATAAACATGCATAATATCTAATAATACTTTCAATCTTAAAATTTTCAAGCAATTTGGCACTAGGGCATTTCGGATTTCAGTCAAAATGGGAAACAGGCAATTTGGGATTTGGTTGTAATGGACCGGAATCTCATTTCTTTCCGTCAAGTGGACCGTCAGCCTGTCTGTCGACCTTAACATAAAAAAATAAAAACCTATTTTTTTTATTCATTGAATTATTTTTCAATTTTCAGTAAAGTCAATATGTCAGATGATGCCGAGCAGCAAGTGGAGGAAATTGAAGTACTCAAATCCATTTATGAAGGAGACGAAAATTTCAAGCAAGTAGATGAGAAAACTTATCAATATAAGGTTGTTGTTTTATTAATCGACTGACAGTTCACACCATCATAGGAGACAAACCTTGGTAGGCTAAACCTTGGAGACATAGGGATGGGATAGGGTAATGAGCTCTGGCATCCTTTATTCAATCACCGAAACACAATATAACAGTGAAAATGGTCTTATTTGAGGAGTTGGTTTCCAATACCAGATGGGCTCCTAATTATCATAGTGTTTTTGATTGTTCACTATTTTATTAAGAGTTCTTAGTTGTTTTTGACAATAATAAAAAAATAATAAATTATTTTGAATAGAAGAAATAAGACTCAATTATTTCACAACATGCAATAACTCATCATAGGTACATATTTAATCTTAAACAAATGTAAGTATGGTGTAACTTGAAGGAATTATGTTTAAATATTTTAGAAGGGAAATTAATAAATAAATATTTTTATTTCAAATTCAATCTTTGTATTAACATTGTCTTAATTTTGTTTTTTTATACTTTTCAGTATGTGGATGGTGATAAATCATTCATATTGGAGATATTATGGGGAAGTACATATCCAACAGAGAAACCTCAGTTCAATGTAGACATTTTCTATAACCAGCACTTGTAAGTAATTAATACATATTTAATTAACAAAATTTCTGCATATTTTTCTTTCACAGAATTCGATATTAATAATGCAACGGTTTGTATCGTTATCTAATAGGAAAACAATATTGTAATAATATATTCTAGTTTTTTTGGCATTATTCAAATTCAATTCAAATTCAAATCATTTATTAGATGTAAGTTTTTACAAAACATTTATCTTCGTCAAAAATTACAAACTACCACCGGTTCGGAAAGCTGTTTCTAGGGGGAAGAACTCGGCAAGAAACCCCCTAGTTGCTCTTTTCATAAATCAATTTACAACATGTAACACGTAACAATACATATATATCAATCTAATAACACAATATTCAACTATATTCAACTCCAAGGACGTTCATCATTTATATAATCTAATATCCTATAATAACCCTTTTTGCACAGGGTTTTCTTAATATAAACTTTAAATTTATTCAGAGATAATTTTTGTATATTAGCAGGAAGTCTGTTGTAGAAGCGTACACATTGTCCCATAAAAGAGTTGCTAACCCTGTGGAGACGAGTTTTATTCAGTTGAAGCCTATGCTTGTTTCTAGTATTCAAACTATGAACATCACTATTTCTACTGAAAGTGCTAATATTTTTGTGAGCAAACAAAAGATTTTCAAAAATGTATTGTGAGGCTACAGTAAGTACATTTATTTCCTTAAACTTATCTTTTAGCGAGACCCTGGGACCGAGCTTGTAGATGGCACGAATAGCCCTTTTCTGTAACACAAATATAGTGTTTATATCCGCAGCATTACCCCAAAGTAAAATACCGTACGTCATTACACTATGGAAATAGCTAAAATATACTATCCTCGCGGTATTTACGTCAGTAAGCTCGCGAATTCTTTTAACAGCGTAAGCAGCCGAACTTAATTTAAGGGCTAGTTTATTAATGTGAAGTCCCCATTGTAGTTTAGAATCTATATTTATACCTAAAAATACAGTCGACTTAACCAGCTCAATGTCTTCACCATTTACGTGAACATTATGATCAATTTGTTTGACATTAGGTAAAGTGAATTTAATACATTTTGTCTTTTTATTATTCAACAATAGATTATTAACATTAAACCAATCAATAACCTTAGACATCGCCGAGTTAACATGATCATGATTCTTTCTACGGTTACTTTAAAAAGCAATGACGTATCATCTGCGAATAAAACAATATCATGATCATTAATATGGTAAGGAAGGTCATTTATATAAACAAGGAAGAGAAACGGACCCAGAATAGAGCCTTGCGGGACACCCATAGTCACTAATGATCCCTGTGATCTAATCCCACCCACATCAACACTCTGAATTCTATCACTCAAATATGATTTCAAGAGATCCAAAGCTACACCTCTAATACCGTAGTGGGAAAGTTTCCCGAATAAATTATCATATTTAACACAGTCAAACGCCTTGGAAAGGTCGCAAAAAATACCCAGAGCATCCTGTCTATCCTCCCAAGCTTCATGAATAAACTTAAGCAATTTTACTCCAGCATCAATAGTGGAGCGACCCCTTGTGAAACCAAATTGCTTATTACACATAAGGTTATTCACTGAAAAGTGAGAGTACATTTGATTAAATAAGATTTTTTCGAATATTTTACTAAGAACTGGTAGGACTGAAATCGGGCGAAAGTTTGAGGGGTCCGTAGTACTACCGGACTTAAATAGAGGTATCACTCTGCTCAATTTCATCTGATCAGGGAATATGCCCATGGAAATACAACAATTAAACACAGCTGCCAAATGAGGAGCTATAACGTTAATTACTGATTTTATTGTTTTAACAGACAGTCCCCATAGATCTGTCGTATTTTTCTGCTTTAAAGATTTAAATGCACTTACTATATCACTAGGCCCTATAGTTTTAAATTTAAAATCAGTGGTACATTCCGGTACACTCGCTTTTAAGAATGCTAATGCGACACCAGGGGATGAGTTAAGGTGCCTTGTAGTAACCAACGGGACAGAAGTAAAGTAATTTTCAAATGCCGTGGCTACCTCCACCTCAGTTTGTAACCTACACCCATTCACAATTAGCTCCAAATCCTGTTTGCTTTTTACTGACTTTCCTGTTTCACTATTGATTATACTCCACATAGTTTTAATCTTGTTTGAGGACATTATTATTTTATGTTTCAAGTAGATCGATTTTGCATCGATACATACACGTCTAAATAATTTTGAATATTTTTTAACATATTCATGAAAGTCTGCACTTTTATTATAATTTCTTTCTTCGTAGAGTTCAAATAAGCGTTGTCTACTTTTATTTATACCTGTAGTAGCCCAATCACTGAAACTCATACGACCGTTTAAAACTACTTTTTTGGGTGTGAAAATTTTCTTAAATTCTGCAATCAGTATGTCAAAAACTTGGGTAAACATATTATTCGCTTCCTCATTTAGACTAGCCATGGAAAGTTTATCATATAAACTGTTTTTAAAAGTATTTAGTCTTTTTTTAGTAATCGGTACCAATGTTAATTTATTTTTACTATGGGTCATCATGTACCTTTCAAAAGTTACTAATTGACCAGAGTGATCCGAATCTAAATGATTAATTATTGATTTATTAACTGGAATTATGTTAGAAAAGATGTTATCAATACAAGTAGCACTTGATGCAGCAATCCTAGTTGGCTCACAAAATATATTATTCAAATTATATGATTTAAATAAAGCAAGCAACCTAGTGGATTGACTAGTGCTTTCCAGGATATTTATATTAAAATCTCCACATTTTTATTATATTATGCAATTCACAAATATGATTATTGTTTTAAAAAAATTAACTATTTACTATTAAAACTATTACTATTGAAACTAGGTATATTGATGATAATTCAGTTTCATACCTTACCTACATCATATAAAAGACACTATGCTATTTAAAAAAAAAACTCTTTCGATAATCCAGTTTTATGGCTCAAGGTTATTTAAAAACCACTGAAAAAATTCTTTATTATTTTGAACTTTATTTTGATACATAGTCTTATTAAGTCTTATTTTGGCATATGAAAAGCCCTATAAGCTTTATTTTGATGAAAAAAGTGTTTTAATACTTACATACAAAGTCTTACGGTTCTAAAAAAAGAAAAAAAATATATATAAGAGAAATGGTTGAAATGTTTGACAGGTTACCAAAGGTAAAAGAAAACATCGTGAACATAGTGGAGTCGGAGGCCGAACAATGGCTGGGCTGTGCCATGACGTACACTCTATTCGAGGGTCTGAAGGAGAAGGTGTCTGAGATATTGGCTGATCAGACAACCGAAGCTGTCATCTCATCTAGGATTGAAAAGATCGCTGTCGATGATCAGGTACCTAACTATTATTGGTAACCAATGCTTTAGTATACAAGCTATAATCTTTATACATCGTCTATACTTATCCTTACATATTATAAAACAAAGTCCTGTTTGTTTGTTTGCGATAAACACAAAAACTACTGCACCGATTTTCATGCTGTTTTCACCAATGGATAGAGTGGTTCTCGAAGAAGATTTTGGTATATAATTTGCATCCGTGCGAAGTCGGGAACAGGCCGCTAGTTTATATACCTATATAAAGATATTAATATTGTTATTGTTTCAGATGGAGACGTCGAAGAAAATCGAAAAGAAGGAGCAACTAACGAAAGCCCAGAAGCGCAGAGCGTGGGACAGAGCCGAGATCGGTCGGGGTGGGGAGAAGCCCAGGGGGTGGGACTGGGTGGACATCGTCAAGCATCTCTCGCAGGCTCCCCATCAGCCAACCTCATGACACTGAATCCTCACAACGGCCACAACTATAGTGTTCACAAGTGTTCACTTAGGGTCAGCGCCGATGGACGGAGTAGCAGCGAAGAGACTAATTTAGTAACAATTTAAATTCAACCTAAAGTGCTCCTGAATACGACTGTATTTGGTACAATGAAATAAAATGACGGTGGTCGAGAGGCGCGCGGCGACCAAATACAGTCGTATTCAGGAGCGCTTTAGGTTGAATTTAAATTGTTAACTAAATTAGTCTCTTCGCCTCCACTCCGTCCGTCAGCGCTGACCCTTATTGAGGGCAAACCACTGACCTGTATAACCACTGGATAGGCTGCTGTCAAATTAATTTTAGGTCTATTTGAGAAACGCCATTTTGGCACTGTAGGATATGGAGCGTAAGTAGATGGAACTAAAACTATTATACTTAGCGCCTGTTTCTCAAACGTCAAGTAAGTCAAACTATCACCGGTAACCGGGGATAATGGAGGTGATATATGTTTGTTTGTACGGTAAACGTCCAAATATTAAGTAGAAAATAATGATAAAAAAATCGGTTATCGAATGATGCAGTAAACCAAGTGCATAATTCAATATAACAGAAAATGATTTCTAAAAGTAACTAATCAACACTTTACATGTAGTTTGTGAAAGATGCCCTTAGCTATGGAATAAAAACATAATAAAAATAAGCAAACGTCAAAATTAGTTCTCCGTACTTTCGTACGGCGGCGTTTTAAAATGCTACATGAAATTATCTGTAATTTGTATGGGATAGCCAGTCCATATATTACAGGTCAGGGGTAAACTGTATACTCTTAGATTACTACCCTCCAAATCATTAGCTTTTGCAAAATAATAAACAAGAAAGGGTTGTATGAAAAAAAAAACTTAATTACATCGATATTGCTCACAAAAGAACATAGATACATAAATTTGGAGGATCTTGGGGGGGTTATTTATGCTTGTAAATGCATGTTAGATTCCATTTTTTTTTGCATTTTACTAATGAAATGTAAGGTTTATGTGCATAGTAGTATGAATGTAAATATTCTATATTATAATTATGTATTATTATTTGTAACACGACCGCGTTGTATTCAAAATACTTTGTTTGACTGGTTTGAATTAATTAAGATTTCAAATCGGTTAGAAACTGTTAAATTTATTGATGTAATTTTCTTGAAAATATACTTATTATATTTAATACTTTTGTGTTTAACTTTTTCCCAATGAAATAATTATGTTTGCCCAGTGTATTGACTGAGTCAAATCATAAGTTTAGACATTTACATGATCAGCTAACTTTATCACTAATAATAATGATGTATATTAGATACAGTTATACTTGTGTTTATGTTATACGGAACATGAATATTTAATTGCACATTTCTTGTCCAATGTGCAACAGACGCGATTAATAGATGTTCGATCGAATAAAAAATGCTGAATAAAAAAATATGCTTAGTTTAATTATAGAACGTATCAGTTTTTAATTAAACTTATGACAGACACGCTGTCTGCATAATTATACTACTTGCTTGCTTTTTATGGTTTTACGTATCTTAAAGGAAACCAAATCACTTTGTCGCCATTTGCCTTAGACCTTAAATAAGGACCAGGTGAGTTGTGTAGTAATAGCACACTAGTAATTGATAAAGGATATACTAGATTCAGGGTCTCAAACAAATCTCGTTAATTTCTGGTAAAAAGATAAATATAATGCAAATGTTGCATGACTGATTTGAACCTTAACATTTAGTGATAATGGTTCAAATCGTAATACGTGTTCACCTTAAGGACAACTTTGTGCAACTAATTTGAAAATATCACCCCAAGCTGTGAGTGCGGTGATATTCTACTATGCCGCTTTTAATGAAGCAACCCAGAATCTAGTGTAACCTTTATCAAAGGTGGTATTAGGCAATAAAGATAGTATAAAGGTGCAAGAGAGCTTGTTCATAGCGCTTCCGATAAATCGAACCTGGGACTCTCTGAGACAGGCGTTAAGGCAAGCACCCTAACCACTCGATTCAATGGATATCATTATCAACTGCATAATACACAAAAATAAATGATAAATCTATACCAATATATAAAGTTGAAGAGTTTGTTTGTTTGTTTGGTTGTACGCGCTAATCTCAGGAACTACTGGTTCGAATTGAAAATTTCTTTTTGGCTATAGAGAACGCGGACGAAGTTTGTTTTCGCTGAGTGAATAAGATATGTCAGTTCTTTAACATAATAAAATTCATTAATTTTAAAAGTAGTATATGTTCATTTAAGAACTATATATTTCTCTATTACAATAATCATACTAGTTATAATAGTAATATTATATATGCAACTTTTAATTGAACTTTTTACACGATACATAGATTGACAAGAGTTGACATAAAAAATGTCATGAAAGTAATGAAAAAATATATTATTTATACATAAAACGTCTTTTAAACGTACATAAAACGTTTTTTATTTATATTTGATAATGCGCTATACTACACAAGAATGGTACACTCCAGCTGAAGTAGCAGTACACAACAAGGCTTCCGACTGTTGGGTCAGCCTCAACGGGAAGGTGTATGACTTAACCAAGTGGTTGGAGAATCAGCTCCGCGTCTGCAAGTGCACCAAGAACTGCAGCTGCGCCATCAAGTCTTGGTACTGCGAAGACGATTGCGTCGAGACCTGTAACTGCTTTAAACAAGGTTTTTTCTATTGCGATGGCAGAAGAGTTTAGTAATTCGTATTATCATCATGTTAAAATGTTTTTAAAGTCTTTATTTTAACGGCTTATTTAGCTAAAATTTTCCTATAATGCTATGAATGCTACGGCCAAAAACGGCCTTCTTTCTTATCCATGCTAATATAAATGTGAAAGTAACTCAGTCTCTGTCTGTCTATTAGTATTTTACGTCTTAACTATTCAACCGATCATCATGAAATTTTGCATACACGTCAGGGATACTAGAAAGGACATAGCGTACTTTTCATACAGAAAAAAAAATTTAATGCAGACGAAGTCGCGGGCAACAGCTAGTATTAAAAATAAATATTAACTCGAACTAATATAGTTGAGTAGGTCTAGAAATCAACATTAGATCAAGCATATTAGAAGA
This sequence comes from Synanthedon formicaeformis, assembly GCA_945859745.1. NCBI lineage: Eukaryota > Metazoa > Arthropoda > Insecta > Lepidoptera > Sesiidae > Synanthedon > Synanthedon formicaeformis. Next base: position 1,011,430 of record OX243956.1, on the reverse strand, counting down.
GACGTGAGTGTAGTGTAGGTATAATATATATTTTACTAGCTGGTGCCCGCGACTTCGTCCGCGTTGAACGATGAAAGGTACCCTATGTCCTTTCTGGTATCCCAGACAACGTGTATGCAAAATTTCATCGTGATCGGTTCAGTAGTTTTTGCGTGAAAGAGTAACAAATAAACAGACAAATTTACATTCACATTTATAATATTAATATTAGTAAGGATTATTATGCCATTACTTAGTGGACCATCAACTTGCCGCCTGCTCTTCGTCATTAAAAAAATAAAGTCAAATATGTTCGGTCACTTTATTTTTAATTAATTACAAAACTTTCAATTAAAATGAGACTTAATATTAAAAGCCTTTGTCCACAAACATAAAATACCTTTAATCTCGATCATTTGAATTGCTAAAATGCATATGTAAAATTGCAGTTGGCCATGACAGTTCTTGCTTTTGCTGGCAAAGACGTGAGCTACTGGTTCAAAGGCGAAGACTGGATCAAATATGTCCATCCAGTTACTAGTACTGGTGCCATCTATCAGCGGCATGGTCACGGCATATCCAATCCAGTCGTGCCTTCCACACGTTGGAGACCGACTCCTGAGGTACCCTGGTGGGAAGACGATAATCTGGTTGTCGGAAAAATGACAGCAAAGACAAGACCTATTAGAATTGTAAACACTATTACAAGTTAGTTTACTTTTTACATTGTGTTAATTCTATAATAGGTACACACTTATTAAAACATTATTCCATGTTTACATACGATACAATTTGAGGCTTTTTAACCATCGATCTATGATACTTTTACTACCGTACCGTTTATCTATGCTATTAACCAATTTTTTATCCTTAGGCGATAGTAGCTATATACTCTTACCAATTGTCAGTACCTGTAGTCATGCCTGCCTCCATTTCTATACTTCTATACTCTATAATTATAAAAAGAGAAAATCTGTACTTTTGTATCTTTGTAATGAATAATCTTAAAGACTACTGGGCTGATTTTAAGAATTATTTCACCTATAGAAAAGCGAGTAATACCTAATAGGCTAAATTTTATAAAGTTACGCAAACGAAGTCGCGTGCAATAGCTAGTCTTAAATAAAAACAATCGAACATGTATTTCAAGGATAGTAAAAATATAGAGAAAAAGTAATCTTTTTGAAACTCAAAATTCGAAGCTACATAATTTTCGCCACTTTCCTTCCACATTGTCAAGGAATGCAGTAGGTAACTACAATTAAAATATACTCAAACTTTTGATTAGGTATAGTCGGCCGCATAAGTCGATTAACACATTCAAAAGTCAAAACAACTGAATAATCAACTTACTTAGGTACTTACTCAAGTTTTTTACGATCGTTTGTACGTGAAGATTATTTTGTTCTCTAGTCGTGACAACGACTTATGGCGCGTTGAGTGTAACCACTGTACACTACGAAACGAAATATTTTATAAAACATGCTTAATTGATTATGCAAATAAATGTTTTTTATTCTATTCTAGTTGTACAAATTTATAAAACATGCTCAATACTTAGGTATATATCATAACATACCAATTTTGTTAAATACATAGTTTGCACTCGCATTAAGAGTTAAAACTTAGAAGCTATTTAATAATTTTGAAGGTTTGACGGCCACATTGGAAGTTTGCTCGGAAGAAACCATTTACCAGATAATAATGCGATACATCCCTTACAATAGACACGTGATGTCGTACAGCATAAGGTATCGTGGAAGAGGACTCTGCTACGACCGAACGCTGGCGGAAAACGGGATTCCCGATGAAAGGGAAATCTTTAGTGAAGTGGGATTGCCAGAAAACCTGCATATACCTGCTTTGTTAATATACTATAACGATGACTTGACTGAAGGTACTTTTCCATATCGAATTATTTCTGTATTAGCATAAAGTTAGTTCACAAAAAAAAGATGGGATAGATGGAACACTTTATGTAAATTTGCAATTTTATTATATTTAGAACTATTACATATACCTCGCGATTTAAACTGTTATTTTAAAGAAATTTAATCTTGTTATAAAATGCAAAAAGATCCAACTATTTTTCAACTACTACTAAGTAGTAATTTCCGAGATGAGTGCGTTGGAGGAAAATAACAATTATCAGTTTTATTATATTAGTATAGATGACGTGATCCAAAATAATAAATGTACTAGCTGGTGCCTGCGGCTTCGTCCGCGTTGAAAAAGAAAAAGTAGCCTATCCTGTGTACATTTAGACTGTACGTCTAAATGTTTACCTATCTACCAAGTTTCATGAAAATCAGTTAATTCGTTTAAGAGTTATGGAAGAACATACATACATACAGAAAAAAATTCTAAAAATCGTCAATTTAGTTTCAGTATCATGTGTAGTGCTCATAAACACGATATCTCTGAAAACAAAGTAACTTACTCCATGACCAACCCTTACAGATTTATTATTAGCACTAGCTGGTGCCCGCGACTTCGTCCGCGTTGAAAAAAAAATGTAGCCTATCCTGTGTCCTGTACGTCTAAATTTTTATCTACCAAGTTTCGTGAAATTCAGTTAATTCGTTTAAAAGTTATGGAGGAATATACATATATACAATACCTACACTTACAGATTTATTATTAGTATTGATTGATATTGAGATATGAATATAACGTAAAAAGAGAAATGAAAAAAATAAAAAATAAAAAATAAAATAAAAATTACTCGAATGCTATAAACGAATAATAATTGCTCGTTATAAGTACATAACACAGCGAACTGACTTTTTGAAAGACATTACAATCGTCTCTTTGTTTCAGATCCTCCGCCAGATAATTGCTTCTGTAGGGAAAAAGAGTGTTTAGTTCACCCTGAAATGTTTCCTGAAAGATATTGAAAGTACATATATTTATTCAAATAAAATAAAATTTACAAAGTTTAGGGCACTAATGTATTATTTAAAATTAAATACATACATTTTTGTAGTTACTTACTTAATGGTTTCGTGGAATGTCTTGAAAATTACCGTTGCTGAAATATATATAGATTTACGTAATTTACCTTGTTTTTTTTTTAATAAACAACTTGAATTTCCAAAAATAAAGCAAATCGTTATTTTCACCAAATAATGAGACAATAAAAATAAAATATGTATGTGTCCTAAAATATCTGCTCCTCAGTTACATTAACGATGAAACGCTATAACCTTTTTACTCAAGAAAATGATTTTTTATCGAAAATAAATTAGTGTTCGCTGAACTTTAACATAAACTTTGCAACCATACAGTTTCTTGATTAAAAGCATACATTAGTGGCATTCAATAAGCACTTAAGAAAGATTTTATGCAGCTCGTGGCTGCTTACTGCCACTAGCCCTTCAATTTATTCCGCTTTTTTCAGTTTAGTTACTGCTATTATGTACAAGGTATGTTTTGTTTAAAAGAAATCGCCCTGCACGCGACCCCTTTAAAAGGTGACGTAAAAAATGAATAATGCCTATATATGATTTTTTAATTATAAACACGGTTTCGTTCTTGCGTGTTGCTATTAATGGGCGAGCAGGTGATTTAATTGTCTTAACTTATACAGAGTTTTACTAGATAGCGTCTAGGTATTGATAACCCTCGTATCAACACAAGGCGAAGGGAATACCTTATATATTTATTTCTATTTAAGATTCTTTGTAACACATATTTTGTAGTGTTATTTTCATCCATTTTGAAAATATATTTGGGCGATGACAGGAACAAACATGGCCACGTCTTAAAGTGGTCAGCGAAATAACAGAAGTACTTTTTTATGTTAAGGCTGACGGTCCACTTTGGTGGTAGGTGGCTAACAGTCGCCTGTAACAAAAGCACAGGTGCTGTAAGTGCGCTGCCAACTACAGTACGATTTAAGATAGAGATAGGGAAATGGGCTCTGGCATTCCCTTACTCTCTCAGCGAAATGCAACAACAAACGTTCTGTTACCTCACGGTGGTCTTCTGTAAGGGAGGTGTCACCAGACGGGCTGCTCAAAATGACTGCGAAATGCAGCCCTATTGCATTGTAACTAACATTGCAAATTGATCATAGCTCAACAGTCAAATGCTGTCCAAATGATTGTACTTACCCATAGATTTAGAATATACTATGGTATCTAGTACATATAAAATCGATGATTGTACCTTAGTAAATGATTTAGAATTACTGATGCATTATAAAATGTAGCAAAAAAAACTAATAAATAAAGTAAAACAGACAGGAACAAATTGAGTCGTATCCGGACAGTAGCAAAACAGAACACAGACAAGTAACAGTGAACACGCAATACAGAATTATCCACTCAGTTTTTTGCTGAAAGATGCTGAGTAAAGAGTTATGTTTACGTGTGTTTCTAGACAAACGAATTGGAATATATTAGCAAAGAATGAGACAAACAAAAAAATGTGGACTAGTGTACGTTGGCACGAACATCTCAAACCAGAGTTATGGCAGTTATGGTTGAATTCAAATTTTAATACTCTTTGTGAAGTTAAAACGTTATAAACATTAATTTTATGATCCCCGGTCACACTAATGAATATAACTATGATTTCCAGAGAAGTTTTCATTTTATTTTATTTTAATAAAAAAAATATTGTAGTGTAGTTACCGACCACATGACATGCAATATATTTTTAGTTTTCTTTATACATTTTTAGACAAAGCCTGTATTTTTATTAAATCCTCTTACAAGTCTAGATTTCTTTTATTATATCTCAATGTATATCTTCTAAACAAATTACGAAATACGAGTAAAGTCGCTGTCTGCCTTTGTATATATCTCGGTAATACGAGGAAGGTTCAGGGATTTTTTTTAATCATAATTTATTTACATTTGATTATAATAAATATTTGCCATTTTGACATAATCCCATTACTATTGTACTTATCAGCTGGAGTGAAGTTGTTGCCATGCCCCTACAAAAAATTATTACCTACTGACTTATTTAAGGCTACTTTTGCTTGAAGAATGTTTGAAATAGTGTATTAAACCTGTAGATATTATTGAAAAATAACACCCTTTCAAACACCAGTTGAATCCATTTTTTAAAACTTATTAAATTATACTTGCCATAGCCAACACCATAAAGCTATCGACTCCCATAAGGTTTGCGCTACGCTCAGCGGAGCACGCTTCCTGTGACCGACCACTTCACTACAGCTGATAAAAAAACTTACATATCTTTGCTTGATGTTATCCATTTGGTTCAACGTTCAATACATATTTTATTACCACACTTCTTTAATTGATTATACTATCCTTACATATTATTATAAAACAAAGTCCTCCGCCGCGTCTGTCTGTATGCGGGCGAAATCGCGGGCAGCGGCTAGTTAGTAGTTAAATTTAGAGGCGGCAATTCCAACAGATACATCTAGAAGACCTGGAAGGTTTGTAGTATCTGAAAGATTGGGAACACTAAAAAAATAGTTTTATGAAAAAAATAATAAAAATGGTCAAGTCAAACTTTAGATTTCATAGATACTTTACTTGTGAACTTTTAACAGTTTTATGGACTAACTTCATTGCATCTAATTTCAATAGTAGGTAAGCAAATTAAAAAACTAAAACCCGACTTCGTATTGAAAAATAACGCTCTAAAAGTATGAAACAAGAAAATATTCTCATCTGAAAGTGTAGCCGTATTTTGACAGTGATATGTTAAGTAAGTACTAGATTGAGCACTCCCTACGATTTCTTGCTAAATTCATGTTCCAACGCGGAAGGTGCGCGGGGGTTGGCGGGGGACGGCGCGGCAGTAGTGTCAAGGTCAATAAATCAAGTCGTAGACAACTGAATATTAATATGGCCGACCCGATAAGCACGTCGGTATTAACAAATTAAATATTAACCTATTAAACGTTTCAATATTAATAAAACTTATCTATGGAACGTCACGCTAGAAGTTTTACCAATATTTTTTGTTGTATTTTTGCAAATCTCATCACACAAGACGGCATTTTTATTGGTTTTGAAAATAATAACGCGCCTAATCTCTACGAGCGCGTATGACAGACTGTGAACGGGTAGGACGTCGGAACTCCAATCACTTGGAACACTCATCGCGTCTTGAGTGTTCCATCTAGTACGTAGTAGTTAACATATCACTGTATTTTGATTAATTTTTATCATTGACAACAATGTTATTTTACGGAAGAATTAAATATCAAATCTGGAGTAGTTTTAATCAAATTCTAGACAGTCCACTAAGGCGGTATACTGTGGGGTTGTGCTATTGATGATGTTTCTAAATAACCACAGGCTGTAAGTAAATGCAACTTTCATTGAAACTTAATTGTAGAGAAGAGGAAAATTTAATTACTCCCTATTAAAAAACGATTTCTCCACGACAACCCAACGCGAAATGCTTATTTCTGTATTTCAAACTACTTATGCTTATTTGCGTACTTACAAGCCGCGACCACCACGCATGCGCGGATTCGATAATTCACCCACTTGTTGCCCCAAATTAAAGCGACCGCAACCCCATGCAAAGAGTTCCAACAAAAATAGCCATAAGGCAGCCATTTTTTAACCATAGAGAAAGAGTGTCAGGACGCGCGCTCGTTTTGACGTGTCGGTGCGCGGGAAAAATATTATCAAGCAGTTTGTGTTCTTTTTTTGAATCTTCAATGAAGTTTTCTTTTGTTTGTGATATCTATTTTTAACCGTGGTTACTGATGAATTGGACCAAGTGTAAAAGTAATTAGTATCTATTTACGTACTTAGAAACTTTTGAAATTCTATATGTTTTATATACAACGATTAACAAGGATAAGGATTAACAATCAAAGAGGAATATTTATTTAAAATAACATAAGGTAGTACCTACAACTTTTTTTGAGTATTACTTAATCCGCACCTTAATGACTTAATGACTTAGTTTGACTCTCTTTGAAGATTCATAAACGAAAATTTTCACTGATTTTTGAATGGTTAGTTTTGAAATGGAAGTAGTACATTTTTATTTCTTTGTTCACATTAAGGATAACCATGTTTAGTTCAACTCAACGTTCAATTACAAATAGGTATAGAATATTTACAGTCATATGAAATTTAATTTACAAAAAATGAAGAAGAGCAACCACAACCATATAATGGGCAAAAATTAAAGAAAAATTGCAATTTTAATTACAGTTGAGATGGCTTTATTCTTAGGGCCTCTTTCTCCAACTACAAGTAACGTATTGATTAGTTACTTTTAGAAATCATTTTCTGTTTTATTGAATTATGAACTCGGTTTACTGAATCATTCGATAGTCGATTTTTTTTTATTATTTTCTATTTAATCTTTGGGACGTTTACCGTACAAACAAAGGTATATCAGCTCCATTATTCCCGGTTACCGGTGACTTTAAATGACAGTTTGGCCTAATTGATGTTTGTGAAATAGGTGCTTAGAATAATAAAATAATAATAATCACATTTTTTGCCAAATAGAACGTTTTAATTTTGTTTTGGAATTAAAAACCACTTTTCAAATAATTTCTTCTTAGAATTTATATATTATCAATTCAATCACTTTCCTGCTCATACAGTACTTTAGTAGGAAGTTATGGTTGTGTAAATAAAATTCCAGTTAAATAAGTTTCATAGGGGCGCTAAGATGAGGGGAATAAAATCGATAGAGGTCAATTTTAGGGGTAGAGTAACTACCTATCACTTAGTACTGTAAACAAATCGTCCCTTTATTTAACTAGGCGCACCCGCGACGTTAAAGCTATCTTAATAGTAATATTAAAACGATTTTTTTAAAAGTAACGGTCGGCAGCCAGGCTAACGGTCTACGTCACCACAGGTGCTGTATGTTTTGTTATTTAACGCGGTGCTCTTTCTTGTTTTATTTCGAACTAGCTGGTGCCCGCGACTTCGTCCGCGTTGAAAAAGAAAATACATATATACATATAATACGACTTTGTTTTCTGGATGAAAGGTACCCTATGTCCTTTCTCGTATCTGACAACGTGTATGCAAAAATTAATGATGATCGGATGAGAAAGGATAGTTAAGGCGTGAAAAGGTAGCAGACAGGGTTACTGTCGCATTTATAATATTAGTATGAATAAAATTCAATTTTTACTGGCAACACTGCGGTGACGACCGCGGGTGTTTACATTGGTCAAATAAAATAGCGCGCCCCCCCCTAGGTGGGCCATGACTTTGTCGTGGTGGGGGGGCTTAGCCTCGACAATCCGATGGGGTCGCGGGGGGCCGGTGGTTCTCACCGGGCTTTCCTCGTTCCGTGGGATTGTTGTTGGGGACCAAGAAGGCCCACACCCGTTGTGCTCCGAGCGGGCTCCGTTCTGCGGAGCTCGTGGCGGAGTGCACGAATGAGAGTAATGCTAATATACCGAATATACAATCTTTTACTTGACACTGGCAAATAATGGCCGTCTAAAATGAGCCGAATTGCCATTATACATACTCGTAAGAAGATGAAGAAGATAGCGCGCGTTCTGTAAATCCCGGCTTCCTATGACACGTTTCAGACTTTCCACTTTGCTTGCACGATTTTACTCTCAAAAAAGCGAGCGGTAAGATGTAACACTTAAAAATACCTTGTAGAATAATTTCATTATTACTTAATATCGATTACATAACTGCACTATTTCTTTACTTTAACATTCCTAAAGATTCTTAGGAGCTCGCGCGCGGAGTAGGTTTAGAAATCATACCAGAAAGGCTATGTGGCATAAAAAACTATAGTTAATACACATAAATATCACAGTAAGCGCCTCTTTCACCAACGTCAAGTAGGCTAAACCGTCACTTAAAGTCACCTGTCACCGGGAATAATTTAGCTGATATACCTTTATTTGTACGGTAAACGTCCCAAACATTAAATAGAAAATAATAAAAAAAATTGCTATCGAATGATGCAGTAAACCGAGTGCATAATTCAATAAAACAGAAAATGATTTCTAAAAGTAACTAATCAACACTTTACTTGGTGAAAGAGGCGCTAAGTAAATTAGCTAAATATTTACTGTTTAAAAAGTACCTACATTAGCCGTTGATGTTACCCCATAAAGAATCGATATTCGAAATCAATTGCTACAAAGCTACCTTCACTATTGTGTTACTTGAATTGGAACAATGGTTAAGGCGCTTGTCAAATCGGTTCTATTGTCCTAAGCATTGACCATAGAGACCGCATCCGGTCACCACCCAAATTGTCTTTGATTCTTACAAAAATAAAAAACTTCAAAGTTCAAATTTCAATGTGTAACTAAATATATCTATTTTCTGTAAATACTGGTAAATATAAATTACTAGCTGTGCACGCGACTTCGCCCGCTTGGAAATCAGATTGTTCCCCTATGTTTTCACCCAATTTGCATTATCGTATTATCTCTTTAACCATACGTCGAAAACATATACAGTAAAAAGCAAAAATCACGTGAATTAAGTAGTAGTGACGATAATCTTGTTCATTTTGATAAAAATTCATTATTATGTTGATAATATGATCAATAAACATCACTTAACGATTTTAATTATTTTTGTAACAAAAAAGTAATTTTTGTTACTTTAATATAAAAGTTAGACATAGGTGTCACTGACTTTTTTGTAGGCATTATCAAGGTCTACAACTTTTCTATAGAAACCAATCATATTATAATATCTCTCACCGTTACAGTAGCGTTCAAAAGAAACCTTTTCGTTCGACTTACTTTGCAAATGTGATATACCACGAAAAATCCTTTTCATTTTATGGAAATTTTAAATCGGATGGGCAGTTTCGATGATTAACCTTCTACATACAAAAAAAAACAAACTTGCCGCCCTTTTGAAGTTCAAAACAAGTGTTAGTATTTTCAATTACCAAAACTCCGACGAAAAATTAGGAACTTCGTAGTCTTATCGATCGAATTTTTAATTAAGGTAATGTATTTTATGTTTCAGTTATTACAATGGCGACACTACCGATTTACGTTTCTTTAAGCAGGTATGTATTGTACGATTTGTATATGCATTATTTATGTGACCCAAGCTCATGACTTCAATCACAATTGGACAGACATAAAAGGAGATACATAATTCTTTGCTATAATAGGTAAAGGCAAAATAGTTCAATACATATTTTGTGAACCGATTTGTTTTTATCTTTAGCAGCTATTGGACTAGCTTTAGTATTAAAAATAGTTAGAAACACTGAAACAATTTTGGACAACTTACGCAGAGTTAATTTTGGACAAAAATATGTAAAAACATGCCAATATTTTTACATATTTTCATACAATATCCCATCCCTTCTTGTTTTCATAAACAAGTAAGAAAAATAAAGTTTTTTCTGCAGAATTTTTTTTGATAGTTCTTATTATTTGCGTATTACAAATGGTCTATTTTAGCCGCGATTTTTTTATATATTTAGTATGTTTGTCGTCGAAGTTATTACATAAACATACATTATATTATTTTAGGCACATTAGAGTGTACAGTTTAATGTTTTTTTAACGATCCTCTGTTAAAATAACCGGCTACTGATTAATAGATTGGAACAAGAATCTCTCTTAGTAAAGGAAGCGATGAGTTTACAGGGAGCATATGTTTCGCTTGTTAACTGTAATTAATTGTTAGATTTTACGAGCTTTTTACATGTATTGTACAACCGGCTGTATTTTTCATTAAAGCAAAGTGTACTTTATATCAATAATGCTATGGTATGTATTTGTTTAACATTTTTTAATGTGTACACCCACACGCGCGATGGAGGAAAGCAGTTCTTATGAGTCTATGCAAGGCAACTGACTGATATCGCTAGGATATCGCCCTTTGTTTTTATATAAAAAAAAATGTGGTAGTTAGACAGTAAATGCATCGTAAAAGACACCATTAACTGGACAGAAGGGACAGCAAGACTATACATGCTGAGCGGAGACCATTTTGGTAGACTGTTTTATAAATTATACCAATACATACTTTATAAAGTACAATTTTTTTTTTCTTTCTTTCTCTCCGATACAGTCTGCTTGCTCCCCTTTTTCTTAAGGATGGGGATAGATAGGAAATGGGAAATGGGAAGGGATAGAGAATTTATTGTAATTCGAAATTTTATTATGAATGAAATTCACAATTAGATGTTACCTACACTTTTCTTTCGATTAAATCTACTGGAACCTAACTTAATTTTCTTCTTTTTTGAAATGAAATAAAAATTTAAAAACCGACAGTACCTAGTCAGCCTGTCTGCGACTTTATATGAAAATTATAACAGTTATACTTGGCAGTCTGACAGTGCGATACTTAATACTCGTAATATTGGGGTATTAAGTTCTATCACGTTAAGCCACCTTGATTCAAAAAAATTGTATAAGAATATTGTTATTCCCTTAGTAAACAAGTAATTATTTTTCTGTGATAAATTATTTTAAGTGGTACTTAAAGCTTTAAATTAACAGTAAATTTTCCAACATCAATAGGCATAACACGATAACACCGTCGTATTTCGTCCGTCAAACTTCCTGTCCACCGATTAGGAAGTAAAAGCCAATCGATACGTGCTTATTCCCAGGGTTGTCAATTTTAACAATAAAATATTAAAATTTTATTGTAGTTTATTGAAGCAGGGCGGGCACATTGGGTAGCCTGTCTATCGACAGTAGCCATCACTTCTTCAGAGAAAACTACTTTGAAATAGCAGCATTGAGACGGATATTGCGAATTTCATGGAAGGCCAGGAGGGCAACAATCTCTTTTCCCAAACAGCTTGAGATCGAAGCAGAACTATCCACCACTTGCTCTCAAAGAGTTCTCAATTTACTTGGAGAGCTGGTTAACCTGGAAAAGCTAGTAGAAGTTAGAAGAGTGGATAGCAAGAGGTTTCGTGACCAGTCTCCTAACCAATGAACAGATCAGATTGCTGCCCTTACAGCCCTCACAGTTACAGTTATAACTGATACGAGGAAAGTTGCAGATAGAATGGAAACAGCTGGTGGTCAATGTCACCATTGCCTCCAGTTAGAACGACCTTCAACAATTATGAAAACGAACTAAGAATGTGCTGTTGTGTTTCGGTGATTGATTAAGTGATGCCAGGAGTCTATTTCCCTGTTATCTCCTAATTCCTTTATCCTACTAAGTCCGGCAACGCACTTGCAGCCCCTAAAGTACGATCTTGTTTTAACTGGACTTTTACACAAATAAAAAGAAAATCCACGACACCCCTGGTCAAGAAAATGTTAGCAGGTTATATTATTGGCATTATTTTTGTATAGATATGACTTCTCACATACTAATGTAATATGGGTATGTCTCGTCGGTATGCGATAAAACAATACGTAACTTGGGCTATATATGGAAGTACACAGGAAGTTCATAAGTCATGCTTTGCATGTATAGTTAAATTTGATGTGAGGGAATTTCATGATAATTATATTCTTTCCCAAAAAAATGTGAAATGAAACGAGCTTTTTTATCGTCGAAAGATTGAACGATGAGAAAAGTCAGCATTAGACTGAAATTGAGTTATTATTAACATGTCTAAGCTAAGTATTTTTAAGAATTTGTATGTATATCCATGATTGGAATATTTCAAGTTAGAATAAATAGATTTTGCAAATTTATTAACATGTATTAATAGTACACGTCTCGGTAATAATTTATTAGTCCGTATTATCTAATGAAGATAACACATAAAGTTACTGTTGAGCATTACTCACCGTCTGTGTCAATCTTTTGTGATAGGAAACGTGCGCAACAGAGTATGAGAATATATATCTTTCACTGTAAGTGGCTCACATGCACATTGCATGTGCATCGAATTTAGGTTTAAATTTAGAAAATTCACCACTGACGCATGACAAACTCCAGTTTCTTTTCGAAATATAATTAGATTTGGTCACACCCACCCTTTCTAAAAAGTGACAAGTGACAAAAAATCCAAACTACTCAAGAAATTAAATATCTTACAAGAAAACTGTAAATTATGTTAGCGGGGTAAAACTATAAATAATAATTAGAGAATTATATACAAAATAAACTAAATTATTTTTTAGACTAGGGACCCGCACCCGGATTCGCTCGGGTTGTAAATTTATAAAAAATAAAAACCGTCCTCGTTTATCCCTCTTTCCATTAGTGAAACCCTAAAATTTTACACAAACTTATTTTAGTAAGAGGTTTGTTTATTTATCTACAATCAATCATTATGAAGATGTGTGTTTTTGTTTCAGTCATAATATTGAGCATAAAATATGTGATCTTTTAAACTACATATAAAATGCAAAAATAATTGTTTAATCTGACTTACCTAGTTCCCAAAATCAGATTTTTATTATGAATATAGATAAGTTGTACAGAGTGATCTTTTAAAAGAAATTTCTCATTTAAAAAGGTCCAATCCTTTAAAATAAAAGATACCTAGAGTGTGCGCAATGCCGACATCCGGCCACCACTGTCATTACTAAGATCCGGCTGCGACTGGTTTATCCTTTGCTTGGATCGTGTAATACCTGCCTAATGAATAACCTGAGAAACCTTAAAAAGCGTTTTATATGCAAACTGTTATGTTAAAAATTTCAAAGTAATGCAAGCTCCAGTTACCTCATGTGGCAGACGTTACGGGTTATTGACTCACTCTAATGTCCGAAGCGCAAGAAGAAGCCACTTATGATGTAACAGTATATGGCTATTTTAACACTAGTCATGTCATGGTGCTTCGCCTCAAAATTTGAAAGTATTTAAGGAATGCACTAAGCCCAACTGACATTGCCTTCTGTTAAAAATTAGCAACCGATTGTATTATGTTGCTCTTGACACTCAGTTTCTCGGAAAAGATTTTCCAAACGATGGTAGATTAATTTCTGAGCAGTTTTTCTATTCATAACAACCTTTCTTGTACTTCAATAAATAATTAAATTAAATAAAAATTAGTCGACCTGTACAAGCCGTTCTCAAGTTTTGCGCCTAGCAACACATTTGGCGATTCGTTTTTGTTTACAGTAGAGTCTTACAACAATATACTTAATTCATATTATTTTACATATATAATGGTCCAGTATTTTCAGAAATTATGGCCGGTATAAAAATATAAGTAGAAACCAATTTCACTAATTCCAATTTTTTAGTGTATGGAAGCTGTTAAACTTTGTATGAAGTCAGTTTAAACTTTATGGCAGAATGTGGATATCGTGTGGAAGATCAATGTATTATATGTAAATAAGTAGATATTTATATAGTAAAAATTGTGAAATGTAATAAACGAATCGTGAGGGTGGAGTAACCCTTTGGGGAAAAAAAGCAATAGATTTTTTTCATATGTGTCTTCTTTATGTTAATTATTGGAGAAATCAATATACTCTGCCACATCAAATGCTTTAAAACCTAAATGTACATGATATCCCGTGATGGGGTGAAATATCAATCACTGTCTTATTAATAAAGGCTCTGCAGGACAAGGGTTCCTGTCACGAATAAATCTGTTCGCAATAATTGCGTCGGTAATCTCGTGTCAATGTACTAAGTTCTTTGTCCGTCGCCCACGTCCTTGTAAATTTATTGCAACAATTAAAGTAAATTCTTCGTGCGTTTGAAGGTGTTATGATGCATAAATGATCGAGAGAATGGATAAGATTTTTGTTTGAATATTTAGGTATATTAAACTAGCGACCCACCCCCGGCATCGCATGGATGCAATTTTCTGGGCAATTTTTTCAAAATTTTCTCTTCATAAAAATTTTCCTCTGACTTCAAAGAATATTAAAAAAATAGTTCAAAAAAGTTTCTATTCAATAAGATTCTTATTATAAAATTTTTAGGCTTTCTTTACTTTTAATCTAGGTATGTGGATCATGATACACTATTGCGTTAGTGCACACCAATTTGTCTTAAATTGATATATAGATGCGTAAATTGAATTCTTTGTGAAGAATTAATTCTTAATAATTACATGTCAATATAAAGGATTAGGATATATATGTAATTTAGGCTAGAAAATAGGTCAAAAATTCTTGTTTTCCTGTTTTTTAATTTAAATTTTAAATAATGTTTATTCAGCACGTTAATTTAATTTTATATCAATTTTTTTTAAATTTTAATCAAACAATTTAATTATAGATAATGTTTATTCAGCAGATATGTTAAATTAATTTTATATCTAATTTCTTTTTTTTATAATTTAATGATTAATTAATAGTTTCTTTTATATTTAATTGTATAATAATATGCTGTAATTTTTTAGTTATTTTTTTTGTATAGAACTTAGGCTTTGGTTCATAAAATTTCAATAACCCCAATGATACCGGATCCAGTTGACATTTGAGTATCTATATCATTATTAAAAGCTTTCAATGCTACCAAAATCATCGCCTACACAAAATATTGTCTTACTATATTAGGATTAAGACCCTCCCTTATAAAGAATCTTGTTGCGATCCATATTATATTAATATGTGCATTATTTTGGGGATTTCTTATGCCATATAATGAAGATTTATAACGTGGTTTGGGCATGGCATTCAGTGTCATTAGAATAAATTAAAACGTTAATTTTTAAGTTTTGGAATTTATTAATTATTTTACAAGCTATTAAGTGTAAATATTTAGTTTTATTAAACTTCCTTTCCTATACATTCTCGTAACGATGTATACTTTACAAGATAAAGTCGCTGTCCGCTTTAGTCAGTTTCTTCGCTGATTTCTTCAAAATAACACAATACAATTTGATAACATTGTGGCCAATGAAAAAGAGATAAATGGGAAAGGTTTGTGTATATAAATAATTTGAAGAAAAAAAAGTATCCGTGTGAAGCCAAGAGCAGATTGGTTGTACTAATACTATAAGGAGGAAAGATGTGATTGTTTGTTTAAATTTAATAGGCTCTGAAACTACTAGACCGATTTGAAAAATTCTTTCACTGTTGGGAAGCTATATTATCAGCGAGTAACATACCTAGCTTAACATACAGCGAGTAACATACATAACAATACTTAGAATAACTTTATATTTTCTTTTTTATACACTAGATATTTGTGTGTAAATATTGTAAAATTATTTTTGTCATCTTTATAATAAAAATATTTATTGATGTGAAAATAAAATTATTGAATTTTTACGTAACATGCCGCAATAAAAAGTTAGTAATTCACTGTTAATACTTTTGGGACCCAGACCAACTTTGAAGGATTAAGTTCATTACAAAGTTGGCTTTATTGAGAATCCAACCCCTAGGTCCTGAGATAGAGCTCTAAAGCAAGCATTTTACCCACTCTACCAAAGGCTTTTCAAAAAAAGTATATCATCAGTCTTCAAAAGTCGTTTCGAATTTAGAAAATTACTCGATCAATTTTCTTTTGACCGCTATAGAAATTAACTTTTTTAATATATTTTCTTACTATTTTTATAGAGAAATGAAATATTTATTGTGACTACTTATCTAATTACGAGGCCATCAGCCTGTGTTGGACGCCATTTCGCGGTTCGCTGGTGTCGAGGTATTTGTATTGTTTGCATGCGTTTGTATTTTTATGTTAAAACCCAACATTAGTGAACGCACTTACTTGCCTCTGTACATTCTTTCGCACAATCTTATGTCCGACTGAATAAATATTTTGTACACATACGCCAACTTTAAAAGCGCAGGGAGTAAGGGTTGCTATAATGTCAGGTGGTTCCGACACCTGACATTTTAATTTTATTTGTAATTTTTATTTGTGTGATTGATTTTGACTTTGTTTGATTGTTTATTTGATGGACGTGACATGTAATGTAACACTATACTATATACATATGTGTCGTTCATTGTAAAAGTGGTGTAACTCCCTATTTTTAAAAACATCTTTTCTTGCCTAATAGTATCACATTTAGTCATAACTTTCAATATAAAAGTGAAGTAACTCCAATAGTTGCATTAAAATCCCATAGATGAAAACAATGAATGAATGCTTATATTTTTTTTCCTACACTATAATTCGCAAAAAGCTCGTTGTTCTAAAATTTAGTTACAAGGAGATAGTTCACTTTTACAATGAACGACACATATATATTTCAATTATTTATTCCCATTTAGTACATTTAGTAGATAGATTAGATTAGATTAGATTAGATTTAGGTAGTACATACTTAGGATGTTGCTTGGAGCTTTTATTGGTGCATGGTTGAGCTTCCTATAATTGCGGCGGCATCCGTCTTGTGCTCATTATTTTGAACATTGTTTTATAGTTAGATGCCTGCTTTGTTGGGGTCTTATATAATAAATAAATAAATAAATAATAAATAGATTTAATTCATCTAAAAAAATAACTAAATTATTTTCATGTTATTTATCTTGTAATTTTGTAACGGTATTTTACGATACTTGTAGTTTTTAATGACATTTCCCATAGGTTTCTCTTGTACACGTTCGTACCGCGTCAGATTTCTTTATTAATTGTGTTATCTGACGATGAGAACCGATGTTTTCAATAGGTTTATTGTGTACAAATGTGAGCTATTGTCGAGATGAATTTTAAAATTCCTGTAAAAGATTATAGGTGATTGCTAGATACTTAATAATTATACATCACTCGATAACAAATTAATAAGATCGTTGCGTCTTGAATTGGGAAATAAAAAATTAGAGATTTTTTAAAAATATATCAATAATTTATAAATTTATTTTAAAAAGTTGAGTAACCATTTCATATGGGCACTCCTCTATGTCACGCAGACCAGTTGTATATGGCATTCAAATGTATGTATATCTCTTCTAATGATACCCGTCGTCTTGTGGTCAACGTTGCGTGTCTCTTCTTGTGATACGATTATAACTACATAAACTATGGACTTAAGAACTTATAATATAAGTAATATTATAATCCAACGTGAAATAGTTGATTGTATTTTATGGATTGATTATTAAAGATTCTTCATTGCTTTAGGTTATTGGGGACATAACTAATTAGAAAAACATAGCCATTAAAATTCCCGATTAAGGACAAAACGCATAATAAAAATAAATAATCGGATTATTACATTATCATACAAATCTTATACTCAACTATAAATGCGAAAATTTTTGACGTTATTACTATTTCATACAAATACTTAAGAATGGATTTTTATAAAACAACAGTTTTTATATCAGATAATGATGTTGAGGAATGGTGAATGATGAATTACTGACTTAAGACTGTTTTGTGCGAATTAAAGAACACGATTACAAAAAAAATAATCACATTAGTAGTTTAAATGATTGTGTAGAACATATTAATGTATAATCTAGATTCGTCTACTATGGTTGTGAAGAAGAAACTAAATGATAATAAAAGTCGACAGTTTATGTGGTCAATGTAGAGTTGTGTCTGACCGGATGTGGTATTATTTTGTGTTCGCAGCGACTAATTAATACTATGGCCACAATGGCTGCTAGCACTGCGGAATGACCAACCTCCCATGGTAAAACATATAAATGTTATGCGAATGTTTGTGCGGATTTATACCGTTTGAAAGCTGTCTAATAATATCTAGAGATTTGCATTTTCATTTTCATTTATTAACTTAACTTTAAGTACGATATAAATGTTATTGGACGCTATTTTTGTGTTTAAAAAAAAATAATAGATAAAAATTTTGTAATTTTTAGCTACCGGTTCCTTATTTAAGTTCCCTTGTCTGTGTCGTTTAAAGTACCTACGCTAAAAACGGCATTTAGTTTAGGCGATGTTGGGGCTTTCTGAGGTGAAAGCTCCAAAATACAAAAAGATAATAAAAAAAGATGGCATGGCATGGTAATGGTCATCCCATTACCGTCAGAAATGTTTATGTTTTCCGAGTAATTAGCGAAATTATATCATTGCAAACAATTATAAATAGTAAAAGCTCTTAGAAGCTCAGTACGTTGCGAACGTGTGAACTGAGGAGGGGATTTCCTTTCATAACTCAGAGATGGCGAGGCAGCCGTGCTGGTAGCAGCGGATATCTTGATTCATTATTTAATTGGTCCCTCCTTGTCGTAGCCGAGGTGCAGTTTACTAATAAGCTACTTCGTCGAAGCCATAAATAAATCTTCAAGAAATATTTTAAATATGTTCCTAATTGCCGACGACACGTTTGGTCTAGTGGCTAGTAACCCTAGCTGTTGACCAAACGGTCGCGGATTCGAATCCCGCTAGGGGCAAATGTTTTATGTGTTGACATTTTACCTTTGTACCTGAGTCATGGATGTTTTTTATGTATAATATGTATGTATTTACAAAAAAAAAAAAGTAATCTATGTATTATATCAACTGTCTGGTATCCATAATACAAGCATTACTTGCTTACTTTGGAACTAGATGGTGCTGTGTGGAATGTGTGAAGATAAAAAAAAAGATAAAAAAAAATTGCCGCAGTATCTTAGACTAAAATTATGTTCTACTTTTTCGACCAGAAGAATCTGCCAGAACCATTTCACTATTTCAACAATAAAAATATCGTAAATAGATTCTTAGAAAAAATTATTAATATGCTAATGCTTAATTTATAAAAGTTTTGTACTACTAAGCAACACAGATCTTTAGAAATGCACGAAATCTGTGACTAAAAAAGAAGAAGAAGACATTCGATTCCTATGGCGTTGCTTTGTTGATTGGCGACAGTAACCATCAAGTAGATAGCAGCAAAATTTCTCTATATATTTATGACATATTATGAATATGTTTTCATGAAAAACTAGCTTTTGCCCGCTACTTTGTCTGCGTCTATTTTTTTAAGTGTTAAAACATTTATTCAATCTTATTGCTGATATATATTTTTTCGCATTTATAATACATATTAGTTTGGCTAATAAATTGTAGACCTACTTGAAAGGCTCAAAACTTCTGGTAGTATCAAGAATGTCCAGCACTGTGAAGCGCAAGGTTTTACAAGTAGAACGTCAGCCTGTCTGTCTATACCTTTACATAAAAAATAATGACATTTCTCCATGAGATAAACGCCTTGGCAATTGTGTGGCATGGTACGAGTATCATATTTTTATTTTCCGTTACTATCGCACGCAATTTCGAATAGCGTTGTCGCGGTGTTGTGAGAATTGGTCCGTTATTCCGATTGTTTCTCTTCACACTTGTGCACGTCGCATCTTGATGATGGGTGCGCGATTTATTGCATACACATAAAAAGAGGATGGTGTAGATAAGACACTAAAAAAGTTTCTACCTGTACGAGTATCAAATACTTTCCAACAGCTTTCGTATTTTTAACACAAAATGTAAAATATCTTAGCTAAGTTTAGTTAGTTTATTTTTTAGTATTTGTAATTATATAAATTACAAATTATATATCATATCAGGCAGAGTTCTATAGAATGCTGGTGCATTACCTCATTGTATAGCAAAGAAAATTGGCTGATAGGGTTATAGCCAGTTTTGGGGTCAAACTGTTAAAAAATAATAATCCGACACCAAAAAGAATAGCAAAAATGAAAAGCATAAATTATTGTACTTATTAGCATAACGATCCACAATTCACGGAAACATTGACATACAATATTGACAGATAATTATAAAGTACCTATTTCACGTAGCACTACTTAGTAATGTTCTAGCAACATTACACCATTGTTAGCTACGATCGAATGTAGTTTTTTTTGAGTTGTTTGTGTTGAAAAGAAGCATTTAGTTAAATGTCGGCCTGTCTGCTTAGCTCTCTCTTAAAAAAATATATAGTAGAATATGAATACAAAAAATTTGGGCTGGAAGGCTTACAATTAGTGGTAATAGCGACACCAAGTAGTACGAGTATCACTAGTACTATTAATTATACAGTCCAATGGTACTAGAGCAACTACATCTTACATAGATGTCTGTATGGCATTTTTTTTATATTTCATCTACTTTGTGTGTGCTTTGTTCTCAATGTGTGGCAGTGCACTCGTAGTATGAGGAAGTGCATAAATCATATTTCATAGTATGTTTGTCGTCCATTTGCTATAGTTGCTATCGCTCCCGGTTTCATTCCTGTTTGAATTCCACACGCGCTCGTAAAACACGAAACAATCGTGGTTCCAATGGAAAATTAATAATTTCCTTCTGTTATTGCTTCGGACAGAATCGTCCATTTCCTGTTAGCTATTTAGCTGGTAATAAAAATTCTTCAGTTGGATAATATATGTATTTTTGTTTGCCATTTTGTGTTAATTGCAAAACCTTAGTATTAACTAGTTTTAAGTACACAAATAAAACAATATATTATTTAAAAAAAAAGGTAAAAATACAATATTTATTATACTTTTACTACTAAGTTCTGAATGGAACTTCAGAACTTACTAACTACTAAAAAAATCTTAAAGTAGGTTAAGATTTGCAGGAGAAATCTGGCGAATAAGAAAACCTTGAATTTGAATATTTTAGTTATTTTAGCTTTCGCTTTGTATTGAAAGAGACGTAAAAGATAATGAAGGACTAAAATGAAAATAATAATAATTTTAATCTCTTAAAAGATTTGATTAAGATCATTTGCAAATTTCCTTTAGATAGAATTATCTAAAACTTTCGCCTATCAAAAATTAGATCAATCCGAAGTTGGGTTAAAGTAATGTGCATCTACCTATATATATTTGTATATAAAATATACATTTTATGAGTTATAATAAATTCCTAAGCACTTAGTGTAGCAATCCAATCCAACTTATGGTTCGAGTGATATGAACCCATAAAAGTTCATGAACTATTGAATCCATCTCATACGAATGAAGCTATCGGCCATTAAACAATACTATACTTTTGTAATTAGTCACGCGATGTTAATAATAAAGATATAATTATAATAGGTAAGGTACGTATCGTTTATGATGGAACTGCCTTTTCTATAGAGATAACGTCTAGGTAATACAAGAACAAGAATAAAAGGCACATTTCTTTAACCTAAAGAGCTAGAAAGAAAGAAATATATAATTAAAATACCCATTTGTTTAAAATTTGAAATAAAAAATAAGATCTTACAAATTATATAACGTCCTATACATACACATTACTTATTTGTTAAAATTAACAATTACATATTTACATTACCTATATACTAAAATAATATGTTAGAAGAAGACTTGAGTAGATGAAGGTCATATGTCGCATTTTTGGATTTTTTCGTTTTTTCGCGTTGATGAAGGTAATATGTCCATATGAATAATTACAGATCTTAAGATCGTCGATTTAAGGCATTTTTGGAAAATAAAGAGCTGAAAAAGGTGTTGTGTACAGTTAATTTTAAAAAGCAAAAAGTGGAGAAAAGTTACTTTTGTTAATGGAAGAGGGAGCTATGATCACTTTTTATTTAAATTAAATAATAGAAGTCTTTAACTGCTATCATACCATTAATATTTTAGGTTGTTTACACAACTTTGCATCATTATTTAGTACAAAAATCAGTTCCGTGGCGACTTCTCAAAAATTAAAAGTAAAACTTTAACCTCGATTTATTCAAAATTGGAATTATGCGACGTATCACCTTCATCCACTCACGTCTTGATTAATATTTATATTTTACTTACCTACACGATGTACCTACTAATTATACGAGTATGAGTACTAAAAAATTCCTCTAATCTGTAAAATTCTTTATAAAAAGGCATTAGTGGAATTTATTTTAAAATTTTGTATGTTTTATTTTTTTGTATATTTGAAGAAATATAAAACTGTAAATTGATTTTCATTCATTATTAAGGTTGGCGAAAGGCTTTTCCTACGTCCGATATAGTCAAGTTAGTTTTCGACGATAGGGATAGGGAATTTGGTTCTGTCATCCCTTATCCACTCACAATGGGAACACAACAGCACACATGCTGTTATTTCACGGTGGTGTTCTGTAAGCGGGTGGTTTAAATTATACTAGCGACCCGCCTCCGACTTGGTACGGATTGACAGCTACTTCAATTTATAATATGTAGAGATATATATACATAGATATAGAAGACTAGTGTTTTTGCCTGCGACTTCGTCCGCGTTCGATCACTACCAAAACTTCACAGGAACATCTGCTACATAATACTAATCTGAAGATTGTCTGAAAGTTTAATCAAAATCTGTTCAGCGGTTTTGGAGTCTATAGGAGACATACAGGGACATATATACACACATCTACTTTTATATATAAGAAGAAGATATACATGGATATAGAAATACAGTAATAGCAATTTGAAATGTATCATGTAGAGTGATCAATAAAGCTTGTTATAGACCATTTACGATGCATTACTGCAAATGGCAACTGTAAAATGATATCAATATCGTTACAACCAAAGTCAAGGAAATATGTGACTCGACAACAGATCGCCAACACAGCCTTACAAAATACGAGTGACGTAATTCAGAACGATTTCAACCTTATGCATATGACTTTAAAGACGGTTTTGTTGACAAGAACAGTTGGTTTACCAACATCCTGTGGGGAAGCACTCGCGGATGTGCCGACCACCGGTAATAAAACAAGTCGATGGCGGCTATAAACTAGTTTCAAAACTTTTACGAATAATTTCGAAAGAATTCTTAAACTGTTCGAATAGATATGCAACAAGTACATATACTTATAGTTACATAGGAACAGTTACGTAGACTTGTTTAAAGGCCCTATACTATGGATTTGTCTTTCATTAAATCAATACTATTAATAAATTTGTTAGGGTCAGTCATGGAGTAATTTACTTTGTTTTCAGATATATCGTGTTTATAGGCTCTATACGTGATACTGAAACTAAATTGACGATTTTTAGAATTTTTTTCTGTATGTATGTATGTATGTATGTATGTATGTATGTATGTATGTATGTATGTATGTATGTATGTATGTATGTATGTATGTATGTATGTATGTATGTATGTATGTATGTATGTATGTATGTATGTATGTATGTATGTAGTATTGAATATATTTCAGACTAGCTTTTGACTGTGGCTTCGCCAGCGATAAAATAGGGCTTATGTCAATCCTGAAATTTCAAATATTACTTTAAACGCCTCTTTCACCAACGTCAAGTATAGCCTACTTGACGTTGGTGAAAGAGGCGCTTAAAGTCACCTGTCATCGGGAATAATTTAGCTGATATACCTTTGTTTGTACGGTAAACTTCCCAAACATTAATAGAAAATAATAATAAAAATTCATATTTCAATAAAACAGAAAATTATATCTAAAAGTAACTAATTAACACTTTACTTGTAGTTGGTGAAAGAGGCGCTAAGTATAACTTCCAGAACTATTTATTTAGAACTATTATATGACCATGAATGAGACCAATAAGATTATTTGATATTAGCGACCTCCTATTCCGGCTTCGTTTGATCCATTTTTTATAGATATATATGTAGGCACAGACATTTGCGTCTTATTGTTAGTAAATTAAGTATTTATTTTTTCTATTCTTATCTCTTTACAGAGCATTAAATTAAAAGCACGTTATATTTTATTTTAAACTGAAACGAAGATTTCTTTTATCCTGTCTCTTACCCAATGTCCGCAGAAGACTAGCACTATACTTTCTGGTTTTTCTTGTAATTTTATTCGACTGTAGCCACTTATTATATAAGTAATTACGTCATCCGTTATTTATAAAAATAATAAATATAATAAACTTAATTATCTACAGTCTGTCTACCAATACTCAACAAAGATCAAAACTAATAATAAATCTGTAAGGGTTGGTCATGGAGTAAGTTACTTTGTTTTCAGAGATATCGTGTTTATAGGCTCTATACATGATACTGAAACTAAATTGACGATTTTTAGAATTTTTTCCTGTACGTATGTATGTTCTTCCAAAACTCTTAAACGAATTAACTGATTTTCATGAAACTTGGTAGATAAACATTTAGACGTACAGGACACAGGATAGGCTATTTTTTTCTTTTTCAACGCAGACGAAGTCGCGGACACCAGCTAGTATGAAAATAAGTTGCTCAAACAAGTTAAAAGTCAGACTGGGCAGTATAGTAAGAGCCTATATCTATTTACATTGTGCCGCCGAAGGGCTCCACCTGTTATGGCTACCAATAATGGAAACCAGTATAATTAGTATCCAAAGAGAACTATTGTTTGTCAGTTTGTCACACAGGGGGCACAGAACCTCCGCGACCGTAAGCCGACCACCACGCGTACAATCGATCATGCGCTCTTACTGACAGAGTGGCGAAACTAGATTCGATATTTTCATAAAAAAATATCATTTTCATTTAATTTAAATTAAAAAAAAAAACTATTTAAACTAGAATAGTTGTGTTTTTTATATATAGAAAAATATTGAGTAATTCATAATTAAAAATTTAAATATTTAAATTAAAAAAATATATAATTACAAGTGTATTTTTAAAAGTGAAGTGTTATAGAGGGATTTTAAGAGTTTCCATTTGAGATGACTCCCGTGGGACTACTCTTCAAAGTTAACAGGTAAGTTAGCGTTAGGTTGTTAACGCGAGTGCATTTGTATGCACTTAGTGTACTCGGGCTATTTTGAAATGTTTCTTCAAAATGGGATGCGTTAATGATATGCGGGTCGTGTTATGCTATGCTACCTCGTGTTCGACAATTAATATTCCACTAGCTGTTTTAACCTTTTCTGCATAATGGGATCTCTTCATATTGTTGGTTGGTTAGATATATTGAAACTTCGTCCGCGTATCTTTATGTATCTGCGTTGAAAAATAAAATATATATAGCCTAACATATATTGAGGCCTGACATTATATTTTTGCCTCATTTTAAAAATTATTGGTGAAATATTTTTTTTTTTAAATCAGGTGGATACTTTCGAAGATTACCTCCTATGTACAAACAAACATACAACCTTTACCTCTTTATAATGGATGGATCAATATAGTTAACTTGTCTTTCAAGTTGCAACCAAAAATACATATTCACAAAAGTTGGACAGCTAATCTTGTAACATAGAACTTGGCATGGCAACTCGAGATTTTTATATTATAACTAGCTACATGCTCCCGGCTACGCCTGGGTTCAAAATAAAAACTATCCTATGTTTTAAGTTAGACCAAATTACATAAGTTTTATCAAGAAATCGGTTGATTGATTTACCTTCAAATGTAACCCACGGACGAGTTATTTTAGCATTTATGCATTTATTTAATATAATAATATTTACACGAATTCGCTTGGGTGCAAGTTTTCGCTTATCGCTTTTTCCATTAGTTAAAACCGTAGATATCAAAATTCTTTTGATGTTTTAGAAAAAGTAACGGTTTCGCGCTGAACATGATGATCTCCCTAGATGTTTCGTGTGATTTTAATTATGTAATTGATGCCATGTCTGCAAGAAGATAAATTATGTTTTTTGGGCGATCATTTAATATATAGCTTCCAATTATAACTAACTGCCTTGTTTAAAATTAAAAATATTTATAAATTTGTGGCAACAAATTGTGCAATTTGTGCAAAATAAATTGCTTCCGGCCAATGGGAAGATTTTCTTTCTGAGATGTGTTTTGATTATAATTCCAATTTCCATTCGTGTTAAACACTCGCGTATCAGGTTGAGCAACGACAAACAGTTCACGGGCAATCAGTTCTTCCTCAAAAACCAGTTGCATATACAGTTTAGGGGCCGTTTATATGAGACGACACGGATCCGACACGATAATAAAAATACAGGCCATAAAAATGTAACCATCTAAACTTGTATACTATATACCTGATATTGATTTTCTCATCAATACTTATAATAAATCTGTGTAGGTACTGTATGTATGTATGTATGTATGTATGTATGTATGTATGTTCCTCCATAACTCTTATACGAATCAACTGATTTTCATGAAATTTGGTAGATAAAGATTTAGACGTACGGGACACAGGATAGGCTACTTTTTTCTTTTTCAACGCGGACGAAGTCGCAGGCACCAGCTAGTTTAAAATATGAGCAGTACATATATGCAAAAAACGCATACTTGCTTTTGCTGAAAACTTATAAGTATAATTTATTGCAATAACATAAGCTATAATTTATAGACAGACAAAGTCGCGGGAACTAGCTATAAAAATGTTGACAATACTTACCGTATCTTTATTTTCTTTAAAAATTAGTATACCCTAAAGAAGAAATAAATACTTAAAATTTGTCTTATGTAGGTCTGTAAACTGAATTAATATTTGCAATTTTAATTTTAAGTGAACAAAAGAATTAACAAAGAAAAATAAACACATCCCTATTATGTATTTAAAAAAAGAAAAAAGTTCTCGTAAATTGCTTTCATAGGATAAGGTATTTAATCATAATTATATTTACAATACTCGTAATCATAAATTTATTTCCTGTTACTTATTATGTTATTTATATTTTTATTTATTTATAGATGTTATACGTTGACATTTCGTGTAGGTAAGTGGTTAATTGTAGTTATTGCTTAAATTCACACCAATCTTTTTTTTGTTAAGGTCGTTCATACAGGCTGTCGGCCCTTTTAATGGTAGAAGGCTACCTTCGCCTAAAGTATAAGCAACTACTACAGCAGGCAATAGAGAATTTTTTCTGCACTAAATTACTACTCTTATTTTTTTTTAAATAGGGTTCAGTATCACGTACTTACCCTAAATGCACAAAATCCTTCGGCCCTATATCTGCGTAACCGTGCACTTGAAGGCAAAAATGGTAAATAACCTTTATTGTAGATAAATAAATTTTCTATCTTTTTTGTTGTATAATTTTTTTTCTATCACTTACCGTTTACGACTTATTCGATTATTACGATTTGTTCATTATGGACAAGAGCAACGGCTCCTCTATTGCCTGTACTAAACGCTACTACATGTGCTGCAAGTGCGCTGCCAACCGATTAATGAAAAGGGATTTGGAAATGGGCTTTGATATCCTTCACTCACTCACCGAAACACAACAGCACACATGCTGTTATTTCACGGTGGTCTTCTATACCTAAGAGGTTTAGTAACTGCTACCATACGCTATGCACAAAAATGATTGCGAAAAACACTGTGCCCTGTCACTGTTCACGCATTCTTAATTTCTTACCTAAGATTGATGTTGATGTACTTAAATTATATTAATGTAAAAGAAACATACGCTGAATGCTACAATACATCAGTGAAAACAGCATTCAAATCGATTAAGCCGACAAAAACGATTTTATTATAATGTTGTACTAGCTGGTGCCCGCGACTTCGTCCGCGTTCTGGATGAAAGGTACCCTATGTCCTTTCTGGTGTCCCAGACAACGTGTATGCAAAGTTTCATGGTTATCGGTTCAGTAGTTTTTGCGTGAAAGCGTAACAAACAAACAAACTCACATTCACATTCATAATATTAGTAAGAATTAGTAAGGATATAGTAAGGATAAGTAAGGATAATCTATGCTAATATTATAACGAGGAAAGATTTGATTGTTTGTTTGTTTGTATGAATTGAATTTGAAAAATTCTTTCACTGTTGGGAAACTATATTATCAGCGAGTAACAAAGGCCATATTTTATAAAGCTACACGGACGAAGTTGCGGGCAACAGCTAGTATATGATGATGTTTCCTGTGATTATTTTTTGTCAGATGGTACATCGTCGTAAGCTTAAAATGTTAATAGTAGCTTACAGGTAAGGTGGCTAGAAGTTGATGTCACAACAGTAGGCACGAAGTTAAATGCATAATGTACCTGCCCACCAGTTTGGAATCTCATTGACACAAATAACTTTATGTAAACTGCATTCGCTTACAACCATAGAATAGTGTGAAAATTGTTACTAACGCAATACGGAATCTTTTTTGACGTAAATACCTCTTTAAATTTGCTTCCATAGTGGGAGGCAATTGGGTTTTTGAATATTTTTTTTATTTTTTTTTTTTGTGATAAATTGAAAGATCATATATAAGTTTTATAACAAAACAATTTTTTTCGCAATAATTCAAAAGTTATATCAAAATAAAAATTAATTTTTAAATTCAGTACCGAAGACCCACCGACCGCTCCCGAACAAACCCGTCATAATGTGACGTCATAATGTTAGTTTTCTTTCACTCATTGCAGTTTACAGAGATGTACTGTTCTAAAATAGCTTTATCATTATGACGTTTTAATTTATTTAATTTTAATTGTTTATAATTAATTGAAAAAAAATTTTTTTTAAGTATTTCGCATTAAATATCAATACTATTAATAATAAAGTTTTAAAATACATTAAAAAAAAAAATTTTTTTTTTCAAAATCCCAATTCAGAAAAGTGATGGTAACAAAATCGGGGGATACGATTTGATGAATCGTTATTTAAATGTAAATCCAAACATATAACATTTTTAAATGTTATCGACGCAAAATTTAATCTATTATCGAGCGAGTAGTTTATGCTAACTTCTATTGTTACCCCTTAGAACGACTGCCACGTAACCTTGTATGCGCCATAATTAAAATGTCATTTTGCAAAATGACAATGTGCGATACGCAGCGACCAAGAAGTGTCTGTACTATGCGCGTGAGTACTCTGCACAACACAGGAATGTGATGAATTAGAATGATTTATTATAAATATTTGTTTAATATTTAATATTTTATTAATTGTATATTTTTACAATATTTAAATAAACAAATAATTAAATAATTTTAATCAGGGTCATCGCATTCCTGCATGGTAAATATAAAGTCTTAATAATAACTGGGACCCGACCCAGTACAATTTATTTCTGCAAATTATGTATACACAAAACTTTCTCGTTTATTGCTCTTTTCATTAGTGAAAACTGTATCCATATCACAAAAGCGATTTATTTTATAATACTGAAATGAGAGACGGATAGTGGAATGGTCTTTCTTAGACAAGGATAAGTTTTTTATTCTCTACAAAAATGATTTGACAGAATTTCATAACGAACTCTTTTATATGATCATTAACAAAAACATAGCGCACATTATAACAGCTCAACTTCATCCTTCTTCTTTCAACCTTTTTGAGTTCATCACAGATATGTCTTTTCCTACAGGTATGTTTAGTGAAACTAATACGCCTTACAAAATATTGATTGTCGCACTAGTTGAGGCAAGTTTATTATATTACCCAACACCCAGATGTAATCCATACGTATGGGAAACCGCAGCGATGGCGCATCGGCCTTTATTTGCACTCGATATCAACTTAGGTATATCTAGTTATCTATCAGTCAGACTCCTCATCTTTACACAAACCAGAATCCAGATTCTATATTTTCTAGTAAAGCTTCTGGTAATCTGGATAGTTGAGACAATAATCAGCCTTGAGTATCCAAATAAGAACTTAGAAAACTAGGCCTTCTAAGTTAGGGAATCATCACCGAAAATGGGAATAAAAATATAGCTGATATATGACTGTAATGTCAACTATATTTTTTAATTCAAAAGTAGTATATTTTGGATGAGATTTTGGAGTATTGAAACGAAACAATTTAGCGTATATAGAATAAATTTAATTGTTAAACTTAATATTTAAGGGAGTAGGTATAAATATTATTTAATATGTACGTATATTTTTATCTTCAAATTGAAACGAGAACACAAAGATAAGACAAACAATTAAGCTTAATATTAATTTTAATTGTTCAGCAAGTCGAGTTCAAAAAACTTTGTATTACGCACTCATTGATCTAGGTTTTATGAATTATTGATAGCACTGTAACTTGAACTCATAAATAATAGGTACATCAATCTTTACCGGTAAGTTAATTTTACATTCGCACACCAATAAACAATCATTGAAATATGTTCACGACCTATTAATTCATTTAACAGTGTGTGAATATTCATTAATGTTATTTAACAAGTGTGAATAGTCAATACTGTTACGTGTCAACGTACAATTATGTGCTTAAATGTAAAACTAATTATGGTACTGAGTTCCTATTGCAATGGCTATGTATCAAAATTAATGTGTAAGGAAGCCATTATACAGTTAGATTTTAGTATAGATAGTTACCTGACAATGTGTATGCAAAATTTCATAATGATGTTTGAGTAGTTAAGGTGTCAAAAGGTAACAGACAGACCGATAGAGTTACTTTAACATTTTACAAATTACTATGGATTTGTCGCCAATAGTAATGTGTTCATGATAGTCTACTTATAAGGTGGTTACAGACTGCAAATAACACACTTACGTTAATAGTCGACGGTAATCAAATATTACCATCCTAATTGTTCTTTGCAAGGAATCTTAAAATAAAGATCCAACGCTTGACAAAGGCATAAAATGTCAGGCGTCAATGTATGTCATAATATTTTTTAAGATAATTTATCTTCAGCGAAAAAAAAATTCTTCTCTTGCAATTGGTTACTTAGGTAATTTCAGTTACGAACATGGTTTTATTTTTCTTTTATTTTAAGTGCAAATTTTTAATGTTTCGACGTCTAATAAATCTGTGCGATGTCCCAGCACACACCACGCTCGATTGGATCGATTATACCGATTATTAAACAAAACGCTCGTACGGAATCGAGATCATACGACAAAAACAGTCATATCTGCGACGCACGCGCATCCACAAAGATAGGCGGTACATAATTTTCAACGCATTACCGACTAATTACTAGAGAAGTGTAAAAAACTCCCCTTTTTACTTACTTCCTCGAACACAATGTATATTTCTAAAATTCTGTGACCGATTTTCTACCTTATGAATTTCTTGATAAAGTCCAAAATTCGTTACAAAACGGGTACAGTTAATTTCAAGATAACACCTCCAGGTCCCAGTTAACAATTAACTCGGATATTACGATATCAAATTGCTAATAAATTGTGTATTGCCATTTATAATTAAAAAAGTTATCGTTTAATTAGTTCTGGCACCGACTTTAAAATTCAATTCATTTTCTTTGCGTTTTCTGGATTGGTTTCTTCCAAAGCGAAATACATATATACGATAATAAGGACTGCATTATTATATATGAAGTTCATAAAAATGCCAAATATATTTACAATGTTGTGTCTAAACGCAGTCATAGGCTGTCCGATTGGACTTTCGAGGCTGTAAACATTTCCCTTACAGAAGACCTTTGTGAGAAAAAAGCTCTGGTGTTCAAAGACTATATATAAGTATATTGATGTTGGTGTTGAGTTTTGTTTCGATGCAAGAGTAACGGATTTCGATGAAGCTTTATAACTTTATTTATTTATTTTATTTATTTATTTAGATTACATACAGCCATCATATATCTATTATATATATAAATTAAATACAAATAGGCCTATAGAATCATTAAAAATTTTTACATTTATTAGGTATTATTAGGTAGGTTCTATTAGGTAATTTAAAAAAACAAATTAATATAAATCCAAAAAAGATAAAGAAGAGAATATTCTATATGAAAAAAAAATTTTAAAAGTAATTCGCCAATTTTCTTTTTGTAAGAATTCAAATTGTTTGAAAATATTTCAATATCATTTAGAACTTTATTGTAGTGATACTTGGAACGATGAAGGAAGGAATTTTTAGAATGATTAGTTCTACAGTAGGGAATGTGAAATGTATCTTTTGATCTTGTCCTGAGTTTTGGCACGTTAAAGTGAAATACATTCTAAAAGTGAAAAAGAATCGATGTGATTATTTATTATTTTATATAACATAGTTAACAGTAATATCAGAATAACACATAGGCTATAATTTATCAAGATACGCGAACGAAGTCGCGTATTTTGCATATAAAACTATAAAATTAGTAAACTCCTATTATTGTTAACCCTGAACTTGGGAAATTAAAGAGTTTACTTCAATTGCTTCAATTTTTTTTATCTGTAACTGTATTTTCTTTTGCCTTATACCTAAATAATACGGTCTATAGAATGACAGAAACGCAGTGGACAATTAGAAGATAGTTAATGAATTGTTATCTGAAACATTCAAGGAACGTTTCTTGCCGGAAGATGATTGTATGTTTGTCCGTTCCGCTGTGTGTCCGCTATAATTGTAATCTATTATTCATGATTGGTACAACTCAGGAGATTTATTAATTTTTAATTAATACAAACGGTGCGTCATTAAAGAAGTAAACGATAGACGTATAGTCTAGCTAGACTGTTTGGTGACTAATCTTATACCCTATGATGCCTACCAAAGTTAGAATGTTTATATATCTATATAACAGTTTAAAATTTTAAATTAAAATTTGCTTAATCGAGTGGTGAAAGTCAAGTAGTATTCAGGCAGTTTGAAATTATATGACTACATTTAGTACATAAACTCTCTAAAACAGTCTACAAACAGTCATCTTAATTATAAAAAAATATAAATAGTTGTTATTGAATAACAATGTCTTCAATTCGAAATCAGATTATCCGGCTCAGAAATAGGTCATAAAATATGTTTACATGACAAAAAGCATTTGAAATAATTTTTCCAAAACAAAATTATCATTTATTATACACAACATATTAATATAATATATAAAAATACAATTATTAATTCTAAATAAAACTAAACTAAACTAAAATCTAAAACTAAATAAAACTATATAAGCTTAAAAAATCATTTATTTAGAAGTTATTAATAAATAATTTACTAACATGTAAAATATTTTATTTGTTTCAGTGAGGGTCTATTCACATGTCCCGTGAACGCGTCACCTGTCGACTACGCAAAGGTAACATGTTTTGGATTACTGAATAACTTTATTAGATGTATTATGTTTTGGTTATTTTATTAAAGAGAATTTTTAGAGCACAAAAATTCCCTAGACAGTGGAACGTCTAATGTTTTTTTTTCAATTAAAATAAGAAATAAATTAACAGACAACTAGCGCCAAGTCGCTCGCATTGATCAATCGCTCGCTCATTCAGGTTTGCGCATACGCATACGCGGGTGGTCCACATTTAAGCTTAACAGTGCAGGCAGCTGCTACTAGATGGCGCTGTAACTATACAAATAAACAACCTTACCACAAAAGTTCCCTGCATTTTATTGAGTCGTAAAGTGACTATTTTGAAGTGTTTGTTAAAGGGAAGCGACGATGGTAAGATTTCTAATAAAGGATATTACGTTAACAATGTTTATTGTTATTTAGACACTACAATAATAATGTAAAAGAACGTTAATGGAAATTGGTGGAATAAAAGAGTTAAACGCGTTTAAAAAAGAATTGAGTTCATAGTATAATACTTTTTTTTTCTGTATGATTGTGTAAGCAGGATTGCTTTTTTGAGTCATAAAATTAGCATCCACTCACAGAAGACCACCATGAAGTATACCATCACTTGAGATATTACATTTCGGTGCGTGGAGAGATGTCATTCCCTTGTCAGTGGGACAATATCGCAACAGCTGTTCAACTAACGGTAGCAGCTTACCTTCAAGTGGGCCATGCTATTTGTTGTTTTTTTCTAAAAAATAATAATATAATTATTATGATGCGAAAAATAGGAGATACTTATATGGTGATATAATTATGTTTGTTTAATTGTGTCTATAGAAAAGAGTCCAGATAAAATTATTAGAACACACACTAACAATTTTTAAAAATCAAGCTATGTTATATTGTACCTATGCTACGATGTAATCTAATGAAGCCTACTTTATATTTGTATATTACTTGACACTGTTTCTTAAATTATATAGTGGCTCGTTTGAGAGCCATAATGAGTTTAAAATCACTCAATAAAATCTATAACCGATAGGCTAAATTGCTCTAACATTCTGCGCGAAACGGAAATTCCATACTAAACGTAAACCTTAATTGAATATGAAATCGGCGCCGTGAGAACGGGCCGATGCGTGTGCCCGTGTAAAATTGATCTATTTGCGATTATGATGCGCAAACGCATGCCTTGGTTTTAATTAATCAACCAAATATTTATAGACATTTTTATCTTGCAATGTCTTCAACATTCCTATAGCCGTTAGACTTTTTATAACAAGAGTTTTCTGATATTTTCTAATGCAATATTCACTTGATGGTAAATAGTTACTGTCACCTATAAACACAAGGAATGTCATAGGGGTAAGGGTAAGAGCAACCTTTACTGACACAATACACGCTATTATTTAAGTGCTGTAAAAGAGATGTTACTTCTGTCAGACGCTAATTTATTTAAATTATATAGGTAAATATAAATTTATATTGAATTGGTTTGATGTTTGAAGATTCCTAAGGAGATATCTTCATAATGTAATTTCTCCAGTAAAATTCATCCTAAGTAGTTGGGTACATTATTCTATATCATTTCTAGATTGACACACATTTTCCCTTTTCTAATAACATTTTCATTTTATAATATTTTTTTCTAATTAGTTATACAATTTTTGTGTAGCGATTGGAAGTTACTATTAAGTATAGTATAAAATAACTAGTAGGCACTAGAGGCCATTTAGTTTCAGGTTACAGTACTAGTATATGTTCTCAGAGCGTATTTGGCAAGTCATGGGCATAAATGGGTATTGCAGTCAAAGTGGGAATCCTATTATAACATATAAATCTATGTAACATCAGTAATTATTATAACATCGATGTTATTAACCTTTTACAAAAGACCACGGTGATGACTGACGTACTAACTGGTAAACCGTCTGCTTATCCACTTACAGTTTCTAAAAGAAGAATTTATAATTCCACTTGTATTTTACATAATCGACCAAAGCTTTCATGTCTCGTTGTAAGAAAATGATTTACCTAAAAAGTAGTACCTTAAATAGCTTAAGTAGTGCGTAAAGATAACCTTACCCTTAAAGAGATTTACCTAAAGACCTCGTATTAGTTATAAGAATAGTTATGAATGGCGCATTATAAGAAGGCGCCTGATTGCTCCAATAATACGAGTGATTATTATTATTAGTGGCACGGCTCCGTCTTAATAAGAATGTCCAATTTGCAAGGTCATCAAAGGTCCTTCGATCCGGATATAGAGCTCTAAAAAAGGAGTGAAATCAGCTACAGCAACAACAATACACATTAGACGCGCCAACGCATCTCACGGTCGATTTGGGGGTAATTATGCGCTAATTTGATCAATTAAAATCAATAGTAAAGCTCACCAAAACATGATCGTTTAGCACGCGAAGCAAGTGTCACTCACCTTTTAGAACGACCTTGCAATGCTAACCGGTCACGCGGAGACACCACTGTTTCGCTCTAGCACGTGCAATTACTGATCTTACATCTCTCTCTAACCAGGTAGCTTTGATATTATGCTTGGCTGTGTCATGGCTTATGTCGTTTCATTCGCACTAAGTTACCTTAAGAGTAAATCGGACATTGAAAAAAGCTGTCTAGTGAGTAAACTGGTGAATTAGTTAAATTGACCAGTAAGGAAACTGACCAGTGGTACGCTAACTCGAATTATACATCTTAAGAAATGATAGAAGAAAAAAATATTAAAAACAAATATTTGAATGGAAGGCTCCTATCTCAAAGTTTAAATAATATAATGGGCAGGCAAGTGCAATTTAAATAATGCTTGCAGTGTAGGGGCAGGCAAGTTGAAACGGTCAAATTGATTGCACCGGCCGCCTATTTAAGCAAGTCATACTGACCTTTATAATATAAAGAATAAGATTATGTGATAATCGAGTGTTAATAGCAACTATTCCTAAATATTTACATAATATGTCCCAAACACACTTGTGTAAGTGACCGTGTTATACGAGTGCGCGGGCGCAGGTCGTGAGAACGGAATAGTGAGAACGGAATAGTGAGAACGCAACAAACAAAAGTTGTCGCGATTGCCAGCAAAAGTACAAAAACGGTGCATCTGAATGAAACGCTTAAGTAGATCAAAAATAAGTTATCTATAAGATTTGAGGAATGGAAATTGTGAATGAGAGAATGGAACGGAAACTCGTATATTATATTAGTAGCTACAATAACTGTACGGTACATATTATTTTATAACTTTACTTGGATAATTAATATCTAAACTGAATTTTTCATTTTTAATATTTTTATAGGCGACTTTGAATATCGTTAATAAAAACAACCAAATTTGGGATAAAAATAAATAGAGCAAAATTAATTTTTCAACGAATTTGTATAATTGTTAATACCTAAGTAAATTATTTATCAGTAGGTTTGCCAATTTTATTTTTAAGGTATGAAATGATACCTTGAAGACATCTTATTAATAGCATAAACAGTTACTTTGAGTAACTATTTACTCTACATTAATAGTCATGAATTTTTTCAAATGTCGCAAAATAGGAATGCTACAGGCCACAGGCATGTAATGAAATTTTAATTTTCAAACAAAATATATATTAGGGGTCTATGTGGCAAGAGGTAGCAAGCAAAGGGAGTAACTCCTATAGAGTTATGTAGATATGCCCCTTGTAATACACGGACCCATGTGCCCATGTCATAGAATATTCTTTTGATGCCCCTGAGCACAAAACACATTTTTTTTGTAAAACTGACAAAAGCTCACACGGATATCAAAGAGATCTTCACGACTAGGCCTGTGCAACCTGATCTTTCACAATACTAGTCACAGTCAGAATTAACCCGCTTTCTTGAATATATTATTTGTGTTATGAAAACATTACCCTTGGAATAAAATTTCTTCATTGTGTTTTATACGGGATTTAACGAATTTCAGTGCGACCCTTTTTTATCTATTTAAATGAAAAAAAAAAAAAAAAAAAACATTTTCTCTATTAGGGTTGTTAAAGAAATCTAATAAAAAATTTTGACACCTACTGTGACGTTACCTATTATTAGGAAAATGCTTGCAATAAAACTTAGGCTATGTATTCATAGGAACAGATAGGATTAGATTATCTATCTGTGGACACGATTGTGGAATATGTGTTAATTTTTTTGTCTCTTTTCTATTTTTATATCTTTTCTATATTTTTATTTTTATTCTTAGCTGCTATTTCATGCCAATCTTCTTAAAATTTTAATTCTTTTTAACAAGCCGAACTATCTAGTTCATGATTACGGAACCCCTTTGCTCCGCTATTACTTTCATGACCAACGTTTAAAATTAAGATTAATTAACTATTTGAAACTTAAACAAAACAAGAAATTAATTGTACCTACTGATCCGTTGGCTCAAAGAATTCGGGGAAGATGATTTATGCTCTTATTTAGTAGACACTAGATCGATTATGAAAGACAAACAACATTAATTGAATAGGAGACGTCGTCCCGACAGTTCTCAGGGATCGAGGTGTATCGTATCGTACTATGACTGCTATGACCGAGAGATATGATCGCTTAATGCGTCACACATCACGATGCATTCAAATATCCGGGCCCATACATTCTTCCTCTTTTGTTAGTGCAGCATTTAAATTAAAGATTACCGTACAATCTATCCAACAAGTTATGACTTACTTACATATATGAAATATTAAAAAGTTTTGTATTAGACCAAAATTTGATGTTGCATGAAAAAGGCAAAAATGGTAGCGCACTTACTCATAATAACGACATTATTATGTGAAAATTATTTATCATAGTCGATTAGTATTATGTCCCACATTCCAAAAATTTCCTCGTTTGTCCCACAACAATATTCGATTCCTGGTTTGTCCCAAAAACTTGAAAATTTTAAAGTGCAGTATTAAAATGAATTCACAAATTGTTTCCTATATTTCATCTTATTTGATTAAAACACTAATATAGACGTAGATACGAGTACAATATATATACAATAGAACATAGCTTACCAAAGTTGTGAACCTACAAACTTACAAATCACAGAATCTTTGGTAACCAAAGCAAAATTTGACAAACTTGTTTTTTATATTTTTAAATTAACAAATGAAACTTGTAGTACTTTTTTTGAAAATTTATTGTAACCAAAACTTGTGTCCACTTCTGTACCAGCTACCTATTGAATGATAGATCAGTGACCTCGTTCTGAAAAGACCCAATTTGAGTATATTCATGCAGAATAATGCGTGACTACCCTATTAAAAGTCTAAACGAATGGTGAACGACAGACATTTTAATGTAAATTAGGTGTTAAACAATCGGAGAGGTTTTGGGAATTCGATCTGACTGTATACGAGACGTGAAGCTTCTTTTAAAGGGATAACTTAGCTTCTTTTAAATAGATTTAAATTAATATTATTATGTTTATAATAGCCTCTTGGTGTATATTAGTTAATATATCATAACAATAATTGACTAGATATAATAATAGTTATTAAAAGGATCTACTTAATTGAACAAAAACGATTACAACCTGAATAAGTAGGAACAAAAAATAATTTCATGATTGACCATAAAGATATAATTCCAACAAGTAGGTATACAAAATTTAAAAAAAATTCATAGTAGTCCGTTATTAATGTTTAATTTAATATTTCCACTATGAAAATATTATTAATTTTTAAATTAGAAGGTGTGGAGCCTTCTAAATTACACGAAAAATGTTGATATCATTTCCATTATTATATTGTAGAGTTTATTACGAAATGTTATAGTTTTGTAGTTTTTTTTTTAAACTATAAATAGAATTAAATTAAATATATGGAAAAATGTTAGAAATAGGGAAGTATTTGTTATAACAATTAATTAATAATTAATTTTTTGACACTATTTAGTGAGTAAAAATTAAAAGCCCCCAATTTATAACGGTTTACATATTGTCTGAGAGTAATTCTTTACGGGATACTAATCTCACGGTAAATCCATTTATAACTCTTTACACAATTCATAGAAGTTGTGTAATAGATGTATATCCATATGGATATACATCTAACGGTCACTTGTTCCATTTTATCTGATGCTTCTCACGTTGAGATATTTGTTAAGTACACTCATTTTATTAGGGTGAAAGTTCCATTGTGCGTTTACTAACCGACAACTACATAGTTGTCGGTACTAAATTAATCCTTACTAATATTATAAATGTGAGTTTGTTTCTTTGTTTGTTTGTTACGCTTTCACGCAAAAATTACTGAACCGATCATCATGAAATTTTGCATACACGTTTCTGGGACACCAGAAAAGACATAGGGTATCTTTCATCGTTCAACGCGGACGAAGTCGCGGGCACCAGCTAGTATAAAGATAAATCTTTTCATAGTTCGAGTGAGTAGGCATCTTCTGTTTGATGTCGCTCCATCATAGGCCTCATCAATGCTATACAGTTGGTTGTTAGCCAAGTGCAAACCCATTACTAAAAAAAACGTCTGCCTCTGTCTGTTTCTTCGCTAATTCTTATTCTAAACCACCCAAAGGATTTTGTTGTGGTTTTTCACTAATGGAAGGAGCGATAACGAGAGAAATTTCTACGAAGCCGAGTGAGGATCGCTAGTTTCTCTTTCTAATATGTTGTAAGATAAGGTGCATTTTAACAATGTTACTTTTGTAAAAATTAGGGTTGTGTATTCATGATCTAAATTTTATTTTAGAGATTTACTTATGTCTTAACTAGTTACATTACAATATCAAAGAGAAACTATTTTTAACTTAGTTACAAATTTTTCGTAAAAACCATTTCATAAATAATAGTCATAACTCCGTAAAGTATAATAGTATCATATGAAAGTTTTATCGAAATATTGAAATCGAATATGTAGACCACCTTAGAAAGTGTACTACAGACAGCAGGCCCTTTGTAAAACCATCTCATAAGAGAATAGTCATAACTCCGTAAAGTAGTATCATATGAAAGTTTTATCGAAATATTGAAATCGAATATGTAGACCACCTTAGAAAGTTTACTACAGACAGGCCCTTTGTTAAACCATTTCATAAAAGCATAGTCATAACTCCATAAAGTAGTATCATATGAAAGTTTTATCGAAATATTGAAATCGAATATGTAGACCACCTTAGAAAGTGTACTACAGACAGGCCCTTTGTAAAACCATTTCATAAAATAATAGTCATAACTCCATAAAGTAGTATCATATGAAAGTTTTATCGAAATATTGAAATCGAATATGTAGACCACCTTAGAAAGTGTACTACAGACAGGCCCTTTGTAAAACCATTTCATAAAAGAATAGTCATAACTCCGTAAAGTAGTATCATGTGAAAGTTTTATCGAAGTATTGCCACCTTAGAAAGTGTACTACAGAAAGTGCCCTTTGTAAAAAGATTTCATAAAAGAATAGTCATAACTCCGTAAAATAGTATCATAATATGAAAGTTTTATCGAAATATTGAAATAATATGTAGACCACCTTAGAAAGTGTACTACAGACAGGCCCTTTGTACGCTTTGATGTTCCTACTACGGGTACTCGCCATAAAAAGAAAATGGAAAAAGAAAAACCTTTTTATGGCCCCGTCTGAAATATTTAAAACATTCTCGTGTCGGCTTTGTACTTGCGGTACCTCGTACGAACAGACGGATGGTCTTAATCTACATATCGACTCTAAATCATAATAGTCTCGTGTGACCTACGGGACTTTTTAGTTTATTGGGTTATTCTGTGTCATAACACAAAAAAGTGATACAAATAGATATCAATTGTTTTTAAACGTAATTTAACCTGAAATGTCATTTGAAAATACATATACGTTAAAATACTCGTAATTTGGATTACAGTTTCAATTCGCAAAAGTATGAAAGGAACAGTTTCTCCTAATGTTTATTAAACCTTCTTCTCGCTGAGTTAAAATAGAAACCATATTCTTTTGTTTTTATTGTGTTTCGGGAGTGTTTTTTTTCATTTACATTTTTTACACAATAAATAATACAGTAAAAAGATCATGCGTAATTATCCAAAATTAAATAAAATAATCCCTACATTTTTTTATTTTATTGTGAACCGTTTTTAGCTCGTGTTACTCGTTGATAATGTAGCTTTCCATCGGTAAAAGAAAAAAAATTGTTTTTAAGTTTATTCATTATTACTAGATGGCGCCCGCGACTTCGTCCGCGTTGAAAAAGAAAAAAGTAGCCTATCCTGTGTCCTGTACGTCTAAATTTTTTTTATATAAGATCAAGGATCAATCTCACTTGATCTACCAAGTTTCATGAAAATCAGTTAATTCGTTTAAGTGTTATGGAGGAACATACATACATACAATACCTACACTTACAAATTTATTATTAGTATTGATTGATAAACAAAAATACAAAACTACTCTCATAATAATTATGAGTAAAGATTGATTCAAATCTAAAATATATTTTAATACCTATATATATATATATATATATATATATATATATATATATATATATATATATATATATATATATATATATATATATATATATATATATATATATATATATATATATATAACGCGGGCACGCACTAGTTATATAATATATAACAAACGTTTTTAACATAACCAATAAACTCGTAACAGAATACCCCTAATCACAACGATGCATTTAGTGTGATCTAAACAGCGTTCAGGAGCCCTTTGACATTGGACCCATTTTTAACAAGCTACGACCAATATAACGCGTGGCGTCCATCATAGTACAGTTTACCCTATGATTGATTATGATTACGGCCGATGGCGGACGAGTGAGGCATTATGTGACAATTTGATATATACCTTTAAATGTATTCAAGTGGTATTGTTCGGGAGATTTTGATTGATATCGTTATTAGAGGTCCATATGAGAATTTTTTCATTGCTTTGACCTTACAAATATCTTATAGTAAATCTAAACTTGAGCCAAAGTCTACATGATAAAAAATGGGATACCTTTTCATATTTTTTTTATATTATGGATTATAAAAATGAAATAAAAAGGGAATTCTCAATGAGATTCATTACTAATAATTTAGAAGGCGCTTGAGTTTATTTGTCTGGATGGATATGGATTTTGATAGGGTTTTCACTAATGGAAAGAGCAATACCCGAAGAAGATTGCACATAATTTTCTAATAAAAAATAAGAAACAAGGAATTGGGCCGTCAGCCAGTACGTGTAATGTATAGATAGTCAAACAATTGACAATTTTTATATCTGTCTACTAACACCAGGCCCCGTACCACAACACATGTCAATTTTTTTCAGTGATACTTTCTTCAGTGCAGTACTGAGTTTTTACAAATCATTTTAAATGTATTATTTCACAGACACGGTCAGACAATTTATTGGAATATTTGAATTAATATTGAGTGGCCTATGAATAATTCTACCCGACTGACCTTTCCACCTTTTTTTTCAATTCACGAGTAGTTGTAGCTCAATTTGAATTATTCAGTTGAGCTCTGAGTTGAAGGTATTTGTAATTTCATTGTTGTTGCTAGGAAAGAAAACTTGCTAGGTATACATTTTATTTTTTTATCCTATTTAAGTCTGCAGAGTATTTGTGAGCTTTTTGTAAATAAAATTACCAATTAATATTTAGTGGTCCAAAATCGAAATTAGTTATTAAACTTTATTTTGAGACTCAGGCGCCCCGGTTTCGTTCTTGATCAATTGTGGGATTAGTTTACACGGGAATATATAATAATAATTATCCTATGTTCACCTGGAATAATTTACCATTAAAATAGTGAAAGATTTTTTTAAATACAACAGTGGTTCCCGATATTACAGTATATTCTGATCCTGATATATAAATAAACGTACAAAATCCGCCATCTTGATTTTTGATGATTGATTGATGCATCCAAAACTGTTTTCGTATGTAGATAAGGAAGAAGGATAGGTTAAACGATAAGCAACAAAAACTACACGTGTGTTTGGAATATGCGTAATATTTGTCGATAGATTGTGCGACATCGCAATTTTATTTATGCTAACACAACATAAATGCAATTATGTTGATGTCCACACATTAGGTACTTTTTAACTTAAAATAATTGTTTCTTTTGTTGTTTGTTTGTGGTTTTTTTTTTTTATTAGGGACTATACAATTCCTCAATTCCATACCAAAATTTTTCGTTTTTTATAAGCCAATGATGTAAGTAAAGGATACCAGAGTCCATTTTTCCTATCTCCACCTAACACATAGGTCGAGGATAGCCTCGGCAGTGCACTTGCAGCACCTGTGTTATGGGTGACGGTAGCCATCTACCATTAAGTGGACCGTCAGTCTGTCTGTCTCTCATAACATAAAAAAGTTATCTTTTTTAAATTTTGGTTTTATTTTACACTATTTTAAATAAAACATTGGTATAAGTATTACATGTGGTATTGGTAATTCAAAGCAGGTGAAATGACTCGTGACTAGACATAAAATAATATAAAAAGAGATTGTGTTATGTACCAATTAAAGAGAAAAGGTGCTCTGGAGAGATTTTAAAAGTTACTGCGGCGCGCAGTGCGTCCAATACGACAGATGCGCACACGCAGCTGCTCAAGGTGCGCCAGCACGTGTGCTAATACGGACACTCAGACAGCCCGTTGAGAACATTCTGATTTTATAGATAATACTTTATTTAAAACACAAAGTACTTGACTTTTATATCATTGGCACAAGTCTCTTTATCTTCACAATAGCGAATAAGAACGATGATACTCGTAACTCTG
The DNA here is from genome assembly GCA_945859745.1 of Synanthedon formicaeformis. Classification (NCBI taxonomy): domain Eukaryota; kingdom Metazoa; phylum Arthropoda; class Insecta; order Lepidoptera; family Sesiidae; genus Synanthedon; species Synanthedon formicaeformis. Next base: position 967,163 of record OX243956.1, on the reverse strand, counting down.
CTGTCACTTGCTACTTTGGTTTATTGACTGTCCCTTTACAATTGTCTCAAAGGACAAATATACTAAGGAGATAAAAGCAGAAGATACTTGAAGAGCCACAAGTTGATAAGATGTAAAAACCTCAGAAGGTATTATATTTTTCCTACATATTTTGTTATTTATTTATGTTTGACTATGGTTTGACTACTAGCTGGTACCTGAAAAAGAAAAAAAGTAGCCTATCCTATGTCCTGTAACGTCTAAATGTTTATCTACCAAGTTCCATAAAAATCAGTTAATTTGTTTAAGAGTTATGGACATGGTTATGAACATACATACATACAATACCTACAATTACAGATTTATTATTGATTGATTAATTGATATTGATATTATAAACTCTAACAAGTATTTATAGATCGTGGAAGTATATGTAGATAAAATTTAATTAATCTACCACATTTTCGGAAAGCCGTATAGGTTTTTTTAAATGTTAAGGTCGATAGACAGGCTGACTATCTCTTTCTATGGTCAGCAGTGTACTTGTAGCACCTATGTCGTTGCTTGTGTTATAGGCGACCGTAGCCACCTACCACCAAGTGGACCGTCAGCCTGTCTGCTGACCTTGACATAAGAAATGATATTTCTCAAATGAATTAACTCTTTATTGCTCAAAATAAATTTGACATGAATGAAGTACGAAACTCTCTAAGTTCAACGACTTGTCCAGTCCATATCATACAGTGTTCAAGTTACAACAAGATCTCTAGAATGATTTTAATAATAATAAAAATGACCGTTGTCTTCCAAGTAGCTTTGAGCTTTTGCGTCGGCCTAGGTCGAAGCAAGGTCGTTCCCCGACTTCGAAGCTTCGAACAGGTTGTTTATAACATGTCTCGACATGTCTTTACGCCGGTGTCCATTGTATGGGAGCCGTTACCCTAATTTTAGATTGAATATTATAAAAAATTACCTACCGTATTTTTTGCTACAGCAAAGATGTCCAATTTAATTAATGGTTCTTAAAATAAGGTTATATGTATATTAATAATTTTAATTTGATTGTCGTATATATATATATACTTACCTATATTATACTACAATATCAAATCAACCTAAGAGCCTAGAATTTGTCTTGTTCTGTGTATTATATTGTAAAGTATATTCGTCTTATTTATTTTATATAAATTTTATATAAGCTCATAATACATTAATTATTTTCATTACTTATATTACTACAAAATGATGTTCATCTATGCAGGATTTACACACATATTAGAATTTTTAGAAAATATTATAGACTTAATATTTGGAAAGTAATTTTAAAACAGTAGAAAATCAAAGCTTAAAAAAAACATCTTGTGTATAGTTTTGTTTGTGCAATGCACCTAAAATTGCATCTACCAAGAAGACAATAAAATCCTTTAAAAACGAAATACCGAGACAAATTGCTAACACCCTAATTAAAAAATAACAGAAGACGATTCGGTGGCCATTATTTATATCTTTTGCGTACTTAAGCATCTATAGAAATCACAATAAAGGTTCAGGTAGTTGAGTAACAGTTAACTTTGTTCATATTGTGATGTAAAAAATAAGCGAAATCTCTGTAAAAAAATAGTCTGCGGACTCTGCGGTAGGTTATTTATGGTACTTATATCGTATAATTAACAAAATTGATAAGAAGTAATTAAAGTAACTTTCAATAAAATTTATCATTGGACTTTGTCTGTGAAATTGCAAAAATAAAAATGGGACGAGTAATGTATGAAATTTTATAAAAAAAAACTTACTTCCACGTGAAATAATTGATCGAAATTTACTTGTTTTTGTATTTTTCAAATAAATATTTGTAGGGATAAATGATAAAGGGGATAAATTCAACCAATTCTGATTCAAATAATGACAAGCGTACTAAAATTGAATTATATCGTTTGGCTCTTACTTACACCACAAGGCAGTGGTACTTAGCTAAAATTACACAATAGAAAATGGGTAAGGAAAGGTAACAATATCAGCCAATTATGTCCGTAAAGGTGTGACGCTGAGTATTACATATTTTGTTCCGCTATTCAATTGTTTGCTTCAATAATACATTTGTGTTGACACTAGCGGGTGGTAAGTGGTAATGTTTGACGTCACAATCCTTGTAGTTATTGTCCAAATGCCAAATGCTTTTCAGATAAGCTTGTGAAAATGGGACACAACGTTTCAGAGTGGGTATTAGCCCATGTGGCTACAACCACCCCTTACATAAGAAAAGCGTGAAAATTTTGTTTTTACCCTTTATACTGTACTTACATAGAATAACTTTATACCTTCTTGTTTATACACTAGATATTTGTGTGTAAATATTGTATTTTTTTTTTGTCATCTTTATAATAAAAACTAGTTGCTGTCCGCGACTTCGCCCGATTAACTGTAAATTATATAGTAAAACCTTCCTCGAGAACCACTCTATCCATTGGTGAAAACAGCTTGAAAATCGGTGCAGTAGTTTTTGAGTTTATCGCGAACAGACAGACAGACACGCGGCGGAAGACTTTGTTTTTAATATATAAGGATATTTACTGAAAAGCGTGAAATAATGATTGAGTGCGAAGGGATGTGGAACCTATTTCCTTACTCATCTTAATCCATTATCCTTAATCCTACTATAATATGGTCAGCGGCACTCTTGCAGCATTTATGACGTTGCTTGTGTTAATTTCTGACGGTAGCCAATACAGTTGGTACTTGGTAGCCACCTACCATCAAGTGGACATACAGCCTGCGTGCTGATCTTTATATTAATATAAAAAACATTTATACACATAAGACGTTTTCACTGTAACAAAATCAGTTTGATTAGCGGTAAACGAGGAAGATTTGTGTACATAATAAACAGAAAAAAAAATCACCAGTGTGAAGCCAGAAGCGGTTGGCTGTAGTTTCAAATAAATCTTCAATGAACAAAAAATATTTTTGAAGAAATAAAAAATATTCAATTTCTAGACAGTATATACGTAACACTGTGAATAGTGTTGACACCATAATACAACAAAATCGAAATGCATTCATTTGGCTTTTCACTAATTTCACGGGCCTCCAACAAAAAAAATGGCATTAGACCACCCTAAAGTTTTCACGTGTCAATTTACGGCCAAACTTGTTTATTTAGCTCCAACACCCCTAAATATATTATGAAAAACACCGCGTTGTCATCATTCGATTGATACTTTGGCGACATCGCATTACCACCAACTATGTTTAGAATTTTTGCGTTTGTGCAATACTAAAATAGTCTTTATTCGTAAACAAATAAAACTATTATATATGCATGTGTTTTTTTTTATTTCCAACGCCGGTGGCTCGCTTTAAATAAGCCCATTTGATTTTAAACTTTAAATCGTTGCATTTAAGATTCATCATTCCATGTGAAACATTTAAAAATTAGTACAATCTCAAATAGAACTTACATAATTGTGAATAGGGTTGAAATTTGTACGTTAAATCGTATCAGAACAAGGTGTTTGTTGTGTCTTCGGACCGCTCCTCTATCAGCAGGTGATCTGCGGCTCGATTGAGACCCTGCGGTATTCACTAGTTTATAAAGAGAGAATCCGTCCATCACATTGTTTATATCTCTTTTAGTGTTGCCGGTTTTGGAAATATTTACAATTTCTTAGTAAGCAATGGATTTTTTGGAAAGTTATTGTAGCGCGGCCCACTAAGCGCGACGAATAAAGTTGTCCGCCCATAAGAATAAAAGATCTATAGATCTAAAATAAACCATAAAATGGTAGTAGGTGAGCAAGACACAGCAAAAAGTAAAGTTTGATCGAAGATTATACATTTTCATAGTAAAATGAATGAAGTAGTTTATAGAAAAATACAAATGCAAAAATACAAAATAATTTATTAACTTTCTTAAGCCTAGACTCAAGCCTAGGTTTACGAAGTAACTATTAGGTAATCTGGGCCTAGGTACAAAATAGGTGTAGGGGCACTCCTATTATGTTGGATATATAAAGAGATTACTTAAACTAATTTAGGTTAATAAATTCTAAAATTATAATTATGCAAAAGATAGGATGGATGGATGGATGGGTGTTATTCTTGATTTCTTTCGAGAAAACAATTTTTAAGGATTTTTATAATAATTTAAAATATAGGCTATACTTAATCTATAGTAAATAGGTAAAACTTTTGTTAACGGTTTTGTTTTTTTAAGTAGCTCTTTACGAGCATAAAAAAAAACCTTAATTACATTAAACATATTATTATGTAAATCATATAATGACCTTTTTTAATCCATTTTTGTTGTTCTATCGACCCGCATGGGTTAATTGGTTTAAAAACTAGCCAACCGAAACATTGATAAGTGGTCTGGTCATATATAGGCTTTTTTTAATAAACAAATAAAGTCACATATATGACAATCACTGTAAAACTTTATCGTCCCCAATAAAACATGTTATTTATAACCAAAGTTAACGTTGTTTGCACATCCATTTGTTGGAATTCTTGGATGTTCATAGTAATGAGTCATAAAGGCACCGCCTAACGAAATTTACTGACTTCATTCCATACGTTTGTGGGGTCCTACACTATCGTATACTGAGAAATAATACACTTTTCAATAGGTATCATCTCAATTCGGCTCTTTTAAATGATTTATTCATTTTAATATTAATTTTTTGTTAATAATGGGAATTATAGCTATTGATTTGTCTATAACTATTCCAACATACTACTTACTTAAATATGTTTTTTCATGTTAGACTAACATGTATGTTAGATCTTTTTTCTTTTATAATACAAATATAAAATCTATTGTTTCTAAAACATTTTAGGTCTTGTAAACTTTAACATCCACATAACATTTGTTGTAACATCCAAATAGATTTTACTTACTAGCACAACTGCAAAGTACATCGATATAACATAAAGTTTATTAATTATTATCCTAGGAAAAAAAACTAGTTTTTAGTACAAAATTCTTTGAGCTGCAGGGAAACTTCGAGAAGTACACTGACCATAAGCCCATACATAATTTATTAATATGGGCTTAAGTAAGTTTTAAATTTAAATAAAAATGAAAGAGCCGAATCGGGAATAGACCAGTTGAACCGCGCATATCGGTTTTATCATTCCTACTAATTGTGTGGTCTTTGCTAACACCGATGGCGTTTGTCCCCATATAATAATTAATTATTTGACAAGCCGCACCGTATGTGGTCTTAATACTTAGTTCTCACGAGGCTGACAACAAACTTTAACAATATTATATTAATCTATACTAATATTATAAAGAGGAAAGATTTGACTGTTTGAATTGAATAGGCTTCGAAACTACTGGACAATCTGGACATATTTGAAAAATTCTGTTACTGTTGTGAAGCTATATTATCAGCGAGTAACATAGGCTATTTTTTATAGTTACGCGGACGAAGTAGCGTGCAACAGCTAGTATATTATCTTTCCCTCAGTAAAAATTGTATCAAAATCCGTTGGGCAGTTCAAACTTCAAACGGAGAAACAGATTGAAGCGGACAGCGCCTTTTTTATTAATAATATGTACCTTAATTTAATCTTTAAATACTTCAAAAAAATTTGAAATAATAATATTTATATTCATATTTACATTATATAATAATTTTCTATTTACATAAGAATTTTCATCAAAACAGTTTCAACAGTTTTAGCGTGAAAATGTAACGACCAAACAGAGACACAGTACTACTTTGGTATTAATAACTATAGTATGGAAGAAGCTTTTAAAAAGTGTTTTGAACATTGACTTACTATAATGGTTTTGTATTAAAAACCAGTATACTCGTTTAATAGGTGTGGTCATTGATCATCAGCTGATTTTAACGGACGAACGTTATATTCATATAGAACTGGTTGGGTGACCTCTTTGATCGTATTGTGGCATTCTCCACATTACTTCATTATTTCGTTATTTGTATCATAGATAAAAAGGACATACTGCCGTTAAATAACAGCATGTGTGCTGATTTTCTTATAAAGATTATCAATACAATTTGCATTTTTTGATGTTGTGTGTATTTTTAGGAAGTGTAGCCACCTACTGATCAAGTGGAATGTATCTTCAGTCTATTTGCTTTCAATTATCTTACAAAAGCATTGTGTATGTATTAATTATTTTAATTTTTTAAAATAATTCTAAAAGCTCATATTTTTTTCTAATCTCTAGTCGTTTGAATTGATTTCATTCAAAAAACTTCACAGTGTTTTTTTTTTTAGAATCAGAGTCTCAAATATTTAACATATTAATAATAATATACTGATATGTGTTGGACGTTGTATGACAATAGGACCATCTTAAGGTATTGAACCATGTGACAGAATGGTAGGAATGTGGTTCCACTGTGGACGCTTTGGACGATACTCTTTGAAAACATGTTTCTTCTTAAAGACACTACATTCGATACTAACCTCTAACCTATGGCCAGAAAAGATGCATTTAATTTTGTATCATAATTTTTATTAATATATTTTTGTTTAAATTATGTTTAAGTTTAATGTTTTACTATTACTATATAAATAAAATTAACACTCAAAAACTGTTAGACCGATTCGGTTTTATTTAATATTGGTTCAAGTCCAAGGAAGATTCTTATGAAGAAAAAATTTAAAAACGACAATAACAACAGAACTGTGAAAAAGAGGCTCGACGAGTTATTAATAAATATGATAATTATTTTAAACGTAATTATTTAAGATTGCCTATATCTTTTAATTTTAAAGGTAATTAAATTTTTGTTGCAAGTTGAGTCTAAATACATTTAAAAGTGCGTGGTCCTAATTTTTTTCCAATGTCATTGTTGTTTTACATATAGATAACAAGTTTATTGCATGTAGATAGATCATCAATACCAATAAATAAATCTGTAAGTAAGTTACTTTGTTTTCAGAGATATCGAGTTTACTCGTATAGGCTCTATACATGATACTGAAACTAAATTGACCACTTTTACAATTTTTTTCTGTATGTATGTATGTATGTATGTATGTATGTATGTATGTATGTATGTATGTATGTATGTATGTATGTATGTATGTATGTATGTATGTATGTATGTAAGTATGTATATTCCTCCATAACTTAAACGAATCAACTGATTTTCATGAAACTTGGTAGATAATTATAAGGTAAAAGCGTACAGCCTAATAAAAGAGTTGCCAACGCGACCGACAGTAACACGAATAACATTCGACAGTTCAACGGCGACTGACTTCCCCGTGACATAATGCAGTAACTGACATGTCTAATTGACGGAGGTCGTACGAAATGTTTAGTTTAAAATATTTTCACCTTACTCCCTTTGTTGGACCACCCTGTTACACAAATAAACCTTAATTGTAACAGAGATTACAGATTAAATTTATATACAGACACGTTTGATGCGTTCGTTTTTTTTTTAATAAAAATAAAATATTGTATAGTTTACCGTCACTACTGTCATATATCACGGTCGATTTATCAGGATTAAAATAATTAGAACTAGTGTTCGACCGGATGCATATCTAACAACCTTTATAATACGATATTCTTACATTATCATTATTTCTTATTAGGTTTTTATTGTCTCATTGACACCATGACGATTTCAGTGCAGTATTCTATTAAATATGTTGATATTGTCACTTTATTAAGCGGTCACACGCCAAGCCAGAAGTTTTTGTAGTACAAGCCAGCGAAATTCAAAAAATATGCAGAAGTAATTCAGGTAATGAAACTAAAATATTTGCTTTTGAATTTAAATTGATCGCAGAATTAATTCAAAATGGCCGACAAACAGCTGATCGGTGACATTTTTGGCGGATTGTCTCCGACCGATCGCATCTGTCGTTTGCGTTTCTGTAGCCTAGTCAGCGAGCAGCTGATTTGAGTGTATGGAGGCGTATCTTTTGTCGATTTGAGATGTAGCCACATTCCAATCGTATATTGGAACTTGTATATCCGTACTAATATTATAAATGCGAAAGAGTTTGGATGTATGGATGTTTGTTACTCTCACGCAAAAACTACTGAACCGATCACAATGAAATTTTGCATACACGTTGTCTGGGACACCAGAAAGGACATAGGGTACCTTTCATCGTTCAACGCGGACAAAGTCGCGGGCACCAGCTAGTTTCTATATATATAAAAATTTCGTGTCACATGTTTGTTCCTGTTGAACCCCGAAACTACTGTACTGAAACGATTTTGATAAAACTTTTTATAACTGTGTGTAATTTGGTCCAACTTAAAAGATAGTTTCTATTTTGAAACCGGGCGAAGCCGGGAGCGTGTAGCTAGTAAAAAATATAGTTTTAAATAATGTAAAACTTATATTTACTGATTTATTAGGTAATGAATCAAAGCAGTGAATGATACTATTAAGAAATTTCTTTTTTCATTCCACTTTACGCTGTTTCGCTGACACGGTTGACTTCACAAAGCTCATGTCAATGACATCTCTACTCGTTAAATTTTCACTTTGCTCTCTTTCAACGCTTAACATATTAACCTAATTTTTATACTGTTTTTGTTTTATACTAATTTTCATTTTTAATCTAATTTTAATATCTAAAATCAACTTCTACTTAAGTGACAATTGGAGATTTACTTGTCAACTTTGAATAATTAAAAAAAAAACACTAAAATTAACATTCAAGGTAATTATGGTTTAAGAGTGCACTTACAAGCTGTCAGCTAATGTCACCGTGTGCCTTGGAAAAAGAAAAAGAAAAAAATCATGGCGCCAAGACTTGTCGATGGTTGTCGAGGGAAGCGCATTACCTCGATTATGATTACGTCTCGGCTGTCAGTTGAATTAGTCGACTAATGCCCTAAACTAAATTGTCAGCACCGGTAATTAGCTTTGCTAACAACCGTTTAATAAAATTTCTAAAAATAAGTCGCGCCTTTATTTAGAGGGTGTTATTATTCAAAACTGAAAGGATGTGACGAGAATTTTAATAGGAACTAGAAAAAAATAATGAAATTCTACATGAATTTTGGAAATAAGTATATAAGAGTATACATACTAATATTAAAAATGTGTAATGTAGAAAGTAAGTCTGTCTCTTAATTTTTCACGACTTTAACTGTTCTCAATCAACTGTTAAAATCTTGATAAGTTATCAATGACCATTGAAATTTGCAATGGTTTTACATACACATTGTCAGGGTTACAGAAAAGTATGTACATAGGGTAACTGTCATCCTGAACAAAATACCTTCTGATCTCAAGGGAATAGGACATTTCTGTAGCGTTGTGTTTCGGTGTGAACTAATTCCTAATTTTATCTTATTAATTTTTTTACGACCCAATCAAAAGCCATTATAAAAATAGTTTCGTCATTGGTATAAAACGAATATAATAGCACTTACCAATCGTATAAAATGTTTACTGCAGTGTAGAGTGTAGGTAGCAAAATTAAATAACAGAACTGTATAAGCGGTTATTAAATTTTGCAAGGCTACCGTTTACGGCCTCGGTTACATAATCTAGATTTGGTATAACTGGAGCAGATTGATACAAGCGCAGGTGTCCCGATTTACAATCTAGAATAGACGCCTTGAAAAAATGTTAAATGGTTCTTTTCTAATAAATGCACACATGCATTTTAATATATCGATTGCTTGTATTTCTTCTGTCCTTGTAAAAATCGTATTCAGTTCACTTACGCAACCGTTGAAACACGCGAAAAAAAATAGTTCTTTTTATCATCGTTATCATCAGCAGTATTAGCAACAGTAGCCTATGTCTCTCCACTGTTGGATATAATCATCTCCAAAGGTTTGCCACCACACATGGTACTTTGTACTTCGCATCCAGTCGCTTACTGCGATGCCTTTCATGTCGCCTGTACACTTGGCTTCAAAGCGTCCCACGCTGCGTCCTCCAATTTGTGGCCTCCATTCGAGAATAAATTTACCCCATCAGTTTCTCCACTCTTCGTCGGATGCGACCGCCCAATTGATACTTCAGCTTGCTGATCCGTTCGGCTATGTCGACCAACTTTGGTTCTTTGGCGAATTTCAAAATTTCTGATCATATCCACCAAAGAAACTCCGAACGTAGCCTGCTCCATAGCTTTTTAAGCCTGCCAGCAACGCTCTGAAGCTATAGCTGAAGCTCTGAAGCTCTGTATCTATAGGAAACTTTCTATTATAGTATTTATATACTAAAGGGATGTCGACCTGTGTTGTTAAAATACAAAACGTCGCCCTAGATTTTCAAACACGTAGAAAGTGCGGAGCCAAAAGACATTTTATCTCTAATAGTCGTGTTTGAAACAATAATAAAAGATAAAGTGAGTGAAAGCTTAAATCCAGTAGCGGTGCCATCCACACCGAGTTGACATACACATTTGGCTTATCACAAATTAAAGTCTTAAACTTATGAGCTGTCAAAGGTAAGCACCAATAACTGACAGCTCTAATAAATGCGTCATTGGTTTTATGTGTTATTTCATCATCATTGCACTCTGCCATCAATGTCACATTGGTATACCATGATTTAAAAGTTCCATGCCCTTTCTTTGTTCAAATTTCGAATTTCTTGTCTATGACGCAATGGTTTTGGCGTTTGAAAATAGAATGTTTACAGATAATTACTTTGAACATGATGCACGCGCGAAGGAAAACATCGATATATATAGGTACTCTGTGCAGGAGGTTGCTTTGAAATAGCTGTTGTCTAATGTAAATATGTAGCTTTATTTCTCAAAAATATGATTTTTCTTGATATTAAAATTCCAATTGCTCTATAAAAACCCATAATTGCTGATACTGCCCCGCCTTATACTTCGCGGAACAGTCCTGCAGTGAGAAGCCACGTTTCGTATAGTCTTCAGAGATTGCGGAAGTGGAGAAAAGATAATCCATATGTCGCTTTCATTCTATATGTCTAATGTATAAGGAAACTTATACGCTAGGTGGATTTTATTATAATAGAAAATCCATAGTTCTTTTAAAAAGTAAGTCACGTATCGGCAAATGACGCTCGCGGCGTGAACACGTCCGCCATTATATTCGGACGAGACAATCAAAAACAAAATGGCGCCAATGAGGTCATATTCATATTATTGTAATGTATAGTACACTCGTGTGATGGGCACACGATTTTACGGTTTCATAATTTGTATTGTTTGTTTCGTTATGTAATACCAATCACATGTTAATGTGCCCACATTTTATTTGATTCTTGTTAATTAACATACGACTAGATAATGATATTCTTTTTGCATTGCAAGATCGTGGTGCTTCAGTAAGCTTTCTCAAGTTCTTCCCTCGATAGTTTTGCAGCTAAACAAGATTCGGTGACCGAGTCATCATCATGTACCATCCAGAGACCGTACACTGCTGGATATGGACATCACCCGTTTAATAGTAGGACTGGTCAGAAGCCTCCGTGTCGTGTGTCCATCTCGTCTACAAATTTCCCAGCACATCGCTTCGTTATTAAGCAACGGTATCATAAACTAGACTGTTGATATCTGACCTTTATTAAAAAAAAAACTCAGTCATCATGACCGACCGCGAAATCATTCCTGATCAATCCTTGCAAAGCAAAAACCTTTATTTACTTAACAGCTGTAATACAAAAATGCACAATCATCTAACGTTCTGTAGTAATATGTTTATACAATATGGTCTAAATATGGCCGTCAGACCCTCGGGTATGGTAGTTAATTTTATTTTAAATCCCGCCGCGCCGCCATATGGAGATCGGGTCATTCTGCGTGACACACATGCTGTTAAAGTTAATTTTTTTGCGGTGAAGGGCTGTTAGGAGTTATTTTTACAACGCTATTGTCTACGGAATATCCTAATTGATATTACGCGGACTGATGTGACTTGAAAAAAAAAAAGGAAAATTAATGACTATACCCTGCTTTTATTGTTGTAGACTCATATGGGTTGGGTTTTTTTTAATACAAGGCCTCGTTTGTCTTGGCTCAGATAGTTTTATTGGTTTTAACCCTCAATTTTTTTTACAAGGAATTGCACATATTTCCGGAAAATGGTTCTTTTGTGCTTTTTTAGGGTTTTCTTATAAATAAAAAGCGCATTGCATTCTTAATGAATTGGAGGCTGCCCAACTCATGAGTGGCAGCAGTAAACATCCTCTTATAACAAGCCTTAAGGGTTTATATAGGGCTGTCTTGCGACAGTAATCAAATTCAAAAATTCAAAATTCAAATTCGAAATTCATTTATTTTCAGGTAACTGGACCCATATCTTACATTTTTGTACATTGTCATTGTTATTATACGAGTTTCTAGACAGTTCCTACTTAAATAAAATAAAGCAATTTTTTTTATATTTTAATTTTAATCGCCTTACAGAAGTTCTCCTGGAAATAATAGCATGAATTTTATTGTGAAGGACTAGATGCAGATTATGAAAACAATAGGAACAGAAGTATATTATTTAAAGTTAACATACGGTTTTTACAATTATTTTTCCAGAAATTATTAACATTTTGACATTATCTTAAAACATGGGAAGACATTATAAACTTCTTTCCTTCAATTAGATATTGTTTTAAGTCGCTTGCATTCTTCCCCCTATTGCTAAAAATGGTCTTTTACGTCCTTTGCATTCTGAAATGTCTTATTTTGTTCACACACAAATAACATCCCCCTTAAAACAATAAGTTTGCGTCGCACGTGCATTATAAAATACGAGTATAACAAACTTGCGCTCTAATATCTATTTTTTAATTTGACTACATTGACAGGAACAGTAACACATTAATCTGTTTTATTATAGCACTTATAAACAGTAAATAAATACAGTAAAGTTTAGTAATTGAACATCCCCCATAAACTAAAAATGTACAATTATAAAAAAGTTTTTGAAATATTTCTTTCTTTATTTTAACATTTTCATATTACTTATTATTTCTTCCCTTGTTCTGTGTCAGTATAATTAATATAAAATTTTAAGGGTAGCAGGTCCACTTGATGGCAGTTATAGCTACTGTCGTCGTCTAAAAACAGACGCAACACCAATAGCAACTCTTTTTTCACACATAACAAGTAAATAAGCAATACTAATAATAAATCTGTAAGGGTTGGTCATGAAGTAAGTTACTTTGTTTTCAGATATCGTGTTTATAGGCTCTATACATGATACTGAAACTAAATTGACGATTTTTAGAATTTTTTTCTGTATGTATGTATAACTATATGTATGTTCCTCCATAACTTAAATGAATTAACTGATTTTCATGAAACTTGGTAGATAAAAATTTAGACGTACAGGACACAGGATAGGCTACTTTTTTTTTCAACGCGGACGAAGTCGCGGGAACAAGCTAGTAAGTAAGAAAGTGCTCACTTGTTTTTAAAAGATTTTGTTTTATAACCAAAAAATAATATTGTTTAACGCTGGTTTAACGTCTTCAAAACATTAACTACCAAAATAGTAGTAAGACAAGAAGATTGACGCCTCGTACCTACAACTAATTTTGTAAAACTATTTATTGTCGTTTTTAAATTATTACTCCTCGTCTAACGAGTAGGGTGACAATGAGGGGATGAATTCGAGGACGTGGCTTTTTATGTATCTTAAAGGTAAATTATTAGTTTAATTTTTTGTTTATTTGAAGCTAAGTAGGCAAATAAAATAAACATCAAAAAAACTATTAATCCAAAGTACAAATGGAAGTAATAATAATCAAAAAATCAGTAAACATTAAAAATAATCGTCTGCTAAAAAAAAATGCATCGTCATTTTTACTTATCCTTTCACTATTATCCTTAGACGACGTACTTCCTGTTCAGACCTTTTAAGACGTCAATCGTTGTTCTTTAATCTTTATCTACCTACGAGTACTAGTTTATTGCCTGAATTTCGTACACGTAGAAATTTGACCAATTGCGAAACATAGGCCTGGCCTAAGTTTAAGTTTAATAATTTTAAGTAAACTGTTAAGTTCTATCAAAAGTTATCCAGTAACATATGCAAATATCAAATAATTGTAAAGAAAAATTATTTAAGTGATTATTTATTTACTTATTTACTAGGTATCACAATAAACGAATCATAAAAAAAACTTTATATTTAGTTTCCAGTAAATACTGTGAGTTAATTTTGCATCGTGCAATGGTGATGTGTTTAATTGCAAGCCGTTCGTCTGTCAATCAACCCCTCACTGAGCAATTACATAATTCTAAGCATTCAAAGAATTTCCGGCTGGGGTGATAGGGAACCACCCCTCAATAGAAACAAAGAGGTTTGCTCCTCTTATTGCGGAATGCAGACAAGGGATGAAAGTGGGGTCGTGGTCTTGTGCTGTTGACAAAAGGGGTGTCTAATGTCCCCGTTTTTTCTACAACTACAACCGAAAAAAATATGTATGTATATTGAGGATATTATTTGTATTTCAAGTTTAATGTAAGAGAAAAAGATTAAAGAGAATCAGTTTCAAAATATTTTTTATTTATAACTAAAAAAAATGAAAATTCTTTCACAAATCATGAGAAAAAATACTGAACTCTTATGTGTAGTATAGTCGAAGTCGAAGTTCCGAAGTAGCTTTTGTTTGTAAACAATATCCCAGTGAAAACCGCATTTAAATGAGATTACGGTGCACAAACGTACAGACGAACAACGATTTTACTTGAAATTACAATTATTATGATGAAATTTGATTTCCTGTCATAAAGCAAACCAAAATGACATTTATCATGCAAAAACTCCAGACAACTATATCTTCATTCAGTTCCAATGCAATTTCTCTTAACATCGTGAGGGTTGTTTTTTCCTAGTGAGTTATTTTTTTCCATTAAAACAAAAAGTGGAAGTGGATAAGTTGTGCATGCGCTGCGGGCGGCACTCAGCTTGGCAGCTGCCCGAGCACGTGTCGCCCCAGGAAGTTGAGCCACGCAACCGAATCCTGCGCAGTGCGCGCCCATTGTTTCCATTTCGCATCAATCAATTCCATGAAAGGCTGGCTTCAGTGAAACAGCCTCTCAGTTTATTAGCATCGACTTTGTTCAATAATTAACCACCATAAAAATATGATTTTTTTATAAGATTTCGTGTTGTATCTGGAAGTAGATTCATAAAGTCTCACCTTTTCACATTAACATGAGACAGGCTAACTGACGGCCAATTAAAGGACAAGAATTTTCCAAATTCAATCTAACCGAGTTGGATATCTTCGATCGACTTCTCTTACATAAAAATTATATTATTAGTTTGCTTGTCACGTTTTCACCCTCGATCACGATGGAAATTTGCTTACATTTTGTCAGGGATGCAGAAAAGAACATGAGTACCTCTCAGATTATTGAAACAGATCCGTTTTAATAATCTGAGGGGTAACTTCCTCCATTAAAGGTACTAAAAATCATTTAATAATAAAAAAAAATAACGTCTTACGAAAAGATTATAAACGTTAAGAAAAAAGGGGTGCGAACGAAGTCGCGTGCAAAAGCTAGATCCCAGTAGAACAACAGAAAAAAGTTGAATGACGGTAACTTAGTTGCTTTTTTCTTATTCGTGTCCAAAGACTATATAAGTATATTTGGTAGTATTCGTGTCACGTTAAAATGGGCTATTGCAGTTCGCGTGAATTGATTCTACCCTCGGCCACGTGCAGTTTTTTTAAATTTTATTATAGGATGTCGCTGATCCCAAGACATGTGGGTCGATGAAGGAAACCATTTTTGTATCGGCTTGTTTCGCAGCTGTGTCGAGTCTGTCCGCTTTTGAACGAGTTATACATTATACGGTCATTTAATTGTGAAGGGTTCAGACCTTTTCCGCTTAGCTTTATCTTTTGTATAACTTTATGCCGATTGTCTTATTTGTCCACAAAACTTCCCAAAGTCTTTGTTGTGTTCTGAGTTTTATAATATGAATAATTGGATGATAATCTCGTGTTTTATTTATAGCATGAAAATTGTAAGATGGAGAGATGTTAACAATTTTTTATTTGAATTAATTTGGTCAATCTGAATAAAATTGCAAATATGTAAAAATAAAAATTGCATATTCATTAAAAAGTTGTATAGTAATATAGTCAAGTTTTGCGTAAATGCAGCACTTAATTTTAATAACATTGCTTAGGAAGCTAAGCAGGGGATATTTTTTTCTTAATTGTAAAAGTTCCTAATATTGTAAAAGTTTATTACCTAGATCAAAGATATAAATCCTGGATTAACATAATGGATATTTTATATCCTGGAAAAATGTTAATTTTCTATCCTATCCTGGAAAAAGGTCTAAAAAGGCACCACTGTCGTCAACAGTGGCGGCGCCACCGTCATCACAGCGATATAGATATCAATTATATTTTCTCATGTTTTTCATCTTTCAACGCGAACGAAGCCTCGAGCATTAATTAGTAAATAAATAAACAAAAGCATGTCCGTGCATGTCCCTTGCCCTATAGATGGCCCTGCCCTGTACGCTTGCACACATGCATGGACACCCTGTGCATGTCGAGCCCCTCCAAGTCAAGTTGCAACTTGAACAGGCTTTATTTCCCCTCTCGTTCCGTTTTCTCCTCACTCGCCGACATTCGTTCGCCGACCGTCGCGGCACGTCCACGCGTCTCTGTAGCTCCGTTCCGTGTCGACTGTCGAGTGTAGTGCTTATGAACATTTCAAAATGGTGCGAAGTTTGTCCCAATGGACGAAGACACTGAGCTTTCCAGCCAGATTATCACCGAACCGTACATCGAAGGAGAGCGTCGTCAATGTCCAGCCGACTTCGCCAGGGGTGTCGCCGACCCCCAGTTCCTCTTCGCTCCCCCAGGGCTCGGATAAAACTATTTCGCCGATACCTATCACGGAGATCAGTCAAATCGTAAGTCTTTATCTATCTGAATCTTCATCTAGATATACTACTAGATCAATTGCTACATAGTAATTCACGTTATGCATGCAAAGCGCTTTTATCAGAAAAAGCTCCAATAGTTCTGAAGAAATTTTTTAAGTTTTAACTTTTATGATATTTTTTGCGAATATTTCTTCTTTCATTCATATTATTATATGTATCATACTAAAAAGATTGTAATTAAAATTTTATTTTCAAGTAGATATTTTGGAATGTTTTCATGCGAACAAATTAAACGGTTTACTTATTGCAACATGTCAACTATAAAACAGGTTACAAATACGTAACGAAATTCTATTGTTATGAAATAGTCTAGATTAAAAAAATGTAAGTATGGCAACTACTACACGTCAATTACCCATTCGGGTTGCGTTGCAAAACAAAACATCTTTGTTTACAAATAACATGACCAAATTTAACAGTGGACCTCCCTAAAGAGAGAGACAGTTAAACTAACTGGATTCTTCAGTAAGGGCATCAAAGTACGTGATTAAATTGTTCACCACAGTTTTAAGTACACAATACCATGTTTGAAATTATCGAGTCTGAAAGGACAACGATTGAAAACGTGTCTGGTTTTTGAGGTGGATGTGAACAGAACGGATTATATAGCGTTGTTTGTTGTCCAAAGCGGCGAAGCTTCGTGATACTTGACTTGTTTTGCATTGATACCGTTCAATGGATACGCAATAATGCGATGATGTATGAATGTTGGTTGTGTTTTGAGCCGGCGACCACCGTTATGTCCCCCTTGCACTCAAGGTGAGGCAAGGCCGCACCGAGATGCCAAGTTTTTGCAAAGCACATGACTTTCACCTTTTGCAAAACGCCTTTCTAAATACTGAAGTGTGTCTGAATAGGTCTTATTCATATCTAGGTTTTAACGATATTAATTCAAACATGATTTCAAGATGTAGTTAAATACGCGATTGAATTGCATAAAACGAGTATTGAATTTCTAATAATTTCAGAATAATATAAAAAATAAATTGTATTTTGGGTAAATTGTATTTTTTTTATAATATAAAATAATTTTTTATAATGAAATTATTGAATATGATGGAAGTATATTTAAATATATTACTAGTATGTACGAGTATATTATAATTACAAAAAATCATTGTCAATTTTCTTTAACTAAACTATAATTATAATATCGTCACTTTTTTCTTTTGAGCACTTTTTTTAAATTTAAACATTTTGACCCAGTGATTAGTTCACTGTCTTATAGAATCTATCGTATAAAAAACAACTAAGTTCTTATAAGCACTATTTGTCGAACTACGACCACATAATGAAATTTACTCTATTATCAAAATAATTAATAATCTATTATTTTTTCATGTTTAAAATTAAGACAAATTACGTAAATATCAATTGTAAGATTCATATAAAATTTTATTTTTAAATAAACCTTCAAAAAAACTTTTTTTATCAATAAGTAAATGTATCTGAAATCAATGTATCTGAAAAGTACATACTGCTTGCCTAAGCTTCTTGCACATCGCAGATTTTGGTTTGACAAAGACGATACTTAGTCTTAATTTAAATGAAATTAAGAAAACATTAACAAAAGAACAAATAGGAACCTATAAAATGAAAAACTTTAAAATGTCAGTTTACATAACTGCGTGCAATGCAAATTCCTTATTTTGCACATACAATGTTATTTCACGTAGAATTCATGACACATTGAATTTTGCAATGAACATGACCAACATAAAATTTTTAAAATTGTATGCACTATAAATTTACAAATAGAGTTATTATTCCCTTTGAGCACCTATAAAATGTCAAACAGAACATGACCTTCGGCGGTTGTAAATTAAAAAAAAAAGACTGGTCGTAAAGAAAATAAAGATTCATCTGAAATCGTAAAAGAAAGCCATCAATATTGTAACGCTCCGCCATTTTGTATTTATAGTCGCGCGCGCGTCGGCGTTTTTTGACACATTTCAAATTTAAAAAGTTATGTGACGTCCCACACCGCACTTCATTTATTGGCGGTAAATTTAAATGCACATTCCTCCCGTAGCGTTCCCGCGGTATTTACCGAACGCGGATTGCGTTTGATTACTGTGTTTTACAATGTCTGCAGCCGTTATGTTAGCTCACGGCAATGAAATCCGTAAACAATTTACATATTCCCCCTACAATGTGTCCGTACATTTACCACTTCTAAAACAAGACTGGCTAATAATATTAAAATGACATTTCGAAACGTCACAATGATCTCTCCATACGCATTCCAGCGAGATACGTGTTAATGGATGTCACTTCACTACTTACATGGCTTTCACGTTTTGCTCTGGATTTTTTAATCGCTATAAAATGTTATTAACACGATTCACGCACACAAATTGATTAGGCCGTATCATGAACTTTCAAGTGTCACAAGAAAGTTTATTGGTACACTGAGTAAAAAAACTCAACCGGCTATCTGCATTCAAGTTAATTTTGTTATGTTAACTTCTTAAAATACTAAGTAAGTGATTTTAATTAAATTTATAATTAAATTAAAATAAAACAATATATAGGTATTCCGTATTTCAATTTAGATAAAATTAAAATATTATGACTTGAATGCAGGTAGGTAATAGCGATTAAGTCGATATTTTTACTCTCGATTATACCTACATAGTTTAGACAAAATAAACTAAATAGAATATAGTATCCTACACTTATAATTTTTCTAAGTAATACTTAGAACTTCTAAGAAGTTTAAAGATGAGTGGTTAAGTAGTTATGGTATAAATATGTTAAGGTTCTGTATCCTGATCTTTTTTCTACCATAACATCTACGAATTGTTTATGTGCAACCAATGAAGCTGCTCATTTCCATTGTTGTTTGCAAGAATTACATAAGTAATTTTTTTTCGATTAGCAGAATTTTATCATAATTATACTTAGCATCAACAATTTTATTAAACATTTTGTTTATAAGTACTTAACAAAAATCACGTGCAATTTAAATTTATTATATATTAAAAAAAATAGTAATATGTATTGTATTACTCTGTTACATAATTACTAAAATATCTGGTTCACTCAACGTAACTTTTTTTTATTATTGTAACACTGAACATTACTCGGCGTTTGCATTAGATCGCAGTGCAATAATTCCTTCAGAAGTGAGGGCAGGGCGGGCATATTTATTGGGTATTTTATTATGTCTGTGGCGGAACGAGCATCTGCGTGTCAAATTCCTCTATGCCATGTGCAAGCTACTGGTGGGAAGCGAGGCGTGCACATATGATGTTAAAAAAACCTTCATTTCAAAAATGGAATGGTTTGTGTACGCACCGTGTACTTTATTCTGTACTTTGAATGCATAATTAAATTAAATTTTTCTTTTCTTTCTTTCTTTCTGTAATTGGTGTTATTTTAATGCTACAGCTTCTGAAGCTGATCTATTAATATTCATGCTTGTAACGAATCAAATACACGTGAAAAGGGCAGATGTAGTATCTTTAAACAATAACAATATTTTTGTGATAAAATGCGAAAGACAGGCTGACGGTTCACTTAATAATGGAAATGTGAAGGGTAAGGTATGGGGTGGCGATTTGGCGATTTCCTTACACTGAAACGCAACAGTCATCACTCGCGGTTTTATTTCACTATATTCTTTTGTAAGTAGTAATTTATTACTACTGTCAAATTAACATCTGTATTTCACAGTGTGCCTTACCACTTAAAAATATGTGAAGCTTGCTATACCTACGTTAAAAAATTATATTCCTTAAATCAAAAGCTAAAATTTTCTTAATAAAAATCAAATTAAAAAAATAAAATAAAAGAAAAATACTTAAATGTTGGTATCATATTATTAAAAGCCAGTAGCAGTAATTAGTAACAAAACACTATTCATAACCCGTTTTTGTCTGTGGATGTCGTAATCGACCTATTCTGAATACTTTACCATAGACAAAAGGCGGAGGGTGAAGTTTTTATGGCGTCAGCTGTTGGGACCACGAGCGTTCCAACTCTTGTTCAATAACTAAACAAAAAGTAACAAATATTGCGTGTAGGGATTTAAAAAAAAAAGTACAAAAAAAGTAAAGTATCTCATGCTTATTTAGAAGGATTGTTTATATACATGCCTTATGTACCTAATCTTTTTATGTTTTGTGAAGTTTCTTTATAATATTTCATAAATAATATTCAAACAAAAAGGTCACACACATAAAGTGAATTCGTACTCAAATGAAACTTCATATACTCATCTTAGTTGAATTGTCATTGAAAATTAGGATAAGGTTGGCACGCAGTAGATATATTACGTTAATAGGCGATTTAAATCTTTGTTAATAGGCGATGGTAAACATAAATATGATATTAAAATAATTTTAGAAATATGATAAAGGACTGTTTAATTAAGCCAAATACCTCCAAGTATGTGAAACTACGGTATCGTATAACTTGAATGATTTAACGGAAGCGAAATCTGATATCGTTGCCTTGTCAATATTTTCTATAACGGAGAGTTTGGGGTACGGATACGCAAAAAAAAACGAGCCTGATAAAACATCCGGGTATATTCAACAGATTTAGGTATTTTACATATTTGTAATGTCAAAAAAAAAAACGTTACGTAAAACTGATAAACGGAGCGCATTTACTGTTTGTGGGCCACTCGAAAACAAATCTATAAGGACGCTGCCGTTCGAAATTCAAAAATTCCAAAATGGCACCTGCCGCTGTCACAGCAGATGTTCGATGCTATAATGGAAGGCCTTTGGTAAATGTATAAAATTTGGGTGATTGTGAATGCGCGTGCACGGCTCTAGAGAACAGCTGACGGATGTAAAAAATATATACGGAGGCTGAATAGCATAGTTCCTTTGCCTCTGAACGAAGAAGTAAATGTATACCTGATTCCATCTTTTTTTTTTAATAACCCATTACACAGAGCAGCTGAATATTTTTGACAGATATTCATTGCAAAGAATTTTGTTGTCTATTTAATAGTCGCACATATGTATCGATCGATCGGATTATAAATTGTTATACTATAAAGGGTCGGGCAGGGTGACGGTCCATTTGATGGTAGGTGGTTACCGTTCGCCTAAAGACACAAGGAACAATAGGGTCAATAGGCGGGATGCAGGTACACTGCCGACCTTATAGGATTTTGTTAAAACTCGTTTGAAGTAGCACTTTTGTAGCTAGGTGGAAAAACCGCAGAAGGAAGATTTGCAAAGTTCGCGTGTCCGTTTGTTAGTTTCTACATATCTGGACTGTGCGCATCTTATCCAAGTCACAGCTTTGATGTCAATTTATTTATGCGGCGCGCAAGGGGGTAGACATTACAATGCACACAAAACAGTTATTCCTTTAATGGAGATTTAGAATATTTCATTTATGAATTCAAAAAACACTCCTTTTAGTACGAGTGCATCAAATACTAATAATAGTTAATATTAGTTGTTGCAGTACTTAATTTTTTAAACAAAGGGTGGCGTACTTTTTTGAAATCATCTGTTTTGTATCCAAAAGCCCCCCAATGTTTATCGTTTGATGTCTGTCCAGAACCCTCTTAACACTAAACATGAGTTTAAACATGAGTACTATATTGGTCGATACTTTTAAATGAAGTATTTTTTAACAACAAAACTTTCAAGAGTGTTCTATATGTATTTTTTACTATATTTTACCAGTCACATGTAAATAAAAATAAATCCAAAATATCAAGTTTAAGTGATATAAATAATATCTGTAATAAGTTCATAATTGTAGGTATTAGTGGGATTGTACACTGCTTTCCACCGTAAATTATCAGCATATGTGCTATTATCTTAAGGAGATATCGAAACCAATATTGTCCTAATTATTCTATTTCCTTTTAGATCGTTGTTTTATACAGACAACATGAGCTTTTTGATAATTTGCTACGGAATTTGTAGTGGTCTTCGACAACGGTAGCTACAATCAAGTGCATCTAATGATGGTTGCATTATGATGGCTTTTAATCGGTCTATTAGAAAAGAAAGAAAATAATTGAAGGCCTCTGACAGTATAAAAAAACTTTAAGAGAAAAGATTCAAAGCGTGAAAAGTAATAATTGAAATAAATTGATTAAGGGCCTCTTTCACGAACTAAGAGTAAAGTGTTGATTACTTACTTTTAGAAATCATTTTCTGTTATATTGAATTATGCACTCGGTTTACTGCATCATTCGATAGCCGATTTTTTTTTATTATTTTCTATTTAATGTTTGGGACGTTTACCGTACAAACAAAGGTATATTAGCTAAATTATTCCCGGTTACCGGTGACTTTGAATGACAGTTTGGCCTAATTGACGTTTGAGAAATAGGCGCTAAGTGGCATATAATTGACAATCGTCTTTCAAAAAGGAGTTTGATTATGATTATAATAGCCAGCTGTCTATTATTAAATAACTCCAATTAAAGAATCTCTAACCAATATTAACTCTAACAATAAATATACTAAACCTATAATTGTGCCTTAGCAATAAAAGATTATTGTAATAATGGTTCTTTATAATTGATTGCTTTAATAAAATTAAAAACGATACGAAAAAAGGCTTGATATTGTAATAAATACTCCTACTTATAGAAATGTATTTCGTTTATTTTTATTGCATAGAATTTTAGTATTATCGTTTTGTTGTTTTTTTAATAGCTCTGTGACCCTTAGATTTATTGAAAAGGATCAAGTATTCTTTATTAACTAATTTAATGTTACAACTTTGATACACGGAAGCTCTATGTTACACTAATTGGTTATCAGATGGTCGAGCCCACATTTCTGGTGGTTGCATGACCGAATTACTTACGGAGCTTTATGGTAATACGTTTGAAATGAATGGGGCTAAAGGCCCCTCACATTGGGAAATTTAATTACTTCTGCTGATGCCGATAAGTTCATAATATTTTGGGGCTTATATAAAGAGTATGAGTCATGGCAATAATAATGCACATGACAAATACTTGTCGTAAGGTTTGCTAAAAAATTGCATTTCATCAGCCTATAACATCACCAATACTAATAACAAATCTGTAAGTGTAGGTACTCAAAAGTAGAACGATGTGTTCAGCGCCATCTATGGATGAATTGTATAAGTTGATTTTTAAATATCTAACAAACAGCAGAATAAAAAATAACTTCATATAACTAGTTTAAAAATTTAGTAAAATAAGGTTTGTTTGAGAATATATAATAATGTTTTAATGTTAGTTTGATATTCAGTTAAATATAATAAGTAATTAATTATATGAAACATTTAAAAAGTTTCAATCACCGGCGATACACAATTATATCACCGTGTGAATACAAAAATTCCTTTCCTAAATGCAACTAATAAAAAAAAACTTTTATCTTTCATACATACAATGGTTATCTCATATAATTTTGTTATTGTCCTATTAAGTAATTAACAACTCTTTTACTAATTGGTAATATCGACATTAAATTGACCGGATGCGTCGCCATATTTAAACGCAGATCGCGATCCGAACAATTCGAACCCACTTGATTTCCGGTGTCCTTCGTCTTCCATCTTGTCATTTAATTGTCTACCTTAGACTTTGAGGTTAAAGTGAAAAATGGAATGCGCACCTGCGGTTGAATATGCTTAAAAAACGTTCTTTTATAATCCGTGAGAAAAACCTCTGAACCAAAACCTGCGCTTAATTCTGTCAAATTAAGAAGTACTTACATGCGAGTACAACGGTATTAATTTGATTACTATTTCATTGCTTTATGTTAGAGCTTGGTTGCTTAATTTAAAGAGGTCAAGAATCATTGTCAAGGCAATTTTGATACAATTTCACGGCCGAGTAATCATCAAACGAGCAAGTAAATGACTAACTACATACTTAGTTCCATTATTTGGAATAGTTTGTACGCGTATACAAATTTAATATATTTACGTATAGTCATTAGTGTAGAATTCTATGCCGAAACTCAGTCACTTGTGTTGCCTACGAAATTACTTCATTAACCACAAGTTAAAGGGAAATTACGCCAACATTATATATATTGTTTTATCTGTAATAGTTTAAAAACACAATTGGAATGATACTTACTTACTTAAATATATAAAGTTTTTTTATATTTCATTTTTTGCTTATATTTTTAAAATACTTAAGGTTTTTTTTTTCTAAAAGATAAATAAGTTGCTGCTTAGCTATTCTAGGGGAAGTTCTGTCGTAAATTGTAGACAATTTACGACAGTCATTTTAGATTTAATATAATATAAGTAATGGTAATGAGGTTGGACGATCTAAATCCGTGTCAATCGTCTAGAGCGCTTAGAAATAAATTGTAACAAATTATAATTTATACACAGAAATATAATTTTAGAAATAAACATAGGTACTCGTACTTCAAATCTGTATCCAGAAATAAATGTAAGTAATATATGTGTCGTTCATTGTAAAAGTGGTGTAACTCCCTATTTTTAAAACCATTTTTTCTTGCCTAATGGTATCACATTTAGTCATAATTTTCAATATAAAAGTGAAGTAACTCCAATAGTTGCATTAAAATCCCATAACTAGATGAAAACAATGAATGAAGGCTTATATTTTTTTTCTACACTATAATTCGCAAAAAGCTCGTTATTCTAAAATTCAGTTACAAGGAGATAGTTCACTTTTACAATGAACGACACATATTAATTTCACATTAGTGCTAATGTAGCAATTCAACTTGTTGAACAGTCACATAGGCTCGAAGACAGGTTCGATATTTTGCGTGTCACAACAAGACCCAGGTTGTGGGAGAGTCAGGCGCAGCCAAGTAATGACCGGTTTAGTCATCGTTTGGTAATGTGCACGCATCTTTCAATTTATTGGATCTTGTCTCGAGAGTTCGATGTTTGAATTTTAAATGTATAAAATGCTGTTGCTGAATTGAAATCCGATTTGGTTATAAACGGAAAAACCAGTTTTCGAGTTTGTGACTGAGCCAAATAAACATTCAGCACTGTTTTTAAATACATGAGAACTGATCTGAAAAATTTGAATGATTCCATGTACGTGTCTAATTTATACTTAGCGCCTCTGTACTGTCATTTAAAGTCACCGGTAACCGGGGATAATGGAGCTGATATACAAACTTTGTGTGTACGGTAAACGTCCCAAACATTAAATAGAAAATAATTAATAAAATCGGCTATCGAATGCAGTAAACCGAGTGCATAATTCAATAAAACAGAAAATTATTTTTAAAAGTAACTAATCAACACATTACTAGTAGTTTGTGAAAGAGGCCCTTATACTTATAAATTAGACTTTTCTTGACTCACAACAAAAAAAAAATTGTGGAAATTTGGAAAATAGGTTTATTTTATAACGTAGAACGTAGGCATCCGCTAAGGAAGAAAGCCGGGGTTGAGTCGCTAGTTTTGATTATGTGTACATCGTCCCAGAATTGAAGGCGACAATGGCAATTGTAATAATTTATTTGTTTATTATTTTACTCTGATTCGTGACGTCCTCATTACCTATGGGATCATCAAAAATAAAAATTCAAAGCCTTATAAAAATATGCGAGCAATTTTAACACGTAAAAAAAAAGGTTCGCGGACGAAGTCGCGTTCAAGAGCTAGTATAAACTATAATAGTTACTATGATAATTGGCTCTCGTGTGTGTAAAATCTGTCTTACATTAACAAGAAGCTCTTTCCTAGTCTCTCAACAATCACCGAATTTAATATCACGTCACTTATACTCGTCAAAATGTGCTTACACATCTGTGGAAGCGAGGTAATGATACTGTGCGTCCATTCAGCCTATAATCAAACAACTATCAAATGAAAGTCGTATAACTAATGTGTATCTCGACTCCCGAGCTTCGCCTCGGGCGAGGATGCGGTAGAAAAAATAACAGAAAACAAACAAAAAGGTTCTTTTGCGTGCACAATCCGTGGGAAACTTCATAAAAATAAAAACTGTATTAAATCTGGGATCATCAATTTATCATAACACTGTTATTTGTTAAAAATTTGGCTGATTCCAAGCGTTTTAAATTGGAATTTAGCAATTGGATGCTTGTCTTTCGTGTCAAGGGCAATGCGACGCGTTCTAATAAATAAAAAAAAAAATGGCGGATGTAATTAGATGAAGTTGTGAGCGTTCATTATTGTTTTTCGTGAGTAACCTTTGCCCGTTTAGTTACGGATTTCTTGAGAGGATGCGATGATTTTTCACGCGTAGGTTGTGAACGGTTCGGTTAACAACAGACTGTTTATAATTTATTTGCCAAGATACATTGTAATTAAGCTTAAATACATAGTTCAACGTGAAGACTGAAAGATTCATTTTAAACCAAGATTGTGTTCCATTTATAAAAATTCAATCGTATTTTTTTTGTCAAAGGCAATGACATTATTGCTATGCAGCCAAAAAAATATATAGGTATGACGGGTTTCTCTTCGGTCGTTGTGTAGCGAAATCATGTCCTCTGATTACTAACATATGAAAGAAGATTTTGCAGACCTACTTTCCGAGACCGGTTTCGCACATTTCGCGCGTCTCTATGTCTTTGGAAATTGTCGTATAGCTTTGTGCGTATAATTATACTATAGGTCATATTATATTATAGCTTTGTGCGTATGTACTTAAAATGTTTGTGTAAATGTAATCATTGGGACATGGAGAATAGAGGTAAGGAGGATCAACTCTATTCATGAGAAAGTGTCAATCGGCTACCATTGAGGCGTTTAGTAGCATTTTATTTATGTTGGTTTCATGAACTACGCAACTTCATACTTTCATACCAATCCCCAATGCTATACAAGCGCCATTTATGGGCCACTATTTAATGGTTGTAGCTTGATAGATTTTTAGTTTAAAATCCATATAAGTTAGTCCTCCTCACCTTTATTCTCCATGGCTGTAATGAGTCAAAAGATTCACAATCGGCGAAAGTTATAAAAGAAAGACAGTAAGTGCTAAATTTGTGTGAGGAACGCTGTGTTCGTTGTTGGAAAACGCATTAAACTAACCTGTTGATTAGCTACCTTATATAGAAGAGAGCAGGTGACACAGAGTTGCGTGGGTGCTTAGGGTGTGTCTACACAACCTCTAAATAAACGTAGTTTATTAACGCAATCGCCACTCTTTCATTGGACATAATCAAGTGTGGACACATTTCTGATATCATCTTAATATCTGTGTTATGAATAATGAGTTACGTTGATTTTCTTTATGAGCTGTTAGAGGTGAATATTATAATAGAATATTATTTTATTAATTTATTTACTAACATTATAATTATACTAACTCATACGATACGATACATTATACTAACACTCATACGATTTAACAACAGTTAAACAAAAGGTTTATTTTGTATTAAAGGTTAACTTTGAAAAAGTCGCTTTTATAATTGCCCTCTAAAAACAATTTCTGAAACTATCCTTTTTTTAATATTGAAATGTGTTTGAAATTTTTAAAATTACACAGAGTTTAGTGACCGGACATAGAATTTTCTGCCACCAGACAGGC
The DNA here is from genome assembly GCA_945859745.1 of Synanthedon formicaeformis. NCBI lineage: Eukaryota > Metazoa > Arthropoda > Insecta > Lepidoptera > Sesiidae > Synanthedon > Synanthedon formicaeformis. The sequence goes on along the minus strand of OX243956.1, from coordinate 938,844 downwards.
GCCAAAGGCTGGCTGTGTTACGAGTATCAAACGGATGCGTGTGCGCATGACTATCACACTTCATTGCGTTATTGCTCGTACTACACAACTTATTGTATTAACTTATAATAAATGCCTTCAACTTAATAACTTCAAATGGTTTTTACATATTTATGATTAACCAGCTGTTCGTGGTATTATATGTATTTGTGATTTAATATATATATCAGAGAAACTTGAAATAATTATATATTATTTGTATCTTTATGTGCAGACTACATTAATTTCTCCCCTATTATTGTATTTCATTAAAACTAATTATTTTATTTTATTATTAAAAATAAAATATACCAAACTATTAATTTGAACAAAATATTCATAGAATGCAGCGTATTACCGATAGCAGTCTAAATAAGGAAATATGTAGAAATAACTTTAAAAGTAGTTTTAGTTTAGGTGTGTAGACACCTACTTGATGAAATAAAAAAAAATTACAACAAAAATGGTTTGTATTTTAGTGAAATTTATATTACTACCAGCTTCTTTGTCCGCGTCCCTTGAAAACAGCACTCTTTTCTTGTTGAAAGGTACCACAATATGTCCTCTTCTGTAACTAAGATAACGCTAATAAACAAAATTAATTTTTCATTTGTATTAAGTTAGCAGAAGTTAACTTCTGAACGTTTACTTCTATTTTTTTTTAATGCAAGTAGTCTTAGTAATTTTATAATGGGCCTTTCACCAATAAAATATAAGTTGAAAGCACGAGAGGCATTCGCTAATGGCCTCTCGGTGCGTGATATATTACGTTTGAAACTACCGATACGTGGTGCAAGTTACGGAAAATCGAGATGCAATTGTGAACAGTAGATCTTGGGAAACTCTTCGTAAGTAATTGCTCTACTTTAAAGAAAACATTCTATAACCATTTTATTTTTATGTGCTTCTATAAATTCAACTAATGGCTGCTGGGTTTATGATAGCTGGTAACTTTTCTTTATAAAAAAACTAGATGGCTACATATGGCTAAATACGCTGACGCCGACACTCAGGATGTAAGACAAATGAATTTTTCACAGGGAAATAACAGCACTTGTTGAAATTTGTTGAATTGTTGTTATTGAACAGGCATTCCTCTATCATATTCTTAATCCTGTGGTAAATGTGCTGCTATCCTGCTTTACTGCCGGATAGCAGCACAATTTGACGGTCCATATGGATTGTAAAGGACAAATTGAAACGAAATTAGGCCTTATTCACGCACCGAAAATTAACAGCACTCCTATTTTTATTGAAAAAAAAAATGGTTAAATTTTTTCGCGTCCCTTATTCTCAAGTGGTTCAATAATAGAATAAACATTTGTTCAATCTTTATTGCTCATATACCCTATGTATGTGGTATGTATGTACCCTATCTATTTTTCTTGACAGTGACAACGTGTTTGCACAATTTTATGATGATAATGTTGAGTAATTGAAGCGTGAGAGCGTAACAAATTATAATATTAGTTAGACAATTAATTGTATAGCTGCTAAAATTTGCGAAGCCATATTAGACTATAATCGGTCACATTCACGGAAATCCACATTACTTATACATTTTAACGCTAAAACTGCTATAATAGGAAGTTGTATCTCATTAAGTATTCTGCTCAAGTCCAGTTAAATATTAAATTCGTGTGCACGTTTGGACATGTTAGATTTGTAATCGACCATTTAAAAACGCCGCTCAATTTCTACAGAATCGAAGGGTCATCATTCTATTGACCTGTTTGTCTAAAATATATAATGAATGTACATTTCTGTATTTTGTATCACACCATATATAATATACTGATATTACCACCGCTGGGAACAGGCTTCTTCCTAGTTTAAGCAGTTAAGGGCCTATAGTTAAGGTTTCCTTGTATAATCTTTTATTCCATCGTTAGAATATGTGATCTGCAGTTATAATCTACGCATGAAGAAATTAAAATATTTAAGCCTGACCAGGATTTGATCCTGTGTCTGGCTTTTTGAGCATACGCAAGATAGCCAACAGGCATGATCAATAAATCCTGTTGAACAAATCTATAAGCGACATCCTATTTATGTGATTTTTTGTGGGCTTGTCTGCTTCTTATAAACAATTACTTTTATTTTCATGAATCGTTGTGTAACCTTCGCCAGTCGGTAGCTATTTAGTTACATTACATTAAACTGCTAATAAAGTATTATCTTTTAATGCACTCCGTTCTCACGCTTCTTTACTAACGGCCGAAGAAGTAATGCGTTCCGAGAACTTATCTTAAATACTGTCTTCAAAACTAATTGGGGCACATTGACCATTCGTTTTCAAAATACAATTTACATGTGGGTTATTTGTTGTTATCAATACTAATAATAAATCTGTAAGGGTCGGTCATGGAGTAATTTACTTTGTTTTCAGAGATATCGTGTTTATAGGCTCTATACATGATACTGAAACTAAATTGTCCATTTTAAGAATTTTTTCTGTATGTATGTAAGTATATGTTCCTCTATAACTCTTAAACGAATCAACTGATTTTCATGAAACTTGGTAGATAAACATTTAGACGTACGGGACACAGGATAGGCTACTTTTTTTTTAACGCGGACGAAGTCGCGGGCGCCAACTAGTTTTAAATAAACATACCGTTGTTTTTACTGTAATATTTTTTTAAAGGTAAAGGTCTATCTACTTGATGGGAATATTAATACAAACATCGTCAAATTCTTAGAATAAAGGATAATTAGGGAAATATAGGTAAATAGGCTATGACTTCCCTCACTAAGACTTAGCCTAATCACAGAATTTGAACAACTAAACACTAACCTAACAACCTAACGCTAAATTTGAATTTAAATATAAAGATAAATCAAGATAATTTCTGTAACATTTCAATTTGTAATGTTGTTTATTTAATTATAACCTATGTGTATAAAAAAATGGACTCTACTATAGATATTCATACGTATGTATGAATATCTATAGTAGAGTCCATTTTATTATTGTTCCCCATTAAACATGGTACAATAATTATTTACTTATTTCCCCTGACATTGTAAATCGTTTTAAATTTTATGAGTCAGAAAACTCCCTGTAAGTTGTAACTATCACAGAAAATAATGAATTCAATAGGTATACCTAACTTACGTCATTTAACGAGAATTTTTGTGAATGGTCAATGACGGTGACTAATCTTTCGGGAATATTTAAAACCCAATTTTAAGTATTTACGTAGGTACATTTTTCGACATGTCACTTAGATTTAAATATTTTCTGTCTCTATTGCGTATTTTTATTATTTAATTTTATCAAAAGTACTAAACATATGTTTCTATATAACTTAAATTCATCGATGCTACAAAATATATTGTTTACATTAAGTATAGGTATTGTTACGGTTATTTCCCAGTGTTAACCACACAATTTTATTAATGAGTTATACAGTATCGTAAACGTTATACATCTTTTAACGCGTACCCATATAAGCTTGTTAACTTACCGCCACACATTTCAACAGAGTAATGCGTGAAATGTCATAATAACGTCATCGGCGCCATTTTGACTTTTCCCTCACTTTCTCATCCATGGTGTTAGAGTGGGATAGAATTAAACCGTGAAATAAGAAAGTTAAAATTATAGTAATATGTCTATTTATGTGTTTTCTATTCTACTTTATAGTTCGATAATTAAAGTGTCTAATCTTAGTAGTAAATGCATTTTGTTAAGCGGCTCTTTCACGAATGTCAAATAGGCTAAACTGTCATTTAAAGTCCCCGTTAACCGAGGATAATGGAGCTAATATATCTTTGTTTGTACGGTAAACGTCCCAAACATTAAATAGAAAATAATAAAAAAAAATCTGCTATCGAATGATGCAGTAAACCGAGTGCATTATTCAATATAACAGAAAATGAGTTCTAAAAGTAAGTAAGTAGTTTGTGAAAGAGGCCCTAAGAAATAAATGTTAATTAAATAAATATAATAATATGTATACTAGCTTTTGCCCGTGACTTTGTTCCTTTTTTTAGGAGTATAAATATTTATTCAACCTTTTTTGCTCATATATTTTTGTAAGACATTGATTTTTTTATTTTTATTGATAAATAATTCCTCGGAAACAGTACTTTTTTCTAGATGAAAGGTTAACGTGAGGCGTGACAAACAAACAAACAAACTTATTCGTATTTATAAAATTAAATATAGGACGTCTGCAATTAGATAAATCTATAGGTAACATAAATAATGCCTAAAATCATAAATAAATTTAACATTACTATCAGAATATATTATAACAATTTCATTTTGAATTTTTTATCTCAGGAGATATCAACTTTAAATTATGTAAAAATAATATTGTACTCGTACGTTTTTTAATGGATTAAAAAATTTCAACATTTGTCATGATGCGTCCGGAGATACGTTCTAATTATTTTAACAACTTGTTGCAATAATTTTTTTTACACGCCAGAACATAAACACAGTAAAGCAGATTTCACAAATTGTTTTTGGCCTTTAGAAATAACTTGGAAGACATTATTGTTAAATTTTTATTCAATAAAATTTATATCTATATGTATATTTCGGCAGGCAAGTTGACCGTCCATTTGATGGTAGGTGGCTACTGTCGGCTCTTGTCGTCTTGATTGAATGAAGGATAAGGAACACGTTACGCACTGAAATGTTACAAAACAAGTACTTACCTCTGTTATTTCATAGTAGTTATTGCCACTAGACTGGGTGGCCAATAATATGACTGCAGAATATAGTCTAAAAATATATTATTACAAGTGATTTTCGTCCTTATTGTTCTTTCAAAATATATTCATGTTTCCATATATTTTCTAGATGAAGCTATAGTAAAGTTGATTAAAACGCATTGGCAACATTCCGTAATGAGGAACTGGCAATTCTGCGCGAGCGCATTGACGACGATTTCCGGCCATCGATCAATCTGCGCGATACTCGGCCACCACTTTGAACCCTTTCAACTGCTATTATCCAATTTAATTTAAACGGTTAGTGAGTTGCTGTGATTGGAGGGTCACACTTGTTTTATTATATTGAATGATAGGCTGCATTAGTGTTGCCAACTGTAGCTGATGTATTCCACGAAATACCTAGTATAGTAGCCAAATTACGAACGCAATGTTTCGGTAATAAAGTCTTTACGATTGGACTATCCAGTAGTGCTGTGCATAACTATGAACGCATCGACTAATACCTGAGGGCCTAGTGCGAGTTTTACTCAATCAAACTCGTCGAACGCGTAAATGTCAATTTGTATGAGAATGAAGCAGCGCTACACGTTAGCCACCAGGTGGCGCTGCTGCATTCCCATACAAATTGACATTTACGCGTTCGACAAGTTTGATAGAGTAAAAATCGCACTAAGCCCTCTGATTACGTGCTGTGTATACTCGTACCTGGCGTGTGCGTTTATCGACATCTGCCTCACAAACAAAACTGTTGCACATCCTTGCTTTAGGACTTGAACCAAACCCAAGTACAAGGAAGGTTTTAGTGAGTTACAATATCACCTCACCCCATGTATGTTATGTGGATGATAGGCCTGAGTTTAATCATCCTCATAGGCACTACTGCGTTAAACAAGATTTCTTACTTGTTATATAAAAAATGCTTACATAATAACTTCATATTCCCAAACTTTGAGCTTGTAACGTGTCTATGATAAATACTATCAGAAGATACATTTTCATTTCAGTTTTTTTAGCCGTCTCTTTAAAAGTAAGACTTAATACTTGTTTCTAATCTAAGTTGAATCTATCAAAGCAGTTTTTTTTTACATAACTTAATTTGTTATTAAGACAATATTCGATAACTATTATGAGACAAAAGAATCGATAAGTATTTCATAATGTAATACATAACTGCAGTTAACGATTTGATCAATGAACAATACCGCGATGATAAATATAATAAATCAAAGTATGCGGCACTGATTCCACAACGGAAGCGTGAGGTCATGTCATAGCGCGATCATCACACACAAGTTTTTATTATAAATTATGACGTGTGTTGCAATTACACATGAAGAAAATAAATAATTTAACAAACAACGAACTTTTGCTATTCCGGCCTCGTGCGGATGCAATTTTCTTCTGCAAATTGTATCTATTTTATACACTAAGCGTCTCTTTCACCAACTACAAGTAAAGTGTTGATTAGTTACTTTTAGATTTTTTGTTTTATTGAATTATGCACTCGGTTTAGTGCATCATTCGATAGGCGATTTTTTTAAATTTTCTATTAATGCTTGGGACGTTTACCGTACAAAACAAAGATACATCAGCTAAATTATTCCCGGTGACAGGTGACTAAGTGACGGTTTAGCCTACTTGACATTGGTGAAAGAGGCCCTAAGTCTACATGCTTTTTTTTAAATTTTGACATGTACTTTTTACCTACCTCTCTTTTTGCCCATTACAAACTAAGTACCTACGTGTCGATTTATAAAGGGATCGTACGCAAGTATTTAAGATAAATAGACTTTTTATACACATAATGTTTGTTACCCAACATGCAATAATCTTGCAACCCGCAAATAGTTCGTGTTAATGTTACAATTGTTGCAAAATATCTCGTAACATATTATACCTAAGTTTTATGTTATATTTTGCCATTAGTTATAAGTCGTTAATATAACGTTTGTTTGTGGATAGATTCAGTAACTTTATGTTAAGTTAATTATTTAATTAAATTTATAGTTTACTTGAACTATGTAGGATGAAACTCATAAACTTAACTGCTAAATTGTGATAGCTCATGGCTCCGATTCCAATAAAACTGTTTTATTTACATCTAATGATTTGCACTGCCTCGGTGTGGACGCTAATGACTGAAAATAAATTTTAATCTTCATTAATTGCTCAAGTTAATTAAGTTGTACCCAGCGTAAGCCATGTGGACGCTATGTGACATACGGGAACTGTTTTATAGTTTGCATTCAAAGCTAACTTAATTTGATTTTTAGATGGTAAGTGATGACCAAGCTGAAAATAAGCGACTCTCTTATAGTGAAATTCTCTTTATACTCGTACACGTATCCAATACTAAACTGGTGCCCGTTTACGTCTAACAAAAAAAATAACAAAAAAAAAAATAACGTCTAACAAAATAATGTAAACCATATAACGTGGCCAATATTTATAAGCCTATGTCCATCTTGAATTATTGGTGAAAGATTTTTTTAAGTCGGATGATTAGTTTCGAAAATTACCTCCTACATATTACAAACATACTAACTTTACTTTTATAATATTAAACTTCAGCGTTCTGTTCAAGTCTCAAAGTACTTCGGAAATAGTTTCTCCAAACTTTGTAACTTTACACCTTCCGTCACGATCACGCGACGACAGCTCTCTTAATTGATATCAAATTGCATCGTACACTGTAAAGTGTCTATTTAGGTAGCCTTAATAGAAGTCATTTCATGTGTTTATATTGAAATAGTAAACCTTGTTTACTGCTTACCTAAACGTCATATGAGTTGCGTTTAATACGATCAACTGTTAGTTCTAATTAATTTAATTTTAATTTTACTATGTTTAATAAGTCTATAAGTTTGGGTTTTATTAAAAACTAACGACCCGTCATCGGTTTCGCTCAGATGCATTTTTTTTTTCTAGAAAATACTTAAGTATATAATACAAATCTTACCAGTTTATCGCATTTTCCATTAGTGAGAACCGTATCAAAATCATTGGGGTATTTAGAAGAAGTTAGCGGAGAAACAGACAGTGGTGGACAGCTACTTTAATTGATATTAATACTAATAATAAATCTGTAAGGGTTGTTCATGGAGTAAGTTACTTTGTTTTCAGAGATATCCTGTTTATAGGCTCTATACATGATACTGAAACTAAATTGACGATTTTTAGAATTTTTTTCTGTATGTATGTTCTTCCATAATCTTAAACGAATTGACTGATTTTCATGAAACTTGGTAAATAAACATTTAGACGTACAGGACACAGGATAGGCTACTTTTTTCTTTTTCAACGCGGACGAAGTCGCGGGCGCCAACTAGTTTACAATATGTATTGTATATAGATTTATAAATTTATAGATATACATTTATATGTATATATATATTGATATAGTTTATAATTTTTTGAAACGTGTATAAAATAATAAAGTACACTAAAAATACATTTTTAAATTCGATGTGTGAGTTTTATTTTGCGCGCTGTATAATTAATTAACTGGTGACCCCAATTTATCAACGTAATAAGTGAAAAAGCAAATATTAATATAAGAACGTATTTACGTTTAGTGTTCTTTTTAAAGAACTATAATTCACATTTACTTTTAGTTTCTGTCTAAGCCAAGCCTAATAGTAGATCTGACGTGGATTGACGTTGCATAAACAAAAGCATCGATGCATTAACATGGACATATGATTAATTGACCGTCGTACATTCTCATCGGGCCAGTATTTATCTTTGTGAATGAAAAGATAATAACTGGATATTAATACACTCCTACGTCTCAGTTTTTTTAAACAAACAATGACATAGGTAGGATTGGGACATGTTATACAATGGAATTACAACAAAATAACAGTTAGATTTACGTAAATAATTGTTCAAAACGGTTCAAAGCGTTTCCTGCTATAGATTTTATAACCTAAGCTTGCTATCTATAGTGTATCTTTAGTATTTTTATATACTAATTATAATAATAAATAACGCTAATTATATTTCTTCGCACTCAGACGTCATTCCTAGATTTCTATCACGATAATTTTAATTATTTCTTCTGTTAGATAACATTATGCAATAAATAATTATTTATTGTTTAAACTAATTGTATGTTTTATCTAAATAGCATTTATATGTTCCCCTCGTATCAGTTCTTATACAATATGATTGTTCGGCTCGGACTTGGGAAATTATTATCATCTATTTAGGTATTTTACGTTTTAATTTTATTATTTAATTATTATATTAAGCGCCTCTTTCACAAACGTCAAGTAGGCCAAACTGTCATTTAAAGTCACCGGTAACCGGGGATAATGGAGCTGATATACCTTTGTTTGTACGGTAAACGTCCCAAACATTAAATAGAAAATAATAAAAAAAATCGGCTATCGAATGATGCTGTAAACCGAGTGCATAATTCAATATAACAGAAATGATTTTTAAAAGTAACTAATCAACACTTTAAATGTAGTTTGTGAAAGAGGCCCTAAGTAAATATTTAATTTCTAGGCAATTATAATTAAATATGGCATTATTTTATCTATAATAAGTATATTGTCTTTTATTATTTTATGGTAACTTTGAACATATTACATGGTTAAATAAGTTTAAATTCTAAACAAATAAAACAACTGTCTGCCAGTCATCGCACAACCACAGAATATTAAATAAACCGCTAAACAAGACAAGTCCCGAAACATTAACTAGAATTGGCTAGAAAATAAAACTGAATCAGAAAAACTCATTTATACCTATATAGAATTAGTTTTTTGAAATTCGAATAGACTTTGGACAAAGCGTGCGTACATTTTTTTTTTATTTGTTTATTTATTGCTAACCTTACAGCATGTAATATTTAACAAATACATATATAACATAGATAAAAAATTTATATAGCCTATTACAAGTATATTTTACAATATATATGAAGTATATATTATTTAAATTATGCCCTCATGTGAAGTATCGTTGCCAAAGTATTTATTTATTAATTATACTAGCTGGCGCCCGCGACTTCGTCCGTGTTAAAAAGAAAAAAGTAGCCTATCCTGTGTCCCGCAAGTCTAACTAACAAGTTTCATGAAAATCAGTTGATTCATTTAAGAGTTATCGAGGAACATACATACATACAGAAAAAAAATCTAAAAATGGTCAATTTAGTTTGAGTATCATGTATAGAGCCTATAAACACCTTATCTCTGAAAACAAAGTAACTTACTCTATGACAAACCCTTACATATTTATTATTAGTATTGATGATATACATGAAGTATATTTTATTTAAATTATGCCCTCATATGAAGTTTTGACGTATCGTTGCCAATTTATTTATTAACTATATATTATTAATATATCATATAATATTTGTATTGCAATTAATAATAATATGTAGTATTTAGTGTTGAAATTTTGTTTAGGTATTAACTTCGTAAGGATTTAATAATAGTTACTGTAAGGATTAAGTTCTATAAATTACTCAACGAACACAGTTTGAGGCTGTATACATTTTCACTGTCTTTGCTAATAGGTCATCAACCTCACTACACGTAGATGGAAGACCATAGATAATTCTATTGTTTTTTTAACATTCGCGGTTTTTAAGTTTGCATGTTATAAATAAATATGATTGTAAATTCATGCTAAAGTTACCAGTTTTTTTTTTCATTATAACCCATCTAATGCGGCTAAGATAGATTTAAAAATATTATCTTGATTGTGTAATAAATTTTGTACGGTTCAGTAAGTATATTTTTAAAATTTCAACTAAGTGAACTTACATATTTATTCCAACATAACGGTTCAGTAATTTCCTTTTTACCTGCCATATCAAATTTTTACAATTAAATAAAAAAGTATAAATAAGTATATTTTTAAAATTTCAACTAAGTGAACTTACATATTTATTCCAACATAACGATTCAGTAATTTCCTTTTTACCTGCCATATCAAATTTTTACAATTAAATAAAAAAGTATAAATAAGTATATTTTTAATATTTCAACTAAGTGAACTTACATATTTATACCAACATAAATATTTTTAATCTAAAGTTAAAAATTTCACAATGAAAAGGTTTTATATAACTCCGGACAACTTTTACAGTTTTTCTTTAGCTAAAAACGTTATTCACCATATAAGGATTATTTATAAAGTAGAACTAGTCAAATTTGTCCAGTTAGTTACTGAATTAACGTGCTTTGCCAACAAACATAATTTTATATTTATTTACATAAGAAACGAGCAGCTGATGTTTTGCATTTTAAACTTTATGCTTAACGTAATACGACGCGGAAATGATTATTACGAGTCTGTAATGTAATGTTGTCAAAAGGGGCTGTCAATTGTCAATCATCTCGCGCTTTCATTCCGAAACAGAAATATTTGTAGAAAACTGTTTACGGAAACATTTGCCTCACATTGTAAACATTATTTATTTTAAAGTTAACTTTCATGGATTTAAAACACAAAATATTATAATTATAATAAATAAATACAAATTTATAAGAAAACTGCATAATTATGTTATTATTGTTTATTATGAAATTAGAATCATAAAAGTTTTAAAAAATTTGATTTTTCGCACATTTCGTAGATGACTACTAAACATATTAGATTAGATTATATAATATAAACAATAGTTATATTAGATAAACAATTATATTATCGTTCGTCTGGCTACTGTAACCACCCCCATACAGAATACGACCTTAACATTAAAAGAAACATATCGTAATCACCAAACAATGCGATATTATGTGGAATATGATACATCTTAATAGTATAAAAGGCAATGTGTGTATGTATGTTCCTTATGGACTCCAAAACCAGCGGGCAATCCTGTGAAGTTTTGTAGCTATCGGACGCGGACGAAGTCGCGGGCACCCACTAGTTAAATATAATAGCCTCATGATAATAACTATGAGAAACTAAGTATCACATACTGTGTCCATACTTCAGTAAGCATGTGAGTTTCAATTGTCGCACAATTTTATGATGATATGTTGAGTAGTTGAAGCGTGAGAGCGTAACAAATTATAATATTAGTTAGACAATTGTTGTATCTGCTAAAATTTGTGAGGCCATACTAGACTATAATCGGTCACATTCACGGAAATCCACATTACTTATACATTTTAACGCTAAAACTGCTATAATAGGAAGTTGTATCTCATTAAGTATTCTGCTCAAGTCCAGTTAAATATTAAATTCGTGTGCACGTTAGAACCGACGACATCAATCCGACGATAGCCACACTGGCTATTAAGTATTGTTGCTTATTACAGAGTAATATAAATGTCGATGCGTTAAACCGGATGCGTTTCTTCTATAAATTGTCGTTGAATTGTCTGCGAGATGTTTGCGTACCACATGTCGATATTGTCTGTTCAATGCGAAATGGCCCCATTACGTTTTACGGCTGACACTATGCACGCATGTGTTACGTAAAAGTGCGATCTTTCTGTATGCACGTTTCGAGTACCTACACATAGCAACATGTGTTGGCAACTTCAATCGTAGTTTACAAAGTTACAAAGTACATACAAGCAGAAGAAAGAAGAATTCAGGTTATCTAAAATACCTGTTCGCATTCCGGATTTTCATTGTTGTAGGTATACCTAATTTTAGTTTTTTTCTTCTAAATTACTCAACTGACTATGATACTTTTTTTAATAACAGTGATAATTTAATAACATAATTTGAGTATTTCACATTAATTATTAAATTAATTAGTTTTTTTTACTCTAACGACGCTTCCCGGCTTTGGTAGAATGCATTTGGTGGAGTTAGTATAGAATATAACTAGCTGGCGCCCGCGACTTCGTCCGCGTTGAAAAAGAAAAAGTAGCCTATCCTGTGTCCCGTACGTCTAAATGTTTATCTACCAAGTTTTATGAAAATCAGTTGATTCGTTTAAGAGTTATGGAGGAACATACATACATACATACATAAAGAAAAAAAATCTAAAAATGGTCAATTTAGTTTCAGTATCATGTATAACTAGAGCCTATAAACACGATATCTCTCAAAACAAAGTAACTTACTCCATAACCAACCCTTACAGATTTATTATTAGTATTGATATCCGTATACGTCTTATAATATTAAAACTATAGTTATAGTATGCTCTAACTAAATAGTATACTACATACATAAGTACATATGCTTTTATATAGGTAAATTATATATAGACTTCAATATATGGAAGACTCTTCAAGAGTAGATTTACATGAAACGGTAATAACCAGACACTAGAAGTTATCTTAAAATCGAGACGTCTAAAAGGCAGCTTTGGTTCGTTTAAGGAATAAAATATTATCTAATTACAAGGCGATACCACCCACTTGGAAACTGTTGCAACATGAGTCGCGTGGGCACGACAACCTTCTGATAGATATTACTAGACCCGCGGGACCTTGATAAAATAGTAAATATATAAAAAAAAATCAATTGCATACATTATTTATATAAACTGTTGAATAAAAAGAAGCATATTTGTATGTTAATATTTTGACAGATTTATAAATGTTCGAAAAGTGTTTAACTGGGCATGCCGGCGTCAAATAATAGCACATGTGCTGTTCTATTCTGTGGCCATTCATCTATTCCCACTTATTTAGGTGCCTTAGGTCTATTACAAATTACACGAATGTCAGTCAAGTCAAAAATGTTTTTATCAACCTACCATGAAATGGACCATAATTTACATAATTTATTATAAAAAATAAATATTATAAATACTTCATAATAATTGATAAACAAACCCATTCGTTGCAAGTTTTTTTTTAGATTAAAAATTCCAAAATAAGTCAAATTCATAATAATAATATAAGAGTTTCATTGAGCCTATACGTTTCTGAATCGTCCACTTAATTGATTATTTAAACATGTTACAATCTTTTGAATTTAATTTTTATTTTGATTCCCACCATCGACGTGTGGGCGCAAAGTATCTATTGACTGCTTACCATCTATGGACTTCTTGTTTACTTACCGCTGCATTTCGAAATTTTACATTCATTTGCATTTATTAAGTCTTAACTGTTGATTAATTACAACTAATTGATTATTATGTCCTCCTGTCCTTTTTAGTTTACTGCTAGCTAATATCAGGGGAACTGGTATTTCCATTTATTAAATAACTTCAGAATTAAATTGTGGATGCGCATTGATGGTCAGTCAGGACAAACAATATTATAAGTATGTACTTGAATATTATAAGTATTGAAAAATATGATATAATTTATAGAGACACGCGAAATCACGAGCAAAAGCTTAATATTTTATTAACTTAATCTCAATAAAAAAAATGTCAACATTGTAAAAAATATGAATCACATCAAATTAATAATGTATCTAATTTATATTTATTAAAATATATCAAAATGTCCTTTGTTATATTAAAAAAAAAAACTACATAAAAATATAACATTTAATTTTATTAATATCACAAAACAAAAAGTAGGTAAGTAAGTTTTGAGATAATGATGTCTTACAAACTCTGTAAACACGATAGGAATAACATCCTAATTTTACATCCATCCTTTTCTGGCACAGGTGTCCGCTCCGAAAAAGCATAAGCGTCGATATCTTTTAGAAACACATACTACTTTCTTTCTCTGCAATGTTTACGACACAACGATGGTGCTATAATTGAGCGATGCTGGAGAGTTCAACACATCGCGGTCCATCTTTTTAGAATACTACACAAATAACCTCCTATATTTGTAAAATACACACCCAACTTAAACAGCGCCTATCTCTTCCAAACGTTGCACGGAATATTCAACCTTTATCATTAATCGTTAAGGATTAAATTCAAGTGGTGTAACAGTTAATAATGCACTTCGCTTTTCTTCGTCGAATATGAATGTTGAGGTGGTACGGTTATGCGGCAGCACTGCCGATGACCACATGCATCAATGTTTGTAAATAGAAACCTGGGCGTACTACGAAACTATTTTGATCTTTCACACTATGTGTAGAGACATATCCATCGCGTGTTACTTTCCGCGCTTTTAAATAAAGGTGGATTGGAGACAGCCGATGTAGAATAAAATAGTGTCTCCGAGCGTTTTACACATAAATGATTAAGAATGCGTGTCAACCCATCTATGTACTAGATACAAAATGTTTTGTTGTTTACAAACTAATTAAAATACGTTTAGCAAAAAAGCAAAAAATATGACTGAAAGTGTTTTGGAACTGAAAATATGACCTCTAAGATTATAAGTTTGGCAAAAAAGACCTGTCATCTAAAGTCAAATTAAAGCGCGTTTGACACTGTGGACATATGTCCTAAAAGGCTAAAAAAGGATTTTCTCAAAAATGCACTATCTATAATTAAAGATTAAATTGAAGTGCATGAAAAAAATAATTTGGCAAAAAAGACCTAACATCATAGGTCAATTATAGTGCGTTTGGTACAGGAGATATGCCCTCAAAAGTAAAAATGAAAAGTTTGTCAACAAGAGATAAATGTCTTCAAAGGTCAAGTTAAAATGCTTTGACACAGGAGGTCAAGGAAATGACTTGTCAAGAGTCTCCTTGAAGAAATTAGCTCGACAACGCGAACAAAACTTGTTCCGTGGAATCCCGTCTTTGTGTTTGTTCGTTTCATTACGTGGGACGGTTTGGGAAGTGAAAAATCACGCTTATCTCGACGCAAACAGTGCAACGGTGGTCCAACGTCAGCCATCTGTGTTCGTTGCACCCATAATGATGATAACGAAAATGTACGGGAACACATTCATTTCGTGTCTGACCCTTGAACGGAGCGCTCCTTTGTTGAAAACAAGCGCAAAATATATTATTAACGGGAGCGGCCATTTTGCATATTTTCAAACGATGTGTTCCATATTGGAGCGTACGGTGTGTATTGGCCCACGTTCGTTTTATACGCTGTTTTAGTGCGTGGTTTATTTTTGATCGCGATGTCCTATTTAATATGTTATGCCAGCAACGCTTCGCCTCAATCAGTCTTAGCTGGAATCTTTGCTTTTGACGTTGTGTTTCTTGAATTACAATCAAAATGTTCAAATTTATTCTTTCTAAGTTGAAAAAGGTTAAACCTTAGTCCAGCTTCTGTAATTCTCTGAGATAATGCGCATTCTAGAATTTTGAATCTTCTTGTTACAGATATATCCAGATCCCGAGTCGGAGAAGGCGATAATGGGATCTGTAGTATACTGCATCCACCATAAGGAAGGATGCCAGTGGTCGGACGAGCTACGCAAACTCAAGGTGAGTCTGAGAATTGTAAATATTAGAATAGATAAGCTCAAAGTAGATCAGTCGATGCGACTATCAATCAACCATTTCTGTCACCATTCACGATCGACACATTTTCTTTATCTAATTTTTTATTTAATAATATTGCCATTCAACAATTATATTTAAATGAATAGTTTTGTGCATGAATTCATGCAATGAATACCTATTACATTCTAATTTTTAAATATTATTGATTTTAAATAATAATATAAATTTTAAATATTACTAAACTGGAATGTTTCTAGTTGTACAAAAGTTGTATGTTTCTTTGTCAAATTTTTATTTTCTTTTTAAATTTTTCGTAAAAATTTTTCTTTCATAGAAAAGTCACCATAAAAATGTCGCTCCAATAGTGAATTTTAAATTTATAACTTTTTTTTTGCAAAATACTAATGTAAATTATAATCATGTTAATTATTTAAATTTAGTAGATACCAGAATTCATTTTGTACAACTCAACAAGTTTTTCATTTTTTATTATATATTTTTTTATTCTTTTGTAATACATTATTTAAATTCTTTTTTTCGTAATGGTTGGAAATTGCTTTGTATGCGACGAGTGTGAAAGGAAACATTTCTAAATTTTATGTTTCCTTACATACCCATGTTAATTGCACTAATAAGACGCGAACTGCATACTTTAAAAGTTACTTAAGAGACTTTAATTAGGCGACATTAACCATTGTACTTAACTGTTGCTTTCTTGTAAATGGTTTTACGCAAAGGTATTCGCTTTAGTCCCTACTAAAACCTAATTCTGAAATTATCTTATTGATACAGACAATGTTCCATCATCTATTAATACTCGTAGTATAAACTTGACCTTTGTATTATTACTTTTAAAATAAGATGATATTAAGCAAAAGAAAAACGCCTATTTTAAGTGTAGAAAAATAAAAAATCAAAGCCTGAAGAAAATATATAAGCAGTAATTTATACAATTATTATTGCTCATATATTATTTGTGTTAGGCGCTGATTTTTTTATATTTTTAGATGATCCTTTGGGAACAGTACTTTTTCTGGATGAAGTGTCCTTTTCTGTATTCCTGACAATGTGTATTATGCCAATTCCATGATGATCAGTTGGGCAGTTAAGGCGTGAAAGTTTAACAAACAAACTCATATTTGAATTTATAATATTACTTAAGATTACCCACACCGGTAATTAATAAGTGGGTGGAATTAAATAAGGAAAATTTTAATTTTTTGCAATGTTTTAAACGTGTAATTTAAAACTTACTGGAGCTTTAAATGATCCAAATCTATTTTACAAACAGGTAGATATTGTTTTAAAATATGTACATAGATGTCGTGAGCATGTAGTGAGAGATATGAATATTGTTGTTGTGTGCGTAGGCGCACCTGAACACATGCAAACACGACGCGGTGCTGTGCGCTGCGCAATGCGGCGCCATGATCCCGCGCGTCTTGATGCAAGACCACCTGCGGTACACCTGTTCAAGGAGAAGGGCGAATTGCGAGTACTGCGGGAAGGAATTTTCTGGAAGCGCTCTTGAGGTACTTTTTGGTTTTATCACTATGTAATTGTCAGATGTTTAGTCACAGTGTCAAAAGTTTGTATCATTGACCGTAACTAGAAGCTTTAAGCTTAACTGAACTTTAAGAACTTGAGCGTTGTGTTCTTATGGTTGGCCATCTCCTCAGCCAAGCTGAAAGAAATTACTAAGTAGTAATTTTACAATTTCATGTTGATTTCAGTTTATGTAAATGAAAATTTTTTGCTTTTTTTACTATCATTTTCTATTTGGATTGTTGGAACTTGGAAGCGAAAAGTTAGCTTTAACGAGTATTTATGCCATTCTGTGCTGTTCCGTAGGTTTAAAATCTGAAAGTGGTTATTACCAGAACTTCGAAGAAGAAATGCGAAAATGAAACTCCTGCAATCTGCAGCTTATGGCAAAGCTCTTACAGCAACTATCCGTCCATTTCCAGGAGCACCAAGGAAACTGCGGTCACGAGCCTGTTTATTGCGAGAACAAATGTGGTGCCAAAGTGCAGAGGAGACACACCCAGCAGCACATCCAACAGCATTGCAGCAAGAGGCTCGTGCCTTGCAGACACTGTGGCCAGAGGTATACTCAGGTAAGGACAAATTTTTCTGATTCATATCAATGTTACAAACCATAAAAGTTAAATACAAATAGTTATTATCACTAGAGTTTAATTGTCCATTCCACTTATCAAAACAAATGAGTTCAATAAGTACCTACTCCACCGCCCGGGGCCCACCGGAACTTGTATCTACTGTATTTGGAACTGATGGTTAGACTTCTAGATGTAAATGTACTACGATTCGAGATAAACATCCTTTGATTGTACTCTTTTATCTTCTAGGACACAGTATCGGCTCATGGCGCTACGTGCTCCCGCGCACCGGTGCCGTGCCCACAACGCTGCGCGACTGCCGGCGTGCCACGCGACGAGCTCGACGCACATTTGCGCGACCACTGCGCCGCCACTGCCGCTGGACTAGCCTGCGCTTTCAGAGACGCCGGCTGCCGGTTTAAGGTGATATTTCTGCATATAATTTACAAGGTCCTTCGAGCCAGATGACTGCAGAAGTCTGTTATTCCGCTTAGATGCCACTCTTCATAAACAAACTTAGTGAGTTCCACAAAACTCGATTCTTCGGCCTTTGTGTTCATCAAGTGCCAGCCGCTTTCTCGAATTTATCGAGAAGGTGATCAATATCTCCACTCCAATACTCGTTTATCGCAACGTCATTCGCTGCACGACGGATATTCTCACTCCAGATGACTGATACCTTCGTTCTTCCAGGGATCTCTGTATTTCGGATTAATATATCCCTCGGAGTAATTCCAAGCGATGCCTTGCTCTCCATGGCTCGTTGAGCTACTATTGTAATTTGTGAACGAGACATTTTATCAGTGCGTTAAACGTCAAAACTGGTATAGCGAACTGAAAATGATGAGAATGTAATGAGTGGTGGTGATTTGCAGGGCACGAGACAAGCTCTGGACAGACACACGGAAGAGAGTTGCCAACAACACCTGGCGCTGGTGTCGGCGCTGGCGTCGCGCCAAGCGCGTCAGCTGGAGTCGCTGCGCGCGGCGGTGGCGCGGCTGTCGGTTAACTACTCGGGGGCGTTAGTGTGGCGCATCGGCGACTGGGCCGCCAAGATGGCCGACGCCAAGTGCAAGGACGGCGTCGAGCTCGTCTCGCCCGCCTTCTACACCAGTCAGTACGGCTACAAGTTACAGGTACGTCTGCTGAGAACGAACCACCAATAAGGGTACGATCACGTCACGTTTCTTGTAACCTTTCTGCAAAACTAAATACTATTACGGCCTCTTTCACCATCTCTGAGTAAAGTGTCAAGTAGGCTAACAGTCATTTAAATTCACCGGTAAGAAAGCATACAAATTTCACCATCTTCGAGTAGCATTACTCAATGGGTAATTTCAATGAAATTGACTCAAGATACTCGTAACATTTACTCGCCAATTAGCTTTACTTGAAAGGTAACTAAACAACACTTTACTTGTAGTTGGTGAAAGAGGCCCTATATCATTTCAAATATTTATTTTATTTTAGTTCTGTCCTTCTCTAGTTCTGTCTATTTGATAGCCAAAGAAGTCTATTTGATTCTGACACGATGCTCGGTAGACACATGATATGTTTTTTTTTATACTATGTGGGCCTTATATAATATACCATATCTATGAGCAAAAGCAAAAGGGATAAACACCACTTATGGTATTCCCAAACAAAAAATGGATGCCTAATTAATCGTACTTACTTAAAGTTTAAAAAAATTAATCATAATGACACCAGAAGACGGAATTGTCAGTGACTATTACGAATTCACTCTTTGTTTGTAAACAAGAAAGCGATGCGCGGACAATTTAATTATGGTGAACAATTTATAGTGAGTCAGTTCGCGAGAGAACCGATTTAGCACACACTGGCTTACTCATACTCATCGCAAGCAACCGAAGTGTCTTCATAAACTTTATTGTTTCTTTTAAACAAAAATTGACTAATTTAGGACAAAAGGAAATTTCAAATATTAAGAATTTTATTTAACACTAGCTGTGCCTGCCACTACATGCGCGCTGTAGTTTGTTTTTTGAAAATTCCACAACAAGCTAACATTTTCCAGGATAAATGGTATCCTATATGTTAATCCGGGCAATAAAACTATTTGTGTGCCAAATTATATCCAAATCCGTTCAGCCGTTTTTGCGTGATTGAGTACATACAAACTTGGCAAGTACAAATTTAAAAAATATACAAGTTTTGTGTGCTTAAAAATAACTTTTTTTTTTTCAGGCATCACTGTTCCTGAACGGTAACGGCGCAGGAGAATCCACCCACATGTCGGTGTACATCAAGATCCTGCCCGGAGAGTACGACGCGTTACTCCGCTGGCCGTTCGCTCACACCGTCTCCTTCACCCTGTTCGACCAGAGTTCGAGTCCCGACCGCGCCTGCAACATAGTCGAGAGCTTCGTCCCGGACCCCACGTGGAAGAACTTCCAGAGACCCTCCAAGGAACCCGACGCGTTGGGCTTCGGCTTCCCCAGATTCGTCTCCCATGAAATGCTTAAGAAGAGGAATTTCGTCAAAGACGACGTCATGTTCTTAAGGGTCAAAGTCGACCCCAGTAAGATTGTAGCCGTATAACTTAACCGTAGACTTATTAGGTTGACAGTTAAATATTTTTGGGCAATTTTCAAAATTAACTCCATTCTTACCCTACAAGACGAAGAGACATTAAAAAATTTGTCTTTTTACCTACCCACACGTTAAGGTCAATAGAAATCTCGTTTAATTTCAATATAATATTTTTCATAGTGATTATAAAAAACGTCAAAATATTTACAAAAGATAGGTACCTAACAATAGGTAGCTATTAGCTACTCCTTTTGACGAGAAGATAATTATATTTACGTGTGTCTTTTAATGTCCTATTATATTGACATATCGATAGATATTAGCGCACAAAAATCTGTCAAGTCATTCGTTATTTAGTAGTAAGTAATTTAAAAGTCATAGATTAAGTTTGTAAATAGATAGGTCACACGTAAGTCCAGTATGTTAGTGTACTGTAAGTAGCTACTGAGTAGTTAGTTTGTAGTCTGTGTAAATAGTTTTAATTTTAGATACGCTCGCAGCGTTTGTTATCCTTTCACTAAAGATCTCTTGAGTTTCTTTGCCGTCGGAGCATCTAACAAACTGAACATAGTTTCAAAACTAATCATTCCGAATGAGTCGTGAAATACACTGATCTTTGGAGCCATTGATGATATAAATAAGATCAATTTTGTCGTCAAATCACTCCTCATTTGTCATGGCAAATGGCAGCTATTTTAATTTTTATGTTTAGTGAAGCATGGGCACGAAAATTCAAAATATTTTCCCATGTAGAGTTCGCACAAAGGAAATGAAGGCCTCATTTGATAGCTAAAGACGTCGGCAATAAATACATGTAGACTATTTTTAACCAAATGGTTCAATAAGTGTCAAAAAAGAATAAAAAAGTAGTCCTTTTTAGTTTTTTGGTCTTTAATAAGAATCTAGCCCATCAAACTATTCCTTTTTTTCTGTTTATAGATAGTACTGGATTTTTATTAATAAACATAAAAATTTTAGCTCAATGCCATGCTACAATAGCTGTAATAGAGATCAGTGTAACGGTACCTACATCGAACCCACTGACGCTTCTGCGAAATATTTTAATCTTTGTCCGTGCCATACATAGTATTTAGAGGACACACATTTTTATAGGGTACTGCAAAAATTGTGTGTTAACTTTATATAAATATAACTTCGTTCGAAACGCATTTTTGTTTGCCTTGTGAATAATATATGAAAAGGCTCTTTTAAAAATGCTTTGAACTCAAAAGTATGTCACTTTGAGACATGTTTAGCTTTGTTATATCGGCAGATCTTTGTATATATATTACTCTTTAAATGATTTATCCAATTTAAAAGGTTCTTGTTGATATTTTTGTACATAAAGCGGTCTGTCAAAGATTGTAAATACTATAGACGGTTAGATGAGGAATTAGCCTAACGCTCGGTGTGTTTTTTTATAAGCTGGAGTTAGACCAAAGTGTTATGATTACTTCACCTGTTGAAATGTGTACATTTATATAACAGGAAAGTAATTCGACATGAACACGGCTAAAGCTGTTTGTAATTATATATATATGTTTTTTTTATTGTGCCCTAGATACCTACTTTATATGTGAATGTGTTTCACGCTTTATTAAAAGTTTTATTCTTGTAAAAAAAAAAAATTAATTTAGGCCAGTAAGGCCAAACGGGGTAATAATAAAACATCCGATATTTTGGGTAAATATAAGACACTGTTTGAAAACCTCGAATGAAATTGAATTTCTGTTACTTATATAGACTAATATATTCCTTATTTCATAAGCAATAACGTCCAAATTTTTTTTTGATACCTTTTCTTGTAACTTTAACTACTTTGAGAACAATTTGTCAATAGTTGAAAAATTTGGCGCGAAAACTTTTAATCAGGGTCCATAAACTTTTCTAGTGCTCGCTCGGACATTATACCTACGTGCTCCCGCTCCTGCGCCGCGCATGCGGCGGGAGCAATACTTGCAGGAACAATCGGTCTTATTAGTCTGTCTTTCGCTAGCGCACGGTAAAAACGGTTTATTTTTGTGGGAAAAAATAAGACACGTCTTCGGGAAAATATAAAACAAGATTAGTTTAAATATAAGACAGGCTACCTATTAGCACATATCAAAATGCCACGAAATTACGTGCCAAAATTGAAGACTTATAGTGAACTGAAATTACAAGAAGCTTTAGAAGAACTGCAAAAAGGTAAGCTGTTATACAGAGAAGCAGAAGAGAAGTATAAAGTTGATAAATCGTTGCTATGGAGAAGAGTCCACAACTATAATACATCGAAGGAAGGAAGAAAGACAGTGTTAAGTAAGAAAGAAGAAGAAGAAGAAGAAGTAATATAACGCCTGACCTCTTTGCTGTTATAAAATTTTCCGGGGTTGTATCTTTATTTTTAGTAGATAGCTGGTGCCCGCGACTTCGCCCGCGTAACTGTAAATTATATACTAAAACCTTCCTCGAGAACCACCCAATCCATTGATGAAAACCGCATCAAAACCCGTTGCGTCGTTTTAAAGATCTAAGCATACATAGGGACAAATACAGCGGGACGCGACTTTGATTTATACTATGTAGTGTGATGACTAAAACGTCTCATTTTTGTACTTGAATTGATTTTTATGCAATTTTTTTTTTGTTTGTGGACAATGTTCCATTTATTATGAATAATTGTGATCTCATGCCTATGTGGTACATTTTGTGACAGTGATTTAACTACTCGTACTAAAAACCTAGTAATTACATTCCAAAGATTATCTATGTTAAGCATAGTAAAGTAAAAGTGTTTTAATTTTGTTAAGAAATTTCTGCGAAAATAAAAGACTTAATGAAAGTTTTCTTATTTATTTGTAGCATTTTTTCTCACTCTATCTTACGATAACCCTGTCAGTTAAAAAACATCTACAGCATAGAAGTTATTCGATGTCTTATTTTTAAAGTATGGTGTTTTATAGTTACCCCGTAGTAGAGGAAAAAAATGAGACGCATATTTTGTGTTAAAAAATTACTTTCTAGACATTTAATAGCATATCTGAACCTAATGCAAGATAGATACTTTAGGAGTGCATAGTTTTAAGCATTCTAAGATCTTTTTAAGAATTGCTATTATCTTGAAAATCTAAAAGTTGTTGTTTTCGTCTTATAATTACCCCGTCTGGCCTTATTTTAATGGATGTTGCAAAATTATAACCTCTGTCGGATCTCTTTAGAAAACGGTTGCTTTAAATGTTTCTCTTTGTAATGTTTACATTCCATAAAAAAAGTTTATAACCGGATGTTTTTTTTTATTAATATGCATTTATTAATTGCTAAGTCGGACTTAAGAGCGAACTAAGCGGACTGGTTAAAATAAATAAAATGAAACTTAAAATAACTTAATACTTTCTTACTCAAACCAACAAAGATATTAGATTAGATGTTTCTTGTAAAAAATTTAAAAGGTTCAGATTTAATTTTTTCTCGGATATTAATACATAACCTGAATGATCTTTTGTTAAAATTACCATTTATCCGAACTTGACCGGATTTTTGACTTATTTACTTACAAGTAAGAAATACCTACTAATTTCCTTGTATTTTTTTTTTATTTTATGTAAAATTTCCTAAAATATTCTCAACAAGAAATTCAGTAAAAACTTTTTACCTTTATCATTAATACACACCTGTAATATATTTTCTTTTGCAAAATTAATACTTACACAAAACTTTCTTGTTAATCACTTTTTATTGGTGTAAACCGTATCAAAATTCGTTGATGATTTAGAAGACTAAGACAGCAATCTTTTATTTTAATTATAATTTTGATGTAAGTAATAATTTTAGAAACGTTATTTAAAAAAAAAATCAAATGGTAAATCCCTACATTTTTGCATGTTTTTGTTACAACTAAGTAATAAGTAATAATCACCCAATTAAACAGTCATTTTCAAAATCTTTCACATTAAAATTTTTTAATGCACTGTCGTGAACTTTACCTTGGATCTGTATGTTTAAGACTGAACAGTAAATTTTGAAGAAAAACATAATTTTTTTTATGAGAACAATAAAAAATCCTCTTTCATTCGAAGTCTGCTATTTCGCTCTTAAATTTCGTATTTTCTTTTAGTAAATAACTTAGCTGTATCCTTGTGCTCTACTTAGTTTATTTAGTACATATTGATAAAAAAATAAAACTAACAACTAACAAAACGTTAGGATAAAGCTATTTAAGTTTAGTTTATATAAGGCAAAAATGTACATGACTTGATTTTAAGTATGAAAATATACATATTTTCACTTTTATGAATTCATTTTATTTCAACAATTTAACCCCTAATTATCACGCCATTTTGCATTTGCAATCATAAAATGTAAAATATAAAATTTAAAAAATCTATACTTAATACTCATATTATAAAGAGGAAGGATTTGATTGTTCAAACTACTGGACCGATTTGAAAAATTCTTTCACTGTTGGAAAGCTATATTGTCAGCGAGTAACATAGGCTCAATTTTATAAAATTAGTTTTAAAAAAATTATAAATTTTGCAAATTATAAAAATTTGATTGGGAAGTACAGTGAAAATCGGTTATAGCGACCTTCAAGGGAACACAAAAATTGGTCGTAATAAACGGATAGTCATTATAAGCAATATTTAATCTTTATAGGCATTCAACAGGGACCTTGCCATTTGGTCGCTGTAACCGATATGTCGTTATATCCGGTTTCAACTGTAGTACCTACTGCATTTCACAGTCATTTGGTCAGCCCATTTTGGAGGCAGTTACGAAAGACCACAGTTACCACCGTGAAATAACAACATGTTTGCTGTTGTATTTCAGTGAGTAAAGGATGCCACAACCATAGATTTAGTATTACTACCGTTTCGTTAGTAGCCACCTACCATCAAGTGGACCGTCAGCCTGTCTGTCGACCTTAACATAAAAAAAAGATCTATTGCCACAACCCATTTCCGTATCTCTGCATATCCTTAGTCATACATACTATGGTCGGCACTGCACTTGCGTTAGCCTCTTTGGAGACCATTATATAAAAAAAACATATATACATAAAGGAAGCATTTATAAAAATATATAGAGAAATAACGTATTTTTAGTTTTCTTCTACAAATATTTAGCTAGTTAGGGTGCTTCTCCACATACTCGATTGGCCTCGATCGGGACGGCCAATTGGCCATTACAATTTGGTGTAGCAATGCGCACTCGATCGATACGTATTTTGTGATAATCGAATCGATTTATTTCGATCGGCATCGAAGGTAAGTTCTACACCTACTCGATCGACCTTGCATGGATCTATATAGCAGGATTTATTATTGCAAAATATGGATCGATACTGGTGGTATGGTATTATAAAATATAAAATGTGCCCGATCGATTAGATGTAGCAGCGACGCACGATCGACTTTATCGATCGAGATATATTGTGTCGAGTGGACGTCTTGATCGAGGCCAATCGAGTGTGTGTGGAGAAGCACCTTTTAGTGACGACACGTTTGGTCTAGCTAGTAACCTTAGCTGTTAACCAAACGGTCACGGGTTCGAATCCCGCTTGGGGCAAATGTTTAACATTTTACCTTTGTACCTGAGTCATGGAAGTTTGTTTTTATAATATTTATGTATTTACAACAATAAAAGTAATCTATGTAGTATATCAACTGTCTGGTATTCGTAATACAAACATTAATTGCTTACTGTGGAACTAGATGGTGCTGTGTGGAATATGTGAAATATTAATATTATAATTGACTTGAAAATAGATTTATTTAATGTAAAATAAATGTAAGATGCAGGTTGCTAGAATTTGGAGATTCATCATTGAAGTAAAAGTACATACGTAAATCATTATGTACTTTATTTCCAACTAGCTGTTGCAGGCGACTTTACCCGCGTAACTTTGTAAATTATCTACTAAAGCCTTCCTCGAGAACCACTCTATTCATTGGTGAAAACAGCGTGAAAATTGGTTGCAGTAGTTTTTGAGTTTATCGCGAACAGACAGACAGACAGACGCGGCGGAGACTTTGTAAGGATAAGGATTTTCAGAAATAACAGATTCACAGGACTGACTTGTTTAACTGGTCATATCCAACTTATTTTGGATCTTTTTATCATTGCAGGTCCCTTGCCACCGTCAACGTGCCAAGTCTACTTGAGCCGACTGGTATTGCAAGAGACGATGGCAAGAGACCGGACGGTATGAGTTTGATTCCATGGAAGATGGGCCAGGTGCTGGTATGGGATGCTACCTGTTCAGACACGGTGGCCCCTTCCCATCTACATGGAAACAACAACAGAGCTGGTGCGGCTTGTGAAGCGATTGAAAAATCTAAAGCATGCAAATACAGGGGTCTAGGCTCCGAATATGATTTTGTGCCATTCGGTGTCGAGACCCTTGGTCCGTAGGGTCCTAGCGCTATAAGGCTTTTTAAAGAAATTGCAAA
Organism: Synanthedon formicaeformis; assembly: GCA_945859745.1. NCBI lineage: Eukaryota > Metazoa > Arthropoda > Insecta > Lepidoptera > Sesiidae > Synanthedon > Synanthedon formicaeformis. The sequence continues at coordinate 911,771 of OX243956.1, read as the reverse complement.
AAGGTTAGTCGACATCACAGGAGACCGAAGAGCTGGCAGCTACCTCGGACAATGAATTAGTCTAGCTATTCAAAGGGGGAACGCTGCCAGTATCTTCGGAACCTTGTCTAAAGGGACTCCTTTTAATAATATATTTTAGTTATTATATTATAATTTTTTTTAAGGTTTCTAGTTTTAGGTTCAATAGTAAGTTTTGTTTTTTATTTAGTATAGATTATTTGTAAATTTATATAAATTCCGTTATAATAGTAAATTACTTAATTCGTATTTACTGTAATGTGCTTATAATTTATCACTAACATAAATATAGTATCTTTCAAGTATTAAGTGCACATTACCATCTATATTACTGCAGGTGAAAATAAACAACATATACTTAAAAATAAATAAGTTTATTGTTACTATAAGCTACTCGTATTTCTATTTGAGCCGCTGGACTGTGACACTGAACTGTTCAATACTGATGGTGCTATTTTCTTTGTATTCTGAAATCAAAATGAGGAAGCATTAAATGTATTATGAATAAAAAATTAATATACAGCAATGTTCAAAAATTTTCATTGAAATATTTAGAAAATAATAATAATAGAATGATTATTACAATAATAGCCCCCTAGCTAGGTTAACTAATACAATAAAATTCATACAAAGTTAAGATTAAAACATATTTTGTATCTAATACACTTTTTTTGATGTCACCTCATTAAATTTATTTGCTGTTGTTTCAGAGTTAATTTTATCATACCTTTTAATATTTGTTCACAATACTCTTTAAGTAATGGCTAGGCATACAGAATTTCGTAGTCATAAAGTTGGCTAGTCCTTCTGGCGGCAGTAACCAACCCTTTACGAGGACCACTAAGCAATAAGCATTCATGCTGTTGTTCAATAAATTAGTAAGAGATGCAAAAGCCCAAGATGAGATTAGGAAACAGATAGCTTTCCTAATTTCATTCTAAATTCTACTTAAGTCGGCAGCACACTTATAGAACACTTAGGGCCTCTTTCACAAACTACATGTAAAGTGTTGATTAGTTTTAGAAATCATTTTCTGTTATATTGAATCATGCACTTGGTTTACTGCATCATTTGATAGTCGATTTTTTATTATTATTTTCTATTTAATGTTTGGGACGTTTACCATACAAACAAAGGTAATATCAGCTCCATTATCCCCGGTTACCGGTGACTTTAAATGACACTTTGGCCTACTTGACGTTTGTGAGAGGCGCTTATAGGCATTGCTTGTGTTATAGGTGACTTTTACCATCCACTGTTAAGTTGACTGTCAGTCTGTTTGACCTTACATAAAAAAAGTGTTATTAGTCAAATATATTGTATGTCAAACAACAAGTTGAAACTAATTTTAAGCTTAACTAAAAGATTAAATATACCAGAGATCTTCATATAAGAGTAACTTACCCTTTGTATACTACAAACATCGTCCATAGCCGATGGCAACAATGGCTTGACGGAATTAATCTCTATCATGGTTAAGTGGTCAAGTCTTCCACATATGGCTCCTGTTTTTATTAGGGCATCCATAGAAGTCCTCAGTTTTGACATTCGTATGTCCCAGATATCTTTGATGAAGGTTTTGATTTCTGACGCTCTCGGTACATCCTCAGCGGCTACACTGAGTATGAGTTTGGCTTCCACCATGTAATGTTCGTGTGGCATTTTTGTAAAGAGCCTGAAAAGGTTTTTATTTCATCTATACTAATATTATAAAGAGGAAAGATTTGATTGTTTGTTTGTTTGAATTGAATAGGCTCTGAAACTACTGGACCGATTTGAAAAATTCTTTCACTGTTGGGAAGCTATATTATAAAATGCGTGCAGCAGCTAGGTTAAAATAAAGTTGCTTTCCGCTTCTGTTTCTCCTGTATGTCTGTTTCTTAGACAGTTGTTTGGTGCTACGCATGAGTACCTAAATGTTTTATGTATGAACTTACCTAGAACTTTTCTCTTCCTCCTTAATATTTTCCAAAACTTCTATGTCCATCCAATCTGGGGGTACAATTCGACATTTGTGCTTCTGTTTTAACATAACAGCCAACCACAAAGGCACGTTCATCGGTAAACCGGCACGAAAAGGCCCAATTTCACCACAAATCAAGTAAATTTTGTCACTCGTAAAATTTGGGATTATGCTAACACTTCTGTTTTCACCGATGTACTCGATTTCAAATGGATCCATTTTAGAATTTGTTGTTTACTACTGGACCTAGTTTAATTATATTATATAAATAAAAATATATTGACGCATGTACAAGAATGAACTTTTAAAAGTTTTAAAGTGCTAATAATGTTTTAATTTATTTATTTATTTTGTTTGTTTTCCATTTCGTTTGCTTTTCGTTTGTCTGAAAGTTAGTTAACCACAAAAATATCAACAACAGTCAATGTCAAAGTTAAAAAGCGCGGGAAATAGTGTGGTTACATAACCGATATTGTTTTATTTTATTTTTGTTACTCCTTCAAATTTATATTACTAGGTACTACTAAAATAATTAATTTAAATATTTTAAAGCTTTTAATATTATTTTAACATCTGAGTAGGGAATGTTGAAGGCGCAATCTGTTGTTATATATGTAAATTAACAGGTGGCTATGGTCTATGGTGCATATATAACTGAACCATCTTAAATAATTTTACATTAGACTGTTAAAAGATGGCACTGTAAGCAACATTTAAATTAAATTTAAATGACTTGGTAAGGAAAACAATAAAATCTGGAATAAATCTAAATTATTTTTATATGATTGTTGTTGCAGAATATACCGCTTTCTGCATACTGTTGAGGTTATACTCTTGTATTAATCGACCTCTATGGTGGACTATAACAATAAGAAGAAAAAGATGTCGTCGTTTGTGCTACAAATACCTAAATATTATAATTAAAAAGTAACTCGTGTCTATATTTTCACTTCAATTCTACTACATCAAAACATACAGCCTATCTGGTAGTAATATTTATACTTTATTTGTCTGCAGTAAAATAATAGCTCAGTAAGTAGATGTGTTGTCGTTTTTCGGCGTGCCACTACGTAGAAGCCTCTAGTCAGTTCCCTTATCTATCTACTCTGTTTAAATCAAATTGATGAGGCAATGATCACAAAGCTATCCATTTATAAACAGGATCATATATAAATATAAAAGCAGAGAAATCGATTGGTACGATCGGAACAAATCGTTTTGGCAAAGTGCAAACTCCTAATTACTGGCAGTAAATTAGGGTGGCCGGTTGACAATGTCTCAGACGGTTAATATTTATGGGAAGGCTACGACTACGGGGTCCGGACCTCTGTCAGCCAGGGGGGTACCCCCTCAACACCAAGTCTGTCATAGATTAAACTTTTCAATCGGATATTTCAGCTATCAAAACAATTTTCCTAGCTCAGAAACACTTTGAGATAGTTTAATAACTGTTCTAAATAAATTTCCTAAAAAAATCCTAGAGTACTGATGTTGCCAATACTACTCCTCCGTCGCGTCTGTACGTCTGTCTGTTCGCGATAAACTCCTAAACTAGGTGCAATAGGCACCGATTTCATGCTTTTTTCACCATTGGATGGAGTGGTTCTCGAGGAAGGTTTTAGTATATAATTTACAAAGTTACGCGGGCGAAGTCGCGGGCACCAGCCCACCAGCTAGTAGTAATATAAAATAACGCGTGCAATAAAAAAATGTGTAAGATCCAATTATTTTGTTGGTTTCAGATATACATACCTACATCTGGGCGTGCTTTGCTTAGTAGGTACGAAAACATCATCAAAATAAAATACTAACTATATAAAAATAATCAAAATACTAGCAGGTGTTATCGACTTCGTCCGCACCTATAAAAAATGTAACGCTTTACAAAATATTATGAGCAATCATTTATACAATCTTCACTGCTGTAATTTTTTTGCCTCGCTTTGGATTTTTATTTTTATTATATGATCCCTCGAATTCGAGAACAATATTTTTTTCTGGATGAAAGTTATTTAGGTACACTATGTCCTTTTCTGTATCCCTGGCTATGTGTATGAAAAATTGCTTTATGATCGGTTGAGTAGGGTGAAAGACAGAGTACTTACTTACACATTTATAATATTAAGATGGATTTGATCTGTATTGTGAAATAATGAATTGCTTTCATAGTAGTGTCCTAGGAATAGCAGTTTTACAAATGTAAATAAATAGAAAACGAGAAAGTAAACAACTAAACAACGTAGCTGGCGAGCGGCAAATAAATAACCGATCTGTCTGCACGAACGAAAAAACACATTGTCTCCGCGCAGACATCTTTCTTCTTAAATCTGCATACAAATTCGTGAGATCGCGCGCAAATTCACCGAGTCATTTAAAAGCCATTCCGTTTTCTAGGGAAACTGCCGGTTTTTGCCCATAAATATGTCGCAGCTTGACATTTTTATCGTAAAGTGCCATCTAGTAGTGGCAGGTGACGATCACTACTTAATCAGTTGTTAGTGTTCAAGTAGAGATGGCGCTGACTGTCTGTCATTTTGTAATACTGTTATTTAAATTATATTTATTTATATTATTATATTTAATTAATAAATATTAAGTCTTATTTAAATTGTGTTCAATTGTGTTTAAGTATTTTTTATTAACTTTTGTGGCGAATATTTTTTATCTAAAGTCTAGCATTGAAGTTGTGTTAACTTAATCTTTTGAAAATCTATTAATTAAAATTTAAATGATTTCATTATTAAGTATTATAACTAGGCATAGATTTAAATCGAAAGATGCGGCGTAATCTCCTCGCGCCATACTAAAAACACACCGAAAATTCTTAACAATGGGTTGGGCGCAGGCGCTCAACCCAACTACAGTTGCATGCCAGCTACAGTGAGTGACGGTCGCTTGTTGAGAGCGTCGCTAACGTTAAAGTCAGGTTTGAAGTAAGGAATGTGTTGTCTGTGTTTAAAAGTGTGTGACAAAGGTATATGTATTTTATACTTTTGTCTTTAGTATAATGTATGTTGTATTTTGTAACACACTTTCGCTAGTAATGCCGCATCTCTCGATTTAAATCTTTGTAACTAGGTATACTTACCTCATGAGGGTATAATTCCAACAAGTACTTGTTGGAATTATACCTCTATGCTATACCTACTTATCAAAATTTTAATTAGAAATAAAACAGTAGAATCCCACATAAAGATTAAGTATTTTATTACAAACTAGCTGGCGCCCGCGACTTCGTCCGCGTTGAAAAAGAAAAAAGTAGCCTATCCTGTGTCCTGTACGTCTAAATGTTTATCTACCAAGTTTCATGAAAATCAGTTAACTCGTTTAAGAGTTATGGAGGAACATACACATACATATAATACAGATTACACATACACTTACAGATTTTTTATTATTTAGTACTTATTAGTTTTGATGATTGATTGGAGAAATGAAAGTGCGTTCCTGAACCTGTTAGGATAAGAGATAATATTTATATACCTAATAGACAGTAAGAGAGAGATAATTCATTAATTTATCGATAGAAAATGAATTAATCAGTAGTAAATTCGTTTGAATATTGACGCTGATCGGCGTAACTGACCACCCACGTTCGATCAAACGGACGTCGATAAACCGATACTAATGAAGTGTTGCACAGATTACTCGATATGCGTTCAAGACAGCGCTGACACGAGTACAAGCCACATCACTCAAACCTATCGCCAAACACATTATCATATTGGAGCTGCAATACTCTGTTTTAGTGTGGTTATAGAGAGATTATTAGATACTATCTGCTGCACGCGAATTCGCCCGCGTAACTTTATAAAATATACCCTATGTCCTTAATGGTGTCTCAGACAACGTGTATGCAAAATGTCATTGTGATAGGTTCAGTAGTTTTTGCGTGAAGGAGTAACAAACATACCATACACATACATCCATACAAACTCGCATTTATAATATTAGTACGAATGTTTTCTTTCATTCATAAGTTAATCTTGTTAATATTATTAATGCGAAAATTTGTGAGGAAATTTGTTATTCTTTCACGCAAAAACTAATGAGGGTATTATGTATGACGTCATTTCCTCATTACGACAATAACGTCCTTTCATCTAACGACTATAAGGCGATGTCCACATTAGAAAGATTTCACAATTGTATTAAGTTAAGGGATGCCAGAGCCCATTGTGCCCTTGTATTTGTGAAAAAAAATCTTTTTTTAAATATGTTGTTACATAAAACTCATCTATACTATTATATAAAGCTGAAGAGTTTGTTTGTTTTATCTCAGGAACTACTGGTTCGAATTGAAAATTTCTTTTTGTGTTGGTTAATCCATTTATCGAGGAAGGCTATAGGCTATTGAGAACGCGGACGAAGTCGCGGGCACCAGCTAGTATATATATAGTATAGTAGTATGTATAGTATACTTAGAGGTACTAAACAAAACCAGGAGAAAAATCAATGTAAAAACGAATGCGAAAAGTTTATTTTTTATCGTTATTTATATATACCTAAATAATATTAGAAAGTTAATATCTACTCTTATATGCATTGTATTTTGTTCATAGTAATTATTTTCAGTTTCAGTAAAATAATTTTTGAAAGTGCCACTAGGTACAGGCAGGGCAGACAGAACATTGTAGCGAGGCTCGGTCGTCAATCGCTGTTAATACAGGCCCACGCGTTCCAGCCATACTTTATGATAATATTCGACGTGCTCAACAGCTTCGTGATTGGACCGATGTTTACGAGCAAGGGTATTCGATACCACCTCATTCTGACGCCTAGTTGTTTTAAGGCTTCGTAAAAGAGGATTCCATTTCGCAATTAGTGATGTTCCGGATCATTAAAAATGTAGATCCGTGGATACGGATACGGATATTAACTCTCTTAGGCCGGCTTCAGTGCTCTCCTCAGTGAAACAGGCAGCGCTTTTATTTTATAATATTTATTTTATTTTTATTTTATTTTTTATTTTATTTATTTTAGGGAAACATACAATATCTCGATATACATTATACACATACATACAGGAAAAACATAAATCAGCTAAGTTTCCACTAAATTACTAAAACATATTACAAGACCACATAATACATAACATTGAAGGTGAGAGAAAACATACACAAAGGCAAACAAAAAAAGAAAGAGAAAAACAAACAAATACACCAGTTAACAAATAATATATAACAATTTATTTATTTATATTATGAATTATGTATTAAATATGAAAGTAGATAGAGAATAGGAAGTCTACAAACTAATGGATCGCATCGCTTCCTCTGATAATTTAATGCTCGTTAGAACAAACCTTAAATTATCAGTTAAAGTAGCGAAATCTCAAATTATACCACATTAAATGCCTCCGAACTGCCTGCAGGGAGTAATTAGCTCCTTTAACTTAAAGATAATAACTTATATGCAACTTGAAGAAGTTTAACTGTCCCCGAAAATTAATTATATCTTGTGGCACTTGAAATAAACTATGTCCGGCTTAAAATAACGTTGTTTTTCAAAAATTAAATTTTTTTTGCCTATAAATTTATAAAGATAATATAAAAATAAAGATAAAAAGATAGTTCTGCGACCACAAAGATAAGTTTTTGTTGTGGTAGGTCTAATTGCACAGTACAGAGTACAGTGACATAATAGCATATATGCTGTTGTGCTTGCTTACGTGTGTATGGCTGCCTGAGTACACCCTATGCTTACCTTTTCTTCCAGTGCAGCTCTTTCAAATTAAAAATAAAAGATTTCTTTCTTTCCATATAAGAATGACACCTCTTAAGTATATAATATATGATATTTGGTATTGAACAACTTCGGCAGTTAGTTACACGCCAGTAAACATGAATTTTAATATAATGAAAGAGCGCGGTGCCGCCGTTGTCAAACCGACCAAATCAAAATGTTCAAAGTTTACCACGTTTACTCATTGGGAATTGAACAAACTCACTAACAATTAATTTTTGCCGTCATAACAATATATTAGAATCGTTCATCCGCGACAATGGATTTCTATAAATTCGGGTAATTTGAAAACGAATTATTTTCATACTACCTTTATTTGAATTTAAAAACAACTAAGGTTCAGTATAGTATTTGTAAATGGGTTAGTATAAAAATGTCTCACTGTTGAGACTGTTGAAAAGGGAAAGAATTTTTCAGAGCTTTTCTAACATCTAAAATTTTTAGAATAGATTAATACAGCGGGCGAAACCGGAGAGTACAGTAGTACGAAATATGTATCATTGACCTTTTTGTTCTACTACACAGTCGTGTTTTAAAAATACAACCTAATAAGTTAAATTCTTCGGAAACATATTGTATTTACGGGGCATAGTTTTAGGAACCATTTCCATTTCACCCCTAGTTCACCCTACAAGCACCCTCTCTTTGACTTGGGCCGAGTGTACACGTCACACGTCCAAATCATCCTATCACATTGGGGCCGTGACGGACAGCCGTCCCTTCTTACGTGACCTGGGAACCGAACCTACCATGAACGATAAATCGCAAACATTCAAGCAAGGCACCACGCTAGCCTTACCTCTCAATTCAACCTCGACTTTCCCGCCGAGGGGGTCTATTTAAAATGGTGCCTACAACCTTGTCATTTTATTGAATGGTATTATTGCTATTATAAATAAAGGATGTTGCTGTTATTGTGGAGATATTAAAATGTTTTGTCCCTTTCTGTTTGTTTTTGTGTGGATCGATGTGTCTTTCGCTACGACGTAGCATGCGCTGTGAAGGAGTGCTACGAAATATTAAACGATACAAAAGCTCTTTCTATTTTGTATATGTTTTTTATCAATACTAATATTTTATAGAGGTATATTTTTTTTGTATGTAGGACGTATCTTCGATTTAAAAAATCTTTCACCAATAGTTAAAATAGAATTTCAGGAGAGACATAGGCTAAATATTTCAAAAGGCTCCAGCTATCTTAAAATAAATATCCAACGCTTGGCATCAGTAAAATAAAAACTTTTAAAGAAAATTAAAAATAATTATTTTAATATAATCAATATCTATCGTTTATTTTTAAAAAAATGTGCGGCTTACATACGGTCACAAATAGTGACTGTTATCTGTTATCACAAATATTAGTTTTTAAAAAACTTTTTGTAAATCTTTTTATTTGTATGGCTAAACTAAAGGCAAAGTTTAGATTGGCAAAGCCGTGAGGCATAGGCAGTTATTATAGTCACATTATTGCAGTAACTCAATTTATTTATAGTCACAGGTACAAGCAGACGATTTTGTAGCGGACATGCTTAAAGACAATTTATGTGGTCACATTTTTTCACCCCCTCTACAGTGTGAAGGTAACAAAACGTTGTTAATTAAACCTAACACTGAGGGATGCCGCAGGATTTGCGTGCCTCTAAATCTGAGTCGAGGTTTATTCATAGTATACATAACCAAGTAGTAAGCAATCTATGTTTTATTCTGATGAGGTGTTAATGATAAAAGATAAAGGATTATGAGGGGGTAGGGAAATGGGTTATGGAATTCCCGACTCACTCACAGAAACACCACAACATATTGTTGTCAAACCAAAATTTTCTATGTGCACTTTTTGAGATTCCTACATTTTACCCTTATCGAATAGTTCACTGCCTTATCTTTTATATAAAAAACTGCTAAGTGCTTATGAACACTATTTGTCGAACTACGGTCTCTAAATAAAATATGCTATGAGCTATGTTAGTGTTATGAATCTGTTATGTGCAAAATTTATTATTATAAAACTATTAAATTTTCATGTTTCAAAGACAAATAAGTTTACGTATAACAACCCTAAGTTTCAAATAAAATACTATATTTTTATAATCTTAATGTAAAATTTTTAGAATGTTTTTGTCAATATTTCAAAAGTATGCTTTTGCACATTTTGGTTTGACGTTGACGATAAAATGCGATGATGAATTAGTTTTTGGTGGTCTTTTATAACGACTTAACGAGTAGTTACAGCCACCAGATGGTTGAGAAAGTCTTGCTCACTCCTAAATATTGAATATATTGAACAATAATAGAAACACAGAGGGATAATCGAGTCGCATTTGCATAAATACTTTTACATATAAAACTAAATATGAAGTATAATACAAAGATTAATTACTGTTACTCTTTCAGACCCTGTAGACGTATGAGGGCATTTCTTTTAGATTGTCTTTTAAACCTGTCTCTTTCGTTGATTAACGAAATGTCTTTCTTTGTCTTGCTAATTACGCTAATGGCACTTCTGTCTCGTGCTTTGTTTATTTCACTTATTCGTACGAATTTGAACCAGTTTTTTACAGTTGTTTTGATCTATTTACATTTTTAAAATCTTCAAAAGTTCAATTATCTTTGCGAGAAAATTAAAAAGGTCATTATTGAATTAAATATTTAAAATCAGCAGAAACGACATTATATTTCTTTAACCTTAAGAACATGTTATATCCTTATGGACCTTAACTACATGTCACATATATTTAGTAAAGCGCATAAACAGTTATGTAAGTTTTTGTTTATTAAAACAAAAAATAATAATAATATAAATTTGTGGCTTTACACAGCAGGCATTTCGACACCCATCGTCAAGTCGGGGGCGTCTCGACCTAAAGGGGGAAGCGAGGCGAAACTATAAATTGTCCTTTAATTACCCCCGGGCAGCGTCACATCATGGAACCAGACAGTTTTATGACGATTTACTGCACATTTCGACGCGGGGCCCGGCCCGCTTAGGGATTCGAATACACCAATATAACTAGACCCCTATCCCGTCTCCGAATTCAAACGGCTTGGAGTACAGAGGTGAAGGTTGGTTACTGCAGGCGGGTCTCTGATCGATGGTCGGTATACGTCACCTTTTACACTGCCAGGGGGGTTTTAAGGCCTCGAGTTCTTTATGGTAATGAAATCTGAGCAGGGTGACGTGCAGAGGTGATGTTTCTGAGAGTTTTTGTTGTGCCCCCCTTATTTATTGGACGTAGGAGAGAAGGGAAGTTATCTGGAAACTTTTACGAATGGAATGTGTTTTGCGGTGCGCATTTTTGTTATGTCTCACGGAGAGATGTTTCAGATATTGTCCGTGAGGAAGGTTGCTAACTCATTTGAAAGATAAAAGTTGCGGAAGGAAAAAATATTAAACCAAATTTCTATTTAACGCTAGGGGATATTTAAATTGTTGTTAAATATGTGAAACAAAATCATCTAAAATATGTAAATTTTAGGATTTATTTCGCTTTAATAGGTATGTAATATGTATGTATACCATATTTACATGCAAATAACCCTTAGCTCCTCACCGAAATACAACAAAACAAAGGCGATATATCAAGGTAGTCTTGAACATAGTAAACCCAGTCACTCCGAAATATTAGATAAGTTTGCTTTTTTTGTTAGCTAGGTGCAAAAATATTAAGTAAAATTTAACAGAACAGTATACTACTGTGTTAATTTCTAAAAGTTTTTTAAGCTGTAGTAATGTTTTCATAGCTATCTTACTTTATTAATTTACAATTAATAAATTGACTTAATATTATAATAATGAAATAAATAACAGCACAATAAAAAGCAATAAAAAATACTGTGCAAATAATAGTCGAGGCAATAACCGAAATTCCACATACAATAACAGTTCAACCAATTTAGCATGTCGATAGAGCGCGATTCAAACGAGAGTTTACAAGCTATAAACGTACAAACAGACGTTTCGGTGTTACATAAAATCAAATCAACAGTTATCCTGTGAGTCTACATCACAATCAGGTTTAATCGCGTATGTGACAAGTTAGCTCGTTGGACGGAGCGACCAGAAAACGTTGAACCGCGCCGGTAGGCTTCAACTCTTTAGATTTTCTTGTGCGGGAGGGCGACATGGGGTTGTATTGCGTTGGTGGGCTGGTAACACGCGCCTCCCCTGTCTCCCCCGATATAGCGCTGACTGACGGACAAGCATGCATTCAAATAGGTTACTTTGCCCGCTCTCACCCTCTTAGAATAAACATCCCGATTTGAATCCTCCACCAATTTGGTACAGAATTTGTTGTGGAATGTTAAAATGTCTTTTGGGGGTTAAATTGCATTTAATTTGCACTAAACAACCTCGGTTTTGATGGAATTGCTTTAGAGTGTTCAAACGTTTCGCAAAGGGATTTTTAAATTAATAATGAGGTTTTCATTTATAGTTTAGTTAAGACTGAATATAAAGCTTTATAAATATTTGGCCTAAGTGAATCCTTTAATTTATTATTTAGCCATTATTTTTAATGCGACGATAAGAATGTATTTTGACATAAACCTATAAGTATACTGAGAGAGGAGTAGCAATGCTGGTAATTCGTAAAAATCTTAAGTGCCTCCAAACACTATACCTCTTAACACCATCAACACCTGTGTCAAATACATAATGTATATATAAATTATACACATCTATAGGCTGATACAGTTTCATCGATTTCTTATTTCAGGGAAATTGCAAGTTACAATATTCTTTCTTGTGTTATCGCCAATAAAATCGTAAACAACAATAACTCAACCGATGGATGCCCCTCTGTCGACTGGCTCTCGCAATAATGACTAGACAAAAGCAATAAAAAGTGAAACTCGTCAGTAATACCGCGTTATGACTACGATTTATGACAACACACTGTTTAGAACGAAAGCACAGTATCTAACATTTATAGAAACCATCTGGATGAATTATAATATTGAATAAAAGATTATAAAAATATTAGGTGAATGTAAAATTAATTGATTTTGAATATGTATTGAATATTACTTGAATGCATGATTGTAAAAACCCACCTCAGACCAAATACAAAATTTTAAGAAAATCAATAAAAACTGTCTGGTATAAAAAAAATTAACTGTATGATTTTTTTTCTTTACTATTTATGTTAAGAAATATTAAAAATATGGTATATTGGAAATTTCGTATAGAAATAATTAATAGCTTTTTTTATATCGATTTTTAAAGTTTTGGGATGAGGTGGTTTTTTACAGTCATCTTGTACAAGGTGTGTTCTTACAATCATGCATTCACTTAAAAAAATCTTTTATTTTATTATTTGTTTTTTGGACTTTTTTAAATTTTAAAAGATTTTATTATATTAATCTATGTTTCGATTTCCAGCGAATTCTCTTCATAGGTTACAGCTGAAAATCTTCGTTGCTGTGTTATCTATGGCACTAACAGCATAAGCTGTGCAGCAGAATATTTTATCTTTTTCAGCAGACATGCTTAATTTTTTTCTTTAAAAGTTAATTATAATAAGTTAATTCTTATTGTGAACTAGCGTCCCACTCCAGCACGGCACATTACAATTTTATATACTTAACAAATATTATTAATAATTTTAAAATATTATCAAACTACTAAAAATATATACGATGAAACTTCGAAAAGGAGAAATTTAATATTTGAATAAAATGCAGATACGAGTGTGTACTTCATAGCAACCTCACTCTTGTCGATGTAGTACAGCTCTCTTGTCTAATGTTTTTAATGCATATTATGCGTTAGTTTATGGCACATTCGACTGCTAATGGCGTCTGCCGGGCTTATGGTTTGAGGTATTAAGGGACGGGCGGGGGTGTAATTTGATTTTTAGGAAGCATGTGTGGTTTCCATGCTAAAATTATGATAATATTACCGAATTGTGACACGGGAAATAGAAGAACATTGCACAATGCACATACATTTTAAAAATGAAATTCAGATGATAGAATTTAAATCACTCTATATATCTACTAATTTACTACTAAGACTAAGTACTAAGACAGAGGCGGAAAGCAATTTTATTTTATAATACTCGTACTATATTGATATATAGCTACTAATTATAGTCTTCCTTTCGAATATAAATAAATAAATACCATACCAAAGATATCAAAGATCGCATACATTTACAGATTGATACAAGAATAACCTCATTTCATTTAAGCCTTCTCATTATCTATTTAACTTCCCTGTGTCCTACGATAAAGAGACAGATGGCGCTATAGTCGTTCCGCAAACTCTCGCGAAAATCATAAAACTTCACGACTCTCACAATAACCTTTGTTTTAAGTAGAATCCCGCTTTCAGCTTTAATAATAATGGTATTAAGTGCATACGCGTTCGCCATCGCAGCGCGGAGCAATTATACGTATAAATAAATTCATTTTACAAGCGACAGATGGCGCGAATGCGGCAACCATCTTGCGAGCGTTCATAGGTGATATCTAATTAGCGTGCACCGTGTTTATTTTTGTTTGATATTTACGGTGGAAAATGTAATGCTAATGCATGCAAATGTCTCGTTTCATTATTAGCTACGAGTGGATGGCGGCTTTTGTGTTCATTTTGAATCTTACTTACGATTATTGCCTTGTTCTACAATACTCGCTTCAAAACCATACTTACCTGCACTAAACTTTGAAGTTGGTGTTGTAGTAGGTATTACCATTTTAATAGTGCTTATCATAATTATCATGTCTTATAACTGTGACCAAATGTGTCTCACAAACTTGCTTTACGAACTCAAAGTAACTTACTTTTTAACATAATTATAAGTACTTAGTAGTAATGGCAAGTTGGCAAGGCATACTGAATGTACTGAAAATAGTACCTAACCCTAACCATCCCCTTACAAAAGACGTAAGGTAAGGTACCTAAGCTCGAGTGTGCTGTTGTGTGTCAGTCAGAGAAGAAAGGCTTAAGTTAAGGCATGAAAAAAGATTCCCAGGTCCAACATGAAAGCAAAAAGATAAAGAGAGGTTCTCAAGCCTAACCTGAGAGCATAAAAAAGAGAGCACATCCTGTCGTCACAATTACTAAATTAATACTTTTTCCTTTTTCCTCGGTTTCAGAGATGTTAAATTTTCATTTCAGTTCATAAGGTGTACCTACTTATGTTAAAATTTGACTTTTTTTGTAAATCAAACTGGCATTTCCAGAGATTAGCAGCGTTTAAAACAAACAAAAAAAAAACATCAACTTTTTAATGCAATTCGGTTCTGTAATATTTAACATTAAGCAGCTATTATGTGCTTTAAAAGACACAAACAGAGCATAAATCGAAAGCAATAACAATACAAACATCGACATTAACATAAACTGCTAGACCCAACACATTACGCTCTAATTTCCAATTAGCAAGCAGGTAGCGTAAAAAGACGCCATTACAGTTAGACGCACCGATTCCCGCCAAAAGGACCGGACGGCGGCCATCTTGCCTGTCCACGTGACACATTCGGATCGGATTCGTGTCTTTTTAAACATTCTCTATGCATGTAACATAATTGCGATTTTTTATTTTTATTTTTGGTACGAAACCTGACAAATAATATTGAGAGGTTTAAATTTCTTCAAGATACGGCTGAGGCAACTTAATAAAACAAACTTATGTACTTATTAAACAAAAAATACTGTAATGTTTAAGCTAATTAAGTAAAAGTCACTGATTGATGAATGTCTATGACAAATTTTTGCTTTTATTATTTAAAACAATAAAGACTAAATTTATTTTGTTAAAGGATTGTTGTAAGAGAAATATATAATTTACTGTTAAATTACTTTCTAAATATCTTCAAACTGAATGTTATTTTTATCGTACGTTATTTCACATGAAATTGGGCGAAGGACTCATTTCTACTGTAAATAGAAAAGTTTTGGACGATTTTGTGACACCGAATTACTTTGTAACTCAGATCCACGTTTATGGTTTGTAATCGTTTGCGTCGCGATATTAATTTATATTTAAATTGTGATTGTTGGAATAATCTGCACTACACTACACTTTTACTTCGCTCAATATAATAGAGTATTTAATATGTTTTTCTTTTCTGTAAAATAATACTTTTCTTGTTGGCCACATGTTGTCTAACATCTTTAACTATCCAATGTTCTTTGTTTATGTTCAATTATCCAATTATTTGCGTATTATGTAAATAGATACAGTGTTTAGTTTAAACAATAAACATAATTTTTACTTAGTACTTGTTGCTTTTATTCTGCTAACCTGCAGTTATAAAAAAGATTATTGAGAAGATAGAAATAATATACTTTTCTTGTTAAAACTCGTAATACTTAGCGCCTCTTTTACAAACGTCAAGTAGGCCAAACTGTCAATTAAAGTCATCGGTAACCGGGGATAATAGAGCTGATATTGTTGTACCTTTGTTTGTACGGTAAACGTTCCAAACATTAAATAGAAAATATTAAAAAAAATTCGGCTATCGAATGATGCAGTAAACCGAGTGCATAATTCAATATAACAGAAAATGATTTCTAAAAGTAACTAATCAACACTTTACATGTAGTTTGTGAAAGAGGCCCTTATTCAAAAATATTTTAAACTATAAAAATGTCAAAACTAATTATGACTAAAAATTTAGGTCTAAAGTTTTCATTGTACTAAAAACTAATCGAATCTACTTGCTGCTAATATCTCGGCTGAAAATGCCTTTTGCTTTTGGAGTTACTTTAATAAAAAATGCTACGGAGAAAAGCAAAAAAAAAAACAAAAAGCAAGGGTTAATAATCAAATAACAATGTATGTCAAACAACAAGTTAAAAGTAATTAGTGGTCGGTTTAATCTCAATTTTACTAGATATAACGCGAACACTCGTGACGTTAACGTAAAAAGTTACGTTCATAGTTGTACGGACTCCCAACCGTCCGTTCTAAATCCACGGTTTTATTCTTTACAACCTCCAACAAGAGTTAATTGCGTAAACCCTCGTCTATCCCTAGTTTTAAACGACAATTTATTTTGAATATTACCAGAGATCGTCTTATACAGGCTGTTACTAAACCAACACGGAATGGTTATAATAGTATATAATATTATAATAGGGCCTTAACTTTAAATATTACTCCAATATACTATTTTAAATGCTAAGCTAATTATGAAATTATGCAAATAATTTTAATTGAATAAAATTTAAACTACATTACTTACTTATGATAATGATGGTCACTTGATAGCAGTCTCAAGCTACCATCGCCAAAGAATATAAGCAACACCAAAGAGATTTTTTAAAATATAAAATATAAAAAAGTCTTCAGATAAAATAACTTAGGTCAGTCAGTCAGTCTACAACACAAGCAACGGCACGGTGTTACAAGTTTAGAGAAGGATAGGGAAATGGTTCTCTGGCATCCCTAACTCATTCTCAGACACAACAGCACACATGCTGTTATTTCACGGCGGTTTGTAAACGGATGGTTACTGCTACCAGGCGGGTTGCCCAAATGAGTAAGTAATGCTGTCGTTTCTTACCTTCCTTGATGTTTAAAGCGCTTATATAACCTTTTTTATAACTTTTAAAGCGCATATATAAGCGTTTTAAAGATATTTTCCACTCTTAGGGCCACTTTTACCATGTGTCAAGTAGGCCAATCGTCATTTAAAGTCACCGGTCACCGGGAATGATGGTGCTGATATACCTTTGTTTGTACGGTAAAAGTCCAAAACATTAAAAAGAAAATAATAAAAAAAAAATCGCCCATCGAAAAATGCAGTAAGCCGAGTGCATAATTTAATAAAACACAAAAATATTTCTAAAAGTAAGTAATCAACACTTTACTTGTAGTTGGTGAAAGAGGCCCTTATACTATTAAAAGCGATTCGATAAACTCTTTAATTTTATTTTGATTCCTAGGTTCAAAAATGGAACAATCCGTTATTGCAACGTGCATCTTCAATTTGTTGCCATAGTGTCTCCATAGACCGTTAGAAATCCGGTATTATACTTGAAAGTTGTAAATTTTCCACTCACCTAAATTTTTCCCACTCATATAAAACACTTTTCTTTCAATTTCAATTCAGTGAAAAAACTGTCCAGATGACACATCAAAACTGAACAAGAAAACTGTGTCAGAAAATATCTTTTCTTAACATATTTTCTATACATTTTAATATAATATTTTCTTGTTTTGTATCTCTTTTATACAGTTTTCTCGTCGCCATCGATGTTTTGCTCGAAAGGGATAAGGCCCCGCTCAGGCTTTCAGTCAAGTCTATAAACCAAATAAAATTAATAATATTAAAAACAACAGCCTGTAAACGCAACATGAAGGCACATAAAATTAAATTTATATGACAAACTATTGTTTAAAATTCAAATTGTACGTGTGAAATCTTGCTAGCCCTTAATTGTATTGACCAAACGTCCCCCTACGAATTAGAGGGGGACATTTGTGGGGGGGTCGTCCACTTTCTGTATTCGTGTGAGGAAACACAATAATTGTGATATAGAGGCTCCTCCTCCGACCCTCTTAATGGGTTTAATAAAGGTACGAATCCACGTCTCTCTATATTTATTATTTTGTTTCGATATATTTAATTAAAATTTTAGTGTAACGCTTTTGGGGTTAAAGTGGTCTTGATTGTTCCGAAAAGGTCCGTTTAATATTGTTTTTATTGTTTTATTTTCATTTAAATTATTTTATGAAGTATTCTTAGGTGATTTTAATTGAATTTTGAAATGACCCAGTTTGTTCGATAAGAGAAGTAAATTGATTCTGATGTTATCTAGGAAAAGTATTTATTTATGTCTTATTTTTAGATATATTTACAGATTTTTTAATAGCAAGTATAGTTCTTAGAAACTATGTTATTATTTATTATGACAAAAGCCTATTAAATCATTATAACTGTAATAATATTGGTGTAACATTTTTTGTGAATTTTCAGTTATTTATTTATTCTTGGCTGATTATACTTTCAACAGTTTGACTATATGGGATTAAATGATTTCACATACATATTGTAATTATTGTATAATAGCTAAAATAAAAAATATATATTATTTCACTTATCTTTATTGTTTAAATGTACATCTCAAAAGCTTTTTTCGATTCTTATAACTTAATGTAATTTTATGCATTTATGAAATATAATCTTATTTTACTATCAGTTTAAAAATTTTCAATGATAGTTTGTCATGATGAATCACTGTAAATGTACTTTTTACTCTGTAATATAAAGGAATAATCTTTAATGTAGGAAAAAAGTAAAAGAAGACGTAAGTGGATGAAGGTGATTATGTCGCAAAATTCCAATTTTGTATAAATCGAGGTTAAAGTTTTAGTTTTAATTTTTGAGATAAGTCGCCACGGAACTGATTTTTGTACTAAATTATGATGAAAAGTTGTGTAAACAACCTAAAATATTAATGGTATGATAGCAAGTAAACATTTCTATTATTTAATTTAAAAAAAGTGAACATAACTTAACATAAGCTCCCTCTTCCATTAACAAAAGTAAACTTTTCTGCACTTTTTGCTTTTTAAAATTTACTGTACATAACACCTTTTACATATTTTTATTTTCCAAAAGGTCTTAAATCTTAAGGGCTATAATCATTTATATGGACATATTACCTTCATCAACGCAAAAAAATGAAAAACTCAAAAACCCAAAAATGCGACATATCACCTTCATCCACTCACGTCTTCAAATATTTGTAGGTCTAGGATAGTAACGAACCTAAATATTGCTTAGACTAAGTCCTCGCTCAAGGAATAAGTATGAATAAGTCTCATCCACATATACAACACTAGGTCGTGTATAAAATATACGTACACCCATTGTTGGAGCATAAATATAACAGTAACTCACCGTGGTGCTTCCGTCCACCTGTTACGGATAACCGATGGACTGTAAACATTATCAGGACTCTCTCCTGCACCAAAATACTTGTTTAAAACATGCCTACAAATACTTAACATTAAGGGCCTCTTTCACGAACTAAAAGTAAAGTGTTGATTAGTTACTTTTAGAAATCATTTTCTGTTTTATTGAATTATGCACTCGGTTTACTGCATCATTCGATAGGCGATTTTTTTAATTATTTTCTATTTAATGTTTGGGACGTTTACCGTACAAAGAAAGCTATATTAGCTAAATTATTCCCGGTGACAGGTGACTTTAAGTGACGGTTAAGCCTAATTGACGTTCGTGAAATAGGCGCTAAATATAACAAATCTTTGTAAATTAATCGCTTGATATGGGCTCATTTTTTTATAGTAATATTATACGTTTTTTCGCATACTAATAGCTTTTAAAGGCGAGGCTAACTAAGCTAAAGGTTAGTTCAGTTAATGTTAGACAAAATAAAATACGCTATCAATTTAGGCATATATTTTTTGTGAGAAAATCTAGCAGACATCGTTACCAAGAGATAAACAAGTGGTTAATGACAAAGCTCTGGACCTAGACTTGTACAAGACAGCAGACTGCAATATTCATGGTGGCATTAAAATTGTGTTTATAAATTGTGAAAGAATAACAATAAATAATTAATATTAGGCTAAGCTAAAATTAAGATTAGGCTAAATAGGCTAATTGGCTAATAGACAACAAAATTTTTAAAAAACTTACAAGATTCATAACAGCAACCAATATCCTTATCCTTACATATTATAAAACAAAGTCCTCCGTTCCGTCTGTCGTCTGTCCGTCTGTCTGTCCGCGATAAACTCAAAAACTACTGTACCAATGGATAGAGTGGTTCTCGAGGAAGGTTTTAGTATATAATTTACAAAGTTAGGCTGGCGAAGTCGCGGGCAGCAGCTAGTTGGTGTTAAACCATCAACTTACAAGTCTGAACTGTCATAAAAACCATTCAAAAATTGCATTAAATGAGGCCCTAACGAAAGCATTGCCTAATTCCAGTACGGCATGCTAAGAGAATGACAATAAAAAAATAAATGACGTCAACATGTCGCCGCCGATCCCGTAAATGGCGAGTAAAAGCTAAACGAAAGGAAATAAACAATAACGAGAATCGAGTAAAAGAATAATTTCCCCCTCCCTCACCTTCTCTCCCCCCCCCCCCTCTTCACCCAGATCAAACAAATTTTCAATTCTCATCAAAAAAGCAAAACATTATGACGTCCCTAATAAAAACCGCTCGCAATATTCGCTGTACTAGCAGCAATATCGTAATGAACAGTCTGTATACACGGCGGCCATTTAATCTCGCACCTGTATCACACTGGTTGCAGTATGGTGCAAGTTACGAGCGACTAGCGTGTTTCAGACAAATCAACTACGTTCGGTAAAATGAGGTTTTCGGAAAAGTCTGGCTCCACTTTTGATACAATAAACTGATAAATTATTAATTTATCTTAGTGACCCTTTTACATGATTACCTGTGACGAAAAACAGTAATCTTTAGTGTAAAGCATTTAAAGTTATATTTGACAAAGCAACCATTCTAATCGATTTGTCATATACTAAATTCTATTAAAGTGCCAGAAAGTATCTCATTCGTTAATTAATGCAAAGCTTTAACCGTTTAATGGCTTGTGTGAGTTTGATTAGGGAATAACTTCTGTTCATATAAACATTTTCAAAAACTTTCAATATTAATGGTGATATTCGATGGGCAAAAAAATTTTGCAGTTAAGTAAGCAGCGTCTCTAATATACTAGTTTTCTATTAAATTCTGTTATATGGTGCATGAAATATTTTAATACGTGATTTAATATGTTTTATGAAATATATTGGACATTTAATGTGGCGGGTAGAGAACTAATTGAAAGATTTGATTTCGAGTGAATTGATAAAACATTCCGCTGTATCCATTAACTTGTGCCATAGACTCTCACGGGGGTCCATACAGAAGCTAAACGGTCGGCAGTTAGCTTGTCCTAAACAAATACGCTTGGCCATACCCGTAAGGGTGTTACAGACGCATTAAAACATTGTTCCAACCAACAACATGTGTCATTAGGCCGATCCGCTGACTCCGAAATGGACGTTGTTTTTCCTTCATTACAACCCTGTGATAATGCTCGTTATATCTAGAATATAAATCGAAAAATAACATTAGTAAAAACGTATATTACTTACTTAGATTACTACTTAGATTACTTAGATTACCCTGATTATTGATAAAAATAAGTAGGTACATCTACATCGAATAATAAAATAATAATATTCTGATAATAAATGTAAAAATTAATTGTTGACACACATGACGTTTGAATATTTGCATGATGGAATATTAGAATATAAATTTTACCTAATTTATATTACATAATAATTGTAATTGTGACTCTTATACAGTGAAATTTATTTTATTTTGAACTAGCTGGTGCCTGCGACTTCGTCCTAGTTTATCCTGTGTCCTCTACGTCTAAATGTTTATTTACCAAGTTTCATCAAAATCAGTTAATTCGTTTAAGAGATATAGAGGAACATACATACTTACAGATTTATTATTAGTATTGATGATGATGATGATTGATGATAATAATTTGTTTCGTATACCTGCTCGCAAGTTACCTACTGTATTATACGACCAGTTGGTGATTCAACTTTTGTAATAAATGAATAATTATGATTCAAATAATATTTTAATGAATAATATCGGACTGTAACTAAATTCTAAGCACACAAATAAATGGTAACACCGAGCAGCAGCATAAACAAAATAAGAACGCGACTATTCAGTAGTTCTAAATTCAAAACTTCACCTTATCTCCGCAATGTAACTTTCCCGCCAATCGCAATCGTCGAACGTCAATGTCTGCGGGGAAGAAATTAAAAGTTTGTCAGTTCGCCTAGAGCGGTCGACGGCGCCGGTCGTTTGGTTAGTTTCATTATTGTCATGCAGTCTATTGAGTTTAAATAATGTTAGTTTTTTTATATATATTTTTTGTTATATATTTCCTAGTATTTTGCAGTTGATTTTGGAATTCACCCAGAAAAAAAGTACTGTTCTTGAAGAATCATCTAAAAATATAAAAAAATGTAGATAGGTATATTATTATGAAGATTTAATAATTGCTTATATATACCTATACATATATATTTCATACCATATACCATCAACGCTTAACAAAAGGGTGCCCCTTTTGTTAAGCAGTCAAAAACTTACTAGCTTTTCATCCATGGTAGAATCTGAAGATTCAAGGTACACCCATATTTACAAGTGTAAACGAACGTCTAGTTGACAAAAGTTAATTGAATGAAGGCAAAGTTTAATTGTCAATAAAAAAGTAAGGCTAATTAAAGGAAAGGAGTGTAGTCTCGGAACGATTAAGGAATGTCAACGACCGTTGCACAAGAATTAAAACTTGTCTCGCCCGAAGCGGTCCGAAGATTGCACTAACGCCATCTCACCCCAACATTGGATCTGATGACTTGCACAACTTATAATTTGATGAGCGCTCGAACATCTTTCCACAACTTTCCTCGCCGTATGAATATTTAATACGGTATTTTTTGGCGCCCAACGTGTAGCCGTTTACATTTCGAAGCTTATTTTTCTCTCGCGAGTTTACGACAGTGATTTGGTAAGATTAAGAGCCTAATTTAATCATGTTTATCATGTAAACAACCGCTCTGGCTTTTTTTTCGTGTTGTTGGTACTTTTCTTTATTATTTATCATTATTGCTTTTGTTAAGTAACAACACTAAGCATTACCATACTAAATGTTTTCTTGGTACTTAGTTTTGTACGCTTTACCAATAGTGGAGTCAAAAAGTATTTATGTACATACTACCTCCACCCAGCGGTTAAATCCGTGGTTTAATTTAAAATAAATCGGATAGCCTTCCATATCTTCTGTCTCGGTAATATTCGGTTTTCTTAGGAACAGCCGAATATTCTATTACATATTTTTCGTATTATTCGTAGCATTATTCGTATTCCCCTAACAGTGAATCTGTTAAGATTTTTCTTCGTGTCTTCTAAGAGTCGTAGGAGTTAACGTAGTCTTATCGTAGAATATTAACTAGTACAACCTACCTCAACAAGTCGTCCAGTGATGAACGCGTGATGAATGGTGGTGATCAGTGATGAAAAATATTAGTAATAAAAACCCAAATCCTCAACTTTATTATATCAGTATATAGACTGAGTTAAGATCTGCAATACGAGTATGAACAGATTAAAAAAAATATATTTTGAATTTGTCGATTTTGAAATTTGATTCGTTAGTTTACTTACACGTGACTGTATTAGAATATAACGTGCTTCGACAACGCATATTAGAAGCCCGTGAAATTGATAGAGACTGTGGATGGGCCCTAGAGAAATCAGAGCGCGAGTGAGAACGCGATGTAAGTAGTTAATTAGGAAAATTATTGCACTTGAGTTGAATTTCATTTGAGGTTTATGTCATGGCTTATGACATGACACACCCTCTCTCAAAATACAACCCTAAATGTTGTGCTGATGAAAAGTTTGCTCAGGTTCCAAAAAGAATGCAAGGCTTTTGTAACTTTTTCAAATTAAAATTAAAATTCAATAATAATAAATTATTTGCTAAATATTGCTGAATTTACTATATACATAAGTTGTTATAAATTTTAATAGATAATTTCCACATATTCAACCGACAAGCTAAAAATATTCATATTATTGCAAACAACATCATTCTACAATTTTCAGGTCTATCAGAAGCTTGTTCCAAACTGTTTAACTATTAGTTGTATAATATAACTGTTTAGACAAACTTTCACTCCTTAACTAAAATAATCATGAAATTTTTCATTTTGCATACAGACATGTCAGGGATACAGAAAAAGACATAGAGTACCTTCCATCCTAAAAAACTACTGTTACTGTAAAATAAAACAGCTTAAAAGGTTTTAAATTTAAACCTTATAGAAAATTAAGACGTATGGATTTTTAATGCTACCAAATGTACTTTTGTTCGCGTCATTGTTGTAAATATGTCTTAGACAAACTCATTCAAACGTCTACATCGTAAAAATGGGAATAACATCCGTGAGCACACAGCAGACAGGGATAACATGTTTGATATTGTTTAATCTGTGCATATGAGCTCCAGAGGCGCGTAATAGGAGCTTCATGTATGTATTACATACCAGAAGACTAGTAGATGTAAAACCAGAAGGGGAACTCTGACTATAAGAAGAAAATAAACTTAAGAACCATTTTTCTATTAAAAACTTTTATTTGTAATCTACACCTACATTACACACTCACACGTTATCTCATATACATTTAGGTTTTGTTTTGTCTTGTGTCCTAAAATGGCGGTAGCCACCTTCCTGCTTAAATTCGCTGCTTAAATTCAAAAGTAACACAAATCAAAAATTCCAAAAATGGTTTTATTGCAAAAATACAATCATAATCCTTCATATTGTATGTTGAAAAAAGGCTTATGGTTGTTTTATTCCGTATTTAGTATATTTTGATATTTTTTTTAATATTCAAAAGTAACTTATATGCTTATATCTCTTCTAGTATTCAGTTTATTATAAAAGTACTTAAAAACATTTGTATATATGTGTAATATGCATATATTTGAAATATATATCTAATAAGAAAAAATAGACAAAAAATAATTTAATTTTTTTCTGTTAGTTCTCCTTTAAAAAAGTGTAATTTTGATTTGTGGCACTTTTGAATTTAAGCAGCGAAATGTGATTTTTGATTCATCTAGTGGGAAGAAAGCCCAGAACTTGTATTTCATAAAAAAACAAGCCAAGGAGCTTATGCTGTCGGTGAAATCTACCCATTTGAGGTTGCTCATTTTCATCAAAGCCATACTTTTTTACAAAAATTTAGAAAATAATAATATTTGGTCAGCACTAGCCCCGAACCAAATATTATTTCTGATCAGCGTCTACTAATTGAATTAATATAAAACTATAAATTTATTTCATATACTCTTCAATAAAAAGATATTTAATAGCTTGTGACGTGTATGTACCGTTCTTTGTAACAATGTGCATTTACGTTCTTACGTAGGACCAAGCGTAGGGGTGCCCGAGAGAAATCAAGCATGTCGATATCTGGCCTGGTTAATTAGGTTCACTACTTTCACGGTAAATATCAGACATAATTGTTGTGTCGTGCCATGGCATTGAACCAGGCACAGAAGAAACAGAGTTCGATAAATATAGACAAGTGTTTTTATGTACGATTTAAATGCACAATCGATTCTACACTACACCTTGTTTATATATTATTTCAGTCATTTATTAATATTGCTTTAAAGAAGAACCTGGCCCACAATACAGACCAGGCCTCTAAAATAGGCCTTAGATTTCCTAAGAAGTCTCTTAAGATTAGAAAGTAACAGGGAAATGAGCTCTAACATCCATTTTCAGCTCACCCAAACTCAACAACACACATATGTTGTTATTTTACGGTGGTCTTCTGTAATATGCAGACAACCCGACTTCATAATAGATTTTCTACCATAATTTTAAAATAACCGAATATGATAATACGTAATACTACATAATTTTTATGTCGTTCGTGCACTATGACGTCATACATCCACCGGTTCGGAACGTACACTGCGTTAATTAGTTCCCTAATGACGTCAAGTTACATGATCTATTAGTATATCACTCTGGAGATTTCATGCACATACATTATATGAGAGTGGCAATAAAAACAAATTGGTCATCAACGTAGCGGTTCTTGTAAACCGACACTCTTTCCTGTTAATAATTTTGAGCTTTTTAAATAAAAGCTACGGATCTAGAAAATAACTCTTCACTGAAAATAGAATCATAATTATATAAATAAAAATAAATAGCTAAAGCGCAAAACTCGAGAAATGGTTGGTAGAAGTACATTGGCAATGCTCGAAGAGTATAATTATTATATTGTATTGTATTGTATTGTATTGTATTGTATTGTATTGTATTGTATTGTATTAATTAATTATTTCTATAGATGATAATTTATTTTTTCTCTTCAACATAGAGAATTCTATACGAAATCAATGACAAATGGTATGTTGTCAATGGGTCAGATCAGATTCACTAATAGCGCAACTAATCTTTAGTAATATCACGAAAGTGTCTATCTATTTCACACGTCGCTAAATCACTGTCGAACTGGCCCTACCCGCCACTTCGCAGCTTCATATTTGGACTTGAGCCAACCGCCAGTCTGTGCCATTCTGAAAATTTCGAAAAAAGAACGCTCTATCAAACCTTCGCAGTAACCGTTAGCAATAAAGGAACCTGATTGGTCCGTTCGTAACGTACATGTACGATACTCGTAGACGGAGGGGTGCATTTGCACAAAGGTACAGAAATATGTGGCCGGTACTAAACATTAACGATTATAGCAGCCAAGTCACGTCTAATTGCGACTCTGGACGGCATCATGCAATGTCTGTTCATCAAGTATATTTTTTAATTCATTTTATATATTTTAATGGCAAAAAAATGGCACTTTTTTTTGTTTATTTTTATAAACAAAAAAAGTAAATAAAAATAACAAGAATAAAAATTGAGTACAACACATAATACTAACATTAAGTACGTTAATGTTGGATATGTCCATAAGGTTGGTGTGATTTAGAATGTTACATACATGGGATATTCTGTAATAAATATTTATACCTGTACCTATATCCAGACGTATCTTACTAGTGCATAGAAATGCATTTGCACCATTTGCTTCGGTTGTTTTTTTTTAAATAAAGGTAACTAAAATCCATAATTTAAGGAAGCAACATTGTTTTATGTCAAAAAACCACTGTGAAAATGATATTACTCAACATAAGAAGGTTCAATATAGATTTTTTTAAACATTTGTGGCATGACACCGTCCAAGCTAATTGTAAGCGCGCGTTATCGCGAGACAAACGCGCTGGTGCTGCAACGCATAACCATTACCACTTTTTGGTCTCGCGAAATTAGCGCCTTTTTGCATAGTCTAGTCCCCGATATCTGCTTGTGCCTGTGTAGCTTCGTTCTGTTCCCGTTTTAACTGTTGCCTGTTTCTAATTGGATGTAGGATTATTGGGTATCCGTTGATATTTCCTTGTTGATACGAGTATTAATGATTAGAAATTCTTTGGGGTAATCGAATGTGATGATGTGTTTTGGTGAGTCAATTGGATTGGATGGCTATTAGTAACACAGGAGGGGCCTTAACTCGTATTCTTTATGCTGTTGAGATCGTCCGCCCACTTTATAGTCCGATGGCGATGCTCGTGTTAATGAGCGTGTGACAACATTTACAATAAAAAAAAAATCACAAATAAAACTTTAAAGGAAAGATCTAAAACCATTACTGTTATAGTTGTAGTTGACATTAAATTAAAAACAAAAGGCTGTATAGTTTTTGTTATTCTTTTGTTTTGATCAAGTAGATATGCTAATCGAAATCAATTGCCTCATACACGACATACGAGTACCTAAAATAAAAAATAACAATAAAAATACAGTTAAAATTGTGGTTAATTAAAGAATCTAATAAAAGAACAATGACAATATAAATGTAATTAGTTAAGTTTTCTTTGAATCCTTAATTACATTTCTTCCCTCTATTTAGATGAAAAAGTAGGGAATTCACTTAAAATCCGCTATTTGAGGGGAACATTTGAAAAGGGGAAAACTTATTTTAAAAATTGAAAATCATCGCCTTCGCCTCATCCAGTTTGAACTAATGAGAAGATGTTGAATTGAAAAGCGAACGTTTTTTTTTTAAATATTTATTAATTCTATTGAAAATAAATTATTTTCCAATCACTTTATTTAAAAAGAAAATGAAAGGACAGACTTTAATTTCGTACAAACACACATCAAATATATGTAATGTATCCATCGAAATAATATATCTGCGAGAATATATCACATTATTATAATATCTATTAGTGGTGCGTCCGATCAAAAAGGTTTCTGTTCAAAAAAAGGTGAATACTGGTCTAATTTTTAGTTTATTTGGTCTGTACTGCCGTGGAGCTTGTGCAGGGTAATAAAAAAAAAAGAATACAATAGAAATTAGATACAATAGAAAAGACACCAAGTGAAATAGAAAATCAAGTGGAGATCATCAGCCTGTGTCGACAACAAAAAAAACTAAATAATTATGTAAATGATGTTTACTTTAAAATAATAATTATCATTACCCTAAGCGCCCTACCTCACCGGGACGCCAAGGCCACGTGGTCGGCGACGTGACCAACAATTTGTATTGAAATGTATGGCAGATAACGCACTTGGCGACGGCTCGGAAGCGTCGCTAGTTTGGAAGCGTAGCCACGAGTGTCGGCGATCTGCGTGGAGACTGGAGACTGGCGACGCGACGATGTCGCCAGTCAAATGTATGCGAGTAAACTGCGTCTCACTCACTCAGTGTCCGAACCGGTGGCAAAGATGGTATCACGAGTGTTCTATTTTTAAGTTTTGTGAAGATTCATTGTTGAAATACAAAAGAACTGACTGACAGACGGTAGCCAAGACGCCACTGGCCACTCAATTTGGCGAATGTGGGTAGCCACACCTACGTCGCCAGCGACGTGGCCGTGGCGTCCCGGTGAGGTAGCGCTCTAAGGAATCTATAAAACACCCTTTGAATCCCATCTTTATATATATATTTCTTCTGTGTGTGTTTATGTCACTGAACTCCTCCTAAATGACTGGACCTATTTTAATTCTGTCTTCACTTATGGATAGAGGGATAATCAGGAATGGTTTGTATGTAAAACCGGGCGGTTTGTATGTCGCGGGCACCCACTAGTATTAAATTTTAACATCTATGCGTCGTAAAAATTTTAAATAAAATAATTATAATACATTTTTTATGATTATAATTGCATTACTGAAAAATAACGTATTATTCAGCTACAAATATGTAAATATAAATTAATTTGCTTTGCGAATAGTTAATTAGTAAAAACGGTGACATGGCTCCGTTGATTTGTCTGTAGATTGGAGGTTGTTCGTTTCATTTGCCTCAAATTGACTAAGTTAAGAATGAAAATGGCGTCTATTGAGGATTAGATCGGCCATCAGTCTGTCTGTTTAATTAACATTCCGCCACACCTCGGTGTCAAGACGCGGGAATTAAACTGGGTATCACTACAGACTTATTGACAGCCGGCTCGCGGTGTAGTAAGGGAGCATCATTTAAATAATTTTTGAACTGTTTTTTGAAGTGAAAACTTCTATAGCCGCGTTATACGACTAGGTAGGGGAAAATGTATAGGTTCGCGTCAGCAACATGTTAATGCTCACAGTTAATGCGCGCGCAGCTGCCTACGTAAGCGATCACGCCTTAACATTGCATATACCCGATTGTATGTGTGTGCGTTGGACGTTCAGTTTTGAGTTTTCACTTCTGTCGGCAGTCCTCCGATTTTTTTTAATTTCTCTGAACTTTTTCCCTTGTTTTAACCATACGTTAGTATATGAAAATATAATATTTAAACATGTATCGTGCCCGTCGATCGACGTCGACGTCGTCTTACTAGCCTACAGATACGCAATTATAATGTAGATAGATATAGACAACGGGTTTTAAATGGCTTAGATTGGATATTATGTATTCCTTGCAAACGGTTTATCAGATTCTTTATTATACATAATTGGATAAGGATAAATTAATTAAGACTGTAAAAAGTTATTAAAAATAGCACCTTTCTTGTATTTAATTATCAAAAAATAAATAAAAACAATATACCATTTATAAAAATTAAAATTATATTTGAAATATTTAAATTGAAATGACAGTGAATTATACAAAAAAAATAAAAATAACAGAAAAAAAATTGTATATATTATTTCTCATATTATAATCTTTTTTTGTTAGTTTTTGTATAAAATCTTGTTATGCGGTAAACATTTTTTTATTTTAATCCAGGAGATGATCTTTCTGTGTATCTATTGTATGCTACAGAAATAGCTCAGAATTTAAAAAAAATATTTATTTAAAAAAACTTACTCCTGTACTACACCCCGAGCCTTTACCCCGGTGTGTTCTCGAGACGAACATTCGACAGCCCCCGTTACCGAATCGACACCGGCATCGGCATCCGCTAGATTAATCTAAGTACGAACATTTAGAGTGCACACTTTAAACTCATAAAATTAATAACATTTGTACCTAAATAAAATAGTTTATGTATATAACAATTTCGATATACTTCAGAAAGAAAAATTTTAGAAGTTATTCTTCTATAACTTCTATTCTTACAATATTTATTCATCTTCTACGATGTTACACCTATCAACTGCATTTTAACAAAATGAAGCTTAAACAATTCTTCTCTGCAGCTAAGTGGACTTCAAATGTAAACAAGTTACTCGAAGATTTTTCGAGTTTTCTTTTTTACAATTTTTTTTTCTACTTTTTAACTAAGATTAATTATTCTTAGCACAAATATAAAAATTATAATTACGTAATTAAATGTACTAACGAAAAATAACTGGACTAAAGCATTTTCTATCGTATTTATTAACCTTACTTTTTTTGAAAAAAATCATGTATTTATAGTTGTTACTAGCTCCCGAGACTTCGTCCGCGTTGAAAAAAAAAATAACACTGGCCAGGCGTTAGTTTTTTTAATTTATTTTAGATGATCCCTCGGGAATAGTCCCTTTTTCTGGATGAAAAGGATGTCTTTCAGGTGTCCCGGACAACGTGTATACAAAATTTCATGGTGATCAGTTCAGTAGTTTTTGCGTGAAGGAGTAACAAACATCCATACATACATACTATCGCGGTCAAGGGAGCAGTCCCACCGTAAGGAACAATTTCGTGTGCACATTTTGTATTTATCTTTGTTCCTACTTCAAATACCTACTCGTATTATAACATTTACGTTACTATGACAACCTCAATTCAACGTTAGACAAATTTGTATGAAAAGTGGGTCTGCTCCATTGACCGCGATAGTACATCCGTACAAACTTTCGCATTTATAATGTTAGTACGGATGTCATTTTTATAGTTTGAAGACTATTTTTCACAAATTAATAATTTATTGGTAAAATCTAGTCGAAATTGAAAAAATGTATAAAAAGTTTCACTTTGTTTTTGTGTCCGCAGTATACGCTCCGTCAGTATTAATGGGGCCAATTTGTAAGAGGCCGCGATCACCTCATTTGTCGAGGAGCGTGGAAGGCCCGCGCGATGGCGTTAGCGGGAGCGGTGCGATACAACTACTGACACATTTAAATAAAACAACAGTGATCTAACTTTCTCTTTAATATTCAGCTATCATTTGCATTATTGTTCACTTAGGTATATGAATGCTGTTCAAAATAAAAAAATGCTCTTCAGAGATAAAAAATTATTCCTTTTATTTTTGTTCGAAATTGTTCAATTGTTGTTATGCCAATAAATATTGTACTTGCAAAGCATCATAGAGAATTTTTTCGACACCAATAAAATTATAGCAAAAAATCAAAGTTAATGCTAAGTAGAATTCGCAACATGTTATTCTTACCAATCTTAAAACAAAAAAATGAAATAAAAAATTAAAAACATTTTTTTGCCTTTTTCGATACCTAAAGAAAGTGTGAAAGATCCTATCCATTAAGCCTGACTTGAGTTAAGACACACTGAATTTTTTTTAAAGCACTATGAGGAGACGCAAGTGTATATGCATATGTGTGTAATATACACAGTGTATTAATACGTGTGTAGTATTTGGTTGGATAAAAGCGTCAGATTGTACACTGGCACAAAATCAGTAATACTGTGTCAGTTGCGTACACATTTGTTTGTTAATCGGCAACACTAATTTGAGTTTAATTAAACAACGGATGAAGTGCTTCGTTAAGGCTTCGTTAAGAAAATAATAGGATAATTTGTATGTTTCCTTCGCAGTCAGTAAAATGTTCAAAGAAAATTTTCAGACATCGCTTAAAAAGCAATACGCCTGTAGTGTAGTGTAAGGAATGCGGTAGTTCTTTTATAGAACAAGTATTTTTACCATTTCTACCCCATAGGTATTCTTTAATTAAGTAATTAGTTTAATAATGTTAATTACTTACTTCATTAAATTTTATTAATTTAAATTAAATTTAAAATTTAAAAGTCTTAACCTTCACATCTATGTCTATAATATTAATATTAATAGGGATTGCTAAGTAACTTTGTAAAATAAACAGTGTACAAAATTATTATGATTTTTCTCTGGCATGTCCTGACACGTTTTCGTATTTAGGTATTTCAGTAGGACGTCTACAATATTTAAATATTTACAAAGACCTGAGTCATGTAATGCCTAAAACTCTCCTTAGTTTTGGTCTAGTTTTAGGATAATGTAATTTATTATTTAAATATTTTCTGGTATTCCTTTGTTGTAAATAAATAAATTAAAATAAATATAGGTAATATTAAATATTGTGTAACAAATAGATGCAGTTAAACCAAAATGAAATGGGTATGAGAGGCCAAACAAAGAGATTTCTGATACACTGACGCTACTCTGACACGGTTATTGGTAAACAGAATGTAAGAATTAAAATAGAGGTGGCATTTTTTTTCTGCGGAGTAACTATTGAGAAATATCTGCTGCTTGCTTGTAAGAAGTTCTGTGGGGAAGTCTGTCTATGTCTATAAATGTCCATGTCTAGAAGTTAGTCTATGGTAATTGTGATCAAAGATGATGGATTTACAAGGAATTCTTATTGGTCCTTGTCGTTAAAAATAGAACTTAGAACCTGGGTCTATGTGGTTAAGAGGAACAAGACTTCAGAAAAAAAAAATGCTAAAATAGTCTGATTCTTATAATCTTTCCACATAAAGACTTCAACAAATTTCATGTCTATGTTTTCACTGTCTTTTATAAATAAAAAGGAATATTTTAAGTTTGCCCTGAACAGGTTTATTTAACATTGTATGCCGCATGTCGAGGACAGTATTTTATAAAACATAAATATAAAAATAATTTATAGTTAATAATTATTATAAAATAGTTTCATTTTAAAACATTGTGTACTAACAGTTAATGTGAAAAAATAAGCAATTTTAATATTATTTATACAATATTTGCCTTTCATATATTACTAAAAAGTTTATAAATAATTTTTGCTTTTATTGCTTTTTCAAAACATTAAAAAATTCGTTCGTTGGTTCGTTTTGGGCGCTGACATTTCCTCTTTTCTTAAAACATTATCATAGTGTATGTTTGTTTATATGTAACAAATAAATCAATGCGCTGTTGCCCAACGCAATAGATGAGATATACCTTCTCCAATACGTAAAAGTTACACAGCGATGATTTAAGATCATTACTACAGATTACATCCCATTAACTTCTCGAGTTTAGCAAACAGATTCGATTCAACGTGAAAAGTTCTCGAACAATACAAAACACCTTGTTGGTACCGTGAAGGGAGGTCTTATCTCGAATAGATAGATTACATTCGATTAGGAAAGGGTTATGAGAATCGATGTCTTTTAAATTCATAGAAAATTTTGCTGTACACTGTATAAATTAAAATTAATACGAAGAATTAAATTATAGTATGTCGTTGTTAAAAAAATATACGCGTCAAATTGATAACCTATTATTATATACGTATGTATTATATATAGTTAATATACGTATGTATTATTAAATAAATAAACTCAAAACAGCAGTGAAATAAAAAAAAACTATTATATATTATACTACTCATATCATTTGATCGTAGGAACTGTTTCGGATTTATAACAGAACAAAATATTGGATGTAATCAGTGATCATATATATGTTAAAAAACTTCACGAAAATTCATGTCAGATTCTCGTAAAAGAGTCTGCAGTTTTAATATTTTTAATTATTTTTATGTTATTTACGTTGCATAATTAATTTTATTCATAAACAATATATTTTAATTACCTTCCTATATTATAATTAGCTGGATTTTAATATTTACTATTTATTTTTTTCATCAGCCACTGAGAAAGAACACGGTTTATTATTTAAGATATTTTAAATGTGGAAAGTTAAAAATGTAATGGGAATGGCTGTCTAGAAACATACCTACATTAATAGGAATGTACGAGTATGTGCGATAGCAATAACGATCGGAATTGTAACCAAATTTCGATGCCGCTGTAATAGTTTAAAATTGGTGTTTAGTCAAACAATGCAACGTTTGCGTAGGAGGAAGCCAAGTTAACCGTGAATTATAGTTCAAGTTGGAGTCTTCATATTGTTTACCTTGTCGTGTGCTCGTTTACCAATGCTAAGTGATTAAGAATGCTGCTGTGAGAATAGAGAGATACGTGGAGTGGCGTTAGACTTCATAGTGGCAGCTAATTACCATGGACTAACAGCAAGCGTGATTGTATGTATGTGTAAGGGATGGCATGTAAGGGGGGGCGCATCCTTATCATTTAATTATCCCACTTGGCAATGGTTGCGTTCACCTATCAACAAGGGAACCGTCAACATGTTTTACATGTGAATCTGACGAATCTGTCCTAAACCATCATCGAAATACTACAATGGAATTTGCGTCAAAAGTGCCAAAGGGGAACATAAAAAGAACGCCTTTGACAGAATCATGGCGTACTCTTGCCTTCACGCGTCAATGGTAAAACGTAGTAACGATCAACTTCTACTATTTCATTTTAAACTCTAATGGGTTGACGTAAAGTCACATTTTCTTTAAATTACGTACTTATTATTATGTTTGTTTTTTTATAAATGACAGTTAATGCTCTAATCATATGTCACTTTTAAATGTTCCATAAAATTCGTGGTTTTTTTTGTATGGCACGCGTGTTCCATGTTGTAGTAATTTGATGTAAACCATAATTAATAAAATAAGTTTGAAAAATTAAAGATATAACGCCTAACAAAATATGTACTGACATACATTGACGCTTGACATTTTGTCTAATTAGTGTTTTCTATCTTGTTCTCAGCTATTTATTCTGCAACTGTCTCTCTCTGACCAGTACTCGTAGAATCATACTGTGAGTTTTCAGGAATTTATCGTTCTGATTCATGGTTTAACAACTGAATTAATGTCTGGCAAATTATTTTTAGGTCTTTTCATACTTAAACAACAATATTAAAACTACAGACATACTGAAATAATTTGAATTTTTAATAAAAAAAAATCAAAATTCGCGTTTGGCTCATTATTAGCAACGATAAAAATGTCTGGCAATAAGAGATGGATGTTTGTTAAACTTATCTTAAGTTAAAATATGAAAATTGAACCTTCTTAAAATGATTTTAAAAGTCAGTATTATTACCTGTACAGATAGAAATCTAACCGCTACCGCTAGCCAGACAGGCCAGACCCTAAGCGAAAGGGCAAGAGAGACGACATATCAAAAAATCAGCTGACCTGAAACTCTCTCTCGAAAACGTTGCTACCTCCTATACTAATAGTTTGTGCCCGCGGTTTCGAACACGTGGAATATTTAACCTATGTTCATCCTGAAATTATATTCTGTTAAAATTCTATCCTAATATACAATTTTTACCTCTTTAAAATATTAGTATAGATATGAGGAGTTTGTTTATTTGAATGCGCTAAATTTTGGAACTACTATAGTGTCCTTAACCATACTGCGATGACGGTTTGCTCTTTGAAACGCTCTTTGAACGGGTGTATGTAACAATGACGACTCCACACCTCCCTGTCCTAAACTTGTTTGAAACTATACAAGATACAGTTCTATACTCAAATTCCAAGTGTTCTCTTAGTTAAACTGAAATAACTTATGAGAATCGGCCGATCGCCTTTGTCGTAAGCTAGAAGGCAATTATCATTAATTATTATTAAATGTGACACTTGGATGATAAACGTTGGCCCGATAACTTGAACAAATAACTCAAGTTGGGTTCGGATCGGCCTCGCAGACGGCTGTTTGAACTCTACCTTCATTTTCAATATATTCAAAGTACCGCTGATTTCGGCTCATTGTTTTGTGCTGTTGTGACGTTACTAAGAGATACTTAAGGCGCTTTATGTTCGGATAAAATTTGTTGTAGATACGATAACTGTATTAAGTCCATTACGAATTAAACTTTATTTTCTTTAGACAATGTAATAGACTAAATTGTGAGTTAAAAATTATAAATGAGTCTAAAATAAAATAAAAATATGTAAGGTATAACTAAATTTGTGGCTTCTGATATTTCTGACATTTCTTTCTGAAACTAAGAGTGCATAGACAAATCGTACCTAAAAAGAAAAATTTGAAAATTAATTTCAAACATAGGTGGGTATATTTAACGAACTACGACTACTTACTATGTATTTTTCTCGAGTTAGACATATTTTTTACACCCGAAAATCAGCGAGCCTGATCTCCACGTGGAGATCGATGGGAAAACCCACGAAGCATCTCGTCGTTGCAGTCAGTCAGTGTGTCAGTGTGTGTCATCTCTTCATATAATGGAGTAACCAAAAGTTTACTATGGAGGGCGTGCTCGAAAAACCTGACACGCCCCACACCGCACCTAGCCTGGTGTTGTCTGAGCGTTGGGCAACAATGTAATACTTAAACCTAAATGAAAAGCTAATAGTGTCACAAACACACACACATAAAATATAAACTATATTTCAGGACAATCTTAGTCTGAAAAATCTTAATCTTTTTTATTTATTTATTAGAGATGGGTTTGCTCATGGCCAACAACCAACTGTAGCATGGATGAGGCCTATGATGGAACTAGCTCACCCAGAAGATGTCTATTCACTCAAACTTTAAAAAGATTTGTATTTATGAGTTCGGAAATACAAACGCCGGCAGGGAGTTCTAAACCATGGCAGTGCGCATTATCTAAGTAAATCTAAAAATCTAAACAAAAATCTTCATTTTTACTTCTATAGATTACATCTGAAGGGGTCATAGAATTGCCTTTTTTCGTTACCTTTTCGTCCTCAATAAAGTCAGAGAAAAATGTTAGTAACATTATAAAAGAATCATAATATTCTTATTTCTTATTAATGTATTGTTGTCCTTCATAAACGGAAGCAGTGCAAGTTATGGCCACTACATCATGACAAACAAATTTATTGTCGCATATTTATTTAATATAATATATCAAGGACGAATGTTCTAGGATATTACTTGTTTTCATTGCTGCTTGCTGCCAGTATATTATAATTTTAGTGTGTGGATTTTTTTATGAATCTGTGTTTTGTAGGAATAAGTGAACTATGTATAGTTTAGAAATCTAACTAATATTATAAATGCGAAAGTGAGTTTGTTTGTTTACTTACGCTTTCACGCCTTAATAAATCAACAGTTTATCATGAAAATTTGCATGTAACACGTTGTCTTGGATCTGGAATACAGAAAAAGATGTAGGCTACCTTTCATAAATAAAAGTCTG
Source organism: Synanthedon formicaeformis (assembly GCA_945859745.1). Lineage (NCBI taxonomy): Eukaryota > Metazoa > Arthropoda > Insecta > Lepidoptera > Sesiidae > Synanthedon > Synanthedon formicaeformis. The sequence continues at coordinate 873,776 of OX243956.1, read as the reverse complement.
TTCCTATTAACAATCTTAAAATAAAAAAATAAAATTCAACCCCTGTCATAAATATATGACCAATAAAAAATTAATAAATGTTTTAACATCTAATGAAAGAGGGGCGTGGACGAAGTCCTGGGCATAAGCTAGATGCAAATATATTAAACTCAAAACAAGGTCTACATATTTTAAAGTAAACATTTATGTAAAAATTACTTCAGTTAGGTCAAAAATTCCTTTCCTTTTTTTATTTTTTTTTTATTAGAGATGGCCAGCATCCAGTTGTGTAGCAAAAATGAAGCCTATGATGGAGCGAACTCACCCAGAAGACGCCTATTCACTCGAACTTTGGGTTAAGTATATAAGCTCCGAAACACAGACTTTCACTTTAACATAAAAATGTTTTATGTAAAAGTGGAAACACTATTTCGTTAAAGTAGAGAAATAAATCGTCCCCCTTGCTTTGTGTAAGTGAAATGTACCACATAATGGTTATTAGGCAATGATTTAAGTATGACCAGTATCCGCAGTCGACCGCGGCGACTCAAGAAGGCTTTTAAGCTAAAACAGTTATCTATCACTCCGTTATCCTGCCTGTAATCATAATAAACAATGTAGCTACTCCTACCAGGTAAATATTCCTACATTAACTGGTATAAATATCACAGGCAGTGACTAATCTTGATAAGTATAGCATCATTTATCTATCTTACTAATATTATAAATGTGAGTTTTTTGTTTGTTACGCTTTCACGCAAAAACTGCTGAACCGATCACTATGAAATTTTGCATACACGTTGTCTGGGACATCAGAAAGGACATAGGGTACCTTTCATCCAGAAAAAAGTACTGTTTCCGAGGGATCATCTAAAGGGGATAATTAACTGTACCATAAGGAGTTATGGTACAGTTAATTTTAAAAAGCAAAAAGTGCAGAAAAGTTTACTTTTGTTAATGGAAAAGGGAGCTATGTTCATTTTTTTTAAATTAAATAATACAGGTGTTTAATTGCTATCATACCATTAATATTTTAGGTTGTTTAAACAACTTTGCATCATAATTTAGTACAAAAATCAGTTCCGTGGCGATTTATCTCAAAAATTTAAAGTACAACTTTAACCTCGATTTATTCAAAATTGGAATTATGTGACATATCACCTTCATCCACTCATGTCTTTAAATATCTTCACACATTCCTCACATGGTTCAGAGATACCAGACAGTTGATATACTGTATACTTAGATTGAATATGAACGAATAGATGTCTTAGTACACTTAGAAGATTCATACTGCTTTCGTTGATATTGTGTTTAAACCAAGGGCCGTCACGACGCAAGAGTTATAATATCCAAGCAACATTTAAGCAAACCAGCGGCATTAGCATTAATTTAAAATATTATTTATTGTTTGAAGCCTCATATTTGCAGTAGATATACGAAATGTTGGACGTGACATTTAAATCTAGCTTACGAAAGGTCAGAGAAAGTAAACACTTATAATATGTAATTCATAATAGATATTTGAGCTTATTACAAATAAGAATAAGATATGTATTATAATTTATATTGCAAGCTGTAAACTTAGCAATTTCATAAATTAATAAAAAACACGTATATAATAAAAAAAGTCAATCACACAGGAACAACACACATGTTTACGTATAATAATATTATTATCTGAACATTTGTATTTATTTTCATGCTAGTTCTAGTATTTTTTTCATGTTTTTGTCAAAATCTTTTATTAAAATTTAAATATAATATAAAATTTTAAATAAAATGTTATGAAAACGTGTCAAGAGAAAAATAGTTTAAACCAATTTAAACGCGTTCAACAGAAGGTTGATTTTATTTTTCATTTATACATGTTTCAGTAATGGCTTCTGTATACAAAGTTATTATCAGATTTTATGTACTTGAATGTATGATTTTTTTTTATATATAATATATACGTATATATTTTATATACACAAATGAGGAAAAGTACGTACCTAACATGTGTCCTATAATATTTCTGTTATGCAGTAAAAACAATTCTTTTCACGTAACTGGTTACGAAGCGTTGGTTTCGTAGGCGGCTGAAGGGAAACATAACGAAGAACCATGTTTTTCAAATATGGCAGTAACGAAACTAATGTATAACAAAGCTTGAAAATGACATTAAAGTTAGTAAATGTTCTGGTTTTATTTCGTACCTCCATTACGGGCGCTTTTCGCGCTATGCTGACGATCTCGTTAAGGGTAAGATGACACCAAATGACCGTAATTACACCCAGTTAAGGGGAAGTAATCGCCGCGTAGCCGCTGTTTTTGGCAAATTTACAAGCGCCTGTTTCATTGTTTATTAAAGTTTTTTTATTGTTATTAGTTTGGGGCCGAATGCGAGAGCTTAAATCGATGTTACTCTCCGGCGTTACTCGTGCTAATGCTAATTGGAAGAAAGCTTTTAAAATATTAAATTGGTGCATTGAATTTATGTAAGAATTAGATATAATTTTATGTTAATTGTTCTAAATAGTTTCAATAGTTCTTAGGTATTTTTAGGTATTATTTCTCGGTGCCGTCAGATGGGTTGGTTCAAATTCCAGAGCCGAATATGAAAAATTCCTTCAGATACAAAGTTGACCCTGTTGGAAATTAAACCCAGCCCGGGTCCTTAACCTTAACCATTTGACCTATATATATTATTTTATTTTACATATAATAATATATAAATGCAACAATCTTCATTTTGATTTTTGCATAGGAATAAAAAGCCAAATTATTTCCACATATAGGTGCTACCTATATGTTGTGTACCTATATGTTGTGAACTGATTTAAAAATGTGTTGTGTAATCCTAAAGCAAACATTAAATAGAATCAAATGAAACTATCAAAACTTGACTAACATTATGGTGGGACACAAACAAAAGCCATAATTATTTACAAGTTGGGTAGTATACAAATTTTAAAAGTACCCTGCAGACCGACGGTTCGCCTATCAAAGTCAGATAACACCGGCCAACTATGAGATGCTTTGTTTATTGAGAGCGTGTCAGAAGGGTCGGTGTGACCACATTGTGACATTGCAACTACACAAAATAAATATTTATAATAAATATGTATTTTATAATATTGTGTAGGTAAATATAGAAATAGATATATAAGTAATAGTGTATGTATATATAAACATTATGTATTTGCATCTGATATTACAAACATAATATTTGAATTTTAAAAATGTTCAAGTTCCCGTATAGAAGTCATATCTTTTTTTTTCTTAATTTTATCGTTTACTAACAAAGAAACTAACTTTTCATTAAATTATCGATTTCATTAAATATGTATAGGTATTTGCCGTTTTCTTACTTAATTTAGATTATTAATACAAATATATTCAACCATAGTACCTACGTTTATATATAGGATAATTTTCTCACTAAACTAGCTATTTATAAATTAAAGGAAAAACTCTTATTAAGTATACAAAAATTAAAAATTAAATCTAGAAATTTTTAAATTTTCATTACATTACAAACTTTTTTTCGCGTAGCTCAGTCTGAACAGAGAGTAAAGCTATATATCCGCCGATAAGGCCTTTTGTATCTCAAAATAAATAAAATAGCTTAAATATGTCCGGTTTGGGACACAAATATCGTGGCCATGTGTGTTAACCGGGGGGCTACCTCCGGGGAGACTGGGGGACCGTTTCATAGGTATACCTTCCATTACCGGCTTACCTAAACAATATGATCAATGTATGCATACATTACAGGAGATAAAAATGGTGTTTAATGTTTGGATGATTTGCTTTGTTGATCCTTTATTTTGGAACTAACACTAAAATAAATGCAAAATAACATTAACACTTTTTCTGATGGTGTGAAGAGGTTTCTATATTTTTAACCATAAGTCGCAGTTTTAAATAATGTTATAGTTTTTATTTTATTTTATACATTAATTAGCCTCCGGCGGCGTAGCAGTAAACAAAGAATTTATTCTGTAAATAATTTTCAGAAAAAAAAATTGTAGCCTTGCGAAGACGGGGTCCAGATCGCAGCAAGCAACGTACGCAATGAAATAGGTAACATTTTATAGGTAACAATGAAATAGGTATCTTATGGTCCTTCGAGCCGGATACTGCTATTCTGTTTTTAAAAAAGGCTACACACGTCACAGCATCACGTCGTAGATATAATTTACATTGATGTATAGGCATGAAAACATAATGGTTCCTAAATTTACATCTGACCGTGTTAAGCAGATTGAATGAATATTAAAATGTGAACGTAATATTGAATATTGTGTGCACATCACGTGACCAACGGTGCGCGCACAATCGGATTGACGTCGTCGAATCAATTTTGTTCAATTTTGACGAGAGCAAAGCCGAGATTAAATTCGTCAATTATACAGACGAAACATGTTTAATTATTATATAAAACATTAATTAATATACTTTTTTCATAAATAACTGTTATGTAAGTGATACAATTCCATGGCAAAGATCGAAAAATTGTGATTATTATAAATATTTTTCCCTAGCCCGAAATCTTGTTAATTCCTTTAAGTTCTAATGTGGTGCGGTCTAGTATTTTTTATTTTATACTAGCTGCTGCTCGCGACTTCGCCCGCGTAACTTCTGGAGGAGAACCACTCTATCCATTGGTGAGAACAGCATGAAAAGCGGTGCAGTAGTTTTTGAGTTTATCGCGAACAGACAGACAGACGCGGCGGAGATTATAATTTGAAGGATATTGTCGTCTTTGTAATTTTGTAACTAAGTCAAAAAACTAATCGGCTAGTTTATTTATCTAGGTATGTAAGCACATATAAAATTATCGCAAAATGTATTGCTAAGCGCAAATTCTGCTATGCTAGATGGTCCTGTGTGTCATGCCCCATCATATTTATATTTATTATTTATTAATTTTAAAAGACAAGCAACCATCGTCCATGTATGTCCGTATCTAGAATTTTAAATACACTGAGTGATTGCTTGGCTTCTCAAATAGACTGATTATATCTTTTGAAGTTTTCATTCTCTGTTAAAGCTGTCGTTAGTTATTTTTAAAGTACACAAAAAATCGTAGATTCAGGCCCAACAGAGTTTCAAACTGCTGCAGAGTTTCCACAATGACCCATCTTGATAAATCACCTTACACAATAAATTAGGATTCTAATACTGAAACGTTTTAACTGAAATCGTAGATAGTGCAATGTGTTAAATAAACAAATGGAACAGTCGCTTACTCGAGCTGGCCACACTCGGCCATAAACAGCGAACAAGAAAAGCAAAACGTATGGGTCCTATCGGCACAAAGCCCGGTACAAATCTGGCCAGTGGATAGCCGGCCTGATCGACAAATCCGGCAGATTACGCGCTGATACCCGGGGCATGTTTATGAGACAGCCACTGGACTCCACCGGACTGAATCTAAACTGACAGGGCTGTCAAAAGCTATCAACACTATTCAATGTTTTATGGTTGTCGTTTTACAAACTTTAATTATAATTATGCTTATTAGTGCGTCGTATATTTTTTTTAGTTTGTTATCATACTTTTTTTATGATAAAACTTGATAGTCATCAATACATTTACCAATAAAATCGTTAACGAGCCGTACAAACAGCACGTTTGCTTTTCGGTGAATGAATAAAGGATGCCAAAGCCCATTTCCCTATCTCTTCTCAATCCCTTATCCTGAATCCTACTGTAGTCGGGAACGCACTTGCAGCACAACCCAGTTCACATTTGCACAAGAGTTTATTACTCTTATAAATTTATTCCAAACATCAAGGCTTGGATAAACATTGTTAGGACTTCAGACTGTAAGGCTCTAAAATAATTATTCGAAACCAAGTAGGCATACTAAGTAGACAATATATACGAGTTGGAAACAAAGCGAGTTCCAGTTTCACAGACACGAAATATTAACAACGAACCGAGAAAGGTAGCAGATAATCCGATATAAAGAAGGAAGTTTAAAACTGTATCCGAACGAATTCCCATATACTGGAGGCAGTAAAATAAAATAAAAATGTAAATATGAAGCAGTTGGCAACCCTGCGACCGATACGCCTTACGTCGAGATAGAGGGAAGGTAGTCCGAATAATATTTTGGCTTACAAAACGAGTCCAACTTTTAATAGTGTACCGCCATGTTTATGTTATGGGCTTTCGAGTCGAGGAGTGGCTATGAAATTGTCCTTTGAGAACCCTGTCTGATATACACTCTGTGCAACTTTCATTATGGGGGTCCATTTTTGTTGGAAACTTGATGATTTAAACTATTCCCCTGAACTATCATTTATGCTATCAATCGTAGATAAATCTATACTTAATGTTTTTGACTGACTATCAACGCACAGAAAAACTACCTACTAAGCTAGAAAGCTGAAATTTGAAATATAGTTTAGGTATATACGGTCCTTCCCATTGAGGCGACATGTCCTTCAGGGAAAAGCCTCATAATAAAGATTACAAAAAAATATGTTTATAACGTAAGCATTCGCTAAGAAAGGATTTTTGAAAATTTCAACTCAGCGGAGTGGGGCGGGTCGCTAATATCAAAGTAAATTATAATAAAATAATACTCGTATTTATATTTTATATTACCTTTTCACGCCTTAACCACTCTTGCATACCTACACATTGTTAGGGACACAGTGTCTTTCATACAGAAAAAAAGAACTGTTCCCGAGGGATCAACTAAAAATGAAAATTCAATGCCTATCAAAAGTATAACAGCAATAAAGATGTCAGGTGTTATTTTTTTAAACGCGGATGAACTAGTATGTCAACAAAATCGCAAGTCAGCATCTATTACGAAATGAATCTTAAGAAAATTATGAATGCTTACAGCTATTGGTCTTGGAAAAAGCATTGGCCCATAACTCTTCGGGCGTCGTGTAGTGTCTTGAACATGTGTGCTGCAGCGGCGTGCGGTGTCCGCATCCGCTTACACATACGGCCCTCGTAAATTGGTCGTCTCAATTACCGTAGGTTGGCAAGCGCCTTGCTAGCCTCTTTATTGATAGGCCGTAGTCACTCTGAGATATTGCCTGGCAATTTGTACTCGCTGTTACTGGGATTAGTGGCAATCAATTAAAGTGAAAATATAGCGAAAACCACATTACTTTTATTTGCTACGTAACGATCTGTTACTTGCTTGAATAAACTCTTTTGAGGGATTGTTTAAATCATGTTAAAGTGACAATTTGATATTTTTGTTTGTTTGGTGATAGACTACTATAATAACTTTAACTGTTGTTATGTTCGCTTATTTAGTCATTATTTTACAATATGTATATAAATATCATAAAAACTTGAAGCTGTCTGATGTTCTTAGCGGGGCAAGGCCCAGTTACCGGTGGTTAAGGCTGCAAAGTGAAGAACCTCCTAATAACATAATACACTATCTAGCTAAAGCAACTTGACGTGGTGGTCGAGATTATATTTTTTGTATATTATAAAATAAATAACACTCTCTTTTTTCTGTGATATAGACTGGCTGACAGACTAACAAAAAATGCGCTCAAGAGCAGACTTTTTATTTACCTTACATTAAACTTTGTGTTACGAAAATTATTTTAATGAGTAAATTCAAGTAACTTTTGACTTGAAGTTGCTTGAATCTTTAGTATCTTTTAAATCATTCCATTGTAATCCTAACTAATAATGCGAATAACTTACTTATATTACTTTTTAATAGTCCACACAGGCCTTATGTAGTTTCGATGTACACATGTATTTTCAGTAGTATGCAATAAATTGTGGAAAGCCGATACCGCTGTAGCAATTGCCAGGTCACAGACAAGCACAAGACAATGTCATCAAATCTAAGCGGAGCAGGGCGGATTACCGAGTATTTACTGCATATTAACCCCACAATTGATGGGCAATTGATCGTCTAATGTGCGCATATGGCCATAATATTAAATCAAACAGTCCTCGACGGCTCTCCATATACCTGCACAAAGACCCATTGATTTAACACCGGGCGGGCTATTCTACACCAATAAATCTATTAATTATATAACATTAATATTAAGCTCTTTAGAAATATGCAATAATTTAACATTGCATATTTCTAAGACTTTTAAGGATATTGGATTGGATTGGATTGGATTTGATTGGATATATTGGATGAAAGGTTCTTTTCCTTTCATCCAATATACCGTACTGTTCCTGAAACATGTTCTTTTCTGTACGTCAATAAATAAATAAATATGAAATGAATATTTTTTTAAAAGTTTTAGTAACCACAGAACCCAAAAATACCCCAAAAAATGATATATTGAAATGTTATTTATTTGCATAGATTTATTTTAGAATGTCTACCACTGGCATCGGCGCGGAGCGGTCTTCTAAGTTATATGGCGAATTCGAATGTATCGTGTTCACATGTGGATTGATTAGATATTTTTATATGATCATCAGACTACGAAAGCAAACGTATATTACTTTCTTATGTAAAAGAGACACAGACAAACTAACGTTCCATGTTTGTAATGTTGGATCTTTTGGAATACTTATAACAACTGAGCAATTACTATGTTGTTTTAGTATTATTAAGAAAACGTCCGAGAAATATTAAGAAATTTATTTAAAATGTACTCGCAATGTACATTGCGAGTACATTTTAAATTGTAAATATATTAAAATTAAAACCTATTAAGTACCTGTAGTAAGAAATAAAAAAACTCTTGTTTAAAAATTCTTTTAATACCTTTATGTAAAGTCTCTGTACATTATGCTAGTGGGCGAGTTGGCTAAAAAAATAATAGGTAAAATAAAACATGACAATTCGCTCAACCCGGGGGAGATAAGTTCGGGCGATTTGTCCATTAACCCGATGGTAAATTGCTGTCACAATACTAGGAGAGGTGCGCTCCTAGTCTCAAAGTCAGCGTACGTCAAAGTTTACTGCTGAGCCTAACAGGGTAAAAGGTATAAATAGAAACCTAAATTATTTTAATCTATAGTTATAAAATCGTTTATCCTTACGAAGGGTTCGTGCAAAGCTGGGGCGGGTCGCTAAACTAATACTTATAAAATCGCTAATCTATAAATAGCAGATGAAAACCGTACTAGAAATATAGTATATTACAAAGAGATTCTGAATTAGAGGAAAACTTCTCTTCTTGTTTTGAAAATTATTACCTTTTTTAACCATTAAAAACATGACACCACGCATGCTAGCCGCAGACAACGCAGACTTTGATTCCCAAAATATTGAAGACATAAGTCGATGAAATTCCCGAAAATTGCTTAAAAATTTACCAAAAACGAAACTGAAAACAATTACGGCTGCAAAGCACCCGGAAATAGTCCCAGTCGCGCAATAAGCGATAGTAAACCTCGCAGATCTCACCTGACTAACTGCCTCTAACCGCCCCAGACCGCCCCGCGCTGGCACGTACCGGAATAATCCGGTATAGCAAACTTTGTAGTCATGCTTGCTTGCGGTTCACGCGCTTTGCCACTTGCCGTATTTTGTGTAAACAATTTGTTAATGAATGTCGGTTACTATGCTTTCCTTTTAAGCTATTTGATTTGTATAACTGTCGTTCTAAACAGCTATTGAATTACTTAATAGTCGAGAGTAAGCTCGCATTTTGTACTTTATTTGTGGTTTTATAACATTAGTATACAATTTAATGTTGCTAGCATTAATAGTGTTACTAAGATATTAAATAAACTTTGACTCCTAAGCTCTTAGTCAGACATTAAATGAATCCGGCCTGTGTGATTCTGAGCAAGGCTTATATTGGATTGACTATTATTGACGAGCCCTTTTGATTAGTGGTTAGGGTGCCTGCCTTAACTTAGGTGTACCGGCTTTGATTCCCGGCAGGATAAACTTTGGAAATGAACTTTTTAAAGTTGTCTCTGGTCTGGATTTGAAAAGTAGTGGCGGGCGTTTGTTTCGGTGAGTGAGTAAGGGATGCAAGAACCTATTTCACCCTATTCACCCCTTGCATTATAGGCCACTACCATCAAGTGGACCGCCCCCTGTCTTTCGACCTTGACATGAAAAAATTAAAATTAAAAAAAAAATGAAAGCGAGAAATAAGCAGTGTGTATCAAATTTGATATCACTTAACTAATAAAAAAGTTTGATTCAAATAAATTTCGCGAAACAAGATTGGAACTGCCGGGCACCCTGCGGGCACCCTTTTAGCTAAATGTCACCGCAACGATATGAATTTGCAAATGTCCCCGAAAACAAAGATGGCGCTGGTTAATGCACCGAATTATACTTTGTCTTGGACCATTGACTCGGTACGCCATCTTACCGCTTCCAAGCCATCTTACCCCATTTTTGGATAGCAATTGTTCATTTATTTATTGGATGAGTAAAATATCAGTTTTAAGAACTATGTGATCGTGTATTCAAGATTTTATTAGTAGCTTGTTCCTTTCAATATTTGGTTGATATGTGAACAGACCCACCTACACGCTATTAAACCATGCTATGCATTATCTTAACATACTAATGAAAAAAGCGTTACACGAGGGAAGCAGAAAAAAATGCAAAAAAAGTTTTTATGAAATAAAAAAAATTCACCTGTGCGAAACCAGTAACGGATTGCTAATCTATAGACAATTTATTGTCTAAATTTCGAAATTAAAAATATCCTAGTAATTGTAACCATATTTTTTCTGGTTTCGGAAAAAGCATTAATAAAAGTAAAGGTTAGCCATTATAGATTCTTTGTTCCCAAAGATAAACAAAAACTATGAAAGGTAGACGAGGTAAAAACTGATGGCTCCAGCAATTCTTCGAAGATTACAAAGGAAACAGAATTGTATTTTGTACTAGCTGGCGTCCGCGACTTCGTCCGCGTTAAAAAGAAAAAAGTAGCCTATCCTGTGTCCTGTACGTCTAAATGTTTATCTACCAAGTTTCATGAAAATCAGTTAATTCGTTTAAGAGTTATGGAGGTACATACATACATACATACATACATACAGAATAAAATTCTAAAAATCGTCAATTTAATTTCAGTATCGTGTATAGAGCCTATAAACACGATATCTCTAAAAACAAAGTAACTTACTCCATGACCAACCCTTACAGATTTATTATTAGTATTGATTGATTACTTTGTATCCGACGCTGATTTTATTTTATTATACTTACGTGTAATTTTGAGACGTTTTATTTCTAATCTGTACATAAACTTCTATTATTGAAATGATAATAAATACTCTGTATTGCTTTCAAATAACTCAGACGATTGGTTAATCACAGTTAATTAACTAAGATACCTTTATTCCAAAGATATTTAGTTTTTGATTGCACCTTTGTCTAAGTTGGTAAAACCGCTTCCAACCGTCTCGAAGCGGTTTAAGGCAGCTCAAGCTCGCACTAAGTTTACTTTGTCACTTAGTTCTTATTAACTGTTAGGCACGCAAACATTTTAGGAAGCGAATCCAATTGAAGTGCTATAATAATCTCTGTATTTGCGGAATCCGAAAACAGTTTAGCTTGCAAATTTTCTTAGGCTAAAAATGTAATCTCCTTAACCTCAGTTCAGTTTTAAAATAATTTTACTATAATCCTTACATATTATAAAACAAAGTTCTCCGCCGCGTCTGTCTGTCTGAGTGTCTGTTCGCGATAAACTCAAAAATTACTGTACCGATTTTTCATACTGTTTTCGTATACTTTACAAAAATACGCGGGCGAAGTCGCGGGCAGCAGCTAGAAATTACATCAAAAGTGAGTTATATAATTTACGAATTAACCGTATGCTTACTTTAGAAAAAAGGATTTGGGCAATAAAAATAACACTATCAATAAAATTGGCCCAAGTGTGATGGCAATCAATTAAAAAGACTAGTCCAATAGTAGCAATTTAGTAGTCCAGACGCTGACAGGCTTAAGTTAAATGATGAAATTTAAGAGGAATGTGTTTTTGGTATAAAACAAGGATATTTTTTATTTTTCGTGTAAACCTTTTCATCAGAACTGAAATTAAAAATTTTGTATTTGTATTATTTTGTACAGGCTTAAATTAATTAGAATTCAAGTAAAGGTGTACATTCCATGTAAGAATCACAGTGGAATTACCAAAATCTTTACCAAAATCGAGGCCCGTTTAAATCGAACCAAATAGTTACAAGAAAGATCATTAATCATTTCATTGTTGAAGTAGGGTGACAACGAGTGAGCTCGTATTGTGGATTTGTTGACAGGGATCAAGTCCGGACGTCGGCTCACTCACAAATGAATGGCCTCTAGACAAAGGCCTCGTTCCTTTTGTCCTAATGAAGAATGGTCACCGCAAGTTGTGCTAGTGTGTTAGGCGTTAGATTAATTTGCTCTTAATGGAATCGCCACTAAAAATAATAAATAAGTCTTAAATTAATTTTGGAAAGGAACATAAACATATTATATGCTTTGGTTTTTTATCTACGAGTATCTATGATATTATATAAGCTACATTTAGTATTTCAAGATTTTTATACTTTTCTTTTATATTAAATTAGTATTTTCAAAATAACACTAACTTTCTAGTAATATATATAAGTATTATATATATTATATAATACTTATATATATATTATATAATATATATAAGTATTATATATATAAATGCGAAAGTTTGTAGCTAAGACTATATTGTTTATTTTATTACTAAAACAAAAAAAATACTGAGGGCCTCTTTCACAAGCTACATGTAAAGTGATGATTAGTTACTTTTAGAAGTCATTTTCTGTTATATTGAATTATGCACTCGGTTTACTGCATCATTCGATAGCCGATTTTTTTTTATTATTTTCTATTTAATGTTTGGGACGTTTACCGTACAAACAAAGGTATATCAGCTCCATTATCCCCTGTTATCGGTGACTTTAAATGACAGTTTGGCCTACTTGACGTTCGTGAAAGAGGCGCTTAATTAATTGGAAATTTTACATGAATTTGATTTCTTGTGATACATTCTGAATGTTGATAGAATTTGATTTTTTGTCTTTATTTAAGATTCAGACTTTTGTATTTTTTTTGTAAATATTACCGTATTTGCTTTTGATTGAGAAATAAAATAAAGATATTTATTTCTTACCAATTTATGAAAATACTCATTTGTCCTATTATTTTATTATTATTATTTATTTTATTCTTATCACACAAAAAGCAGATGCAAGTTTGTGCATGTACGTTGGTGCACATATTATATACATGTTTTTACATATTTTTCTCTCGTTTATGTGTATAATAGCTTCAATATCATCATAATTTCTTCTGTTTAACCAGTACAAAAAATACGTTTATCTTTTTGTATTATATATGTACAATGACAACTTAATAATTCAGACTTTTTAAATATTCATTATGCTATTACTAAGGACTTTGAGGATTTTGATGTGATAAATAATATAAAAAAAGAAATGTAGAAGTTTTGCTTTGTACACGATTTTATTTAGAAGTTGTCATCCCCTTTCAAATGGGACTTATCCCGTCTTGACGTGTCAGCGTGGACACCTCCAAAAGTCAAGTCCGGATTACCGGGTGTCCCGCGTCTCTCAACTGACGTAACAAATGGACACCTCATCTTGTATCGCACTAATGTTTATGTGTTTGTGCGAACGAATATAATTTACTGTTTTTGGCTACCAGAAGAGAAAAATATATCGAATTCGAACATGATCCTTTCAAAAGTGATAAAAAACTGTTTAAAATTTTTTTTTTTATAAAAATAGTTCTAGTGTTATAAGACAGTGTAGACAAAAAATATGTACTGAAGTGTTTTGTCTTATTCTCTTTATAATATAATTATGTATAATTCTAGTCAAGTCTGAGGTATGAAAATTTCAGTCATATTGAGAATTTAATATTTTAAAGGCCACAAATTGTTAGCTAACAACGCTCTCTTTAAAGTTATGGCCGTAACAAATGGTTAATAATAACATTAACACAGTAATGAATATCATGTGTACAATAAAGTAACGTTATCCAGTACGTATCACAGTTATCTAAGCACGCGGTATCGCGCGCTGCAAACGCGACGTACGGTGCATATGGGACCATATTGTAGGAATGTTTATGAGCGCGCGCCACTCGTTGCTCGCCATTATGCGATACTTTCACCGACTCATTATTAAATATTAATATTTGCATGTGAAAGGACGCGATAAATGAATTGTATTTTGTACTGATAAACTTCATGGACCGTGGACGAAATAAAAGTAAGGTAAAATAGTGGATTACACGCGTATTCAGAGATAAATAAAGACTACTTATACAGGCTGTCCGGTAATTAATGGATAACCTTGCACGTACTTATAGACAAAGGTAAAGTACCCTTACAAAGTGCTATTACCGGACACCTGTATATCAGTCGGAAAACATAAGTTGCTTCTATAATATTCTGAATGCCTTTGGGGTCTTGGGTAACCGATTTGTGATGAAAAATATTTCCATCTCGAACCACGACTGCCCCAAAGCGGCTAAGATGCGGCTAAAAGTATAAAGGTATCATCAAAAGGTAGGCAGGCAGAATTTTCTGAAGAAAATTATATGAACCAAGGACTATCAAGGAGTGCTATGCTGGACTATTGACAAATCTCTATGAACACAACCTGGCCCCCAATCAAATTAAAGTAAAGAACGCTGAATCTCTGGCAAATTCCGGCTCAAGTAGTAAAAAAACTACTTGAGAAATTTTATACTTGTATTTGGAATGCACAATTCCTTAAATTCACGTAAGCTTATTCTTATAAAACTTTCCCTATATTCACACACATTTTTTTTTCCCTTGATGTTTCAGATATATCATATAATGTCACAACAGGGATAGATAATTTTTTTTAGTTTGTTTTATATTGTAATAACGAGTTCATATAACCCAAATCTTTTTAAAGTTCGAGTGAGTAGACATTTTCTTGGTTAGCTCGCTCGCCCCGTCTTTCCTCCACGGCTAGATGCTGGCCAAGAGCAAACCTATTAGACATAGGTTCGCAAACATTGTGACAAATACCACAATGTGTTAGTCTATATAGGCCGATAACAATATTTTTTTTTGTTTAACGAACATTTCGGCAGGCAGGCTGATGGTAGGTTGCTACCCAACACCATGGATGCTGCAACCCTTGTTAGGATCAAGAATAAGATATTAATGGACTCACTCACCGATACAGCAATCAAGCTATTCTTTCATAGGGATCTTTTTTAAAGAGCAAATACTGTTAAACTTGAAAACAGCCTGTTATTAATCTGTGACATTTTTTTCTATTGTTACAATTAAATTTCAAATCATTTATAAATGTATTGTTCAATTAATTCTCTCATAATTCAATAAAGCTCCATATCTTACAGAGTTGATAGGTGTTCAGTATTATAAATAAAGCATTGTTTTAATTTATCGTCAAACTTGGGCAGTTGTTCCGTCGCATGCAAGGGGACAAGTTTCGATACTGGGGAACCAAAATAGATAAGCTCATATGCA
This sequence comes from Synanthedon formicaeformis, assembly GCA_945859745.1. Classification (NCBI taxonomy): domain Eukaryota; kingdom Metazoa; phylum Arthropoda; class Insecta; order Lepidoptera; family Sesiidae; genus Synanthedon; species Synanthedon formicaeformis. The sequence continues at coordinate 858,351 of OX243956.1, read as the reverse complement.
CTACGAGTATGGAGTGATTTACACTCGGCGAGTGTTTCAAGTGAGATTCTGAATTTTGTCTAGTCCAAACCTGTACTTTGGAGATCTTGTATTTCATAAGTGACTCCACACTATGGAAGAAAATATTTGATTATAGACAAGAAGACATAACAAGCATTTTTTTCCTTTTAGTAATTATCTCAGAATTACTGAAACCCATTTAAAATATAAATGTCAGAATGAATTTTTTTATATACCTCATTATCCTTCTTTCTATTAGTGGAAACCGTATCAAAATTCGTTTGGTGTCGAAGTAATTAGGGGAGAGACAGTCAGACGCGAACTTTTTAAGAACTTAATTAGGTTTAAATCTTCCATGAAAATTGTCTAATTGACGGTGAAAATTGCATCAAAACAGCGTGGTTTAAGCGAAGTTAGTGGATATACAGACAGACAGACACATGAAAAGCGACTTCAATTTCTACTAAACGGATTCTATTCATCCTGTTCTGTGAGGCTTTAATAACTCCTCATAGTAACATTGTAAATTGATTACAAATTATGTACATCGTATGTCCTCACCTTTAGGTCCTAGAACCGTCTTGTCTAATTCGTGGCTATGTTCAGCACACACTCCGCGTCAGCCTTTATTGATAGGCGCAAATTGATATAAAGACTACTGGAAACATTTCAGAAACTATGTTTTTGTTATGTAAAATATGATAAATATTTATTATTTGTTTTTGTAACATACAAAATCTTTACTATATACTGATAGATTATTTTGTTAACGACTTTGATACAACTGCGATTTCATTCACTTCAGACCGGTCTTGTTGAAAAATTATGGGGGAGGTCTATGTCAAGCAGTGAATGTTCATTTGACGGTACTATATGAATATTATTATAGTATTACTACTTATAACTACTAAATTAAACTAATTGATTAAAATTTTTTTTTTTTGTAACTTTATCACTAAATTTAGTAGTAGCATGCTACACTCCCTTACAGATGATGTTTGTGAAATAACAGCAAGTGTGCTTTTATGTTTTGGTGAGTGAATGAGGGATATCAGATGCTGTTTCTCTATCTTTATTCTTTATCCTACTTAGGTCGAGAGCACACTTGTACAAATTTTTGTATGCCCATGTCGGGTAAAACATAATTTGTACTGTAACTCATCTTCAGCCTGTGTCTCTTCACTGATGGATGTAGACCTCTCCCAACGCGCACGGTCCTCTGAGCTTCGCATCCACCCGCTTCCTGTGAAGCTATTCAGATCGTCTCTCCACCTGGAAGCAGGGCGTAACTTCGTTTTCCAATTCGTGGCCTCCATACTCCATTCGATTCTTACTGTACCTGCTGTAACATAAATTAAAATCATGTAGACATTATATCATGTTTATGCAATTAGATATTTTATTTAGCGAAAGTAAATTGAGTAAGGTAGTCTCTTCTAGTAGTAGTGTGTGTGAGTGATGAGAAATGTTTGGGAGGGCAGCTACTGAAGGCAGGGCCTTATACGTTAACGGGATTAATTTGTGGGCGTACGCGCGAGATTCACTGCTCATTCAATTTGTCGGTTTATACCGTTCATGACCACCTCTCCGATGCTCATAATTTAGTTAAATTGATTTATAGATGAGGCTTGACGTCTATTAACAAAATGCCTTTATCACAGGTTAAATAAACAAATTTTCTCAACAATAGAAAGAGCTGTTCCATTTGGCTGAATTTTTATAAAATGCGATACATACCTTTTCAATAGTCCCTATTTATGAGGTATTGCATTGCAGAAACCATTTAGATTGCGGTGTCAACCCTCCACTAGATGACGAAGTAGTAACATTCAAAATGTACATCGCGTAGGCAATGGATACAATAATATGGAGAGTTCTTTGGACCGAAAACAAGCAGATCAATTTTCCATTATAAAATGTAACAAAAAAATCTAAATCTAATGTGGTTCTCTTTAAAAGTAAACACAGGGTTGAAATCTTCTGTTTTTTTATGTAAAGGTCATCAGACAGGCTGACGGTACACTTGATGGTATATGAATTCGCCATAAAAGCAACGTCATAGGAGCTGCTATTGCACTGCTGACTTAATAGGATTAAGAAGGAGATGGAGAAATGGGCTCTGGCACTTATTTACCAAAACCCTTCTGTAAAGGGGTGGTCACTGCTGCCACACGGGCTGCCAAAGAATTTATCTACAGAATATTGATTAAAACAGGAATGAAAGAAGTAATTAGCAAAATAAGAAGTCCGACTCCATACCATTGGTCCGGTCAGAGCGCGACTATCAAAAAACTCGTAATTGATTTTTTCACGGGCGATGCGTCAAGCGCGCACGCAAATGGCTTACGTCGACCATATTGAATTAGTGCGTGGACGACGTTGCTGTCGTGCGAACTGGGATGGCGTAGAGACATCATTGCACATTTTTTTTAATGCTAAATTTTGTAACACAAAATATCCAAATACACGTGTGTGAATACACAATACACACACACACATAAAAAACCACTTTTCTGAATTGGAATAGAATACGTACATTAACTAAGTAATAAGTACTTACTATCACAGTTTTAAAGAATCGCACGATTCTTCTCAAGATTGCACATCAGTTTTATATAATCTCGTAACCATAGAAAGCCATCGTTACTCTCCCTGATTAACGATAGTTTCATTGGGAGTTTGTTGGAATCCAACCAAATTTGATTGTGTGTTTGTTACAATTAAAATCAAAACATTCAAATTTGATAATGAATAAAATCAAATAAAAATACTTGCAAGTGTCATTTCTTATTTTACAAAAGAATAAGACACTATAACAGTCAACGGAGGAAATTTCCCTCATATGTATATTTTCGACTCCACCCCACCTATGTTTGGCGACGCAATTCACTCATAAAATTAATTAAAAAACACTTCACTCCGGTGATTTTGACCAAATTGATTGAGAGCGGCCGCTGCATGACGTCGCTAATGGAGCCACACTGTAGTCTACATTTTTTTTATTTTCTGCTAACTGCATTAATTAATGGCTAAATGACTATTTCCATCAACGCATTTTGTCGGCTAAATTTTACTTCCGGAGGTGTCAGAGGGTATTCTAAGCATCTTGTTTCTCCAAGAATTTAATTTAATAATACAAGAATAAAAAAATTGAGGATATTGTATATTTTTAAAGAATTTATTAGGAAATAATCAGAAGATCTTCAACTAACAAAGATATTAGACTGGGCTCATAAATATTTAAGTAAACGATTGTTTTTCTTAATTAATGTTAGTTAATAAAAGTTTTAGTCATGTCTTAAAATTGTAATGACATAAAATACCATAAAATAAAAATAAAGTGTTACTATAAATTAATAAAAAGCTTGCAAAATAAAAATAAGTGAACTAGTTGTAGATAATTCTTACTGCTTTTTATGATTATTTATTTTTATTCGAGTGGTTATATAAAATTAAATAGCGAGTAGTCTTAAACCCAATGAGTTGGTCTAGTCTAATGTCTTAATGTCTTAATGTCAATGGTTTGGTCTAGTCTAGACAATGAGATATCGTATACAGTATATGAATATATGTATGTATATTTGTTTGTACGTATATATTATAGGTAATACAGCGTGCTCAAACTTATAATATAGTAATTTAGTTTTTTTTTAAATTTAATAAAAAGATTATCAGTTTTTGTTGTTTTTGTAATTATTCTAATAATTGATTTTCATTATTTCGGGTTCTATAGTTATTAGATTTTAAATGTACAAAACCCTGTAATTTTTAGGAATAATTTTTATGTCAATAATTGAAAGTAGGCAAATATTTTATTTCTTCACTTTTATCACTTATTTAGATTTATTTAGAATTATGTTATCAAAAAAGTAATTTATGTTTATAAAGTGAAATTATGGTTGTCAGTAATCACCTCATTTATAAATAGATGAATTATCATTACCGCCAACCACCGAGGGACTGATTTTGTCACGTTAGTGAGGGCAGACCTACGAATGCGCGTGCGCATCTAAAACAAAATGTCAGTGTACCCGCTAATATTTTGACGTGCATTTGCGATAAATGCAAAAAAAGTTTTTCGTTGACAAACGGCTATTTTTTTATTTGTGATTGACAATGCCTACCAAGCTAAAAGACAACGAACAGATTCTCCAAGAGAACGAACACTGGAGCAAGCTGGACAGAGAATGGGGCACACCAGTCGACTTGGAAACAGAAGAAGACAATGCATCGAACATTCGTACTGTCTATAATACATTGGAGGTGAAGACGTCTACTTTCAATTCTTCATTCATCCTTAGAAACGTGAAGAAGAATGTTATGAAAAATCGAAAAAAACCCATAGAATATAAGGATTTCGTCGAAGATTTACAGCGAGATCCGGAAAAGGAGTTTGAGGTTAAGCAGTTCTATTACATCAACGGTCAGATATTATCTGCATTTTCTGTTGAACAAATTTGCGAAGACATAGACAATATTTTCAGGTCTATCGAGAAATTGTGTTTAGCAACTAGCACTATTAGAAATAAGAAGATTAAGAGAAAGTTCAAATATCCTGATGTCGTTCAGTGCAGTATATCTATTGATGACCTTTCTTTCGACGACACTGTAGTCTCAGAGACCATTAACAATGAAGATATTAATCGTTGTATAGACGAAGCTTTTGAAGAATTCAATTCAACGTTAGCCAATGTTTCCTTTGAGGATAATACTAACGCGTCGGTGACTACTCTTGTGAAGAAATTTAGTAATATTCTGAAAAGTCCACAAGTGATTTGTAATCCAAGAAGAAAGAGACAGTGCTGCGATAGATTTAAAGAGTTGGCTGATTTTTGGGAGAAATTAGCAAACGAAGGATAGATCAGATTTTGTGTAAGTGAAATTCTGTTATGTGTCTTAGATTTTGTACGTACTTATTTATAATAGTATAATTTCATTATGAATTTACTATCTAGTTAATGTGATTATAATTATATGAACTTTTGTAGTCCCAACTAAAACTAAACAAGTATCCACTATGTAATTGCAAAGTGATTATATAATATGTATTTGCATACAGAATGCTTCTTTTTTATTAGGACTTGTAATGCTTTGAATGTATTACTTAGATCTGTCTTTTATATTTACAATAGCATAATTTAATATATGATTTTATTTATCTAGCTCATGTGATTATATTTATAATTTTATTTTATAGTTTAAGTAATTAATTGCAGACAGGTTGTAAGATGGTTATTTTTAAGTAGAACTTGTTTCAAAGGACGTTCAAATTAGGATTTTGTTTCAATATCAAATGCAATTAATCTTAAATGTAAATGTTTATTTGATTATTATCATTAAGTAACTATTTACTCTATGCTATTATGTACATAAATACTGACATTGGTCATTGGTGTCTAATAAAACAAAGTATAAATATTTTTAAGGATTGAATATAATTTAATATTTTGTAATTAATTTTAATTAACATAATTAACGAAATTCTAAATAGGTATTAAAATGTTAACTTTTGTATATTATAGTGAAGAATATAATATGTATATGTTTTTTTTACGGTAAATTACATGTGTAATTGATGTAATTTTACTATTATAATAATTATCAATAAAACAATTTAATTAATTAAATAATTATTTTAAATCTTTGTTTTTTTATTGATTTTTATAATAAATTTATTTTTAAATATTTCGCTGAAAGATTTTAGTAGGTGTTTCTATGAAACGTGAAAAAATTACGTAAAATTTCAAAAGTTTACAAAAGTTTTCAGTCCCTGAATACCTTTTTTTAGAGTTGTGTTATCCCAAAGACTGACATAAAAATCATAAATGATACGTTAATTACATGTTTTATTTACATATAAATACAGCGAACACACCTATAACTTAATTACCTGAATAGAACAACAAATAGAAATTCATGGTTCATTAACCAAACAACGGCTTGGTTCCGTAGGTCCTCGCAGGCCACGGTCCAAGTTAGATGCTAAATCACGGGCGGTGCCCACGGACCCCTGGGTGTAAATATACGGTCTAAAATTAGAACGGACACGCTCCTAAATTCTTAAATGCATATTCTCATACATGCAAATGCAGAGCCTGCAAAGTGAATTTATCATAACATAAACATTAATAAAATTTAATATATACTAAGATTATGAAGAAAGAAGATTTGTATTTTTGTATTTTGGTTTGTAATGAATAAACTCAAAAACTACTGGATTGAGTTTAGACAATATTGCAATATTTGTAATAAATTTGCAATTAAAATAATACGAACCTATCATCAAATGTATTATTAGCCTACCTGAAACCCTTTATCATAAGAAATGCATGTACTTATTTGCGTTTTGCCATAAAATAAGGTCTTCTGAGCCATAAAATAAAACGCGACGAACCATATCAGTGACGCGACGTCACCGCGCGTGAAAGGTGCACGTATATTTTGTGAATATTTCGCTCACTGACCGGAAGCAGGAACTTATTCCGCCTTGTTCATGAGAGTTGGACACTTTGTCAATTTATGACCGTAGCACAATAACGCGCGCATAGCCGTATTGGAGTGAAGGCAGATTTAGTTAATTGAGTTACGGCCATTTATGTCCTATGAAAAACATTACGTCAGCTCATTTCAATTTATATTAGTGTAACTAGCTTTCGCCCACGACGTGGACCGCGCAATCATATGACGATATAAATTCTACACAATCACTAAAATGGCCAAACGAAATGTATTTGAATGACTTGTCGCTTTCTGAGCTGAAAAAACAAGATGTTTCCAACAAGATGTTCCTTGTTTTTAAAGTTTGGGCATTGTAGTAAATTGGTTCCCTAAAAAAATTTTTTTTCATTTTCTTTCATTTTTGACGTTTCTAGTACTCTAACCCATAGGGTCAATTGATCCTTAAAAAAAAATTGGCGTAAGTATAAACAAAACGTGACAATTGTCCTCTTTCACGCTGACTGTACCATTTTTCCAAAATCTTTGAATGCCGATGGAATAACTATTTAAATTATGGATAGTCTCCTATGGGGTGTTTTGCTCCACTTACACACTCATCCTGTGTATATATAAGTAATTTTCGTGTTAAGTGTGCAACTTCAAAACACATCGAGGGAAGTGATACAGTAAGTTCATGACTTTACGCTTGTCCAAGAGTGTTTTGACCACAGAACATAAAATATACATAGCTGCTCTTATTATATCGAAGGCACAGACTATAGTATCCAATATTTCGTCCATAGTCAAATTCTAATTCATTTGTGCGATGCAATGTCTTTAACAGTTTCATTATCTTTAGTAAAAATTATTTAATGATTATACCATCATTCTAATAATAACGAAAAATGTGTAGGCTTGACAGAAGCATGACATGACCTCTTGTGAGTTAAAAATCTTAGGGCCTCTTTCACAAACTAAAATTAAAGTGTTGATTAGTTACTTTTAGAAATCATTTTCTGTTTTATTGAATTATGCACTCGGTTTACTGCGTCATTCGATAGGCGATTTTTTTTATTATTTTCTATTTAATATTTGGGACGTTTACCGTACAAACAAAGGTATATCAGCTAAATTATTCCCGATGACAGGTGACTTTAAGTGACGGTTTAGCCCACTTGACGTTTGTGAAAGAGGCGCTTAGACCCGCATTTAGATCTTTTTAATTTTTTAATTTTTTTCAAAAACTATCATCTGCATAGTTATATAAATGTTAGAATAACACTTTTACAAAGGTTTTTTTTAAGAATTTTAACTAAGGGTAAGATGCTACCGAAGGTCTTATGATTTACGAAATTGTCGAAAGAAATAAATAAATCTGTATTTGTACACAGGATTTTAATTCATATATTATATACAACTGTATTCAAATAGGTAAATTGATTTAAAATTATTTTATTAAATCAATTACCCTATTTAAAACGTAAATGATTTAAGTAAGTGTATAATTCAGGGAGAAGTACCGTAACGAAGTTTATGGCCTCTGATATACACCCAGATCCACTATTCCACCTTAATCTTATTATTTATCGCGAAGCGCTAAGCGTCCGGAGCAATTAAACGCATCCACTGCTCGCTATGTATCATAGACAGTAATCCGGGGGACAGAATCATAATAACAAAAAACAATAAAAATAACGAATTACCCTCTGAACTGGGCTCGGATCGAGGCGGAGAACGCGGCCTACGAAAAACTATGGACGCGCTCTTGGTTGCTGCTTACCTACTAATTATATTTTATTTTTGAATTTTATATTATATCGTTTTTGTTCATCCGAAATTATTTATATTTCCAAGTTGAAATTTCAGCTTTATTGTACAATTTAAAAAATATTTTTTAAATCAAAAAATATAAATCTACTATATTAAATTTCTATCTATAATCTATATTTATAGAAATATGTCTAGAAGTGTGGAGTTTTGTTTAAAGTGATCAACAATATATTCGAAATAATATTCGAGTATTAAGTCCAATATCTATATGCCATCTCTTTATTGTATAATTTTAAAAATATTTTTAACTGAAAATATAAATCTACTAAATTTCTATATGTAAATTTCTATATGTAATCTATATGTAAAGAAATATGTCTAGAAATGTGGAGTTTTATTTAAGGTGATCAACAGTATAAAATAATAATAATATTCGAGTATTAACTCCAATATCTATATGCCATCTCTTAATGCATGGGATTATTTTATATTTTTATATAAAAGTTCACAGACAGACTGTCGTAGGTACTCATTGATGGTAGGTGGCTACCATAGCCTATTAAAAGAAGCAACAACGCCACAGTTGCTGAGTGTGCGTGCAATAAGAATCTTAATAAGATTAGTGTCAATTAATTCATTAATAAGATCTTAATAATTAGGGATAAGGATAGGTGAAATAAAAATTAAAGTTTGTCCCAATTAATAAAACTAAATATTGTTTACAATTAATATTCAACAAATGCATAGGGCATATATAGAAAGAAACCATTGTCTTTTAACCATATAGAAAGAAACCATTAATTACTTGGAAAAACTTTAGGACATCAGCGCGACTCCTCAATCGCTATGTTCGAAATCCACATTCTGTTTGTGCTCATTCTTAATATGGGGCAAAACTGTTGGAAGAACAACAGTTTTTGTTGTATATTTTATGTTGTGTGACGCTATAACTCAGTCTGTGTGACACTTCGCCCTGAGCCCCCGTGATATACAGACTAGTAGCAAGGCAACAGTACTTCAACATTATTTATTACAACGCAGTTATTTTTATTTATTCTCTTGTTTTATTGGTTTATTGCGTCACGGATTGTTGGCCATGTTTTCGTTAAGTTAGCATGATTAGTGAGTGCTGCACTTAAATATATATACCCCTGAAACTGAACAAATATTGACCTTAAATATGAGCAGAGTAAGTCTCTTTTGACTGTAACCTTATTTAAGGTTGTTATATCTTTTTTGAAAATAAAAGAAAAATAAAATACATCTACAATCACATTATTACAAGAGTATTTAATAAAATCTTGCCCATTGCTGTACATACCTACCCCCATAGATTTCCCCATAATTGGTTAAAGATCATTTCTAAGCTCAACCCGAAGCCACTGTTATTCCTTGACTTTGACCATGTCGTCAGACCACCTTCCAAAGTATATTCGAGATTTATTTTTTACCTAATGGTTATCATGGGTTCTTCTAGCTATATGGCATGGTATTACTAATTTTAAGTTCAATTTTGAGTCTTGTATTCTCAAATGAATAAAAATCAAAATTTATACAACACAGAAATAAGTATGTTATCACTCTGTAATACCTACTTTTAAAACTAAGAATGTGATGATGGCACTCTTTCAAGGAACTGTGTATTTATTATATAATAAAATACAAAGCTGTAATGAGTCCAAAGCGAGCAGTAAATGCGGCTTGATTTTGTGTAGCCACACAAATCAATTTTATGCACATTAGGAGAGCTCCAAAACTTTTCAATTACGTCCATGTACGTTCATTCCGTAGATTTATTTGTTCAGAAACCTTTATCGGGACATTATCATAAATTAATTAGGCGCAAAATAATGCGCCTCCATTTCGTGTGGCGATGTCATCGACGGCACTACAGGCTGATTGTTTTTTCAATATTTTTTTTAAACAATTATAGTAAGCTAATGAAATAGCGAAATATTGACAAAATCGGCTGATTGATTGTCAATTTGAAATTATAATTTAATGGCTGTTGTATAAATTATATTATAATATATTCTATGTTACTCGCTGATAATATAGCTTCCTAACAGTGAAAGAATTTTTCAAATCGATCCAGTAATTTCTTAGCCTATTCAATTCAAACAAACAAACAAATCTTTCCTCGTTATAATATTAGTATAGTACAGATGTTTTCTATAAGTTTAAACAATAAGCACGTATATAATAATTTTAACAGTTTTTCTGTTTATTACAAATATACCGAACTTTTGTGATAGAAATCGTAAAAGAATGCATGTTAAAAATTACCGAAAAAAATTCAAACAGATGCGAATGTAAGTGTATTGATCTGCAAATTATGAAATCGCAATCAGACTGTATAAAAGCCATTCGGAAACAGCGCCACGGGGCGTGGCGATGCTATTGATTGCTATTATTTCAAGTCATTAAATCAAAACAGCGACAATTCGGCGCGCTCATTATGGCGGCCATCCACTGTGCGATTGGAACTATACCGCACCACATACTAACTAGTTACGGCTATGGACTAATTCGGAGTATTGTAAAGTTACACGACAGTAAATATTAAGCCACGGGTGACAGACAGACTGACAGTCCAGTTTAGGGTAGATGGCTTCCATTAACTATTCCACACAAGCATCATTGCTTGTACTCCAGTTTACTGAAGCAAGGTGAACCTTTTACTCTGAATAAGGTAAAAAGTAAGGTGAAAGGATATAGTATGTAAGGAATTATATGTGTAGTAGATAATACTTGACTCTTTTGTTTAATCTTGCTTGCTGCTGACTGCTGAACTATAAAATGACCATTTCAAATTAGTACTAGCGACCCGCTAAGGCTTCGTCTACGAAAAAACTTAATTAGGTTTTATTATATACCATCATAACCATATCAAAATAAGTTAAATAACACGGAAAGCGGCTTCAATTGATGCCTATGTAAGGTATATATATATAATATTTGTTAAGTATATAAGTTACTTGGGATTAACGAAATAATACCTCCATTACAGAACATTAACTAAAACGCAGTGTGCCCATTAAAATGACAAAACATCATCAGCCACCAACGATCATTTGAAAATATGTATGCCATGAAATTAGCACTAATGTGACAGTAAAACCGTCATCGAGACGCGATAGCCGACGTGATTCGCGCGCTGCCCGCACTAAAGCGCAATTTATAACCCACACACTAGTTTAGGGTGGGTTATAGTTATGACCGCTGCTATTACGAATCAATGGATTGTTTTTAAATAAATTTCTATATTCATTGAAATAGGTGATAGTTAAAATATTATAAAAAACTTATAAATTAAAAAAATATATAAAATAAAAAGAAAAACAAAATATTTTAAACAGCATAAAGCAATGTCCATTTTGTACTAAACACATTGAGGACAGATATTAAATAAAGTTAAATTGACATTTATTAATTTTAATTAAAATATTATACAATAATATTAATTATAATAATATTTTTTTGACATTTTAGTCATAAAAGGATATAGTTTGTGTCATAAGCCCGCAATGAAATAAAAGCCCATTTCTATAATATTTCCTCTTTATTCATTATCCTTTATTCTACTTGCCATCAAGTGAATTTAATTTAGTATATCAAGTCATCAATTTGAAGCTCATTTAAGCTCATTTTATTATCTCATTTAAGGGCGTATATTCATGTTCCATACATTTAAAATTACAATTATTACATACAGAATCAAGAAAACTATACGAATCATTAGAAATATTAAATAATAACTGCAAAACGGTGGCATCTAAATCGTGTAAAATTAGAATTGGCCGATTATTTATGGGCGCGGCACTCAATAATATTGCTCGGTAGGCGATAATGACTGCAGTAAATATGATTTAGGGATAATAATCAGGGATGGGATGCGCGCGAGTGCCGCATAATGACTTGATTCATGATATCTAATTTATATTTTATGTGTAGGTAAGTTTGTAGGGAAAATGTTTAAACAACATATAATAAGCATATATCGAAATATTTCATTTGCTGACTTCGAAAAGTATTCTTTTCAACAAAACATTTTAAAATTGCATTTGGATACTGTTAGCGCCTCCTTCACTAACTACAAGTAAATTGTTGATTAGTTACTTTTAGAAATCATTTTCTGTTTTATTGAATTATGCCCTCGGCTGCATCATTCGATAGGCGATTTTTTATTATTATTTTCTATTTAATCTTTGGGACGTTTACCGTACAAACAAAGGTATATAAGCTAAATTATTCTCGGTGACAGGTGACTTTAAGTGACGGTTTATCCTACTTGACGTTCGTGAAAGAGGCGCTAATAATAACGAAAAATCCTAGATCCGCATTTAGTTTTTTTTTTTTAAAACTTTATCATCTGCATAGTTATATAAATGGTAGAATAACACTTTTACAAAGGTTTTTTAACAATTTTAACTAAGGATAAGATGTTACCGAATTCTTATGGTTTATACATCGATGGATTTACGAAATTGTCGAAAGAAATAAATAAATCTGTATTTGTGCACAGCAGCAAATAGGTAAATTGATTTAAAAATATTTGGGACGTTTACCGTACAAACAAAGGTAAATCAGCTAAATTATTCTCGGTGACAGGTGACTTTAAGTGACGGCTTAGCCTACTTGACGTTGGTGAAAGAGGCGCTTAGTGTTATTTATTTTTTATAATAATTTTTAATTTTGTTAATTTTAATTTACAATCTTACAAGAATTTTTAATCAAGATTGACAGGAAAATGAAATAACTCATGAAAATGCGATAATAATACATTCACTAGAATTGTTTGTAGTTTTACCAGTTAATTGTATGTCATATCGGGCGAGTGTTAGATGGTCTGCAGCATATTGCAAAATGACCTGGTCCCCTCCACTGAGCAGTACCACACACACACACACACACACACACACACACATACACACACACAAATTCACGCATATGTGTTTATATCTATGTATTTGTATATAATGTATAATATGTTTATATAATTACATGTTGTACTCGTATATTGTTATCTATTTTTTTTAAAATTAGGTACTAGCACTTTTTTTGTACATATAAATTTTAAGATGCCTAACCTTGTAATAGGCTATATAAAAATTTTAATCTATTATATGTAATTGTTAAATATTAAATACTGTAAGGTGAGCTATTAAATAAATAAATAAATAAAAATAAATATTTCTTTTGTCATTTGGCATAGAAGCATTTCATTGGGCATACAAAGCAACAGAAACGCAATGGGAGTGGTGATATACTCGTAGCAGTGACATCGGAGGCCGCAGTGGTAAATCCAGCACACAGGATGTGTCCGGCACAAGCTGTGTCGAAGTAGCGTAGTTATTGCCAATACGGGCCAGATTTAAGATGGGATACGTCGACTTGCCTTGTTTTAATTGGTCGGCTGGCTGGGGAACTACACAGAGTAGTCAACAATGGTCTATTTATTTATTTATATGTCACTTGTGATCCGTTTGATGATTGATGGTTACCATCGAATGTGAATCTAATAACATGATCTCAAAAATTAGTTTTTATATATTACTTAATTCCTGCTGATATTGGTATTGGTATTGTAAAGAGACAGTACCACTTTCTGAAATATTGTATATTAGAACACTCGCGTTAATATTTAGAAAATTTTAAATGTTATATAATATTTAATTAAAGATTTTTTTGCTTTTTTTCTTTTAATTTTGAATTCTTTTGGAGAAGATTAACGAGAATAAAAGAACAGTTAACCAGTTTGATTTTTTTTGTATGCTCAATGAAGAAATTAGTGATTTATTTATAAGCTGAATTACTCATTATTTTATACTTTTAGTATCACAAATATTATTCGAATTCAATTGTGCCTTGCCTTTGGCCTTGTCTAGGCGTTAATCATATATTATTTAATGATTAAAATTATTCTATTTTAAAAATAATCTTTATGAATAAAAATGAATCCCTAAATGTCTTGCTAAGCGCAAAACTCGATAACAGCTGGACCGATTTCAATTCTGTCTTCATTTATAGATAGAGGGATAATCAGGAAAGGTTTTTACGTAAAAAAAATGCACCCCGGGCAAAGCCGGGAGCGGGTCGCTAGTTTAACATAAAATAAATATAACACAATAACAACTCTATATGGTTCCGTGTAGGACGACAGCAAACCGCACAGAAGCAAGTTACGGGCACGTCCCTGCGTGCAATGCTTCGTATTGCTAAACACACTTTATTGAAACGATACTGTTTGACAACCCTACAGTCAAACTAGGGATGTGGCAATTGGAAAACATTAAGAACCTGCTTAGCTAAATGGATCATGTAAGTATTTATAGCATTGAATACTAAAAATAATGACATACAAAACAGAGACTTTTTGATGATTTTTCAAAGTAATTCCTACAAATTGTTGAGCGAATGTTTAATATTTTGCCGTGAATTTGTGCGTGTTGAAAAATTAACATAATTTAAAAAATATATAAGTAATATAACGCCGGACATACTCTTGTCAGGCGTGGGATTTTTATTTTTATTTGATCCCTTGGAAACATTACTTTTTTCAAAATAAAGGCATGCCCTATGTTCTTTTTGTATTCCTGACGTATACGCAAAGTTTCTTGATGATCGGTTGAGTAGTTAAGGCGTGGAAGTGTAACAAACGAATGAACAAACTCACTTTCGCATTTATAATACTCATATTAGTAATTCTGGATTATATAGGTACATTTTATCTTGTGTTTTCTTCTAGCGGTGCTCTCTAGTGAAGGTTGGCAATCAGCCTGGAACAGTCCTCTCTATTCTCGTCATCCTTATCCTTTAGCAAGTTCAATATTGCATTCAGATCCCTCATTCATAATTATGTCCATAGACAACGGCAGTCAGTTACTTTAAAATGGACCGTCAACAATCTGCTTACTTAGCAGCTATTGTCATACAAAAAACTTTTAAATCGGTTTACAAAACGGTGCAAATGTTAAAAAGTATTGTACAATTTAGTTATTGTCTTAAATATATGCAAATTTAATGTCGCAATAGTACCATGGCTGGATCGCGACGAAACATTAACACAACTTTATTGTTCAGCGATTTCCGAATCGGCGCCATATTGCAAGCGGCGGCCATTTTATCGCAACCATCGCCAATATACGGCGGAATTAAAAATACATAAACATGTTACATTTTACGATAATTACGGACGACACTATTCAATGGGAGCATTATAACGATATCAATAAATACGATTTAACATTTAACAGTGTCATGTTTTATTTGCTGACGTCATTGCTTTTACTGACGCTCGGAGTTTTAACGACAATTGAGTTTTATATATAACTAGTAGGTGCCCGCGACTTCGCCCGCGTCCGATCGCTACC
This sequence comes from Synanthedon formicaeformis, assembly GCA_945859745.1. NCBI lineage: Eukaryota > Metazoa > Arthropoda > Insecta > Lepidoptera > Sesiidae > Synanthedon > Synanthedon formicaeformis. Next base: position 842,770 of record OX243956.1, on the reverse strand, counting down.
AAACTTCACAGGATTACCTGATGGACTAATCTGAAAATTGTCTGAAAGTTTCATGAGTCATAGGGATCATACACACACACACACACACACACACACACACACACACACACACACACACACACACACACACACACACACACACACACACACACACACACACACACTGCCTTTTATATAGATAGATTTACAAATGCATTCTTAATACTTATATAGCTGCTGATGCTCAACCTAGTCCGGGTTGAAAAGTAAAAAAATATGACGCCTGACAAAATATATGCTCAATAATTTATTGAATCGTTATTGCTGTTATAGTTTTGCCAGACGTAGGATTTTTCCCTCGAGAAGAGTACTTTTTTGTCGATGAAAGGTACCTTATGTCCTTTTCTGTATCCCTGACAATATGTATGCAAAATTTCATGATGTTTGGTTGTTTAGTTACTTGAAGCATAAAGCAGACAGGGTTAATTTCACATTTACTGTAATATCTACAATAAAATACATGTGTATATATATTTTTATTGTAGATCTTTTGTAGACTTTAAATATATTAATTAGAAAACAGAACTAGGTAATTAATCATTTTCTTAATTATTAATTCACTGATAAGATAAAGATCAATATGTAGTTATTAAAATTATATACGAGTATTATGGAATAATATTAAAATTAAATATTTAAATATTGAAAAAATTATAAATTAAAGTGAAGCATTTTTATTGAAGCATTATATTATTATAGAAATTAATAAAACTAAATCAAATAAACAATGTGTAACATAATTTATTATAGTTTATTTGTACAGAAAAAATATACAATAAAGATAAAATATCAACGAAATAATGAGTTGCAAAATAATATTTCATCGTTACATTGTCGTTAAGTTGCGCTAATTGCCCCGAATGGACAGACAAACTCATTAATGGACTAAAAATTATTATTTACAGCCTTTTATGGACAAATTACGTTTTAGAATGACCCAATTAAGTTGTAATATCACATTTTATTGCAATGCGCAGTATTTATATTGCGCGGTATTATGCGCACAAAACGTTATGTTATTTACCCCTATTACCTACAACATAAATAATTAATAATACTGTGGACAAAATAGGCAATAAAGTTATCAGCTATTTATCTATCTATCTAGAAATAGTAGCCGTTTAGTTTAAAATAAGAAAGTTCATTGATATTTAATAAATAAAATATCTATTTTTTATTTTTCTAAAATAAATGTAATATAAGTTACTTACTCTTTATAACTTAGCTATCTGTCATTGATATTGGAACATTTTCCCAATTGGTTCACAAGCGGATTGTCAGTCTTCTTGCCGACTTCTATATATATAAAAAAAGTTGTGTGTGTCAGCTCTAAAACACGACTGGAGTTTACTCCTTACGAACAATTATAAAATTAAAATTTTCACAATTCGAAAACGCATAAAGAACAAAATTGTTCTTTTTTTAAATAATATTGTTCATATGGCGCAATATCTATGAAACTTCAGATATTCTAAAATATTAAAAAAAAAATAGAATGTAACTACAACGGGTAACATAACGCATTCGTGTAACAATTTTGATTTTACTCCCATAAATTTTCATACCACGGGCTTATATATAGGTTTTATATGCAAATCGATTCTTAAGGAGTAAACTCCTAAAACTTACCACAGGTTATTATAACCTAAACAATGCAAACAGAATTTCCTAATCCGATATAAACTGTTTATATGTAAATGAACAAGTTTTGAAGCCCTTTTGTCACTGCTGATACAATAAACAAGGCATATCGTTTATAATTCAAGTGGTCAGGCGCTGCGACCGTCCGATACGGCCAATCCGCGGGCTATGTCCGTCAATCTCTATATCATAAACTAGGTTTAAACGTTCGATTCTCTCGCCGCACTTTATAGGGTTGGCGCCGTGATGAGATCGCTACGCTCGCGACTGTTATATTATAGTCGCGAGCGTAATCCTACTAATATTATAAATGCGATAGTTTGCGAGGATGGATGTTTGTTACTCTTTCAGGCAAAAATGGCTGAACGTATCCTGAAAAAATGTTAAGTAAGCGAGGGGTCATCTAAAAATACAACACATTAGGCGTCACCGTCGTTACAGTGTTAAATAATTTCTCACGTTTTAATTTTTTCAGCGCAGACGAGGACGCACAAAATCTGTTTATTATAGAAATAAAAAATAATTTGAAAAAGCTTTTGCTGACTAACTTTCGCAAGTAAGACAAAACATGAATCTGTAATTTGATCATCGAATGATGACACTAAAGAGTTACACTTTTAACTTTCTTCGTAAAATATTGTTATTACATTAAAATATTTCTTCATAAAAGATAAAAGCAAGACGATTGATAGATTGTGTGGTTAACATGAATCAATAGTGGAGGTCAAGTAAGACCTCCTCAGATTTAGTTCAATCAATTCAGAAACACACACGAGCTTTGCAACTTTATTTAAGTCCCTTTGAAACAACAGCCCTTCGTAGCAAGTTCGTAGCCTGCAAAATCGTAGTTACTCGTAGAGGCCTACGAACCTCGTAGCTTATTTAGCTACGAGACAGAGAAAAGAATGGAATAAAATTTAATCTCTTCTTCTTTATTGTAACGAGAAAACGGGACAAATTAGTAATAAGTAGAGACAAAGAATACGCAGAGTTTGATACTATGTTCAAATCAAGCTTGCATACACATTAAATATAATAGCTTGGGTCTGCCGGTCTGCGCCTTGAGATCACTACATTACCCTAATGTGGATAAGACAATAAATATTGTAATTCAAAATTTATTAATATTTTAAATTATTATGTGTGCCCTGCGATTTTTTTAAATTTGCAACATTGGCCAACCCTGCGTAAATTGTATTTACTTCAGTATTCTAGTATTATAGGCATGTAAAATGGTCCAATCATCTCCATTTCTTTTATAACTTTACAGTATAACTATAATACTTATAAATTTTTGAGAAAGTTATAGTTCATTACAATTAATCTTAACCTTTTAAATGTCATTGGTGGATCCAAACTGCTTCGATCCTATTGAAAAATTATGGGGGAGGTTTATGTGATGACTTCGTTCATTTTACTTTAATTGTAAAATTGAAATCGCCATTCTAAACATCGGACAGTTTTAGCAGTTAAAAAATAGATTTTGGGGCGCAAATTCAAATATGGATTTTAGGGTAGGCTATAGACTGTAACGTCCATACGAATCTTTAACTAAGAACCGCAGCACACCAACAAATTCCCGGCTCATTTGTTTTTTATTCATCCACCGGCGGTGTAATCGAAAGTATAAATTCTGTGTAACTGCGCTCGCAGGCCTCGCAGCCCGATAACGCCGCCCTTGTTAACGGGTAATAAGAAAAATAAACTTAACTTATATTTAGCAGACACCGACCTTATGAAATATACAAGTTTAAACTGAGAAAGTGCCTCCTTATAGTGGTGGGTTGCATTCCCAATTTATAAACTTTAAGTATATCTTTTATTCCGTTGACTTTGGATCCTTACTGTATAGTAACACTAAAACAATACTTATTTGTACTATTAACGACTGTGACAATAACTCATGCAGAGTATATATAATACAAAAATTTAATTGTAGAACCTGTTACTTTATGATACTAAAGGAACTCTTGACATATTTAAAGGCATCACATCAAATTTTTTTTGTATTGGTACGAGTATATTGTGAAACAATAATTATTACCGTTCAAGTACCTACCTATGTCAATTATCTACATAAAAAATTATATTTGTTTAGACATAATAAAAAATCAAGAGCGAGAAGGCAAATAAAAAAACGCACAACTATCCTTATTTGTGTTACGTCTGATCTTAGAAAATTGTGAATAGTAAATAAGGGTTAGAATTATGGGGAGGATTAGTAGTAGCAGAATACTACTGTGAAATAATAGCACTTGTGCTGTTGTATTGCGGAGAGTGAGTTAGAGATTCCAAAGTCCATAAGTATTACTTACTTATCGCTTAACCTTTATCATATGTTTCTGGATGTGTTTATTGGCGATGGTAACCACCTATCATCAAGTTAACCGTCAGCCTGTAAATAAAAAAAATATTACCATCTGAATACAATCTACAGTGGTCTAATGAAATCTAATGATAGCACGAATAAATCTAATGTGGGGCCTGCGCATTTCTATTTATGCGTAATTGTCATCGAAATAATATAATTATTAAAATATAAGTACATAATATAAGTATTCTTAAAAAAAATTACCATAATAAAAGAAGTATCACTTAAATATAAATTAAATATAGTATTGAGTTAATTTATAATAGAAACAAAAGAGTCGTTAAAAAATTTTCATTTCCTTTTTTAAATACCAAACGCTCACCACTTCCATAACTAAAAATAATCGCAATCATCCCCCACAGCACTTCCCACCCACTCCGCTAAGAAAAGACTCTTAAGCCAGAAGAAAGTTAAAAAATAATTAATGCTTTCGTAAATATTCATACCTTGCTGGGAGTTTAGAGTTAACCCTCTGATATTTGAAACTGTACGGGATCATTTTGCGCGCGTTTGCGTTGCGGTTTATTATTAAATTATGCTAACAAATGAAGCGTGTGCTCGAACAACGTTGTATGTAGGATTTTTACATTTTAGAAGAAGTTTAAAAAAAACATCAAAAGTTTGCTGTAAGAGGGTTTTATTGCGTAAATTTTACAAAGTTATAATCATTAGGAACATTTGTATGATTTTTTTATAACCATACAGTCATCATGATTTATAAGTTTGTATTGTATTTTTTACATTATCCAAAATGTGAACATGCTACTATTGATAAAATATGTTATTATTTTTAGTGACTTCACCTCGATGTAATTAGAGTTATTTTTTATAACATAGGCCTATATCACCTATATCCATTTCGAATATGTACACTTTAAATATTGAAATAAGTTTTGAAATAGTGGTTCCGAATATTTTTACTCCACATATAAACAACCTTACAAAATGTATCTCTCTATTATTAGAATAAACCCACTGATATCACTTTTTTCTTGATTTTTATGTAAAAATGTAATTACATCTGCTTGGCTTGAAATATTGAGCTGTATGATTTCAAGTTGAAGGGTTCCTAGAAACGACTTCGATTTAATTTAAGTCCAGCTCCGTTATCGGCGTAACCCATTGTTTTTCTTTCTTGAAATTTTACGGTCAATTTGACGTGATTCTCTTTTTTACGATTAATTAGAATTTAATTAGTTCTTCAGTTTGTTGTAGAGTATCGACCCCCAACTAATACGCATTGCATCTACAGCATTTCTTTAACATCATTATAATAATAAAAAATCACATAAAAAATGTAAAAAAATATTATTATTATTACAAACGCCACAGTAGGTTATGAGAAATGGCATACAGTGAATATAAGTATGTTTGTATATGTACACATCAAAAATTCTACCACCGGTTTGGAAAGCTGTTTTTACACCGAAAAGTAACCTTAATTAACAAAAAATATTAACTATAGTTTGATACGCCATTATAGGCCTTAATTATAGTTCTTAAATTTATATACAAAATTTATTTAGCAAAGAATGTCTTATCATCATTTCAACCGTAGGACATCCACTGCTTCTCATACGACGTTCCCATAGTTTTCCTGTAGAACCGGTGAGAAGCATTCTGAATCCAGTGTCGATCCGCAGCCCTTATCTAGTGGGTATCTATTGTTACTTCAGATGTCTTTGTCTACCAATCTACTTAGCTCATTCTACGTCGCAGAATGATTCCAAGCTTCGCCTTCTTCATAGCTCGTTGAACGACGTTGAGCTTTCTTCCAAGGCCCATCATTAGAGAACACAAACAACGTTACAATATCATCACTGGTGGTGATTAAAAACGTTGTTTCATAAAATGTTATTTCAAATATCTATATGCATTAACATATATACCGCCAATATCTTAAACAGATCGTATTCGAGTGAGGAACCCACAATTATCATCCCGCAGCCGTCTAGCTAAATCCTGACAGAGTGCAAGCGTGGAGGAAAAAGCCTCACTGTATAACCTTAGATATTGGCGTTTGTTGACATATTTACGACGCCCTCGACTATTAAGTGGTGATTTAGTGTAGGCATATCGGGATGGATACGTTTTTATCGTCGGCAATATATATCCACTCGGTCGGAGCTCTATTATGCGACCTATTTGTGTGTGTGTGTTCGTAAAAAAATACAAATTTTATTTTCGCTTCTGCACTTCTTGCTTATTGATTTATTGGCTTTTTCGTTTGAACAGTTCGAAATTGTCACATTTCTAAGTAAACTTAATGGTAACATTTATAAATTTAGTATGTACGTGGGTACCATCGCCGTTACAATGTAATGTATGATAATACGATTGAGTTGTAAATGAAATGTAATCAACCATATGAGGTTATACTGGTAAGATATAAGATATGTATGAATTAATGCCTAAAATTAGCAATGTAGGTATTCTCCCTTCAACAGTCATCAACTGAGCAGTCAGAACAGAAAGAATACGATGAAGTTCAAGCATATATGATGTTGTTTTTCAACAGCAACAATTAAGATATGCTAGCACCCATTCTCCTATCCTTAACTCACATCACTTCTGTAATCTATATAAGGACCTTTTGACTCAAGTTAATAAGCCATATTCTTATTTTTTAAGCTATTTCATTTATATTAGAAAATTCGTAATAATAAAACACGATAATATTTCACAAAATATTTTACAAGTAAAGCAAAAGGAAGTTGTTAAATTTAGGTCATTTGGTTTGCTATTCTAGACTCTTCAAATAGCGTACTTGTACTCAATTTTGGGTAAGAGCGAACAATGCTAATTCTTCACGCCTAATCTCGGGATATTTGCAGTATACTTACCTACATTTGATGGGGTAATCATGGCTTCTGCTTAAAGCTTGAAGACCGCAGCAAGCGATGGCAGCCACTGATATCATAGAGTTCTAGAAGAGACTACGACAAAATTCTTGAAAAAAAAAAAAGCTGCAACCATCCTTTTTGTAACTCATTTAAAGTTGTTGGAAAATAAACTTATGACCTAGAAATAAAAACAAAATAAAAAAAATCTTATATAATATTTTTTAATTAAACTTAGTAAGTGGTAAGCTTTTCCTGTTTCTTTTATCACCCATTATATTCTTATTTAGAACTAACAGTAGTTGAATAGTGTAGTAGTGGCATTTCGCTAATCCTTTCTTTATTCCTTATCCACAAAAAAAAAAGGTCAGCAAAGAACTTATAGCTTTTATGACGTTAAAGGCGACGGTAACCACCCACTATAAAACTGCTGGCCTTTAGATAAAAGAATAGAGCCAACTTCCATCGAGATAGAGCCAATAGAGCCAAGTCAGTACAGTACATTCAGCTATTGTGACGGTAACCACAAACCTTCAGCTTACCTGCTGATTATTATGTAAAAAAATCTCAGAAATATTCGGGACTAGACTAGGACTTAGCTTTAGTTTGCCTTAGATGTCACTGCTATTTTGTGACTGTAATTAGATCGAGTGTAGTGTTAGGAATCCATAATAATTATAATTAATCAGTATCGTAACCGCACTTATGTAGAAGATCTGCGGTTATCGTACTCAGTTTGCGGCGATACAAAATAGGTAGGCGCCTTAAATTATGAATGAAGCAAATGCATATTAACAATACAAGCTATTATTAAACTTTAGACAGTTAAATAACCAATAATTTAAAACAAAACAATCAAGATATTAACTGCAAAAATGCTTATTAAATTAATTAATTAATTAATTAGGCTACGAAGAGTTGGTTTCTCAAACTTTCAATGTAAATTTTAAGATTGTTCAATCCTATCTAGTGTTAATCAGATCATTGTAAAATAATGTTAGGAATAGCCATATTGGGCCCAGTTAGGCAGTTACATCGTTTTGCGAGGACGCACAGCTTGTAACGGTTAATGCCTTAATCTTGAAACGGTGGACGCGACCGTACAAGTCATAGCATGGATAAGGCGTTGTCTTCTTTAATGGCAGCCATGAACGAACAAATCTATTGTTCTATCGGAATAATTACATGACACCCATACTTTTCATACAAAATGACACTCATACACTGTCAAGTTGGCTCGATTGAGTCAAACGTATCATGCCAATTGGACCAATCTCAAACACGCATAGCTTTGCATCTCTTTCAATTCAATAATTTTAAATTGTCTGAACCCCTCTTATCTAAAAAGAGATGTAGCCTTTATTGGTGTATTCTGTTGGCTGAAATAGTGAATGTTCTGATGAATGTCTACCCAGAGTTTTATTATTACGCGCGATAGATGATTGTGAAGTTTCTTGCCATTCCTGCCATGCAAATCCTCGTGGAATTTCCATTCCGAACTAGTGGTAAGTGCAAAAGAATTGGCTATTGTAACATACTGACAATTGATGGAAAATGGTTACAGTGAATAAATACAAGTCAAAGCCAGGAATAGACACATTTGTGTTGCTGACACTAATAGAATAACTGATACGGGACGACATGGTCAGGACGGAGGAAGAGGATTTGGCAAGTTTTACTTACACAACCGATACATAACAGCATATATGCCGTTATTTTACCGTGGTTCTCTGTAAGGTCTAGCCTAGTCACTCCCAAATATAAGTTAGCAGCCAGAATGCTGGTATTATATAAGATAAATCTATATCTTCAACTGTGTACAGTTATTCTTAAACTGCTTTAGTCTGCCAATGTACAACTTCATCTATTCGGTCTTATCCACGCAATTCAAACACGAAACGGGCATCACCTTGAAGGTGTCTCCCCAAGCCATAATTCTTAACGGCGTCGCCCCCGTCGACGCGTTGAGGAATTATTATTATGCGAATAAATACTCCAAATGTCAAGACTAAATGTCTTTCCCCTGCCCCTATAATCCAGGAGGTGGGGGATGTCTTCAGACAAATGCCGTTTGATTCGGGGCTCTATAGTTTTAAAGCGAAACCATTTTAGGGGTGATTTTGCCGTCTATTGTTTCAAACAACCGTGTGTTTTTTTCTAAGAAAACATTTTAATAATTTATGCGTAACTGTTATTTAAAAAATATATACATAATACATAATTCATAATACATACATTGGTGTGATATTTGTTGTGGTTTTTTTTACATGGCTAGGGTTTTTCTGACACGGGTCACAGATCTTGTATGTACGTAGCTGGCAGTGTAAAACTAGTGTTTTTTTTTAATCTGCGTTTGGAAGCCAGTCTATACATACGGTACAGAGTAGGTACTGATCGGCCACTTTTTTGTTCTTTTTACCTGCAACGAAGGAAAAACAAGAGGGATTCAAAAGAAAGAAGTATCAAGAAAATCGAGGTGTTTCTCTTTTGTATATACTTATTATTTATTTTTTAATTTTGTATGAGTATTTTCTTTTTCATTTCTTTTTTTCTTTTCTTTTTCACCACAGTATAAATAGCAGCAATTTGTTGTGGTTTATATCCTTCATGCTTTTGGCGAAAAAAGTAAGTGTAGGTATTGTATGTATGTATGTATGTATGTATGTATGTATGTTCCTCTATTACTCTTAAACGAATTAACTGATTTTTCATTTTTATTTTCATTTTCATTTTCATTTTCATGAAACTTGGTAGATAAACATTTAGACGTACAGGTCACAGGATAGGCTAATTTTTTCTTTTTCAACGCGGACGAAGTCGCGGGCGCCAGCTAGTAATACAATAAATAAACCTTTGTTGCAAGAATTTTAATGTTTTTTTGTTTTCTAATCCACGAGACTTTATACACTCACAACGGATCAGCAAATTTTGTACTTTCAAAGATACCCTTCGGCCGCGTACGAAACCGGAGTTTTGACATGGATTTTTTATTGATGACTAGCTGGCGCCCGCGACTTCGCCCGCGTTGAAAAAGAAAAAGTAGCCTATCTTGTGTCCCGAAAATCAGTTAATTCGTTTAAGAGTTATCGAGGAACATACATACATACATACATACATACATACATACATACATACATACATACATACAGAAAAAATTCTAAAAATGGTCAATTTAGTTTCAGTATCATGTATAGAGCCTATAAACACGATATCTCTGAAAACAAAGTAACTTACTCCATGACCACCCCTTACAGATTTATTATTAGTATTGATGACAATAAATCATGTAATATAAATAATTGTTAATTAATAAAAACTTAATTTCTTGTATTTGCTTACACAATATGTTTACTTACTCCGCATCCTAATATTTGAAATCCTAATACCTATCCTACTAACTAAACTAATGATAAAAATTCTAGTGATTATTATCGTTAGTTTCTTTTTTAAAAATTAAGCTCGGCACAAAAGCTTTTTAACAAAAGCAACATCACAGGTGCTCTAAGTGCGCTGCCGACCATAGTAGGATTAAGGACAAGGGATAACGGCTCTAGCAACCCTTACTCACTCACCGAAACACAACAGCACACATGCTATTCTTTCTTTGTGGTTTCTATAACGTGGTCTAAATAGTAAATAGTCTAAATAGTACCCGGCTGAAATTGTCTCATTCATAGAGTGGGTCCTCTTAACCTCTATTCCCATGCATGAGAATAATAGAAAAAGTATAAGTATTGAAAGAAATGCCGTATCCTTTGGCAGGCGATTTCGTAGATGGAAGAGGTTGACGAGCGAGCAAGAGACTGTAGCGCAACGTCTTGTTTAAATCAAGCACAGAATGATAGCAATAACAGTTAGCAGCCGAGTTACGACCGAGTCGAGATAATGGTGCGGCCAGGAAGATTTCGCCTAAGTAATTGCTAATTTTGGGAGCGGAATTGCCGGGAGGGGGTTCGGTTCCCTGTTTGATAATTATTGTTTGCGCTAATTCGGTTGAGGCGCTGAATATTAAGATCATACGCAGCGCTACATGACAGTTCTTCGAGATATGCACACTCGCACATATCACGTGGGTTTGTGTAGCACATTATACTTTGGATCGTGTTTGACGACTGGTGGGTTGAAATATGTGTATTTATTTTATATGAATTGAAACGATATTCAGCATTGTCAATGGACCTTTCAACATTGACTCGGTACTATTGAGTGGATCTATCAACACTCCATCATACGTCACGGACCTTTCAACATTGACTCGGTACTATTGAGTGGATCTATCAACACTCCATCATACGTCAATGGACCTTTCAACATTGACTCGGTACTATTGAGTGGATCTATCAACACTCCATCATACGTCAATGGACCTTTCAACATTGACTATACTAAAATAATGAGTGGATCTATCAACAATTCTCAACTTCGTCCTTTGCTATACTTACATCATCCGGTGTTTACATCAACCTTTAGATTAGATTTAATAAATATACAGACTACACATGTATATACTGTTTGATACGCTCACTTTCAAATCAATCAATATACTTAGGTTCCATCACTATTACTACAATAATTATCACTTTCATTTTAGTATAGATGGAGATTCATGGTTTTATACGATCCGCAGCCCATATATTGCCATAGGGTTTCGGAATAATGTTGAACCCGGTTATACTTGAAACTTCATACCTATCGTTATCGAGTACCTACTTTTGATAAGCCGCGTCTCATTATAAATTTTGTCTAATATATTTTCCAGATAAAGACCAGAGCGAAATTTGAAATGTTCATTTTCAAAGTTGACCCTGTTGGGAATTGAACTCGGGACCCTTAAGACAGAGCGTTAAGACAACCACTCGTCCAATTTGTTTAAAATAATTTAAAAAAGGAACAATTTTCATCTCGTTACGCATTTGTAAAACGCATAATAGGCCGGAGATTCTCAATTGAAATGAGAGAGCTTACAAACAACAATTCCCAGTGTAGTGTTTCAACTGAACTAGACTTCTCCTTGACAATAATGTATGGTTGGCTCATAAATCGTGGACGTGTTAGAACAAGATAGACGTGTTCGGACATTCGCGACAACTCAGCAGGCCCTTATCACGGGCCCGGGCCGTTATTTACGGCATGCCCTGAGTTATGGCCAATTTACAGGCAGTCATTAAGGCTCTTAATGGCCTTAAGGTGTTTGGGTGAAAAGTTTTAGGATAAGTTGGACGGGTAACCGTTTTATAGGGTATGATATAGAGGCGTGTCTGTTCAATGTGTTACTATTATTACATTCAGTTAATATTCCTATAAATTGTATAAATAAGGTCCCGAAATAGTTCTGATATAAGTTAGTTACGTATAGGATGTTTCATCAGTTTTAAGGAATTGATTTAATGTCTTTGGTAAATGACATTTATTTTATCTATATAAATATTATAAAATGTTGCAGCTTGTCTCTTTTTTATGTCTTCAAATAGGCTAAAAAATAGAAAATAGTTTCGTATCTTTTCATCATTTGTTTGTAAACTTAATTTCTTTATTTTTTTAATAGTTTTGGAGAGCTAACGATTAAAAAAAAATTAAGATTTTTTTACAACTTCGAAATTATGTTAACTGTAGTAAATATAAATAATATTTTTTTATAACTATTTTATCTTGTCAAGCAATTAATTTCATTACGTGCGAATTAGGAACTAGAAATTAGGATATTATGTTCACAATTCCAAAATATTGCACTTCATAACGCCTACCCTAGTACTCCATCAATGGTCTCCGCGCTCAACGCGAATCTGCAAACTGCGTTCGAGTGTTGTTACAATAATTCAGGCGCGCGATGTAAAGTTGTAATAAATGGTGGTCAAAACGACCAACAGTCGACAGTGGCAAAATTCATTACAACGAGAATCGCTGCAAATGATAACCTCATTTGTGAACCGGGAATGAATCAAACGTACATTAAAGCATTGTCATACGAGTAGAATTATTGTGACGCATCTCGTTACTAGCACACTTCGACGCTGCCGGCGCTCGCGGGACACCGTCGTCCGTGGATACAGCACATATTGACACCCCCATTTAGAAATTAACACTGATAAAATCATAAATAAATTAGTAATATTTTTTTTTATTTAATTTTTTTTTATGAGTCGTACGTGTATTTATTTATTATTACATAAAATCTATACATTTGATAAAATCGTAAATGACATTAAATATTAAAAAAAAAATTGTATACGTTGAACAATGTTGCCCAGAAATAGTTTTTAGAATTTTTGCACGACACGCTAATGTCATTGTAAAGAAAAAATAAATTGAAATATAATATTAAACGTTTTGTACAACTAAACTAATAAGCATATAAGCACTGAAAGAGATTTTTTAAAAGTTATTCGCATAGTTTATTAAAAATATATCACTTTTTTAAAGTAAAGTTGTTTGATTGATAAATGAAATAGGCTTGAAATCTACTCTGAAGCATTTCTGTTCCACAAATTTTGCATTATCTCTCGCCTGCCTGACAGCCCAATGATATATATTCGGGCGTATTATAAAAGCAATAAATAAATAAATTTGGGAAATTTAGAACGCAACCGATTTTATTGTGCTCTCGATAATAATGAGAGGCGCTTTGTATCGGCGCCATTTTGAATTTTCTACGCCCTGTGTCGTTTAAATCGTTGACATTTTTAGTGTTGTAATTAATCATTTTAATTAATAAACATTAGTACCGTTATACCGTGGTTAAGTTAGATTTTAAGTGTTTAATTAATGTATGTAGATAGTGATGATTTACTAACTAGTTTTAAGTCAAAACTGTTGGCAACTACAGCTGGCCCCCTTCTACAGAAGACCACGTGACATAATAGCATCTGTCTTAGGGATGCTAGGAACTATAAATTTACTCGTTTATCTCTTTATTTTTTATATCCACAGGAAGTACATATCCTATAGTTTAATCCAGGTAATCAAAAATACATCAGTGAAAACCACATTCAAATCGGTTAAGCCTCTTCTGAGGTTAGCGTGCACAAACGCACAGATACAGACAAAAATTCTAAATAGATTCCATTAATTTTATTGTGTTTTATGATGTATAAACTTGTAAAAGCTTATATAGGTAACAAATAAAAATATCAAATACCTCTTACATTAGTAGTATTTTGACTCATTTTGACCCCCAATTACATAGGGTGTCATTGATAATATCCAATTATATTTATACTAGCTGGTGCTCGCGACTTCGTCCGCAGTGAAAATTAAAAAATGCAACGCCTTACAATAAATGTATTTGAGCCTTACACAGGTGTTGGACATTTAGAGGGTATTCTGGCAGAACCGAATAAGTGTAAAATTTAACGAAAATTAGTTTGATACATAGGCATACTTATTTTTTTCTGCTCTTTGTATCTAGCAAATCTGTATAACTGAATTAGCTTTTATTATGGTTTATTATTTCACCGTTTTACTATGAGCCGTCAATCTTTTAAATGCTCTTTTCTGACATTTTAACATTTTGTGTACTTATCCGTTTATTTTACTCGGGATCAGTGCCCCTTTTTTTAATGGAACGTTATAATGTTTTCTGTATGACAATGTCTATACTAAATTTCATGATGATAAGTTGAGTAGTTCACATATTCACATTTATAACAGTAGGGTTAATAAAGCATCACAAGAAATGGGGGCGAGACGTATAAAGAAAGTTTTCAGGCTGTAATTGATAATTCTATTATTTTATAGAGCTTTTTTAGAAAAGCTTAGTGTTAGGTAAGGGTGATAACTGATAAGCATAATCAGGCATCGTTCATCACCAGTTGAATGCGATTTTAAACATGTTTTATCTAGTTTTTGTGGTACGTGACATTTGCACACGTCGCATCCGCGCATTGCTTTGACATTTTGCGGGTACAGTGTTGCCAACAAACAAATAAATAAACTCATTTTGCACTGATAATGAATTGTATTTAATGAGTAAACTGTTTATGATTGCGGTGGAAAATAACAATTTCGTTTCCGCCCGCTTGTTCTGTAACACGATAGTAATTTACAAAATGAATTCAACCAAAAACTTTAATTACAATATATTTAATTATACTCTAGTTCATTAGTTAGATAATTATAATATTATAATAATTATAGTTAATAGTAGCTGGTGCCTGCGACTGCCTGGGAGGACCGTGATGCCTAATTTTTTATATTTTTAGACGATCCCTCCGGAACCCAAATTTTTTTTAATGATTCAAGTATCCTACGTGTTAATCCAAGTTATAAGCTATCTGTGTGCCAAATTTTATCCGAATGCGTGTAGCCGTTTTAGCGTGATAGAATAACAAACATCTATTCCATACATCCATCATCACAAACTTTTGTATCAATACTAATAATAAATCTGTAAGTGTAGGTTTTGTATGTATGTATGTTCCTCCATAACCTAAACGAATTAACTGATTTTCATGAAACTTGGTATATAAACATTTAGACGTACAGGACACAGGATAGGCTACTTTTTTCATTTTCAACACGCACGAAGTCGCGGGCGCAAGCTATTTTTTTTATTATGTTAAGGTTGACAGACAGGCTGACGGTCCACTTGATGGTAGGTGGCTACCGTCGCCTATAACACAAGCAACGCTATAAGTGCTACAAGTGCGCTGCCGACCATAGTAGGATTAAGGATAAGGTATAATAAGGGAGGGATAGGGGTAATGGGCTCTGGCAACCCTTACTCACTCACCGAAACACAACAGCACGTAAATGCTGTTATTTCACGGCGGTATTCTGTAAGGGGTTGGTTACTGCCGCCAGACGGGCTGCCCAAATAACTGCGAAACGCAGTGTGCCCTACCACTACTTTTCAAACCCAGACCAGAGTCAATTTTGAAAATTATAAAATTTCCAAAGTTGACCCTGCCGGGAATCGAACCCGGGGCCCCTGAGACGTTAGGCAAGCACCCTTGCCACTCGTCCAACGGGCTCGTCAAAATAGTCAAAAACGGGCTAGTTTATAATACGAGTAAAAAGTAGAACTAGCTGACTAAATATTGAAACGTTTGAATTGTCAGCTAGAAACTTTGGATGGGAAAGAAGGGTTTTTATGTTTCTCTGTGGTATTTTTCCAATTTTTCTCTTTCGTGGACAGTAGATACATACAGGGACTTCAAGAAATATTTGAAAAAAAAAAAAAAAAAAAAAAGATGGCCGAGCCTCTCGAGTTTTTCGCTTAGCGATTCATTTTTATTTAAAAAGATTGACCAATAAAAAAGATAAAAAGACCAATAAACGACATTGTGTTATGATAATTTAAGGTGATTT
This sequence comes from Synanthedon formicaeformis, assembly GCA_945859745.1. NCBI lineage: Eukaryota > Metazoa > Arthropoda > Insecta > Lepidoptera > Sesiidae > Synanthedon > Synanthedon formicaeformis. The sequence goes on along the minus strand of OX243956.1, from coordinate 826,573 downwards.
ACAAGAATTAGGGCCTCTTTCACAAACTACATCTAAAGTGTTGTTTAGTTACTTTTAGAAATAATTTTCTGTTATATTGAATTATGCACTCGGTTTACCGATTTTTTTAATTATTTTCTATTTAATGTTTGGGACGTTTAGCGTACAAACAAAGGTATATCAGCTCCATTATCCCCGGTTACCGGTGACTTTAAATGACAGTTTGGCCTACTTGACGTTTGAGAAAGAGGCACTTATACTCGTAAATAAGATCCATCATTTAAAAATTGTATTTTCAAATCCTAATATAGAAAGAAAATAACAAATTGAGATAAAGATATTTCTGAATTACGTTGTAGGCAAGAAGTCACTGACGGTTCGTATATTTGTCGACGCGTAACTGCCACTGAGTGGCGATTGACAAGCCGCAGCTAGATTGAGAGTTGGAATCATTACTCGTATACTTATTCAGTTTGTAATTCATAGCCATCACAATATATAGACATGTGTGTCCAAAATTATTTTTTAATTATAACTAGCTGCTGCCCGCGACTTTGCCGCGTAACTTTGTAAATTATATACTAAAACCTTCCTCGAGAACCACTCTATCTATTGGTGAAAATAGCATGAAATTCGGTGCAGTAGTTTTTGAGTTTATTGCGAACAGACAGACAGACAGACAGACGCAGCAGAGGACTTTGTTTTATAATATGTAGTTAGTTATAATTTAACTAAGTTATTTGAGCAATATTGAGATATGTATATATGCAAATATATACACTTCTAGTTTGTTCTCTATTATAAACATATTTTAGAAAAAAAAAGAAATAATTTTAAACAAACAAAATATAGTTTTCGTACCCATGTCTCCCCGGACATCCCCCTCTCTTCCCAGAAATCAAACGTCGACAAACCCATGCTATACGAAAAATACTATAAACTTTATTTTAACCATGTAATTTTCCCTCTAAAAGTTTTAAAGTCTATATCAGTTCGGGCCAGTCGGCAATGAACGATTCATTTCTCCGATGACGAATTGTTCGAGCCGATCTCTCGGCAAAACGTAAACATTGTAACAACTGTACCGAGTAGTGTGATCAAAAATTAAGCTCATGCGTAGATATTTTCATAGATTTTCATAGTTTCACGGATTGTAAAAATAACTTTTATTCAATTTTTTTTATATCCTTATGGACCAAATACACGGTCAGTCCATCGCGTCAAATTAATTGGCGTGAAGCCAAAATTTGATCGTGAATGGTAAAAACTGATGGCTTGATGTCAAAAACTCTATGCAAAATCGGCGCCGTTGCCTCACGTCATTTTGTCGTCACGCCAAACGCTTGATCGTCTATTTCGTCCATTACATAGTAAAAAACAAAATTGCTTTTCGTGGTCTGTATATCTGTCTATCTGTATATCCGCTAACTCCTCCTAAACCACTTATGGAAAGAGGAATAAATGTGCATTTATAAAAAATTGCATAACGGGCGAAGTCGAGAGAGTCACTATGGTAAAGCAAAGGAGACAATGCGAACAATGTAAACAAACCCTCTCTCTTTGCCCTCACACGAAGCGGTCGGCGCTATGTGTTTTTCACAGCCTTTTAAGGTAAAACAAACTTTCAAGGTTTTTGTAGGATAATTTAAGTCTCTCACTTATAATATAAGATGGTCGCCCAGTTGCGCCCGCGCATCGTGATTTAAACTGCTACATTCAATATGTACTGTTTTACGCGTACGCGCCGACGGATTTATACGTTCTAACGGCCTGATTCACGGTATTGTGCCCATATAGCTTTTTCCGAACTAAATATTTATACAAGTGAACCGAATCGGATAATGCTTTATGAGTATTTATTGTTACTTGCTGATTACAAATATTATGGGTGTGTTGAAGTTGAATTATGTAACGCATAAATTGAAATTTTTGCTATAGTTTGACCTTTTACTAATTTCCTTTTTTTAGTTTGTTAGCTCGCTTTTCATAATTTTTTAATGTTAAGATCAGGATAACGGTTCACTTGTTGGTCGGAGCTACAGTCGCATATCCCTTCATTAACCGTAAACCAACAACATATGATTTCACGGTGATCTTCTGCCAATATGACTGCAAAGCTTAGTGTGCCTTTTTCTTACAAAAAAGTTGGGAAATCCTTATAGATATCCGACAGAGTAGGGCATGCTGCGGTGTTATGCCAGACTCCTACCGGCTAAAAGCCAACTTTGATGTCTCATAGATAGTGTGAGAAACAACTAGAGTGCCTCTTAGTACCCAAAGAAGTATTTTATTTGTAGCAGTAAAATTTAGAATGTCCCCCTAGTTTAGATAGTACTTGTATTCGTAATATTTGAAACTTGAACATAACCTAGAAAACTGAATGAAATTATCACCACGTTCACGGGTAAGTAAGTTGGGGTTTAATATGAATTTATTTGTTGGACATTTAAACTAAGAGCTAACCACCAAACGTCGCATGTAAAGCGCTGAATTTAATATCTGTGTAGTTGTCTCGCTAAACCTCTTATAATTCTGTTGTACACCGCACACGCCTCGTAAAGAAGGCCGTACACTTGCAGTTTTTGTCCTGTGAGCTTGTGGTCACCGCATAGTTAAGGGGAGGAACTCCCTTGACCATGTTACATAACTGTCTGTCTTACTGACGTAATATTGAACAGTGTCCAGTGAGGTCCAGTGTAAGATTCGATCCTGATGAGCTTATCTAATGTTATCCTATAACTATTGTTTATGTTTACTTATGTTATAATTTTTAAGGCAGTGGCTGTTCTATGTAGGTAATATGTGTATCTATTATATTTAATGTATGTATATTGTGTTTATATTTAATATGTGATTTTTATAGTTTGTTTAGTTTGTAGGGAATCGTATAATTTTGTATTTTTGTTATTTTTTTTTTTGTATAAATGTAAAATCCATAATTGGCTGTAGCGTGTGTTTTTGTTTTTGTCAGTAATTTTTAAGAGCTGTGGATTTTGAATAAATAAATAAATAAATAAACTTAGTTTTATTATTTTGCAACAATAGTAAACAAACTCTTTAGTATTATGTAAAAAGAAGCTAAATTAAATATTAGTTATTACGATAAAAAATGTATATTTTCTGTCATTTTTTAATTTTATTAAAATTTTGTCTCTTTATATACCTAATAAAATTGTTTATTTTAACCCTTTTTAAAAGTTAGAAAGATTCTCACGATTTTTTTGCATCCTCTACAAAAAAGGGTTTTCATTAAAATATAAAACAAGTCAACTGTACAAAAGAGCGATTTTTGTATATATAAATATTAAACAACAATATTAATTACAGAAATAATACTTCCCCTTAACATGCTGGGCAGTTATTTAGCAGACTATTTAAGGGGGAGGGTGTTTAAGAGACACAGTTTACCGATCTCACAGGTTGATATTATGCGACTTTGTGAATGCAAGGTGCATTATACTTTGCTAATACAGCAGCTTTTAATCACTGTGCTTTAAAAGTTTGCATTATACTCATGTTTAGAATTTTTTCATCTTTTTTTTTATGTAGGTCAGTACGCAGGGTAGATTGTGACCTTGCATACGCACGCACTTGTTGTGGGTACTGTCGTCTATAAAAACAAGCAACGTCTAAGAGGTAGTGGAAGAGCAGAGTCCACTTTGATTAGGATAAGGAATGAGGCATAAATTGGGACATAAAAGGACCAACTTCTAAAGTTAAATAAAAGTCGAATTAGGTACTTACATATCAATCCAAAAGTTAGTATATTATTATGTTAAACTTTATTAAATAATAAATTTTATCTTTATCTTTTGTAACTTTACATTAAGATGATAGTAGAAATTTTCTTCCAGACACTTCATAAAATGAATAGTTAAAAAAATATTGATTAAAATAAAATTGGAATCAGTAGTAGACAAATATGGCGAATCCGTATTTTAGATAAAATAAAACTAATATAGGATATTATAAATAGCTTAAAAGTAGTTGTGGTAGTGCAGGTTGCTGCATTGTCGCCGTGACATACGCGACCAGGGGGGCCGTAAAGATCACCGCGCTGGCTTCGCTAAAGAGTAGCGCTTAGGATACGTATCGCCAACAAAACAAGCTAAATAGTAATCTTCTTACGTTGCAGTTGTGTTAAGGAACACGAAATGAAACTTTTTGTACTCATTATAGACATATTAAATTTATTTATTTATTTATTTTTCAACAGCACAAACAAAAAACTTATAATAGGTATAGGTAATACAAGGCAATTTTAAGCTATACACAAATAAATTACAAAATAGAAATTGTGACGAATGACAACATATGCATAACTATAACAATTAATATAACATAAACTTAACTTAAATAAAATAAAATAATGAGAAAAAAAGAACAAGATGAAAAAAATTATAGCTGTCAATTTACGCTTAATTTCTGTCGATTTACAATTAAATATATCAATATCAGCATCAGCACCCAACTCGCTGAACAACATGTTGAGGTTTCTACTAGCCCGCCAAAGAAAGCTATTCTGCCGATAATTGGAACAAGCAAATGAGATTGAAATGGGGTTATATGATCTAATAGATCTAATGGGTACATTAAAATTAATCAAGGAGAGAATATCAGGGCAGTCCACACGACCATATTAAATTAATTAATCCTTACATATTATATAACAAAGTCCTCTGTCATTATATAACAATTACATATTATATAACAAGCCGCGTCTGTCTGTGTGTCTGTTCGCGATAAACTCAAAACTACTACACCCATTTTCATGCTGATTTCACCATTGGACAGAGTGGTTCTCGGGGAAGGTTTTAGTATATAATTTACAAAGTTACCCGGGCGAAGTCGTGGGCAGCAGCTAGTTAATAACTAAAAATGTAGTTAAGTCAACTTACAATACAGTCGTAATATAAAAACAAAACATGTTACGTAATTTTTTCTTATATCACTAGATCAATATGTTGAAAGAATCAATGTACCTTATTAATAAATTATGGGCAATAAGTATGGGTTATGAGAATTTTCCAAATGTCTGAGTAAAAAATAACCTTAATTTAGAGCCTCTTTTGATTTTCAGCCATCCAAAATATTCTTTTCTGTAGTATCTCTGTGTCAAATTTATAATTTCAATGAGCTTACACAAACATCATTTTAATGAGGTGATCTATTCATTAAATGTATTCAATAAATATTGTAACGATTACTTTTCTGACGGTACTAAGTGCAGCTACGAGCCACGCTCGGTATCGGAGATATCAAAAAGCTTACTCCGAGTTAGGGCACTCGATTAAACCCACCTTGTTTGCATCGTTACGGCTGTGTGCGCTGAATTTGCTGACCCTACCGGATAGTTAAGCTGCTTTATGGTAATTAAAAAAATACACGTACACTTTTACTAGCTCCTAAATATCGCAAGCATGCTTAGATATTTTAGAAAAGTTCGAGAATTTTTTGACCACTCGCTCGATTATTTTCAAAGTTGCAACGCAATTTGCGCTGACTACTTTAATAATCAATACTAATAATAAATCTGTAAGGGTCATGGAGTAAGTTAATTTGTTTTCAGAGATATCGTGTTTATAGGCTCTATACATAATACTGAAACTAAATTGACCATTTTTAGTAGCATGTTGTAATCGATGTTACCTACTGAATGATGCGACTTAACGACTTCTTCATAAATTAAAAGAAAAAACAATAAAATGACATTCTTATAAAAACAAAGAAACGAAATGTGATCTCGTTTCGTTCAACAGCTTTAAAACTCGGCCGTCATGTGTCCGTCCGTCCGTCCGTTCCATTTTCACACACCGTCTCACTCGAATATAAAACATCGCGCGTCAACATTGAAATAATAAATCTGACAACGTACGGACCGACAGTAGCTCACAATATATTTTGCACCAACAGTAGTTTACCCCTGCAACAAACTCCACTTTTTCACACATAGGTTTTTAGTAATAATATTTTATGCATCAATATTTCGGTCAGGGGAAGTTAACATTAAATCCGTACTAATATCATAAATGTGTAAGTAACTCAGTCTCTATGTCTGTTTCTTACTTTTCACGCCTTAACTACTCAACTCAATGTCACTGATACAGAAAAGGACACAAGGTTCCTTTGATCCAGAAAAATCCAGACCGTAGTATCTACTGTTGATAAAGAAAACCAACATCTAGCAAAACTATATATATATTATATGTAATATTTTTTATTTTTCAACGCAAACGAAGACAAAAGTTACCACAGTATAAAATTTAATTAAAATGGCACACCAACGCTCCAATTTAAGACATTTTACACAATTTAATTTTCCTACTGGAAAATTATACTGTGCACAAAACGAGGGGTCCGCCCCCCCTTCAAAACAACCCCACTCGAGCTCCAAGGAGGCAACCATGAACACTGTCACGTTATGATAGACGGCCCAGCATAAACCTGACGAGAGACGACCTACCCCGACTCAGAATGGCTCTACGGAGCCCACTATATCACTTTTATTACATGCCATCTTCATTTTCATATTTCATATTTGCATTTGTGGCCCCCACCGCCCCTCGGCCCCCGCGTTTAAGCGTTTCGCGCCTTTTTCTGTGTAATCGTTGAAGGCTTTGTGTGTAGGACGTAACGACTGGCCGGTGCTCGTCAAAGGAAAATTTTATGTTAGAAGAATAACAGGTGAGAATGGACATACTTTATTGTGGTTCCGTACATATGTTTTTGAGACTTTATAACGCTATAATGACTTGTGCATTTAGAATTTTAATGTAAATAAAATTTATTTAATTATTGAGATTTTTCATTTGTTTATTTTTGTCGCACCGGAACAATAAGTGAATTAAATCAGATATTACCTGACACATATACATAAGGGATGCCAGAATTCACTACCTTATCCTTATGCGTTGTCTTACATTAATCTTATCACAATAGGCAGGATTTATGCATCCACCTAGCTTTAGTCTTGTTTATTGGCGTAAGCACAAAAATGATATACCTTTTTATGTTAAAGGAATGCTGACATAGTCCGCTAGATAATCACCTGGGTGTAAACAGATACTCTATATACCCTGAGAAGAATAGAAAAGGAAAATAGAGAAGATGGAGATAAAATATTTGGCTCTGGTATCCCACATTCACTAACCCAAACACAAAAGTATTAGAGCTTTTATTTGTAGGTAAATTTTTATTCACCCAGTTTAAAACCCCAAGGAACCCTGAAACAGTGGTGAGGAATGTTTAACATGGCTTAACTTGACAGGTTCACTTGGTAAACATATTAAATACTTCCTTTATAGTTCAACCAAGGCGCGTCACACATTAGCCGTTCTACATTCTCGAATTTTCGCATAATATAAGAAGATTTTATGCTCTAGGAATACCTAGATAATGGTGATAGTGAGATTTCATGAAAAAGACCTAAGTTATAGAGACATTTTATGGGATTAATAGTTTTAGACCTAAAAAGCGAAAATAGAATATATTTTTTATATTCAAAATAGACGAAATGTCGAACTGCGAACACACACATATTTTAAAATTCCCTTTTTTTCCCCAATAATCGAGGCGTAACAAGCGATACGTCATTCCAGTACAAAAGGGTGGTAGCAATAACTCCTTCTACGACACACGTAACGGTGAACAATGGTTAAATTAATTACCCCCATGCCCAAAACGATAGCAGATGGAACACACGAGACGATGCGACAAAAAGCCCGTGGGAGGGACGCCTTTTTAACGGTCCAAGCGTGAAGCTCACAGCGATAGCTTTTAGTTTATATTGCCAAGTACGAAACTTCCAAAAGCTTTTAATTAAAGTTATTTCACTGTTAGAGCTGCTTGGGATTGATGGCTGATTAATTGTTTATTGTATACTTGTATAGCACTGCATTGCTTAATTTTTGTTTTAGCTATATTTTTGCTGACGAATAGGCACAGTCGCTGGAAGAACTCAGAGGGATGTTCGATAGCCTCAGTGTGTCATCTCGGCGCGTAGGACTTGGAATGAATTTGGACAAGACAAAAGTCATGTTCAATCAATCACATCTGTCGCAGAGCGAATAACCGATAGGGTAAAAGAGTTCTTGAATGGTGGCCACAAATTTAAAAGTGCTGCGTGGAACTGACGACCTGAACGGCTTTGCAGGGAGCTTTTGGATGTAAAGGCCAGAGGACTACATTCAGCAATGTAACTAAGAGGATTCTTACCAGTTCTGCCTCATAGAATATGAATTCTGTAGATTTGCGTCAAGGTATCTACAGATTTGATCTGTAGATTTGAGTCTAGGTCACCTCTGGGAAGCAATGATAATTTGGTGGGGCAAAAGCTCGCCTGCCGATTTGGTTTCGAGATTTGAACAGATTTAAATAAGGTTAATTGTAATTTATAACAGCCATATAATAGCATATACTTATAATGTAATTTATAATTACGTATATAATACAATATATAATTGCATAGAGTGTACAAAATGGATGTGAGTGTTTAAAAAAGTATTACTGGAGACAGTCTTATAATCTGTGGTAGAAAGTCCAATCGCAAGATAAATTTAAAAAAACAGTCACTCCAGACACTTGAATTATTTAAAGTAATTAAAAAAGTATTAAAGCCATAATAGCCCCGGGGCGCACTCGCCAGTAACACTCTCCGTGTTCTAACCCCACCAAAATCTGCAGATACGCTACGTGGAGGTGGTAGCAACAAAATTATAAAAGGGTAAATAAAACAGAAAGCTTTACACAAGTCATAAATTTGATTTATAGAGATTAAAAAAGGCGCTTTAGAAACGGCTCCAACGAAAATTTTCGGTGGGACGGATCGGGAGACGGGATGGTACAGTCGGAAAAACAAACAGATCAAAATAATTGATAAATTATTTATAATTATTATATTATATTAATAATTATAAATTATTATTATTATTATAAAAACTTTACAAATTAATATAATCTAGATTAGATCCCTCAAACAGGGTCCCAACCCAATCATTCTGGCTGTATTACCTAGTCAATTATCTTAACATTAACGACAGGCTATGTCTTGATGACCGAAGGGGTTGAAGACAATGAAGACTTTCTGCCAAAATGATGATTTTTCTTATTGTAGGAATATTAATTATAACAATTACAATATCCTAGTATGTATTAAATAAACAATTTATTAGAAAATTTGTAATTTTATTAAACAAAATTAAAAGAGTTCGATTGTTGTTATTTATTAATACATCACTACTAGAATTTGTTGGTGCCTTTTTTAACGTATTTATTATAAATCTTATATTTACAGGTTTTATATTTTAAGATAATTAAACAAATGTTCATAGAAATCAGTTCGGAACATAGTAAAAGCCTTACTTGGGACTTACTTTGGGTGCCACTTTTATCATATTGCGAAACCAAACACCTATTAAAGTCTTTGGATATTTTACGTTTTCATTTTCATATACTTTACAAAACAACAATTCATTTACAATATTGTGTTATTGTTTTTTTTTTTCTCCTTCCATGTTATGAAATCTGTAGGTACAAGTAAATATTTTAATTTATTATATCGAAAATTCGTTTTTAATTAATCATTTTGTTTCGCGGTTGCAGACCGTACTCACGTCAGCGTACTGTCGATGTTCCCGGGCGTCAGTGGGGGTGTAAGAAAATTTACAAGCACCGCCGTATTTCACCTCGCTTTTTCTGCTAATCTACCCTCTTAATGCGTCGCTTTGTTTACCTGCTGACCCTACTGCGACGCGTAGGTGTGTACAGGAACGATTGTGCTGTCTCTACATAGTTCGGAACTCCCTTACAATAAAATTGTTTTGAATAATTAATGTACTTTACAAAGTATTTTTTTTTTAACTAAAGAAGCATTTTCAAACAATCTTTGTATTTATGGCTAAGGACTTCTTTGTCCTTATTTAAAATTGAAAGTACCTATTATAGCTTACTTAAGGTATTTTTAGTTCAACCTATGGCTCGTGTAATTACTTGTGTTCATTCTATTCTTTTTATTGTACATATACTTATTGTATAGGTGTATTTGTATTGTGTTAATAATTAAATAAATATTCAAATTATAAATAACCTAGCTATTGCACGCGACTTCGCCCGCTTATCTTCATAAAATATAGCCAATGTTACTCGCTGGTAATGTGGTTTTCTATGGGTGAAAGAATTTTGAACATACAAAAATACAAACCTTCTCTCTTTATAATATATTTAAAAATACATATCGCTGCTTAAAAACTAAAGGGCATAAAACAAAAAAATCCAAAAATGTTTTTATTGCAAAAATATAATTAAAATCCTTCATATAAAAGACTTATGTTTGTTTTATTCCATATTTAGTATATTTTGATCATTTTTTATATATTCAGAAGTAACTTATGTGCTTTTATATCTTCTAGTATTCAGTTTAATATAAAAGTACTTAAAACATTTAATGCTACTTAAAAATACGCTTCTAACGATGTATAATATGCATATATTTGATATATATCTAAGAAACAAATAAACAAAAAAAATTTTTTTTTGATTAGCTCTCCTGTAAAAAGTGTAATATTGATTTGTGGCCCTTTAGTTTTTAAGCAGCGATATTTTTAATAAGCCTGATTTCTGTCATTTTTATCACAATTAAAACTTAAGTAATACCTACCTACTGTTGTCCGATTAAATCTAGATATTACAGAATGATATTTAATTACTTAGTTACTTTTGTTAGTTGTTATTTAATTTATGTAAAATAGACAATTTGACTTCCATCATTAATTTTTAGCTTCACAGAAAACTTTAAGAAAAGTTTTACTTCGCTTTGATCCCGATAGATGGCGTTACAAGTACTAAAGTGTACAAAAGTAACAAAATGCCTCGCCATCATTCCTAAATTCCTCTGCCCACATTAAATTAAAATTGTATACAAATACTTTTATCTAATTCCTAACACATAACAGAATTACTAGTGACCCGCCCGGCTTCGCACGGATTCAATTTTATTCTGCAAATTATATACACAAATCTTCTTTTTGAAGAAGATGGCAGAGAAAATAACTTCTTTTTCTAATATGTATAGGGAAAATATAATAAAAAATATTTAATTATAGACTTAAATTAAAAGCACATGAGATAATTAAGCCTAGTCCACTGATCTTAATTCGACCTCATCATTATGAAGGTAAAATAACTGTTTTTTTATTTATTTATATATTTGTTATTATTTTGTTAATACATAGTTAATAATTATGGATGTTCTATGTCTGAAATAAATGATTATTATTAATATTATTGCCTTCACGTTTTTATATGTTTTATCTATTTCTCTCCCTTTATGCATTACTCCACACAAATGTTTGTTTGAGTATAATTTGGGTATAACAATAACAAAGGTTAGGAATTATTGTTTAAAAATTTCATACTTTTGCCAGTATTCTGTTTTCCTATGTTTGCAAATGAGGGCTCGTATAGAAAGTTGGACAATCGCGGAGATACAGGGAAGTTATGATATCAGCTTACTTTTCGATTTGGCAAGCATCGTTGCAATATTGTCTCAATGAAACTTACATTTCGGGCGAACAATAAAAAAGTGGATTAAATTTACTCTCATATACTTATTTTGAAAATAATTATTTGTATAATATTTTTTTATCTATATAAAAAATAATCTCAAAATGTGTTGCTAAGCGAAAAACTCGAGAACAGCTAGTTCCATTCATTCGGCTATATATTTATTTCAAATATAAAGTTAAAGTCCAAGGAACGTTCTTATGAAAAGCAAATATATGAAAAATGCCGGATTTTTATAGCTTGGTAATTTGATGTTAATTTTTATATGAAACAGAAGTGATGCAAAATGGAGCAATTTTTGAGTATTTATTTAATTTGTCTTAATAATTCATCAAATTTTAAAAATAATTTGATCGCTTGCAATTGTTTCTGCAAACTACTTTATGCAATGCAAGGCATAAAATAAATTAGAAACTCTATTGTAATTTTTTGCTGTTTTTAATTCAGAAGACAGTAAAATATCAAGTGATACATATCGTGACATAATAATTATATCCGATGATATAATTATATCAGCGAAGTAATCCAGACAACATAATATACTTTGGGTCCATTTTACTTAAGTATAGTCTAAGTGCGACTAAGTGAGATCGCGCATGCCAAAGTCATTCGGTATTCACTCGAGAAAACGTTCAAAGGATATCAAAAAGCAAATATCTAACATAGGTGTCCACGTAAGTGCAACCGCCTGGGCGGCCGAAGCTACTAATATTTCAAGAGCGACCACCGACTGGCGTTTCCATCTTTACAAACTTGTATTTGCCTTTCTGAAACTGCACATAAAACGCTTATTTCCAAGAAATATTAACTGAAATTGAGTGTTTCTCTATTTCGGCGAGTGCCGAGGGTTTTGGTTGGTCACTGCGGAGATAGCGTTTACGGAGCGGGCTGTGGTCGCGGCGTGCTTGAAATATGCAAAGGTGGTATAGGGGCGACCTTTATAAAGGAGTTCAATGGTAAGACAGTCCGTGTTGGCTCTGTAGCGCATGCAGACGAACCGATACAGTGTGCATAAGCTAATACGACACGAAACAGTGTCGTTTCTCATGCTAAATGTTGTTTTATTTCGATTCTATATCCCCATTATTTTCCTGTCCATATAAACTAATATAGTATATCGTGTTGTCTACAGCATGCTTGGACACTACCATGAAGTGGATAATCATTCTGCTCGCCGCAGATTTTAGTTTTTTATGTCTACAAGTATACAAATATTTTGAGAAGCAGATGACCAAAAGAAAAAGATCGCAGTATTGCTGTTGCAATAACTGTAAGAGGTAAGATGAAATCAGAAAAATAAGTTCTGAGTTCTGTTACGCACTTGTCAAAATAAAACTAAACAGAACTTGAGCTGTTTTTTAGAAGAAGGCTTCACCAATGGGTTGTCGTTTTTAACAAGAAAATAAGTCCTGCCACTTTGTACTTGAAGTTGTAATATACATACAGCATTAACTTTATATGTAACTACTGGTCCGCTCTGACTTCGCACAGATCAATGTTTTCTGCAAATTATATGCACAAACCTTTTTCCTTCCATAAACACACTGCAAGCGTGTCTCAAAACCTAAAAAGAATTTTACGATTTAAATGTGCGTGTGTAAACAAATTTCTTTAAATCAAAATTTTATCTATAATTGTTTAATCATTTTATATATGTAAGTTTTTATAAAAACACAAATCTATTAAATGAGTGTGAATGAGGAAATAAATCCATCACATACTGTCAATCCCTGCAAATGCGAGCAATATAATGGAAACGAACATTATACAGAGAGTTTTGAAAAGCTCTCCTCATGGGACGACGTGTTCCCTCACAAAGTGACCGCCATTAACATGCATTGCAGTTTAGATCAGGTGTGAACTTGGCGTGCGTTTCAACCAGTTCCACTTGTAGTATGAGGTGGATAAGAATTTACGTGACTCTTCGTTAAGACATCAGGACCTTAATACTCTTGTGTGTAGGCCTAGGTGGTTAGGGGCTATAGTTAATTGTCCTAGTCCAGTGCGTATTAAACTCCGAAATAAGCATATCTGTATATAGAAGCTTTTACATTGCTAATACAAGATAAATACATGAGCTCTGAAAACCAGGCAGACGTAAAACGTCTTGGCTTAAAAACCTTAAAGCTGCAGACAAAGTTAAAATGGCGATGATGATCGCCAATCTCCGAAAATTGGCTTCCGAACATTGGCTTGTGGTTTGTTACTATTAACGGGTACAGAAAACGTTTTATAATTTCAGGTTCAGGTTGTGAATCCTCAGATATCTTCTCAAAAACATATACCTAACTTTTTATATTCAAAAACATATACCTATTTAGGGGGAGTTACGTTATATATACAAAAAGAAATAAAATACAAAAAGAAATAAAAAAGAATGCAATCAAATTTTGCCAAAAATATATTTACAGTGGATCCTACACTAATAGATAATTTAGAGGCTACACATTCTAAATTATCTAGATATAAATAAGACGAGTTCTAGGTTTGATAATGAGTGGTTACGTTAACCCTACGGGCCAAGATGCAACACAATAGGAGAAAGAGACAATAGGAGAGTAAAACAAATAATAAGTGTAAAAAGATTTGAAAGAGCTCGTCCAGTCCAGAACAAGTAAGTAATACAACAAAAGCAAGCCACTCTGAGTATTCGATGTATCTCAGTATTTAAAGAGTGGACCAATAAAAAACACAGAGCCCCGGGATGATTACGGGGAGACGTGAGTCGAGTGGACACCCCCACACGACCCCCCGATCGATGACGTTTGACCCCTTTACCTGCCCCCTACGTCCGTCCGTCTTCAAATTCACTCGATGCAACCTTAAGTTACAACACTTCTTAACCATTCTATTATATATTTTTAATTAATTTTTCGTGGGTTGCCGAAAAAGTAGAAGGGCCGCCCCCTTCTACTTTTTCGGCCTCACTAGTTTCATATATATTAGAAAAGTTAACCACTATACGTTTGAATAGGAAATCTAGACGTTTAATAGTTTGGAAATCCATTGTGTGAAAAAATTGCTAAACTTTTCCTATTTCTTCGGAATGTAATTACATTTCGACCAAATAAATTGAGAGTTTAGAAAACTTGTTTTTTTTTTTTTTTTTTACAGAAAATTTAATGCATTTCTATTTTCGGGTAGCATTAGCATACAAACACTGAATTGCATTACTACGAGTACAATATGAATCTGTCCTTATTGTCAGGATATACTTACGTTTTTGTATGTACTTAGGTACAAACATAATTTTAAATTTACTTAGTCATAATAATGACAAAAATCAGTAGACATAAAATATGCAAACTATTGGACTATAAATTTGTTATTATACGTTTAAGCTATTTACTCACCCCTGTTATTATGTAATTATACCTGTAAACTTCCCTAGAATAAAATAAATAAATAAATAAATCTATTTTTTAGAGAGATTTTAAAATTGTTCTATAAATAAATAGAATTTTCTCACCGTCTATGAGATGCTTCTCCTTAAAAAACCGGGTGGGTGCAAGCGCCATCTTTTGTCCGTCTCACGTCACCCACCGTCCTACTCATTGCTTTTATCATTGGCTTCCAGTTGAGCATTACAGGTCGAGCCAAAGGTTTGTCATTTCTGCAATCCAACATTTCAACTGTCTCTTTTCCTTCATAAAATGGTGATTAAAACTTTTCTTTATTTAAATAAAATCCTATGAATGCGTTCCCAATGGGCGACAATTTATAACTACTTGCTGCCTTTCACATGTTGGAAAATAGAATAAGCATAACGTCGTTGTTAAAGCAAAATTTGCTATGTGCAAAAAGTATACTTTGAGATATTGACAAAAAAGTTTTCCTGGAAAATTTTAGGTGAAATTTTATTAAAAAAGTATTTTATTTCAAACTTAGGATTTTTACGCGTAAAGTTGTTGGTCATTTAAACTCAAAAAATACTGAACCGATTTTAAAAATTCTTTCATGAGTAACATTAAATTCTTCATGATTAATAATTTATAAAGTTACTCGAACAAAGTCACGTGCAACGGCTAGTCTAAATTAATATTGATATTCAAAAGAGTTGTAAGTTGCACTCGACCCAATGAAAACCGCGACACGAAAATTATGTCAAAGTTGTTCACAGCAAAAATACAAGTTTATTTACTTGTTCGGTTAAAAGTTGGCGACTCATTATCATATTTTCAGACTTCGGAACACCAAAACAAATCCACAACTCACCATGTAATAGTTGCACACAGAGGCATTCTGCATTAATGTGCATTCCCACGGACGTATAGCTTTTATCACTGGATATAACCATTTCTTTTTTAATGGTTTTCATGCCCAAACTTTGCTTCAAGCTGACCTAACCCGGCTTGGATTAGGACCTCCTGAAATAAATCCACATTAGGTCAGAAATTTCTATACATTAATGGCAAAAGTATGAAGGCATTTCTATTTAGTTTTTAAATCTATGTACGTGTATTTACGACAACTGTTCGCCGTCCCGCGTACCGGAGTCTCGTAAAATTCTATTGCTCCGATAGCAACATTGATCCTACTAAAAAGTCATGATAATTGGCATAAATAAATGGGATTTATATTAATTTTGACGTCATTAACAAAAGTAATAATATTTACAAGATCGTGAGCAAGACGAAAGTAAAGGAAGCTTTACCATGTTAGTAGGTTCTTCATCTATAGAAAAAGCTATATTACTATGAATGTATGTCCTGCGGCTACATTAAGCCAGTCTAGGCGATGTTGCTAGCCTCAATCGTGTCATAGATAGCATTCAAGGTGATACAAGTCAGCTTTCCTCCATACAAGCGTAGAATGATTATTACTTAGCTGTTTTATGTTTAATTTACAATAGTAAGCATTATACCGATTTATCTTGTCGTTAACTAGGTTCCTTGGCATACAAACTTAAAAAAAGTATTAATTTAAAAGATATGATCCTTGAAAAATCCATATTTTAACACAAGTTTTAATGAAAGTTTGAGGGTGAATAGGTCGCTCTAGTGTACAAAAACTCCAAAATAATTTGCCTACAAACATTGATTAGTTATACAAGAGTTCAAATAACTTTATACGAAATAGATATATGCAGTAGTTTTGTCAAAAAGGGTATACGCCCAAGGGTCTGTTTATGATTTTTTCTGTGCTTATTTTTGGTATGAATCATTGTGCATCTCACTCGACTGCTCTTCCCGCGCATTGTGCTGTGTGAGACAGAATGAATTTTAGCTACACGCACCGATGAGTTCGAGCCGCCGACTTGTGTCATCTTAAGGAAGGAAAAAGGCGCCAAAGCCTACTCTTTTTACATACAATGTACCACTGCTTCATGATGTACTCGCTGGTGCCCGCTACTTCGTCTGTGTCGAAAAATAAAAAATATATAACACTGAGAACATATCTGACATTTTTATCACTCTGATGACGGTGGCGCTGCCACAGCGGCTGCGGCGCCCATATTTTGATTTTTTTAGACGATCCCTCGGGAAACTAAAATTTTTCAAGATAAAGAGTCTCATATATGTTAAATCCAGGTGAAACAGTAACATACATAAATATATCCGCACAAACTTGTGCATTTATAATATTATAGATACTAGGATGTACGAGTATTACTAACTTAAAATATAAGAAAACAAAAAAAATGACGTAGTGAATACACAGCTGTATTATAATATGAAAAAAATACGTCCGAATGTAACGGGTAAAATAAGCATTGTTCTTAATAAGGAGCTTGATGAGTTTCAACGCAAACAAGACAGTTGTAGCGTTGCAGCGACATGCAATCCGAGTTGCGAGTGAAAACTGCTACATTTTTGTCCACTAACTTTTTGTACAGTCAGACAAAAAAAAAACCCGATTTCTGTTCCCATCTGCCTTGTCCATAAATTAATAAATCTCTATTCGCAGAAATGCATGTATATCTACATGATCTTAATTCATATACTTACAGCAGTTACAGTACGAAGTATAATTACTTTAAGTACGCCAAATAACAGTATGTCTATTTTTCCCATTTCCCAGAAAATTTCCCACGCCCAGATACCATTTCCCTATACCTTTTTGACAAACCTATGGTGCTGGTTGTGAAGGTAGCCACATACCATAAAGTGGAGCTTCTGAGAGGACCTTCACATAAAAAATAGTAGACATTTCGTAACATTCGTCAAATAATAATATTCAATGTAAGATACACATATCTTGAAGGCGACTGTACTAGGCCATTGTTACCGTCACGCGTCGCTGATAATTCGTGTTCAAGCTGAAAATGAGCTGCTCACTGCTGCTCACTTACACGGAGCACGGCTTTATGGGATGTTTCATTTCTTCATTTTAAATCTTAAGGCTCGTTTTCGATGCTGCGTAAAATATAATTGTTTCATTAAAGATATCTTTTATAAATGCTTGATATGACAATGAAACACTTGCTTTTCACAACCTAAGTCTGTGTAAATTTGAAATCAATCTAATTAAAATGTTGACTTACTATAGTGATAATATATTGCCTATAAGTGACCGTCGCCTGTTGCCACACTTTGTAATAATAAAAAATAATGTTTGCATATAAATCTCTATTTGCATATAAACCACTAGGTGTCCTATTTTAAATATAAATAAATAAAAAGGTTTTCCGGATTTTAATTAGAGAAATGCATATAAATATTTGATTAATTATTTGTAGCGAAAACAATTAGTAGCAAACGCAAAAAGTTGCTCATCCTATACACTTCTTAGTATCTAGACACAGGCTTTCACGCGGAAAAAATGTTAAAATAAACAATGGCAACTCTCGGCCCACACCCCGGGGGTTTTTGTAATAACGCTTTTGTCCTAAGATTAGCTTTTAAGAAAGGTTTTAATATGGAAACACAGGCGTTTGTGAGATGCTAGCAGCTTTCTGACTGCAAGAAATTAGTGGCGAGCTTTTTGTGTATTTTCAAAGAAATATGGAGGATGTGTGTGACAGAGTGGAGCTTTGCTATTTTAAAAGAACGCGGATAATGCGAACAAGCTAGCTACCACCCGCCGTTTCGACCTGGCATACATTCTATGGAGAGAGATTCTGCAATGTTCGTAGAAGGCTTAGATATTGTAAAAAAGAGCAAACAGCCTGACGGTCCACCAACACCACTGATGTTGCCAGTGGGCTGCCGACCATAATGGCATAAGTGATAGGGAAATAGCATCCCTTACTTAATAACTGAAAAACAACAGCCACTTTGAAAAGTACATTTTCAAAGTTCCAGAGCAGTTGTTTTTCAAGTAGTGTTTTTATAGTCTAAGGGTCAGCGCCGACCGACGGAGTGGCGGCGAAGAGACTAAAGCGCTATCAATTGAAAATCGACTTTAGTTTCTTTAGCTGAACCTTCACCTCGCGCGCCGCTCGCCCACGCTTGCTGACGCGAGAGTATTTTTTTTCATTATACCACTTTCAATCACATTCTGAAGTAACTAAAGTCGATTTTCAAATGATAGCTCATTAGTCTCTTCGCCGCCACTCCGTCGGTCGGCGCTGACCCTTAATGGATATTCCGGATGCAATTATGGTTGACCCAACTTTGGGATTCAAATCAAGTCCAGTCGATTTAATTGAGTGGACTTGTCGATAATTCATAAAAAAAAATATCAAAAAAATTTCAAAAAATTCATAAAATTTCGGTCTTAGTGGCCTATAGGACAAAGGTATTTAACTCCTCTACAATAAGGCTGTGGTCAAAAAGCGATACACAATCTGTAATAATAGTTGTAAATGTCGCTTTGATAGCGACACGCTGTGACATTGAAAAGGAAATGAGCCTCAGTGCGGCTTCGCATTTTTCCATTTACGTCAATGTGACAATGACGTCTGTTGCATTACAAAGAATGTCAATTGTCCGCGGTGAGTGGTCGCGAATTATTCCCCAGTTATTGCTCTTTGTTTGCAAAAATTAAAAATGTATAATGTGTGCGCAAAATTTAAACATAATTATATATTATACGGTATAATAGAGTACGGTGATATACCTTCGCACATGTCTTTATTTGCATATTATAGCTATTTTTAGATAGCTGTTGTCCTATTGGAATATTTAGCCTATGTCCATCTTGAAATCCTATTCTAACTATTGGTGAAAGATATTTTTAATTCGGATGAGTAGTTTCGAAGATTACCTTCTACATACATACAAACAAACAAACATAAAATCTTTACCTCTTTTTAATATTAGTTTATATAAAAAGTATAATACCAATTAAAAATAAAATAATGCTTCTTTTTCAATTTGACGAAAAAAAACAAGTTTTCTATAAATACTTTTAAAATCCACAATTAAAAATTTGACTGATACTTAAAAACCTTTTTTTTAAGTAAACATAACTAGAGTTAGTTCCTCTTATACCAACTACAAGAAAAGTGTTGATTATTTACTTTTAAATTTTTTTTATGTTTCATTAAGTTATGCACTCTGTTTAGTGCATCCTTCGATAGGCGATTTTTTTATTATATACTCGTACCTTTGTTTGTACGGTAAAAGTCCCAAACATTAAAAAGAAAATAAATCTCCTATCGAAGAATGCACTAAACCGAGTACATAATTTAATAAAACATAAAATTATTTCTAAAAGTAACTAATCAACACTTCACTTGTAGTTGGTGAAAGAGGTCCTAATATTACCAATAATTATTTTTATTACTAATTACTAATAATTTTTCAGTAGCTGCCGTACGTAAGAAAAAAACAGCTCACTGGTAGGTAAGTAAAATCTATGATTGCAATCAAAACACCTAAGTTGGCAAACAATAAAGGAAATTCTCCCGAAACATAAGAAAGTAAGGGGATGAAAAAATGCGCAAGACGTCGGATAACACTAACACATTTTCGTCGCGAAGGCTAACGATTCCGAAGTGAACTGTCCCATAAATCTAGGGTAGCCTGATTGATACATGGCGGTGGGTTGACGCCCATCCAGTAATTTAGTGCTGCCTCCCCGCCCACCAAACGTCGAGATACCGAGCAGTTTTGTTTTGCATTAATTCCTTTTAGCTTCTTCCTTCGCATCGAACATGGATTTTCCAATGAAAATCCTTATGAAATCATTTTGTGCTAAATAATTTAATCTATAATTTTCATAAAGAATGAGAGGAGATTTTGTCATTTGTTTACATGAGGTGGCCGTTCTTCGGAAACACTGCGTCGCATTACAAAAACATATTCGGCTACATTCAAAGGCATCCAGTGCGGTCTCTTTTCGTCATAACATAATATTATGACGTTCGGTTCACAGTGGCAATTTTTAAATTAAATTTCCTTTTAATTTCTTTTTTATGTTAAGGTCGGCAGACAGGTTGACGGTCATCGCCTATAACACAACTAACGCCAATGCCAATAATGCCAATTCATTTTTAATGCCAATAAATCAACACAGTTATCATTTTCAAAAAGCAATAAAAACATCGCTATCGAAACATAAATTACTTAAATACCGTATATGGATGCATTATTGACTTCAAAGTAAACGATGGGGTCTTCAAAGTAGACCCCCGGTTACAGTTTTATAGAATACGCAGAGGCATATCAACAAAGATTTTATCAGTCACAATAAAAATATTAATCTTAAGTAATGGAAATTCATAACAAAAAGTTTAGTATAGGTACTTATTTAGTTAATAAATATAAAAATGTGCACATCAGCAGTGTAAAGTTGTTGAACGTTTATTTAACCGTCTGACTGATAAACGAGTGTACGTCCCATAGCTCAAGGAACACTCTGAAACTACTCAAAACAGTGTGCAAATAAATTCACTATGTACACAAACAGTGGCGTGCTCGTATCATAAATACGGAGCAGGTGTGAGTTATGGTGTGTTTACGCAATCGTAACGTTATCGTAACGCGTGTCAGTCGTATATCGTTGCGATCGCGTCCGATGCTGGATATACGGTCGCTTATTTCGGAGGAAAACGCTGCGTTAGTAAATATCATCACAACAACGCATTGTCCTCTTGCGATGCCTCTCCAACTAGTGAAGGTTGGCGATCAGCCTGGAACAACCAATTGTAATGGCTAAGTTCATCAATCATCAATACTAATAATAAATCCGTAAGTGTAGGTATTGTATGTGTGTATGTATGTTCCTCCATAACTTTTAAACGAAATAATTGATTTTCATGAAACTTGGTAGATAAACATTTAAACGTACAGGACACAGGATAGGCTACTTTTTTCTTTTACAACGCGGACGAAATTGCAGGCACCAGCTATTATTTAAAAAAAATAATAAAATATTCCGACTCAAAATATTAAAAATATTACAAAAAAGTAAAATATTATAAATATTACAAAGATTATCTTTTTCGGGTGCTCGATCAATTAAATATATCACATGCTTAAGAGATCACATTTTTAAGAGGTCGGATTTTGACTAGATCAGTTGCTTAATTGTGTTACTTTCATTTGTTATTGTTATTTATGAAGAAATAAGGAAATATATTTTTTAATTATATTCATTAAACTTTCGTAAACATAATATATTCAAGTTCTGACTAAAAAACCTTCAGAATTATTCAGAATGAGAGCTCCTGAAAATCTGGTATCCTCCGCCTGATGGATTATGTTATTCCGTGATCTAATAAACGTAACGATTATTGTTGGTATAGTTTACTGTATATTTTCCAGATCCCATGCACTCGACCCGCGTTAATGATACTATTTGTCAGAATGATGTAAGCGATTATAGACTGTATTTCGTTGGATGGTTGGCAAAAATCGCTCGTAAAATATTAAAGGATGAATTAATTAAAATTTGCGTAAGATTTGCTGAAGTCTATACAATACTGAATAGATATTTTTTAATTTTCTCTTTCTTAAAGCAAATACTAAAAATATTGTTTGCTGGATAGGTACATACTATAATATAGAAAAACGCGAGGATTGTTCGTTCTGTTTATGGTGAGACAGCGAAAATAATTATTTTGCCAAAAATATTTATACACTTTATAACCATGACTTTCTTCATTGATAAAATAATATAAGTTCAATAACTTACAAACAAAAGTATTTTTTTGTGCAAATACATTTAATATGCAATTATAATTATTAATTACGTATGTGTTTCCACATTCTAAGTCAAGACAATGCTAAGAGAAAAAATTATATAACTCCGGATTATCTTACAGTGAAAATCAATGGACAGACAAGACATATTAATAAAAATGCAAATCCAGCCTACCAAGTACAGTGACATAGATAACCGGTGACAGTGAGGTACAGTCGCGGAGATAAGCGGCTTTCATTACTGCCGTGTCGCGGCGACAATGAATGGCGACACAACAAATCTCGTCGAGTTATTTGTGCTTTTGAGGGGCTGTCTCCGACTGTACTTTATATCTTTGTGGTTACAATAACCAAATGGAATGAAATAAATATTAAAACTTAACTGAGGCGTAAATTTTTGATATATTTCAATTATTGTTTCCATTGTCTTATTTTCTAATAGAAAACTTACTTAGTTGTAAAACCTTTCATATTTTTTTATCATTGTTTGAAGCAAATATAAAATTGCAAAATTTGAAAAAATTGCCTGAATCCTATTTACAGTAAAATGTAAATAGGATTCAGGCAATTTACAGTAATTTAAAGAAATTTTCTCACAAGTACTTTTACACCAAGTGAAGAATTCTAACTCTCAACATTAAGACGTCATAAATACAAATATCGAGATATAGTATGTCGATACAAAATCTATTGCAAAACTTTCTTAAAAATAACATTTCTCATTCATCAATAAACCCGTTCACTTTTTCGAACAATCTGAATGTTACTTGTAACGTAACATTAAGAGTCCATTGTTGCGTGATATTGACGAAATGTCAGAAAAGAAAAATTGACTGCAACAATCGAAATTCACACAACACTACACAGCTTATCTCTTCGATTTACATACTACAACTCAGTTGCACTTTGAACAATAGCACATTAAACTCTTTCTTGATGACTGTACACTGGGTAATAGTTGAAGATGTGAGTGGATGAAGCTGATATGTCGCATAATTCCAAATTTGAATAAATCGAGGTTAAAGTTATACTTTTAATTTTTGAGATAAGTCGCCACGGAACTGATTTTTGTACTAAATTATGATGCAAAGTTGTGTAAACAACCTAAAATATTAATGGTATGGTAGCAAGTAAACACTTTTATTATTTAATTAAAAAAAAGTGAACATAGCTCCCTCTTCCATTAACAAAAGTAAATTTTTCAGCACTTTTTCCTTTTTAAAATTAACTTTAACATAACACCTTTTTCAATTTTTTATTTCCCAAAAATGTATTAAATCGACGATCTTAAGGTATGTAATCATTTATATGGACATATTACCTTCATTAACGCAAAAAACGAAAAAACACAAAAATGCGACATATCACCTTCATCCACTCACGTCTTCAGTTGTATGCGACTATCGCCTTATGTTGTAGCTAATAAGATTTGAAATTACAATATTACTTATGCTACCAATTGTACGCAGTGGTGCGTAAATATGTACTGTGTTAGATTTTCACATAAGTTATTGTATAATATATAAGTAAAATTTGAGTAAAATCATTAAGTAATACTTTTTTTATTATTATCACTATCATCACAGAAAACCTGGCTGTAATCATCGCCAGTGCCGAATGTCGGTTCCGTCTGGCCTAGGACAGGCACAATTTTTCAATTTAAGAAGAATTTCAATACTATAGTGTTCCTTGTAATACAGTTTGTTATTATTAATTTAATGACTAACTTGTATTGTCAAATTGTCTTATACTCAAAATGTGTATTGTCATAAAAATATGTAATAAATAATGATTTACTTTTTTAGAAACCATCCTATCAAAGTTCTTGTAAACATAGGATACATATTCTTATCTGAACTAATAATACAAAGGCGAAAGAAAGTTTGTTACAATTTCACGCCTTAACTACTTAACCGATCATATGATATTTTGCATAAACGTGGTCAGAGGCACAGGAAAGGACATAGGGTACCTGTCATCTAGAAAAATGGTACTGTTCTGTAGGGGCGCGGACAATGTCGCGAGAAAAAACTAGAAAAAAAATACTGTCATATAAGTAGTTTAAATTTAACCTTAGAATAGTTGTTAATTTTAAAATATTTATTTTATTTTAAGTTAACAAAAATATTTATTTATTTATTTATTTCTGTGAACCCATTCACTCGTATTTGTTGGAAAACCAGAAACAATTTAAGAGCAATTACGACGTGATCTGAAAATATTATCAAAATCGCAGTTGTTCAATCAAATAATTAATCTTTTATTTGTATACTGCTTTATTGGACTTTCTTATTGTACCGTACGCTTATTGAATAATTACTTTCCAAATGTTTTTCTTAGATAAACCTCTAATTTATTGAAACGGCTAAATACACTGTGAAAATTGTCATCATCATTTCTGCTGGACAGAGGGCTCCCTCATAATTGTTTATTAGTCACAAGCAGCCTAAACCCTAATAAACCCTAAGCCTAAAATCTCAGTAGAGCAACTTTTCCAGTTGATTAACAGACGCAAGTTCAGAGAGATGAACTTTTTTAACCGGACTTTTTAAGGGGAGTCATTGCGATAAGAAGAAGTCTCAAGCGTCCAACCGCGGCCCTTATGAGGTTACTTGTCCATAGTCTTCAGTCGTGACAATCGGCTCTCCGTAATATATTATGGTCCTATAGAGTGCTTAGGCAGTATTATTTTTAATATTTTTTTATGTTTTCTAAAATAAATGTTTATTTGATTTTTTAAATTTTAATGCCTGAGAAAAAGGGGTGCGGACGAAAAGATGTATGACGAATTATACTTTTCTGTGATGTTACCTGATTTATACGAGCTAGTAGCAGTGCGTTTAGCGTGAGTAAATTTAAGCTATGTAGGAAAGCGCTGCAAGCTCTTTACTACAACATTGTGTCAACCTCTACTATTTTGAAAAATAAAAAATAAAATCTTTCAAAGAAAGGACAAATTTCATCAAAATTTCAAATTTCTTATGAAAAAAAGTATTCCTTCCACAACATAGTTAGGTATACTTGAGCATCAGCACACGTCGTCGTAGAAATGCCAGGTCAGCTAAAACTCGGGTCCACCTTAATTTAGTGACCGGTAATTAAACTCTCCTGGAGGCCAACCCCCTTAGCTCACCCACCCGCAAGCGAACTTGCTGAGACCGACTTTTCTGTAGAGATATTTGGTGCGAACTTTATAAAAGCGCATGGAATGTATTATTATCTTTCTAAGAATTAATTATTTTTTAATCCCAATATTCTAAACGCGAAAGCGATTTTGTTTGTTTGTTACGCTTTTACGCCTTAAGACGCTTAGTGCCGTCAAAATAGGTACTTTCTTAAGCCTACTCGTATTTTATGGCTAGACCAAAAAGCTTGAAAAATATTCATGAATTATTAAAGCTTATGGTCCAGGATCTGACTGTAGACTGTAGGAAAATTCGCGTATGGAGATTTTTTTTCAGGAAAGTTTATTAGAAATCTTAGTATTTTGGACTTGGGTGGATATCGGCCACCTGGTACATTTTCCAGATATGATTTCAGAAACCTATGTAGTGGGGTATGAAATGAGAGGGCTTAATAAACTGATTCCAAAAATGTACTACACCAGTATATATCAGGCAGTTGTTCAAAGCATTTCAAAACACACCAAGATTGGGCTCTTCTTGACAGGAAATGGCTGAATGTTTTTTTTCCTAAAATAATTCGGATAATATTTATGCTTACTATAAACAATACTTATCTTATTAAGTTTTTTAGGGCTCCATTTAGAAAAGTTCATTCGAAACTAAGTTAATATACACACAACATGCATCTATCCCAACAACATCCCTAGAAATCAGTACATTCTATGATGTACATATTATGGATAATCTTTTAAAACCATATGAAAGATTTCTCCTAAGTAGAACACCCTCGTAGCAGGATAGAAAAGCTCTACCAACCCTGGTTAGGGTTAAATTAAATAAAAATAACCGTTATTATTTAGTAAAAACCAATTATCGTAGCCAAACGTTTTAAAAAGTAGTTGTCAAATGACAACACTTTATAATCGTTATTAAAAATACTCGACACGTCTCTTTATTCTGTCAATAAAGGCAATTAAAAACAGGGGCATGTCACGTTTTCGGTGCTTCTATATACAACAGTTTTAACAGTACCTAAAGTGTTAAATTGAGTGGAATTCACTCCATTGCTGGCTATGATAAGAAAGCGTTTGTGCAATGCGATGAAAACAACGTATTGGATATCACGTCCAGATGTAAATTGAGTAACGTGTATTAAAATTGAAAATATTTACACAAAAGCGTAATTTTTTAAAGATTTTGAAGAACAAAAAATTTTTTTTATATTGTTTGTAAAAAAAAAAGTTTTAGTCTTGTCAGTCTACATTAACTCCATTTGATGAATAAGTTTAGTATTGTTATTAATTTATCTCAGTAATTTATAACAACTTAAAGACGAGCTCTGCTATTTCATTGCCCCATAAAACCTTCGTATTATTACTTTATTTCAAGACATTATACGAGTATGTAAGAAAAGTATTGTATAACAGAGAATATTTGTTAAGTGATTCGATAAAAGGTATTGAATGCGAGAGAGAGAGTGTGAGAGAGAAGTCCGGTAGCCCGTAAGCTAGGGTCCCTCTGACATGGTTCAGAGACCATTTATGTAGCTAGTGAAGTAAACGAACTGAGTTCAATTTCTGTATGGAGTTCTGGTACTGCTATATAACAGTACAGACTACTGAGTGGCCATCTTTTGTGAACGTCTGAAAAAAAAGGTTTTTTTAAATAACGCAATAACAAAAAACTTTTATTTCTTTTTTTTTCTGCACACATATCTGTAGCTGATAGCTAACGAAATTTTGCATACAAGTTTTCAGAGATCCAGAATAGGATACCTTTTATTCAGAAAAACATACTATTCCCAAGGGACCTTCTATAAAAAAAAAATCAACAACTGACAAAAATAATATGAACAATAAAATTTGAATAAATATCTTAATGTAAGAAAAATGGGTGCGGACGGAGTCGCGGACAAAAACTACTTAAATATATGAGATTGTGTGACCATATAAAAAAAATAAGTTACGCTTTGGTGTAATAGGCGGCACCTCGCATATGAATTGGCGTGAATTGTCAATGTTAATCTCGAAAAAGTTGTCATTTCTGACTGTAGAGGTTTTTAGAGTCGAAAATAAAAGGGCTTTACGTCAGTTATATTTTAACTTATCAAATTTACTGGCTGTCGATGTCCGCCGATTTATTTCCGTGGTCACATCTCTTATCCGAATATCAATGCTCCGTTTTTATTTTAAAACATTTTTGTTACTAATAGTAGTCGTTTTGAATAGGTAAACTAAAGCAAATAAGGCACAACAAATAAACGAATTACATAGCTAATTAAAAAAATAATTAATTACATACATATTTGAAGGTACTACAATGAATGCGAATGTGAGAGGCACGCGACAGTTGTCAACGACAGCG
The DNA here is from genome assembly GCA_945859745.1 of Synanthedon formicaeformis. Classification (NCBI taxonomy): domain Eukaryota; kingdom Metazoa; phylum Arthropoda; class Insecta; order Lepidoptera; family Sesiidae; genus Synanthedon; species Synanthedon formicaeformis. The sequence continues at coordinate 798,516 of OX243956.1, read as the reverse complement.
GTTGGAAAAGCGATAGGGCTGGGACAAAATATCACCTCTGGCATATCAATGACGTCTTTGAACTTACAATGCTTTTGAGTTTTGCTTTTGGCTTTTGGCGCACTGTGACAACGAACACTCTGAACTTAATACATTTTATATATACAAAAAATAGATTTAATTACTTAATAATAATTGTACCTATATAATTCACAAGGTATTTTTAAAATAAGAATCGAATTTTGCGATTTTTCATGCGAGATCTTTTATCATTTTATGTTATACCTATCAAATAAACAACAATTTTTTATAGAGATATCAGTTGTGTTGGAGGCTCTTATTGAAGGTTAATAATATTTATAAAACAGTGTATTGCGATGATTACTTATTTCCTATAGCTTCAACTATAGGCATTGAAATTTAATGCAGTAGAGACTATAAGATTACCTGATTGAAAATATTATTAAATGAATTTCGTAGTGTCTAATGTATATTTTAAATTATTTATTTATTCTCTTCAAGAATTGCCTGTCATAGTTAAATAACATGTAACTGAGCTATGTATTATTAAATTCTTTACTTTTCGTTAATAACGAATGCGTATTATTAACGAAAGGTTAATTCTTTTTAGATGCTTTTAGATGCTACAGCATGCAAGGAATATTTATTCGTTTAAAATAAAAATAAAAAAATATTATGGAATGCACCAGTCACAGTGGTCTAACTTTGCATTTGGATCTAGCATTTGATGATTAGAATATGTTAGAGACAAGAACGATAATGGAGGGCAACAAAAGAAACCTGTGACCAGGCAAACAAAGCGTACAATACAAAGTAAAATAATAATTACCCAAGTCGCCCTCAGGCGCAGCGGAGATAAACTCGGCAACTGTTCACCTTTGTATTAAAAAGATTTGTTTTTTTATTCAATTAGCTAATATGGACCTCGGTGCGGTATGGGAATGTCTTTGCATCTTGTACTCGACATTTCCTTTGAAACGTTATAATGCCTTCAAAAGGCATTTATAATATTTAAAATAAACGCTTTATAAATTCTTTACAAATGAATGCTTCGTATTTATTTTAATTTAAAGGCAAAGGTCGTCCGACAGGTTGACAGATTGTCAACGTCTTCATAAGCAACACCACAGCATATTGCAAATGTGGTATCGACCATTTATTGCATTGGCAAATAAATGAGTGTAACTATGATAATAAATAAATAATATGTAACTTTTTTTATAAAGTAAAGATAGCCAATCAAGTAACAGTAGGTACTATACGTGACGTGCATAGATATAGGAAACATCTTGGGGGCTTGCAAATGTACCTTGGTATAACTTTTAATTAATTAATTAAGGCATAGAAAATTGGCGAATTACTTTTAATTTTTTTTTATATTTTTTTTTATTCTCTTCTTTTTCTTTTTTGGTTTTATATGTTTGTTTTTTTTTTAAATTACCTAATAGATAAATAAATATAAATAATTTTAATGATCCTATAGGCCAATTTGTATTTAATTTATATATATAATAGATATATAATGGCTGTATGTAATCTAAATAAGAAATAAAGAGTAGGGTAGACGAATGAGTAGTGATTATATCAGTTTTTTAAGAGGGGTGCTTGCTCCCGTTAGTTAGACGGACTGGCCAGTTGACTTTAAAACGCAACAAGCCCTCTTAAATTGAGTTTTGTAGTATTAAATATTTAACAACACACGTGTAATGCAATGCTGTGTTTACCATATCACTTACATTCTATGGCGACCGTAGTCCCCAACTATGAAGTAAACTCTCAGTTTGCCTGCTAATACTTTTTTAACAATAATAATGCTGATTTTATTATTTGGCGTCTCGGATTTGCTTTGAGCAAACAGTACGAGTATCATTAGATGAAGATTGAAGTATTAATTATCAATTGTAATAGGTTATATATAATTACATATCACTGTAAATAGTGTATCAATACTAATAATAAATCTGTAAGGGTTGGTCATGGAGTAATTTACTTTGTTTTTAGAGATATCGTGTTTATAGGCTCTATACATCATACTGAAACTAAATTGACGATTTTTAGAATTTTTTTCTGTATGTATGTATGTATGTTCGTCCATAACTCTTAAACGAATTAATTGATTTTCATGAAACTTGGTAGATAAACATTTAGACGTACGGGACACAAGATAGGCTACTTTTTCTTTTTCAACGCGGACGAAGTCGCGGGCGCCAGCTAGTATGAACATAAAGTTATTCATACGAAGATTTTAAATCTTGAAAGAATTGAGTAATAAATAAAAATTTAATTTCCGTAATTTCCGTAATAATACAAGACAAGAATAATGAAAAAAGACTAACAAGAATTAGTATGACCACTTACCTACTTGTATGAAATAACTTCATACTAAATATTATATAAAGCTGAAGAGTTTGTTTGTTTATTTGATTGTACGCGCTAATCTCAGGAACTAACTAACTAACTGCTAACTAGCTAACTGGTTCGAATTGAAAAATTCTTTTTGTTTTGGATAGTCCATTTATCGAGGAAGGTTATAGGCTATAGAGAACGCCGAAGAAGTCGCGGGCTTGAACTAGTTCTGAACTTGAACTTGTCGTGGGATATAAAAATCTTATTATATTATAAGTACTTACTTATAATTATTTATAGATACATAATAATTATTAAAGGTGAGCAAAATTAAAGCCCAAAAACCTCATCCGTGTAAGGTAAAAGCACAAATGATTGTACTGACATCTCATTAGCTTAACGGGAAACGATTCGCCTTGGGCGTTATTTGGGTGTGGTGCGAAATGTAAGAGACTGGAGATACGTGTAGCGGAAAGCGGGAACTTGCTCTTTGCAAAGTGTTATACTATTGTATAAAAGAATATTGTACAATCTATAATATCATTTTTATGAATTTTTTGAGCTAAATATAAACGCAAGCAATTTACAAGCATAAAAAATAGTCTGTAATAGACCATAAAAAATAGACAACTCCTGGCGTGTATTTCTTTTAGATTTTTGAAATTTATTAGCAAAAATGTAAAATAATAATAATCTATAAGTAATTTTTAACAGAAGCAAAAATATATTTAAATTAAACTGACAGTTGTACGTAAGATAATGGCTCAATAAATATTTTTTAATATTTATTATTTTAATCTCTTAATTAAATATCACATTTATTGGACTGGAATTAATTAAACTTATTCTTCTGTTTACTTTTATTTCACAGATTTTGTAAAGCTAAACTTTACAGTCTCTACCAGAATAAGCAATCAACTGTACTTGTAAAACCCGCTGGCGCCTGTGATTTATACTGCATCATAAGGTGGAGCACAACACATATCTGTATTTTTGCCGATCAAAGGAGCATTGCGGTTGACGTGCTTTTGAACCGTTAATCAAATTACCAATGCTTCCTTTTAGAACGAAAAATATGTCTATCAGCCGCGATCCAGTTGTTATATTAATTTTGTTCTTGTTCATTCATTACTTTCTTTGTTGTTACATAAAACAAACCTCTAAAGATTTAAAAACATCTTTAGAGTAATATTATTATAATTAAAGCTTTAGAATTAAGTAAACCTTAAAAAAAATTAATCAGCAGTGTAAGCTGCGAAATCTGAAAATGGATTGAATTTAAATGAATTTTGGTACAACTTTATATTTCATGAAGATGCTAAGAAATTACATACATAATCATATACATATAATCCAAACAATCCCATACATTGTTGTATACTGTTAGAGCTGGCTGTACAAACTGTATATTATATCAAAATATATAAATAGAAAAATAGTGTTTTCCAATTGTAAATTTACTTTCAAAAGCATAACTGCTTTTTCCATAAGTTTCCACTACGACCCATTACACATAATAACTTGTTTCTTTTATATTTTAGGAAATTTCAGGGGATTCTCTTACTTACTAGGTCTCACTCAACTATAGAACTTCATCAATAAAACATTTATTTATTAATTTACCAAAATTTCTTATATTGGAAGCTTTGTTAATTGAGAATAAGAAGAAAATACCTTTTCAACCCATACATTTGGTTGTTTCACTGATTTAATGACGTCACACGACACCCTCTATCGAATGTCAACTCATATCGTTCTTGCCAAGCCAATTCAACAACGTCCTAACTGCTTATTGCCACAGTCAAAATTTAACATTAACACTAATGCATTAGAGTTCATATTTGAACAAAATCATATTTGGGATTTATTAAGTAAAGGTGTTTTCAGAATGCATAGGTTAGATATTTGAGTCACGAATCCATTTTATGACTAATTCCATAACTTTGTATGTGAATTCGGGATCAGGTATCGAGCCGCGTGTTTACACTGGCCGTATCTCTTCGGGGATCTCGTGTGTAATAGGCCTTAGGGATTTGATTTAATAGTCCAATTATACTGTAGCTTGATAGCACTTTATGTCTTTTGCTAGCTTTACACGAATCTAGATCTACCCTACGTAATATACAATGAAAATTTAGATTAAATAGAATCGTGAAATAACGATCAAATATTAACATCAACTTTAGTTAATACACTAAGTATTCTATATGTACACATATATCACTAACTTTAGTTATATCCTTTCACTGGCTTTAGTTAATAAGTTATTTAGTTATAGTTTAGTAAAAAAATTGTTATAGTTAATGTATTACCTATATTATCCCTATTGGTGTTGTCTCAGACCCTATTGGTTATCCATTTTCCACGGCTCTATAGATGAATCTAGTCTGCTAGTTTGCTTGTCAAAAACACATTTACATTAAAAACACAGACAGGGCTTTGTTTAGGTTTTCGTTAATCTCTTCTATTCTCAAGTTGTGTGTATACATCGATGACAAAATATGCAATGGTGGACAAATGGTGCTGATTTTCTTTATTTTCTTTTTTTATGATAAAGACTTGCAGGCAAGCTGACAGATTACTAAATAGTAAGTAAGCGCCTATAAAAACAATTCTAGAAACTATTATCCTATCTTTTGTCTTTTCCTTTAGCCTTCATGCACAGTGTTGGCAGGCTACTGGCCTAAAATAAAAATAAAAACAATACCAAAGACATGGTAAGTATTGTTTTTTTTTTTTTTTTTTTTTTTAAAGCAGCCACCTGCAATCAAGGTCAGATCAGTCATGGTCTGCAATATGTCCTAGTAGTATTTTTTTTCTATAATACTTATGCAAATTATTGTCTAGAAACACAACGAGACAGGTAATAGATTGCATAATTTTGTAAGTGACGTCATCACTCAGGTATGATGATGGGGCACGATTGCTTTGCGTCAATATCATTTTTATAAAGTAAAAAGAACTTTTACTTTCACCGAACATCTTGAAACGGAACTGAGTGAGAATTACATAGAGTTGTAGTAACCTACGAGTACAAACAATTCCCTTTAATTGGCCATACACTTAGATTACATAAAATTGAATGAATGAATTATTTCTTTCATTCAGCGACAGTGAGTCATCGTTCGATCTGAATGACATAGGAAATTTAGAAATTTATATTCAACCAATCAATCGATATTTATTTGTAAGTTATTTTATACTTAATGTTTACAAAAACAGGTCATAATAAAACTACAAGTAAATGATTTACTTTAAAAAAGTTATTCAACATGTTTAATTTATAAAGTGAAAAATCGTCGTATAATTTCATTCATAATATAAAAAAGTCGCTTCTACTTCCGTCTATTCTTCTGTACGCATTTCAATACAGTTTTCACTAGTGGAAAAAGCTAGTTAAAAATAAATTTTAAATGGTACCATTTCATTAAAAAGTTAATAAAAAAAACTTTACAAAGTAAAATAAAAAAATACTTGCTGCTGCCCGCGACTTCGCCCGTGTAACTTTATAAATTATATACTAAAACTTTCCCCGAGAACCTCCAATGGTGAAAACAGCATGAAAATTGGTGCAGTAGTTTTTGAGTTTATCGCTAACAGACAGATAGACGCGGCGGAGAACTTTGTTTTATAATATGTATAAGGATATAAGTAGTTCATTTTTATTACACCAACAACAACTCTATGTATATACATCTCACGATTAATCTGATAAGAGCGCCGCCTGCGCAGACATGCCTACATATAATCCAATCCGCGCGATAATGCCTTTTCCATTTACTCACCTTTGACTTATGCAGACCTACCTAATATTTAAATAGTTAAAAAAAAAAACTAGAACCCATAGAATCATATATAATTGATATATATGATTGATGATGATCAATCAATCATCATCAATACTAATAATAAGGGTTGGTCATGGAGTAAGTTACTTTGTTTTCAGAGATATCGTGTTTATAGGCTCTATACATGATACTGAAACTAAATTGACCATTTTTACAAATTTTTTCTGTATGTATGTATGTATGTATGTATGTTCCTCCATAACTCTTAAACGAACTAACTGATTTTATGAAACTTGGTAGATAAACATTTAGATGTACATGACACAGGATAATAGCGTATCATATTTTAAGATTTATTTATAAGTTAAATGTAGACAATAAGAAGAACGTGGTGTTACAGTGGATCCCGTCACATGTGGACATCCCAGGAAATGAGAGGGCGGATAAATTGGCCACTGAAGCTCGTTGTGATGGTGTACCTTTATCAATACCTCCGTTTTATACCGCGGTATTGACCACATTAAAGAAGACCTGTAAAGAAATGTGGAAAGAATATTTGGATAAAAGATCTTTGGAAAGAGGTATCTGGTATAAGACCATCCAGCCACATCCTCTAGACATACCATGGTTTGTTAATGCTCCGCTTGGCAGACGGGACGTTGTGACAGCGATGAGACTGCGTTCTGGACACATTCCTTTAAACAAATTTGATTGATTTGATTTGATGCGAAAAGTGGCGACGCCGAATTGTGCTGAATGCAACATTGTGGAGGACGTGTACCATGTTTTGAAGGAATGTGTCCGGAACGAGAGAGTGCGTAGGCTGGGCTTCAGTGGCCAATTTAGGTTACAAGTAGGTGACCTGAACAGCGCCGTGGCTTTCCCGTGATGATGCCAGGGAGTTGTACAATATTTACCATTGTAGATTTAGTGTTTAGTAATAGTTTAGTATAGTAGTGTATAGTATAGTTTAGCTTTGTATATAAGACATTGCCCAATGAGGCGACATGTCCCTAAGGGAAAAGCCTTAAATAAAGATTTAAAAAAAAATGACACAGGATAGGCTACTTTTTTCTTTTTTAACGCGGACGAAGTCGCGGGCGCAGGCTAGTAATATATAAAATTCTCGTGTCACAGTGTTAGTTGCCAAACTCCTCCGAAACGACTTGATCGAGTTTTATGATTTTTTTTGTGTATATTCGGTAGGTCTTGAGAATAGGTCGTAAACAATTTTTTATTTGGCAAAACAACGTTCTTTCGGTAAATCAATTAACCTTAGATAATGGGATTTCGTCTCCATCATAATATATTAATTTATATTTAACTTAATATTTAACTAATTATTTATTCGCATAGCTATTCTTATATCTTAATTCTTATATATATTAGTCACAGCACAAAGTATGTCAAGTGCAAATAAGTAAAGTATGTTTTTTAATGAATTTATTTATATATGGCATTGTATAATTATCTTATACCCAAATAACTGAATGTATTTTAAAAATCGGATTAATATATTCAGACACCCACTAAAATTCTAGTCATTGTAGGCGCCAACCTAAAATAATATTTGGTTGAAGGCTTTAGCTGGAAAGTGGATTATATTATAAAGGATTAGTTTACAGACCTTGAAGCCTTGAGTATGCGAAGATTTCACCGGTGGCGGTTATTTACCTACTTTCCTTGGAGCTTCTTCATGGAATCGAAACTGTGGTTTCATTCGGCATTCGAATAATAAACGGCGGTTTGAATATAGGTTTTATATTAGTGAATTAACATATGGATAGACATGCATGGACACAGCTTTCGATAGACTCGATAAATAGAGTTGTGTTAAGCGGTAGACAGGGACAACTTTTTTAATATTATAATATTTTATTATTAACGCCGTCTCCAGTAGCGGGCAAAGTGGCTATTCTTTGCTCTGTGGGCTTGACCAAGTCAACAAACACCCTTATATTTTGAACGCAACCGTTATAGATTTCACTAAATTCACTAATTTCACTAAATCAAATTTCACTATTGAGATATTTGATTTTAAATTGATCGTGTATGACTACAGGTGCAGGTCTATCCCCTTATAATCTTATTTATTTATACCATATTACTCGTATACACAATGAATATGGCGAATTCCTTACTATTATGCCTGCCGTAGTCATTATTATATTATATAATAATAATGAGCCGCCCCCAGCTTCGCAGAGACGCACTTTATTTTTTTGAAAATTATATATTACATACCTTCCTCGTTTATCGCTCATTCCATTAGTGAAAACCGTATCAAAAGCTGTTTAGTGGTTTAGACTGCAAATTGGACAGCAAATTTATGAAAAGTCTGTGGAAAATTTAAAATTCCAGTACTTAACGCATCTGTGCGCTTAATTGCAATATTTAATTAAATTAAAAGAATACAACTAAAAATGTTGTAACAATACAAATGTAGTGTTGTACTTTTCGCAACTCATAACATGTATGTAAGGCTTTAAAAAAATCTTTACACTCTAGTTGATTTCAAGGCCGACTATTGTTTGTTAACGAAATAATTGTTAACATAAATTAACGACACGAGATAAATGTGCAATGGTTTAAAAGTTAACTTTTAAATTATTCATCTTGATGCAATAAAATGTAGAATGAAGAAAAAGCAAAGGTGAAAAAAAATCTAATTTAAGTAATCACAATTTTATTTATAAATGTACTATAGAAAACATGGACTTTATTAGGTCCATCATGTAGTTGTAGGTGGAAGTCCTACTCTGCGATTCCTGGTCCGTGGTTATCACGGACCTTCCAGATCTCGAGACTTTAGTTCGTCTACGGATATCCTCTTTCCGGATTCCGGAATGAGGAATTCCGGATTCGATTTCGCAATATAACGCCGAACATACCGCACCGCAAGACAAGGGCATAACTGCACTTTTTGTAATTTTACAAGATAGCCATTTAAAGTTTTTTTTTTGGATGCAATATCGTATTCTTCTGCTTATATTGCTTTTAAATAATTCTTCATCAAATAAGACCCATAGTCTTGTAAATATATTTTTTAATTTAATAATGTTTTTAAAACATTTCTGCATATATATTTTAACTCATTTTAATTTTTTTTTGTTAAGTTATGTCCTTGTCTTACCGAAGATGCGATACATAGTCCTCTTCATAGTTCGTGGAGCGACGTCGAGCTTTCTTTCAAAGCTCTTAATTAGACACCACGTTTCTGCGCCATATGCCATCACTAGGCAACATACAATTTGGTCGAAAAATACATGCATCCTTTATAATTTGTATCTCCTACGCAGCGGTATATAAAAATATAACACGTAACTTTTAAGATTATCTTTCTAAAATAATGCCAATATTAAATTACCTTTGGAATTAATTATTATTAAAAATTGTATTTATTAATGAGAATAATGACATATACTAATGTTACAAAGATAAATAAAATTTGTATTTTTGTTTTCAATGAATAAACTCAAAAACTTTGAATCGATTTTAAATATTCTTTCACCCAATAGCTAGTAAATTTATAAAATAAGGAAATCCTATTTTTGATAATACTAGTAATACAGATTAATTAAAATTTTCAACAGAATAAAATATGTTGAACATTTTAATCAATCTGAAATATTGATGTCAAAGTTCAAAATGATTTGCGCGTTCACCGTTATATAATGTAACGTGTTTAATTAAACACATTAAATTGTATTTAATTAATATTTATAATGAATGCACCACGACTAACAAATTAGTTTGTCTAGCAGGTGCGTACAAGTGTTCGCGACATAAACTTTATGTTACATAATTATAAATTAATTTGAATTCATTTCATTTGAAGCTGTTTATTCAACAGTGGTTACACATTAGTAACATATCAATACTAATAATAAATCTGTAAGGGTTGGTCATGGAGTAAGTTACTTTGTTTTCGGAGATATCGTGTTTATAGGCTCTATACTAAATACTGAAACTAAATTGACCATTTTTAGATTTTTTTTCTGTATGTATGTTCCTCCATAACTCTTAAACGAATTGACTGATTTTCATGAAATTTGGTAGATAAACATATGGACGTATGAGATACAGGATAGGCTATTTTCCTTTTTAACGCGGACGAAGTCGCGGGCGCCAGCTAGTTAAAATAATAAAAATAAAAACTCATTTATTATTTGCTCCTGTGCGAAGGTGCATAAGATATAAAATGATTAATGTAGCGCCCAAAGTAAAGTCAGTTTGCTACTGCTATTGCTTGCTGAGTTATGGACTCTAAGCGCCTCTTTCTCAAACGTCAAGTAGGCCAAACTGTCATTTAAAGTCACCGGTAACCGGGGATAATGGAGCTGATATACCTTTGTTTGTACGGTAAGCGTCCCAAACATTAAATAGAAAACAATAATAAAAAAAATCAGCTATCGAATGATGCAGTAAACCGAGTGCATAATTTAATATAACAGAAAATAATTTCCAAAAGTAACTAATCAACACTTTACATGTACTTTGTGAAAGAGGCCCTAACTATTGTATCTATTTTCTCAATTAATCCTCTTACAATCTCTAATATCAGTTATTTATTTTTATGATTTTATTTTATTTTTAATTGACTAATCATTCTCACAATTTGAAATAATTTATTTATAACTAGCGCATAAAAACCAATAATCTGTTATTGGCTTCATTTATACTAATTCATAGTAATATTATAAATAAGTGTCTGTCTGTTACATTTTCACCGATCATTGTGAAATTTTGCATACACGTCAGAGATATTATAGGAAAAGACAAAGTACCTTTCAGAAAAGAAGTAGATACTGTATCCAATGTATAACGTAATCCAATGTCAGGCGTTGTATTGCTCATATAAAATTTCTTTTTTCAACGCGGACGAAGTCGCTGGCACAAGCTAGTTAACAGATAGGTACATGTCTTCAAGATCATCACTCAGTCTACTTTAATTGAGGTCACTGGTGTTAAACCACACCATAAGAATACTAGCACTTGTTTATATTATGGTGCAAACCACAAGCGACATGCAATAATTCAGTAGATTTTTTAACTTGCTACCGACGGTTCATAAAACACCGAATAAAAAAAAGTCGGTTAAAAATTTATGAACATAACGAGTTATGTTACTTTTGTGTGAGTATTAACGATTTGCAAATAATGTATTTTATGACTGCTTATTTTTTTGCATTTTATGTAAAAATGGTTTATAAAATATTTAACAACAAATTCTGTTCCATTAGGTATCCGAAATAATAATCATGATAATATTGAATTATCATGTATTTTTTCATTATTTCGGATAAAATTCGGTACAAAAAACAATAATAGTTTTTTAATATGGGTTAAAAATTTTTTTTAAAAATTTATATTATATGCTTTATAAAAAACAAATAATTATTATTATTTATGTAGCAATCGATATATTTTTTGTAATAATTATTGTTTTTGTTAATATTTATATTATAAAAAATGCAACACTAAGATTATCGAATTAAATATATACATACATTATAATAAATTTTTTTTTACTATATCCACATAATAAGACTATTATTTATTCATCATTTATTTATTGTTTGTTCTTTAGCATTAAAAAGTAAAAATAAAAGTTAATATAACTAATTATTTTAATAGTCGCCGCCGCTCGTGAACTTGTACCACTTGAATTAGTAGCATTATGTTTATTATATAACAAGTGTAATAGGTGCTTACGTCAGCACACGAGTTACTCTTGTGGTGACAGAGGGTACGCGGCGTTTATACAAACTGCTGTTTAGGTGATTTTTATGCGCCTGCGCACGTAAAGCGGGTACGTTGTCATTTAGGTCGGTCTACTCTACTAACCGCGTTAAGTATTGTATAAAATTTAGTAACATATATTTTTATGTAACTATCATAATGACAAACACACGAACCATGTGACCTTATAGTGAACAGAATTGTAAATGGAAATCAATGCAGGTATTTCTTGGGAAAACCCCCTAGACCAAGATTAGCCATTCTAAATACAAAGGTTACTTAGTCATTATTCTTGTCACAACTTAGAACCGTTAATTAAGAGGTTACACATCTCAACAGGATTACAAAATATAATATATTCGATTTCTTGAAAAAATATCCCATATTATTATAAAATATTTCATATTTTTATGATAAACTAGCTGCTGCCCGTGACTTCGCCCGCGTAACTTTGTAAATTATATACTAAAACCTTCCTCGAGAACCACTCTATCCATTGGTGAAAACAGCCTGAAAATCGGTGTCGTAGTTTTTGAGTTTATCGCGAACAGACAGACAGACATACGCGGCAGAGGATAATATGTAAGGATTGATGCCTTTTATATTTCAGGATACAAGAACAAAGGCTATATGAGAGTGGACACTTGTAATACACTTATGAAGGGTCTGTAAGGGGCTCGTTACTGTTGCCAGTCAATCTTCCCAGTTAATTACATGAGTATGAGTATTCATGACAATGAGTATTTAAAAAAAAATTGAGGTTTTGATTATAGGCAATTTTTTTTATAGGCCAAAAAGAAAATATTCATATCTTCAGATGAAGTCTGGGCAAATGAAATCGCAGGTATCGGCTAATGGTCATACTATGTTTTATTTACTAATAAGCTTTCTAAAAATATAATTATGTAAAGTAAAATTTCACATACTTTGTAATGTAATAATACTAAGGGCCTCTTTCACAAACTACAAGTAAAGTTTTGATTAGTTACTTTTAGAAATCGCTTTCTGTTTTATTGAATTATGCACTCGGTTTACTGCATCATTCGATAGCCGATTTTTTATTATTGTTTTCTATTTAATATTTGGGACGTTTAGCGTACAAACAAAGGTATATCAGCTCCATTATCCCCGGTTACCGGTGACTTTAAATGACAGTTTGGCCTACTTGACGTTGGTGAAAGAGGTGCTAAAGCGAAAAACTTTAGTTAACTTTATAAGTAAATTTATTTGTTGTCTAATATTTGTCTAGATATTTGATCAAAATATAAATACAATAAAGTAAATAGTCTAAATCATTGTAAACACACTCAATACAAACACACCCTTAACAGGTACAAATTACAATACATCAAAATGACACATTTGACCATTTAGTTAACGCTACAAAGCCATCAATTACCAAATCAGACATTAGTTTTTAAATTTGTCAAGGTTTGATACAGTCATGAAGGTCTAATGTCTCAGCGTCGGTTGTAACTGAACTAGTTATAATTATTATGCAATAACTAATATAATATCTTCGTCATCTATAGGTGAGGTCATCATTAAGGCACTTGGAATCGATGTGCAATAAAAATGTATCGTTTGATGTGATGCAATGGTACCACTGTTGCGAAACGATACACAGAACCGCCCGCGATGCGAACAGAGTAGTTTCATGAACACAAATACATATTTTGTGTTTTTGACAGTATAGGTATCCATAGGAGTAGCAGGGCATACTGCTTTTCGTTATCATCTAGGCATCTGATGGCAGTGACTCCCAAATTTTCTGTAACAAAAGTTTTAACAGACAAGAACTTCATATATTGCATAAAAAGTGCAATGATTTGCTTTTTTGGTTACAATGTTGTGCTTTTTGCTGTTCTCAATTGCGTTCCGTTATGAGTCGAGGGCTGCCCAATTCATTTCTGGGGCAATAACCAGCCCCTTATAGAAGTCCACAATAAAATAACAGCATATGTGCTTTTGCATTTCAGTGAGTAAGTAAGAGATGCTGTACCATTTTCAATATCCCCTCCCAATCCCTTATCGATATAATATTCTACTAATAGTCGGCAGCACACTTGTGTACTCTGTGCTTGTAGCACCTACCATCAAGTGGATTGTCAGCCTATACAAAAACATTGCGATATTGCCCAAAGAATCAATTTTTTGGGCTTGTGCGACACATACATGTCGTAGACTAGTGTTGGACACGCTGGACAGAAGACCTCATGAGAGCATCTAGGTAGGTGATGGATTAGGAGAGCGAAGGAATCAGTTTATTGCTCAATTTATGAGGACAGGGTGGAATGGAAACAGCTGTTGGTCGATACCACCACCAAGGCATTTCAGAGCGGGCACAACCTTCAGCAATGAAGAAGGCGACTCTATCCATCTATATATTGCTTAAAAAACAAAATAATTATCCGAAAGAGATTTTATATCGATGGGTATAATAAGATTATTAAAAAAAAATACCGCATACTGTAATGATTTTAATGCTATTTTTAAATATGTTTTATATTGAAATTACTCCGAAATTTTATCTACTCTGAGATCAATATCATTTTGATTGTATGTTCGGCACTAATAGTTTCCATGTTTGATTGTCTGATGTACCATTAACAATTTAAGAGGATACATTCACCGGAGGTACGCGAGACGAATGCAAGTAGGCAGAGTACGTATGCCGACTAATAATACCAGAATTCAATTACCCCTTTCTAAAGTCATTTTGGAGAGGCTTTAATAAAACAAACCAGTCAAATTTAAAACTAGAATCATAGGAGAAATCATAGAGAAACTGGCATTATTGGAGAAATTAGGATATTGCAAATGATATACTGTCATAAGATGCATTTATTTATTTTTAAGAAGGTTTTTAAGCTATTTTTGCATAAAAAACTAAGTTTACTACAGTATCTTAACTTTATTTATTTGTTTCTCTTTATAAATAAAATAAAATAAATAAATAAACTTGTTTGTTTTGTTGTGTTATTTTATGTTAAAGTTTGGCGACGAGCTGACAGATGACATTTAGATAAGGTTAAGAAAAATACCTTAATCTTAATACTATCTAAATGCCATTGACTTCTATGTACCCTGTTATGATAACTTTAAGTTTTTTAACAATAAAACAAGAGCTTTAATAGCAGTAAGTATTAAAAAAACAACTATAAAAGCATTCATTGTTACAGTGATGTACAGTGAGCACGGTATTGCGAAATATTTACATTCTAAAACTGACTTCAAAAAGGGGTGTCATATTAAATTAATTTAAAAATTTTATACGCTTTGAGAAAGGAGTATAATGCCGAAACGTCCTCACGGCAGAACTGGTCCACAAGTTCAAAGTCGCTCAATGGAGCGGACTATGCTCAGAGCTTTTTTTGGTGGATACGATCAGAAATTCTGAAATTTGCTAAAGGAGGTCGTCACGTTGACAAAACACTCCTACTTAGACGATTCTCCTCCAAGAATGGATTGACAAGTTGGCGGGGCCCAGTGCGGGCCGCCCGAAGATTGAAGCCATTTTTACTAGGATAACCCTTTCTAAATATCCTAGAGGACCTGCGTACATGGTTGGCTAGCTGTGTGTGCCTGCATAAGGTCGCCCCCCCCCCCTCCCCCGTCTGGGGATTGCTTCGGTGTCTCCGGGTAATCCCCCACCGGCGTTACTCTAGCCAGCAATGGCTATGCAATGGCTAGGCTGCCCTGGGGTGGATCGGAGTTGTTGCCTTGGCAGAGCCTGGTCCATCCCGCTCAAAGGGCAAGGAGGCACCGGAGAGTTTTAGTGGGTATTCCCAGTGCCGCCAAGATCAGGTGCTCTGTAAGCGGATTACTCCTCGTCAAAAAAAAAGGATAACCCACTCTAGAGGATGGCTGGTTAAGCTGGGCGGGCCTTCATGTTCCGCCTGGTGCAGATGCTCTCGGGGCGGATATTACCTTCACCAGGTGGCCGTAAGAGAGCCTACAAAGGAGTGTCATCACTGCCCTGAATGGACAAAGAAGCGCTCTCTCTGTCTCTGTCTCTCGTCATTTTGAGTCGATCTCTCGAGCGATGATCAGCAGTTACCTTGCGTGACAGGCGATGCCCACCTTCTGTGAGTGTCTGTCTGTTACCTTTTCACGTCTTAACTACTTAACCGCACATCATGAAAATTTCCATACACATTGTCAAGGATGCTGAAAATAATATAAGGTGCCTTTTATACAGAAAAAAATTCGTATGAGGGATCATAAAAATAAAAATCCAACGCCTGGCAAAACTGTAACAGAAATAGATTGAATAAATTATTGCTCATTTATTTTATCAGGCGTAATATATCTTTTGCTTTATTTTTAATAATGTCAAATGTAAGTGACAACCCTAACACGATCTATAAAACAATGCGGTAGCGCATAAAAAGTGATTAAAACTTTTAGTGCATACGTTTACATAACGTTTGGTACGAATCTCCATAACGATGCGTCATTATTACTAAACGAATTTCATTAAACTCTGTAATAAGTCAATATAAATGTTAGTTAGTTCTAATTATAATAATTTATAGAGACAGATTTATTCTTGTGAAATTTTAATAATAATGTTAAAAAATCACTAATTCTGTGCATTTGTTTGTCTAGGTTCTTTCTTTTACTCGTAAACTATGCAATGGATTTATATGTTATTTTCACGATGGTTAAAAATTTTGAGTAGTTTTCGTAAGGAAAATTTCTTTCTTATTGTTCTTTGTATAAACTCAAATTTAAATTCCTTAGAATTTACCACCAGTTCGTTGAGAATATTCTATGAGTAAGAGCAGAAAATGAACCTACCTCATAGACGATCTTTTCAAGATCTACTTATTTGCTATACTCGTACAAGTGTACATAATCAAAAAATCAACACTTAATCTTCAAGCCTTTCAAGCTTTCAAGCCAAGCCGCACTATACTTAATTGACCCCTTATATTATAACGTAATATATAGCACCCTTATATAGCAAAATGAAAAACGGTTTACTTTATGTTTACTAGGAAAACTTTTAGCTTGTCGTAAAAATTTATTAATTTTGTAGTGTTAAATGTTCGAAGTGATCGTTACACGTGGAACACAACTTTATGACATGTATATTGCACATTTTTCGAGATATATGGATTTCAAAATGCAGTTGGTTCAGTTTGGGTTCTGTAATACCTAAGCGGCAATAAAATGTGAAATCTAATGGCTCAGCGACTGTAGTAGACTTAAAGTAACGTACCTACTTATTACCTCAATCCTAAAACAAAATAATTTATAGTTGGATTAAAAGTGTACAAAATTTTATACTTATATTACAAGTTTGCATTTGATTTAAGAGCAAATTGTGCTACGAAATTGAATCAATCACTTTTTTAAATTACATCAATGATATTTCTTACAAATATAAATTGAGGTAGTAAGTATGTAACAATGTCACACACACAAATTGTCAGATTGGCGGTCGCTCAAAAGTGGCTAATAATTTCTACAAGTGCGCTGCTGACCATAGTAGGATAACGATCATATTGTTGATAACTGGTTACCGTTGTTTATTAACATAAGCTACGTCATAGGGGGTGAAGGTCAGCTGCCGAACTTGATAGAGTAAAGGATAAGGAATAAGAAAGGAACAATGGAACGGGCTGTGACATATCTTACCGAAAACAATATCACATATGTGTTGTTATTTCACAGTGACCTTCCCTACGATCTGACTGGCTGCGCATTTTATGACTGAGGCGCGCAGTATGCTTTCTATTAAAATATGAAATAAATACACTTGTCCATCCATTTATAAATTGCTTATTAAGAAATAGCAATGTATACAATCATCAAATTCACTATGGCTCAATGCTATGAAACGAGATAGCATCTTGTATTGCGATATCGAGAGCGAGATATGCTTTGAATGCCTGTCTTGTTGCAAGATGACTTACAAGGACTTTTTAGATCACATTTCAAACTTCTAACTTTTTGCCACCTTAAGTTAGTAAAATTAATAAAAGTCATAAGCAAATCAAAAGGTGTCCAAACTGCCACTACTTTCCAAATCCATACCAGTGTCATGCTTTGCATCGAATGAGGAAGAGAATGGAAGTACTCAGAACGAAATAAGAGAGGAAGCTGTAATATTTGGGGCACGGAAAATTTTCAACTAGTGATGCAAAGAAAGATACAGGACAAACGTAACAGAGACAGGAGAAAGACATCCTGAATGAAGAATTGAAGAGAGTGGTTTGGTATCTCCTTTGTGCAAGGTTAATGGTCATGAAGGTTGAGAAGAATTAAGAATTAAAGTTTCATCTAAGCACTAATTGATTACAAAAGGTCAACAATCTGATAAGGATATTGTCTGTTAGTGAAAGTTATATTAAGCGATGAGTGTTGGGCTTCAACACTACAAAAAGTTTGATGAATTTGAAACACGTGACCCGGAATGATAGCAATCATTTCATCTGCCACTTTTACATGCGTAATAAAATAATATCTGTTCTTTACATAATGCTAGTTTGGTGAACGGATGAGCCAGCCAAACTGTTACAAGTTTGACGAACGTCTGTGTTTATGCATATGATATCCATTTCCAAATTCGAGACGACATTTCTCTCTTTAAGCTTTATTCTGAGTTTTCAATTTCTTCGACGTGTGCATTTACATATTACGTTTTATAGTGGAAACAAACTTCTCTAGACGCTTCAACATGATCAACCTTTTAAAAAATAAAGATTGTGACAATAAAATAAAAATTGTAAGTAAAAATAAGATTTAAAATAAATAATCTTTTATATTAAATTAATCAAAAATATCCTTTCAATAAATATTATAAAATAAAGTTTTTTTATATGGTTTTCACTAAGAAGAGCTCTAGGCGAGGAAGTTACTTTTAAATAATTTGTAAAAAAAAATACATCTTTGCATATCCGGAGGCGGGCCGGAGTTTTGAAATATAACAATTCTAATTTATGAACAAATATTTGTTTAAAAATATTTTAAAAGATTATTAAAAATATCGTAATACAATGGAACCGACCTCTAATTAGTTAGTAAGCGTCTCTGTATGAATCTTCTATACCTTTCTCTGTTACTTACCTGTTTCGTGATTGGCGATCAGGTACGCTCGACAGCTAAGTACGCGGATTTCTTTCCGCAATTACAAAATTTAAATTTATTTAACGTTAATTGAAAAAAGAAACTTAAAAAACAAAAATACACCTTTTAACATCAAACTACTACAACATGGAACCCGCGTGCCATACAAAAACATTACGAATTTTATGGAACATTTAAAAGTGACATAATGCGTAGAGCATGAACTGTCATTTAAAACAAAACAAACATAATAATAAGTACGTAATTTAAGGAAAATGTGACTTTACGTCAACCCATTAGAGTTTAAAATGAAATAGTAGAAGTTGATCGTTACTACCTTTTACCATTGACGCGTGAAGGCAAGATTCCGCCATGATTCTGTCAAAGGCGTTCTCTTTATGTGCTGCTTTGGCATTTGTGACGCAAATTCCATTGTAGTGTTTCGATGCCTTTTAAGAATTGTTTTTCAAAAATCCTAACCATTGAAAGTTTCGTCATAGCTTAGTGAATATAAAAAAAAAAAAACATGATGTTAAAAACACTTATGTTAAAATATAAAAAAATATATATATTTTTATTTTTATATTTTTTATAAAAAAAAGTGGTTACATTACATAAAATGGTAACTATAATCTTAAACCGTAAATGGTCTTCTTGACAATATGTTATCGTATAAAGATATACAGAACAACAACATAACATCTCATTCACGTAATAAGTTGCTCCATATTATTGTATATTCATAGTGAGAATACCATTTGTTTTATTAATTTTAATTTAATTGTAATTATTACTTTTATTGTTAATATAAGATTATTGATTTAACTAATAGTCATGTTTCTATACATTAATTTATTTAGTCGAGTGTACCAACTTAATGCGAATGAAAGTATTGGGGCGTTGCTCTGGGTGTGGCACAACATGCATGACCTATGATTTCAATCTCATTTAACAGTGCCATTAATATTTGACTTAGGGCCTCTTTCACAAACTTTAAGTAAAGTGTTGATTAGTTACTTTTAGAAATCATTTTCTGTTATATTGAATTATGCACTCTGTTTACTGCATTATTCGATAGCCGAATTTTTATTATTATTTTCTATTTAATGTTTGGGACGTTTACCGTACAAACAAAGGTATATCAGCTCCATTATCCCCGGTTACCGGTGACTTTACATGACAGTTTGGCCTACTTGACGTGTGAGAAACAGGCGCTTAATATACAAAGTTTCTTAACTTTCGATAAGTATGCTCGAATGTTGAAGAAAGAATGACATAAATGTGGATGGAGCTTTCATAATATTTGTACTTATTCCTTCAGCATTTCAGACTGTCACTGATCTAGATAATCTATAATCTAGGCCTATAATCTAGGCAAATAAATAGCAATTTCAATTTGAATAAAAGAAAATCTTGGATTCATTCAAATGAAATAATTTTTTAACAGCCATTATTTATTTATTAATATTTTATAAAATATTAAAAAAGTCTAAGTAGAAAATAAAAATTCAAAAAATCCTTTTTAAATCTACGTGAAACAGCCATTTCTATGATTCCATATTAATAATGCAAGAATAAAAAAAATAAAAAAATCTCGTCACAAAAAAAAGCTCGCGTAAAATGATCCGAGATTAGAAAAAGCTTCGCTGGACATCGTGATTATATTCGATAATTAAGAGATGAATCAGTTAATGACATTAGTGGTCATAGTTACTATATTCTCGTATAATATTCTACGTGCGTTATTATCGTTATATGTGAATTCTGTGGAAACATGATTTCGTCATAAATTTTTTTAGGTTAGTACTATTGCGTACAAAACTTCCATTTTTCCTCATGTTTGAGGACTTTCTGATGTCTCAAGTCATTCTCTGATTATTATTTTCTCCAATATTTATTTTCTTAGCGTCAATTGAAATTTTAAAAAAATGTGACGAAAATTCGAAAGATATTATCATACATCACGGGATTCCTTTTAATTTTATACGTTCAAAATATTTCCAAATTATTTTGAAACTTTTTTTAGGATACAGCTGAAGCAATTTTGACGCAACTTTCATACTATTCATGTAAGAATTTTATCCCTTAGCAAAGGGTTTTTGTGCAAAAACTTCGAATAAAAAAATGTCTTACCATGAAATCAGTCGTCATTTTAAAGCTAAACTTATAAACAGCACTAAAACAAGACATTTTGTGCAAAAGTGTACTTACAGAAGGATGTGAATTTAGTATTTACCGTGTAACAGACGCTACCAGGAACTCACGCATTTGCTTGTGAATAGAGAAACATTGACCTTACGGCATGACCTTGACATCGCGACTGTTTAGACAAGTTGACAGGTCACGTGAGCAGAAAGCTGTTCATATGTACTGAGGATATAATTATACGTATTATTATTATTACACATAAAACGATCATAATTATAATTAATTTGTTACACAATACTGCTAATAAGGACGGCAGATGTAAGTCTAACTAAAACTTGATAAAGAAACGCCTTTTTTACATAGATCTTTTTTAAGAGTGCCAAAAAATCAAAATCAAAATATTTATTTAAAAAAAGCCAAGATGATGACGAACCTGAGAAGAAACCCCGAAAGAAACTCAGGTTATCATTCTTTTTGTCAACTTTAAAATAATAAAATAACAACAATTACAATTTCACTTATTAATAAACAAAATCAAAGTATATATCGCTTAAACCCAGGGTTCATTGTCGCTTAAATAAAATCAGTGATTTTATGTCTTTTTTAATTTTTGAAATTGCAGTTGATTTGACATTTAAAAAAGTAGGCCAAGGTTTATTATAGCACATATTACGTGTGAGATATATATTCTAGTAATTTTTCAATAAACTTTTGAAATAATGGTATATTAATATATTACTATAAATAAACCAATACAAGCGATCCGCTTCCGGTTTCGTTGTTGGTGAAAACGGGCAGAAGAGGCGGCAGTGGCTGTCCATAAACCGATATTAGATTGTTCGGCTAACATAACACCAATCACATAATACCATATTATGTAAAAATATGATAATTTATGCTATTGTATTTTAATTATATTGCTACTTCTTTAGTTGGATTTTGGCCTCGAAAGGTGATCTCATTTATTTTTCTTAAATAAAGATGGTTACAGAATAAAATATAATTATGATTCTTTCCTCAAAATATATGTGACGTTGTTTGTTGCATTTTGTTTGCATTAAATGTTTTTTTTTTACACTAGAAACCCAACCCTGGTACATTTTTATGTAAATATTATTAATTTATTTAATATTAATTTATATTTATTATTTTTTATGTAATATTATTTAATTTTTTTATAAGCAAACAGACTTCAAGCTTTATTTTCTCACTCGACAAAAGTGGTGGTTCTGTTTTTTTTTAGTTGTCCTGAATGAAAAAGTTGATTAGAAAATAATGAAAAATTATTTTTAGGTGGAGGGTGATTTTGACAAATTTTCGTCAACATTTAATTACATTTTTTTTTATATGAGGTAAACCATTTATCACAATTAATTTAATTTTCAAAAATTTACACATAAATTTAATAAAAGTATTTTTCATATAATTGCCTATATATTTTTTGTTCGACAAAGCAGTTTTTTTTTGCCAACAATAAAAGTGAAGATCTTTCTACGGATCCCCATTTATTTACTTGACCTATTCCCGATTTTCTATTTAGATTGTCGTTAGACTGTCTAGACGTTACTTACATCTTCCTTTAGTTAGCTCTCCTAGGATGTTATTTTACTAAAAATATTACTAATTCATTTTGGCCATGTGTAATACTCCTTAGTTCAATGCTCTGAATTAATTTTTAGACATTTAAATTGAATTTTTATAAACATTGGAATTCCCCGGATATGGAAAATAGGAGACGTCACCAACTTTTGTTATTGTTTTTAAGTAATAATAGCTTTATTATTGTGTTACATTCGACAAAAATGAAATTCTTTGGGTTGCTCGTCTATGCCTCATATTAAACTAACTGGTGCCTGCGACTTCGTCCGCATTGAAAAAGGAAAAAGTAGCCTATCCTGTGTCCTGTACGTCTAAATGTTTATCTACCAAGTTTAATGAAAATCAGTTAATTCGTTTAAGAGTTATAAAATAAAAAATTCAAAGCCTGATTAAAATATATGAGCAATAATTACAATAGTTAAGCTTTCACTTATAATGAGTCATTTAGCGTTTCAAAACAATTCAAAAGATTCAAACAATAAAATTAATTACAAGTTGCATAGCCTGAAGCTATAAAAACGACTTCTGATCAGATAAGATGTATTATATATTAGTTACATTAAACTTGCAATATTTGCACATTTTTAAATAGATTTATTACTTGTCATATACAGATAATATCTTGAGGTAGAGTTAAAAATTGTTTGACTAATTTCTAGGTTTCGTCTCACAGTGCATTCTAAAATTAGTATTTATTAATACTAGTCAAGAGTTAACCCTCCGTTTAACCTTATCTTTCTTTATGCAAATAGAAGAAAATATTTGAATTATATTACACTGGCTGTTGCACGCATAGGAAACATAAGAGGACATAATACACTTGTCGCCTTTTATACGAGCATATATTATTTATATATATATTATATATATATTATATATATATATGTCGTCCGAATGGCCGGCGTGAGAGTCTGTACTTATTTGTTTCTCACAATAATTAGGACGACATCGGGAGTATCACTGACATCTAATCTTATTGAAATCGACAGTCTATCACTACTACGATCGAAATAACAGTAGTTAACTCAAAGCCGAAGGAATGAAGTGCACGATCCCTCTAGGCCATGCGATTCCCCTTGGAGCGTGCTCTAGACTGTTGAGTGCCACCGCCCGCGCAGCACTCTCCACACACCCCCGAACCGATGCCAGACGTTTCGTTACACGCACAACCCTCAAATGCACGTGTTGCACCTCAAATAAATCACAATCATACCGACACGGCCTTCCTGACATACGCACGCCCTCGTGCGTTAATCTAAAAGAAAACATTACGTTACTCCACGCTCAATACACCCCATATTACTCATCACCAACGTGTAAGAGCCTACATAGAGCAAAGTTCACTTTTCCAGAGCTTCAGAAATCCACAAACTCAATATGTATCTCGTAATGTCATAATCTACTATCTCAATGTCACACCGCCCCTTAACCCAGCATCTATTTCTCAATTTCGTATCGCCCCTTAAGCCTCTCAACTCAACATCACCCCGTAAATCTCTCAACTCTCAATGTCGCTCCTTACTGCACCCACCACAGCTCCGCACCACCACCTGGGGACCAACACCCATATAGAGTGCGGCAGGCCAGGGGCTTGCGGCCAGTGACGGGAGTACAGCATTCAGCGTCACAACACCAACACAGCTCTCAAAACTCAACGCGTAACGCGTGCCGCCTGGCTAACTCCGCGAGTTACCAGCGCGCACCGCCACCGTTTCCTCACAAGTTGCTCACCGCACGGCTAGCCCCGAGGGCTACCACTGCACACCTTCCTTCTCCCTCTCTGATTCTCTGACGACCAATCCCCTCTTTTGTCCGACACTTTACCCCCGACTAAATTCTTAAACTCTTGACTAGTAACCTCGCTCTATGTAATCTCTCGCTAATAAAGTCTCATTAATGCATGCTTCCTGCCACTTCCTTTAACAAAGCCCGATCCTTAGAAGCTATTAACGTTTTGAAGTTCATAATGGTCTATTTCTAATACCTACTTTAAATAAGTTTACAATCTAAATGTTTTGATTGCGTTCACTAAAATCTCAAAAACACAATAATTATCACCAAACATAGAATTACACGGCTGTATTCCTACTGAATCGTACTATATCCATAAATCAAGTTGATATTGAAAGCTAAATGATTTAAATTTGAATTTGAGGTAAATCTTAAATTTTGGAGTAGGCTCTCGGTCCGATGCATTTCGCTTGCATTTTATTTCATAAAGATTCCTGAACCCTTTTATCTCTAGTACGAACAAGTCTTATATTTTGTAATTTGTATTACAATTATTACAATTACTGTTTTATTTTACAAAAGCCTATCACAATAGAAACCGGTCTTGAATCACAATAACTCGAGTAAAGTAATTATTATCAATCCAACACAAACGCTTATTTTTAGTTTCTACATACGGGTTCACTATTGTCTATACCACATTACATAGCGCTCTCTGTGACTACCATTTAAACACACACTGTGACTGCCACCTTCACCAGCGACATCACAATTGCTACAGCATCCAGCTTCACAACAGTCACTCTCCTAGCGACAAAAACATAATGTGATAAAGTCAATAGGTATCATACAAGACAATCACATCATACATTGTCCACGGGCTCTTGTTCTAATAGCTTCGAGTTATCGGAATCAGACGGCATCCAAGTCCTATTTCGATTAATAAGTCCGTAGATTATTAATGTTTTTCTAACAAAAATGCTCTGAATTGTTACACACACCTGTTAATCCACTAAAATTGTTTATCTCAAATTCTCAACCACTTATCTAGCCCAAAACTGTAAATTTTAATGTTATTTAACATAGAAATTCGTTATTATTGTTATATTTTCACTACTGACATACTGACAATAACAACATAAACAACATAATTGAATTGAATTTGAAATATGGCTCAGACAGCTGATGACAGTGACACCTCACTCAATTATAGTCCAAAATTATAAAAAGTTGATCTACGTCAATCTATTTGATCCGTCAGTCAACCAGCCCACGGCGAACGCCACAGTACAATACTCTGCCTTGTTTGAAATTGAATGTTGGTACACTACATTGTAATAAAATCTTTGAATATTACTAACAACTGCCCCAGTGAAAGAAAGCAAATGTTAACTATCAATTAACCTTGTTATACCGCGACTTTACCTCAATGATTTTTTTCTTTTTAATATTACCATCATCTAATAAAATCATTTTACTATCACCAATAACGATTCACTACTACAATTCAACTAGGTACTACTACACTACAACCATAGAGTTACGTTACTGACTACAACTCACTATTCATTCACTGATTAAACTCTCTTATCTCTTATTAATAGACAAACGCTTCGTCTTACACGAAATATTGCAACCCCAAGTCGAAATAACAAAAAGACCTTACTTGCGTAACTGTGCGCTTTGCACAGTTTTTTTACCTCCTTTATGTT
Organism: Synanthedon formicaeformis; assembly: GCA_945859745.1. NCBI lineage: Eukaryota > Metazoa > Arthropoda > Insecta > Lepidoptera > Sesiidae > Synanthedon > Synanthedon formicaeformis. The sequence goes on along the minus strand of OX243956.1, from coordinate 772,373 downwards.
ACAATACATATCCAGGGCCACTGCCCTTATAAAAGCAGCTGGGCAGTGAGGCTTCCACATGGCCCGCTCTTCACAGTGGCAGCGTTTCTTGAGACTTGTCACTTTTTGTTTCACTCGTATCGTATAACAACACTTTAACAATCTTTGACTTTAACATAGCTACCGTGAAGCGTAATATTGTCTTTTTGAAATTATTCAAACGAATATCACTTCCACAACTTCACTTATTGTCGAATTGCGTCGAACGTTAGCTAGCACGGTATACATTTTTTTTGTCACTTCGCCCGGACTTCGCGCCATTTTTTTGTTATGACGGCGCGGCACGGCAGCCATCTTGTCTTGTCATACGCATTGTATGTGTTGAGTCGACATGCGTAGTTTATTTTCAGTGCAATGTTCGTGGTATAGTTCCGGTTGCCGTCCCGGTTGCGGATCTTGTTTTCCATCTTTTCATCCATCATGGTGGGCTGTATCCCACTTCTGATGTCGTCCGAATGGCCGGCGTGAGAGTCTGTACTTATTTGTTTCTCACAATAATTAGGACGACATCGGGAGTATCACTGACATCTAATCTTATTGAAATCGACAGTCTATCACTACTACGATCGAAATAACAGTAGTTAACTCAAAGCCGAAGGAATGAAGTGCACGATCCCTCTAGGCCATGCGATTCCCCTTGGAGCGTGCTCTAGACTGTTGAGTGCCACCGCCCGCGCAGCACTCTCCACACACCCCCGAACCGATGCCAGACGTTTCGTTACACGCACAACCCTCAAATGCACGTGTTGCACCTCAAATAAATCACAATCATACCGACATATATAAACATAGATTTACAGATAAAAATTGCACCCCTATTAGCGAACAGGTCGCTAATATACATATCGCTGCTTAAAAACTAAAGGGTCATAAAACAAAAAAAATCCAAAAATGTTTTTATTGCAAAAATACAATCACAAGCCTTCATATTGTATGTTGCAAAAAGATTTATGGTTGTTTTATTCCATATTTAGTATATTTTGATCATTTTTTATATATTCAAAAGTAACTTATATGCTTATATCTCCTCTAATATTCAATTTATTATAAAAGTACTTAAAACATTTAATGCTACTTCAAAATACGCTTCTAACTATGTATAATATGCATATATTTGATACAATTATATCTAATAAGAAATAAAATTTACAAAAATAATTTAATTTTTTTCGATTGGCTCTCCTGTAAAAAGTGTAATTTTGATTTGTGACCCTTTAGTTTTTAAGCAGCGATATTATCTCAAAGAAAATATTACAAGTGGTCACGTGTATGTGGCGTGGGCACACCCCATTTTTAAAACATTTCGTAAGTATTTAAATATAATAAAACGAATACTTAGGTACAGTTATCAGGAAACATAAATGGCGGCATTTCAGACATTAAAGTGTTGCATTGCATTTGTCAACAATTTTGTGGGCCATAAAAGGAATATAATTGTGTTGAAATTTGGTAACGTTCTATTACGCAAATATCCTTGTTTTGATGCATTTACAAATGTCATGGAAAGTTGAGTGATAAGTGAGATTATGTGTAACTTAATCTACATTCTTTAAAAAAAGAACTGGGCCAATTTTAAAAATTTTTTTCACCATATTATCAACGATAAATAAATAAATGTGTACATATTATAATATACATGTACATATATATACCTACAACTACATGCTTGCATATGTAGAGTCCTAACCGGGATTCGAACCCAAGAACGTCGTGTCGACAGTTGAGCTTCCAAGACTTTAATAATTATTAGATTTTCGTAGTAAATTAATCTAAGGGGCAATCGACATTCCACCTTAATGATTTTACTTTTTCTGAATTTTCTTCAAGCAACTCATCAAATTTAATTACAATTAATTGAAAACAATCAGAAAGGTTGTTCAGAAAATAATGAGCAATTTATGAGTGAGAATTAAATTCGTTTTAACTACAGACGTTTCTCTTTTTAATTTTATCATGTTGTTATATATTTTGAAGTGTTATCTTATATGTATATTACTAGCGACCCGCCCCCGGCTTTTCACGGAGTTGAAGTTTTTAGATCCTTTCTTAGCGGATTTTTACGTTATAAAATAAATCTTACCTTTCAAGATTTAGTAGTTATTGCTGTGCTTTGATAAAAATCAGTCAGGACAAACGATTTTAAGATTATTTAGGTACTAGCTGTTGCACCCAACTTCGTCCGCGTAATTTTATAAAAAAGCTTATGTTAACGCTTTCTATAGGTCAAAGAATTTTTAAAATAGGCCTAGTAGTTTTTGAGTTTATTTATTACAAACATACAAATTTTCTCTCTTTATAATATTAGTATAGATAAGTAGTAAAAATTGAGTTTCTGCTATCTGTATGTACACTTTGATCTTTTAAACTAGGTAACGGATTTAAATGCGATTTTCACTAATGAAAAGAGCTTTAAACGAGGAAGCTTTTTATGTATAATATGCTGAAAAAAATTACACCCGTGTGAAGTCGGGAGCGGATCGCTAGTCACTTATAATTATTTATAAAATCTGTTACTACATTTTTTTTATCTTTACTTACATCAATCATCAATACTAAGTAATAATAAATCTGTAAGTGTAGGTATTGTATGTATGTTCAAACTGTCATTTACTGATTTTGTCAAGTAGGCCAAACTGTCATTTAAAGTCACCGGTAACCGGAGATAATGGAGCTGATATACCATTGTTTGTATGGTAAACGTCCCAAAAATTAAATAGAAAATAACAAAAAAAAATCGGCTATCGAATGATGCAGTAAACCGAGTACATAATTCAATAAAACAGAAAATTATTTCTAAAAGTAACTAATCAACACTTTACATGTAGTTTGTGAAAGAGGCCCTTAAACGAATTAACTGATTTTCATGAAACTTGGTAAATAAACATTTAGACGTACAGGACACAGGATAGGCTACTTTTTACTTTTCCAACACGGACGAAGTCACCTGCAAGAGCTATTATAAAATAAAATCACTGTATACTTCTGTCTGTATCTCCGTTGACCAACCAAACCAACCAACGGATTTTGATATGGTTTTCGCTTATGAAAAGATCTATATAAAAAAGAAAACATGTCGAATACAAAAAAAAATCTTACATAAATTAACATCAGGTTTTATGACGTGCAGACTAATAGGCATTCCAGAACACTAAAGTTACTTCATACGCAATATTTAACACATTGTTTCACAAAATACACAAAAAAAGACAGATACACTCACAAGAAAAAAAATAGACCATTTGTAACCCGAGTTCGTCCTCGTACGCTGTCCGCGGTCGGACGAACCAAAGTAAAAGTGGTCGGCAGAATCCCTCCTATAAAAGTGGCTTGTGGCCTGACCAGACATCAAACAACATCCAACCGTTGTATCACACACATCTGAAATGGCCAAGTGGAGCATTGTAAGTTTATCTGCGAATTTGGAGTGCAGTGTCAGTGAAACAATATCTTAATCGGAAATTTAAATCCAATTTCAAAGTGTGGAAAAATTAACAAATTTTTTCAAGTGCGGATAGGTTAAAAGAATTCAGTGTTTCTATATGTGTAATTTGTGAACGGATTTAAATATAATAATATTAATTTTTATACTAACATATTTTTATATTAAAAAAAATAGTAATGATAAATCTATTAAATGTTATTTAAAACGTGCGAATGATTTTGCTAGCAAAGTGATAGAAATTACGTGATTTTAAAATTCATAGCATTTATCTACGCAGACGTAGCTCACACGCTCTGTTTGCTTGCACTCCAAATTATTCGATGTTCGTGTTTTGAAGTTTTAAATATATTTTAACTCAAGTGTTTTCTTTTTAAGGTTGTCCTCGCCCTTGTCGGCTGTGCCGTCGCTGAGCCTCCAGTCAGCGGAGGATACAGCTACTCAGCGCCATCTTCATCCTACATCGTAGTCGGCGGTGGTGGACACAGTTCCGGTGGACTCAGCAGCGGTGGACACTACACTCCAGTACCCGTAGGCCATCAGACCTCAGAAGGCTACCATGTCGACCCTCATCTTCTCAGCAAGATCAAGCACATCATCTTGAAGGACGAAATCCAAAACCAGGCCTACCAACAATCCTCTTCATCCCACGGTCACGGACATGGAATCTCTACCCACTACGGTGCCCCAGCCCCAGTTTATGGCGTGCCCCAAGACAGAATTGTCGGCATCGAATTGGACCATATCCAGCAAGGCCTCCAGGTAGCTCAGTACCACCAAGCTGAAGAAGGTTACGCTGGTGGTTACGCCGGTGGATACTCTGGCTATTCCAGCGGTGGATACTCTAGCGGTGGTGGTTACTCCAGCGGTGGCGGATATTCCAGCGGTGGTTACTCCAGCGGTGGCCTGTCTTCCGGCCATGGCGGCATCTCGTACTCTGCTCCATCCGTGACATACACCACCATCGATGCCCCATCAGGATCTTATGGCGTCCCATCTCCCTCTTCCTCTTATGGCGCCCCACACTAAACGAGAAAAACCCATAGTCATTTTCATCTCATTTAATGTTACGAAAATCATGTGATCGCATCCTAGATGTAATATGTGTATTATATTGTTGTTAATGTATGTTTTCTGTAAATAAAACTCCTATTTTTTTTTTGTAATTTTGCGTTAATTTTTATAAAGCAACTTTCACATGATACGTAATTGCATGCATTCTCTAATCCCACCGGATCTTGATCCGGAGCAATAAATATCGCTGAAGAGAACGCTTGAAAAGGAAAGTTTTGTGGTTCGGTCTTATGACGGATATGTCAAAGAGTGAAGGTGGAGTGACATAATCGAGAGAATAATCATGATTGTAGAATACTAAACTCCGTCTAGTCTCATCTTACGCACATGTGCGAGTTCACTTTTACTTTTTATCCACTCAAAGCCGGTTGCAAGGCGACAGTGACGGATACGATAGCCGTAACGCTATTCACATTACATATCTAAACAATTAATTTCATCGCGTTTAAAAAATAATTCCTTGTCAACACTGTGAGATAATCTTTTAAAATAAGTTAAAATATATTTGCAGTCACTATTTTTTTTATGAAATTACATTACTTTAGTTTAATTTGAATAATGCTTTACTTTAAGTTTAATTTAATATAATTTGTTTTTTTTTTGTTTTTAAACTTTATTCTTTTAATCAATCTCATTTTGTCAATCTGATCAATTTATATTAGGTATGTATTTTCTATGTGCAGAGAAACATTTGGAATATCTACATAATATAATAGATAATACAAAATAATTTTAAAACCTCTACTGTTATGTTAATACTTCTGTTTTCATTCCAAATATGAACAAAATAACATTAAAAAAAACATAAATTCCCACACATGCACATATAAGTATCATTAGCAGTAATTACTTTAATTAACCATCCACACAATGATACGTAAAATTTCGTCTCGGTTACATAATGGTATGTGTTAGCCAAATTGGTGAATATTCGCCACAAGCAATTTTGACTGCACCCTGCACTTTCTCCTGCAAGCTCAAGCGGTCCGAATCTCGGAGTTACGCAATAATGCGTCGCGACTTCTCGAGGAGTGAGCATTACACTTTAGTATGCAGGAAATAGACCACATGACGAATGGTTTATGTGATCTAGTTTTATGATCTAACAAATTCTACTGTCAAGTATGGTCTTGAATTTTTATAACATCTGTTTTTTTTTTTTTGTTTTTTTTTTAGCTATATATTTATCATCTACATCCAAAATTTAATTACACTACTCGATAGCTAAAGGTCCGGATTTTTTTTGGTATATATGATATATCCGAATTCGTTGGATATACACATATATTCACGTAAAACACACGGCCGTGTACATCACGGCCACTCCCAATTTTATCACTCAGAACAGCCTTTTTATTATCCGTGTTTATTAATCAACTAGTTTTTATCTAAAAACAACACAAAAATCTATTTAGATTACTGCTTTTTTTATTTAGATTATGCATTTTATACATCGTTAGAAGCGTATTTTTAAGTAGCATTCAATGTTTAAAGTACTTTTATAATAAACTGAATACTAGAGGAGATATTAAGCATATAAGTTACTTTTGAATATAAAAAAATATATTATAAAAATATACTAAATATTGAATAAAACAACCATAAGTATTTTTGCTACATATAATATGAAGGATTGTGATTGTATTTTTGCAATAAAAATTTTTTTGGATTTTTTGTTTTATGGCCCTTTAGTTTTTAAGCAGCGATGTTATGGAATGTGATAATTATACATACATTACATTATTTTCACATATAATTTGTTTTTCTCATTACACTAATTTTAAGTGTTCCAAGGTTTTCCTTTCGTTAATATTTTTGCATATTTGGTTATGGTTTGGCAATTTATGTGATAACGACACATTAAGTCAATATTAAAATTATGATCAACAGGTTACGAAAATTGTATTCTAAAGTTGTTTTTTTCTAAATTGTTTAACAACAACATCATAACAATAAAAAAAAAATGTATTTTAGTAACAAATAATAATAACAGTGTTCCTTTCTCTTCGACTAAATATTGATTTTGCGAAAGGTGTATCTTTTATGCCAGTTTAGATGATAAAATAAGCTATAAATATTTTGTAATTAAGTAAATATTATATCCACAACTTACTAGATAACTTTTGAATAAGTAAATAATTTGACATTTTAAACAAAATGTTATTTTTTACTATATTATTTTTCTATAACTATAACCGCTCTGTATGGTTTAGATTGTAGTAACGCTGGTTTTTCGACTATTGTGTAATATGGACGTTCTACTAATTTAAGTTTCATTCATTTATTTCAAGGTGCTCTAATAAGTAACGTACAAAAATCATACATAAACCTATTAGACCTATTTTGATTATTAAAACATATAATATATGTTTAAAATTTGTATGCAATTATTGTTGTTTCATACACCTTGAAACCTTGGATTTCCTCTCTCTATCTCTCTCTGCATGTGTGTGTGTGTGTGTTTGGGTGTGTGGTTGTCAAGAAAGCAAACGTATTCGTGCGGATACATTGCTAAGGCGTCACATACATTGCTTAGGGGCGCATCCTTTCTTGTTTAACATATCACTGCTCCGGATTAAAATGAAATAAGTAAGAAAGTAAAAGATTCAGTTAGAATACCTATTCATCTCTTAAAACTCTTCTCCATAGACATACTCGTATTCAAGAAGGGAGGTTGTATTTATGATTACTGCACGGTAGAACTTATCTTCAAGATTTGCGGTGGTCATTGTGGTCATTTTAAGTAATTGTACATCCCATATTTATACATTGTTGAAAGGAACAGTCATCGGACCTACCGTGATCTTTGATTTTACATTTTACAAGTATAATATCTTATTAAATTGTCATTAACAGCTTGTATATGTACAGTGTAATGTAATATGACCGGTCAACCAGTTTTCTTGCATCGTAAGCCCTAAAATTGTGTAATGTAATGTAATGTCGCTTGCGCAATGAAACAAGTATCTGAATAAAATACAGGTCATTTTCGAACGAAATTAAAATGTAATGGTGAGAGGAGTTTAATAACTTAAAACAATGTAAACTCCTCTGTTTTTTGAAACTTAATTTTCACTCATCCAATTTTATATTTATTTTTTTATTTTTTAAGAGGATTAAGGGCTTAAGAGTTGAAGGGTTGCTTAAAAGTTGCATATAAATGCAAGAAATAGCAGTGGTTAAGCAATTGTATAGTACCAAATTTGTAAGGGGATTTCTTACGATTATACTAAAAGATAATTAATTATTAAGCAAGTTGGTACTTCGTGGTACAAAAAAATTATGAAAATAATATTTAAAGCATTTCAAAAATCAATGGAATAAGTATTTCAAATATATATAAAATATATTTTTTTTTCATTTTTTAAATGTTTTTTCAATATAAAACAGTTGTGATAGAAAGAGATGTGATTATGTTAGTGCATTTACTTTGGAGCGTATAGAACATAAATATATACATTAAAATTAGATATATAAATAAAAGATTGTTGGTTAAAAATCAATATTAAGTTGATATAGTCATGTATGGGCATAGAAAGTTAAATTGAGTCCAACTTTTAGTATTTTAACATACAACCCACGTGCTCATAAAAAGCTCACATGGGGTTTTTTATTGAAAATATTAAAAAGAAAGCGATATTGTCACATTTTTTAATATTATAGTAAGAATCTTATTAAAGGCACTTTGACACCTAAAAAGTTTTTAATAAGTAACTTGGTCACTGTATAAATTTGTAATGATTAATTTTATTAAAAACACGATAGCACAAAAGATTACTTATGAAAACATAATAAATACATTGGTTCAAATAAATAACCTTTTATGAGGCCATCTCAAATAGGATGGCAAAAACCAAATATTCAGATAGCTTTGAGAGAGTTATTCGCATGAAGTGATCCAACCTCACCTTCACTGCGTTATGAAAATTATGATGTGCTTCCTACTAGTTCAAGAGTTATGAATCTTATAGAATAACCCTATAGCAAAAAATAATAATAAAATAAAATACCTTTTATTATGCAAAATATATTTACAGGATTTTAACATACAACAGTTACAGTACAGGTCTACCAGATAAGGGCATGCAAATATTTGTATTTACATAAATTATATTTGTTTATTTTATTAATTTAAATCATATTACTCATTTAAAAAATTCACAGTTATCTTTATGATTTTTCTAAATAAGTACCTAATATGATTTAATTAATAAACAAAAGAATTAATGTGTATCATTTTAAAATTCTTTAAAATCATAATAGCTATTAGTCCAATAACCATTCTGTCGAAATTCTTGTAAACAATAACAAAATAATAACATAGAACAAAAATAAATATAGATAAAAAATGTTGCCCAAGAACGACAATAAAACTAATGTCATGTCTAGTGAGTAAGAGATCTGTGCAAGGTGAACGATCAATCTTGCGCGGGCGCAGTCATAACGTCCAATATAAAATGGTACAAGCCTTGAGAGTTCACAGACGACAATAATTATAGTGTCGTCAATTTCATCTTTTAATTCCTGTATTTTTGTATAATTTTTGCAACGCTTCTTATTAGGAAGGTTGTTTTGCCTATAAAATTTTGGCATTTATTTAATACAAGTTCTTTGTATATATTTTTTATTATTTCCTTGCTTAACTTTGGCTCAAGCTGAGTATTTACCTACTTGAAGCTGAAGCTGAGTATTTCTAATATTTGGAATTTTTTTTTTACTCGAAGTAAAAAACAGAAGACAGCGTTATTTAGGTTTTATATTTCTCATTTTTCAACGCGAACGAAGTCGCGGGCACGAAGCAATAAAATACAAGCTAGTATATAATATATACTAATATAACACAATGGTCGTGTAAAAGCGATTCAATTTAACGATTCTTAATTTTTCTTTGGGTCTACTGGACTGTCTAGATGTATTCTTGTCTTAAAAAATAATAGAAATATGCTCCAAATTCGACCATAATGCGAACTATAGTTCATGTATATCTGAAATCTACTTCGTGCTAAACAAACTGAATAAGTGAAACAAAAAAAAAGTTCAATTTGGCCCGCCCCCGCTATATCTGATGACTTAGTTACCATTGAGCTGTCACTTAAGACCTATGTCTTGTTACTATTTCTAAGCATGCATTACATTTTTTGTGGGGTCCAGTGATGACTTACTTCAAGTTATTATATTTATAGTGATGCAACATGTGACCAATGCATTTTCCACATTTATTGGTCATTACACGGCTCTGAGTAAATTCAATGCGAACGACTCACAAGATTTACGACAGATACGTGTGTAATAAAAGTAATCGAAACAATTTAGATATATATTTCACGTAACAGAGAGTGGAATTATTATTTTACTCTGTGGTAAGACTAGCGACCTCTCCCGGCTTCGCATGGGTGCAATTTTTCATACACCTTCCCAGTTAAACGCTCTTTCCATTAGTAAAAACCACATGAAAATCTGTTCAGTATTTAGTTTTATATTTTGTTTCCATGAAAAATCTGTCCACGACGCGGTTTTTATTAAAAATATGGATATACAAATTCATAAATCTTAAAATTATAGATAACAAAATGGCTGTATCATAAACAAATATAATTTTAAAGTAGCAACTTCAGAGGTACACAGACACTCAATTCTCTTCATAGAATTACTCTTACTGATTACGATAACTTGAAATGGATGAATGTTTTGTTTTCCATGGAATAAATTATAATACGTTGGCATCAAACAACCATTTCACACTCAATTCGATTACTAAACATTCGAAACTTATTTTTTTTTGTTTTACAAATAGTTTCTCAAGGTGTTATTAAATATTATTTTTGTCTATGCCGATTTGTTACAAAATAAACTTAAAATGTCAAAGATTTTTAAGTACTATCTCACACTATTTGATACGCCATGTGTCTCAATGATGAAGCACTAAGTTCTAAACAAATGCAAAGCGCCATTGTATGGTAGAAAATAAAATGAAATATTATTAATAGAATAAAATATATTTAGTTTTAATGAAGTTTGCCATATTTTATACTTAATATATTTTACTATGCCACTAAGATAAGGAGCGCAGTTGCAGTAGCTATGGAGTTGCTTGTGTTAATATGTGACGGTAACCATCTATCATCATAATTATAATCCGTCAGCCTGTCTGCGAAGTTTCATATTAAAAAATATAAAAAATCAATTAGAATTCAAGCAATACGGTTACCCATAAATTACAAAGTTTATTGCTAATAAAGCCCTGGTCTTACCCATTGTATTAAGTAATCGGGGAACAATGCGTTCATACTCGTAACTTTCACTAAAGCGGTGATCTCGTGTTGAAAGCGATGCTTAGAAGCGATAAAATGTCGTTGATATTCCGCGCGGACTTCGCTGACACTGCACCAAAGACGCAACACAACTTGCTCATTGAATACAGGAATTGTACCTAAGTTTCTAGCAGCTTCTGGCTATATAGCCGTGTCCACGGCTTCGCCCGTATGTGACAAAATCTTCAAGATTTTTTTTACTCCTTAAGATGACACAAGTCGGCGGCACGAACTCATCGGTGCGTGTAGCTAAAATTCATTCACTCACACAGCACAATGCGCGGGAAGAGCAATCGAGTGAGATGCACAATGATTCATACAAAAAAAAATCATAAACAGACCCTTGGGCATATACTCTTTTTAACAAAAATACTGCATATATCTATTTCGTGTAAAGTTATTTGAACTCATGTTGAATAATTAATCAATGTTTGTATTCAAAGTATTTTGGAGTTTTTGTACACTAGAGTGACCTATTCAACCTCAAAGTTGCATTAAAACTTGTGTTAAAATATGGATTTTTCAAGGATAATATCTTTTAAATTAATACTTTTTTTTAAGTTTGTATGACAAGGAACCCAGTTAACGACAAGATAAATCGGTATAATGCTTACTTTTCGGTATAATACAAAAGTAAATTAAACATAAAACAGCGGAGTAATACTTATTCTACGTTTGTGTGGAAGAAAGCATTTTCGATTTTCATATTATAAGCTCGGGGTATGAAAATTTATGAGAGTAAAATCAAAATTGTCACATGTCACACGTTAGTTTTAATTTTAGCGCCATCTACACAATATCTGAAATAGGAATATGTTACGTAATACATCCTTGCGAAAACTAGATGGCGCTGATATTAACTCGTTATGATAAATGTTTTTATAATTTTTATTATGTACTAGCTGGTGACCGCGACTTCGTCCGCGTTAAAAAAGAAAAAAAGTAGGCTATCCTGTGTCCTGTACGTCTAAATGCTTATTAAAATCAGTTAATTGGTTTAAGCGCCTCTTCTCAAACGTCAAGTAGGCCCAACTGTCATTTAAAGTCACCGGTAACCGGGGATAATGGAGCTGATATACATTTGTTTGTACGGTAAATGTAACAAACATTAAATAGAAAATAATAAAAAAAATCGGCAGTAAACTGAGTGCATAATTCAATATAACATAAAAAGATTTCTAAAAGTAACTAATCAACACGTTACTTGTAGTTGGAGTAAGAGGCCCTAGGAGTTATAGAGGAACATACATACAGAAAAAAAATCTAAAAATCGTCAATTTAGTTTCAGTATCATGTATAGAACCTATAAACACGATATCTCTGAAAAGAAAGTAACTTACTCCATGACCAACCCTTTCAAATTTATTATTAGTACATATTGATTGTTTGATGAAAATGGACTCTGGTATCCTCTACTCGCGCACATGCAGTTCTTTTACTGTGGTCTTCTGTAAGAGTGCGAAACGCAGTGTGGTCTGCCTCTACTAAATTGATTAGTTAATTAATGTTTTCTTAAACTATTTATTAACTGTGTACTTTACCTTGATAGGATTATAACTAAGCACTGTCGAAATAAGGTGCCACGTACAAACGATTTCAACGAACGATCTAAGTTACTGTTCACTAATATTCAAAATATTATTTATTTTCATATTAAAATATAAATTGTAGCCGTATTGTTTTCGTGTAGAATTAAAGCCGGATGTGAATTATGTGCTAAATTTGCTTAATGAGAGGTTGAATTTTTTAAGTCATTATTATGCTAACAGCATAATTTTTGTTGCAATTTGGTTTGCAAAGATTAATATTCATATGTATGCAACAATATACAAAATGTAATATTGTTGTTTATAATTCCTAAATAGTATAAATAATGCTTTTTTAATTACTATTACCAGACAAGTAATAATAACTTCAATAGGTTTAAGTATAATAATCTCTATACTCCTATATCTATCTGAAAACGAAAAGAAATATTTGCTGAATAATGGTTTTGGAATAAATAAAGCTCCCTATGTTTCCTAAATTTAAAAAAAAACAACAGATAATTACTACTATTATTCTAATCTTAATAATATTATAAATGCGAAAGTTTTTATGTTTGGATGTTTGTTTGTTGAAACACCCAAAAATGGCTGAACGGATTTGGATATGGCACACATATAGTTTATTACCTGAATTAACATATTTTCATCCTGGAAAAATTTTAGGTTCCTGAGGGATTTTTAAAAAACTAACGACAGCGCGTACGCATAGCTTTATATCATAATAACACTTTTAAAGTTGTAATTGCTTGATTTTTTACAGTTTGTTTAACTGTTGTTAAACTTGTGTTAAAATTAAAATTGTTTAACAGTGTTCGAAATCTTCTTACAAAAGTTTAATTGGCGTTAAAAAAAACCCTTATCCGAGCTGTCACACTTCACATCCAAATTTTCGTAAGATTTAGTGAAGTTTAACTAATGTAGGTAATTAGCTTTACAGTGAGACGGTGTTAACAACGCAACTATGCTCTCAAAACAAATTTCCTTTTCCTAACACGATATGTCCATTAACAACTCAGTAAGTAAGAATGTATGCTTTCCTCAATCAGTCCTTCCATGGGGTTAGAATTTTACTCAATTTACTTTGTTAATGTTTAAACATTTAATTGCTACTTAAGTTATAAAAGAGTTTCCAATAGGAAAAACACATTTCTTTTAATTAACTAATGACGATTTAGCCTAAGTAACATCTCAACTGACTGATGTAGCCATCATTAGTTAAGCTTAACAGGGCTTAACCTATGGACAAAAGCTATTGTTGTTAATGAAATCGTTAACGTAAGTTGAGAAAAACACTATGGTCTTATCATTATCATCTCAGCCGTAGGCTGAACCGGTCAGATGCAGCCTAGGTCCACTGTCGACCCACAGCCTTGTGGGAGGATCTTACGCTCAAGAATCTCCCAGTCCCTGCAGCCCAGGACTCTCCGTACTATGTGTCCTGCCCACTGCCACTTTAACTTCTGATCCACCGGCTTATATGTACAGGTAACTTTCTTACGACTACCGATCTCCTCATTTCTGATTTGAACTCGCAGTTCCCGAGCATACCCCTCTCCATAGCTCGTTGAGCAACGTTGAGCTTTCTTACGAAGCTCATACTCGTAGTTACGGACCATGTTTTAACGTCATATATCATCACACATTGATCGAAAACTTACAACGAGTATTCTTAAGGAAACCTTTTATTGACGCTTACACACAATTTCGTATATTCATTGAGTCATAATTATATCCAGTATTAAAAAAATAATTAAAATGGCTCGGTATTGCTATATTATGTAATAAATGTTAAAAAAAATTAAATATAATTTTTTTTTGGAAAATCAACTGGTAAAGTCGGAGTGTTGGATGGTAAAATATGATAAAGAGAAAATATTTGTATTTTTTTTATTTTTGTTTGTAATTAATAAACTCAAAAACTACTGGGGACCTATTTTACAAATTCTTTCACCTATAAAAAGCTATATTATCACCGAGTAACATAGACTATATTTTATGAAGTTACACGGATGAAGTTGCAACAGGTAGTTTTATATGAAATTGTCCAGGCAAAAAAAAACATAATAAAGATACATCTATTATAATGAACAACATCAAAAATCATCCATCATCCGATATAATCACCATTCAATTATATTAAAGCGATCACTCAATGCATATTATTAGTTGCATAATAAGAAATGCAAATGAGTTTTGGCTAATAGCCTAGCTCTCAAATTTAGAACACAGTTGTAAAATGTTTACCGTTCTTAGACATCTTGTGATTTTATAACTTTTAATTATGCAATGACTATTCTTCTCATATCGATTTACATTAAATGGTATGGTCACATTGAGACTGATTATTCATTCTATGTCTTAAGTCTGAAATGTTAAGTCTTAAGTTAATTTTTAAGTGTATCTCAGAGAAGGGCGCATCGCGCAGCAGTGGTCAAACACATTCACTTTCATTGCGTAACTCGGTTAAACGTCCGCTCATTGTCCGACATACTGAACTTGCTGTAGTAAGTACAGTATACTTAAAATATACAATATATATAATTGTCAATACTTATCCCAATTAATTTTTTTTTCACGCATTCCACACAGTACCAGATACCAGATAGTTGATATACTACATACATTAATTTTTTTTTTGTAAATACATACATCATAATATTATAAATACAATAATATAATTTTATATAGTTTAATATAGTATTTTTGTTTTTTGTCCACTTGATGGTAAGTGGCGAACGTCGCCTATAACACAAGCAAAGATACAGATGCTGCAGCTGCCGTCAATATCTAGTAGGTTTGGATAAGGTTATTAGGAAGGGATAAGAAAGTGGGATCTGTTTCTTACTCACTCATCTGTGGTTTCTGTGAGAGTTACTGCTTCGCATTGAATGCGAAACGCAGTGTGACAATATTTTAAAAAAAATCAGGAAATTATTCAAGCTAATAGGAAATTATCAGGGCCCTGATTCTGTAACGCCATTTCGCGATTTTTTACTTCAAAACCACGTCACTCATCAGTGAAATTGTCAAATAAATACAATAGTATACTGTGGTTTCTGTGAAATCATAGCCATAGATAATTTGTCTTGGGGCATACAGAATAGAGACATAAGAATTCCGTGACACGACAAGGCAAGACATTGACGTGGTTTGAAAAAAGTAAGACAAGAGTGTGGAATCGTAGTTGTCATACAGAATCAGTGCCCAGGCGTCAATGTTTGTCAGGCGTTATATTTTTTATTTTTCAAAGCGAACGAAGTCGCGAACACCAGTTAGTTTTCAATAATCATGAACTCAGATAAAGCCAGGTGATTAGATTTAAGCTTTATTTGATTATTTGAGTTAACTATGTATATATACTAAAACTAATACTAAAACTTATATTTTAATATATTTTGTTATTCTCAACAATTATACTCAGCGCCTCTTGCACCATCTGTCAAGAAGGCTAACCGTCATTTAAAGTCATCGGGTAACGGGGATGATGGAGCTGATATGTACCTTTGTTTGTACGGTAAAAGTCCCAAACATTAAAAAGAAAATAATAAAAAAATTCCCCTATCGAAGGATGCACTAAACCGAGTGCATAATTTATTAAACATAAAATTATTTCTAAAAGTAACCAATCAACACTTTACTTGTAGTTGGTGAAAGAGGCCCTCAGAATAATAAATAATGTTAAATTGTCTAAGCGATTTAGATCTATGAAATATCTAGAATTTAGTTCCTACTAAAAAGATATATTTATAAATGTATATAAATATTAGCAGAGTAATTCGCTTATATTTAAGTATTGTCGTGGTCGATTGTACCACACACCATTTAAAATGATTACGTTAAGTATGTAGGTGAACAAGTTATTATTCGTGCGACTTTTTAATTTAGTCCAATGTTTAAAGTAAATCGAGTTACTCTATTATTTGTAAGTAAGTAATTACTAATATGTATAATCAACAAAGATATTAACATATTTTATTATTTGCAATTTAAAAACGAACAAAATAAAAATTTAAAATTTAATGCCTGACAAAAATATATTAGCAATAAAAATTTAATAAATGTTTCAACAATTAATGGTTCAACAAATAAATGGCGCGAAGGAAATTGTGGACAAAAGTATGTTATTTATATTTTTAATTAGCCATTTCTATATAACATTTGCACTGCTAAGCCAAACCCACCTAATATGAAGGGGATCTCCATCCAGTCTGCCTGCCGACCTTACATATAAAAAATATATGAATTTACTACTGTAAACGCAACACAACCTTATATTATACATACCCAGACAGGTAACCTTACAGTCGGCCCATAAACAGACAAGCCATTCACTCGAATGATTGATTTCCCAATAGTCAATAAGCGTTTGCAATTAGCCAAAAGTGAAATGATAATGTGGAAGGCAGATGTACCACCGTATGAATGTGGATCTGTCGAGAAGCTGTCAGC
Organism: Synanthedon formicaeformis; assembly: GCA_945859745.1. Lineage (NCBI taxonomy): Eukaryota > Metazoa > Arthropoda > Insecta > Lepidoptera > Sesiidae > Synanthedon > Synanthedon formicaeformis. Next base: position 755,514 of record OX243956.1, on the reverse strand, counting down.
GAGGCGTTAAGTGTACATCAATTTGGTGTTTAGACAGATATCGTGAATGCCTCCGGTAACGGAAAGCCGGTTACCGTCTGCTCAACTCGAACATTTAAGGTGACACAAGTCAGCTTTCCTCCATACGAACGTTTAAAGATTATTAGTTCGCTGTTTTATTTTAATTTGCAAAAGTAAGCATGATACCGATTTATCTTGTCGTTAACTAGGTTCCTTGTCATACAAACTTTAAAAAAGTATTATTTTAAAAGATATGATCCTTAAAAAATCCATATTTTAACACAAATTTTAATGCAACTTTGAGGGTGAATAGGTCACTCTAGGGTACAAAAACTCCAAAATACTTTGAATACAAACATTGATTAGTTATTCAAGAGTTCACAACTAACTTACACTTTACGTAATAACTTTACACGAAATAGATAAATGCAGTAGTTTTGTCAAAAAAAGATAATGCCCAAGGGTCTATTTATGATTTTATTTTTGGTATGAATCATTGTGCATCTCACTCGACTGCTCTTCTTGCGCATTGTGCTGTGTGAGACAGAATGAATTTTAGCTACACGCACCGACGAGTTCGAGCCGACTTCACTCGCTGAAACACAAAGATGTTATTTCATGGTTTCCAAAATATAACTGCGGAACACAGTGTGCCTTCTACTATACTTTCACGATACATATTACACCGGTCAAACTTAAATATGTGTAATTTTCTTAACTGTGTCTCCTTTCCTCGAATCTCGTCTGAAAGTGTCGCACGCGTAAATCAAACTTGTGACGCAAAATGTGTTACATCCGATGATCTAGTGTTTATGTGTGTGTGAAATATGGATATTATTACAGCGAACTTAATACATTGGCGGTGGATGAATTTGTTCCTATGACAAATACGTAAACAAACATATATTTTCTTATGCGTTAATAATGAAATTGTTTTTTTTTCATTTATTTCATTTATATTATAAATGTATATATATATATTTATAATATATATATACATATTTATAATACTGAATGCCTTAATACATATTATAATATATATATATATATATATATATATATATATATATATATATATATATATATATATATATATATATATATATATATATATATATATATATATATTTTCTATTTCTTCCGAATTCCTGTTTTATTTATTCTAAGTAGATCTCAAGTAAGTAGTTAAAAGTGAGAAAGTTATTTAACTTACATACCTACTTGAAAGATGACAAACATTATTAGATTTACAAGTCATTGCCTCGTCAACAGTAGTTTCCATTTTCTATTTAAAAAAATGGTTAACCAATTCAGTGGCGTGTATCAAAAAAAGAACATTACTGTTATTTTATTTTGCAAGTTAAACGATTGTGATGAAAGAAAAAATGAGTTTTTTTTGTTTTTCCAAATTTTCTCTTCTTCAACCCTGACTCGAGTAGTTTTTTGTTTTAATTTATTTAGATAGAACGTAAATTAACCTATAAAATCCTAGATTTTTTTTTTTAAATTTGTATGCGTATGTCATGATTAATTGTTTCTGGGGATCATCTAAAAAGAAATTTTAAAAAAATCTACGCTTGAGCAATAAGATTAAATAAAATCTATTTATTTATTAATTTAATTTTGGGCTGAGTAAATTATTCTTATAATTGCCAATAAATTTATTCCCTTTATTTCTTGCATTTAATGATTGAAATGAGCAACGAAACTATTAACATGTTTCATGTGAAGATTTTGAACAGTTGTACATGAGCATTAATTTAATAAAATGGGGTTACAAGTGTAATATATATGTGTAAGGCCAATAAAGCCATAACTCCCATCAGTCAGTACTATATATCTCTGGTTGGCTCCGAAATGTCGCGGCGTTATTAAGAGGAAGGCGTTGCGGGCGAAGTAATTCAAATGATTAGGCAGATTTATAGCTGCCTCGATTGGGGAGAGTGGGCGATATCGGCACGCTCACTCTTCACTCAACACACTTGTGTTACACTATCCTCTTACAGTTTGAGGGCTAATTTGAATTAGCCTCCCCATTTATTACATACTGGTATATTTGCCCAGACTTCGTCCGCGTCCGATCGCTACCAAACTTCACAGGAATCTGGACTAATCTGAAGATTGTCTGAAAGTTTCATCAAAATTTATGCTTTTGGAGTCTATGAGACATACATACATACACACATCGCCTTTTATATATAAGAAGATACCTATATAATTATATAATTTTTAATTAAATGTGCCTAAATCGCAACAGTGATGGGATTCACATTATTTTTAAAAAAAAATTAAATTTTTTTTAAATATTTAAATATATTTATTATATATATTAAATACTGCGTCTTAATTATTGTCTAAAATATGGGTGAAAATAAATACTTATTTTGCTCACAATAATTATTTATTAATTATTATTTAAAAAGTATTCTCTTGATAACATAAATATTATAAATATTTTTTGCTTTAATTATTTTAATTCAAAAAAGAAATTTTATGTTCCTATTTTGAAATAAAATATTTTGAATTTGAATTTGAATTTAATATTATTTTAAAATGAAACTTAACATTAATTATTGGAAATATATTTCTTGACATGTCACAGAATTAAACAATTTTAAGTTCCAAAAAAAAATTGAATCCAAATTTCTGAATTTACAATTAAAACAATGCTCTAGGTACTAATTTTATTTACATAGATTTGTTATGAACACATCGGATTATCTCATCTCGTGTTCAAAATACAAGAGCATTTGCTAATTAACGAAATAATAAATTTAAAAGACGCCGCTAACCGAAAACGTTAAGTTAAATTTATATGAAGACGATATTAGGAGAGAGAAATGAGCAGAGCGAATGCAATAACAATAAATAGCAATAAATAAAAGGATTCAGCCGTTGCTTGTATTGTATGATACTAATCCAACCGAACAGGGGCTCCGTTGAGTCGACAAGTCAAATATACCTTTTCTTTTTTATATAAATTAATGACAGTGTCGTTAAATTAATGAATATGAAAACTGCAATTAAATGGATTCCAACATCATTTAGTGTTATGTCTTTTGGAGTAGGAATGGTCGAAATATTTCTCAGAAATTTTATTATGTACTTTTGGAATATTGGTTAATTCTAATTAATAATTAACAGTAAGATATTAACTGCATATTCTAAGAAACTCTAACCTTAGTTTATTTTATTCGATACGTCACTAAAAGGGAGTGAAATTGATGACAAGTTTAAAACAATTGCAAATCAAATATTTTTATGTTGTATGAAACTGTTAACTGGTTGTAACTTTTCTTCAACTTTTTACCAGACTAATTATTATATATAAATATTGAAAATAGGTACTTTTTAAAAAAACAATATAAATATAATAAATAAAAAATTAGTACATTTTAAAATATTTTTTCTTGTTATTTCAAAAATACACCTTCATTCACATATTGAGTTACCATAATATTATGGCAGATACCAGATACCAGTCTTTCAGAAACTTAACCAATACTCGTACAATACTGAGATGTTATATAAATAAATTTGTTATAAACACATCTTACAACGACGTACTGTAATAAAGAAATGCTTTTGTTTTCTTAAAATGAATATTAATTACAAGTAAAATTTGCAAACAAACGACTCTATTCGTTTCCTGTTCGCACAACTAATCCGAGGCAACGCCGACTGTTACGGCGATTACTTTAATTGGCTCAATCTCCATTCAAAACCACCTCGCGGCCTGGTGGTGGAGGGTAGGAGGCAGGAGGGTGGGTCACCTTCAGATTTATGGCAAAAGGGTAAGACTTCTGATCCCTGTTTATGAAGGAAGATAGCAGAAGGAGTCGGGTTTGCATTAAATAGTTTTCGCTTTTAAAAAAAATTGAGATTCAAATGGCTTTGTTAAAAATGGGAATATTTATAAAATGATATAAGTAATTTGTTAAGTAGATATACTAAAAAAATACTTAAGGCCCCTTTCACAAACTACATGTAAAGTGTTGATTAGTTACTTTTAGAAATCATTTTCTGTTATATTGAACTATGCACTCGGTTTACTGCATCATTGATAGCCGATTTTTTTTTATTATTTTCTATTTAATTTTTGGGACGTTTACCGTACAAACATAGGTATATCAGCTCCATTGTCCCCGGTTACCGGTGACTTTAAATGACAGTTTGGCCTACTTGACGTTTGTGAAACAGGCGCTTAGTGTCAATGATACTAATTAAGTAAGTAATAATATTGTAACTTGTAAGTTAAGTAACTATGTGAAAGTGTCAGTTAAAGTTAAGTTAAAATATTGGTTCAGTAGTCAGTACATTAGTACACAGTCTTCCTTTTTCACTTTCTATATATGCGCTATTCTCCGAAAGTTATCAACGGATTTAGTTACTGATTGTATCGATGGAAAGAAGGATTTCCGAGGATAGTTAATATGTGTATAATTCATGAATATCTTATTTGTATTTGTAGTTGTCATTGTTTTTGTCAAAGAAGGTAGGTTGGGCTCAGCTAGTCTTTATATATATATTTCTTCTGTGCGTGTGTATGTAACTGAACTCCTCCTAAACGGCTGGACCGATTTTAATTCTGTCTTCACTTATGGATAGAGGGATAGTCAGGAATGGTTTGTAAAATGTCGCGGACGAAGTCGCGGGCACCCACTAGTAATATATAAAAATATAGGGATGAAGCCGTAAGCAAAAGTTAGTCATACATAAAATAAATTTGTTTACATTTAGCACCGATTAGCACCGATTGAAAAAAGTTCAGATTCCTGGAAAAAATGAAGGAAGATCATTCGCACCTAACTTTAATATACGCAGTGCAGGTCTTTTATAATTTCTTTTACGAAAGTGTAAACAAATAATACAGTAAACTAATTTAATTAGTTGTTACTACCATTTTTTTTTTTAATTTCACCTAAGTACGTCTTAAAGGGAGAGTAAAATATTAATAGTAAAAAGCTCAGCTCTATTCACACGAAGTTATTGAGAGTTTTTTCAGCATTAGTCCGAAGGTAAGAAGAGTCGGTCGACCTGCCCACTTCATCACTCGTGTCTTGTTTTCATTAGCCCGCTTTAACGTATGACGCGGCGAGGGACTAAATCTTCATTTTTGACGTCCCTCGGGGTCTGACGTGTGAACAACAGACACTAGATGTGACTCTGACTAGTGAAGGTCAAAGTTTTTATTTTATATATATACAGGGCGTCCCACGACTATGCCACATAGAGGGAAAGTACCTTGAATATTGTAGATGTTATATTTTACTGAAAGAAGACATTATTTTAGTTCAAAAAACAATTTATACTGCATTCATATATTTTTAAATAATTACATGGTTGAACCGGGAATCGAACCCGCTACACGAGAATAAAAATTACCCTGTAGCTTTATCATACCGATCGAAAGGCTTCATCATAAGGATTATTTATTGCTAAATAACATAGTGTCAGAAATAAAAGGAAGACTTTTGAAAATTGGTACAATTATAAATTACGGTATCCAGATGAAAATCCTACTAAAAATCCTCAAGGGTGAGGGTTATGCTGAGGGTGTAGGTACCTTTTTTCAGGTTAAATAAATAATATAATAAATAACTAATCAAATACACACACACAACAGATGAATTTAGAACCTAGTACATTTTGAAGTTAGTTTTAATATCGTATTTAACACTATTCTGTGTATTCTTTGAATTTTTTAAAGATAACATTGTATATGCTTACAATAATGATTTTAAAAATTATCTCGATTTATTGAATAACATAAAAATAAAATTTTCAGTTCCAGTAGTAAGCACGATCTTTGTTCACATGTCTCGCCCCCATCCCCGCACCGTTCACCGGACCGGGGACATCGCTAATGTTGATATATCGGCCAGAGTTCGGACGGACAGATGAATTTTGTACTGAGATGTTAAATAATGAGGACATTTTGTTTAGATGTATGTTTGCGCACAGTACGAAAGATGTGGGACGTTTGTATAAAAGGGGGCCCTTAAATGTTTCGTCTGAGACCTTGATCTTACTAAATTTGACTAAATTAAATTTATTTCATGCTTTGACTTTTTGTGAATATCTAATCAATTTAAAGAACAATCTACTTTTGTAATTTGTCAAAAAAGTTAGAACTATTAAGGGACAACTGCACCATATTCCAATTTTATTTTAAAAAATCGTCAAATTATTCCCCAGTATTTTCCTTCATATTGTAAAGAGGTTTTTTTTAGAAAATATATAACAATATGTTTTTCTTTTTAAAATAATTAATATATTGTTTTATTTCTACAATTAATATCTTTAGAATGAGCTGCAAACTAGTAATTTATCATAGGAAAAGTTATGGAAATATATATATAAGAAAAGAAAGACATACTAGTCGCTGAATACGAGTATAGAATACATTATATATTGAAAAATATCTGTATTTATGCCAAAAAACGTCTGCCCTATTTTCTCCTAAAATTAGGTACATATTTTGATTGTCCAATACGTCTTATAGATAAATATATGTAAGACGTTATATATGTATATAAAATGAAATAATTAAACTCCCATTAAGTACTTCACTTCACAAGGAAAACAAGTTTTATTTACAAAGGAAACAAGAGTGGAATGATGTATGTTTGGCGAGCCAGTGCAATGATCAATATCTGGCAGCGTGATGTACTGATTATACCAATATTTCAGTCTGCGCTAAGTTGCCTGCCCCTTGAAAATTATCGGGGTTTACTTCTTATAGACCACCCGTCTGGAATGTTACTCCACTTCGATTTTATTTTTTATTTATTAATTTTATTATTTTAACTTTTAATAAAGATTTTTAATATATACAATTCGTGAAATCCAAATTTCGTGCGAATTTAATATTTATTTGTTGCCCATATACGAGTATTTTGTTAGGCGTTGAATTTTTTTATTTTAATTTCAATATTAACCTTCAAGACATAGAGTGGCCATTTTTTTTTGCAGAAATGCAGATATTTTTAAATATATTATACATTCTAATATACTCGTATATCAGCCACTAGTAAGTCTAATCTTTCTTTTTTATATATTTTATACCTCACGAATAGTAGTAACTACTGTCCTTTTTTTGTACCCCTGAGATCTGATATGTATGCAAAATTTCTTAATGATCGTTTAAGTAGTTAAGGCGTGAAAGCGTAACAAGCAAACACACAAAGAAACTGACTCTCGTTAATATTTATTGAGATGTCATCAAGTGCATTTTTTAAAACTTCATTACAAAAATGACTAAATTGATGAAAGTAGAGCATTCATTCGGCAGTTCAGTTGCAAGCAGCCAATCTCGTTGGTAGATAATTTATTTCCTAGCATCACGAGAGGGTTTAGTTTTATAGGTTAGGTTCATATATCGTTCAGACTGACCGCTCACACATCTACTCTTATTTACAATATCATAACCGGACGAATATATTTTTGTATCGATGGGCAGCGAACCGTCATACATTTTCCAGTTCTTGCAATTGCCAGCTTTATAAAGAGTTATATTATTATACTAGCTGGCGCCCTCGACTTCGTCCGCGTTGAAAAAGAAAAAAGTAGCATAACTCGTGTCCTGTACGTCTAAATGTTTATCTACCAAGTTTCATGAAAATTAGTTAATTCGTTTAAGAGTTATGGAGGAACATACAATACCTACACTTACAGATTTATTATTAGTAGTAATGATTGATGATAAAAGTTCCAATTTCAAATGGGTAGGTATTTAAATAACTAATGTACGGAAATATTCCTAATTCTTCATTATTAATGTTTACACATGTCCTAAAAAAGAGCTATAATCTTATTTTATATTGTGTCCCTTTCTAACTAAACTAAGTATGAATGGTATTTAGATAATCTTTTAAAATTTATAGCAAACTGAGTTCTAAGTACAAGGGTAAAAAGTTTCAAGTAAATATACAAGTAAATACTTCGGATATACCACAAGAGTATTTATTTCAGGCTTTCGGTTTCGATCCTGATAACATGTTAGTCCGTTCCCTGGATTTGAGTGAGCGATCGGGTATTCACATGGGGCTCTTTCATCAAGTCATCCTCTTAGAGGGTTGAGGTTTAAATCAGTTTAAAATAGTTGTAATGAGATTTAGAGTTATATTTTAACGTGGAAATGTTTCATTGTTTACGAACGCTTTGTCGAATTCATATATATAAAGGAAAATAAAAATATAAAGGATACATTTCATTATTGTAATAAACATTACAGTTATTTCGAAAAGTAATCACCTATTTCTGTAAATACATAAACTAAAAATGTTTATAGTAATAGCTATAAATCAAAAATCACCTTCCCGGTGCGCTTACGCACCCAACACCAACGCCATCTATCAGTCAACGCCACACATTACACCTTGCTTCTTCTCCGGACAGATGGCAGCACCTGCTGATAGATTTATCGATTTGAAGACATTTTTATATGCGGGATTTTGATGCGTTGTTGTATCGTTACGTTTTTTAACGTTGATGATTCAGATTTATTTTTTTATTAGATCTTCTCCTAGCATATACTTGATAGTGTAACCTATTTACAATTTGCTTTGATTATTTGGACGATATACTTTAGAATTTCAATTCTGGGTTCTGTTTCCCTATGTTACAAATTTAAACTTAGATGTTCATAATTAGAATTAAGTTAATGCTGGTTCTTCGTAGTGAGACTATGTGTGGAAAACGAACCATGTAAGAATTTATTTGTTCATCCCAAATAAATAATATTATAATTTCTAAAGTGAGTTTCTTTGTTTGCTAAGCTTTCACGCCTTAATTACTCCGCCGATCTAGATGAAATTTTGTATACACGTTCTAAGGGGCATAGAAAAGGATATACCTGGTGGGTTTACCTTTTATCTAGGATCTGTTTCGGAGGGACGTGGATGAAGTCGCGGGCAAAAAACTAGTTTAAACGTAGAATAATACAATTATAGAATATATCATAAAAAGATAGGATTAGTTTTAAATTTTATTTACATTTTTTCTTAAATCATGTATTGTCTAATTGCCACATACTTCTTATACGTTACATAATTATGTGTCTCCTGATTGAAGAGGTTTGGACAGTTCTAGTCTAAATCGTTTGAATTCCTTAAGAAGTTCTATTTCTGTCATAAACATCAATAGCGAGGCCGCATTATATCATAAGGCAAGAGCCACATGCCCGCAAAATTGTTCGCGCATTAGATTTATCGGTTGCTAACGACGAAATAGCAACAAAGGCAGTAGCTCATCTGTTGACAGGTTTATGATGCCCGCAGTTTTTGCTAACAGCCACCTCGGTGCGGCACACTTTATTTATAGCTCAACTTTTATTAATTAGCTATTTACAAGGACCCCATATACACTTCAATAGCTTCCTCCCTATTTTACTCAGGCACATTCAAGAAATAACTGAACAGGCGGAAGAGGGATGAATCCAGTATAATTTCTTAATTTAATCATTTTTGAATGCATTAAAAAGCACTCATAAATTTATCTATACAGGGACAGTAATCTGCTATAGTGAGATTATTTATTTTGGTATATTATGTGGCACTATTTTTTATTATTATTTTAAAACATATTAATAAAAATAATTAATTGCGATAAAATTAATCTATTTCATCTATGTAAGCCATTTTTTTAAAAGTTCTTTTTTCATGTGAAATGAAATAATACCTATAATTTTTAAAAATTCTTCCAGGTGGACATATATAGACTTTAATTGATTATATATTTAATATGTATTATTTGTTAACTATACCTACTAACTATCCACCTGGCTCGTCGGTCTATTACATTTGAGATATTATTAATTAATTAATAAAAATCTAATAAAAATAAATGACATTAATTATCACCTAATAAAGCCACACTTATAAAAAAGTTCTTAAAACTTATCCTGAAAATTATCATGAGGTGTCATTTGTGGATGACTCCAAAACGATAGCGTTTGTTGTTTCAATGAGTGAGTAAGGGATGCCAGAGCTTATTTCCCTATCCTTTACCTTAATAATAATTGCCCTTATCTTTAATACTACTAACTACGAGCATGACCGGGCGCACTTGCAGCGACGGTAAACACCTACCATGAAGTAGAGTAGACCATCAGCTTATCTGAGTATCTTTATATAAAAAAATATTAGGTATACGATAAGATAAACAGTAAAATACACGAAAATGTAATAAAAATTCATTCATCCAATAGAATTTTACGTTATTCAAGTTACTTTCTCTATGTTACTTTATATGGATTTATTTTCAAGAATCACGTTAAAATCATAAAATCAATTTCTCATAAAGTCTGGCTTCTCTGAAATTTTAGGCTTCAAAATAATAATTTAGAATTGATATAAAGTTGACAATGAAAACGTGCATATGATAGGTATCGTGGTATCAAGCGTACGTCACACGACCGCAACCACGCAAATTCGGGGGAAAAACGTTCCCGTATCGAGCCCGAGGCGGGCCGATCCGACCCATAAATAATAAATACTAACGGTGCGTCTGCAGATAATGGTAATTTACGATTCGCAACCATTGGTGTCAAATCTTTGGCAGCCGCGGAGCGTTTAGATCGACGTTCGCCACTTTGCCGACACTTTCAGCGGGATGGTTGCGGATATAAAAAGTTTAAGTTTAGTTTATAGCTCAAAATATATAGCAATACCTAACAATCCGTTGGGCAGTTTAGAAGAAATCAGCGGAGAATCAGACATAAGCATATTATTGTCAGTCAGGTCCAAAGCCGGGGATGTGTCGCTAGTAATTACAAGAAACAAACCCGCACTTGTCCGTCCGTTTCACCGTTTACTTTTTTTAAAACAAGTATACCTACTTAACGCAATTTGTTACGTTTTTTTAATAAATTAAAGAGCAATAAACGTTGAAGGGTTTTATAAATAAAATTGCATTCGAGCAAAGATTGGTACATGATAATTTAAATTTGGTGTCATGAATAATACGAAATTTTCGTATCACTCCGTAGCCATTTAGTAAGTTGTGGGAAGCTCCTAACTCGTAACTCAAAGTGTCGATCGGCTTTAATATACGTGCAAACATTGTCGCTCGGTCTCAGATCGAATAAATTACAAAGATATATTATTATTAAAATTTGGTCGCTAACTTTGTGACGTTAACTTCGGTGGAGACGCGGCAGCGGCGCACCAGGGGTTATTTTGTGAGTTCTTCTAATTACTCTTTTAAATATCTGTCACGTATCGTGCTTCTCTTGACTTAACAGATTATGCCCAATGGTATTATTGTAAAGGGTAAATTCATTGCGATGTGCTAGATAATATATTATTACATAGGTAATCTACCTTTAAATTTTACTGATCACAGATTATACACTCAGTGGCTATTCAAAATTTGAATATGATATGATATGATATAGAAAGGCTATATGTGTACAAAAAAATTAATATTTAAAAAAGTTTGCATATATTATTTTAATTTGAATATTATTTGAATTACTAGCGACTCGCTTCGTCGTTTTCGCTCTCCCAAGAAAAATGTTTACCTTACTATTATGGTGATTCTAAAATCAAGTGAATATTGATAGTCTCTCTACCGATCTTTATATTAAAAAATGTCAGCATCCATAATTCTTTGAACGCCTACGTGTCGCCATTTAGCAACAGTGGCAAAGTGAAAGTGAGCGTCCTGGTTAGGAGTTGCGATTGGTGGGAACGATAAGGCCCTTCCGCGGTTCCTTAGGAACCGATTCCGTGAGATACGGAACGGCGGAACGCCTGTTCCGCTGTAAATCATGCCAAAGATTTAGTACATCGATGGGCTACTTAAAGAGTATCTTAAATTACGAAGTCATCAATTATAATGGGGATGTCGTCGGGACGTTATATCTTCATAAATAATGCGATTCCACGATAAATTCATATTGAACTGCGGACTTTTGCTGAACTAGAGGTAAGTATAATTAACTAGCCAGTGCCCGCGATTTCGTCCGAGTTGATAAATGAAAAATATAACATATACCTAACAAAATATCTGACATATTTATCGCTGTGATAGTTATACGTTAGGTATATTTAACAAAAAAACTTCACAGTGGTCACGTCAGATGACAATACAAAGCTACGAAGAGGCTTGAATTGACGTAGGTAATAGACTTTTTATCAATTTATTATAAAAATATTGCATACCTAATCCAATCACTACCTATCTCTATCCTCATACTTGGTTTATAAAATATTCGCTTATTTATATTGGTCAGTAAAAATAACAAGTAAATAGGAAATAATTAATAGCTGTTTTTATTAAACGGTTTCTAACCGATTTTCAAATTAAGCAACTTTTAAGGTAGATATTAATTCAATAACCATTCAATAGTAATATTTAAGGAAATAGTCGTTAGAAATATTAAGAAGATTTATCGATAACTAATAAACTCAAGACTCAACTATAAACTCGTATAATACAGTTATAGAGAGATTACAAAACATTTATTTAAATATTTTAAGACCGTTTTTTTTTTCGGTAAAATTTTTACCTTATTGCATTATAGCGCCATCTGTTTGAAATACCTTAAACTTATTGTATAAATCAATATCATGGTCAGAGGCCCTATACGACCACACAACTGGCGCCATCTGTCCGAATTTGGAAAAACTTCATCGATTTATAGTTTAATCAGTAGTTTGGTTGTAATTACATCTTAATTTACTTAACATAAAAAAGTAGATTGAAAACAACTGGTTAATTAAGAGAAAAGCAGAAAACACTTTTGAATTTTAGAACGCGATATTGCGCAGACTAATCAAAAAGTACGCGGGGGTGATTTATGTTTATTTATTTGCTCAGTAGATGGCGTTGGCCGGCTAAGTGGAGCCATTTTCGCGTGTACTTAAAGCGGGGCAACGTTTGTGACCGTATTATTTATCGCACCATTACTGCACGGACCTTTAAATCATCACGTGACGTCGCCCTACAGCTTGTACGTGCGCCTTAATGAATGGCGGGACGCTCTCGCCTAAAACTTTTTTTTCTTTATGAAATTGTTCACAGAGCACTTAGCAGGAAAATCTATTAGACGGCCGGCGAGAATAAAAATGAAGTCTGTTTCGGTACTTTGTTTTCGGTTGACTTTTTATGGGAGCTCCTTGCGATGGCACTTTTTAATTGTGATCTACGGTGTTGTCTGTGATCACGACGGTGTTCTGTTACATTACAACTTTATGTTCAATTTGAAGCCTGTTTTTTGGGTGTTTTTCTTCCTGTTCTTTTGTTTTCTAATCTTAAAAATGTTTAATTATCTTTCTAATTAAGATTATGTTAATTAAGCTGAGTGTTCAAAGAAATAAAAATAAAGGAATCACTGCTCTAACAGTACTTGGTTTTTAGGAAACCTGGTTCCTTGGCGTCCTAACACAAAATATACATTCTGACGAAACGACGTCGCAGGTAATGTAGCTTAGGTATTTTTATTTTTGATTTATTTTAAAAGTATTTTTCTTCTAGGTTTAATGCTGGTCTTACCTATATCTATACAAAACGCTACAAAAAAAATTAAAATTAAATGAGTGTTAAAATACTTACTATTATGTCTACAATACATACTTACTTTTTATATTTGAATTAAATTTATTGATCGTAATTTTGAGCAATTTTAGATTGAGTTCATAAATATTTACAGTTATATCCTTTTGTATTTAATTAGCAAAAAAAAAAAAAAACAGTGAATACATTATTTATGAATTAACAATATAATTAGGTATTTAAATTCATTGCCCAATTTTGGTACCTCCTGAGAAATCCATGGAAAAATCTGCCCCGATGAAAATGTAGGTATAGGTACTTAGCTAAATATAATTAATATTCCCGGGGAAGTTAATTAAAGTGTAGGTAAATATAACCCATCGTGAGTCTAATACAAGAAGTTATTTCGTAAGTTGCGCGATTACCTCTCTCGAATGTAGGCAATGCCTTCAAAGTAGGCGTTTTGTCTACTTATCTTCCTGCCGATCTCTTGGAATGTTGATCTTGTCATGTCACCCTCGCACTCATGCTGCCGGTGTTTATTGCATTAAATTAGAGCCTCTCTAATTGGAATACACTACAAATAAGATCTAGTTAGATCTAGTTAAAATCAAAATCAAAATCAAAATCAAAATATTTATTTATCAATTAGGTTTCTACAAGAAACTCTTATGATCGTCATTACAAATTCAAACTTACCAGGGTTTCGGAAAAAAGCCAAGATCCCGAGAAGAAACCCCGAAAGAATCTCAGGATTCTATTCTTTTTGTCATCAATAGAGCTAGTTAGAAACCTAAAAATCTGCAAGTTCAAATCATTCAAAACTTTATAATCTGAGATAAGTTTGAATCGCTGTTTTGTTATGCATAAGGTGTAATTGAACTTTAAAATTATAAATTACTAGGTATTGTCCGCGACTTCATTCGTGTATCTCGTGTAATCTTTTTCTGGATGAAAGATCTACTCTATGTCCTTTTCTGTATCACTGACCACTCATATGCAAAATTTCATGATGATCTTTTAAAAGGTAACATACAGGCAGACAGAAACACAGAGACAAGTACTTTCACATTTATGATATTAAATTAATTTTTCAATTACACCTCACTTCAAATAGTACAGTAAAACAAACAAACAAAATCCTGGTTTCATAATTCATTGTATATTTTTATAACACAAAAATACTTAATTGCTTCTATATCGATAAAATTAATTAGTTCTGAGTATGTAGGAATATAGATATCGGAGTTAAAGTGAATAGGTTAGTTTTAGGAAGTGGGAAAAGTGTCTGGAGCGCATACATTAGGGACATTATCGTCTTGTGTCCCACAAAAGGTTGAAAAGTCGCATTTCGCACGTATCGCGTTATCGCCGGTCTGCTCAAACCCTTACACTTGGGGTGAAATATGTCCTTGCACGAGCCAAGAGCGGTAGCGATGCATCCTACACAGAATCTAGGTAAATTTCACTTAATGAAGTCGTTTTAATTATAGGCACTGTTTTAATTACCTGGACGGCTCACCCGTATTGTGACACCCATGGTCTAAGGGCAAGTATCACATTATATAACAGCAAGAGTATTCAGATCCAGACCTATTGGGTCTAATAATATTAATTTGCCTTCCAGGGTTACGTATTACCTACTCGACCAACACACAGCACGACACCCGATAATTTAGAAGACGATACCTGCGAAGGCTTTCGCGTACTGACAACTGGATTTCTAGAACTTTCAGTGTAGCTGAAGTTTCCAAAAAAAATTGCCGAAGAGACTATGTATTATACATATGTAGGAATTATTTAGCCAATTTTGATGCACTTATTTTAAAGAAAACCTTATATAAACTTTCACAGATATTTGTATAGTCAAATACAAAAAAAAAACTACATTTGTATGTAAGAATATGTCTGTTTCTCTTGGTCTGGATGTTTTCTATTTATTCTGTGTACATATTTACCAATATAATGTATAACTAATTATATTATTTTATAAATTATCTAGCATCTATATTACAAGCCTTGCTTAGTATGGGACTAGATGGCGCTGTGTGACATGTCCTTTATAAAAAGAAAAAATTCTAATTCTTCATCAATTGGTCAATAGGGCTCCAACGCTGTCTCTTCCCCTTATTGACTTGGACTGCACAGCAACGTTAGAGGGAGAATTATCAGAAGTCGTTCAAATGATTTATGTACACAATTATTGGGTTATTCAGGTACGGTGTTTTGTGCGATCCGATCAGAGTTCGATAGAAGTTTTGAGACAATGAGAGTTAATTTAATGGTGTTTTGAGACCTTTGACGTGAGGTTTCGGAGGCAATTTACAACTTTCGCCGTGGATCCGTGGAATTGGTTTTGTTCTTTTCAAACTAATGTGATTGTCCCTTCCAAATATATAATCCAATTAGGTATTTATTTGTCCCTTGTCTCATTTACAAACTTGTGCTTTAACAGTAGGTATTATTTATGTATTATTTTTATTCCTTTTCATTTAACTAATGACAACATTTCCATGATGTAAATGTTCAGTATATTTATTTCATGTTACCAACTTTGGTCGCCATCGTATTTGCAGTATATGTGGCGTTGCTCATGTTATAAGTGAAGTGACGGTAGCCGTCTATCAACAAGTGCATACCATCAAGTAAGAATAACTTCCTGCATGTCTGATAAGACTAGCAGATTTTCGAAGCTAATGAAGCCCTCGTAATTGGCATTGGGCTTAACTCCCCTCACACTTAAAAGAGGCTCGTGACTAGGAGAGGAATTAATATTAACATAAGTATGTATTATTATGGAATGACCTACATACATATCATAAACTTGTACTTTCTAAAAGATATAAATCAGATGCAAAATTGCATTTAACAGCAACTAGATACTCCGTCGTGCTACAGATCTCTGGGGAAATGCCTTCCAAACATTTCTAACGTACCAATAGAATCTATCACTGTCCCGATTGCTTACAGGAACGAACGGGGCATAAATCCCACAAGTGTAACGTGGTTTTGACATATCATTGCCACAGCCTTCATCCTATTTGAGGATCACCTCAACACCTATGTCTCTGGAGGTTATCAAACGGATACCGTTATTACTCTATCGCAAAACTAACAACTGTCATTTTCAGTCGGCGTCGTACATTGCATTTGTAAAACAGTATATCATTCAGGTGCACAAACAAAACACGAAATGGTTATTGTGTGTTTCGTTTCGAACACCATTCAAAATCATGGAACGTGTTTTCATCGGCTCGCAGTAGAGAAAGGTAGTAAGTCTTTGAATTTTTAAAGTAGAAATTGAATCTATTCGCTCAAGGAATACAGTCCAATTTTGATTCGATCGAATTCTCGTGAAAGTCTTTTAGCTTGGTGAAGACTATGGATAGTTTGAAAGACAGGTTCTATCAAGCTGTGACAACTACATATTGTCCCGAGGTGTGTTTTATTTGGTAGGTGTTCTACTGTTCAGTATATGTTTAGGTTGGTTACTCAATAAAATCGTACGGCAGCGTATCGAATGCATTATTCAAACGTGTCACATTCGAAATATCGCTGACAATCATTCTGAAGTCAGAACCGAAAAGGTTATCAACGAGGTTGTATAGCAAAAGACATTCACAGGAGAGTCATAACTCATGCTTATAATTTTCATGATAAAGAAGTACAGATTGATGACGGTATGTGATTACCATCGCCTAAAAAAAGCAAAAACAGGATAAATAAAAAACGGCTACCGATTCGATAAGATAAAGTGTAAGTTACAAATTTGGAATAATTTTTCAAATTGATACTAAATATTTGTTTTTATAAATATTTATATGCAAATTTTTGATTTATTTTATATATTTTTTTATAAATTTTAGCCTATGTGTTATAATTATGTATAAACTATACTACATAGAAATCCAATCAGTTCCGTCAAAGAGTAATAATCATCTATATTTATAATTGGTATTAGGATAGGACAGGGTATTAAAGAAGGATCTCTTGACTTAGGTAAGTCAAGGGAGAACAAGAGAGAGAAAGAGAGAGAGAGAGAGATAATGGCAAAAAATTATCCAATTTGCAATATAGAACTTTAAATTTAGGATTCGAATATCTAAACTTACCAATTCGTTTTAAAGTTTATTATAGGACTTTATATAACATGAACCTTTTTTAAAATGAATATTTATCTTGTAATAATTATGTAACAATATAAAATGTATATTATGTTTAATGTAAATAAAATTTTATATTACCTCCATTATCTACAGCTTCACATACATGTAAAATTTAATTCTTATTCTTCGTTGACAACCATAGAGTTACAAACTGTTACAACTGAATTTTCCTATTTTCTATGTTGACAACAAAATAAAAAGCTTTTTTCAATAAAATTAACGTTGAGGATTTAGAAACGTATTCGATTCGATAGCAGAGTTCTTTAGCGTAAACGAAAAGAGAGAAAAAATATTAATTAAAAACGCAATTAGAACGTATAATTGAAAATTTCACAAGAGGAAAGTCAGGTCACACTGTGTAGATATTATTTAGTAATTATTTTACAAAATCTTTGTTCGCATTATTTATTTAGTTTATTTATTGGCTCAATCGGCCAACAGTTACACATTTAGCACGTTTAGCTTATCTTTAAGATACATGGGGCCTCTTTCACAAACTACATGTAAAGTGTTGATTAGTTACTTTTAGAAATCATTTTCTGTTATATTGAATTATGCACTCAGTTTACTGCATCATTCGATAGCCGATTTTTTTATTATTTTCTATTTAATGTTTGGGACGTTTACCGTACGAACAAAGGTATATCAGCTCCATTATCCCCGGTTACCGGTGACTTTAAATGACAGTTGGGCCTACTTGACGTTTGTGAAAGAGGCGCATAGTCTTCAATTTACTTCAATACTAACATTTTAAAAAGGTAAACTTTGTAATTTTTGTTTTTTTGTAATCCTCGAAGGAGGTAATCTTCAAAGTTACTCATCCTGATTGAAAAAAACGGTGCATATATAAATTGGCTTGTGAGGTCACATGAAACAAATGAGTTTTTTTTTTAAGTTAAGGTCAACAGTCAGGCTTACGGTCCACTTGATGGCTACCGTCACCCATAACACAAGCAACGCCACATGTGCCGCAAGTGCGCTGCCGACTATATTAGGATTATTAAGGATAATGGATTGGGTAGGCATAGGGAAATAGGCTGTGGCATCCCTTACTCATTCACCTCATTAAGGGCTGTTTACTACTACCCAACGCACTGTGCCTTTTGCTACTATTTCACTTGATTTTTCTCGGATTAATGGGAAATTGTATGCATATTTGTATAAAATTATGAAGCTAATGTGTGAATAGACAAAATAAATCTCAAATACCTACTGTCGGTGATGATCTAAAATTAAAAAGTAGGCTATAAATAAAAGCACACTTTATCAGATTGGGCGGGAGAACTTAACGTTTTAATAAATAACTCGTTCGGAAACTTGGGTGTTTGTTGTCGTATTTTTTTTAAATTAATAATAATATGAAATAAATCAATAAAAGAATGGAAAGGTTTCAGAACGGGCTCCGGTTGAATGATTTGTTGTAATGCGAGTGTTCGGTGCCGTCTGTCGAACAGTTTTGATATGGTTCAAGCAGTTTTGATACATTCAAACTCATTAAAAAAATAAGAACTTCGAAAGATATATATTTATTGGTAGGAACTAGCTGACCCGATAGACGTCGTCTTTCTGTTCTGTCGTTTTTGATTGGTGTGATTGACGTCAATATTTCATTGAAGCGTTTGAATTTTTAGCTATGGTAACTTTTGATGGGAAAAAGAAAAATGGGGTTGTTACGTTTATCTGGGCATTTTTACTCTTCATACTCGTAAGACCCTTCCTCTGATTTCAACGAATAGAATATCTATCTATATAAATAAAATTGAATCGCTAAAAGCTATATTATTTATATAGCTATACTTAAGAGAATATAACGTTTCTCTAAAATTATTGTCCATTTTGCTCCAATAATTCCATGTAAAAAAAAAACATAAAAATTACACCCCTTTATGGCTTATTAACATTTTAACACAAAATATATTAATTTATATTAATATTTTTATTTAACTTTCAAATTAGGAATTTTCAAAATTAATAGAAATGAAAATTTTCATTTCATATAACAATTTAAATGCAAATACAGACTGTGTATAGTGGCGGTCCTCTATAGTAGATGGCTGCCGTCACCTATAACAGTAACGGTCGAAAGCTAGCGTAAAAAAAATAATCTCTGGGTATTTGGGCTGTTATTTTACATTAAAATTATTTAACGCCAAACTGGCTGTACAGAATTCATTGTTATCTACAAACACTAATAGTGTCAAAAGGCTAATTACAACTGTCAAAAATACTTTACTATATTTTAGTGGGTATTTCGGAAAAGTATCAAAACAGGTCAGTTGCACTACAATAAAAGCTAGTCCTATATCAGTTGATATCGACTCGCCTCGACTCTAGATCTCGGTCCCACCTCCAATAAAGTGTGGCCATCAATTCAGGCTTTGCAAAAAGGTTTACCTCACCTTAGGGCGGGCAAGACAGATGGACGGCTGGTGGATGGCTCGTAATTAATAATATTTAAATTTTAATTAACTTTTGTTAATAACTTCAATGATATATTTATGTTTTTATTCAACACTATATAAATTATAGCTTATGTGTTATTATAACATATATTAACTATACTTTTTTTTAATTGAGAGGGGGAAAAATCTAAAAGACATCGGTCTTTTTCTAAGTGACCAATAGTGTGAGGTTTTTATTCACTAAAAAAACTCCCCTCTCTAGTACCGAACTAACTTAATTATAACTAACTAAATTAACTATACTAAAGTTTTATCAAAATCAAAAAGTAATAGTACTAATTGTACTATTGCCTACCTATTCTGTGCTATAGTTTTTGCAAGAAAGAGTAACATTTATACGTCCATCCTTACAATTTTAGGCATTTATAATAATAATTATTATTAGTTCGATTGATGTTGCGCTTGTTACGCTTTATTTAATTCATGAAATTTTGTATAAACACTGTGAGGTATATAGTAAAGACATAGAATTTTCATCCCGTAAAAAAATTAACGCCTGACAAAAACATAATAGTGAATAAAAGTTTTTAACACACAAGAAAAAGAGGCTTAATACATAGTAACGTTAAAAATGAAGTTTAAAATGTTAACATAAATATTATTAAACTATTGCGTTCGGTTTTGTTTTTAAAAAACCGATAGAAATTTTAGTTTTTATTTCAACTAAAACTATTCATACATTAACATTGATATTGATACTTATTGTAATTTTCTTTAGTTTCAATAAAAAAGTTTATTAAATTTTTAAAGTTTGTTTTTATTTTTAAATATATTTCTTATAGTTAGGAATCATTGAAATATTTGGGAATAGAAATTATATAAATCAAAAAAGGTATAGGTACATACCGAAAACGTCAACACAACATGTGGACACATCAAAATTCAAATAGCCTCGTACAGTCGACAGGTTGAAAGCATTGAAATTTTGTTCTTATTATGAGAACATTAGGGTGTCTATTTAGTTATATTTTACAGGTGTCTGTCATAGCCATATGTCGGCCGGTGATTCCGGATTATGTAACATGATATATTTTTACAAAGATTTTTACAAATTGATTTATTTGTATATTTAAAGTGTACAGGATATCTTTTTTATTGCAATAAATTCCTAACAAACTATTTTTTTTAATGAATTTTAAAGATTTAAAATAAAACATAGGAAAAAACCTCAATGACAAAACTGTTTGCTGAAAAAAACACAACAGCACACATGCTGTTATTTTACGGTGGTCTTCTGAGAGGGTGCTTACTGCTGCCATGGATTGCTTAGTTCATGATTATATGGCACGCAGTGTACCTAGCATACTACTAAGAATTAATAATATCGTGTACAGTAGTATTTTGCTTTTATGTGAAACTGCTAGCAGATCTTAAAAAAAAATGTCTGCAAAGTCGAAATGCACAGTGACTCACAACATACCACACGTTGTCACTTGTCCAAGAACCTAGTAGCACAAATTTATTCTAGAATGAGCGTCGAGATTCTTATAGTCGAATAAAGTATCGCATTGACCATCTAAAATTTACAGTCGCCCGATAAAATCTCTTCGGGGGTGTTATACACGTACAAAAGGCATGCGCCCGCGCACGATCGGCCCGACTAATGATAATGTGTGCGCCCGACAATTAACTTTCATTCGTACTGGGCAGTACCCTTGTCTGTATTGATTTGTGATTGATACTATATACTGCTAATCCAATGGATAAGTTTCCTAGTTTCAATTAAAATTAAACCTTCTCACTACACACATAAAGTTGAAATTCTCATAACTAATACTGTTTCGTATTCATGTGATCGTACGCATTAGAATTTCAAATCTTATTACCTACTCCCAAAGTTGTCTGTCAATTGATTTGAAAGTAAAGGCAAGGCAAGAGATATTTTTTAGTAAAAATAAACTTTATCCAATAGATTTAAGGACTTGGTTTTAAATGTATTTGGGACGTGTGTGAAACAAAGTAAGGTATATGATGGTAATAGATCGTAGATCAATGTTAGTAGGTGACTACGGTATGCTCGGAGACTATTGTGGACTTAAAAAATATCTATAAGAAAATCGTTAACAAATTTGTCATATATTTTCCGTAGTATGTATAACGAAATAGTTTACATAAGAACAAATGATAAATGAAGACTTTCTAGTCATTTAAACATAAATAATTTAGAAGTAAAAATTACATAGGTATCTCCAAATTTCTCAACAAAGGAGTCATAAATTTTATTTTGCGTCTTTGAACAGAATTTGAATTGACTCATAAATCATATCTTGTAATACGTGAACGTTATAGAAAAGGGGTGTTTTGATAAATTTTACATTAGCTTCCGCTACTTAAACAATTTTTTTGTGGCATAGTCAATTAATTAAGGCTATGAAGAAATTTACTATCTACGTAGTTACGCACATAGTTACGTAGGTATAAACGTAAGTACTATTTAGGTAGGAGATTGATAAACCGCAACGAGCTAATGTAATACAGTACCATACAGAGGAATCACACAGCAGTGCTATGCGAGACATGTACAAATATAGACTGAAATTCTTACTTTTACTATATATTAATATTTCATGTTTCCATATTATAATAATATAATATTCTATAGATACTACGATAAATAAAAAGACAGACAGACAGATGAAAATTGGTGGGACATATCAGCAGTACAGACTCGGTTGACCATGACTATGTGAGGGATAGGAGTTAGAAAATTACCTATAGGTTAAAATTAAATAGCAGGTGAGACCGCAGGACACAGCTAGCTAGTTTTTAATTTTCAAAAAAAAAATCAAAATTCAAAATTGAAATCATTTATTAAATGTAAGTTTTTACAAAACATTTATCTTCGTCAACATTACAAACTACCACCGGTAATAAATGTTTTAACATTATCTGTCTGCATCTAGAAACGTAAATATGATCAGTATTGTAACATACCTTTGTAAAAATGCTATTTTTTTTTCTAATCTATTGAACATATCGCTTGTTACGTTGCATGCAAATAAATAATGCTCTTACATTATCTTAATAGTCAATTTCAAGCTCAGAATGGAACGTGCGTTCCTCTATCCTGTCCTACGCCTTACGCCGGCCCGCCCTTACGTTATTTATTGTTCACTTAATTACTAACTTTCAATGTCTGTACGTTTGTCTGTAAATCGGTAACCTGGGAACATATCGCTTCTCTACATCGTAACTTAGATAACTTTTGATGTAAACTTGCGACATCGCGATAAATGTTGCAATGGAGAAAAAATCTACAATACATATTTTGAGCTTTTGTGAACAACTAATAATACTGGATGTTCTGGAACTGATAAGAAAAATGTTATAGATCCATTTTTTATACAATCCATATTTACTAATCCTTACTAATATTATAAATGTGAATGTGAGTTTGTTTGTTTGTTACGCTTTCACGCAAAAACTACTGAACCTGTCACCGTGAAGTTTTGCAAACACATTGTCTGGGACACCAGAAAGGACATAGGGTACCTTTCATCCAGAACGCGGACGGAGTCGCGGGCGCCGGCTAGTTAATATATAAATGTGAAAGTAACTCTGTTACGCTTTCACGCCTTAATTACTCAACCTATCATTATGAAATTTTTTGCATAGGTACACGTTGTCAGGGATACATGAATATAGAGTAACTTTCACTGATAAAAATATACGGTTTTCGAGGGAAAAATAAAATACCAATACCAAGAAAAATAGTTATTGCTCATACATTTAGTAAGATGTTATATTTTTCCTTAAGGGGGCGAGGACGAAGTCAAGGGCTGGTGCTAGTGCAACCATGTGAAACCAGGAGCGGGTCCCTATTATTAGGATATAAATTTTTTAAACAAAAGAACCTTTCAAGTAACATTGGTTCTTGAATAGTTCATCTAAAGATTATATTCAGACGAATTTGGATTGGACCTAGTGTACTTATAATAATTGATTTGAAAGTGCAATAAAGTAGTTAGAGTAACTTTAAAAAAATCGCTTGATTTTTTTTATGTATGCTTTCCTCATTAACCTAAATATTAGTGAGTGGATTTTGCCAAAAATCGATACCAATACGTAAGCTCAGATAAACAATTTAATGTAGATTATTAAGTAAATCGTATAGCCGTTAACTCGGCATCGGGTTAAGTGTATAAAAAATCAGTTTTTTCCATCTCTCGAACAATAAAACGCTAAATGATTTTTAAATTGACACTCGCGGCGTCGAATTGTTCCTTTCGAACTTTTGACATATCGAGTCTGACCCGATTGCCGTGTTCCCATTGTCACAAGACAATATTTATTTCCTTAAAACTATTTGCCCTTTAAGGCAGGGTTCTTAGCGTGCTGACAAAAATACACTATGGCAATCTGTTCTTCTGAAATATCATTTTATAAAAATAAATGATAACATCAGGAATGGTATTGGAAAAAAATCTAAAGACAATAAAGCTTAAAAAAACTCACACAGATGAGGATTTGAACTTGCATCATCTGAGTCGGCTGCAACCATTATACTTGTAGTATCGCATTTTTTTAACGACACGTTTAGTCTAGTTCATGAATGTTTTGTATTTATAATATGTATCATGTATTTACAAAAAAGTAATCTATGTAGTATATCAACTGTCTGGTATCCATAATACAAGCATAGTTGCTTAGTGTGGAACTAAATAGATGATGCTTGTGTGGAATGTGTGAAGATTTTTATTTATTTATTATTTATTTTATCACTAGCTGGTCTCCGCGACTTCGTCCACGTTGAAAAAGAAAAAAGTAGCCTACATACATACATACATACATACATACATACATACATACATACATACATACAGAAAAAAATTCTAAAAATAGTCAATTTAGTTTCAGTATCATGTATAGAGCCTATAAACACGATATCTCTGAAAACAAAGTAATTTACTCAATGACCTTACAGATTCTGAGTGTAACCTCAGAAATGCAAATTGAATGAAAATGGAAACGTGCAGCAGGTGAGCGCATCAAAGAGAGATACGATTGCAACAGAACGGCGGCTCTTTAACGATAATCGTCAACTCGTGTGAAAGGCCTTAACACGATCAACATTTTTAATTTTTAATGTTCACTAACTGAGGTCGGGTCGTGAATCCGTTACATTAGCGGGCGATTTAAATCGCGCAACTTATTGTTATTGTGTTCGCGATAACGCTGACGTTACGATAACAATTCAAATTGAATGTTTGCAAATACTTAAGTTTAAGGCGCTTTTGAAATTGCATTATGTATTTTAATTTCATTGGGTAAGCGAAAGATGGACTTATATAAATTTAACTTTATATTTGTTTCGGCATATATAATCAATTTTACAAAACCTTTTATTATAATATGCTGTAATTTCAACATGTAAATAATAAAAAAACGGTTAATCGAATTGGTCGAACATTGAGTTTACACCTTGTGTTTCTGTTATGCCAGAACTCATTACACTTTCATTCATCTTTTACAAGCTTTTTCCCGCGACTTCGTCAGCATTCTTTTTTCTAATTCAAGGAAATATTTATTCAATCTTTATTTCTCATTATACATAATATTTTGTCAGGTGTTATTTTTTTTTAAATGGTAATTCGAGAACAGTAATTTTATTGGATGAAAGTTACACATAAAAGTTTAAAAAGTTACAAATCCTTTATTTACCTTCCTCTTATAAATACGTAACATTGTGTGTGTTTTTTAGAAAATATTCAAATAATTTCAAAAATAGCGAATGTGGGTCTAAGATAACTAGGTACCAAGACAAAGAGCAATATGTAGTTTCAGGAAGTTATCGTTGTCACCCTGCTAGAACTATTTAATATAATTTTTTATGTAATGACAATTAAAACACATAATCGTTTGAAACCCTGGATCCTATATTTACAATAACTTTGACGGAAAGGTTATTAATTTTATTAATAACAATAACAGATAACAGATAAATAATATATAAGACAATTAACAGATAAATTTATTTATTTACTAGCTGTGCCCGCGACTTCGTTCGCGACCAATTTTTTTTTTATTACAAACCATTCTCGAATCCCCTTGAGCACACACAAAAAATTTCATCAAAATCGGTCCAGCCGTTTAGGAGGAGTTCAGTGGCATACACACGCACAGAAGAAATATATATATAAAGATTACAATTAAACATAATTAGTTATTAGAAAATTAAGGCGAGGTCTTAGCAGAAAAGCGTTATTTTCGTCGCCTAGTTTGACTTCTTAGAGTAAAATAGAGTAAAAGTTAGATAAAAATACAGTGCATAATAGAGTATATATATGGGAAAAAGTTTGAATCGGGCAGATTTATAAAAAAAAAAACTATTTTCTGAGAAAAAAATTAGTAAAATACTCCTAAAAAAAACTTACTGTTCACAGTAATAAAAATTTTCCTTGACAACTACTTTTGTTTGTAGGCTTATTAATTAACTCATGTTCTACACTAAAGTTGAATCGGTATTTTAATTTCTTTTTTCATATTTTACAAAATATTTAAGAAAAACCTTCAGTTATCTCCGAAGAGCTACAAAAATTTGTTGCGCAATATTGCATTAAGGTGCAATATTGCGCAACAAATTTTTGTAGAATATTAGGTTGCGGTCATTTTGGTAAAAAAATGTGTTCGGTCTGAGGTTAGTCTTTGTCTTAAGAAAATTTACAATAGATTAAAAGAATTTACAAATATTTGCATGCCTTTGTCGGGTTGAACATAGTTAGTACCCTAACTGCTGTGTATGAATTAATATCCTGTATACATTATTATGTTGTGCAAATAAAAATTTATTATTATGTTTTAATAAGTATTATTATAAGAATTATCCGGAGTTTTTAAAACAGAAGTTATTAATAAAATAAGAATTACTGTCTCTTTTTGTGTCGAGGACACTTTTCAGATTCATTACTTTTTTTATACATATATAAATTAGTTTTTTCGGATTAAGTTACTGCTTAAGTATTAGTATAAGGTTACATTTTAAAATGTCTAGTTTCAAAAGTTGTTCATATAATATAACGTATTTCTTATTCACCTTTTAATGTTCAGTGGTAGTTTCTTCAAGTGAGATGATTTTTGTTTAAGGCAATAACTTGCATTCTCCTGGTTTCGCTTGCATTCATAGGCGACGGTAGCCACCTACCATCAAGTGGTTCTTTGGCCTGCCTGCTGCCTTTTATTTTATATAAAATTTTGAATATTAAATATAATTTGAATTAATAACTTAGTGAAAATTAGATTCTTTATAATACTGCTTATTTACTTTGGAATAGCTATACGAGTATAAAAACTAGAATTTTTTTTAGATAACCAACATACAAATTCGCTCATTAACCGTAACACGCTTGTATGCGACTGATAGCTGAATTCCTAAATTACAATTTACGGCTACAAACTTTACTGCTGATCTGAGGCCTCGTAAACGCTGTCACTTTAAAAAATTCTGCAAAAACAATATCCATAAATATGTCGCAGGAAAGATTTCACGTCGTAAAACAAGGCGATATTTTTTATGCAAAATGTAATTCGACATTAAAATCTGATGTTGTTAAAGTTTGATATTGTTTATATGACAATAATAAATAAATTAAAACTGTCACAGCCTCATTTTCTAGTAGGAAGTGAAGGCTACACAAGACATTTTGTTTAAACTTAGGTATATCCTCGGCCTCGTATACACATAACTATTAATATAAGAAGTATTTAATAACGACACTTAAATTTGATTCAGGAAACGATAATTTTTAAATACTAATAATGTCTGCAATGAAGTTTAACTTAATTAGTAGCAGGTTAACATTTTTAACAGGATCTTCATACTGCTGACGTAAGAATTCACGGATCTGTAAATTGAATTGGATACCAATTCAATTATACATAATTATGTTTTTATTTTTTATGTAAAGGTCATAAGACAGGTTGACAGCCCTCTTGGTGGTAGGTGACTATTATTACCAATGAGTACAAGCATCAATGCTCTTCGCACCTTGATTGGGTAAGGATAAAAAAAGGTTGAGTCTGATAGTTTATTACCTGGATTAACATATGGGGATACTTTTTATCCTGGAAAAATTTTAGGTTCTCGAGAGATCTTCTAAAAATAAAAAAAATCGAGGCCACTGTCGCGACAGTGGCGGCACCACCATTCACAGTGATAAAAAAATATCAGGCGTAATTTACTCATATTTTTTTAAGCATTTACATTTTTAATTTTTCA
The DNA here is from genome assembly GCA_945859745.1 of Synanthedon formicaeformis. Taxonomy (NCBI): domain Eukaryota; kingdom Metazoa; phylum Arthropoda; class Insecta; order Lepidoptera; family Sesiidae; genus Synanthedon; species Synanthedon formicaeformis. The sequence goes on along the minus strand of OX243956.1, from coordinate 727,171 downwards.
TTCAGGAAATAATGCATATAATAAACATTGAAAGCTTTATGGTAAGCTATTCGTCTAATCTAAGGGCCTCTTTCACCATCTCTGAGTAAAGTGTCAAATAGGCTAACCGCCATTTAAAGCCGGTAAGAAAGCGTAAGTTTCACCATCTTCGAGTAGCATTACTCAAGGGTTCAATGAAATTGACACAAGATACTCATATTTACTCGCCAATTAACTTACTTGAAAATTAACTAATCAACACTTTATTTGTAGTTGGTGAAAGAGGCTCTAAGAAACCTATGTGTTTACCTACTCTAGGTATTAGGTAATTATGTTTTAGAAATATAACTTAATTCTCATTTAAGGTCAGCATTTACTAACTTAAATATGGCAAGAAATGACTTCTGTAAGTTTAATGTAAAAAGGAAGGCATTCGGCAATAATTACTAAATATAAAATAAAACAAATGAGCAGGTCATAAACTTTTATTATATTTTATATTGTATTTGTACGCTACGATTGTTTAACGGTCCGGTTCAACTGCGAGTTCTCATCTCGAAATTATGTGTATTTTATTGATGTAATGTGCCTTTATTGTTGTGTATAAAGTGGCCAAGGGGTAGCCGAAGGAAACTTCTTTTGATAACATCAGCATTTGCATAGAGTACGAATGAATATATTTTTATTTGGAATACAAAGAGTGAATGTGTAGTGCCTACTCAAATATTTTTAGATTAATTAAGTAATCTTTATAGAAATTAAAAAACACGTCAAATGTAAAATGAATTGTATTTACATATTTACATTTAATGAGAGAAATATACAGTCAAAATTATCTATAGGTAGGTACTAAAAGTGGCTGGTTTAATTGCTTATACTTAGCTCTCAGGAGTTTTCGACCCCTGAGAAGTTGGTATTTTACGCAAGAAATATATTAAAGAAAATTTACTCCCATAAGAAATATATAACTACACTTTGGAGTTACAAAATTAGGCTAAACCATATTGTAACTATTCCTACTTTAAAGTAACTTCAAGTGAAGTATCAACCTTCTTCTTCTTATACTACTATAATGTTTGCGACATTTGGCGACAATTAATGCTACCTTAACCTAGAAAGCTGCCGTATGGAATCTCGATTATCTTTTGCCCCTAATTATGTAACAGAAATATTACATCTCCCTCTTTCGTATCGTTCTTAACACTTTTATTGTCTTTCTCATTCGAAGCAAAACTCAAACTTATGCCATCTTCTGCACCCATGATATGCCAAAGTTGTACCTTGATTATTTAAATTTATTTATTAAGGAGTTAACTATATCTAATAATCAGGTGTGTCATATTTATTTTTTTATGTAAAATTATTTGTAGTATTTAAGATTAGACAAGCCACATCCAAATTTTCTCACATCCTGTGTACTTATAGTGGAAATAGGAAGACTACTGTATTCTACGGAATATTTCTGTCGAATTGTTACGAAAGATGGACATTGTGTCTTTATGATCGAACATCAAAGACACTTCATTATATTTTTTATGCTACAAAAAACAATATCCTTCCCTTACAATTTAGATAAATGATAGCAAATATTTGTATTCAGGAAGGCATTTTCTTTCAGGGAGTTGTGAAATATAAGAAATTATTTATTACTTTGCGTTCAGTCTTGCGACTCTATAAACTGAGTAATTGACAAAACAAAATATAGGTAATTTGAAGTAAATTTACTTTATATTAAGGTAATTTTTATGTTAGTGTACATTAATATAAAATTATACTCTGTTATGATAGTTACAGATATTAACCAATACCTTGCAAATAGTACTTAGATGCCATCTTATTGGTTTTGGCTTATTGGCAGTTTTTTGATACGCTTATGTTATGGAGCTCTTCATATCATCCATAGGACTAGTAGCTACATATAGTATATCAATAAATTGTTTCTTTGACAAAGTCGCATGAGAATTAGGTGGCGCTAAAGAAAGTGAAATAGAAAATAAAAAAGGGCACTGTTCGCTACAAATCATTGGTGAGTGCGCCCTCAAACAAAATGTGTGAAATATGAACAGTTGTGCCTTTATCACAGACGCCCAAAACACAGATATGTGGCTGGTGCAAGAACAGGACACATATTATAAATAATTTATTTATTATTATAATATATTATAAAGAAAGAAATATTTTTTAAAATTTTTTATTTCTTTCTTTTATTAATAAAAAAAAATCTTAAGCAGATTACCACATGTTTACAGGTCAGACCTGCTTCAGACCTTACTTTAACGACGGTTGTAGGTTCTGCGATATGTCGTTTTTCTACTAGATTTACCCAAAGCAGGAAATTAATCCGACGTTTGTTGATAATCTAAGTATTTTAATTCGTCTAAACTTTCTCCAATTTTTGAGGAGTATTTCTCGCTATACACCACTGACTTCCACCACCCCCGCAAGTTCACGTAAGACGTTATTTATTGGCGAGAGGCGGCCGTGTCCAAAAAGCTTAGTTGTGTCAAAAGTTGAGCGTTAAATCATTGGCCACTATCTGGACAGTGCAGGCCGGACGGTGGTCACTAGTCTTGTCCGAGTAGCCATTGTCGGACGACACGAACAAATCGAAAATTTAGACATGTAAATTTTTATGTAATTAATTTACAATAGATATTCCATTATATTTTCAATTTGACTTATAAATCTTTCATTTATATATTTTATTTATTTATTTATTTATTTAATACTAGCTGGCGCCCGCGACTTCGTCCGCGTTGAAAAAAAAAGTAGCCTATCCTGTGTCCCGTATGTCTAAATGTTTATCTACGAAGTTTCATGAAAATCAGTTGATTCGTTTAAGAGTTACATACATTTAAAGAACATACATACTTACATACATACATACAGAAAAAAATTCTAAAAATGGTGAATTTAGTTTCAGTATCATGTATAGAGCCTATAAACACGATATCTCTGAAAACAAAGTAACTTACTCCATAACCAACCCTTACAGATTTATTGTTAGTATTGATTGATGATTATCAAACACGTATTCACAGACAATATTGTCACAATGTCTGTAAACCACTAATTTCCTAGACATTTAATTCACAACAATAACATACAACACAATAACATTTACATTACAACTTACAGTTTTTATATGAATTTTATTATAACCCAATTACATACATATATAACTAATTTTATGCAAAGCATAAAAGAAGCAAAAAGAACCTACGTAGAAGCAAATAAAACTTTTGTTTCAGTGAGTGAGTAAGGGATACCAGAGTCCATTTCTCTATCCTTTTTTAATAACTTATATCCTTTATCCTAATATATTCTACAGCGCACTAGCAGCACCTGTGTGTATAAAACAAAACATAGTATACTTATATGTTATATTTGTATTATAGCTAAACTATTGTTTAAATAAAAATAAAATAAATACTAACATACATTTTACCATGACAATGGAAACAGAGACCGGTTAAGTGATCCGGCATAAAATGATATATGAAGACATTTTTACACATTACAATAAAGAATTTGGCGTGTAATGGAAAATCGACTTCATTGATGGTTGGCCAAAAAAATGTTTATTCTAAAAACAAAGTCACATAAGATGAGTTAGATCTTTGCAAGAGTGATATATGCTATTAAAACGCAGTATCTATGTGTACGTAATATATCAAATTAATGAAACAGATAATTATTTGCGAATAATTAATGAGCAATTGTATATTCGCAGACCTGTGTCTTTGATGTCATTAATTTCTCAATTCTAGAATTCTCTCGAATTCTAGGGTTGATACTAGGTCTTATTTTAGGTTTGTGTTCGTATACTTAACTGACAACCCTAACATGTTTCTGCATAGATCACGTCTAAGTTGAGAGAATGTTTTTCTTTGATACTTTAGATCTTAACTTCTAATGGTAATATGCTCTTCCTGGTTTCCAAATTTCAATCCAGGATTCTCCTGATCTACAAATGACTCCTATAAACTGTGTAAAAGCAGTACCTACAGTAAGTACCCAAGTTCTAGTGAGGAAATAGTATCCTAACTAATATTATAAATGAGAAAGTGAGTTTGTTGATCGTGAAATTTTGTATACACTTTGTAAGGGATACAGAAAAGGGCAAAAGATACAACATGCTGTTCCCGAGGGATCATCTAAATTATGGCCTAACAAAAATATAGGGACAATAAAGATTGAAAAAAGTATGCGCAGAAGAAGTCGGGGGCAAGAGGTAGTAGTAAAATATAGTTAAAAATTCAACGGTGCATGCAGCAGCATACTATACCATTAGAAGGCTGTACCCAATTTCATAAAACACCATCAAATAACTCGTCGCAGCTAATGAAAGCCGATCGAAATCAGCCGTTGGTTAATTGCTTCCATCCTGTACTTTATAATACACAATTAACAATAAATAATAACGCGGTAATCTCATTAACAGGGCTCCGTAACCGTTGGTTATCTCTTATTGTGCATTCAATTTAATAGAAAATCATTTTTGAAACATTTCAGCATTGAAAAATATGTTTTATTAGTTGTACCCGCGACTTCGTACGCGCTGTAGTTCGTTTTTTGAAAATCGAACAGAGGGCCTAATGCGAGTTTGATAGAGTAAAACTCGCACTAGGCCCTCTGGAACTAACACTTATCCAGGATAAAAAGTATTGTAAATGTTAATCTAGGCTCGGATTAAATAAGAGTTACTGTCGTCTAGCCAATAAGCTATGTGTGTATATATAATATTAAAAAAAAACTTGAAACCAAGTTTTCTGCTTTTTCCTTCTGAACTTGAGCTACTTTTTCGTTTTTAATTTTTCGAATTAATTTCTTGGCACAATGAATTTCCCAGTGCGTTCGCCTGCCAAAATTCAAAACGAAAGACAAATTCATTGTCTAATAAGAAACACTGAAATATGTATGTTTGTCAGTCTAATTTTAGAGTTCAATACGCCCGTATAAATTACATCTATACATCAGTCTCATAAGCCGCGACTCGCACATCAATCTAAAGTGTCTGTCTGTGCGTCTTTGTCTATTTGAGAACTATTTTAAACAAAAATAAACTTCAATTTTCTAATAAAATATTTCAATTCCCAACGAATGTGTAAGCAGTGCATTAGGTATGTCTAAGGAAGTGTTTGAGGTTTTATAATCAGGTAAAAATAAACGATATTTTTATAAGACAAATAAAATACATTATACTTTTTAATTTCAATTATAATATCGTTTTCTATATGGTTTTATCCAAAGACGAATTTGATCAAAATCAGTCACAACAGTAATCAGAGCCAACTAAAAAAATTACAATTATAAGATTTACTTAAGGGTCTCAAATTCGATTGCTGAAATATTAAACTAAAAAAACGTATGTTGATTTATGGACCTAGAATTTACTGATTCTGAAAAATCTTAATTTTAGGCAGTAACTACTTTATTCAGAGTAGTTGTCTGGCCATTATAAAAAAAAAACAACAATTACAGTCGTTTAAACTAATTTATACTAAACGTATGTCAGTGATATATTTACTTTTATAACTAATATAAATTTAATTAAAAAAAGGAATATTTAATTCGCAATAATATCAAAATTACATCACAAAATATGAAGTTTTACGGGCATGAATATAAAAACGTCTATTGGTTGGGGAGCCCAAGAGGGGATTTCTGGAGTCACTCGAGCGCGTCAGATTAAGCTGTGGTAGATTAATTACATGCTGAAAAGTGTGAATTTTAATAATCTGACGATTTGGTTGGTGGGGTTGGCGGGGGTGGGGGTAAAATTTTAAATACAACTCGAGCGCGTCAGATTTTCAGAGGGGATGTTAAGTGAACCTAAACTAAGCTCCCATTTAAAATTCAGACGATTCGGATGTAACGCAAGCTCGTGGCAGCTTTTTGAAAATGCAAAAAATATTTTTGACGATTCTCATTTTGTAGAATCGTCAAAAATATTTCAGCCTAAAGTCCTGATCGTGCTGATTCTTAATCTGACGATTATATGGAGGATTTTTTAAAATACAGCGCCTAAAAAATTTTAAACGCCTGTAGACGCTCACCCCACCGCTGAAATGAAAAACTTCATATAACCTTTTTTTCTTCTTACCATCCAAACTTCAAAGTCCAATAGGTCCCCACGACGCTCGAATGAGTACACATTTAACATCGTGGGCTCCCTAATCATATCGGATAAAATTTAAAATCAGAAAATATGTGATAGGTCGAGTTCGTTTCGAACGGACATGTGTGGGTAATCAGTGAGACGAAGGGCCGGCCAGTTGCGATAATGTGGAAGCGGCTTCTTTTTCCTCTTTTTTTTTTTTCAACAAAAAAGTTTGTTAACGATAAATCTGTATATTGTATATTAAGCAGCTGAGTATTATTAATTTTAAACTAAAATTTGAACCAATACTTAGTTTAAAACTATAACTTTAAGTATTAGTTGGACAATACTTTTATTTAAATATATAATATTATTATGTTTTGCAATTTACAAAAACCTTTTACTCGATTGACTTGGCTGGCACCTACTTTCATTGTTTTTAAGCAATTAGCAAATACCAAAGCAAATACTAAATTAGAAACCCATAGCCAAATCCTAAATATCTAATTTCAAGCAGTGAGCGAAAAATAGTAGATCTATATAATTACACAATTCTAAATAGAGATTAAATATAGTATTTACTTAAAAGGTCATAAAAGACGCATGCACAAATTTCTCTGAAAATTATCTTTTTCCATACTAATTTGACCTCATGCAAGCCATGCTAAAAAGCTACTAAATAGTCATGTTTATTTCCCACTAAACGTCTAAATGTAAAAAAAAATGCAGAGATAAATTTATCAAAAACCTTTATAAAACATTTTCATGTCCTTAGAAATGATTATTAGCAATAAAAGCATTTATATTATTTTTTATTTATTATATAAATTATAGAATATCTAATCGATGTACACAACAGCTGCTAAAAAACTGATAAAACATAAAGTGTATTACATATTTTTTTATTAGACAATATTTTCATCAATAAAGAAGGCATACATCCGAAACAGCAAGATAAGAAAACCTATTAGAACTAAGTAGGTACTCTCACTGCTCACAACAGCACATGTGCTTTTATTTAACTCAGGTGTTCTGTGGGTGTGTGATTGCCGCCAAAAAAGTTAATAAATGAAACAAAAGTTTCATAAATTCATAAAGTTGAACGCCCTTGCAATAGTACCGATGCAAACTTCATTTTTTTATTTAGTTTTTTTTCCGCGTATTACGAGTAAGAGAGGCAAAGGCATGTGCGCCAAACAGCCTTTAGGCGCTCTGTGTTTTTTGGATACGGCTTTGTGTGTAAACATTAACTTTGAGGCTGAATTTTGAATTTCCAATTTTTGTCGTCACACGTTCTGAAATTAAAATTACGTAATATAAGCACTACAATATTTTAGTTTTGCGTTCATAGTACTTTATTATGTTAAGGTCGATAGACAGGCTGACGAGCCACTATAACACAAGCAATGACACAGATGCTACAAGGCTTTGCTGATCATAGTACAATTACAGTGGGTGGCCTTCTGTAAGGGCCACCACCTTACAGAAGACCATGGGCTATCCAAATGACTGCGAAAAGCCACTGCTATCACTATTTTAGCGTTTAATTCAAAGAACAATATCAAATCAAATCAAAATATTTATTTATCAATTAGGTTTCTACAAGAAACTCTTATGATCGTCATTATAAATTTAAATTTACCAGGGTTTCGGAAAAAAACCAAGATGACGATCCTGAGAAGAAACCCCGAAAGAAACTCAGGATACTATTTTTTTGTCATTATTGAAATATAAAATATAAAATCTTCGTTATCTTCGTTAAAATCATATTTATATCTTCATTAAAATCATATTTATAGAAGATATTGCATCTAATGGTTGGTCTTTGAATTATTTTAATGTGTCGACAAAATTTGTGGAATAGCTTTTTAAAATGTTTTTTTGTTTGTCACATTATAGCATCTCTTTCAACATAACAATACAATCAGTCACAACTATTTTCGTCGCGGAACTAAAAGCGAGCGTTTTTCATTATGAACCGAATAAATTAGAGTGAAAGCCAAATATTTAACCGACTTGTATACGAACAACTTCAACCAAATGTATCGCATAAAGTAAAAAGTCACCAACGTGAGAAACGTGTGGACAAGTCTCTAAAGAATATTAAAGTAGCATGAGTTTCTTTTATGATATATAGATAATTGTCGGAAATACGTTTGATTTCTGATGGTAACGGCTATTATTCTTCATTTCAGAATCAGGACGTCCACTGCTGGACATAAGCCTCCCCATAATTTTCCAATAGGACCGGACAGAAGCAGTCTGGATCCACCGTCAACCTCGCGGTCCAATACTATGTGTATCGGACCGCGAGGTTGACGGTGAACCACACAGTGAACCCCGACCATAGCCATCTCCATTAGCTCGTTGAGAGCCTAAGCTTTTAACGAAGCCCATGCTTAGAGACCACATTTCAGCGCCATATTATGTCATCACACATTATTTCGTTAAATTTTGGACGAGAAGATGTCTCGGACCGGACCATCCCTAACGCTGCCCATCCAAGCTGGATTCGACGATTGACCTCCTTCTCGAAGTTGGCTCTAGCATCGCATCTGGCGTTGCTTGCGTTTATAGACGACAGTAGAGCCACTGATGCCCATTGATAATCCTATTATAATCTTTCATCACTTTTGCATTTTTCTATGAATTATTATCTGAAATAATTTTTACCTATTAATCTGTTAGAAACGAATAATAATTATAAAAGTATTCTTTGTTTTATTCCAGGCATGGTTTATCAATGTAACAAGTTTCATCTTAATCTGAATCCAAATTTAATGATGATGGAGAGTTGCGAATCTGTCCAGTTACTACGAAGCCGTAAAAATGATTTAAACAACTAATAAACTTTCGCATTTATATTATTCTTATAGACGTATCAAGTTAGTCAAAGTTAATAAATTAAAAAATCGTTTAAGTATTGTATGTACTCCCGTTCACAAACAGCCCTCCATGTTAAGACATTAGGGTTGGGTTGCCATTAAACGCAATAGTTACGGTTACAAAATTTATTGTTTTTCATCTTTGAAATCTTAGCGGAGTCAAGTTGTATAAATCATGCGTTAATGCCCGCGCATTATACAAATTCAAATTTATAACCCGATAAAATTACAGAATGGCCGATGGGGTGTCTCGACACCCCCACCCCCTACCCCCGCGACCTGGTCGCTGAGGGGCAGGGGGTAACCAACTAAATGCTACCCTGATTCATTAGGTATCGAGACGTAATCTGCACCTAACTGATTTGTATACAAATATACAAATCGTTTAGGTACAGTTTTAGAAAAGAAGCTTATAGCAGTTGATAACTATCCTCTATAGAGACTACAGTGAATTTAGGGATTAGGAAAAATTTGGGAATTAACTTATTAATTACTATTAATTATTAGGAATTCTGAAATTATTATTAATTTCATTAATTAGCGATTAGGTTAACTTCTGTGTTCCTCTTAGAATACGATTAGTACAATATTTATGCCTTTTAAACAATTTTAGTTCCTTTTGTGTTCAAAAGCACATCCAAGGGCTGAGTTGAGAATGGCGAAATACGACTAATGACGACTCTGAGTGGAGTCCACTGTAGAAACTAGAACAAACTAAACTAAACGAACTAAACTGTAGAATTGCTTACTAGAAAAATGACCTTAAGAAAGAGGCTGACTGGATTGATGCGGAAGACAAAGGACCGAGTGTAGTGGCAATTTAACAGACCTATGCCCAACAGATGTCCAAAAGGCCTAACTTATCTTGGTCTTGGTCTCATGATAATAATGTATCAAAAAGACTATATAAGCCAAGACCCAGTGTTAGTGCCACCTAACGGATTTAGATACGGTTTTTCACTAATGGAAAGAGCAATAAACGAGGAAAAATCGTACCTTTATATAATTTATGGAAATAATGCATCCGTGCGAAGTCACACGAAAGCCGCTAGTTTAAAATATAAATATGTTAATTTCCATTAAAACACAAATGATCTAACCAAAAATCGTTCTTTCATTCTTTCTAAATTTTTGGGCAATTTATTATTCAAACTGTGAACACATACCCTAACGAATGCTCCGGTTAATTAAAAATCTTTTATTTCTATTCATCCATAAGTAATTGACTACAAAACAATGATCCATCAGTTCATTGAAATCTAAATCGGTTAAAGCAAAAAAAACAATTCCGATTACCGTCACCATTTGAAACGGTAATAACACTCGCGGTAATTATTATCAGGCGTTTTTGATTTATAAGGAATTTGGAGTGTAAACCTCTTTTCTTTCCATTCACGTTTAATTGAATGATTAAATCGGAGGGCATTAAAATGGGACGATTTTGGTGGCATTGTCTCGGCGGTGGTTAAAACAATGGAATCAATCGATGACGCAGCGCTATTGCGGCTCTTCGGATCATACATTTCAAATTCAAGCTCCAATTTAGTATTTTTACCGCAGCTTGAGGGTATTATTTGTTCTAGAAATTATTTAGGTCTAAAATTTGTGGATATTTCGTACATTTAGAGAACAAAGAAAAAATTTGTATATTACTAGTTGGTGCCTGCGACTTCGTCCGCATTGAAAAAGAATAAGTAGCCTATCCTGTGTCCTGTACGTCTAATATTTCTCTACCAAGTTTCATGAATATTCGTTTAAGTGTTATGAAGGAACATACATACGTACATAGATACAGAAAAAAAAATCTAAAAATCGTCAATTTAGTTTCAGTATCATGTATAGAGCCCATAAACACGATATCTCTGAAAACAAAGTAACTTACTCCATGACCAACCCTTACAGAGTTATTATTAGTATTGATGATAAGTTAGATCTACATAATTTTTTTCTTCAATAGGAGGTTAGTGGACATCGATTTTTTTTAATTAATAATAAATAATATATAGATATTATACAAACATATTATATTATATATTATACACATATTATACAAAAATTCACAATAAACTTTCTCTGAAAGGGATTTTTTAAAATTTAATTTTATAATTTTTCAGGTAGGTAACATGATCAGTATTAGAAATTCTATATATTATATTTTTAAAATCAATTTAAATCTTCATGTCATCGCAATACATTTTCATGTGTGAAAATTAACGTGTGCCTTTATTTCCATACAAAATCGAATCCCATCGGTATCACAATGAACATGGCGGCTAAAAACCCGTCGAGGTGAGTTATCAAAACTTTGGAAAACGCCATCAATCAGCATTAAGGTGTGGTCCGCAGCCAACTTCAGACATAACTAATAATTAGAAACGGCGTGCATCCAAATGAAATATAATAAATACATCCCAGAGCGGTGATACGGTTACCAAACACCCCTTCATCTAGCTTACGCTCACGATACAATATTTTCACTCGTTAGAACTTATTGCGACGGGATAAGATTGACATTCCTTTGCGGTTTTTTTTACACTTAAAATATGCACAAGAGTTATCAATGTGTGGTTGATTTATAGGAAGCCAGGGTGTATCTTCTCAAAAATACGTTTCGTGGCATGGAACGCCTTAGGCATCGTATGACAAGTTTTAAATATTTCTTCACAACCTTTGAGACCTATGAAAGATAAAGAGTAACCTACATCTGTTAACAGCTATTCAACTATAAAAACTAATCATGCCGATAAAACCTAAGAAGGTACTGGTGAGGCCTACAGGTGCTGCAATTATAGAAGTACTAAATTTTCGATAGAATAATCATAAAATGTGTTTGAAAGAGGAATATGAAGGTTATAAATGTATAACGGCAAAGTAGCTTTTCTTTATTTTCAGAATAAGTTGCGCTAAGACTTAGATAAGTGTAAGCAATGTGCACACAAACAGTGGATAAGTAGCTAGTTTTGATGACTCGCCGACGTACACTCGAGGAAAAAGCCACTTTATATTGAAATTGTTTTTTTTTTTTTCATATTTTCATCTTTATAACTTTTCTACATGACTGCTCGGTGGCAGCCTGGATCGAGTATCGGAAACAACCTTATTAGGCTGTCTGTCAACTTATGGATGGAAATCCGTCGCTATGTTTTCAAACCGTGGTCTTCACTCGAGAACTTTTGAGAGATAACAATGAAATAACTTCACTATGATGTCTCACTATGTTAAAAATTTACATATCAACCTTAACTCCGTTAATTTTAATATGATTTTACAAAAAAAGTTAAGATTTTCTTTTATAAAATTCTAACACTACTATTTTTGTATAATTTGGTAAAAATACCCCCGACCGAGGGACTAAAGTTTTCATTTGTTATTAAATTTTCCTGGACTATATTATATCATGACTTTAACATATTATTTTTGTGTAAAATTTAAATATTTTATTGCGTCTTCGACTTATATGAGATTCGAGTTATAATACAGTATACATGATTGTAGATTAGGAATACGACTTGTATGTGTAGGTATGCCACATATAAAACATTAATTGATTTTCGTAACCCCTTTTCGTTGTACAGTCAGTAAGCATTTTTGATGCAAAAAAATCTGCCATTATTGAATAAATAGTTTAAGTGTGTTTTCCTCGACTGTACTCGTGTGTAGCATTCTCTTTCGTTTGCTCGGCACGAGTTGGTTATCGCATATGTTTAACATCGGTATCTTTGATTAAGTCAATAGGTGGCCGTGTGCCTCCGTACTCTCTACTCTGCGACTTACATTATTTACAGACTAGCAGATAATGCTATTTGAAAATGTACATATTTACTTCTCTCAAACTTTAGATTTCGCAGTTACTTTTTGAGGTCAGACACTTTATATTTAAACTTTTTCCTTCGAATTTATTCTTACTGCGAAAAAGAGAAAAAAAATCGGTGCAGTCACATCACAAACAGAAAATAAATAATTCACTAACGAAAATACAAGAAAATCTATTTACTTAAGCTTTATTTACTTACTTTAATTACTTTATTTTAGAGGTAGGACATGCAGTAACTACCCCTTACAGAAGATGCATTATAATAACAATGTTTATTAGAAAATATTTATTATGAATTTAATTTATGAAATATTTTTAAATTTTTCAATATTTTTGTTAATAATTATACAAATTTGCAGGATTGAATATTGATCCACCTTAACAATTTATGACTTCTTTATAAATAAGTAGTAAATTTTATTCATTTTCTGTTGAATATTTTTATAGATTACTGTAAAGGAACTGTACTAATATTATACAATACTGAACATACAAGTACCATATTTCATAAGTTAATTTTCTCTTGAGTTTTGAATGAAAACGCGAAGACATTTCGGCGGTGCCCCTAACGCTTTTTGACAGATTTATGTCCACATCGCAATTTGGCACGCCATCACATTGTTACTGATTTATTTATAGCACAGTCGCTTGTAAATCAAGTGGGGTGCATTTACCAACTAACTCTTAACAGGGGTGCTTTGTTTAATTACAATATATTGCAATAAAAAGAAATTCTAAACATATATACCTTTTAACATATAATAGACTGTTTATAAATATATGTATAATAATCACAAGAACCGCGACATTAAAGTATAAGGCTCAAAATATTTGTAGTTTCATTCTATAATAACTAAGTTTTTTTAAGATCGACAGAGGAACTGACGGTCCACTTGAGTAGGTGACTACCGTCGCCTATAGCGCCTATAACGTAACGCCATAGGTTCTGCAAGTGAGCTGCCGATGAAAGTGGGGTTGAGGGGAAGGGACAGGGAAATGTCAATTATTTTTATGTCTATTTGAAAATCGCCATTTTGGCGCTGTAGGCTATGGAGCATATGGAGTGTAAGTACATGGAACTAAAACTAGTGATGCCCGCATGATAGGGACATTTAAAGAATACACATTTCTTCATGTTTAAAAACTCAAGCGGACTAAAATAAACTTAAACAGTCCCTAAGACATCAACAAACAGAATAAAACGTGAATAAAACAGACTATTATACTTATCTATGGATTAAAAATACGCAAACGTCAAAATTAGTTCCCGTACTTTCGTACGGCGGCGCTTCAAAATGGTACACAAAAGTATCTGTAATTTATATGGGATAACCTGTCCAGGTTTATTGAAGTCAATGGGTCAAGTTAGATCTAGACCAGAATCAACTTAAAAAGTTAATTACCGAAGTGGACCCGGCCGGGAATCGAAGCCGGGACCTCTGTAACAGAGCGTTGAGGCAATCATGCAACGGTGTCATAGGAATTCAAATCTGGATGTTTTTAAGGTTTCGAAATTGACATTCTGACGTCAAAATATATGTCAAACATACGAGAGGCAGTGAAGAAATATTCACGGTCCAATTATAAAAGCACATGCACATTGTCGCCCCGCGAAACATTTGGCTTCGTCATTATAACACTGCGGCTAATCCCGCGTGAAGGAAGCAATAAATCACGTCATTAACTCGAAAAAAACTGAGGCGACGCGACGTGTGTGTCACGCTGCGTCGTGTACGCGGCTTAACAACAATATTTTGAATATTACATCGGAAATTAGATGAATCCTATCTTGGTTATAATTGGGTGGATTTTTTTAAAATATATTTTACATTTGTATCTTTCTTTGTCTGTCTCCTCTTGTCTGTTGTGCATTTATGTTTAACTGATTTTGTTCCTATTTGGATCTATGGAAAGAGGAATTTACGTCATTAACTTTACGTCAGTTTACGTCAAAGAATATCTTGTTTATATTTGTTGAATTAAAATTGTTTTATCGAAGGAATCGACTAGGTTTACTGTAACATTTAATATTTTAATTATTAGTACAAAAGCTTCTATGAAAATAAAATTATTATAATAATAGTTTCATATTCGATTACGTATTAAACAATGGTCGAAATTTCTGTTTCGGGGAAAAAATTAATTTTTAATAGCAAGACTGCTCTTCCAGTCCACTTATCGGACTAAAACTATAACTATTATATCGTATTAAATATTCAAATCGAGACCATTCTTTACTAAAAACATTAGCATGTTTATGTGGTACAGTTAACAGGGAACTCGGGTACAGCAGAATTTGAAAAATAGGTATTTGAAGAAAGTATTGCCATCGCGCTGCGCCCGAACGACAAGCTGTCTATGTGTGTGTGAATAGTTTGTGTTTGTGTGCGTAGCGTAGGGCCCGCGCGCCGTATTGTTTTCATATATCAACTTAGTCGCTCATATTAGTATTTGTTGATGGACTTGATTCTGATTTGCTCTACTGTTTGGACTCGGCTTGTGAACCGGATTTTGAGTAATTATTTTTACTATTAGAAAAAAAACGTAGTGTAACAGTTCAGCATTGCGACTGGATAAACAAATAATGATATTATCAAAATTAATAATTTTCATCCGAGTCACTAAACAGGATGCACTCAAGGGAAAGACAAATATTCGAAAAAAAAACTGCTCTCTGTTTTTTGTCAATTTACCAAGAATGTCGTATTATCATTTATCGAAGGCAAAAGCTGAAGAGCTTCAACGTTCTACAATTGGCCAGAGTGATAATGAATTGTGGGCTATAGAGAGGCGCAAGCGTATCACTGCGTCAAATTTTTGGAAAGTCTGCAAGTAACGAAAAAAAAACCTCAGTTGCTAGATTATTAAAATCATTATTGTACTCCCAATTCAAAGGTACACCTGCTATTAACTATGGCAAGGAGAAGGAAGACGAAGCGATACGTCAATTTTTATAAAAATTCTACATATCGCCCCTTCGCAATAAAACTATACAATTCCCAAAAACTATCAAAATTGAGTTAATGTGCGGAAACATTCGGTATCAGCAGTAGAAACTCTTAAATATTAATATTGATTAAAGAGCGTAGTTCAACCAACATTCACTAGAGAGCGCTATGTATAGTTTTAAATTGGCCGAAGTATGTAATTTTTATGTATATTGTCGCGCGAATAGTATGTAATTTTTAGTTACGATCGTACGATCAAGCGACCCAGCAGTTCACGCGCTGTGTCTCTTCAAAAGTATTCAAAAACGAAAATTTTAGGCAAGAGTAAGCATTCTTTTTCATTAATATTATACAATCTCAAAATAATACACTCTTATTGCTTTAAATATTTTGCAAAATTTGAATCAATTTTCCGTTCAAAATTGTATGATTGGGTAATTGTATGTACAGTTTTTGTGATAGAATAATGAATATTCTATCACAAAAACTGTGTTTGGCAACATTTTATCAAAAAAAGTATTTAAACTCAAAAGGATTATTTTTTTAAGCCTTGTTTTGACTACTATATATAGCAAAAAATATAATAGTTTTAAATTACTTTGTAAGATAGATAACGTACCTAGCCAAAAATTAAAAATAAACATTGGAGAGCTCATTATTATTAAAACTATTACACGTTGAATCTTTAAAACGCTCTCCTGTAAAATTAGTAGGTTTTGAGATTATACACTTTTAATGCGAAGGGGCGATATATGTGTACTTATTATTACAATTTACTGTAACACGAATCTTAAACTTACAATTGTATATTTAAATATTTGTAAATTTTTCCGGAAAAACATTTGTAATATTTAAAGTTTTATGAACAATAAATTGTAGACTTGTCGATACAATTTAATTTCCACTACAAATTTGTTACTTGTATATTTTGTGGTACGCACATATTACAAACTTGTAACTTGATACTTGTAAAATTGTAATTGTAAGTTTTGTTGGATAGGGACCTGACCTACAAGAAACAACTAAGATAAAAACTGATAAATGCAAAAACTGATAACTGTTTAATAAATATCGATATCGATAAACAACTCTAGAGTATCGATAATATTATCGATAAATACAACTTCCTTAGTTATATACGTATTACCTCCAACCTTCCCCCGTATTGTGCGATAGGGACAAATGCAGCTCAGACCGATTATACCTACATAATTTTTGACTAAATCGAGGTTTCGTATTCCCCTGTTTTCTCCTCTAAAAATTGAGCCTATCGAATAATTTTTACACAAATATTTTCAAGAAGAACTAATCTATGCCCCTATCATTTTTTTTATCTTAAAAATTATTCAAATTTGTTTTATAGTCGTCTGATTAGGGTGACATAAAAGGCCAATTTATTACGATTTTTGAGAAGTCATATTTTCTTATGTAATTAGTTGGTGCAAAAAAATAAATAAGAGGGGCATAGCTTTTGCAGAATTAGATTTTATGACAAAAAATGTTTGCTCTAGAAGGATTATTCAGGGAGAAAACAGGGGATTACATTTGTATGGAAAAACGCTGCTAGCGTTACCTCTTAATAAATCGGACGGCGCCGCCATTAGTGCGGGGTTCGAAGCCCGGCCGGAAAGCATGCGTCTTGTTGATTTGTGATGGACTCAGATGGATTTGGGCATTCAAAACGCCTCGTACTCTTCGAAGTTGAATAGGTGTGGGAGTGTATTTCATATATTTTTTTAATAATCCTTTCTCGTTGTTAGAGAACTTGGAGAACTATGTTTTGACAAGGTTCTGTACAAAAAAAAAATCATCACATAATGTCACATTCTGGTGAAAATATTATTATTTTAGCACTTGGTTTTAGTCTTATTTTAAATATAATAATATTTTTTGTAAAGTAATTTATTTTTACTGACACTCGTAAAACTAGAGTTAATAAAATTTAATAATAATACTATTTTTTTAATATATTTATTAGTAGCTGCCACACACTGCGTGTGTGTGGGTGCCACACACCCCTTTTCAAAAAACACCACAATGAAATTACATATGAGTTGTGTTTCGGTTACTAAGGGATCGCCAGGACCCACTTCCCTTATCATTTTATAAGCAAAGAATGGTGTTAGGGGTTGTAAATCCCTTACATAGGAAATTGAGTGATCCTGAGTATCAAGGTTTGTCTTGATACTTGTCTAAGAAGACTACAACCATCGGTAGCTATAGTCAACTTGACTGCAATGTGAACACTGAAGTATTTTGTAAATTAATTACATTATATACATATGCTTTGTTTCCTTATTGTCACGTTTTCCACGTTTCGACCATGAAATCTATCATAACAGTTTACATATTCTTAACTTATTTGTTAGCACGTAGAAAAGGTCCATACGTGCTCTCTTCTAAGCATAATTTCCTTGTTTATTTGGTACAAATAAGAGAAACACTGATACGTGTCCTTTTATTACTTCCTAATGGGATGGTTCCACCTGCTTAGTAAACTGATTTCCTTAACATACATCTCATCTTGGCTTTTCTTGTCAATAAAATGTACGAAAGATCGTACAAATGGAGTCTTTCAAGAGGTGGTACTGTGGAAGGTTTGCTTTCTATCAAACACTATTAAAACAGCTTAGTTTAACTTATATCTAAATTCGTAATACAGTTAAATTAATGCTGTCAGTCACATTCAAAAATGTAAGTTACACCATTTATCTTTAGTACACTTGAAGCTAATTTAAGCTAGGTTAAGCTACGAAATAAACAAAGCGCTTGAAGCTAGCCGCTCAGAACACCGCTGCTCTGAACTCTGATAGCGGACGTCAACACTCGAGTGGGTATCGCGGCGCCTTTGAACGCTGACACTTGTTGCGTGCGCGTGCGCATATTTGTTTAGCAATTTATTAAAGCAGGTTAACTTTTTCCTATGTACTTGGTACTTGCATTATAATAAATTTGAGACCTACACTACTATGTTATCAAATAACTATTGACAATTAGAATTTAAATTATTTACAAATTATTGTAGATACACATAGAAATATATTTTTGTATAGTAAAACTAATATAGATATAAATAAATAACTAGTATATAAATTATAGAACTACATCCCAGTTTCCGCGATCATGTTTTATAAACTATATATCCCAGTTTACTATAATTTTCATTAAGGATTACGTCTTTTTTTTTTCAAATGAGAAACTTCAATAGGTACTCAAATTCTCTATAAAAATAATTTAATTTATTAAATTTAACGTATTTAAAATAAATAAGTACAGGTGCAACCTATATTATCTATCTAGAAACGTTAAATTGTTTCAAAATCTTGCATTGTCATTGCATATTTAGTCTGTGGAATATTTTCACTTCGACCAAACTTCGACCCATTTGGGATAGGTAACCAAAAATGTTACTCCATCAATTGATATTAGAAAAGTACACTACTAAAAATATGTATATAGTACATAGTATTAATTTGTATACACTTATATATGTGTTGCATGTAGTTTTGGTAATTTTTTTGCATCTTTGTTCGGTTCACGCATTTTCGATATGAAAGTCGGTTGAAGTTCCTTGTGGATGTGAAGTTTTCCTTGCTGTATATTTTATTATATCAATTATTATTGGTTTCCTTCTTTTTATTTCAAGATGGAGATAATTTTGTTAGATTTTAATCATCATCAATACTAATAATATATCTGTAAGTGTAGGTATTGTATGTATGTATGTTCATCCATAACTCTTAAACGAATTAACTGATTTTCATGAAACTTGGTAGATATACATTTAGACGTACGAGACACAGGATAGGCTACATTTTTCTTTTTCAACGCGGACGAAGTCGCGGGCCCCAGCTAGTTTTTAATATAACTACAACATGTATAGACCGGCGGTGGAATCTCAAAAGACGCCTGCTTTCAACGGTTAACGGCATTTAGTGAAACTTTTTGTCACCGGGTCTTTTTAGACTAATTCGAGCTGTACTACCTACCAGCCTTGTGTCTGGTTCTTCGTGGTCTCCCGTTTTCTTCAGTAAAACTTTAAGTACAGCAGTGGAAGTCATTTGACTGAGATGATGATGACGAAATGTTTATAAAAAGTAGTTATTTTAAGTATATACGTGTCTATGTGATGTATCGAGCATAGTGTAAGTACTTGAGATTCATGGGCGGCATGGCGGCGTCTGCGCTACGACCTATAAATCGTGAACGAATACTCGTACGAGGGTAAGTAAGGTATTGTTTTGTAGCTAAAAGTATCAAGAATAATTCACTCCTTAACTACTTTATCACATCTTCGTTTGTTTTTGGATAAATTAACAGCAAATACAAAAATGTTGAAAAAAATAAAAATTTACATAGTTTCGACACACATTATTTCTTAAGTTATTATGTCTATCAAATTATTTATATACACATTTTGTAGAGAATTTAGTGCAGATTGTTTTTGTCATTGACAGTTTTTTTTTATCTCTAATAGATTCCGAAATAAATTTAAAAAACCGCAGATCGGGACACGTTTGGGGAGGAAAGGGGGGGAAGGGAGCGGGGGAGGGGATGACACCGGGCAGAATCGTGTTCAGCAGGGTCAAATTAGTCTAAAAAGACCCGGTGGCAAAAAGTTTCACAAAATGCCGTTAACAATAGTTTTTAAAAAAAAAACCACTGATCTAGTATGGACTAATTTGAAAATAAAAATAAAAATTAACCACAGATGAACTTAATTCATTGCCTGCGATGTAAAACATAGTAGAGTCTAGTACAGCGTGCAGTTGGTTCCCGACGAGACGGTTTACAGATCGTCCATCACCGTCTCTGTTAAAAATACGGCCTCTGGGAGGCGGAGGGTTCCGCGCACGAATTAAACAGTTCTCAAACTTGTTCAGCAACGAGCCAAATAAATTTTATTTTCTTTTTTTTACCCGGAAAAGTATTTGATTCACTTCACCCCACCCCATTAGAATGATCCGCCATCTTTGTTCTTTTCTTTCAATTCTTTTTCTTTGGTTAAAGGAGCAATAAATTTTAAAGTCTCTGTTCGGAGACTGTTGCTTATTTATTGTTTTTTTATTAACAAATTAATTTTCTTTTCTTTCTCTATTTTGAAATCATGATCAATACAAGTGTTAATGTCAGAAGCATGATGAAGCCAGGGTAGTTGCAACCCTCTGCATTTTCTATACTATTTTAACTATAGATAAAACGCAGCAATTTTCATCTTCTAATGGAACTTATACACGTGGAAATAAATTATATAATACAATTTTCTTTTTCTTTTTTTCAGCAAGCCACAAGTAAGAGAAAAATGGATGTTAATGTCGTCATAATAAATCATGGTTTAAAAACTTTGAACTCTTTAGTTGGTATCATAAATTAAGAAGCAGCATAGGAGTCATAAATGGTACAAGTAAATCTGCCTTGATTCCTTCCCACATAGAAACGCCAGCCCGAGCCTATATCTATATGTATTTTCAATTAGCCATCAAACTTGCACAAAACGTCGCGAAAACGGCAATCATAAATTATATAACATTTCCACCAGGAAGGTCTGGCTGAATTGTAACGTATGCTGTGCTAGGGGGGTTACATTATCACACCCCCCTACCGGTTAGCTTCACCCACAGTGTAACTAATATCCAGTGTAGGTACTTATTTCTGACAGTATTTACAATAATCTAAATATAAATTTTTGTTACTAGAACCTAGAGTTTATTTGGATGTATCTATCAAAAGTGTGTTTGTATAGTGAATATTGATATAATATTAATTTTGCCTAATTTGATTGATACCTTATATCTATTGCAGTAATTGAATTAATAGAGCCCAAGTTAGCCATTCTGTCCTAATCGCTTGTTCATCATACTTTATCCTACTAGGTCGGCAGCGCAGTTGCAGCACTCATGGTGACTTTAAATTATTAATAGGTGACGATAGCCGTCACCTACCCTCAAATTGCCTGTCACATACCATCCAATTAACAGTTAACGTAATCAGTTAAAGTAGAAGTTAACCGAATTCTTAAAAATAGAAAAAAAATCGAAATTATATTTATGAAATTTACCATTTGAAGTAACGATTACTACTCAGCGTTAAATTTATCTCTTTCATTTGCTTCTGCGACTTTTACTTAATCATTGACTAATATTAGAAATTGAATATGAACTAACTTAAAAAGAATGTCCGTGACACGTTTTCTTAAATAGTTTGAATAATTAATTACTATGCCGTAGTAGGTATTAATTATTTTATTTATATTTTATTATACATTTTATTAAAATTTATTTTCTATTATTTTTACTATTATTTATAGTATTCATATTTTATTAACTTGAAAATATGACAAAACGTAACAACAGTATGTTCATCTACTAACTATTCCCAATACTCTGCTAAACCCTCACGTGGTCATAATTCTTTCTATGAGTCAGTTGCCAACGTTTGGTTTTCGTCACAAACCGTTCACACTCGACATTTATTATAATTATGATTATTATCAGATCACGAAACCTGCTTAACCGTCTATCCTATTTTCCTTTTTATATGATTGATTATTCAATAACTTTTTATTTAATATTTATTATTAAATTACTATACATAAGTGCGTAAAAAAGATAATATTTAAGTATGTTATCTGTTATTATTTCCCAAAGTTTTTCCTCATTTGTATTTTTGTATTATCTAATAGTTATTTTATTTTATGATTGAATTTCAATGATAATTCTCTTGACACAGAGGGGAGGTCTGTGTCAAGAGACACGTATTTATACAGATATACTTACCCAATACCTATAGTAGTATCTTAATCGATATTATTGTAATTGTAATATGTATTTCCACCAAGTGGACTGTCAGCTTGCCTGTCATAATTTACACTAAAAAAGTACATGACACTAACATTTAATTTGCTTTATATAAATACATTGTAATTGCACAATTATTACAATATTATAATTTCTCGTCTGATTTGAAGTTATTTTGTCTTTGCTTCCCAAAAAAAAACTGTGGTCTTCGAAAAACATACGGAAATCTAAGGTGATTTTCTTTAATGTGACCCTTGTCCCGAAACAGGTTAGTTCGTCTAACGTTAAGATAACAAGTTTCCCTTGAAGGGCCACTTCATAAATACGTGCACTGTTCGCCCCCTGATTACTGCTAAATAATAAATTCAATTTGCCTCTGCAGCCATCAAATATTTTTCCCGCGATAACATTTCTATATTTGGATGGGTGGATCGGGGAAATAATGGCGTTATTTAGAGTCTTGCAATATGCTAAGATAGTAGGCTGCCGGCATTAACAAGTCAGGAGATGGTGGTGCTCGCGTGTAAGACAAAGGATGCATGGAGACTTCATTGGTATCTAGAAAGGGTTACATATAAAGAAATTATGTTTCGCTTTTTCATCTGTATTATCTTTTAACACAGAGGCTGACAGATAGACAGTTCGCCTAAAAAACCGGAAGCAACAGAGAAAGCAACAAATTGCAAAGAAGATCTCTCTGTGATCAACAAAATTGCAACAAAACTGGAACAAGCACCAAATTAAAAACAAATATGAGATCTAATTCACTGCGCAAATAACAAGTAGCCTTTACTTGTGTCTAGATCCGTTCTTATATAATTAAAATTATGTGATGTGATTTATTCATATATTACATACGAATATCACAGTCTCTTCGTCGTTACTTTCAAGGTCTGGAACTTTCAGAAAAGAATCGCAAAAGCTCCTTTAGCATTAGGTTCGAAGATTTAGGATTTGATAATCTTGGATCTTCATCCTAAATATTTCATACATTAAAAAGACAAAGATAAATTTGAAATTATATTATCGGTTATTTTATCGTCTAACAATCTTACTATTGAATGTAGTATTGATATAATGGAAAACACCTGCGCCAATCTGCAATTATGCCAAATATAAAACTGATTAAATTAACTTTAATATTGAAATTACTTCACAAATCATTAAAAGGACCTTTGCTGTTTTGTAAAACAAAAAAGATTAAATTTTCCAATAGAGGCTTTTCTAATTAAAAAAAAAGTTTATTGCTATTAAGGCGTCTCTATGGTTTGGAGAGAACAATTTTTACGACATCGCTGAACCGCGTACCTAGCGCCCGTCTTACAATTTCGCGAGCCTTCTGGAGGCCCTGTTAAAAACACCATGAATAATTATTGCCCTTATTTTTCACTCTTTCACCTCTACTCAAACCTACACACATTACACGTTAATACTTACCGAATGATTAAAATGCAATTTCAATAGTCCAATTATGGGATGTTAAATCGTATCACAAAATAAAAGTCGATTGGATTTATCATATTTTTTTTTTATTATTGCATTCAATAGCACAATTATTTGGCATTACAAAAATTTTAATAAGTGCAAAATTGGACACTGTATGATCACAGTTAGTACCTAAAAATGTCGTTCAGGGTGACGATTTTCTATAAATTCAAATGTACTCGTATCTCTATTATTTCTTATTTACCTGAATTTTTTTCTTATTTTTTTCAGAGCTGTTTAGCTAGCTGCTAGCCTATCGCCTCGTGCCCGCTTGGCGCTGATTTCTGGGATTGTGTTTGGTAGGTATGTGCGGGTGTGTGAGAAGGAATGCTTACTCTCACTCACTCACTCACTCACTCACTCACTCACTCACTCACTCCCTTACTCACTCACTCACTCACTTACTCACTCACTCACGCACTTACTTACTCCACTGGCTCAGCGACCCGTAGTGGATCTTGGCTTCCGAGGAATGCGGAGGAAACCTAAAGAATGCGAATAGATTAAATAATATATTATTAAAAACATAACGGCATATAAAGACGACTATAAATGTTCACTACGCGTTTCCAAATAAAAAGATATTGCAAATTATATATACCTAACTAGCTGGTGCCCGCGACTTTGCTCGCGTTAAAAGTAAGGGATGTGTAGCGCATGACTAAATGTGTAAAGCAATATAAAACTCTCAAGTTACAGTGAAACCCCCGAAAAGGGCAAAGCGGGATATGTCTGTAATAAATCAATAACAGCTGTAAGTCGTGCCCTAGACAAATAAAAATGCAGACGAAACAAAAAAAACTACGTAAAGCATAATATCGCAAAAAGAATTACAAGCAATAACATGCAGTAGTGTGAACGTTGCAAATATGATCGATTCCCAAATGAAACAAGTTTTTATGGTTTAGAGAATAAAGTGTAGATTAGTTCCGAGCGCAACGCGGCGAGTGATTTAGTCCCTATCGGCCGTCAACCTGATTAATGTCACTAGTAAATCAGCGGATTACGACAATGCGAGAAATGACGAGTCACGGCCGGATCGCAAACGATACATTGGCACAATTCACAACAGGTAGCGGGTGTTAACAATGCAAATCTTGACGTTTGACAGTGTTGGCTACGCTCTCTGAAAGAGAAGCAATAAAAAAATATAATTATGACGAATCTTAATAATTATCTTCCTTAACAATAATTGTGTTAACCCGTATTATGATAATGAAATTAAATATGAAAAAATCTATATAAGTAAAAATAAAGATAAATATTTACAAAACTGTTATAACGTTTATAGTTGATGTGAGTTCATCAACTATTTAAGTACTTACTAAAAATATTACTAAAGTTGTACATACATACAATAATTACACACCTATAGTAGGTACATACATACCTACAGTAAAAAGAAAATCTTAAAGAGTTTTCCTTGAATTGATCTGAGATCATTTTTGATCCATTTTTGATCACTAAGGAAGCGAATATAAAATTCATACAAATTAATTGTGAAATAAATTAGTGTAGTATGTAAAACGCAATTTTCTTGTGACTTGAGTCCAAGACGTTCCTCGTATCGAATTATTGGGTAAACACGTACTATAATCGCGCGATCGTTTCATGTAGAAAGCAATGCAAAGGGTATCGGAGAAATATTGCCTAGAATATATCTAATTCATAGTGTGAATTGGAAATGATAAGATTTGCAGCAAAAAGTTATTATACCTCGTAACAGTTTTATTTGTACAGTATAACGTATTTTAATTTATATTGTTACTATGTTCAAGGTGCAAATTATGTATTTAAAAGTTACAAAATAAACCCTATTAGCACACACGCAAACTCGAATAAAGATAGACACGTGGAAGTTCTAAGAATACAATCTAAAATATATATTTTTCATTCATTGGCATCATTTTTCATTTATTAAATATAGAAAAACAAACACATTTTAAATATTATCCACTATAGTTATCTCTTAGCATAAAGTTTTAGAGTAACATAAAAATATTTAGAGTAACTTTTCATCTTTATTATAAAAAAAAATTGGGTTTAATTTTAAATTTCATCTTTATGCAAATCCAATTCGTAATTTTATACGTATGTACCTAAATTAGTATAGTAAAAAAAAGTAATTAATTTATTGGAATTTTTTGTTACACTAAGCGCCTGTTTCTCAAACGTCAAGTAGGCCAAAATGTCATTTAAAGTCACCGGTAACCGAGGAAAATGGAGCTGATATACCTTTGTTTGTACGGTAAACGTCCCAAACATTAAATCAAAAATAATAATAAAAAATCGGCTATCGAATGATGCAGTAAACCGGGTGCATAATTCAATATAACAGAAAATGATTTCTAAAAGTAACTAATCAACACTTTACTTTTAGTTCGTGAAAGAGGCCCTAAATAATATGTTCGGATGAAAATTGCAATATAGCATGGTAATATTTAAATAACTACCATGTATTTAAATTGTACGCAATTTGTTATAAACCGAACCCACAAATTGTACAAAATGGTTATCACGTGCAGAGGCACACAACGCAATGTGAGTTAGTGTGTGCGTGCATCGGCCGCATGTCACGGTGTAACTGACAAAATTGATTTATGTAGTCGGGGGAAAGCACTTGCCGGTAAGTTCGCGTTTCGACTGAATGTTCGCGCGCTATGCGACGTCATTTCGAACTTGACGTTTTAGATATTCCATTATTTATTTCATCTTCAGGATCGACCACATAGGAATCACAAATTGGATAGCTAACTTCCTCTGTTTCTTATCCTTTATCATCATAGGTTCACAACACATTTCCAATCCCTGTGACGTTATTAATAGGCTACGCCTGGATATTTTTAATAACAAGAAGAGCTCGCTCAGAAGATACCTATTCACTCGGTTTTTAAAAGATTTGGATTATATGAATCCGACACAAAATATACATTTTTTGGATGAGCTTATTATGCATTTCGGTATAATAAATCATAGAAACCATTGTGTGATACCAATTTCTCGCTAAAAATATGGTATTCCGGTAGGTAATAAGATTCTTTTTAATTAATGTTTCCAATTAAAAAGAATCTGTCGATTTCAAAGTAATTCTGGTTGCTGTTTTTAATTTTAAAATCGATATCTCGCCGCAGTTCCCAAGCAATTGACACTTCACTTTTATGGTCCAACCATAAAACCTATGGGACATTAAAACGTTCGATTTAGTGCGAGACGCCCAATCGTGTGACAGTCACTTTATGGTCATATACCATAGGACCTCCACCAATCACAGCGGTGCACTTGACTTATTGTAGATGTCGTAAAATGGGTCGTGGGATAACCTATTTAGTTTCTGACCACATATGCGAGCAGACTGACTATTCATCAATTTATTTTGATATGTAAAACTCTTATTGAATAATGTAATGAATAATGAATAATGGCTAGGCACTTTTAAGTGACCTATAATGAGATGCTTTACACATTTATGTTGTAATGATTGGATGCTACAGTAAAGGGTTGTGAAGACCTTACGCCTGTCTCTGATTTCTCTCAAAGCCTATGAGATTCAGCCGAGAATTTTGCAATGCTCATCGTACGAGTATAGTGCATCAAGTGTTGCCCAATTATCATTATAAAAAAGAGTGTTCTTGCCTGTTACTTAAGACTTAAAACCTCTTGCACATTGACGACGGTTTTTTCGAGCCCAATCAATTGTCAGACTCTGATTTGGTCCTGAAAAGAAGTAGCACAGTACAAAAAGAAGTAGCACAGCACAATTCGAAAAGAAGTTCTACACAGAGTCTAGACAGTCCGTCTGGCTAGTAACCACACTATTACAGAAGACCACCCTGAAATAACAGCATGTATGCTGTTGTGTCAGTAAGGAATGCCAGAGCATATTTCCCTATTCCCTCATAATCACATATGGAACTATGGCGGGCAGAGCACGATAGTCAGCCACATACCATCATGTGGACACTCAGCCTGTCTGACAATTAATACATACAAAAAGCAAAAAGTTAATCAGCAAATATTATGTTTTAAAATATTAAATTCTGTATCTAAAACTATTATTAAAACAACACGTAATGTATGACGTCATAAAGTAGTCCAAATTACACAGGACCGATATCCAAAAACAACGCTCTGATCAGATAATTCCCTGTAACAATTTGGAATCTATTCGCCAGTCGGTAAAGTTTCATTTTGTTCACCAGCTTTTCGCATGCAACTACACGAGTGAGTGAATTTTTTTAATTACAAAAGACTTAATTTGTTACACCAATGCATGTGCAGTTTGCACTCTATCGCGTTGCTCTTTAGGTAGATTCCACTTCGCCACTGGCCCAACATACAGCCTTGTATGCCCGAAAAGGTTATCTACGAAAATGTTAATATAATAGTTGCTTCAGTACCACGGGTTTTGTTGGCGTAAGGGCATAAATCAATTTTATAGCCCCATCTAAATCAAACGCGTTTTAATGGGCGGCCCCCGTCATATCATAGCGAAGTATGATAATTTACAGCTACTATGTGACGAATGTTAGAAATAAAGGTCCCAACTCCCCCACCCGGAGAGATCCGACCTCTCCTCCCTCTGCGACGTCGCAAGGATTAGTTTTATGCCCTAAACCGTAGTCGTAAATATGTCAGCCGTATCTCGCAGGGAGACTGTGTCATCAGAGATAATTTTTGGATTTACGCAGTAGGCCACCGATCCTGTTAGCGTCACTTTATTCAGCCTGGTGATCATGCTTGAGACGTTTAATATGAGATCATTTTTATATGTATTCAATCTTCTAATGGTACTCTACAAATAAAACTGTTAATTATATTTTGTGAGCCCATTGGTTCAGTGGTTAAAGTGCTTGTCTTAGAGCTCTGGTTCACTTATCCCTGGTTCGATTCCCGACAATAAAAACTTTAATTCAAAGTTGACTCTGATCTATTGTATGGTTATTCCATAACACTTACTAAGTAAGTATAAGTAGGTACCTACTTTGGGGTCTATAAAATTGGTGTTTTTAATCTTGGTCATTTATTTGTTGAGTTTTTTTACTAATGTCCTTTTAACTTGTAATATCTAAGGAATTAGGTTGAGCTTCTAATCCAAGTTCATTTAAGACAGAATAATCAATACTAATAATAAATCTGTAAAGGTTGGTCATGGAGTAATTTACTTTGTTTTCAGAGATATCGTGCCTGAAAAGGCTCTATACATGATACTGAAACTAAATTGACGATTTTTAGAATTTTTTTCTGTATGTACGTACCTCCATAACTCTTAAACGAATTGACTGATTTTCATGAAACTTGGTATATAAACATTTAGACGTACGGGACACAGGATAGGCTACTTTTTTTCTTTTTCAACGTGGACAAAGTCGCGGGCGCCAGATAGTACTGTATAAAAACAAGGAGAGACCTGAATTAGGTTTGCATCATTGTGAGGCCTGCAGCTCAAATGATGTTGAAATATCATACAAAACACACTAGTTCATTTGGTAGGTATATAACTACTCAATCAGAGTGACCATGGCAATCGTACTCTAGATACTAAGAGATCTTATAAGTAATACGATGTACCTAGCTACATACTCAAGGAAGAATAATTATATAGTCTCAAAAATTATTCTCAAAAAAGACTAGTTGATTCACACTATCTCTACGAGGCAAAGATAGAGACGTTTTTAAAAAAACGTAGACAAGCTTCAGGTCTTTTCGTCTCCGATTTCAACACAAAAACAATGATCTCACCAGGCATTTTGCACACCATATAATATAACACATAAAATTTATGGGCCACATAAATTTCATTAATTACCTTCACGTTGATGATTAATGGCCACTACATGTTGTAGATTCAACAAAATATCGTTAAATAATAACATACATCATACAAATGAACGCCGGCGTGTCGTTTGAATGATATGGCGTTACGAATTGATATCGATAGTTTTGCACAAATTGTATTTATGTATACATATTATATACAATATTTATCTAAAGTTGCATAAATCTTACTTAACTCTGATCGATTTAGGCTATGGGAATTATATACTATTTACATCTACTTAAAATATCACAATACCTACAGTTATCTATACTAAAAAGGACGTATAATGACTCAAAAGTTAAATCTTAACCAGGACTGGTAGCCCTACGCCCCAAAACACACCTGAAAGTCTAAAAAATTAAAATATACAATTTTTTTACACATACCTATAACTTATTATTTATGCTACGAGGAAAAATTTGTTTAATCTGTTACCTGTTTTCTGTAAACCTTAAAATAGACAGATTCACAGTTTAAATAGACTAAGGGCCTCTTTCACAAACTACATGTAAAGTGTTGATTAGTTACTTTTAGAAATCATTTTCTGTTATATTGAATTATGCACTCGGTTTACTGCATCATTCGATAGCCGAATTTTTATTATTATTTTCTATTTAATGTTTGGGACGTTTACCGTACAAACAAAGGTATATCAGCTCTATTATCCCCGGTTACCGGTGACTTTAAATGACAGTTTTGCCTACTTGACGTTTGAAGAGGCGCTTAAGTAATTTTCGCCCCTAATTGACAAAAAGAATACAATTAAAACTTAATAATTAGGTAATTACACTAACATTATTTCAGTCACGGATGAACCGTTAAATGGGTTTAGTTGTCATGTAACATTTAGCGCCTGTTTCACAAACGTCAAGTAGGCCAAACAGTCATTTAAAGTCACCGGTAACCGGGGATAATGGAGCTAATATACCTTTGTTTGTACGGTAAACGTCCCAAACATTAAATAGAAAATAATAAAAAAAAATCGGCAGTAAACTGAGTGCATAATTCAATATAACAGAAAATGATTTCTAAAAGTAACTAATCAACACTTTACATGTAGTTTGTGAAAGAGGCCCTTATACTTATATGTAGCAAGAGTCACATACTATTATGGGGACTTATAGCTTATATTTAAAAAAGTCAAAGCTTTGAAAGCGTAAATTTTCAGAGCTTCATGTTACAGTTATGATGAAAATACCTGAGCAGCAGGTTTGTTGCATATTTTGCGCTTCCAAATTATGTCCCAATAAATTTTATCCCATAAAGTGATGATAAATTATCCTTACATATTAAAAACAAAGTCCTCCGCCGCGTCTGTGTCTGTTCGCAATAAACTCAAAAACTACTGCAACGATTTTTCATGCTGTTTTCACTAATGAATAGAGTGATTCTCGAGATAGGTTTTAGTATATCATTTACAAAGTTACACGGGCGAAGTCGCGGGCAGCAACTAGTATTCAATAAAGAAATGCAGTTGTGTTTTCTCGTCTGTTAATTCTTGTAAATTATCATTAAATATGAAGTTGGTCTTTTTCGAGAGATTCCCATAGCGGACGGTTTATTTGAATCCACCGCTTCCCTGACTATTACATCTGTAAACTCGTAAATAAAGTTGCATAATGCGGTCCACAGGGTATAAAATAAATCATAGGATTGTTTCATTTCATTTTATTATGCCGTGTGCCAGTCAAGCACATTTTTGTATCAAACACGAGCTATAAAAATGTTACTTTATGACTTTAATAACTTCTGTTGCCTTGTTGCTTTTTAAATCGTTCCGTTCACGTTGTATATTGATCAAAAATATACATAAATATGAATTATGGACATATATCGTCCCCTTACTGCAAAAACCAATTAAGTGCAAAATGGTAGTTTTGAGAACAATGATTTTGAAGTTTTACATGCCTAAATTTCTACTAAAAACAGGTTGTATATTTGAAATCTTCATCTTTTTATTAACACATATTATAAATATGTTTGATACTACATTTTAAATATACAAGAAGATGGATTTATCATGCAGTCATTGGCTTTTGGCTGTTCGTAGTGATATTAAATGAATGTTAAGTTGCTTTATGATACAGGCTAAATTGGGAACCAAGCTATGCTCAGATTATTAAAGCTATGTATCAAAAAACGGGTTAAACTACCTTGTAGATCTCAAGACGGCGATTCTAATGGTGCATATAACTCATTTTCGCCATAAGCGCACTTATTTGGTTTTTGCATTAAGGGGACGATATATGTTATATGTATTTCGGTTTGCATAAATTTTATTGCATGATACATGTTGTAAATTCTTAAAGAATAAAAAGGGGTACACAGTTATTAAACCAAATTGTTTAAATATGTGAATTATATTATAACTTTATTTATATTAGAGATTATCTCCTGAGAAACGAGCTAAATTATTGGACGCCATATAATAGCGATGGCTCATATAGATTGGTATTATAAGTTTTATTTTATTTTATTTATTTACTGATAAAATCTTTACATATTTTTATTATTAAGATATTAAATTATAATTTACAACAATATTCCATTGTATACTCTTTTTATTACGTACGTTAGATACGTTAAAAGTAATAGTGAAAATATTTAATAAAAAAAGTGTGTGTGAGCTTCGACGCACGACTGGAGTTTTTTCCTTACGAACGATAAATAATTAACTTAATGAATATAATTTAAAGATATTAATAATATAATATATCAAATGTATTTTATTACATTATATTAATATGTATTGAAGCATATTGTTGTCCGTAACGCGTAACGTGTGACATGTGACATTTACTCCCATAAATTTTCATACCCCGCCGTATCGATTTTCATAAGAAAATCGATTCTTAAGGAGTAAACTCCAATATTTAACAAACATGTAACACATACCATTTATAACTTCAACAACCAGTATCGACAATTCTCAATTTAAAAAAAATGTAATATTTTTTTTAGAAACTGCAAAAAAAAAAAATCAAATAAAATTATGTTTCCGACTGTACTTGTCTCATCTCGTACTTCTTTCACTTCAAACACAAAGACAGGCACCTAACAAAATGTTTACAAATGACAAATGTTGAATATGTCGGCCGGAGTTTAGCCGACAATTGCTCGGGGAGAGTGGAAGTGAAAAATGGCGCGATACGATTGGCAAATTATTAATGGAGAATTTTTGAAGGTCATGGGACTATTCAGAAAGGTTTTATTATCATGAATATTATTGTGTGACGAGCTAATATACTACATTTACTTTTTGTTACAATATAAATTTTTCATTCCAGCTGTATAACGGTGCACATATATAGGTAATTAACTGAGATTTTTGTGTAATTGCTCAGAAAATCTATAATCCGATCCGATGTAAAACCAGTAATCAAACTTATTGGCTCTGTCTGGAAGAGAATTTAAATGTCTGGAGCGAGCATTGGTATGTTTTAGAAGGGAGCAGAGTAAAGATAGAGAAATGTTCTTAGGTAATCCACCAAAACACATCAGCATGTGTGCTGTTATTTTCACACAATACCGGCCTGATGGTGCCCACAATATGGCATTATGTCTGTGGAATGCTGACTATGAATGATGATAAAGAACGGTTTATTTTGATAAAGAACGGTTGTCTTAAAGAAGGCAACAGTCAAATCTTTAGAAGCTTACGTAATCTGTAATCCATTTCTTTTTTCTAATTATAAAAATATTTCTATCTGTTGGACAGTAAAAATGTATAAAATAAATCGCAAACATTTTTGCAAAAAAAATCCCCCATAATTTCGCTACACCGCCCACGATCGAAGGGAAAAGACGAAACTGCTAAACTATAATAATAAATCAATTTTATAGAAAAACACAAAACGCAGTCCGTGTTCTCAGTGGCAGGATTTGCATTAGCGATTGCATTAATCATTTCTTCATACAATCGAGGCAATAAAACCCATAAAACTTTGTATGGGATGCCATTAATTGTCATTGACAGTTGACAGCTGACGCGGGCCGAGGGGCTGATTGACAAATGTCATGCGAGTTCGCTTCTTTTATGTTGTTTTTCAACGAAAACTTTTTCGGTGAAACGACACAGTGGTGACTTGCGATTTCATTATATACACACACACACACAGCTTTATAGGAAGCTTTATTCTGTGCTTTTTTAACAAACGAGTCCTCAGCAGGCTGTATTCAAAGTTAAAGTGTGATGATATCGTATAATTTTATATTTTTTCAAAAACGTTCCCTTCCCAATAGCAAACTATTAGGTACGTATACATTTTCAAATTAATATAATAACGATTACACCGTTATAAAATAAAAAAAAAACGTTTCAATAATATAAGGAAATGCCGCGTCCTAAATTTACAAAAACTTTGACAAAATTGTTCGCTATTAGAATAATAGTGTTTCTATCTCAGATTATTAATCTGTTTTAATAATCTGAGGTTGCTATTATAATTAAAGACTTTTATACTTATTACCATTAATATGAAAAGAATACAAAACTTGTCGGGTAGAACGTGGGTAGAACATACTTTCAAAGATTTAAATCTTCATATTTGTAGAACATACTTGTAACTGCAGTATATGAATAAAATAATAATCCCTATAACTAATTTGACCCAAAAAGATAGTATGGGGCAGTCGCACTTGCTACTCTCAGAATAAAATATAGATCTCGTAGACATGGTGTTTGTGCAAATAAAGATTTGTTATTTTATTATTATTTCAAGTCGTTTTTCATGACGGCAACCGACAGAAATACAGTTTCAGAGTTTTATTTTTATGCAAAGTAGCGCAGGCAGGCTGACAGTCCACTTAATGGTAGCCAATAACACTAGCAATGTTATAGGGGTTGCAAGTGCGTCCCTTGAAAGGATAAATTGTAATAGGGGAAAGAATTCTGGGAAAGAATCACAACTAAATAATGTAGGTGTACTTCAGAATTTACTTATTTAGGTAATTATAAATATTATTAATTTAATCATAAAAAATTGATTTTATTTAAAAAAAACTTTTACTGTCTTAACTGACATTGTTCTTTGTATTTGTGTAATCTCAGTGTTGTCAATAACAATAACTAATAGATCAAATGTTACACAGTACCGGTTTGTCAAGTCAAATACTTGACAAATCCTTAAAAAAAACCTTAGCCAAAGTAAATTTCATTCCAGATAGCAATCTCAAATATTAAAAAAAAAAACACAATTCTCATTTAAAATTATATAATTAAAATTAAAATCGTGACTGATAACTTTTCATACCGGCGACAAATCTTCGCATATAACGTGAGAGGAAAGCACCTTAATAGTATAATAATAGAGTCGATATTACAATTACTTTTGAACCGTTGTATTGCCGACAGTATCTCCAATCTGTGATCCTTCGTCAATTGTCAGTTACATTGTTATCTTTGACGCGCGTCGCTCAGGAACTCTTCGTATTGAATGAAACGTCAATTCTGTAGTTGCGTCTTTATATCGTAATGGACGTTCGTATGACAGGATTTCTTATTAATTCTCTCTATTTAAATTATTTGTTTGTTTTTGATTACTTTGACTGACATCAATACAAATAATAAATCTGTAAGGGTTGGTCATGGAGTAAGTTACTGTTTTCAGAGATATAGTGTTTATGGGCTTTATACGTGATACTGAAACTAAATTGACGATTTTTAGAATTTTTTTCTGTATGTATGTATGTATGTATGTTCCTACATAACTCTTAAACGATTGAACTGATTTTCATGAAACTTGGTAGATAAACATTTAGACGTACGAGACACAGGATAGGCTACTTTTTTTTTTCAACGCGGACGAAGTCGCAGGCACCAGCTAGTATTTTAATAAAAATATCTGACTGAATTGTTATAAAAATACATCTTTTGGGAAGAATTAATTTAGTGTAAATATTACATTTTTAATTGAAATTGATCATAGAACAGTTTGGTATTTTTATTATATAGCGAAATTAGTACTTTTTGTTGCAATATTACATAACTTCAATTACATAAAACAATGAAAATTACTAATTAATATTTATGAATAAAAACTAATATCTTCTTCTAACTAATAGCTTAAATATTCTGTTCTAACATATTCTCTGATCAGTAGATATTAACAAAAATAGTGTGTATTAACAACATGTGCATATGTCTGTTTATTTGAACTAAGTACTCGACTGATTTTAATATATTACATGCCTATATATTACATGCCTATTTTTCAATAGCCTACTATATTAAAAAAATATATTACATGCCTATACGTTTTGCTTTTTTAATATTTATTTTATTCTATTAATAACTATTCTGTCCGCTTTTCTCTCAACAGTCAAATAACCTCAATAATTTTAATCTCTACTGGACCCACTTGAAAAATTCTTTCACTGTTGTGAAGCTATGTAAGTACATTGTCATACATAGGCTAACATTTTATAAAGTTACGCGTACTACGTCGCGTGCAACAGCCACTATAAAATATTTCGGCTAACACGTCTCTCCATATACATAATATTGTGTCGAAAGCTTGAAACACAACTAACTCCCTCTATTTCGTGCCCCCTGTTCGACCACAAGCGGGCCATAACTCTCGTGCAAGGCGCGGGCCTTTATTTCCATCATACGCTGCCAGCAAAAATACAACCAGATTCATTATCAGGACGATACATCAGGCGAGCGTAATGGGCCGAGAGGGGGTGCCGCGAGGGGGCACCGTTGATTCATAACCAATAAATCAATGGGCCTACGGCGAAGTAATAGGCCAAATATTGTAACATTAGGGGGAGTAATGTACGCAAAATAAAATACATCTTTTATATATTATTCCATATTTTTAGATGTACCTACTTACAGCCAAAAATTATAAATATTAGATACTAAGGCTACGATTACCTAATCGTAAATCTATCATATCTTTCTAATAATTTTTTTTCACATTGCTTCGAAGTAAATGATGGTTTTTTTTTATACCTACATAACTAGGCTAGGCACTAACAAGATCTAATAATGTATCTATCGACAAATCGATGGCAGCTACGTAAACTATCGTATCTTCAAAACACCAACTTTACAGGAGAGCTGTTTAAAGACAAATCAGCTTGTCAAAGTTATGGATTAAAGTATATTTATTTGAATTTCTGTTATATTAAGTTAAATTATATGTGTGTTCGTTGGCTCTAAGTAATGATATTCAATTATTGTTATTTTTTGAGATATTGCTGTTACGATTTTTTACTTGGGATATTTTTGCATTCATAGAATTGTATGTATCACTTACGCCACTTTACTTGGATACTAGCAACTTAATTTTAATCGTATGTTGCACATACAATAATATACTTTGCTAAAGTAGTGCGTACAAATAACGTATAAATTTATAAACTACCAAAGTAAAGCTTATTTTAGTGGGTAATTAATTTGTAATTTAAAGTTGCAACTTACTAAATACAACAAAGGAGGTATAGTACAGTAGTAACGTATTTTTATTTCAAAAAAATGGAATTTTCCTGAACCTACTCTGAAAATAATAAACTGTTTCCAAAGTATTAGTTACATGTCTTTATGTCTTGTTTACTTAGACAGTAATAATAATATGAGTATATAGATACAAATAAGTAACAATTTATTGTACCATAATATATTTTTTTAATCATAAAAAATATATATCTCTTTTTAACAAAAAAGAACCGACTTCAAACCGTTTTCTCATGGATGCCATTTTTAGAACTGGACCAAATTCAAATGGAACCACATGGGAAGCACCAGCTATCAAATAAAAAAAGAATTATCAAAATCGTTTCACCCAGTCGAAAGTTCTGAGGTAACAAACATAAAAAAAATACAGTCGAATTGAGAACCTCCTTCTTTTTTGGAAATCGGTTGATAAAGTTATTTATTAGTTTCAAAATATTTTACATCATCTATTTTATCATTATCTATTTGACAAAATTAGAAATCGGAAATTTTTGGAATCGATTATAAAATCGTAATTAATCTTTCATAATATACGCGCAGGTAAAAACAAAAATATACTAACAACTTTGGACCAATGAAATATAACACATAAAATGTTACTCCGAATCAGATTTATATGAAACTTGACTAATATTCGAATCTGCAGATTATTTAAAAAAATGTGTATTCATTTCAGAAACTATGCCACTATTGCAAGATGTATTAAATCATCCTTTTTGACTGTAGAAGTATGGGTAGTGGATTTTTGTAAAGGGAACCTACAGCATTATTTATTTATTGTCGTCGTCTCGTGTATTTTTGTAACTATTGTCATGTATTCTGTGTACATTAAATCATATTTATAATAAAAATTATTGGGATCTTCAGGCAGAAACCTTCTTCTATCTTGGGCCATTTTACGGTATCGCTTTTCAAATTTTTAGACTAGTTTTTACCGTTTAATGTTTCTTTAAATTTGAGAAAGTTAGTTAGTCCATTTCTATTACGGTATAAGGGTTGCTATCTTGTTTTGCCCATCTTACTAATGCACAAAAGGATTATAAATTACCTTGTTTTTTCATTTTTCAATTAACGCGTGCACGCTGTCTCCTTCTTATTGTATGCCCTTTATCTAAAAACGTGTGTTTTGTAGTGACTTTATATTTTTGTAACAAGAATAAGTAAGTGGAAAACACAATAAGGTTTCCATTTTGACCATTACAGTTATTTTTATGTCAGGCCAAAATCTGAATTCGATTGTTCCAGCTTTTAGACTTTTAGATATCAAATCGCTAAGACAACTAGTTACTTCGTTGGCACCTCTTTTACCTTCTCCTTAGTGCCACATGTAGAAAGTGGCTCCTTTTTTGGATAGGTTTTACATAGTAAAATTTCATGGTTGATAGTTTTCGTTTGTTGTATGAAACACATCTGTCCATAAGGTGTGTTCAGTACTTTCTGAAAGTTGAAAATAGTACTAACAACCTTACCGTAATCTTTTTTATCTTTATTTTTAGCTCACGCGCAGATTTTTTTAGAATATTGAAGTTCATATGTTTGTCATAGCGTTTCTGAAATGTTTTCAATTTTCTTTTTTTATTTAAATTCATACCATCACTCTTATAAGAGGACAGTAGCGTATAGGCTTGGGGTGTTGAATAGTCTGACACGTTAGACATTTGTGATAATGGCTCTTGTATTTTACCAATAAAATATCAACAAAAGTCGTTAAAATGGTTATTTGAACAATCAGGGGAAGGGTGAGGAGTAATTAAAAAATTTGAATTATCTATAATATTTTATACTGGAGTTGCTAGTTGGTAATATTGTCTTGTTGTGTAAAATCATTTAAAGTTAATTGAAAATCTAGTAATAATAAGTAATATGTCAATGAATTCATCATTGTAACATTGATTTCAAGTGTGTCTTTTTCGAAAATATCTTTAGCAAGCATCATGGCACGTTGTTCTATTTCCTCTAAATTAGCTCCCTCGGGCAGGGGAAATCCTAGAATGGGGAGAAATTATGAATATGTCGATACATTTAATTGGAATTGATTTTACGATTATAGATTACACACTACTTTACTACTTAAATAATTGTAAGTAACACATACTGATGATAACTTTTATACACAAGCCTAGAAAAGAATGGTATGTTGCACATACGATTTATTTTAATATTATCAATGCAACGTAAAAAACCGTATGAGATACATACCATACAATTTCTATAGTAAAAAACAGTGTAAACAGTCGTATCTGTCTCATACCACAGTTTAACTCAAAATTCGTTAAAATTCCTAAAATGAATAATATAAGTAATATTTTTCTACAATTTACTTGAACTTGATTTATTTTCTTCACTATTATTAATCGTATTTAACAGTACGTCATCTTGATGATTAAAATTTGAATTATCTTTTTTTGGGGAGTCTGCTTTGAGTGCTAAAATAAACATTTTTTTTCTGCTCTAGTGTGTCGGTGTTTTCTTGAATAATTCATGACCTAAAACTATATAAATTAAAGCATAAACAATCATATTTAAACAAGTACTAAATTCTTTTTAAGCTATACAAAATCG
The DNA here is from genome assembly GCA_945859745.1 of Synanthedon formicaeformis. Taxonomy (NCBI): domain Eukaryota; kingdom Metazoa; phylum Arthropoda; class Insecta; order Lepidoptera; family Sesiidae; genus Synanthedon; species Synanthedon formicaeformis. The sequence goes on along the minus strand of OX243956.1, from coordinate 687,318 downwards.
GAGCGCGTGCTTACGTGCATCGGTCGACGTAAAGTGTAGTATCTTGCTCTTACGACATGCGGCCCCGCTCACTTCTCTATCGTGAAAGACAATACGGTAGTTTACGTCGCGCGCATTCCAAAGATACGATTATATTCGGCAAAAAAATCAGTCATTTTTACAGATATTTTAATTTTGAATACACCATAATAAAGATAAATTTTTAATTCGAATTATTGATCTAAAATCCCAAAAACGTCAATTTGTTGGATACGATAGTTTACGTAGCTGCCATCGAAATATACTTGGCACCCTTGGCCTTGGCAAATATGCATGTGTAGGTATTGTATGTATGTATGTATGTTCCTCCATGACTCTTAAACGAATAACTGATTTTCATGAAACTTGATAGATAAACATTTAGACGTACAGGACATAGGATAGGCTACTTTTTTCTTTTTCAACGCGGACGAAATTGCGGGCGCCAGCAAGTTTAGAATAATATAACTTACAGGCTTTATTTTAGGAATAAGTAAGTAACTCGTATTTTAAGTAAATATTTAGTGACACACAAAAAAAAAACTAAATAATTGTGAAAATTTAAATTTTCATTTGAGTGTCAATGTATTTACATAAATATTCAGTTTTAATACTCAGCTCCCAACTTGTTTAAAACAGACTGTGGCGCAAGTGACAAGAAATCGTCTAGAACACATTTGAATTCCATTTTGAATTTTTCAATTTTATATTTAACGAGTTATTTTAAATATTTAAAAATATAAGAAAAATGGATGCCAAAGACCATTTCTCTAATCCTTCCTAATCTCTTATCCTACTAATCTTGCATCTGTGGTATTACATATAATTTGTAATATTGTGCATGATGTATTATTATTATGTTAAAGCGTTAACCCTTTGTGCGCCGCCACCTAGAATATGCATCACAAATATGGAATCCGCAGTACGAAACATATGTTTCACGTATTTAGAGGATACAGAAGAAATTTCTTCGGTACCTTGATTATACAAGTCATCAAAAATTGCAAGACTACATTCACAGATGCAGGTGCTATCATTTCGTACCTCTTCAGTATAGGCGAAACATTTGTGACATTTGCTAATTGATGAAAATTGCAAAGGGTTTAATTGATTCACCTAAACTATTATCCAAATTTTATTTAAATGTCCCTCATACTAATTAGAGAAATCGCTTTTTGCTGCATGTAGCTCTTAGTAAGACAAATTATAGGAGAAATACATTCATGTCCCGTTCATGTAGACTTTTTAATGAAATTTTATTAGAGGATACAGATGTCGACCTATTCCAAAGTTCTATAGTTAAAACAAAAATATTATAGCGGATAAATTTTTCAATGGCCTACTATAACCATCGATGTAAACACTTACGCATTATTATCGTTGTTATTAGAATAGTCTGTAATTTATAAGTGGAATTTTTTTATTAGGTGGAAGTTGTTTATTAAAATTGTTTATTCAAACTATTATTGTGTAATAGTTTGAATTTCCTGTAAATTTCCCTAAAATAAAATAAATAAATAAATAAATAAATAAAAGTAGGTATATTTATCGTCTTGTTAAAAGCTAGTTTGTAAATACCTACCTACTTATGAAGACTTATGAGTCTTGTTTTGTATATGGCAAGAATCTAGGACTTGGGACAATTTAGCTTAAGTATAATGTAATTTTGAACCCTATAATTTTACTTTATATTTTTCTTTTTCTTTAAATAATTTGCTCCATACAATAATTAAATACGCTTTCTTACCTTCACCTTTATAAAAATTCAACGTTGAATAAAAAGTACAATTTGATGGTAAGTTCGCTGTCGTCTGCAACTCGTGTCCGACCCCGTCTCAATGTCACAATTTCATTACCGGGCGTCGCGTCAACGTCACGTCAACTCAGCATCAACTGTCTGTACTGTCACCCGTCTATCAGATGTCATTTACTGTCAGAGCCGACGAGACAGTTCGTTAATTAGACTGTAAATATGTTTAGCTTGTGTTTGCTTAATGCAGTTGAATTTCTTTTGCGTTCTATTATCAAGTACAAGCATAGAGTACTTACCTATGTGTTTAGATGAATTCAAAATCTCTGCAGAGCATAACTTCTACTAATGAGATGTCCAGCAATGAGATGTGCTCCTTACTATTATTGTAAACTAGCTGACCCGAGAGATGTCATTCTATCAAATAGATGTTTAAACTGTCAGTTGGGAATTTTGTATGGAAAACAGGAAACGTTTTTACGTTTTTTCGGGCAATTTTTCCAAATTTTCTATACATAAGAACCTTCCTCGTACTTCAACGAATCTTTAAAAAATATATTAGCCGAATTGGTCCAGCCGTTCTTAATTTTGCACATTTGGATTCATTTTTATTTACATAGTTAACTAGCTGTTGCACGCGACTTTGTCCGCGTAACTTTATAAAATATAGCCTATGTTGCTAGCTGATAACATAGCTTTCTATAGGTGAAAGAATTTTCAAAATCGGTTGAGTAGTTTAGGAGTTCATCGCGGACAAACAACGTGACACAAAATTTATAAAATAATTTACGTTACGTATTCATGGCTAAAATTGTATAGCTAAACGAGTAGACCTACTTTGATTAATCTTAACAAGGCGATTAGCTTTAGATTACCGAATATTATGTTTTACATTCTGATACGATAGCTTGGAAGGACGTCTTTCTCCCGATTTACATAGGCAAGAGATGGGCAAAATATACTAATACCTAATCAAGTTACAAGGAAGTAAGGAGAACTCAATAGACCGTTCTTAAGATTTAAAAGATTAAAAAAGACTTTCTCTAACTAAAAGATTATTAAAAAAAACATTGGATAAACTGCTGAGCGTTGTTAACTTTAGCCATTAAATATTTGACAAAATAGTATTTTTGTCCATATGCTAACAATTATTAAAAATGTTAAACATAAGTGATAAATTGTGTCTTTTTTCGCTACTTCCCTCTCCCGCAACTCGCTAGAGCTACACTAACATGCTCAATGCTCATATATCAACTATTTTAGTTATACTAATAAATTGCCCGGTTTCCCGTGAAGACATTTCGTGTATATTTAAACTGGTGCGCAGACGTGCAATTAGGCATAATTTCAAATGTTGCAAACATTAGTATACAATCATTGATCTGAAACTTATATAGTCTTTTTATACAATATCGTAAGCTCTTGAATTTCTCGAAAGCGTATGATTTTTGGTTATTTTTTTATATCAACTACTAAACACAACTAAACCCGACATAATTATGACGAAATATAGGAATCATTTAATAACATTAGATAATATTGACAGCCGAAGAAGATGTATTTTATTCCAATGTTTGTGTGTTATTGAATATTAGGTACCTACTCAATCGGCGGAGTTGCGGAACAGTGTTCGTCCGAGCTCGCAACTTCGCTTATAGCGGAAGGACGCGGAGTACGCCAAGAGGTTTAGTCGGTAGGTCTACCCCACTACCATCTCGGGGCAGGAGTCCGACATAACCCACCGGTCTGTCCCCAGGCCGGTGGGTTTTCTTGTTGGATTCCTCTTGTAAAAAAAGGTACTTACTCAATACTGTTAATGAATATTGAAAAAAAATGGTCATGATTAATGAAAATGAGATTGTATTTTCATTAATCATGTAAAACTCTTTTTATTATCTATAACAAAAATATATGAATCTTAATGAAAATTGATGAAATAGGAAAAGTAATGAATATTGAAGCTACCGTTTGTTAGATAGTCTGTGGCAGTTGTTTGTTCTTTGTAGCTCGGAGTGAGAGGTGCGGGCAGCGGCAAGGGGGAGCGACGCAGATGCGCCCGCGCAGTCGCCGCTGTGACGAGACGTGACAGACATAAATCAATTGTCAAAACCACCAGTAAGTAATCTTATGAGACTAATAGGGTGTGATAAGTATCATGTGGATACGACCTCGGGATTTTTTTTTATACGTGATCATTTTTCAACAGTCAAATGTTTTTTAGGTTTCATATAATTATAATGAAATTTTACATGTAATGAAAGTTCATAATTTCTATTACTTGTAGGTATTGTTGGGCACAAAGTATTTCAGATGCAGTAATAGTAATAGTAGTAGGTATTCAGTGCAGCTAGAAGGAATTGGCTGGTCATTTCCAAATCTATATTTTTAATACTATGTACTATGGTTGGCAGCGCACTTGCAATACCTGCAGCGTTGCTTGTAATATAGGTGACGGTAGCCACCTACCATCAAGTGGATGGTCAACCTGTCTGTCCATCTTAACATAAAACAATTCTTATGATAAAAATAAATCCGAAATTTATTTCGTGTTACCCGTCTTATCCATACTATTATAACGTCACAAAGGGCACCGGAGTGCTCGAGTTTAATACGAGCAAGTGGCAAGCCGACTAAGAGTACAAAAAACTGTCGCAAGTGTCTTTAAAACATCGTTCCTGATGTCGAACGGTCGTGGGAGCGATCGAGTATTTGATTCGTATGCAATTAGTGTTTCAAGTGAACTCATGTGGTAAACGTTTTGATGGATATAGTCATCTCTCTCTAGATAACGCCGCTCTAATTAGACGATTGATGTTTCTATGAGAGTATACGTAGGTTACGGTATACTTACCTAAAGAATATACTCGTACCTAATTGCCAAGATTACAAGCTTCATTTGGCAGTCTGACAATTTTTTCTGAATAAAGAAAGAAAACGAAACACGATTTTGTAATTAAAAAAAAATATCTGGATATTTTCCCTATAAAACAAACAAAAAAAAACTATAAGAATTAAATATAAAAATATAGGTAATAATTAAGCATTTTTATTTTTTTACAGTTTTTCAAAAATAAAAATACAAAGAGACACATATACCTTTTCAATTCCATTACAAAAACTTGAATATAATGACAATCATAATTCAATAGTAGCCACGTTTGAGGCCGAGCTCATTCGCCGTAACAACACTTAATCGATTAAAAACGTGCCCTCACTTCCTTTGTCCAGGATCGATGTTAAATTATCTCAATTTCGACCTTATTTCAATAGCAGCAAAGGTCACGAAGTGAGGTCACGTAAACGTACGTATAGCACACATAGTTTAAAACACGACCCCTGAAATATGAGTGGTACAGTCGCCATGAACAGTGATTGATGTGTGCTGACTGACGTGTGCACGAAAAGCGGGGTGTTCACGTCACTCGGACGCCTGGAACAATTCACAAGAGGCAGCGGGAATAATAAATAATAATTGTTAATGACTGAACAATGTCGTCGACAACAAAAATTCAATCAAATTAGAGGACTCCATATTTTCTTAAATTTTTGTCATTTTTAAGTCTTCTAATGCTATAAAAATCTACACACAAATAAATAGTTTCGTAGTTAATTACGCGATATCCTTTTATTTATTGGAAAAAAAACCACTTTGAATGGAGGTCAAGAACATAAGTCGATTTTTAAGGGCTGAGCCTCTCGATTGCAAATTTCTGATGTGGCATTTAAATTTCACGTACCAAAATCATTAGACTTAGTCAAGTCAGGTATTTCAAGTGGTTTTAAGATAAAAAAGTAATTTTTTGGAGACAATAATGTTATACAAAATAATTATTTTTGGTTTCACAAAAACTCTACCGCTTATGACTTTTGCTGTTGTCAACAGTTGGGGGTTTTTGCTATATAAGGTAAACACTCCGATATAGCTGAGGTGACCTAAACACTTTAGTCTCGATCCATTATAATAGTTGTTAATGCTTTTACCTATAAGCGTACGCTTTTTACTTGTTTATTACAATTTGAACAAAAACAATAAAAAAACTGTTTATTTACTGTTTTACATTTTAGAATTATTTGTAAATGTACTATTCACAACTATTTTTCATAACTAACTTGAAAAAAGGAAAAATTTAACATTTTATTCAATTTTATTTTTATCACTTTTTATTTATTTATTATAACATAAAAAAATTAATCTTAATATTTACTTTGTCTTATAAAACTAGGTAGGTAATATGGTGTTAGAACATCTAATTCAATATTTATTGTCGTTACATTTTTGTAAGACATTAGTTTTATTTTTAGAAACATTTTTGTCTGTATGAAACTGCTTGTCTTGAGGTCTGTCTGTACTTGTTTTCTGTATGAAAGGTACCCTATATCTTTTTCTGTATTCCTGGCGTGTATGCAAAATTTCATGATGATGTGTAAGAAACAAACTCCCTTTCGTGTTTACAATTTTTAGTTAGTATTTACACAAAATAATGTAAATATATGGATAAATGATAAAATGAACCAATCTACGTTTATTTATTTTTATTATTGATAAAACGCGACGGGAGCATGTTCGAGACACGACCCTCCCTTCGTACGTGATTGACAACAGATTGACGGCCGACACTATCTCGACGGCTGAATAAAACGGGTATCGATTTTAATTTAGAGTTTTTGTCGTAGCCCTTTTGAAGGCAGAACATCATTCTTGAATTACTTTCAATCTAAATTTTATCAATCGATTTTTTCAATTATATTAAAACGAATCAATGTTCTGTCTGATTTTAATAAGAGTACATGCACTGATTGATTTAGACTCAATTGTATTTTGCATTTAAGTGATCAATTTATATTAAAATTATTGTTGCACCTATGCTGTTTGAGTTAATAAAAATAATGTAACATATAATAAAAGCAGATAGGTACTTGTAAATATAAAAAAAATACATAGTCGTTGTAATATTATAAAACTTGGGGAAATATTCAGCTGACGGACGAGCTCGCATCGGTCAAAGCACACCTATTTCACATAACCCGTCAACTTCACCCCGGATTGATAGACGGGAATATATCTAGAGCGGGCTCTTGCAGACCCCCGACTTCCACCCATCCCCCGCGCACCGCACGGAAGTGAGCGTCCGTCCGTCATTCGTCATCGTCAAACGCGTGCACAGTGTTTGGTTAAGCGAGTTGATACTGGACAAAGGGCTTTTGTTACGAGTCAATGTGTTGCACATGTGCTGAAACTTTATATCTATATCTAGATTTTCTTTTCTTTTTTATTTATATTTCTTTTTTTTTTCTTACAGATTAATAATGCGCTTGAAGTGTCTTTTCAACAAACTGAAGCATGTAAGCGACACGATCAAAAAGCGAAGGCTTTAGCTAGGAAAGTCTGCTAGATGCTATGATTTGGTATTGTTTAAAAAAAATGTTTTTTTTTTAGGTAGTTTTCATATCTCATGTAAGTACCTATATATTTTTTTATTAATAAAATTACTTTTAAATAAAAAATGATAAAAAGATATAATAAGTACCTAATATATATATGTAATTTTACTATTAATATTACCTATTATGAAATTAATGTTAATTTTGTAAAATAAAAATACAAAAAATACAAAAAAGTTAGTTAGTTTAGTTTTTTTTTAAATTGCGTACTCGTTAATATTTGGAGCGAAATAAGTACACTTGATTTATCAGTACTAATATTATTAATGCAAAAGTTTTAAGGGTGGATGTTTGTTACTCTTTCACGCAAAAACTAAGTACTAACCGATCACTATTAAATTTTGTATCTACACGTTGTCTGGGACACCAGAATAGACATAGGGTATATTTTACGCGGGCGAAGTCGCGTGCAGCAGCTAGTAATATATAAATCGTAAAAATTAACAATATTCTTTTTTTTTCTTTAACTTTGTACTATTCAATGAGTATATCTTTCTGTAGGCACACATAAAACGGACGTTTACCATCTAAAGTAATTAACAATCAATACAAGATTTACGATCATACAAATTTATTGCACACCCAAAATCGCGTGTAATTTGATTAATAGCTAGACGTCTGCGGCAAATTTTTTTCCCGTCACCTTTTGTCCACGATGCACGTTCGTAGTTCGTAGCAGTGTTGCCAGTGTGCAAGTGATAATGGACACATGTCCCGTCATCCATCAACGACGACAGATGCCATCGAGTGTCCCCGAGTGTCCCCGTCGGTTTTTGTCTAGGGTTACTTGTAGTTGGCAAGATGCAAACAATAATATTAATAACTAGCTGGCGCCCGCGACTTCGTCCGAGTTGAAAAAGAAAAAGTAGCCTATCCTGTGTCCTGTATGTCTAAATGTTTATCTAGCAAGTTTCATGAAAATCTGTTAATTCGTTTAAGAGTTAATGAGGAACATACATACAGAAAAAAATTCTAAACATGGTCAATTTAGTTTCAGTATCATGTATAGAGCCTATAAACACGATATCTCTGAAAACAAAGTAACTTACTCTATGACCAACCCTTACAGATTTATTATTAGTATTGATCGATAATTAAAAAAAATCATAAAATAATTATTAACATATTCTTAAATTAAATATTTTTTTATTTACATTAATGCTTCTTTCACCATCTGTCAAGTAGGCTAAACGTCATTTAAAGTCACCAGTCATCGAAGATAATGGATCTGATAAACCTTTATTTGAACAGTAAAAGTCCCAAACATTAAAAAGATAATAATAATAAAAATTCGCCTATCGAAGGATGCACTAAACCGAGTAATTTAATAAAACATAAAAAAAATTCTAAAAGTAATTGATCAACATTTTACTTGTAGTTGGTGAAAGAGGCCCTTAGACTTACTTAGTATGTCGCAATAATTGTAGCATTCTAAGTAAGCCAGCTCGGTGTATACCAAAGTACAAACCTTCGTACACTCGGCATAGTAATTCCAATGATAATCACGATATTCACTTATTTGCCCACACTTGCTTACACTGTCCTAGGAACCATGAATTAGTGGAAGTAATGACACTGCGTTGCGTTGTCATAAATTTCTACTGGCGACTGTAGCCATCCTTTTAGAAGACCTATATATTTCACACCGTGAAATAACACCATATGTGAGTGAGTAAGGGATGCCAGAGCCCATCTCCCTATCACTAAGGTCGAATGTTGCTTGATGGTAGCCACCATAGCCACCATCACACCAAGTAGACCATCAGCCCTTCTGCCAAACTTTACAGGTAAAAGAGTGAAAAGTAACTGTAAGAAAGCAAAACATCTGTTCGTCAGTGGCTCAACGCGGAGTGGAGTTGCGGAGACAAATGATGGGCCGGCGTTCAACATCAATCTACTTATTACGGCGACCTCAAAGTAAATCATTTATTGTACGATCTAAATCTAGCTATTTACTCAACGAGGGGGTCATGGCGGCCCATCACTCACGCGATAGTGGGGTGCTTCAGCCTTTTTTCTCTTCCCCATTGACGGGTTAAAACACTCGCTTTATGGAAACACTGAACATTTTTTTTATTTATTTTTTATGTTAAGGTCGAAAGACAGGCTGACGGTCCACTTGATGGTAGGTGGCTACCGTCGCCTATAACACAAGCAACGCCATAAGTGCTACAAGTGCGCTGCCTACCATAGAAGGATTAAGGATAAGGGAGGGGTGGGGTAATGGGCTCTGGCATCCCTTACTCACTCACCGAAACACAACAGCACTTAATGCTGTTATTTCACGGTGGTATTCTGTAAGGGGGTGGTCTTACTTCTTTAATACGTTCTTCTTGTTTGATTTACACATTGTCCATTGCAATAATACATTAATAATTTTTTTATGTGACATGTATGTAGGATTACAAAGAAACAGGATAATATGTCTCGTACATGTATGTAGGACTAAAGAAAAAAAAATAACTGTTGTTATATTGTAGTAAGTTTTCGCGGAATAAATTGAATTTAATAAATTTGTTCTCTTTTGTTTTTTCTGTTTTTTGTAAGGCAAAATGATGTTTCTATCATAATGGCACACGCTTTTTTCTGCTGCTATTGCTGATAATTAAGCCTTAAAAGGAAAACCATTTGTTTGGCCTATTCCTCAGTGAATGAAACAAAATTAATATGTTTCTAATAAACAGAACTCGTTTCCGCCCAAGTGACCGAACTAAGAACGTATTCGCCGCCCATAAATTAATAAAGGAAAAAATTTACGAGCCGAACACAACTATAATTAAACAAAAAACAACAAGGAATTATTTCATTCGTTAACATAAAAATGATAAACTGCCTATAAATCAAACTATACGTTGTAACTGCAGTGCCTTTGCTCAAACGACCCTCTCACCCCCTCCCCCGTCCCCTCTGACAGGCGAGAGGGGGGAGGGGGTTGTGCGGTATTCATTAATTTGATGAAATAAAACAAAACGTCATTTTAATTAGTCGCCATTATTAGATGTGGAATGACAGACAGCGTTGTCGAGGCCCCGAGGATTCGGGGACGTTTATCTTGTACAGACGAGAAGGGTGGGAGAAGCCGGCCCTTGAAAACACACGATTCTATAAAAAATTATTGAAAATTAAAAAAAAAAACCGTTTTTATTGAGAAAGATTTCTAAATTGGGAGATTTAAGTAAGACTTTCTTATAGACAACCTGATGACGTACTTAGAAATTTATAAGACCGTTCTAAGGTTTAGGGAAAAACAAATTAACTGAAAAGCAAAATGCATTAAGAAAAACTGCATTCAAAATTTTTTTAAATTACGGTCACACGCAAAAAGGGATCGAACCCGATAAAAATCTCTGTAAAAGTCGCAATAGCCTAATTCATAAATTAATGAATTCATAATTCACAATGAATTACCCTAATTCATAAATGTGGGTCATATTGAAAAGGAATAAAAATTTCTATGGAACCTTGTATAAAAATAAACAAAAACGTTTACAATTTTAATAAATTGACAATATATGTTAATATAATATCGGTTCATCATAATATTAATGAAACATTATTTTATTAGAAAAGGTCACTTAAATGACATAAAAAATATGTCAAATTTTTTTTTTTATAAACGAAAGCGCCGTACAATATACATAGTCTTTAGTCCCGTATGTTTACAATACCTGTGGCGACGAGCCCTCGTATTCAAGGGTTTGACTGACGTCTTGTCCATCACTCCTTTCTGGTTGCTCCATCGCTTTTCCTCCCATCCATTGATCGTTAACTTCAGTACAAATTTAAGACTATTAATACAGAAGATTCAATGGACACAGTATAGAGTACAACTGTCGCCAAGGTGCGGATGTAGTAAGGAAAGTGTGTAAACGGCGATGAATGATGTCATTACCATGATTAAGGCGAGGTTTCCCCGAGTTAAGACATCGCGCTGAGTGATTTCGCCCATGACAGATTCGGGCGGTTGTTGAGCAATGTTTTTGGTTGACTAATTAATGTATATGCTCGATTAAAGAAATTCAAACTGCCTTCTTATACGTATGATTGCTCTGAAAGCCACAAAATAAGTTATATTATTTTATGGCTTCATGCTTCTATGTATGTCGAATCATGCTCGGATGGGCAGCGTTTGAGAAGCTCTGAGACATTTTCTCGTCCAAAATTTTTCATTGCCTTAAAACAAAAGTTTTGGACCAAAGCGTGTGTGTAATTATAGCGCTGAAACGTGGTCTCTAACTATGGGCTTCGTAAGAAAGCTCAACGTCGCTCAACGAGCTATGAGAGGCGATTTATGATCAAATATAAATACCAAATAATTAGCTCCAAGTCTCCAATACAAACTTATTCAGTACAAATATAAAATGCCACTAAAAATCATCAAGAGCATTCAAAAAACAAATTTTTCATTTATTTTATTTTTTTCCAACGCCAGCAATTGTCAAAGGTTACCTTATTATAATATGATTTGGGAGCCATACAGTTATTTAAAAATAATATTATTCGAATATTATTTTGATAAGTATAGACATTGTAAGGGAAATTAATATAATTATAATATCATTGTCATCTCTTCACTGTTGGACCACTAACGGTCCTCTGGCCTTTCTCATCCAGCCGCTCCCTACAAAGCCTTTCAGGTCGAAGGTTTTGCAGGTCAGGACGAATTCAGAAACTCAAAACACTGGGTCATGTAGTTTCAAAACAAAACTATTTCATGTACTCATACATACCTACATATTTTAAAGCACCGAAACAGCAATAGCCAATGGAGACTTTCTATACTATATTTTAAAATGAAGATTATTGTAGAAAAAAATGGATCTATGAGATATAGTTTTTTTTTAATTTGACAAGTAAGAGTGACAGGAAGGCAGATATGGACCTGCTTCACTGTGTGATTAGTGCACAAGGAAGTAGGTACTTACATGTTTTTCTAGTAACATTCGTTACATTTCCATGATCAGACTCTATCCGGCTTGTTCTGAATTTTTTAAAAGACGAGACCTGTTTATAGAACAGTGTATATATATAGCAATAAAAAGGTTTTATGTTTTAGATTCCAAACATTTTTTTTTGCGCCCAGGCACGCAAAAACATGTTATAAAATGAATTTCAGTTATTCAAATATATAATTTAAGACGAATGTAACTAGCGACCCGCCCCCGGTTTCGCACGGAGTTGAAATTTTCAAAAGTCCTTAGCGGATTGTTACGTTATAAAATAAAGCTTAGAGCCCTCTTCCACAAACTACAAGTAATGTGTTGATTAGTTACTTTTAAAAATAATTTTCTGTTTTATTGAATTATGCACTCTGTTCACTGCATCATTCGATAGCCGATTTTTTTTAAATTATTTTCTATTTAATGTTTGGGACGTTTACCGTACAAACAAAGGTATATCAGCTCCATTATCCCCGGTTACCGGTGACTTTAAATGACAGTTTGGTCTACTTGACGTTCGTGAAAGAGGCGCTAAGTATACTATGTTCCAAATTTTAGCTTTCTAAATTAAGTAGTTTTGCTCTGCGTTAATAGTTCAGCCAGGAAAAACGATTTTAAAATTTTATCTTTTTCTTATGAGGAAAGTTGGTAGACCGTTTAAGTCTTCATTTCGTACTTAGGTGACTATCGTCACCTATAAACACACAAGTCTAATTTAAGTTTTCATCACCATATAAAAGGCGATCATTTTATGGAATTTTTATTCAAATTCAATCAGGTATCACTAAGTTAGGGTAAAAATAAATAAAAAAGTCTATGTAAAGTATGTAACATATATATTTCTTTGAGCTTTTAATTGCATTTTGAAATACAACATAAAATATTAAATAAGATTATTAAATTTGGTAAAATCAATATTTTAACACAATTTTCATTTAAGAATGAGCAATTCTCACATCAGAGCTAGCGTATACGTAATATTTGTCTTATGATTTGTTATTATTTATTATTTAAATAATAGTTTTAGAATTGTTTTAAAACCTCAATTCTGATGGCGCACACTCTTGGCATAATCACGAACGAAATATAGACAAAAAGAGAAAAATCTTTAACAATAAAGACTAGCAAATCTTTTCTTTTAAAAATGTATCGACAGAAGAAGTTCTTTATACTGATCATGTCAAGAATGTCAACCTTACAATGCGTTACGTTTTGATATCATCAGAAATTACAATATATATAGTTTACAATATTTTTTTTATAATTAAATATAAAAGAGTTTTAACACTCGAAGTACCGTATATACATCATCGTATAACTGTTACAATTGGAAGATATCTCACAATAATTTGATCTAAGTGGTGTGAACGTGAATTATTTGCTTTTTTTCTTCAAGACGCTGTGAACTTGTTCACACCAAATTGAATGTCCTAAACGTATACGAATGTAGTCGTTCCTTTATAAAGAAAAAAACATTATATATCACTTTCTTTTTTTAAATATCTTAAATCGGTCTGGACAACCTAAATATTAATGCGCTGGTATAATGGTATACAATTCTTCACAGACGTATGTCCCACTAATGTTATCCACTTAGCACTAAATAATAAATAACATCCTCGAGATGAGGATTCCTAGGGCGAAATTTACACTAACGAGATTTTATTATATTGCATTCTATGTCGAATCGTTATTGTATGGTATGTACAAAACCAAAGCATACTGAGATTGGATCTCCGAGATTGACATAAAGAAAACTTCAAAATATACATAAAATCTAAAAAAAAACTGCAATAGTAACCCTAACTCTGATTGACATAAAATTTAAGAAACACAAAATTAGATATTGCAACGAATTTCAAAAATACTGAAACGCGACAACGGCACGAGATGCCGTGTTAAATTCAATCACACGAAAACAGCAATTAGACATCGCGAAACATAATTTCCTCCTTTAATTATTAGCAAAAATACATTTACAAGAGATCGAATCGAACTTTTATGACTTAATGTGACTTATATTTACAATAATCGAAATGGAATTACAACTTAGTGTGGAAGTTAGTCGCGAGACGACGAAATGTGCCGCACGATGCAAGATTCTCCGATGCGACCACCTCGCGACATCACCTAAAGGCAATGTTTTCAAAATATCCTCTTAAATCTAAATGAACGTAAGACGTTTGGCGTATACTTAAATCGCTAGTCGTTTTATTACACTAACCGAGCTATGCGGTGAACTCTAACAATATTTACCTAAATAATTAAATTGGCAAAGAGTTTCGAAATACTTAGCGTCGCATGTGCGACCTCTACTAACCCTAGGAAGGTTTTTAACGTAGCAGGATATGGTTACATCACAATTGATGGCCCGTCCGACCTTATGTACAATCTACACATATTTACTGGATAATTGCTTCGCGAGTTCCGTATACTTGAGGAACTTGGAGTGGGGACTCTCGTCGAAAGACTGCGAAGGGCTTCGAGGATCTTGGGGCGAAGCCGCGTTCGAGCCACCGCTTTTGTGTGTGCCCGGAGAGCCGGCGGCCGGTGGAGCCTTCACTGTCACTGGATCTGGCATCGCGCCGTCTTTGACGAAATGCATCTTTGATAGATGATGTCTATACGCACCCTTAGAAATAAAAGGCGTATCACACAAAGCGCACTTCATGATGGAGTCTGTTACGACGGCATCGTTGCAAGCCCAACTAAAAGTTAAGATGCTCGGAGGTCCTGCAGGGGAAGGCGCCGGGGCGGGTGCACGAGAAGGATTGGTTTCTGTTTTATCGCAGAGTTTCTGTAATGCTGCTAAAGGGTGGCTACCACCGCGACGGGACGAACTAGGCTCGCCAGAAGATCCTCCGCCAGCTAGGTTGTCGAACATGGATGAGAGCGCACCTAAGCTAGAAGCCGGTTTTCGGTCAGTGCCAGGTGTATTGGCAGATCTATCACTCGACGGGCTTCGAGGACTAGCTGCCGGGCTCGTACCTTCGCTTTCGCGTTTCGGAATAGTTGGCTTCACTTCCTCTTCCGTCGAACTGCTCGGCCTTGGAGGTTCTTCCTCGTCTTCCACTTCGGTCTTTACTCGCACTGGCTCGCTTCTTAAATCTACTCCGTTTTCGCGATCCTCATCTTCGGTTACCTCTTTCTTTATTCGAATATCAGTTTGACGATCCTCCAAAGCTGGAGTCTGAGAGCCGCGAGTGTCTGGAGTAGTACGGGGTGTCATATGGTATGCATCTAATTTTCTATCCGGAGTGAGTGATTCAACTCTACTGCCGCCTCGTTCAGACATCGAACTAGACTCACTGCCGCTGCGCTCCCTCCGACCGTAGCCCTGTTGGTGGTGATAATTCCTCAACATACTCATCGTCTGAGGATCTACTAGAGGTTTAGTATAATCTACGCTCTCGTCTATACCTAATCTTTTTAGAATACTAGAACCTATCGGCGCGTGCGATGCTCCACCGGGCATACCAGGTACCGAATGACGCGAACGGGTGTCAAAACTTTTTTCTATTAGTTGTTCGATGGCATTTAGAACAGATGGTGATGAACTCTTGTCATTGCTTGCGTTGTGGTCTTTGGAACTCGGCGAGGAATCGTTAACGGAAGAAGGAGAACGATGATGTGCTGACCCAGGTGAAGGTAATTCCTCGTTAATACTTTTTCGTCCATCGCGGCCGGTGGGTGTAATGTGACCAGGAACATCTGGCGGTATAATATTGTTTGAGAGAAGCGCGCTCTTTAAAAAATTCCTTTGGCTATTTGACATGGGTGCGCCTATACATTGTCGTATGTGTTCGACGAACACGGCAGTCTCAATTTTATCACCGCATTTCTCACAGGTAATTCGGCTACCAGCGCCGAAATCTCTTATTGGTTTTCCCATTGGAACGCCATTACCTTCACCGTTTTTGAACTCGTGCTGTGCCCTTTCCAGTTCAAGTAGTTTTCTAACTGGAAGAGATTTTTTGCGTTTTTCGCGAGTTTGACGTCTCCTTCCTCCACTTTCTGTAATAGACCGCATGATGTGTTCCTTATAATGGGAATTCTTAACCATATGATTGCTTAATTCTTTTAAGGAACTAAATGCTTGGTCGCAAACCTTACAAGTTAAGACAGCACTCACATGACTGCTGGTTCCCGTAGTGGGCGGAACAGCATTGTTAGCACCTTGGGTACTCGAATTGGAACCTTTCGATTCATCAGAGGATTTCCACGATATAATCTGTTCCTGCGATATGATGTTCGTGTAATGCTGAGTCCGCTGCATGTGACTGGTCATTTCAGCCAGCGAACGGAAACTTTCAGCGCACCACATGCATTTTAATATTTGCCTAGTTTGTTCAGCTCCCTTACCTAACCAAACGTCTTGGCCGCGAACTAACTTTCTAGGTATTGGCATATTTTCTTTTATTAACATGTTAAGGTCACTCTGGGTAGGCTTGGAGGAGCCACTAGATGACGATGAATTGTGTGATGGCGTCGAAGGCGAACTAGAGGGTGGTTGTAGTGAAGGCGGAATTGGAGCTCCAGTCCCAGGAGGCATGGGGACATTTACGCCACAATGCTTTGCTTCCTTCATGTGCACCGTCAGGTCTGCCAGTGAATTGAAACTTTTCTTGCACCAAACACATTTCAGGACATCTTTAGTTTGGTCGGCGCCCTTATTTAACCAATGCGATTGCCAGGCAGAATGTCTAGCGGCAGCATTGGGAGCTAAACCTGCACCCAGAGCTGCACTTTGTACAGATCGAAATAGCTCTTCGCCTCCTAATCTACTTAACTCACTCATTTTCTCTAGAGCTTTTGTGGCATCACTCGGTGTAGGCGCGCCGTGTTTGAGCTTTCCGTTCCAATCGGCTGGAACACCGCCTTTCGGCGATAAGCTAGCTGCAGCGACCGCAGCAGCGAAGTAAGGCAAGTGAGGTGCTACAGGAGTAGACCATGGGGATGGTGAAGGTTTGAACTCAGAGGTCCTCGAGTTCTTTCTCGTTGGAACCGGAGACAATGAGTCCTCTGAAACCCTTTTCCTAGTGCCAACGGACAAATCTAGAGGACCGTTTTCAGGTGTCTTACTAAGGTTAACAACGTCGTCGACATCTTCATCGTCGTGTGGCGACTCGCTCCGTTTCGTGCTAAAGTCTAGAACGGCGTCGACTCGTTCGGAATCAGTCATGTCTTCTTGACAAGACATGAGGAGTTGTCGTTGGGCTGCAGCGGCAGCCGCAGCCCCAAGGTAAGCGGCCACGGCTGCAGAGTGCGGTGGAAGAAGCGCGGGGAGGGCCGCGGGGAGGGCGGCCGTCAGCGCCGCGGGGAGGGGAAGTCCCGGCCCACTGCGACCGGAGTACACAGAGTCATTGGAGGGACATCGCGGTGCGCCCGACGACTCCCGCGACAGACATCTCGGGCTCTCCCTGTGGACAAAAACGACAAAACGTTAATATGATTGACGTAATTTATTCCGACAAAAATCAAACACGAAAACGTTTTATATTTAGATAGATGACAACTTGTTTTTAAATATTCTTAGATAGTAAACAAACCAATAAATTCTTAAATAATTATGTGCTAAGTTCATTCAATCTTTTTTGTTTGAAAACATAATACCTAATACGTTCTAAATTAAAAGTAATAAATAAACTGCGCCTTAAAAATAACGCGGTTAAACTAGGTATACTAAACCTAGTTATATCTTATCTTTATATATATATTTATTCTGTGCGTGTGTGTGTCACTGAACTCCTCCTAAACGGCTGGACCGATTTTGATGAAATTTTTTGTGTGTGTTCAAGGGGATTCGAGAATGGTTTGTATTAAAAAAAAATGGTCGCGGACGAAGTCGCGGGCACAGCTAGTATTATATAGTTATATAGTTATGCGAAAATTGGTGAGGATGGATGTTTATTACTATTTCAATAAAAAATTGAAAAAGTAATAAACGGATTAAATCTGTTTATAGCATTTTACAGTAAATATACTTAGTTCATATTATACGTATCACAATGCACATATAATATAGGTGTATCACAATTTATAAATATACGACGACAAAGTTGCAGACAAACCAGTCGTCAGTAAATGTAAGGAAAAATATAAATTACAGAAAACTGTGTCATTTTTAGAGATTTTTAAAGAATCAACAGTCTTACGTATATTTTGTTAATTTAAGTAGTCGCAGAGGATCCATGAGGATTTTCCAACGTTAAAAAAAGGGATACTGTGTTTCAAAATCCAAAAAATTGACAGCAGTAACCACCCAGTAATACAACAGTAACCATCTTACAGAAGATTACAGTGAAATAAGAGCATGTAGTGTTTTGGTAAATGAGTTAGAAAGATTGAAATCACAGTAATGTAGTTATTCTTTTAAAACAAAATTCACTATTGTTTACCACAAATAAAAAAAATACTAAAATAATTGAAATAATTGTATCTAATATAAATAAATAGATTATTCGTAGCTTCAGTCATAAGAATTAAAAACTATTAGGGAATGAAAATTCCTGATTAGGTAATGAATAATCAAGTGTAAGTAGGTAAGTGGCATAACTTAATTTATAGTAAAAATAAAAATAAAATATTCAATAAGAAATAAATAATTAAGTAATATTCCACAACCACTTAACTAGTGATTAATTAGTAAGTTATTTAACAATTGGTCGAAAAGTAGAACTTTAATTCTTAGTCTAATGTTTATCTAATATTTTCTCACTCCCAAATAGAATTTGAGTCACTGAAAATTACAGATATTCTTCTCGATTACAATAAAGAGAAAAATATATAAATTTTAGAAATATATATCCTACGAGTATATCAAAACAGTCACGACTTGGCAGAAACTTTCAATGAAAATAAAATCTATGAAGACACTAATGGGTGGGAAAAACAACCATAAATAAAGAAAAAAAGTGAGAGAAAGAAATAAAACGGCGAAATATGTAACGAGTTGAGCGACAAATTCACCGATGTAACGAAAACACTTGTACAAATTGGAAACGTACCTCATGTGGTCAGGCTCGACGATCATTTTTGAATAAATTCTCTCAAAATATTCCAGTATGCTGTCTTGGATCCATCGAACGACACTTTTTTAAACGATACACACAAGTTCCAATACAATCGATTAACTTCCCATGTACAGTTGTGAATGTAAACACGTCGCGAAAGACGCGCCGCGAGACCGGCTGTCGGAAGGGAAGTGCGCGGTGCCTGCGGCTGTGGCGGCGGTCCCGCGTGGAATGAGATGCCGCGTGATTTACGACCCGCCTGCAGCGCCCCCCTCTCCGCACGCCCCTCGCTAGAGCGAGACAACTGCGGCTTCAAACGGGTCGCCAAGGCGATAGAAAGAGACGGCTATACGTATTCAGTTTCTAGGGGTGGTGCGATGCGTAATGCAAGCGTGCGTGAGATGCGCGAGGTGAACTTGCAGTGACGGGCGACCGCTCCGATGACAGCCGTCTGACAGGGAATAGCTACTTCGCATAGCTCTGACTCACCGTCTCAAAACTCGTCACAAATGACCAGTAACTCGTCAAAGAGGTAAATTTTTAATAAGACTGTTTACAATAAGAATCGGGCAAGAGTGTGTGATATGTTTACGCACGTCAACGGCACTATTCGTCCGAGATGGAAGTCTCGGGGGCTTTACTGAAGATTAGTCGGGCGGGGTTGACGGCGTTGACAAGGAAATGGCTCGCAAAACGCCCGAGACGAGTCCCTTTAACAACACCGGGACAGACAGGGGACGCGGGCGGATTTACGTGTATCATGAACAGATTTCCTGCTTTGACAAAGGAAAATAATCTTGGGTTTATTTATTTTTGCATTGGGAACGCGGGGTAAAGTTGCGCTGTGAGTGATGAAAATGTTATCGAAACACAACTTGACATTTACAAAGGCAATATATACCTAATAGAAATGCAAACGTCCTAGCTAATATTTTCAAGTTGTTAGCCTTTTAAAAATCACAATTTACCATAAAATAACGATCCAAATCTAATATATGTGAAGTCGACTCTATTATAACTGTCGAAACAAAGTTTTACAAAAAAAAAATACCATGATTTAAATTCATTTACCAGTTAGCTCAGTATAAAATTTCAAACAAAATCGCCAGCTGTTATAGCTTCCTATAAACATTAGTGGGTGCGGGTCAATCAATCACTTCAGTTTATGTGACGGGTATTGTCATCAGAATATCTCAAACTCATATTATGTTTTGGTGGCGTGCACTGATAAGGCTTCGGCACATATCCGACGGGACGGGACTGTGTTGCGAAGCCGCGTGTCATGGATAGTTTGACTCCACCTATAAAACAAATAGACTCGTGGTCGGGTCTCGCATCCAGTCGGATATGTAGTGAAGCCTTTTTTTAACTTTTTAATTAGTCCTTTTTAAAGACATATTTAAAATATAATTATTATCATCACCCATTGATTTATAGTAGTACACCAACATGACCAACATTTTATATCAATCGAACCTGTGGAAGTTACTGATATCGCCTCTTCAACTAGAAAATGACAAAAGCTTTCACAAAAGCCTTAGCAGATCTACCTAAATTATAGCTAAGAACAATCTAGATCACGTAAGCTTTCAAACAAAAAGAACCGGATTCAAAATCGACCTATCCGTTTGGTAGCTTAAAAATTACACTCCTATATTATGTAAGTAGATGATTTTGCTCAATTTAAAAATTTCTATATAATCAAAGTTCTTATTAAAGGCACTGCACATCCTGTGAAGAGGTGGTCTTTTACTTGAATAAGTAGTATATTTTCTATACTGTTTGACGTTCGTATTATTCAAGTAGATGTCAGCCTGCCTGCCATCCTTTATAATAAAAAGGGGGCATGTGCGTCAAAAGAATTGTGGGTCTAGAAGAATATTTTCTATATATACTGCTTGAGGTTCGTATTATTCAAGTGGATGTCAGCCTGCCTGCCATCCTTTATAATAAAAAGGGGGCATGTGCGTCAAAAGAATTGTGGTTCTAGAAGAATATTTTCTATATATACTGCTTGAGGTTCGTATTATTCAAGTGGATGTCAGCCTGCCTGCCATCCTTTATAATAAAAAGGGGGCATGTGCGTCAAAAGAATTGTGGTTCTAGAAGAATATTTTCTATATATACTGCTTGAGGTTCGTATTATTCAAGTGGATCGACAGCCTGGCTGCCATTCTTTATAATAAAAAGGGGGCATGTGCGTCAAAATAATTGTGGGTCTAGAAGAATATTTTCTATATATACTGCTTGAGGTTCGTATTATTCCAGTGGATGTCAGATTGCCTGCCATCCTTTATAATAAAAAGGGGGCATGTGCGTCAAAAGAATTTAGCATGGTGCGGGCAACATACGACGTCGCATGTGGGACACCTGACACCATTTGAATAATTTTGCAGTTACAAGGTGAATTTTAAAACCGACACATATGTCTGCGCCGCAATAAAAGTGCATGGCTAATCTATGGGAAGCACCTACATACCTACATAAGCAGATAGTGGAATTTTTTAAGATTACAATAATAAATTATTGAGTGAAGATAATATTAAGTACCCACTTCGCTATTTGTTTGTGTCGAGACATAGTTTGGACTTTAATCAAGGATTTTTTTTTTATTAAATGATAAAAAAAATCATGTCAACTACTTAACTAATCAGACAAATATTGATGTACAATATCTATTTTGTACATTAATGTTTGATAAACAGTTAAAAATTAAAAAAAATTTAAGTCTTTCTAAACTGTAGTTAATTTAGAAATTAGCAAGTATTTATCCACTAATTGTACTAGTAACGTAATCCTAGAAATTATACATATAGGCATTTTTTTGATAACCTTGAAAAATATTGCTTGACTTGTCTCTTACTATCAAAATATGAAAGCCCTATAAAAACTTCAACCGATTTGAGTATAAGAAAGTACTATAGCAAATAGACAAATTTTTTTATTATTTATTTTTTAAATATTAATTAATAATATTAAGCGCCTATTTCACAAACGTCAAGTGGGCTAAACCGGTCACTTAAAGTCACCTGTCACCGGGATTAATTTAGCTGATATACCTTTGCTTGTACGGTAAACGTCCCAAACATTAAATAGAAAATAATTTAAAAAATCGCCTATCGATCGATCGCAGTAAACCGAGTGCATAATTCAATAAAACAGAAAATGATTTCTAAGAGTAACTAATCAACACTTTACTTGTAGGTTGTGAAAGAGGCCTTAAAATTCGTTAAAGAATAGTTAGTAAACAAAATACGATTGACAAGGAAATGAGAAAATGGTAAGAACTAAGGTAGAGTGTTTTGTCTTTACATATTTGATTTTACTACAAATTATCTTAAAATATTAGACTTGTGTTATAACTTAAAGACTTATCTACGATTATATATGTATATTATATATACTTATCAATACTAATAATAAATCTGTAAGGGTTTGTTATGGAGTAAGTTACTTTGTTTTTAGAGATATCGTGTTTATAGGCTCTATACCTGATACTGAAACTAAATTGACCATTTTTGGAATTTTTTTCTGTATGTATGTAAGTATGTTTGTTCCTCCATAACTCTTAAACGAATCAACTGATTTTCATGAAACTTTGTAAATAAACATTTAAACGAACGGGGCACAGGATAGGCTACTTTTTTTTTCAACGCGGACGAAGTCGCGGGCGCCAGCTAGTAGTTACATAAATCCATATCCCCGATTGTACAGAGAATTAGTTTATAGTTACTAAGACTACAATAGAGTTCCAGGATCGAACGCAGGAGTGAGCAGACTGAACAGAATGTTTATGATTGATGACGTCTCTTCACTGCAGCTAATTGACAGTGATGGAAAAGCGGACGTACCAACCTTACGTCGCATCATTTGCATTTACAATTTCAATTCGAAACCTCATCACAACCGCGTAGAGTTTGAAATTGTAGAGCAACATTTCCAAGCGAGCATTATTAGCAGTGTTCAAAGTCGTACCTGCTTCACCGGATGTAGGTAGATAAGGTGAGGGTTTATATTTTTTGGAGCTAACACATTTGTGATTTAAATTAAAATTTATATAAACAATGATGATAAAAAATTTAAAATGATATCGTATTTTGTATTTGGACGTGAATAGATAAATGTATATTTAAATTTACAAGCTACTGTAACCACAGAAGATCATAGATCTGTAAGATTCTGTAAGATTTCACTGCATGTTTATAAAAATGATAAATTAACATAGGTACAGGTAAATAATTTAGCTAAAAACTTAGAGCACCTTTTTTATAAAGCTCAAGTGAATGTAATAATAAAATAATTTACATAAGAAAACAATTTTGAATTTAAATTAAAATTGAGACAAATAAATTACAGACATTACAACACGAATGTAAATATATCATTAATATAAAATTTAACTCGCTAACATTCCTTATCGAAACGGCTGTCCGTTTCAATAAAATATTGTAAAAGTACCTACCATGTTTATCCAATATAACTCCTATATCGCCGTAATAAGAATTCGAGTAAAGTTGGTGAGGTGTCAGCGAAACATCTGTTTCAACACAAGAAAGCAAGACAATGGCAACTGACATGCGATTTGATACGGCACCTCAAAACTATTTGAACGAAATATAAAATAAACTTCTCAGCGGATAATAAGACATGAAACATAATAAAAAAAAATATATTTGCTGGACCAATAAAATTGGACCAAAATCAAAAAGAAAATTTTTCCTGAAAAGCCTTTTCCTAAAAGTCCAAGCTTTATTTATACTATAGATAGGTATACTATAGCTTGTGTCCGCGACGTTGTCGTCCTTTTTTATCAAGTGCTTATTCAATATATTTACCTACTAGCTGGCGCCCGCGACTTTGTCCGAGTTGAAAAAGAAAAAAAAGTAGCCTATCCTGTGTCCCGTACATCTAAATGTTTATCTACCAATTTTCATGAAAATCAGTTGATTCGTTTAAGAGTTATGTAGGAACATACATACATACAGAAAAATATTCTAAAAATGATCAATTTAGTTTCAGTATCAGGTATAGAGCCTATAAACTCGATATCTCTGAAAACAAAGTAACTTACTCCATGATCAACCCTTACAGATTTATTATTAGTATTGATTGATTGATA
This sequence comes from Synanthedon formicaeformis, assembly GCA_945859745.1. Taxonomy (NCBI): domain Eukaryota; kingdom Metazoa; phylum Arthropoda; class Insecta; order Lepidoptera; family Sesiidae; genus Synanthedon; species Synanthedon formicaeformis. Next base: position 663,036 of record OX243956.1, on the reverse strand, counting down.
CTGATTATTTTGTTTTATATAATTTTACTAGCTGGCGCCCGCGACTTCGTCCGCGTTGTCCTGTACGTCTAAATGGTTATCTACCAAGTCAAGAAAATCAGTTAATTCGTTTAAGAGTTATGAAGGAACATACATACATATACCTTACAGATACAGATTTATTATTAGTATTGATTTTATCACGCGATGAATTTGTTTAACTTAACTAATGCCTCGATACTTTTTTCTGGATGAAGGATGGGGTACCTCCATCTACTTTGCTATAAATTCTTTTAGTTAATTTTTTTTTTTAAGATACTTAATTGTGACACACAGGAAAAAAATCGGATTCGTTTTAAAAACCTGGGGCTCACAGCGACATCATAGATCATGCAAAAGGGTGTTAGAACAAAATTAAATTTAATATTTCAATATGTACTGAAACACAATTAGCTCGCATGCTATAATTTCACTGTATTATGTCTTGTCCTTTGCATTAAGGAAATTTACAAAATTCTAAAAATTCACTAATAGAAAGAGATGAGAAAGGATTTTACACAAAAAAAAAATATAAAAAAATTTCACCGTCATGAAATTCCCATCCGGGAGCGAATCGCTAGTTAACTAATAAAATGGAAATTATTGTGGGCCATGACGCCTTCGCACTTCCCCACGAAGTTTGTCGATCAAATCTGTGTTGTGTACTTAAAAAAAAAATAACGCAGCCGATTCATAAATTCTACCCGGGGACAAACGTAAACACAACTTTTGAAACAAGAATTGATGGACTGTCACCCAAATGTACGAGATCATTTTTAGTGGCACTACCTACTGTAACTGTCTATCGCTTATCCATTCATTTCTCTGACGCCAACCACTTTGTTGAGAGCTGGTGACGAGGCAAAAACAACTCTATTTCGAGTGGAGTAGGACTCGCGTCTGAGTCAAGATGCGACAGTTGGTGTTACATAGTGGTGGCCGGAGACAGCAGTTGACAACTGATCATGGAAAACAATGGGATCGTTAAAGTGGACACCGTGAAGTGATGTTCGGACCACCGCCAAGCGTCAAAACAACCATGGCCTCGGACGTGTCACCTACATTAATACGATACCTGCTTTAGTCATAGCAGCTCTATTGAATAAATTTGATAACGTCATATTGTTATTAATTGTTCCACTTATTAAATTTGAAAAAAGAAGTCAGATATTTAATATTCTTAATACTTGAAGTTCAATAAGTATATTTGCGGGGTCGACTGGCCCAATATTGTTTTATATGTGAAACGAGGTCCCAATCGTATATTACTTATTATTATTAAATGAGTAAGTTTGTATGTTTGTTCCTCAATAACACAATAACCTTATAAAGCCATCAAAGTAATTCAAAATTTTGTTAAACGCCATCTAGTGACGTGCTCTAGTTAAACAATTGTAGTATCTGTTGAATGATTGATTCGTTTGGTTAACGCATTCTATTTTAATGCTTAAATATTAAAATGGTATTGAATTTCATCGCCCTCGATAAGCTAATGTGCTGATTCACATCTGGAAAATAAAGTCCAACAAGATAATGTACTTATAGTTATCTTGATTAGCCATTATTTATAATTTTATCTGATTTATGAACACTTTTTTATTTATTGCCGATCGTTCTCATTACGCCCACTTAAGAGCATAAGTAACAGACCAGGTAAGATGTACTTAGATGTGTTGTTTATCCTAACATAATCCTAACATCCTAACATACACTGTGTAAGGCGTCATGAAGAGGATAAGATAAGATATAAATTCTAGCATTGCCTATCCCGATAGTGGTGAATAGGGACAAAATGGACGAAGGTCACGGATATTCCCGTTTATCCATGGGGATTTCCCAACGTTAAAGACAAACTAGGTTCCAATGATTACCTTTCAGCGTTGGGGTCCTGGATGAGGGTCGCCGGTATGCTGTGCTCGATGTCGTCTCTCTCGTCGGGCGCGGGGGAGGCACGGGACGCGGGGGAGGCGGAAGGCGAATCTCCCCCCTCTTCCCGTCCCTGCCTCTCCCCTCGATCGCCAAGGTCCTTCACACCGCCTTCTGAACTTGTGGCTTCTTCTGTGGACAAAGAGAAAACTGGTTTAAGCGAGCGCCTCTAATTATTCACAAGCTTCAAACACTATTAAACTTTGCGGCGCAATCTTTGTTGGTGATTATCTCGCAAATTATCTCCTATCTAAGATTTCGACTTTTTTTTTCAATGAATAAAAACCTTCATTTTCAAAAAATATTAAAAAGTTAGATACTATTTGATTCCTTTAGTGGCAATTACTGTGTTGATTTTTAATAAACATCAATTGAATCTATTATTATTTAACGTAACATCATAAGGTTATATAAGTTAAGCTTAGAATTTAAGTATATTTTTTAAAGGTCTCATTATTATTGGTGGCTACCGACGCCAAGCTCTGTACCCAAGCGACCGACACCAAAAGAGATGCAAGCGCGCTAAAGATATAATAAAGGAAAAATAGAAAATGAGAATGAGATAATTTGGTTTGGTTTTTAGGTGCCTAATTTTGTCTCAAATGCTATGTGGTAGACATTAATCACACATAAAAAAAAATTACCATTGAATTCAATAAAATATATTTGAAGATAAAATGACCAAAAGAATTTTGCGGTTTAAACAAGGTTATTAATTGAATAGGTATATTTTTCCATGACGAATTCGTTGTTTGAGTTTCTTAATAGTTTCTTATTTAACTCTTTTGTGTTTTAAAACGGAGGAATTAAGTAGATCCATTGTTTTGTTAACAAAGAAAAGTAATCTCGATAAGGAATTATTTCAAAATGGCATTTAGGTTAAATTAAAAAAGTAAAAGATATCAACTATCGCTTTATTGGCATCGTTCATCAACAATATAATAATAAAGCGATACAGACTGATATTGAGGCGATAAAAAGAGGAAAATTACCCCAAAACGGGGCCATCGCGGACATACACAACACGAAATGTTGCGCAAACAAAGTGATTAATGATTGATTGATCATTCGGTTAGTCATCGACCTGGATGGATCAATTATTCAAAGTTAGTTATCTGCTGACATAATTCTCGACGATAAATCGATTGATAATTTCTCGGTAAAATGCTTTATCGCTGTATAATGCGCAGACACTCGTCCAATCCTTTCGAATTAGCGTTTGGCTTTTATAAAACCAATATAATTTCAAAAAACAATTCGCTGCTTAAAAACTAAATTGCAGTAAAACAAAAAAATCCAAAAATGTTGCAAAAATACAATCACAATCCTTTCATATTGTATGTTGCAAAAAAATAATGGTTTTTTTATTCCATATTTAGTATATTTTGATAATCAATACTAATAATAAATCTGTAAGGGCTGGTCATGGAGTAAGTTACTTTGTTTTCAGAGATATCGTGTTTATAAGCTCTATACCTACATGAGACTGAAACTAAATTGACCATTTTTAGAATATTTTTCTGTATGTATGTATGTTCCTCTATAACTCTTAAACGAATTAACTGATTTTCATGAAACTTGGTAGATAAACATTTAGACGTACAGGACACAGGATAGGTTACTTTTTCTTTTTCAACGCGGACGACGTCGCAGGCACCAGCTAGTTTTTTATATAAATATTCAAAAGTAATATATGCTTATATCTCTTTTAGTATTCAGTTTATTATAAAAGTACTTAAAACATTTAATGCTACTTAAAAATACGCTTCTAACGATGTATAAAATGCATATATTTGATATATGTAATAAGAAAAAAAAATTGACAAAAAATAATTTTTTTTTTTCGAATTAGCTCTCCTGTAAAAAGTGTAATTGTAGCCAAGTGAAACAAATGCTCGGCACAGCTGAAGTAGCATCGAATTCCAGTCTGGTTTAGGTGTGGGTTGGACAATTCAGGACATTTGTAGGACTATCTAAATGGAATTTTCAGTACATAGGTACACGATGATATATATTTATTTATTTATGGTATTAAACAATATTAATATTTATTTACAAAAAAAACTTACTACAGTTATTATATACTTAGGGAAAGGTACGTAATGTCTTAACTTAAAACCCCTAATAGGATTGTCTAGCTCAGATATGAGTTAGGTAACGTATACAGGTTCAGAGGTTATTGTGTGAAGTTACTAACATGAAAAGAACCCAGAATGCATTGTACGAGTATAATAATTTCATATAAAATATATTTTAAAGTTAATACTTTATAAAAGTATAACTTTAAAGTAAAAAAAAATGTTAATTAGGTGACACATTTTCGATAATCTGTGAGTGTAATGGACAAATAAAACGAACACTTCGTAGAAATGTTCAGAAATCATTACACATAATATCTAAAATTCTTATCTTAAAATAGATATGCATATCCTTATACCTCTTAGATAATACAATATCAATCAATCAATACTAATAATAAATCTGTAAGTGTAGGTATTGTATTGTATGTAAGTATGTATGTTCCTCCATAACTCTTAAACGAATTAACTGATTTTCATGAAACTTTGTAAATAAACATTTAGACGTACAGGACACAGGATAGGCTACTTTTTACTTTTTCAACGCGGACGACGTCGCGGGCACCAGCTAGTAGGTATACTTATATAAATATGCGTATAGATGTATATAAACAAAAATTATATTACTTAAAGTATAATTTTTGTTTAACTTACTATGGAACGACACAGTTTTCCGAATTGTATTCAATCGAAAAAGCCCTTAGTGATTCGCCAAGTGTAAAAGTGAAAAAAGAGAATGTCGAGCTTCGCTCCGATTATGAAGTTATCGGGCGTCCAAAAAGCGGGCCGGCGAAAAAAAGAGTTGAAACCCGAAGCCGCGGTGGGCCGGTGTGGTCCGCTTATTTCACTGCTCACTGGCTCGTAAACCACGTTTCTGTTCGCTAATTGATTAAAACGCACCGTGTCAATCCAGTGCGGACGGCAAAGATGCGCTGCGCTGCCGAAATGCCGCGGGCGGGTCGATGCATCGCTCTCGCAAAACCGTTTCAATGAACCCGTTCCACTCTGATCAAAGGATGCAACGCAACACGTCTCATCCTGAACCGTCAAATACAGATGACTCTTTATAACCAAACCATATATTTTTTATATAAACTTTGAAGGGTAATAAAAATAGACCATTTTTGGGCACGCTTTTTAGAGCAATTGTACAACTGCGTATCATTATCATCATCAGACGGTTATCTACTGTTAGAGTTAACCAGATGAATGCTAGGCAGCCTGATTGTATTCTTCTGTCCGTCTCTTTATTGAAGTGGTTCTTACCCAAATGTATCATCTGCCCAAGTTGATTATATTCCTGAAACTTGCATAGGGTTAACGTGTGAATAGTATGGTGCCTATTCACACGTTGGTGCCTTAATTTTTGTCAAAAAATCTTTTTCAAGCCTATGGCGTCTGGTATATTTATTGTTTAGGTTTGCATAAAATGACTATAAAAGTTCTAAAATATCAGATTTCGTACTTTTTGAATTATAAACCTACACAACAGATGGTAATTGTGAACCGTTATAAAAGAGACGAGTTTCACAAAAGGACGCTGACTCGACTAATTTCAAATCAACAGAAAGCAACGAAACAATGGTTTAATTTCACTAAAATTCGGCGTGAAGTGTCCGATTGTCGATAGCGAATTATACGATACGGATGACGTGAAATGTTAGAGCAAAGCGTTTGTTGGAAATAAAGAGTTAAACATCTTGATTTGTATCGGGATGCAACGAAATAGGTCTTTTAGTAATGACAGCCTTTCACTCATGTTTGTTTTAAAGCAACAGTTCAGTTACAATTGCTTGTGGATTAACTTAAAAAATTAGAATTTTAAATAGTTCAAACACTAAATGTCTACTGTATACTTAGGTGTCGATCAAAAGACAGATAGATGGTAAACGTTATCAGATAACAACTTTCGGAATTAAATTTATTTGTATATATGTATATGTCAAATATGTCGATCATGATAATTATACCATTACAGAGAATGACAGAATAATATTTATATTTAAGTGATTGGTATGTATACTCGTAGTAAGAATAGATTTATACATGTATCTCTTGCAACAAAACAAAAAATACACCTATTACTCCTAAAAATACAACGTGGCCTTCTGTAGATATCTAAATAAATGAAGACAAAATAATTTTGTTTCCATTTACGATTTCATTTGCTTAGAACATTGAAAGCCTCACATAGTCACGAGTATTTATAGCAATGCAATAATAACTCAAAAACTGATACAAAGAAAAAATTCTACGCAGATAATTACGATGCTCAATTATAAGACACATTACGTTAATAATTACAATATTGATTATCTAAATAATATTATTAGTGATCTTAAACTATGTGGTTACATAGACATACAAGTTTCTTGATGAGAACTGCTAAACATTAAACGACCTTATTAAAAATCTACGTCCATTCCTTGTTTAGAATATTGTCTTCCCATGATTTTTATTCGCGATAGCTTCTGAATGAAATAGGCGAACTCACAACTCCTTTATTATATCCAATATAGTTGTTGAGACTTCAATCAGACGCGTAATTTCCTAGTCGTATCGGCGTCGTACCCATACCGTAGCCGGTTCGCTCCTGCAACGGACGGGCACAAAGAGCGTGACGCTTTGTTAGCGCCAACGATTCCACTGGAACGAGCCATCGTTGCACAACTTTTTAAACGATTCAAACGCGATAGGCCATTTGCTTTCATCAATTTCGCTGCACTGAACTAGACTGCACTTTGTTTTATTACAGTTATGAAATTTATTATAATTCGTTTGTCTGTATGTGAGGAGGTATTGGCAATCCTACTAAATTTAGTACTTAGTAGTAATAAGGTATGTATAGAGGTGGTTACTTTTGGCAGACCGTTAGCTCAATTTATGCATTCGAAACACAGTCTGCTTTGACACGATTAAAAGCATAGAAGTCCTTTAAAAATATCAATTTTTTATTTAATGCGACAATCATTGTTCCGGATATAGTTTCGACCAACAACGTCCAAGACCTTTACTATAGATAAAAGGGACTGATTCAGATGGCGGTATTTTTTGACAGGGGCATATTGTCAATATGCAACCTAACCGCCGGTAGGTACAGCTAGGCCAGTTTTAACGTGAATAAAATGTGAAAATATGAAAACTGGGTTCAGCAGTGAGTTTGTCGATAAAATCTATGAGGTCAATGTCAAATACATTGTTGAGGAAAGTACAATAAATAATTGCCAAGTATCGAGACGTTCGCAGATCGATCTCAATCTGTCAGGCGAGTTTCGGTTCCACAGTCAATAAATCGAGTCCTCGCACGCATGTGTCCGAATGCCGAACAACTATAAATCGTCGACGTACTGCCTAATTGGAAGACGACAGTTTGTCGAATTTGTCTTTACTCTTTTTTTGCAATGCTCCAGTTAAGTATACGTCAACTGGTTCCGTGTTGACGCGATTAATTGCGCAAGACAATTTATCGTTTTCATCGATTTCATCGATTACCATCGAATTTTATAATACTTAATTGCTCAAGGATTTTCAAAAGATTTCCTCTAGCGACGCTTTATAAATAAAAATGTGTTGTTAAATTTTACATCTAGAAAGATGATTTCAAATTATATAACAAAATATGTTATAAAACAGTTATACCTATAGCGTTCTTATAAATAAGTGTGAATGATATGTGTTATTAAGCAAATATATATAACATTTACGTTACGACCAAGACCGAGCTCCAACCGCTTAAAAAATAGTTTTACAATTTTTGACTGTTTGTCTGTGCGTTTGTGCACAGCCACTTTGTATTTCAGCATTAAAAATGTAAGCATTAATTTGATCTATCAGCAAAAAAAAAAATAACCAATTTAATGATTGATGAGCTATGAAACCTCATTTGGACAGCAAGTATACTAGGTCAGCCAAAAAAGGTTGATGACCAAATACTTTGGTATTTTGATGATAAAAATATTTATTCCTAAAATGGTACATCTGAGGACAGCTGTAAGTAATAGTCGCATGTTATCTAGGACGTCACCGGCGATCGCATAAACCAACTAAAATCAAAACTATCGTAATCTAAAACATGGTATCTGGTAATTGGCCGCTGGGTCGGCCGGAGTTGCTCGTAAACTGTCAGATACCGCGTTGTCCGCGGCGCCTATGTCCACGATAACCACTGGAAACCGGCAGATAGCAGGTGCTCAGCGAACTTTATGTAAGACGGCTCGATATAATGCCTGTACCGGCTGCAAGGGGCGTTCAAATCCATAACTATTTAAAACGCAGTGACAATCGGAGTGTAAGACTTTTCAATGTGGCAGCTCAAGCGACGAAAGCGCCTCATTGATAAAATTATAATTAACTAGATGGTGCCCACGATTTCGTCTGCGTTGAAAAATAAAGGATATAGTGCCTTTAATTTCTTATTTTATTTTTCTTTATTTTCAGATAGATGGTGCCTCAACTTGTTAAACATAAAAAGAAACAATATCTCCTAATCGTTCTGGTTTAATTTAATTAATAATAATATATACGTTATTTCTGCAGCGTTTAAGAGAATATTGGGAAATGTCGGTATAGATAGAGTCGCCATTGTAACAAGGCCAATTGACGGTGTCACAATGTCACAGCATCGCTTAATCATTGAGGGCACCGAGCGACCGTCAAGCGCAACAAGTATCTATCTCGGTTCGTAAACATTTCCAGTTAGGAATAGGGGAATTTTATGTGAAGCTATTTTGTGACATTAGAAAAACATTTTTTTAAGTGAAAACTTCTTTAGGTGCGTTGGGCATTTTTGTTTTGTTTTTGAGATAGGAAAAAAACTATGGAACTCGTTACCATAACCGTGTAACCGTGTAACCGTAACGTAACCGACAACTCTGTTGACAATTAGGTTGCGAAGGTTGAAAATCCTTGCGAAATCTTTCATATTCTATTAGACTACGTCAATATTATGATTCAAGTTAATACCTAATTCTATGATTAAAATTAAATTACAGACATTTTTTTTTCCTCAAATGCCAACAACAAACAAAATGTGCAACAACTAACAATTCTTCCTATATTTCCTAAATATTAAAACTGCTATCATTTAGTTACTTTTAAAACCTTTAGTAAAAATAATAACTAATAATATGTTCAGCATTGTTGTTGTAACTGGTGACTCTCGCGGGCCACCAATACCACAACTAAATTTGTACCTATCTCAAGAAAAGTCATTCCTTGGATTAAAAAAAATCCCTTACCTCAACAGTTTTTAACAAATAAACACATTCAAAATTTGTTTAACATTTTAAAGCAACAGAAATTTCATTAATAACATGTATTAACATTTAAAACAATTAAATGTCACTAAAATTTGTGATAGTAATAATATTCAATTTGCAATATGAACAGTCACACAGTAAGACGTATGCAGTAAACGTCCTTAAATCCGAACCAACGACTCAGGCTTTCTGGAGAGGTTATCTCTAAAATATTAAGAAGACTCGACATTTTGACAGATGACTAAGCCTGAAACGTTTCAAGTTGTCCGAGTCTGACTTGACATGACAGGAGACATAGCAAGGATCTATTGGAAGCTTCGCTTTCAGACAACAAAGGTTATTTTAGCAGATATGTCTAGTCTAATAAAATCGGACTTAAATAGACTAATAAATTAATTATTCGTTACTAACTCTATGCGCTATTAATTGTTTACACTTAGTTGTCAAGTTTAATTTAACTGTTTGTACCAAGTAAAGTTAAAGTTTAATTTAACCTCACCAAGGTGAGGATGCTAGAGCTTTCTATGGTCTGCAGTCCACTTGCAGTGCCTATGGCACCTAACATCAAATGTGCCGTCACCTTTACATAAAGAAAAAACACTTGTCAAGATGGTACTTAGAAGGTAGGAAATCCCGTGAAGGTATAGTACATCAACCTTTATAGAGTAAAGGCTCAGATGGAGATAAGAAAATGGGCTCTGGCCATCCCTTACTCTTACTGTGAAACGCAGTGTCTTCTATCACAACAAACGATATTATACTGAAATCAGGCACAAAAACACTACGTATGTAGGTACAGGTCAATGTTACCTCTGCTAGATACAATAGTCTCCCGAAGTCCCTTGCTTCAAGTGACGTCGCATCGTACAAGAAATGTGAAGTGTGCCAAACCGGTAATGTATTCGTTGAGTCCCCACAATGTTGCTTATTACACGAGTGTGTCTGTTCGTCTAATAAATCGTTATGGCAGGGGGAGGGGCGTCGTGACACAAACAAATTGGTACTTGTTGCATTGCCATCGCGCCAAATTCATCCGCGGACTTAGTGTGAGTCTGCACTAACTTTGTAACCAAACAATCGTTTGGGATTACTAGAAACATTGGCATGCATCTGGATTCCTAGACAGTAATAAAAAAAGTACAATTTTTTTATGGTTAAAAATTTCCAAATTACACTTTTCCTGATTTTTTTTTATCCCCACACTAAATACGAAGGCAACCATTTATAATATTTATATAATATTAAAAAAAAAAACGAAATATTTCCAGAAAAAACGCAAAACGCCACCACCTACACAAAGTTCCCAGGTGACAATAATTCAAAAATTAACGTCAAAACTGTCATTTTTTACATATTTTATGTCTACATATTATGATAGAATAACTAGTAGTAAATACTTGTTTTTAAAAATGTTTGAATGAGTAATAATGAATAAAGGAATTTGGTTGTCCCTGTAGATGTCCAAAGAATTGCAAAGTTATTTCTAAACTCATCCAGGAACCTCGGATTATCGTGGTCCACGGACGGCACCAATAAATCAATCGATACGTCGTCACATCGATAAACCCTCGTAATTATATATCGCGTTAATATCGTAAAAATCAATCAATGTCATCGGTTGGAAGTTAAAATAATACCTTTATGAATCGAGTGTCGCGGGCATCAATCAGTAGACCGTTTGATTGATAGCTGGTGTCGTGGAACGAAACAAAATCCAGCATCGATCATTTTATCGACGAATATCATCGACTCGTGGGAGGGACGATGCAGATATTATGGTTTATACAAAACCATTTCTTACTCTAATGCTCGTGATTTGGATTTTATTTATCACGAATTTTATTTGCGAATTACACAAAAACCTTTCTCGTTTAACGTTCTTTCCATTAGTGAAAACCGCATTAGGTTTAAAAGATCTAAGCGTACATACAGATGGAGAGACTTTTTTTATATTAATGAAAAAAGAAAGAAAGAAAAATGTTTATTGGGTATGTTCTAAATACATACATTACATTGATATAAAAAGGTTATATTATATTATATTATATTATATTATATTATATTATATTATATTATATTATATTATATTATATTATATTATATTATATTATATTATATTATATTATATTATATTATATTATATTATATTATATTATATTATATTATATTATATTATATTATATTATATTATATTATATTATATTATATTATATTATATTATATTATATTATATTATATTATGCTTATTTAATAAATTAGCGGTTACTAGACAATGATTTAGGTTAGGTTCAAGGTTACTTCACATGCGCTATGACAGGTATTAATTATTAATTATTACCATTTAAATTATTTCTGAAAATAAAATTAAGAGGTCGGAAATGTCATTTTTTGTTTCATTACTTATGTACTTCTCATATGTTTTATAACATAAAATTAAACATATTAAGTTTAAATTATTATCATTGGACTAAGCTCGAGATAAACAACTATAATTTATTACCTACTAATTAATTAACTCGAGCGTCATTTTTTTATTGTTCAAATCAATCAACAGAGTTAGTCCTTGATATGTCATTTCTCATCAATTATCGAGTAGCATTAAAAAACTGAAGTCACGACAATTTTTATGTTTCCAAGTATATTAATTAAAATGAAGAATTTATATTTTAACGGATGCCATAAAAAACTTAATTTGTATAATAATTTGTGAAACTAATTATGGAATAAACTGTCCTAGACACTTATAATATTATTGCGGCACATAAAAATTAAATATTTTAAAATTTATACTAATAGGTTGATATCATAAAGAGAGTGAGGGAGGAATGTACGTTTGTTTATAATAATATGTGAAACTTATTAAGGAAATCTTTTGCGATTTCGATAGTGTCATATCCCAGGTGGATATGGGCTATACAAATGTTATATATACAAATGTTGTAAAGACCTAATTCCACGTAGGTTTAGTATTACAAATTTATATAATTCTCCAATGATTGTAGGACTGGGTAGTTGATGATAGGTGTTGAATGGTAATGATGATAATGGTAATGATGATAATGATGATGATGACGATGACGACGACGACGACGATGATGATGATGATGATGATGATGATGATGATGATGATGATGATGATGATGATGATGATGATGATGATGATGATGATGATGATGATGATGATGATGATGCTATATTTACAGCTCGCTTGGAGCTTGGAGCTTTAGCGGGATTAATATACTAATACTTCTGAACATGTGCCAAATGTATGGATTCTTAAAAGTAAATACACAACAAATTAAATGAATTTTAAGTTTGATAAATTTATTGAAATAATTAAAATTAATATTTCTCAAAAAGAAAATCCCCCTCTTGTTGCCTTAGGGTTGGCTATCATATTATTATCATATTCTTACAATAATTCTACCAATTAATTAAAAGCCCACGTGATATTACGACACCTATTCAATAGAAAGTTAATATATTTATGCAAATTAAATATTTTAATAATAATATTGACTCCGTTTAAAAGTTGTGAAATTCAACACATTATTGTCTATTTAATAAGTCATTAGTTTCCTATAAAAGTTAAATATAATCACATACCTATTATTATAACTTTTCTCTTTTGTTATGGACCTCTCGAATAAATTAAACTCGATCTTTTATTATACTATTAGTGGTTTTATATGCGAATCAGAACGTACCTTTATTGTTTAGATGTGAAGATAGCGAATCATGTATTTTATTAGGTACTAGCTGGCGCCCGCGACTTCGCCCGCGTGGAAAAAGCCTATCCTGTGTCCCGGACGTCTAAATGTTTATCTACCAATTTTCATGAAAATCGGTTAATTCGTTAATAAACATACATACTTACATACAGAAAAAAATTCTAAAAATCCTAAATTTTGTTTCAGTATCATGTATAGAGCCTATAAACACAATATCTCTGAAAACAAAGTAACTTACTCCATGACCAACCCTTACAGATTTATTATTGGTAGGTATATATATTGATTTGTGATTCTTCTGTACGTGTGTAGGTTGCTTAGGAGGATCCTAAATAGATCTTAGTCCTAAAACGAGGATTATGATAAACTCCTGGACCGATTTTCATGATTTTTTTGTATTTGAGTTCCCTGGATGACCCCATAGGTGGCGGTACAGTCGGGTTAAAAAAATTTTTCGTGTTCAGGCATGACAAAATTTTCTGTATCCGCTAATATTTATATACATTTTGTCATGTCTTTTTTTGATATTGGCATGTCCCACTCCTGGTGTACCGTCTCATGATTAGCATTTCAATATATAATAGCAAAACAAATCTGCGAGGAAATGGTATCTAAGTAGGTATGTTAAGAATTTAATAAAATTTTAGTTATAGAAAGAAAGAAAGAAAGAGAAATTTATTCACTGCACGAAGGATATTAACATGACATTACATAAGAAACAGAAAAAACAAAAAAAATGACATAATTAAATTGTTAAAAACAGACAGACAATAAGTTTATAATATATTTTAGTTATTTTAATTATCATAGACTTTTCTGCATCATAATTATAGGGTAAAGATATTTTGTACCCTTTAAAAGGGGTACAAAATTTTGTTCTCTTTATAAATTTATAAGTAAAATCACACATAATTAAATAACTCAAATATACATTTTAAACACCAACATAAAATACACTGATCTAATCTTAGTTATCTCGCCACACGGACACTAAAATTTTATCACAACCTTAGATCTAAACAGATAAAACGCATTATGGCCATTATTATATTAATATTGTTTGTATAAAACATTATTTTTGATAATTTGAATAATTAATTAATTAGCAATTTAAAACGTTACTCGCTTCTGGTTAGCGTTTCACTTGGAATGAGGTGAACTGCATTTTTTACGTCTATTAAATTCGGTAGCTAGTAGGCGTGAACAATGAATGATAACAACACAATATTATGTTAAAAAACATTGTTTTTACATTTATTTATAAAATTCATAACAATATAATTATCGTTAGTTAAAAATAAAGAACACAATAACAAAGTATAGAACTAATAAGAATATTATAATATCTACACATTAACAAAGTATCTTCCCTTTAATAGAAAGAATAAGAATATTATATTTTTATTTTAAAAAAAAATTAATATTGTAGGTTAAATTAAAATTGGTCATTAATCTTATATTAAGAACTAGATATTTTATAAAAAATGCACATTCAAAACATCCCTGAACGTTTTTTTTTAAACTTAATAGTAGTAATATAGAAACAATCTTTCTTTTTGGTAATAATTAATCTACCAATTAGTATTCTTTTTTTAGTTTATATTTGCTTTTGCAATTACGATCTTAAAAGATAGATCACATAGAATGAGTTTTTGTACAAACTTACCATTGTATATTTAAATTAATATAGAATCACTAATTATAGTGCTATAGTTAATTGTTAGTTAATTATTAAATGTGCCAATATTATTGATATTAGCTTTCATTTCACATTTAAAGCAATATTCAACCAAATTTTTACGTACAGCTAAACTTTGGTGTTCTCCAAACATATTTGAAAACGAGTAGGACAAAAAGGGCGCGTAAAAAAACCTTATTTATCTACAGGTTTCCAATCTCTCCAAACATTAGTACAAATGGGCAAGTCTCGGCCACTAATGAAAATGATGTCCGTACATCCACCGGTTGACAAATACGGATCGTGTTGGCCTCGACATGAATCTATCCAGGATTTTTCACACATTCCCACTTAATCCGTGTGGGGTCGGAGGGAGCGATAGATACGTGTCGTTTACTTGCACCGACCCGCGATGGGTATACATCCTTTTTTAATAGTACCCACTGGCGAGAGTATTTTTTTAAAATATTTCTGCGCTCAATCCTTTGGCAACCAGAGTCGGATTTATCTGACAATTATTTTCGTGCACATATCGCCAAAACCGTATGTATACGACAAATTACTCTACTTGTATAATGTTTATTTTTTAATTATTGCGTTGCTTTCTCTACGAGAAAGGAGCACAAGAGCACGACGCTCTAGGTAAAGGTTTAATAATATGAAACATTACTTAAGAATACTAATATTTTTGCACGATATTTATTTTACGTGGGCATGATCGACATGAATATAAATATCTCTACATAACAAAATTATTTTTATTTTTATTTTTATGTTAAGGTCAACAGACAGGCTGACGGTCCACTTGATGGTAGGTGGCTACCGTCGCCTATAACACAAGCAACGCCATAAGTGCTACAAGTGCGCTGCCGACCATAGAAGGATTAAGGATAAGGGAGGGGTGGGGGTAATGGGCTCTGGCATCCCTTACTCACTCACCGAAACACAACAGCACATAATGCTGTTATTTCACGGTGGTATTCTGTAAGGTGGTGGTTACTGCCGCCAGACGGGCTGCCCAAATGACTGCGAAACGCAGTGTGCCCTGCCACTACTTTTCAAATCCAGACCAGAGTAAATTTTGAAAATTATATTAAAATTTCCAAAGTTGACCCCGTTGGGAATCGAACCCTGAGACGTTAGGCAAGCACCCTTGCCACTCATTCAACGGGGTCGTCAAATGTCAAAATTTTCTGTTAAATGTGTACCTTGCGTCTACCCCAATGTGTTTCGCTTCAAGACAGATATGTCCCGTCCATTTCCATTTCAGCAAACATGGCAAGTACTGTTTCCTAAACTCGCTGAACGACTTGTAATTTTTTGACGTAACATTTCGTCAATGTGCCTGTGCATTTCAAAACTGGTAATTCGTACCTGTTCTAGACCTTCGTCTTAAGGCATTGGAGGATATATGTAGATGAATTCATTTAATTCGTTTTGGTTGACTATAGAAATAAGGTTAGATATATAATAATTATTGTTATAGTTATTATTATAGTTAATAATTATTTTAGCTAGTAAAATTACGTTGCAGTCCCTACTCGTTCAACAGGTGCAGAATAGAAGCGACATTTCTTCCACTGACGGCTCGATCTTAGAACGCTGAACAAAAGTAAGATTGATGGAAGAAAAGCAAGATACGCGACAGATATCAATGTCGCGAATGAATGGCGAGATGTTCCCACGTGACACATCTTGATATCTTACCTATATGTTAACCGTATTGTCAACGGTTCTATACTTGATGTGAGCCGAGCAGTGTATGTCGAAGTGGCATACATTAATTGTCACACATGACGTCTGTTTAGAGAGAGTTACCTATTAAGTCATATAGATCATGTCAAAGAAGTAAGAACTGCAGTTACTTTCAGTAGGATTGATTCGATTTATTCATATTTAAACATTTCTTACGTGAGTAACACAATTGTGGACAGCGCAATGCGATGAGAAACTGCAAATGCTTCTAAAAATTAGTAAAATGTACATACCCTAAAATCTTTATTATATAAAAATTTCGTGTCACATGTTTGTTCTCGATGAACTCCGAAACTATTGAACCGATTTTGTAAAATTTCTTAATTATGTGTAATTTGTTCCAACTTAAAATATAGGATAGTTTTTATTTTGAACCCGGACGAAGCTGGGAGCGGGTCACTAGTAATATAAAATTATGCATAAAACCTTGTCATTAACCTAAGTGGTCTAATGCAAATTAAAAAAAATTGTATTGGTCTATAAAATTAAAAAAAGCAAAAAGACACAAATGGCAATGAATATGAAAACATAAAACAGAATATCGATACAAAAGAAGTTATCTGTGGTTGCGTGGAAGTTACTAGTGAGATTGCACTGTTCGCATCGCGCACCGCGCATACTTGCAACCTGCAAGCCGGTCACCGAGAGCATCGTCAGCAGATAAATTATAATTGCAGGTAAGCCCTATAATTAATTTTTCCTTTTACTTTTCTTTTCTGAGATTTGAATGATTTTTTTTTTTGGAAAACAAGCGGGCTGAAGTAAGACGATATTTTTCGTGTAAGACAGGCTAACAAGAATTTTTTTCGTAAGGGTTGTCAGAGAGGATGACGGTCTTCTCAGAAAGGATAAATGTAAGAAAAGAATAAGGAGAGAAAGGACACCGTGAGGGAAAGGGGAGGACCATGAGGTATGTATGGCATCCCTTACTAGAGTAACCAAATATAATTAAGTTGGGGTACTGATATTTGTGGTTACCGCCAAAAAAGTTTCCTTTTTCCTGTTGTACAAGAATATAGTTTCCATTGGATCGAGTGGTCTTCATAGTCAAAATACTCCTTTTAATTATGACCGACCTTCTGTGAAATATTACGAATACAACTAAATCAATAAATTATAACAAAATGTAGCATAAAACGTTGATTGCACGAGTAATAAAGGTCAGTTTTGATTGCGCTAATTTAAATAACCGCTAGGAAATTGAATTCAAAATTACGTTAATTACAAAACTTGTTCAAACTATATGCAGTCAATTTTGAACTCTACTTGAACGTAATGAAGAAGTCTTAAGTCCGGACTGATAGATGTCACAATATTTTAAAGTGTGATCTCAATGAAGCATTTTTAATGTAAGTATCTTCCTCAATTAAATTTTAATACTAACTCGTCATCAGTCCCGTTGCTGACGTTACGTTTGATCCAATTCAACATGGCAAGTACCTGCTCTAACGCGATCCTTACGCGGCAGGAGGCGGGTCTACCCAATGGGTTTTGACCAATGACTTTACTCCGTTCAGGCAAAACTAATTATACTGATTTATGCCCCCATTGTTCATTGTTGTATGTCTCTGTTGCACACATATGTATAAATGTAAATGCATCACTAACTTGATATATCGTGCGCAAACTTTTGTTTTTCCCATCTCGACATCCAAGTTCTTGTAACTTAAGACAATTAGATCGTTTTTAAGAGATTAGTATCCGTAACTCTTTTCGGATAGTCCACTTTACTGTTACATTGTAATTGCTTTGTTTGTTGTTGCCAAAGCTTAAACTTCCGTGTTTTATCAATATTTCGTATTTTGTGATCGCTAAGAATTTGTTAGTAAACTCAAAATATTCTCACTTACCATTGCAAGCTCTACCTTCACTTAAAGTTATTTTTATATACGAATAGCTGGTTTTAATTTCATATTATTTTAAGTTAGGCACTCAATATGAGAAATCTGTTATGACTTTTGTCTCTAAATATTATGTATCTGTAAATGTTATTATTGAGAACAGACGTTTCATCAATAACTATTTTATTTTTATTTTATCTCTTTATTTGTTTCGTTGTTTTTCTTTATTAAAAATCATATTTTGAAGTTACTATTATCATTGTCAACAACCGTAAATGTATTAAAGCCTATAACATACTGAGGACTATCAGAAATAAATTTATTTATAGACATTTTATTTACTATTTACTCACATAAAACGAAACAATAGTCAGATAATGAAATGTACATTTAACAAAGAAAAATATATAAAAAAATCAGTTGACCATACTGAGACAGTAGAGAAATCGCGCACTGTCACTGCCATTGTATATCAATATTTAAAATACATTGAAAAAATAAGTAGCAAATCGGAGCGTCCGGCATGTGCGCCCGCGTCGCATTCACCTGTCGTTCAGGCTGCGCGCGCGCATGGGCGTGGCCTCACTTGGCATTCGACGTTTTCGCGCTTTTTTTCCCTTTGCCCGTCAACGGTCACAGGAATTCGGGTGCGATATTTTCTGTGGATGGAATCCGAAGGTTGTAACGCGAGTGGCGATATTTATTTCTCTTTGGCTTCTTCGAGATTTATGTCGGTTTTAGTGATTTATTGTGGCGTGCGGGTTTCAATCCAGATAGTGCACTGTTCAAGGGCGATGCAGATTTTAATTCTTTTGACAGTTTTCTGTTAATACATGCTTGTCCACACATGCCCTAGCTAGGCAATGATTTTGCTAGTATAATTACTAATTAAAAATGTATAAATAGTTTTTTAAATACCATGACTATAATAATTAATAATATAATTCAAAACCATGGTTTTCAATTTTTTACAACAAAACAAGAATACCTATTATGATTCCGATGATTCCACATAAACTATTTTTTGTCGAGTTTTTGCTTTAAAATAACTATACTATATCTATTTTTCCCAAATAAATAAAAATCTAGCTGTATTTTCTAGTTTATAAATATTTAGTTCTTAATTGATTATTCCAGCTCAACTAAGAAAAGGTTGAACCGATTTTAACAACTAATTGCTTGAATAACTTTTAAGAAAGCATCAATATTAAGAGCGAACAAAACTTGTGGGCGACGATCAATTAAAATAAAATAATATAAAATACTTTTGTATACCACTAAACTATAATATATTTATTTACCAAGTTTACTTTACATAATATTATTATCAATGAAAATAATATCCTATACCAGTACCACAGATACATTAAACAACAAATAAAAAGTTAAAGATTTTTATCGGCCATCAAAAAATTTCTTTCATTTCGTGAATATATTTTCATGTCGTATGGCTAATCGCGTGTTCTCGAATCTCGATGCGATAATGGAAATGGGTCAGGTGGCCGAAACCGGGGGCTATCACTCATAAGCAAACAACAATAAAATAGGTAAAATCTATGTATTGAGGCGAGGTCGAGTGGCTTCCGTTGCCAGTTAGTTGCGACCGAAGATTGATCACTGCCTCGCAATTATGAAGAATGATTTCAGAATTTGATTGTAGCGTTTATTGAATACTGTGAATCGTGCTACGAATATTTGTAATAAAATAACATTTAACGCACCCTCAAAACTGGATATAGAATTGAAAAACAAGTTTTTTTTTTTATTATAAAGCACAGCAGACAGACTGATTGTACACTTTCATACTTATTGCCTATAAATATACACTAGCAACACTAGATTGAAATTATAATTCAAATAAGCTTTATATGTATAACAGTATAAAAAGAAAATAAGATATAATACCTTTTTCTAATTTGTTTGTGAACTGATTATTACTTTCTTTTGTTTAGAAGCTATAGAGAATTATAAATATTCATAGGTGTGCGAATACCTACTAGTCCAATACAAATCACTTGTTCTACCTTTTTTCTACCTTCTACATTTTTTTTACCTTTCTATCTTTTTTTATTTTATGTATTATAACTCCCTTCGACAAACGGTAGTTCTGTGATGGTGGTGTGGCTACTGCCACCAAGCGGGATATCCACAGTTCATGAATTCTGAACGCATGGTATCTACTCTACCACTACAGCGCTCTGCGGATTTTATAATAAAACACAGGTACAAAATGCACGTTGGGCAAAAAATTTGGGCAGAATTTTACGTCTAAAACGCATTCTGTCAAAATGCAGCCCCACTTAGCACCATACAGTATCATAAAAACGTTATAAAGTAGCAGTTTGTAGTTGATCATTATCTCCAAAATAACTGCAGGAAACGAGTTAGACAAATGACAAATGCGGTATCTGTACAACATTTAATTCTGTTTACAAATATAGTAACGTGTTCTTCCCTCCTGTTTTGTCTACACCCAGTCTCACAATCCATTGTTAAGTCGAGTTGGAAGTTTATTTTGAAGGCAATCATTTTGAAAATAGAGTTCCTTTTTACTTGTATATTTGTTATTAAGTAGTTTAATGTTACAGAAAAATGTTATGATGATAATATTTGAATTATGATTAATTTGAATTACACGTAGTTAAAAGGGATGTTCACTAATTACATTATTATTACTTATTCTGTATTGAATTATATCTGATTTAAGCCTGTTTCGAAGCTAGAATTGTTAGAAATTGAAGATCCTTTATCTCTTTATTTGGTCTGATTACATATTTGCCTTTTGATCCTTGCATTCGAATCCCACTGGTGTTATTTGTGTTTAAGGTCAAACTAGCCAAATAGCTCTCAGTGAACCGTTAACCTGCTTACCGTTTCTTTTTATAAAAAGAAGTTCATACGTAGACATAAAGGACAATGGTAGCAAATACATATTGTCTTGATATTAATGTTAAGTTAAAAGCATTGAAAACACTTTACAATAAATGTTATCCGCATAAAACACTCAAAACTCCACACGTCATATAAATATAACCACGCCGGAGCGTGGTCACACAGGGTCCAATTTCGGATTCGATCACATTACCATAACGCGAGTGCGCTTTCGAATGCTCGCGACGATGCACTGTCCGTTTCGAGCACTATGGACCCACGGCTGTCACGGATGGTCCACAAATATTTAACTACAATATTGGTCTGCAATTACCTTATGCTTTGATTATATTATAGAGTATTTATAATTACATCTGATCTGACTGAGAGACAAAAGGTTCGACATAGTTCAAAGAATTAGTCAGTTGAAGAGGGAATGATGGGACATATCTGTCGTACAGTGAATGGGCGATGAGGTAAACGTTTTCGAAGTAGAGACCACTGACTAGTTGACGCTTGATAGAAGACCTCAAGAAACTAAAGAGGCTGGCGGTGGATGGGTGTGGAGTCTTCAGACCTCACGTAGCCTTTCGAACATTAACTAATTTTACCGTTAGAAAGGCTGACGGTCCACTTGATGGGAGATGGTTGGTTACCGACCACATGCGGCGTGCAAGCAATACCTCATTTTCTGCAAGTGCGCTGCCGATCTTAGAAAGATAAGATAAGATGGTATCTTTTGCCTGATTGTGTTTTTTGAATGAGACATTTAATTTATCAAATTATAATATAATATTTAAAAAAAAAATTATTTTAATAATTTTAAATTTACACAATTAATATGTACTAACAAGAAATGAAATTTATCCATTATATTACTTTGAACATACAATAGAACATGTACGATAAACTTAGTGTCTGTGTGTCCGTGGGAGTTTAATACTCGACTTATAGTATTTAGATGCACATTAAGAGTCATCTTTAACTCGGAATGTCCCGATCGAGTTTCATTACCATATCGCTTGTCGAGAGGTCTGCAACCAACGCGTTATTTATAACGTATACCTAAGTATATCTGTCTAGAATATCTATTAGAGACGGACAAAACTTTCATAGAAATACTCCATGAAGGTAGGTAATTTGCTTTTGAGATTGAGAGACCGGTGGTCACATTGTATACTGCTTTCCGCAGTGACCGTGAATTTAAGCACGAGTGCTACAGCGTTTTTTAATCGGTCAATGATTACAAAACGTCTGGGACCGCTTTCGCATCTTAATTTTTCCGTAAAAGTGTGTAAATATTTTTAAAATAACTAAAAAAAATATTTATACACTACTTCACCTGTGGGGCAATTTTTTTTATTTAAAAAAATCTTCATCATTTATCCCTCTTTCCATGTGTGAAAACCGAAACAAACCAACGACATTTTTATTTTATATATTTATAAAAAATATTTTATTTGTTTCATTTAGCTCGTGGACTTAAATAGAGTCTTTACACAACCTACCTATTTTTCTGAATACTTTTCCCTATTAGGGTAGTTACTATAGGTTATATATTCTTCTATAATATAGGTTACTTACTATAGTGGACTTGCTGGTATTGCTTTTGTTGCTAAGTGTGAGAAAGCCTTAAAGCACCTAGTATCAAGTAGGTCGGCCTACTTCATAAGATTATCAAATACATCCTCAATTTCAGTCCCCAAGCTTATATTAATTTACTATACATTTTAAATTTATAATTAATTAATAAAGTGTTAATACCTTAAACTGTGTGTTCAATTGAGAATTGAATTTTAAAATTATACAAATCACACATTATTCGAACTGAAACTAAAGTGCATTTCTGTAAGAGTGTTTATTTAAGCTTTAATTGAAATAGGTTTTCCTCAAATACGGCGGTGGAGTTGTCCGGCCATCGTGGCAACGAGTCGCCTATCCACTTCCATTATACATATTACCTATGTACGCGTCTGTCTAGGTACGATCCTTATTCTAGATTAAAGCGTAGGTACTCCTTCGGATACGCTCATTACCATAGTTCTTGAAAACGCTGACTCAACTTAACTTTGATCTTTGAGGTTGAAATAAGAGTTGTTTGGAATACTCGTACCTATACTTGCAATCCTGGCTGCATTTTTGAATAAATTCTGAGCATTTGCATATTATTTTTAAATTATGTATCATATAATCATAATACAAACAAATTATTAATATTATAATTTTTTTTACATTGGCTTAAATTGAATTTTACTTACTTGCAAATTACTTACTTTCCAGTTAAATCCACAGAACAGATTTTGATGAATTTTGATAGGCAGAGCTTGAACGTTTGACGAGGACACACGTTATTTTCAACTTTACAGGTTATTTAAATGGATATTCAATTCTTTTAAAAAATGAACTTCTCTTTATTTATCAACGCAATATGAGAGAACAAAGGTTTTTCTTATCATACATATAAATTAGTTGTACAATCATTGTACAATAGAGATATTCAGTACTTAAATTTGATTACTTTGAATATACAAATTGTATAATTCAAAGTAGAACTAGAAAAATCCTGTTAGTGCAGATACCTATATACTCTCTGAATAGAGCGCGCTGTGGCCACCTATTCAGAGAGCTGTCTGCACATAAGGACACAATTAAAAAACTAGTATTTAATTATGGAGAAGTTGCGAAAACAAAAGGTACGACGCGAATACAGTATGAGAGAGGGAGAATGCACCGATTGAACGCGGGACCGCATTTTATCACCGTCTAATGATCTCGAACGGGTGAGCGAAGTAATGAGAGAGGTGGCGACCGCTCGACTCACCGCCAATAAAATATTTATGAAACCATCCGGAGCCGTAATGGAACGCGTCAACTCGCCCGTTAGAAACGTCCCCGCCATTACCCGCACGGAGAATTAGACGAGGCATTATTATAGCCACGTCCTAAAGGACAATAGTCGATCGCCCCGCACGCAGAATGCGACTCGTTAAGTCCATCGGACTCGAATTTAAGAGACAGCTTCTAAATATCCACGCGGCAGTATGCGTTCGCAGATCTGTATCGCGGCGCACAATACCGCGGCCAACCGTCACGACGGTAGCAGAAATATGGACGCGCCGGCCGCACCGCATACCTGCTTGTTTTATGTTAATGCACCGGCATAAACGGCTGGCCTAGCGAAAAATATCGCGAGGCCCGACGCGGTGATGGAATACCAGATATCGGCCGCTGTGGTCGCAGAAATCATTAAGGCTCGTATCGCTGCCATTACCATCTCACCGCCAGCGCTGATTCGCTATATAGACAATGAGTTCAATTAGGGCTAACGCTATTGTGCGAACCCTATCGGCGCTCGGAGGACGTCAGCAGCACGAGGAAGTGAAATAATTAAGGGAAATTCGTCGCGCGGTAGCGACGTCGCCCTCGCATTCCCCGCGGTATCGACGCTGTCGATCTGCCGCTCGAATACCGAAACCTAATAAGACCGGCCGAGTCTCATTTGTGTAAGGAGTCGAAGAAAAAAAGGAACAATACGAAGGCCCCGATAAAGGAGACGGCCCAATAATTTAGGGTCATTGTTTCGCCTCTTAATTTATGGAGTGCGGGCGTACGATTGATTTGTAGGTTTAGGAGGGATTCCACGGAAAAGAGTGTCGGGATAAGCACTTTTAAATCCACCACGTTCGGAGTGGATTACGGGGAGACGGCTCGGGCGTTGCGTGCTCCCTCGGGAGCGTGACGTCGTCGCCTCCGAAAGGACAGCGGACGTCAACGCGTCCAGGAAAAGTCAATTTATTCTCGCGACGCGTCTCCGATGCAGCGAAATATACATACAATGCTTGGCGGGCATTTAAATGCGCGATAGGATTGGCCGGTGGACCCTGGGCGGGGTGAGTCGAGCCATATACGCGTTCGTCGTGATGCACATATTAAGTTAGGCGGTCTTTACATGGGATGCGGTCGGATGCCGACGAGAAATTACGAGATAGGCACCGATGATGTCTGCGCGATCGTGAGTGTCCTCCGGTAGTGAGAGCACAATGGCCAACTCGGAGAAAATTATTAATGCCCGCGGGCTGGTGTTACATTAAATTGCGGGTGGCGGATCGGTGGTACTATTAAATTATTGGCTACATTCATAGATACGTACGGTACAATGTGTTTGTGGGCGCATCGCGTGTTCCTGCGGTTTTTATTGTCCACCGTATCAGATGTCCGGACGGCCGCATTAATTGGACCGGGTGCCGAAGATTTCTCGCTTGCACTCACTTCTATAAATGGCGCGAAGCTTTATGGTATCGCGTAGTGCGTTGTTGCCGTCAACGCTGCGCCTGCGTCGGCTTGTAATTGGTCGAGAGCAGGTTGACATTTACACGCGGCCAAGATGGCCGCGCGATGCGATATGGGGACGAATAATTGACAAATCTGTGCAGAACAACAAGGCCTGCATGTCAACCACCATTATATATACATTCTTTGTGTAAAGCTCGGCAGGCTAGCTGACGGTCTATTTTATGATAGGTGATTACCGTCACCTATTAACCAAAGAAACTCCATTGGTGCTTTAAGTGCGCCTCCAACCTTAATAAAATAAAAATAAAGACAATCAGGATAGGCAAAGAAAAAGTATTCCCACTCCAAAACACACATTTTCTATCATTTAACGGTGGTCTGCTGTAAGGGGGTTGTTACTGTTAACAGACTGGTTGCCTAACTTGTGAGTGTGAAAGGCAGTATTTTCAACTATATACACTAAACAATAATGATTTAGATTTTTTAGACGGCTTAGTTGGCTTGTAAGCAAGCAATCGCTTCGCTGTTCGAGTAAGTAACACCAGACATAGTAATTTAGTAATTTGCTAAACATTAAATTAATTTGCTAGTAATAAACATTAAATTAAATTAATTTAAGTAAATAAAAAACGTAAATATGTTAAAAATTTTAACTTGACTTAAAATCTATGCCAATTTGCACTACTAAGCAGAAACAAAAAAGGAAAGGCGTCACTTGGTTCTTCGTTAAAAGGGTACTGATGGATCGGACGACAGCCAGGCGACCGGCGACCGATGATGGATACCCGCGTCAGACAATCGATTGATCAATCACGTGATGACGTTCTACAAGTGTGGTCTTAGCTTTACAATGCCATATTAACTTATTCGTAATGCGTGTTAAGAAAACTGCATAATACGTCACCCTTTGCTTTATGTATAATCTTTATAGATAAGAATCGCAGTTACCATCGTTAATCTTTCGCCCAATGCCATTTACAACTAAGGACAGCGTCAACATTTATTATTGGAATATGTCACATGTGCCACCCCCAACTATCCCCAAACTAAGCAGGGCTTGTACGATAGGAGTAATACTATAGAAAAATATGCTTCTACGCTTTTTTTACGAACATAAACGTATATAGTGCATGCATATAGGTACAAATTTTAATGTTTATCTTGAGCGGGGCGGGGATGGAACCCGCATACGGTGATACAGCAGTCAGTGTTACTACCGCCGATCAAATCGACCGATCCAATCCAATTCAATAAATTATTCCAAGTGGCATTATTTACCTACACTAATCAAAGTGTAAACTTAATATAAAATTGAGATAATACGGAGAAAATATAAGTAATTTACTTTAGTTTCACAAACAATTTATGACTAAAACTGATATCTTACTTCCCTGATATTAAAACTGATAGTATTGGAGGATGTAATTTTAACACGAACTGAAGAAAAAAAAATTTTTTTTTTCATAATATTTCGTCATTTAAAATGTCTATATTATTAAAAAAAAATATTAAGGTCTGCCAATTTCTAGCCCTTAATTCGACATATTATTTTTCAAAACACTATTTTAGGAAAACCAAAATGAAACTCAGGCGGAAGACACCAACAAGGCTCTTGTCTGTAACGTCATAGAGTTCATATTCGCTCGTCCCGAGTTGTTGTATGAAATTGTAAATATATTAATTAATCGAATGATTGATTCGAATGTGCGAGTAAAGATGGCGGTGATTGATGGATTGTCAATATTTCTGGGACCGGACGACGCCAACTGTCAACGGAGATTAATGAAATTAAGTGGTAATTTTTTGTTTCAATGTCCTTATAGGTTTTTTATGATGTTAAACAAGCCAAAAAACTTTAAGTGATTGCGATAAGTTCTTAAACCAGTATTTTTTAAAACTATACAACACAGAAAAAGATGGTTTGATTAAGAGTAATGGTAATGATGGAAATTGCCGGTTAAAATCAGATCGAATTAATATATGTCATTGGTATCTACTTACAACCAAGTAATATAATATTCTGTAAATTCTAATATTTTTTCCTTGTAGATATTTACTAATCATAAGTTTAATGATTTATGATTATATAAATTCTCAGCATATATTTCTCAGCCTACGTATTAACGATAAGACCTAATTTAAATTCTCGACCATATTTTTTTATAAAATAAGTATAGAACCATATAATAATAATTATGTTAGGGCATGTGGTATTAACACTTAATAAAGGTTAAAAAGGTTAAAAGGTTATAAGGTTAAAACCCTATAGCTCTCGTTTACTTGATAATAAACATACAAAATTACACAAAAAAATATACGATTACATGGATTTAAGCAAAATATTTAGATTACGAGTATATTAAAAGTAGATAAATTATATTTAAATTGTATCAACCGATTAGAAGTCCAGTTTCGCTTTAAAAACAATCTCAACTAGGATTATCACAACAACAGTATCCAAGTAGTTATGTGATAGTTGTTGAAAAACATTTTACAAACGTCACTAATACATTGCAAACATTGGTTTCCAATACGAATATGGTGTCCACGATAAACCTGTCACCGTGGACTGTCCAATACCTGACATTGCACTTATCAACGGACATAACGTCCTCAACTTTACGATAGCCTCACGCACTGCGCCCGCGCATAAATTTAAACAAATGTCAAATGGGGAGATTTCATTTTACGGATCAAGGAAATTGTATCGATATTTCAATGATAATGTTATTGTGTCCCGGATAAGATATTTTTATAGACATATTTGACGTTTATTTTATGTGCAGTGGGCTATGGGAATGCACTTATAGTGTGTCCGAGAGAGATTTAGGTATTTATACTGTTATACGCATTTCATTTATGTTAAAGCTTACTTACTTATTTTCAATTCAAGTGGCAATTGAGTAGAGTAATAAGTATTTATTTGTATACAATTTGAGTATAATTGAGATTTTAATTAAATAAATGTCTACACATTCTGCTACTGAAAAAGCTGTAAATTTTTTTTTTTAAATTAACAAATTATACTACGACATAATGCTGTTTGAATCATTTCTTTCTAATATAATAATTATTTTATTAGCTCTGGTCACAATTACTCGTATTTTATCTGACAAGAAAAATATTTTCTATTTTCAGATATCCTAACTTTTAACTAACTGAATTCGTTTTGGCACATTTCTGCACAGTTTGAGAACGTGAAATTGTGGACAGAGAAACGTTTAGCAGTGCTTCTCTTTATTTGCTCATAGATTTAACAGCTCTGACGTCACTCTAGCTAGATAGCTACACCGGTGCCGTCGTCGGTTAGTTTAAACTCGGAATAAAATGTATTCCAGCCAATCGCGTCATCGCGAAAACATTCCCCGATCACAAATAGGCAAGCGCAACCGGCCTCAACAATTCTAATTAGGCAATCCAAGTAGCTGTGCTAATGGTGGCTGTTCTGTGCCATAAAATAGCGCGTAATCTGATGGTGTGGACATACTGTTCGCTTGTTCGTCCGACATTGTCCGCAGACATGCAATGCTTTGTCACCCTACTGCCAACTCGTAGCGTGAACCTTCTTACTCGCACGCATTCGATTTCAGATAACTATAACGCTACACTACAACAAGAGATACAAAATTCTTTTCAACAAGTTTCTATGAATTATAATTACACGCACCAAAACGGAAATTGTCATCGTCTTCTAGATGCTACGTGCAGTTGAAAATAAACTTCGGATATTTTGATGTGAAAACGGAGTTAAATTAAATAAAATCTAACTGATGTACAAGGATTCACACTTAACTCGTTATTGATGGTAACATTCCAAATGTCGTTTAGATAGTGGGACGCGGTGCGCTCACGCAGTAAGTAGATGTTATTACTGACTGAGAGAGATCGAAATTGATATAAATATAATAAACTTCAAGTATATTACACCCAATTGTTTATTTTTCATATTCTTAAGCATTAAGTAAAACCAGATTAAATATAGTTTACCGATATTCCTGGACCTAATGGTCTAAATATTTAGATTTTGGTCAGCTGTACAATTGTTTCTGTTTAACAATCTTATTGAAAATTATAAAAAAATGTGACTTGAAAAAACATTGTAGACCCCTAACGAAAAGCAATCAAATTAACTGCCCACAAATCGGCTTTAATCAAATGAACCGAACCATAAACAACTTAATAATGTGAAAAAATATGGCGCCTAACAACAAAAAAAAAACTTAAACCCTTTTTGTCGTATTTTTTGGTTGTAAATTACGTCGGAGTCCAGAAATCTCCGACAAGTGACGCGACACCGGCCGATAAAGTACGTCAAAATACGATCTGTTAAATGTCCGACAACGCGCATAAATATCGCCGCAGGCATGTTTACATTCAGTTCACTTAAAACCGTTTATATTTTATGTCATTTCGCGGGTGTGCACGCACCTTTACATTGGAGCATTGTTTTGTATTGTATACAGCATTAGGTAAACATATAAGGCCACCATTTATATCAGCATATAATATCCCGTATGAAAATTATGATGCTCGGGGTATGAAAATTTATGGGAGTAAAATCAATTGTCACATGTCACACGTTACGCGTTACAGGCTACAATATGCTTCAATACATATTAATATAATATAATACATATAATATATACTATTTTAACATGTTTTAATTATATTTATTACATTATTTATCTATTTATCGTTCGTAATCCATCTTTCCATAATTATGGGGAATTCCCCTCTTATTATAGTACTAGAAGTAACAGCAGTTATGATGTAGTTATTATTAATAATAGCCATCTACCATAAAGTGGACCGTCAGCCTACCTGCTGACCTTCACTTAAAAAATTTTCAAAATTGAAATGCAAACCTATTGGTAATTTGGCTTAGTTTATAATCGATCAGCCGAATCGTAAAATCCCATTATACTGCCCATAAAAATCCCCATAACGTATTAATCGAAAAGTCTTTAAAACAATATAAAACGTCCGTCTAACAAAACACTGACTTGAGAACACAAAATAATAATGAATCCTTTACCGCGACAATAAAATATCATTACAAGCATAAAAATCACTTGGCATCGTTAAAAAGACGAACTATATCCGATTTCGAATCGTAAAAATGTCGTAAACTCTTTTGTAACTGCCTACTTTTAATGTCGAAGTATTGTTTAGAATTATGTTAGGATTGAAAGAATAAAAATGTATGTATAGGTAACTCAAAAACGCTTTACAGGAAAATATTCAAATATTACATGGAATTTTCCATGGCAATTTTTTTTCGACAAAAAATTCCTAGAACTGTTTGGTTCTGTTCTGGGCTATAGAAAGCTAAACTGCCATAACATTTTTTTTTTCAAAACTCACCAATTTTTTAAACTTTAAAAACCATATCAAAGGAACATTGAAAATACCTACTTTAAGTAGCTATATAGGTGTATGTTATTAAAATAATATGAAATACACTTAAAACTATAAATAACAATATATTTAATACTCAAATAATGTAATTATATATTTATAAACGTCATATTAATTTTGTTCTCATTGAAAAGCATAATAATAGACAATGTGAACACTTAATCACTACAGACGGAAGTTACTATCAAAAAAGATCACCACTCCATCATAAACGGCGCTAATCAAAAGAAACTTGGCGCCAAATGGAAAAAAAATCTTTCATCTTTGAAATTGATAAATTTGGGAAGAAAAATAGAGTTCTTTAGAAAAAAAAAGAACACCTCGAAGGATCATCAAACGGCTGTGTATCGTGATGCATGTGTTACATTTCGGATGTGTTAAGGACATTTACATGTAACGATACGGCTACGACACGACTTCTACTTTATATTTTCTGCGATTCAATTAAATCTAAAAAATTGCAAAGTATTTTTGATAAACAATATCAATACCATAGTTTTCTAGATAATGGAAGAGAAGTGAAATATTATTAATGTTTTCGTATAAAGTTTTATTTCTGCAACATGTAACTGTATACTTATATAACTGTAAAGAATATGTTAAAAAAATAAACGTACTATATTCCAAGTATATTATAGGTATATTGTGTATTGTGTATTATAGAGTATAGATGTATATTATAGATAAATAATAATAACAGTAATTTTATAGAAAAACAACTGCTCATAAAGAAATCATTAATAATATGTTTGAAGTTAAGTTTGTTTGGAAACGAACTCAAAATATCTTTTAAAATTTAAATGAAAATGCAGTGTACCTTTTGCAAAAAAAAAAAACCGTATCGTTATTTCAGCTTGATGATATTTTTGACAGTCGTTTCGTCTGTACAAATAAAAATAAATAGATATTTTTTCAGTAAGAAGCGTCGGATGTAACGCGGCTTCATTAGACTTGAAATCACAAATCTTGACATATTTATTGCTGGAATTCGTTAAGTCGTCATCCCGGATGTAATAATGTCATGTCGATGTGTCCATCAATACATAATTTTCCAACTAAAAAAACTATAAATTCAATTTTTAAACAAAAATGTCATTGTTCCGCGGTTGAAATGAAATTTTAGTAAGCAGAGAAATCTATTTGAAGAGAGCGCATGAAATTCTAATGGCTTCAAATAAAAAGACAAGACACATTATGGGCTAAGAGAATTTTAAATCGAAAAACTGTTCCGCCCAGTTGGCAAGACTGTCCCTAGCGTCTACCAACTAATTGATAATTAGTATTCCGGCGACGGACCGATGTCCAGGCCTACGTGGTCCCCCCTTAGGGGTTGGGGGGGAGGGGACGATGCAACATCAGCACGAAGTCCAAGACGTCTGCTATTGACACAACAGTTAGGCCCCCGGGATTGGTCAAAGACGTGATTTAACCGTCTAATCAGCTAACGAAATATCTTACTATTTATTAAATTGATTAGTTACTTTCAAAGCATTTTCAAAGTTATGTAATACTTCTATGTAATTAAACATGGCTTTTATAACGCAAAATGTATAAATAATAACTTTTATTTTTCAAACTCTAAGTAAGTATAAATTTCTGTGTTCTAACGAAAGACTTGAAGCGTTTTAGTTAGCATTTAGATCAGTGTTGTCTAGAATGTTTTACACATTAGCTTTCATAAGATTGGTTTAATAATTTCCTACATAAAAGCTTAATGATGTATATAGAAGCTTCTAATATTCTAATAATAAGTCAATCTATAACTCCTTTGCTTTAGCTTTTATAAAAAAAGCAAAGGAGATGTAGTTTAGGCGCAACGCAGTCTTAATATTGCATCTTTCATGCAGAAGTTTCCAAGGTTATAATAATGCCACGATGGTCACTACCTATGTAGAGAATGGCATCTTAAGAAGAAAAAGGCATATTTTTGTAATATTCTGTTGAAATATCTGGAAGAATTTTAATTAAAAAAATAATAATTAAAATACATAATACAAGCCTAGTTGCTTAATGTGGAACTAGATGGTGCTGTGTGGAATGTGTGAAAATATTTATATTGATTTTTCTGACATCTGAAAATGTATGTAACGTTAATGTTATAAAAATATTAGATAGTAATTAGAAATCTCTATACTTAAAGATAATACTTCACTAAGAAAGCTGTTTTTATTATGTAATTGCTTTTATGCTGAAACTGCTCAAAATTGTGAAAATTCCTTAATTGTATCCTAAGCCTATTTTATTTGATTATATACATTTCTTATAATAAGATTCCATTACAAATGAAATAAATCAATAGCCTCTGACCTGCGACAATCGCTGTGTAAGATTAAAAGAACATTGGTACTTTAAGTGTTCGCAGTACAGATGCTTAACCCAGTAACAAGTTATGTTTATTTATTAATTTTCAAAATATTTTTTATTGCATTCCAACATCTATGATACTAATATATTATGGTACCAGCAATATAGAAATTTCACTGCAGATACTGATATAACATAATTATATTGATATAATATTACAAATAGACAATGGTTTTTTTTTTACAAAAGATTGGCATTTTTAGGTATATTTTTGAGTATTTCATGCAAAATTTTTGCAGTCGACAAGAATTCTTAGTATTGTCTAGCCATATACCCATTCTGTTGAGATGTGTCTACAAGAACGCTCTCGGTATTGGCGTGAGCTGGTGTACTTAGTAGTTGTTGCCCTGTGCCACTATCCCCCATTACCATATCTGCGGCCGAGCATCTGTGAAGGCTACAAATTGGCTATCGGTTTCATGCATCTCATATGAATTGTTTCGAATAAATAAATCGGTATATTTAGACGATCGTGCTTTTCTGTGGACAGTGTGCGCTGTCCCTTATTTGGTTATCTACTTCATTTTTGATTTTGTAACAAAGTTTTTTTAGCACCACTTGAAACAATAACATGTTTGAAGTTAAATTGAATTTGGTCTAAAGCTAATTTGAGTAGCTTTGTCCGTCTTAATTAGAAATATTCATTTCTATATACATATATTTGACCTGGCGGACTTGGAGGGTCAATATGTTGAAGGTCAAACATAAAATAATACATCTACTAAATCATATTATGAGTAACAAAGATGAATAAATGTTTTAACCTGTTATATGGAACTAAAGAATTGCCTAATAGGCTATTCTTTCATCCCACTCAAATTGGGGGCTATACAAATTAAAAAATAAAAAACAAATTTAAAAATTATTCATAATTCTCAATAATTATTCAAAAACAAAGAAAATACGAGAAAATTTGCCCTTAATTAAGGTATAGTGTACACTCGAAAGTCTAAACTCACCGGCCAATAAACAAAATTGAAAATTATCTCTGGCGAGCAAGAAACAGTCTGAAACCAAGGTTTAATCAACGCCTCGTGTTCTCTCCACCTGATTTAAATATGTACACGGGAAGGCTATGTTGTTTTAACCCAAAGATTCATTAGGGTTTTGAAAAGTTCTCGACCACCAGCAATATACTTAACAGGCTGCTAAAGAGATGCGTTTTGACTAAAGCAAGCCTTGTAAGCAGATTATCCACATGCCTTCAAACATCCTTCAACATGTGATTTTAATGAGCAAACTATTGGTGTAACGTTTCAATTTATTATTGACTAATTGTGCCCCGCGGATTAAACCGCAGTCGTTTAGTTCAAAAAGAATCGATTTCTGCAAATCCCAAGGGCAAATCTCGAAATGAGTGTGTTCAATCAAACAATAGTAATAATAATAAAGCTTATTAAAGAATTTATAATACTTATATTTTGTAATTTAGTAAAGTAATTCGCCAAATATTGGTACAAATAAAAACACGCAAAAGTTTTTTTAAACTTACATTTTGGAAAAAAAATTGTGAATCAACTTACGAGTATGTATTAACGAAATCTGAGAACAATCAGTTCTTACAAGTTGTAATATTGTTTATAATTATTAATTATAGTAAACTTTTAAGGAAAATTATTATGTAACTAAATCGTCTTAAAATCCCGTGCAACGTGTGTTAGGTATTATTAAAATATTTGACAACAAAAGGTGACAAATGTATAATATTTAAATGAAAATATGAAAAATATGAAAAATCGTTATAAATAATCAAATCAACAACATAATATATTAATACTATAGAGGAGGCCTATGTCTAGCAGCGGATGTCATACGACTGATATGATGGTGATGAAAAGACACACGAGGAGTGAAAAAAAAACACATACAATTCAATCTGAGTATTATTGACGTCTTGATTTTTGAATAATCGAAGAATATTGAAACTTATTCCATAGCAGTAGAGCTTTTTATTGTTTTTTAAACATTTCAAACAAGAAGAGATACCTCTGCGAGTCGCGTTCAAATCGGACGATTTCTGAAGCCACCCTAGACTTCATTTGCAGTCGGTTGTAAGTTAAAATCAATTATGCTTGCAATTGTTTCGTTAGTTGAAGCGAAATGTTTTTTGCCCTCTCCCTCCCCCTTGCCTCTTTGTATTCCACGGACGGACGGCTGTCTGCCGGTCTATTTGGATTCCTTTTGATGAACTTGACTCCGGCTCCTGGACTAGCGATTGTGTATGCATTTGTTCATTAGGCGTCTGTTTTTGTTCGGTCTACGTGATTACAACGCTCTGTCGATGTTTGTTCGGAGAAATGTTTCCTTTTAAAGTTCTAAGTTATTTTACTTACTCGACTAGATCGAGTCTCAATCTTGTATCTGTATTCAGTGAATTTATAAATAGTATTTTATTTTTTATTTTATTTTTTAATAAATTTTACAAATGTTCTAACAGCTAAGTATGTAATTACACAGTACAGCAATAATCAGTTATTTTTTTGTAATTATGTTTGATAAGCAGTCACCATTACTGTTACTGTGAAACGCAACAGCACACGTGCTGTTATTTCACTGTGGTTTTCTGTAAAGGGCCTGCCGCTAGACGGGCTAACAAAAATGACTGCTAAAATGACTGTTTATTTAATTTCAAATTTTCATATTATGAAAAGAAACTTTTAAAAGTGTATGTATATATCGCACACTTATTAAAAATAAAAATAAATTTCCAAGCGCTTAACGCATTATCCTCATTAATGCGTGCACATACTGTCTATATTCGCTCAGCCGATGTCCAATATCGTGAATTAATTATGCAAACGAGTGTCTCTTCCAGTTTAAATGGTGATTTCTTTCATTGCACACTGAATGTGACGCGGTCCTACGTGTTACGGTAAGATCGTAATTGCGATTAGAAATTTAACACATTTCAAAGTGAATTTTTAAAAAAGGAATTCATAGAAATGAGGTCGCATGCAATAAATGTATTCCAAGCACGTAAATATATAGGTAACTAGCTGGCGCCCGCGACTTCGTCCGCGATGAAGTCGCGTTCGTTTAAGAGTTATGGAGGAACATATAGAATACATACATATAGAAAAATATTCTAAAAATGGTCAATTTAGTTTCAGTATCATGTATAGAGCCTATAAACACGATATCTCTGAAAACCAAGTAAGTTACTCCATGACCAACCCTTACAGATTTATTGATATCTTAAATTATTGTTTGGTGAACACGAGTTTTGAGTCGATTATTATTGAGTCTTAAAATTACCTATTTGGAAAGTTATGAGGAATAATTGTTTTTAAATAAAAAAAAGATTACCTACTGAAAAATTTAAAAATTATGTAATAATAATAATAATTTGATAGTATTTCTAATACATGCGAATTTCCATAAAGCATCAACTAGGTATGATTTGAAAATGTCTTCAATAAGTATACACAGGAAATGTTAGTCATAAAATTAGTAGAATTCAGGCATATTACACTATTTGCATGTACAAAAAATACTTACAGTTAAAAGATGAGCTTTGAAACAGTCGCTTACCTGAAAACAAAAAGGGTGGTTCATTAGTATATACGCTAATGTTGCAAAAGCTAAGATTTACCGCCACCCAGCAACCGACTGCCGGCTGCCGTTCGGCAATTACGAATATCCATAAAAGGGCGACATTACAACACTTACACGCACAAGTGTAACGGAGGGACCTTCCCTAATCCATTTACGATATAAAGAGTTATAAATCAAACTTAATATGAGCTACATGTGTTGATAAAGGCAACTCACAGCAAAAGCGAACTCCAGAATGCACACTCTGTTTGCTACGACGACGGCGAGGCAGGTCACACTGCGTTTTAATTGCCAGTAAATTTTAGAAATGCAAAAGGAAATATTTAAATTAATATAATATTTAAATATTTCCTTAGATTAACAGTAGGTACACAATGGGTTCCATAAAAAAGCAGCTGTGTATTAACTGCACCCTTGTATTTCGGTGCCAGACTAAGAATGTCGGCATCTTTTGAGTCTTTGATACTAGCAAAATCAGTTCAATAATTATGTTTCATTTTGTTCCCAAAATACAGTAGCCACCAAGCCACCAAGTGGACAGTGAAACTGCCTGTCGACTTTTATCAAAAAAGTAATATCGCATTCTATAATAGTTTTACTACTGTGTTATTTGTTTACTGTGGCCGTCCCGCACATCTACACACAAATAACAAACAAGATGGCGTTCGTGTGATTTTTATCTTAAAACGGGATTAAAAATGGCGGATCTTGTTGCTCCTTCCTTTAAATAGGGCATGTGGTGAAAATGGAACAAGGAATTCAGGTAAACGAAGTGATAAGGCTTTTTAAATTAAGCCTTTAGAGTAAAATATTGTCTAACATTTCATATTTCTATTCTCGTAACTAGGTATGTTAGTATCATATGTATGTTGAACATTTTTTAAACAACGGAAAACATAGCCACACACTGAATGATACAGTTCCCATTTTAACAGCTTAATAAAATGGTATATTAAAATTAATAAAAGCGATATTTAATTACCGCCTCAATCGGCACAGTATTGGTATAGCGAGCGTAATTGAAACTGAATATCAGTTTTAGTCGACACGTTGAGCGGTACCCACTTGAATCCTCTTACAAGCTTATACCACACACTCAGTCTCACACATACACATTCAAAGATGAAACGCAAATGTGTGCAAGGTGGCATGAAAATGGAATTAAGGGGGAAAATGCAAAGGAATCAACCGAGGGAGAGCGGGGAGAAATGTCCCAGACCGGACACTTTGAACGAATTATGACGGTCATTATTAGAACGTGGACAGAATTAAATTGCCTTCCCCCTGGTCCCCTCGTGCTCAGCCCCCTCCTACCTTCCGGCTAAGTATGCCCGTATAATACCTGCCCGATACTTGCAACATCTGAGTGAACCAGATCTCTATCTATTTAAGTTTCGACGACTTGAACGATTGGTTTTTATTGCACGATGTTCAGAGTATTGTCAATATTACTCCAAATTATTGGATTGTAATTGATTTTCAAATTTATACAAACACTAGCTGACTTCATACGCGCTTTAGGTTTTTTTTAAAAACAAGTATATCGATACCTTAATTCGCAAAACGAATAACTCCACTTTTGGTTGAAAATAACTTTCGTATTTGCATATTTTAAATCATTTTGAAACCATTAAAGTAACCTTGGTGACACTGTTTGCCGACAATATTTACAATTGGTACCGAATTGCGTTAAAATAAACAAAGAACACTAACAATAGATTAAACTCGTAGACTAGCGTAAAGCGAGGTTAATACCTGTGCCAATACAAAGTCCTAGGTGTAATGTAGAGTAAGTTAAAACCAATACAAGTGGACGCACAATCAGTAGATTTGCAGTAATCTCAGCAAACGCACTGAACGATAAAGAATTCAAAGCTGGTACATGTTAATAGCGTGAGCGTGTGAAATAGAAAAAAAAAATGAAACTCTCAACTCGAGTCAGTGTTCTAGAAACGTTACTCTCACAATATTTATATCGTAAACACGCTTATCGATTATTTATATTATCGAGTTGTTAAGTAAAAATCATATAAGTTTTTGAAGTAATATGTAAAGGAATTAAGACAGAGACAGACTTCTTTACTCCCAGTTATAATTTCGGAAAACAGTGAACACTGTCACTACCGCTTACACTGAATTACCTTTACTTGATACAATAGATGATGAAATATGATCGGATATAAAATTGGATAAAAACTTTGATGTCATCTTGATAATGAAATCATTAAGTCACAATCCCTGAAAACAATTTCATTTTTCGATACATGTATAAAAAAAACCACAAGAAAAGTGAGGATTTTAAATAAATTACAGATTTTGTTAAATTACAGAAATTTAAATTGTACGCTATATTTACACACACGGTCACGTTTTAACCTTTGATATTCAATTGAACTTAAATTGATTTCTGTTAGAAGTTGACGTCGTGTCATATAATAGTAAAATAATTAAATAAGACTGACAGGTACATGTAGATTTTAATCCCAGACGACTGTTGGTAGAGACATATTTCCCCGCTAACGCTTTTAAACTTAGACCACACGCATATATCCTGCTATACTGATAGTAGCAACAGTAAAGTAGTCGAGTTAATACGGTCGGCACTCCTATGCATCCCACGTGACTCCTTTATCTGTAAGATATGGTAAATATTAGGCACAATTGTTCGCAAAGCTGGGATTAAGACTAACATTGTTGATATGATTGTGGCTTGTTTGCTTTTTTATTGAAAGGCTTCACCGCAAAGAAGTCCGGTATCAGTATAAGTATGAACAACGTAATCTGAACAAACGTTTTATTAGTTCAACGCTTTATGTTAGCCGACAGATTGCAGCAGTAATGTTTGATTTGATATCGTGGAAAATCACTGAGCATTGTTTAAAAAAAAATCATACATATGCACTCAACTTCAATGTTTTTATGACTGCAATGTGAAGTTATATATTAGCTTTAATTAATTGGAAATATTTTTTCTTTCTTTTCTATACCATGTTGCAAAAAATAAAACATAATATAGGTCTGTAAAATGGGTACCTACTTAATATATTTTGCCACAATTGTTGGGAGTAAACAATTTAGGTAAACTAGTAACTTAATTTTTTTAAATTTAATATTTTATAAAGAGACTTTTATTTTGACTTATATAAAAATCAAAAAGTATTTAGATTATTAACTGAAAACACAATCCATGAAGAATAAATATAGCTATATTGTTCATCAGTATATCGATTAGTAAAACAACTTTTATAATTGGCTTAGTATAGTAGTTTTAAAGATTCCAGCCTACATATTAAAAAATAACTCATATAATATTAGTGCAAATGTAACAAAATATTTCATGATAATAATATTCATGTAATCCGCAAAATAAAACAAAATACCCAAAAGCCCAACACTAATTTTGAAGCCCACTCAACAATAACCGTTAACGCAAAACAACAACATAACAAATTTTAGGGATGTGACATAAAATTTGCGAACATACATCGATAAAAGGTAAACGGGGGTACCGTTATTGACGCGCCCACAAACATGGCGGCGAAAATGTAAAATCAGCAAAGAAGCCTTATTAAAACAATACCGAACTAAATACGTGGGACACGAGGAAGGGTTACACAATATTTGCTAGGAAGGGTAATACCGTTATTTTTAAGCATCCACTGGCTGCGGTACTCAAACTTTACGGCGCACTGTTTGTGCAGGCACAAATTTAATTGTGATTAATTTTGCTTAATAACCTTTTTTATTATTACACTTTCGTAACTGCCTTTGTCCTAGATTAATATGAGATATTTACAGTGTCATGAGTAATTCAGTCGAAAATAATATTGATAGACCATAATAAAAAAAACGTATTTTCACACTAAGTTTCGCCATGATGAATTGAGTAACCCTTCTTGCAGTAGTGACCACCTCTTTATAGATCATCATGAAATCAGAGCTTGTACGCTGTTGTCTTCAGATTAGTGAGTAAGTGACACCAGAGCCCATTTCTCTTTCCCTTGAAAAATGAATGTCTTGCGGGACAATTTCTTTTTTAATATTATATTTAAAAATAGTTACCATTCTAACATGAAAGAAAAAATGTCGCTAGGACCTACCTACGCTTGACTCGTGATTAAGAAAAGTCCTTAAAAAGGATAATCCAAAAGAAAACCTCAGAGTATCAATTGATGTTGATATAAACGTGATATATACAAAACAAATTTTCTTTACTATTAACATTTTTCTAACAACTTTTTTCTATGGTAACTGCATTTTACGTAATGTGATTAACTGGCCAGTACTTATTTTCAGTTAGAATTCTATTTCCAAAATCAATGACAGTCATGCGTAACTTAAAAAAGGTACCTGGGCGCGTTATCCAAATTTAAGGGTAGCCGTCAATTGTAAATGTTTGAGAACCAACGAACACCGAGTGCGCAACGTCATAGCGAAGCGACATAACGTTGTAAATTATAATGTTTTATGGTTTAATACTGCAGATAAGGCTGGCGAGGGTGTAAGGAGCCTATTATTAACAGTGTTAGAGCGGGGTCGGGGGTATGATGGCGCCGCGAGACCGTATCAAACCCCGCCGTTAATATACCTCAACTGTTTACCACCTATCATATTGGAAGCTCTCGGATATTTGTTTTTTTTTTTTAATAAAAGTATTTTTCTGTATAAGAAAATGTTATTTATTTAGTCAGTACCAAAATAAAAAGATATTACTTGACAAAATTACAACTTTCATATTCAGATTCAGATGACGAGTCCGTTGGATGAGTGGTTAATCTACTGGACCGATTTTAAAAATTTCTTCACCTGTGGAAAGCTACATTATCAGCGAGTAATGTTGGCTGTCAATCAATATCAATACTAATAATAAATATGTAAGTGTAGATATTGTATGTATGTTCCTCCATAACTCTTAGGGCCTCTTTCACGAACTACAAGTAAAGTGTTGATTACTTACTTTTAGAAATCATTTTCTGTTATATTGAATTATGAACTCGGTTTACTGCATCATTCGATAGCCGATTTTTTTTTATTATTTTCTATTTAATGTTTGGGACGTTTACCGTACAAACAAAGGTATATCAGCTAAATTATTCCCGGTTACCGGTGACTTTAAATGACAGTTTGGCCTAATTGACGTTTGAGAAATAGGCGCTTAAACGAATTAACTAATTTTCATGAAACTTGGTAGATACACATTTAGACGTATAGGACACAGGATAGGCTACTTTTTTTCTTTTTCAGCCTACCTTTCGTCCTGTCTTATAGAGATACTAGCTGGTGTCCGCGACTTCGTCCGCGTTCTCTATAGCCTTCCTCGATAAATTGACTATCTAACACAAAAATAATTTTTCAATTCGAACCAGTAGTTTCAGAGATTAACGCGTACAACCAAACAAACAAATTCTTCAGCTTTATATAATAGTATAGATAGGTGTATATAATAAAAACCTAAATAAATCTATACGGTATAACAATCATCATCTGCTTTATTAGCTTCAGAATGAACTATTTCTTAATTATTTTGTTTTTTATTTAATACATCGAAAGAAAAGTATATAAGACCATTACTTTAATTACATCCTGTAGTTAAATACTCGTACTATAGCGAGTAAGAGACAGAAGGATATGATTTGAACGAACCATTCCCCAAGTATGTAATTGTGCTTATACAGCACCTAATTATTATTTATGTTGCTCTGGTAAGGGGAGCCGACAGAAATTATTTTTTATTGTTTTCATTTTCTGTTTGCGAGCCCGCATAGCTTCGTATTATCATAAAGTTTGCTCGTCCTTCTGTTGCACATAGGTATTAAAATAATGGAAAGTCTTATCTCCTTTTGCCGTATAATCCGCACTTTTTGTTAGTAGCACAATATCATTTAAAACTCAATTTGAGTGAGATTGAAAATTCAAGTATTAAAGAAAATAAATGAAATATGTATATCATTGTTTATATTAGGGAATACAGGAGGGCATCATAATTCTTAAATGTTAAGTCACAAAATATAATGTAAGTTATGCAAAGAATTAACCAAAATGTATAGTGAACGCGTTTTGTCAATTTTTGAAAACCATGCGTGCATTATAGACAAATTATAGGAATATGACGACACGTTTGGTCTAGTGGCTAGTAACGCTAGCTGTTAACCAAACGGTCGCGGGTTCGAATCCCGCTAGGGGCAAATGTTTTATGTGAACATTTTACCTTTGTACCTGAGTCATAGATGTTTTGTATTTATAATATGTATGTATTTACAAAAAAAGTAACCTATGTATTATATCAACTGTCTGGTGTCCATAATACAAGCATTATTTGCTTACTTTGGAACTAGATGGTGCTGTGAAATGTGTGAAGATATTTATTTATTTATTATTTTATTTATTTATGTTTAGTTTTTCAGTACAATAATGATCAATATAACAGAAATGATTGAAGCCCACCGCAAAAGTGTCGGCCTGATCCAACGCCAAACCGCGCCGTCAATGTATATTTCACATTTCGCCCGGGCCGTTAGCGGCTCATATCATTATAACTATTTTCTATATATTACACTCATATTATTGCTCACTGTTCAATTTATGACTTCATTATAACCCGTTACTAAATACAGAACCGTTTCAATTGTAAATTGTGCATTCAAAATCAAAATATTTAGATATTTATCAATTAGGTTTCCCAAAGAAACTCTCATGATCGTCATTATAAATTTAA
The DNA here is from genome assembly GCA_945859745.1 of Synanthedon formicaeformis. NCBI lineage: Eukaryota > Metazoa > Arthropoda > Insecta > Lepidoptera > Sesiidae > Synanthedon > Synanthedon formicaeformis. Next base: position 619,535 of record OX243956.1, on the reverse strand, counting down.
ATTTACCAGGGTTTCGGAAAAAAAGCCAAAATGACAATCCTGGAAAGAAACCCCGAAATAAACTCAGGATACCATTCTTTTCGTCATCTTTAAAATATAAAATTTGAATATGAATTAGATTCATTAGATAATGAATTAATATTATTTTTACTAAATTTTCTATTTTCTCAACGAGCTCTGGAAAGGGACACAAACATCGAAATAATATATGACACAAACGGTACCTTTTACCGACATAGCCTGGCGTATTAGTAAATTGAAGTGTTTGTGAGCAGAACACAATATAATACGGAGAGCTTTAGGCTTTAGCTTTAGCTTTAGACCGTTCCTTTTGGAAGATTATGGGGGAGGCCTATGTCCAGCAGTGGATGTCCTATGGCTGAACTTTCGCCTTCGTAGCTTTTCTGAAGCAGAGAAAGCGGTTGTAGCTTGGAAAATATTAAACTTTTTTATGTGAATATATTGCACAGGCAAAACCTTTTAGAGAAAAATACAGTGCCGCTAAGGCTGTCGCGGTGTAAACGATTAAAATATATTAATAGGTATATAAAAAATAATTTGAAGATAGGGGAACGAGCATCCCTTGCCCATAAAAGGGTGATTAGTTAACTGCAACTAGACTGCTAGCTAACCAATTCGAGGGTGTAATTGATCATTTACACTCGAGAAAACAAATTAAGTGGATCACTATTGTGGATCACATATTTATTTATTAAAAACAAACATTATAATGAAAAGGGTTGTTTAAACGACGAGTTTAAATTCTTGAATTCCTGAAATTCTATTCAAACTATTGGTGGAAGAACTTCGATTTACGTACTCTGTGCTTCGAGTGAATAGTTTCATGGTGGCACTTCACATGGCTATGTGTATGTGTGTATTTTGGCATATTTGGCAAACAATTACCATGTGTGCAGTTTATTTGACAAAATGTTGCCCTTATTTGCCTAATTGACAAATAAGGACAATACCAAATACACGGATCCGTTCGCTTGTCGGTTTTTCGAGACACATCAAAAGGTTCAAATAGGCAAATAGACAAATACGCAAATAAACCGTCCACACAATGGTCATATTCAGAAGCGCGTGCGCCGTGAACCTGCAGTATTTTTGTGTTTGTGCTGTTAACAAGAAAATGATTATTCTTGAAAATGAATTGGGACAATGAAACAGTGCTAAATTTTTTGGAGTTGTACCAAATAAATTCGTGTTGGTAAACACCTTGCTTTCTGCTGCCAAATGTTTGTGTGTTTGTTATTTGACTGCCATGTGTTGATGGTGGTATTTGCCGTTATTTGCATGATTACAAACACCCAATAGCGAACACAAATAGCCATGTGAAGTACCACCAAAAGATACCTATAAAGTTTACCTCTTTAAATTTTAGTAGCTTTGGATGTGCGTTGATAGTCAGTTGGATGAACAATTTTATATTAGGTATAGATAAGGTAATTTATTTATTAAATAAAAATTAATGACTCCTATTTGATCATAAGTTTGAAACGTCTTGACATTTGTGTGAACAAGGTGGAATCGTGTAACATATAAATAAGGAAACAAAAAGTGAGATGTCAAATTAATTGCGAAGCCACGAGGCCGCTAGCAAAAAGCCCAACGCGCAGATTTATAAAGTCAAGCGACGCTAACACACTTTCACGTGTCAATGGATCCGCGTAAAAGCCTAAAAAGGCTAAAAACGACAACAACAACAACAGCGCACACACACATAACAGCCACGTACATGCATCTTTTTCACTCGGCTGACAAATGGCTATAAAGTGGTGGATGAGTCGGCCGGTACACGGGACGAAAAATCATTCACAAATTCTGACGCCACTCCGCTTAGCTGGCCCGAGCCACTTTTTCACCGAACGCCATCAATAAAACAACCAAAAAGGTAAAAAAAAAAAACAAAAGCTGTGACGTCACGAGGTACGTTTTCGCGCCGACACACCGAGCGAATAAATCAGAGGCTGCGCTAGTATGGAACACACTCCCGTCGAATTGCGGAATTTTATTACGCACTGATTTACATTTCGCTATTTTAATGGTCGTAAATAAATGTGAAAATCGCTCAATGAAACCGCCGGCTTTTCGATTCGTGACGTTGACTCACCGACTCGATGTTAACTGAAAATAAACTATACAGATTTGATAATAAATTTTATTTCACACATGTACGGCGGTCCGCGGGCGTTATTGCTGGCTTAATTGATACTATATTTCGCGACTACCCGCACGATTTCCAACGCAAAGCGTAGTGATGTGACATTTGTATATAACTGTTATTATAAATTTCATAATAATGCTAGTTATCAACATGTGTAAGCGCCGCACTATTGTCTTATGTGACATTTTGAAATTTGTCACAATTTATAGCGATAGTAAAATTTATTATTAATTTAATAATGCCAATTGTTTTATTATGCGTAACTGTGGACACCCGTCGTTTCAACCGAAAATTTAAGCAGTAATTTAAAATTATAATAAAATATATCTTGCTCACTTGTATAATTAACTCGTCATTTTGATTTGTTTATAATCCTTACTACTATCGTAAACGTGAATGTGAGTTTGTTTGTTATGCTTTCACGCAAAAACTACTGAACCGATCACCATTAAATTTTGCATACACGTTGTCTGGGACACCAAAAAGGACACAGGGTACCTTTCATTCAGAAAGCGGATGAAGTCGCGGGCACTAGCTAGTTTGATTATATTTTAATACTGAAACGCGTAATAAAAAGTATCCTATTGTGATTTATAGATTTGGATACGGGATACCTTTCTCCCAGTAATTGTTCTAGTGCGATCAGATTTCTCATTTGGTTCTAAGGTTTACTTTTAGAGCTGTGAATTCAGACCTAAAAATATATTAATACGTAACTAATATATCAAGTTATTTCTTGGGATTCCTTTTAATTGTTATCTATAAAAAGAAAATGGTCAAAATAACGAAAATGTTGGCTAAAACTACCAACTTACTTTTGCTAATGAAAATGACTTACAAATATTTTCGTAATATAAAAATTATAACTGCGGAACTACGAAAGTGATACACAATAACATTATTGTTATTAAGGCCAAAATTGAACCTTTTTTATTTCTTATGAACAACCACAAAAATTAAAGAATAAAATGGCCGTCTCCATATTTAGCAAGCCTACGTTGACTGTGACACGATCTCATGATGGTTGATCAACTGGTGTCCCGCGGCCGACACTCGTTCCGTTCACTCGCTCACTCATTCATTCATTCACTCCGACGTCGGTTCCGAGTGATCACTGATCACCTTTCGGCTGAATCTCTTTTTTTCCGTTTATCTGCAAACGAGATTTCTGACGATGACTTTTACGAGATAGGATTACTGTAGATATATTTAACTAAGGACTACTCGAAAATCACTACACATTTTTATTATTGACGAGAAAATGTTGTTATTTAATAATATTATTTTTATAACCATTTATTGGTGGCTACTGTCCCATCGTCTCTTAGCATAAATAACGCAGGTAGGTGCTGCTATAGATGATACTATAGGATAGGTGATGCATTATGCTATAGGTCGCACTTGCGTTGCCGACTTCAGTAGGATTTGTTTGTAAAGTTAAACAAATTGACAATAAATAAATAACATTAGTATTTAGTACTATAGATTCAGCCAGCATAGCAAACTAGTATAAGTACTTATAGTTTGAACAAGGTATTGAAAAAAAAAACTTTAAAAAAAAAACTAAAATTTCGAGTTCATTGCTAGCCCAATACGTAAATAGAACAAATAAGATGGTTCGTTGAAACGTGTCTCCCTTCTGTCATTCACTGTTCACCTCTTGTCACCGTCAAGTGTCAACAGCCCACACAGGTCGCTACTCGCTACCTGAGTCGCCCGAACCGAAATCTTATAGGTCAGTGAAATATTTTTAAATATCGAGGAGGAGGATTATTTTAAATGCGATAGATTTCCATAATTGATAGAACAAATATGAAACGAGATACGTAAACACTGGCCACCGAATTCCAGCTGACCAACGGTTAAAATAAAGCAATACGAATTTGTAAGACGATCGAATCTCCCGGCAGATTACTAGAATTGCAAATAATCAGCGCGTTAGCGAACCGTCATAAAAAAGAACGTCTCTAACATTAGCCGGTATGCCGGTCACGTCGGACCGAACTGATTGACGCGAGACGTCCGCGCCTTCTGGAAATCACCCCCCGGCACCCCCCGGCACCTCCAGACTTCGCCCCCAACCCTACGACGCCTAGGGGTGGTCTCCCGTCGCGTTGACTCGACCTGTGATCCGACAAGAAACATGTGAAAAATGTCATTAATGCACTACCCTGGTCGCTTTGAGTGCTTCATACACATCGTGTTATTGTTAATAGATTGCGAATCGAAAAGAAATTTATTTATTTATTTATTTATTTATATTTTAAATGCTTACTAAATCCATTTTTTTTTAATTAGAAACATTTAAAGCTAAAAGAGTTAATAAGAAAGAATCCAAAAGAAAAGTTCGAAGACCTTATGGTCTGTCTGTATAATAATCATATTATCACACAAGTCGAGATGTGTACACAACAAGCCCCCACTATAATGTTGTGCCATCATCTAGCTCTATGCCATCACAACTTGGTCACAAAAAGTAAATTTAAACTGCAACGCTTCTCATCAGTTAGGAGAGGTGCAGAAAGTTGGTTAATTCGCCACTGACTGTGCGATACAGTCGCAGCACCAATGCAATTGCGATACGGGACGAGTGGACGTCGAAACGTGTAACTTTGAATTGCATGTAGTTTAGAATAAATAGTCCTACACTTTGCGACAATTCCTAAACACCATTACATGTTTTTGGCGATTCCAAAATTACTTCAAAAATTTTACCCAGTCTTTCGGGGCTAACTTTGGATTTTCATCAGTGTTTTTGCGATATATGTACGATATTTCTTATATTTGAAAATGTGTATAATATGACGAATAATGGACTCGTTAAAGGCCGTTTAGAATGCTGTAAAACGCCTCATCAACATAAACGTTGCTCAGTTTATTTGCGATTAGCTCGTGTTTTTTTTTCACCACATTAAACTTGTAAATGGTTTGGCGTAGTTGTAAGGTTTATCGACTAGTAGCCGACCATAAAAGCAGCCGTAAAACATCTCCCACATAAAACCCTCGGCGCGAACACACGCAGCGCGAGATAACGTCGTCAATATGGCCGGCAATAACGCACAAGTCCAAACAATAGACATTAATAAGAACGCGAGAATGGTACGTCCGGCCGCGTCCAGGGATGCGCTTATTAAAACATTTTCGCCGGGGCAATATCTGACGATGCGGACCGACGTGCACAATATGTGCCCGCAAACTCTGCCCGCATGTGACGACCTGCGGGAATCGCCACCGAGAAAACTTCATTAACTCCGACACCCCTTCGCCCGGTACTTTCACCCCCTCCCACCTATTCGCCCCCTTTCCTTGACGGACGCGACGGACTGGGGACGGCCGACGTCCGCTTATTACGTCTCGAACGTGCCGCGAAATCGAAGAAATGCGACGTAAATACGTGAAGCATTCCGAGAAGAATCGTTACACTGATTGCCGGGCTTTGTGCTTGGCTGACCGTTAATTTGATCTGTATCTAAGGGGCTCATTGTCCGCCTTATTATTGAGATGGCTTTTATTAGATGAGATGTTGCCGATTGCATCGCACGATTTCAGTTTTGATGCCACTTTTAACCTTAAATCGAGTTGATGCCTACAATTTCTCTTTTGTGGAAACCTGCCTCCCCATTTAACGAAACATTACAGTCATCAAAATCAGTCCCAAAGGAAAGAAATCATATAGATAAAAAATTTAGTTTCGACGATTATTTTTATGCAGTTGGTACACAACTCACAATTAGACAGACAGAAGTAATTTAAAAAAATAATAATTAAAATTTATGTAAATATGATAAATAAATGTATGCCAGTAGTATGTAGAAAAGAGTAAAACTTGATTCAGCACTAAGTAATATACACAAATCAATCGCGAACAGATCAAACCCCCACACACCCAACACCACGTTTCAGACATTCAGACAGACAGATAATTTTATTTAAAATATTTTAATTAAGATACCACGCAAGCCAACAAAATACTCCGAGTATTGTTTTATTTTTTTGTTAGACGTGGTATATAATATTTGTTAAGAAACAGGAAAGCAAAACTGTTCATTCATAAATAAAAATCAATAATGAGTTATTTGATACATTTAGCTTCATTCATCAAAATCAGCAAAGCAATTTTGAAATCGCGAGTGCATTTAAGGGACTCTCGAAATGTGCCTGCAACATCATCGTCACATATACGATTTCCGGACTTATTTTTCGGCGAGTCGTTTGCTTTTCTCGGAATCGGGAGTAGACCACACGCGCACGACACTTCACTGTTGATGTATGGACGATATAATTGCTGGGTTCGCGGGCACTTATTGCTCGGGCACGCGTGGATTCGATGATGGACGCGACATGATTGTCTTGGCTCAAATTTTCTGTACAGTTGGACAAGAAACGTCACAAGGAGTAACAAGGAAAACTAAAGACTACTCATACTGATCATGACGATGAAAGATTAATTTTAATAAAGAGTAATTACAGAGATTTCTTGCTGGTTTCTTGTTGTAGAAGCCGGTGGTAGATGCATTTACTTTGATTGTGTTTGATGATCTCGAAATCCTTGTACAATTTTATAGATTAAGTTTATTGAGTTGCAATAAATAAATACTAGGGTTACATAAACACATCTCATTTTATGCATAATATAATCAAATCTCAGTCAGATTTAAGCAAATACAGACACTGTTTATATTGGTTTCACAAATATTCTACGAGTATAATAGTTCTCGTCAGGATTAAATTTATATTATAAATAATGTTTCTCTAATTCTGTAATTGTTTAAAATATTCTTAAGCAATATTTCTTTATTTATTCATATTACATATTTGCAGTATACGCTAATATAGGTTTACATTTTTATATATCATTTATGCAACAGTAAAAATTTAAATGCATTCCCTAAAGTCAACAGTCACTTATTATCTTATTATCTTAAATTTGTTCTTCTACGAGTATCAACTCGTTACGAGATCATGCATTATCCGCATCCGCATAAAAAATAAAATTATTAAGGTAACATTAAGGTGTGTAAAATTAAGAAAATAAGTCTATAGAAAAGGTGTCTGACTGTACTACACAAATGCCAAGGAGAGGCGTTAACATCATTTTGACTGGTAGACGATGACGGAGTACTTCTACCAAGGTGGTCGGAAATTTTGTGTGCAATGCCAATTTTTAAACCGACGTTTTTCACAAATCAATCAATGCGCAGAAGTGTCCACTAGTCCAGCGCTGGCTAGAGCGGAAGTGCCACCGGTTTTGTCACATCTTTATATACATCATCAATGCTAATAATAAATTTGTAAGGGTTGGTCATGGAGTAAGTTACTTTGTTTTCAGAGATATCGTCTTTATAGGCTCTATACATGATACTGAAACTAAATTGACTATTTTTAGAATTTTTTTCTGTATATATGTGTATGTATGTATATATCCATACCTCTTAAACGAATAAACTGATTTTCGTGAAACTTGGTAGATAGGCTACTTTTTTCTTTTTCAACGCGGACGAAGTCGCGGGGACCAACTAGTATTATATATATACTCGTATATATTTCTTCTGTGCGTGTGTATGTCACTGAACTCCTCATAAACGGCTGGACCGATTTTAATTCTGTCTTCACTTATGGATAGAGGGATAATCAGGGATGGTCTGTAGGTAAAAAACAAATTTATTGCCGGGCGAAGCCGGCAGAGGTCACTAGTAATAAATAAATTACTACTGGATACTTGGTGAAAGTAAAATTTCAAAAGGTAATGAAGTATATAGTATACTTTCGTCGTAACAAATTAATGCAAACAAGGTGGCGAGTTCTTCCGATATTCAGTGTTGAACAATTACGTTCCTTGTTTAAGAAGACTTTTTTATCTTAAGGTCGCCATACACAGGCTGACGTGACAGCCCACTTGATGGTAGATGGCTACCGTCGCTTATAACCCAAACAACGCCATAGGTACTGCAATAGAAATGCTCTGACAACCCAAATGCTCTGTCGACCATAGAAGATTAAGGTAATGGACTCTGGCATCCCTTACTCACTCACCGAAACATAACAGCACATATGCTATTATTTCACGGTGTTCACAGTGGCTATTATGTTTCTTAATGGGTGACAAGAAAATTAAATATATATTAAAAATTGTATAGTGGTGAACACTATAACAATTTTATCGTCCTTATCTCTCTTTACAGGAAATACTCGTATTGAATAAACGACAAAAAGCTGATGAGATAAAGAATTCACGAGAACTGTCCTTGTCAATGTACAAAATAATCACAAGTTCGTGACCGACTTCATCCCTTCAATCCTCAATCTAGCTTAACGACCGAAAAAAACCCCTAAAAGTCCATCAATAAAAATCAAAATAACAGACGTTGTCTACTTAAGACGTAAACGAGGTACTAATGAAGGCAACGATCAAAATAAATTTGCAGGAATACTGTTTCAGATACTTACGACATTGCAACGCTCGTGATAGAGATATTTTTCGAATGACCGAAGTGCAAGGTGTTTGTGGATGAAGACGCGACGTCAATAAAGATTAAGTGGAAACCGAGAGTCGGGTTACGCGTTTCAACAGACAGACATCTAGCTGAAGTGTGATTGACAGCGAGGCCCAGTCCATCTGTCGCAAACAAAAACGACTAAGGGCTTAAACAATATTAAAGGAAATTTTTTTTTAATTAACTTTGATGATCGTACACTTGTATACGCAGTAAGTACTGTAGAATTAATTTGAAAAATTAAAATTATTATTTTTATTATTATCAAATTAAATTTTATTAGTGAATCCTGTATTTACAAATTTTCTGCAACAGGATATTAAAAGAAAAAAAAAGGTAAAAAAAAGTGTGGTGTACTCTTTTCAGAGCTGCTGTTATTCAAGTAGATTTACTGCTGTTAACTGCTAGTAATATTTAATATTGCTAGTAATTTAATTAGTAATAGTAAGTTCTAGTATGACTTTGATTAAGAACATAGAAAAAAAATAAGGAGGGAACGAGTCGTTTGAAATATATCACTGTTATCAATATACCTGTCATTAATAGGTATTCAGAAGTACCATAAGTCAAGTAAAACCGTACATAACAGAATAAAAGCCAAAAACTCCGCTTTTATAATAACACTATTGCAATAATATAATAATCTGATCAATTAACAAGAATTAGGATAACTAAGTTGCAGTACAGGTTGTAATTAATAATAACAGCTACACCTTGTAATTATACGTAATAAGGTTGAAAATCATTAATAAACGTAGCGTTACGTAAGATAGTGAAAAAATAAAAAATAAACACAAACCGTTCAGAGCACACAGTGTTGGGTTGTGTTGTGTTGAATTAGTGTTGTGATCGTGCGCGCGCATCGACCTTACTTTTCAACGGCTCATTGTCAGACAAGTTTTTTGCTCTAGTTTTTGATGGCTCTACTAAAAGAATATAGTGGATATACCATTTTCTACTTCCAACTTTTTATTATAATAACAATTTTCTTGTATGTCTCTAAAACGAAAATCTTTAAAATAGGTAGCTAAAAAGGTGTGGTGTTATTATCTGATTTTAACTCTAAAAGTGTCTAAAAGGGTACATAATTATTATTTTTTTAGTTTTTATGTATTCCGCTTTGTAAAATAAAAATAATATATTATAGTGTTCTTTTTTGTTAAATAATTGGAAGTGGAAGTCTTTATTAAAATATCCATGACAGAATTTTTGTTACTAAATTTTAAAATAGTTTTAAAATTTAAGAGTCAAAATTGATTAAATATCTTAATAAAATATCTTAATGTTTTGCATACTCGTTGTCAAGGATACAGAAAAAGACTTTTTTTAATTCTTTCATCTAGAATAAAAGAAATGTTCCCAAGAGATAATCTAAAGATAAAATCCAACGCCTGGAAAAAGTAAAACAGCAAACAATATTTCAGACGTTATATTTTGTCAGTAATATTTTTTATTTTTCAATGCGGACGAAGTCTCGAGCACCTACTAGTATTGAATAAGTTTTTTAAATATAACTTTTTAGTCGATGGGCTATGTCCATACTAGTGCAAGATCCCTAATGTTGAACCACTTTTTGTCGAAGTTTAAACACATCAAAAAGATTGATTGATTGATGTTTATTCAACGGGCATTTGGAGTCTACCTCAGTTATTTGTGCCTTTATTGATATTAAGACGTATCCTACCACGTAATTATAATATTATTCATCATTTGAACCGGTACACAATAAGCACAACAAAAAGCAGTATCGAAAGTTTACTTACATAGTGATTAATATACAGAAAGTACGCAAAATATATCTACAGTAACGTTATAACTCTTGTTTTGATGCGTGATGCGTTAAGATTTATGTTCTGTATTTACATACAAAAACAAATTAGACGTCATTTTCTTCAAAATCGGTGACTTTGGTGAATTTAAAGAAAAGTTGTCTAGGAAAAAACGTTTTCCTGTTAAAAAAGTCACGGTGGTCTTCAGTGCAGGTCCGTCTGATAGGTGACTACTATCAGACGGACTGCCCAATTTATGCCTAATTTAAAAACCTTCCCAGCCACTACTAAAAATACCATAAAACAAAAAAAAAATATTTTAAAATTCATCAAAATATCCAATAGATAATAATATCAGCAAACTTTACAGTTTACACACTGTGAGTGAAGCTTGTTGTGGTCATGATTGATTTTGACGGAGGCGCGCACTCAGTCAATCATTCTCGAGTGCAATCATCATTTGGCGTTTAATGGGATAATTTTAGGAGGTGCTGATTTTAGGAAGATTTTTGATAAATTCAGTAAAATTGTTTTGACCCTTTTGAGGAGAACCTCTTTTTGTGGTTTTAATGATACAAAGAAAAATGTCTTTTGAAGTCCTCTGATGAACACCGAACTTTTGTTGATGAAGGAATAAAGCCATCATTATATTTCCAAGTTTGAGAAAACGTTTTCTTGTTTATGAGTACAAATTCAAAATTATCTTTAAACTTATAGGCTTATCTCAATTTTGAATTATGTACTAAAAAATACTATATTTTCCATGTAACGGACCATTTTCATTTCACCATATAGCATAAGTGCTCTTGTGTTTCTTCACATTGTGCCTTACCCTTTATTCCAACGGTGTTAGTATCAAATGAAATGTCAGCTTGTCTATCATCTTTTCCCGTCAATGGGGTCAAAAATACATCAATATAATGGGACTCGAAAAACATTTAAAATTCTATCTAGATATTGTATGTTAATATTGCCTATCTATTAATTGGGATAAAACTATGATAGGTTAATCAACAATAATAAAGTCTGTAGGTATTCTATTCAGACAAAAACCTCTTCAATCGATCTCAATGACCCCGGAAAGTTACGTACTAATCGTAACTAAAGTTATGTACTTAACCATTATGTAGGTAGGTACTAAGTTATATAATAAAATATATATACAGCTTGAAAGTTTCCCTGCAAGGTGTCCCGAGAGCGCAATAGCGATGAACTGGCCTTAAAGAAGTGCATTCATTTGCATTTTCAATGCACTCCCACTCGACTGCAGTCCGATAACAACGTGCACCTAGGTGCACTTGCACTTTTTATAGCAGACCTAAGACTTGTGATTATAGAGCTGATATCGAGGGAAGGGTTATGTCATGGAACATTTCAAAATATATATTAGGTATATTATGTATATATGAATACCTACTACTATGGTCAGCAGCGCACTTGCAGCATATGTGGTGTTGCATTGCTTGTGTAATCGGCGACGGTAGCCACACCTTCCATCAAGTGGACCGTTAGTTGGTATAAATATTTTAAATTGGTTTGTGTAAGCTTCAAAAACTCGAGAATGGGTAGTCCGATTTTAATTCGGTTTTCATATATAGAAAGAGGGATAAACGGGGAAGATTTATATATTTAAAAATTGCAACCTGGGTAAAGGTGGGAGCAGGGAGCACAAACAAGTAGTTTGTGTATTTCCTGCCCTTACTCCATATTGATTTGAAGTGTCTTTGCAGTTTTTAGCATAAATCACCCTCATTTAAAAAAAAATCTTTTTAATAAAGTAAGCACAAAATTTTAACAAATAATAAATAATATTCAATAACATGAGGATTTTGTAGGAATCCAAATAAAATAATTCAAATATTGAATATCAAGACAGCGAGATGACCGATCGCGATCTACAAAGCCGGTGCCGTCAACGGACTGACGTTTATCTCCTTCCGACTGACAGGTGGGGGGAGTGGAGAGGCGAAACAGGAGGAGGAAGGGGAAGGTGCCTTACATAGATACAACTGCAGTGGCTGAATTAGTTTGCAAGCATATAAAAATCAGGAAAACTTAAACAAAATTCCAAAAAAATCTTGATAATGTACTATGTTTTAGTGGTTAAGAAGAACCACTAAAGCAAATGAAATCAAATCAAAATCAAGAGATCGTCATTATAAATTTAAATTTACCAGGTTAGTTAGAAAACATAGTAAAACATAGTGTTTGTTTACACAATAAACGCACTATTAGCCTAATGTTTAGAAAATAGTCAACTCTTTTAGAAGAAAGTAAAAAACAACGATAGAACGCATTAGATTAGAAGTAATGTTACTTTTGCTGAATGCACGCATCGCGAATAATCGCGCCGGTATTAATCTCGTCATACACGGAGGCGTTATCTCTCGGATCTGCACAAAGCAGCGCCGGTATATACCCCCGGGCCTCGGGCGTGCGTTTGATTGATGGCAGACCGATGCGAATCTACCTGACGCGATCTTATGCCCTGGGCCTTCAGACGAGATGCCAAGCTCTCGCCTTACATTGCACACCGCACTGCACCGCCTCAGCCCATTTCTACTTCTAAACAATCAGGGAAATTTTTATCCAATAAAAATGTTTATACAGTACCATATAGTACGAAAATAAAAATTATTAGGTACATTTGTCTTTAAATTTGATTACGCGATATTCATAGTGAAGTTATGTTAGTGTCTAAAATGTAGCAACTTTTTCGCAAAAACGTCATTTTCTTAACCATACATAGAAATTAACCGTTTTTTTACTAAAAATGAATAATACTCGTAGTAATAGTCTTTAGCAGGGCTCTTTAGTTGTTCCACTGACCCGAGAGCTGGCAATGCCTCGTCCAATGTCACAACTATTAATTGAAGCAATATTGCCAGAAGTGGGTACTTTGGCAAAGGGTCATATAATATATCCGCAATACGTTCTATATTACTATAGATCAATAATACCTCAATTTATATACTAACATGTATCTATATAAATTATATTAGTCTTTTATGATAATTCCATAAATAAATGAACCGACGTGTATTTCAAAATATAATATAAAAAAATTGTCGTTTTTGTTAAACATTGCTAAAAAAGCTACAATTTTAATAGTTTCATAATTTCTGAGACGATCAATACATTTTTATTATTTAATTTATAACTTTAAAAGGAAAAGAATAAAGCGAAACATTTTGTCAAGTTGTTCATTCATATTGTAGAAAAATTATGGCTTAGCCCGCGTTTCATCTTAGACGAGACAGCTAACCAGGAAGACTTCTATATAACTGTGGAAAACATCTTGTCTGTCTGTTTGTAAGTGTTGTGACAGGCTGAAGAGAACACTTCCTATAGCGCAGCTCGCAGGTGAGTCGCGCCTACGCTTTGCACGCATCACATTGTGATAAGCGGTAGCGGGGAATACAATTTAAAATTCAGTCAAAAATTTAAAAAATTATTTTCTTGTACAAAAAGAAAAAACGAAAATAAATCGTATTGTATGTATTTTCAAAAACCATTATATTGTTTAGTAATTATACTATATAGTTTCTGTATACCGTTATTATTGTTCTATGACTATTGCAAGTGACTGCTTACTTTGATACGCATTGGTCTATCTATATTATGTTTAATAAAATAAAGAATTTTAATTATAATATAATTGCAAATACTTCCGATAGAAACAATTATAATTTTAATAAAAATATTTACTGACAATTATGTTTGCCCTGACTGAATAGCAACGCAAAGCCAGGGTACATAGGTTTATTTAATAACATGCTAAGAAAGAAAGAAATTATACATTTTAACTCCGTACGAAGCCGGGGACGGGTCGCTAGTACCTACATTTCTCTGCCTTATAATCACTAAAGTCAGTAAAAACATTATTCCACGATCGGTAACATTATTTCTGTAGAGTCTAATTCGTATGCCTTAACTAGAATCTCGAGATGTCTGCAACCCGTCAACTGCAGTATAATCTGACGCGATGAGCTGTCTGCGCACGAGGCTGATTAAGGGCGTCCACGCACGCGAAACGCTCGCATTTACACAGATTACATTACATAGGATTTATTGCGAATTAACTGTACTCTACGCTCTAATGTGATGAGTTATGAAGTTTACACTAGGAAGTGGACTATATCATTAATTAAATTAAACGACATTATTGTCACATTATAATTATTATAGACTAGCTGGTGCCCGCGACTTCGCCCGCGTAACTGTAAATTATATACTAAAACCTTCCTCGAGAACCACTCTATATTCATTGGTGAAAACAGCAGCAGATCTATCTATCGGTGCAGTAGTTTTTGAGTTTATCGTGATCAGACAGACAGACAGATAGATATGTAGAGATTATGACCTCACACCAATTGGGAACATATTTTTAAATTCTGGAATCGGATTTCTAGAATTGATAATTTTGAGTTGAGAGCAATGAACTTATTTCCTTGAAAGTTTTTAATATGGATCAAAATTGAATTTAAATGACCAATAATGTGACACTGAGGACGTTCATACTTAAATCTTATTGCGTTTGTAAATTGATCTGATTAGACGAATGTAGGTTTGATCTAGCGACCTCGCTACACTAACCTTAAGTGACACAGAATACGATTGACATATTAATGTTATCGACTTTAATAAGTCACTGCGGTTTTCAATGTTTTATGCGGGTAATTATTTTTTTATTTATACATACCTATATGCGAACATGGGGCGGACATGCAAACAACCACTTTTGCGAATCAATTTAAAAAAAATTAAGTGTAAATGTCGGCAGACAGGTTGACGCTATACATAAGACTCAAGACTCAAAAGTGTCTCTATTTTCAAGGTGGCCTTTTTGTCGCTACGTGCCGCTAATTTATAACTGCAAACTTTGCTATTCCTGTAAATTGTACTGTAAATTAAATTACTAAATAATCAAAGTAACATTAAAATTTTATTTAAAGTATAAATTATTTAACTGAAATTTATTGCTCAGTACTAGGCACACACATAAGGTGTTTAGAGGTCACAAATTATTGTGCTGCCCCACCACTTTAAATAATACCTTCAGTATCAACCTAACTGCGATCATATTAAGATTCATTTTCCGTTTGATTTAAGGCAAACGTAAATTTGTTTGGCGTAGGAGTCCAACACGATGATCGGTCGACAATTTGATTCGAAATATATCGCCTGATCAAGTTGTAAACAAGCACTGTAGGTGGGTGCGTATTCGATTCCTGACTGAGAAAGCTCTGTTTACTACGCTCAATATGTGGCGCTCATAAAATATAGCTTTTGGAGTGTTTCGCTATATAAATGTCACAGTGCAATGTTAATTATTATCGACTTAAACTTTCAATAAATATTTCAAACATTATTTATGTGGTTTTTCCGAGACAATATTTGAATGTAGAGTGTATTATTCTCGCATAGGTATTTTATATTGATAACAAAATAGGGGAAAATATGATGCGGAAAGACGGATGCACGACAGATTGCCTGTCTGTTCGTTTATGGGACGTGCATTGAGCGAACACAGATTACTTTCATGTATCTACGGGAGAAAGAGGGAGAAAGGGGGAGGTACGGTTTGTAATATATTGCTAATATGAGAATTCAGCAGGTCTCTTGGATAGCTTACTTACTCACTGAAAGATAACAGCACACATGCTGTTATTTCTCTGTGGTCTTCTGTATTAAGTGATTTTTTTCCTTTGAGAGTCTGTTCGACGTTCTGCTCTGTGGAACTTGACATTTAATTACTAAATATTGAATTAAATTATTATTTTTTGCCATGCCCGAAAGGGTACGAATATAATATACTATATTGTAAATTTAAGGAAATTAAATGTTGTACTATAATGAAATCAATGAATAAATTGAATTAAATAAACTTTCCATTGAAACTTTCTGCTGATTAAGCTGAATCCCTTATTCTTATTAATCTTTGACCTTTATCGGCGCGTTTATTAAAATGGATGATATGTTATAATAAGGATTACAAAGCACCGGATGCATACGTCCACTGCAATCCATCATGCGTCGACTGTGAAATGTGATCACTAATTGCAAATACACATCAGAGGAGCGTATTAAAAACGATGCAACGTATTTAATTTATAATAATACAGCATGCAAAATTATACTCAAAATGTGGCGGTGCAAGTGAGAAAGCGGTCACCACGAAAACGGAACTTACGGATGCAGACACAGTGTTAGTTATCGCTGGAGACAGGCGCGGATATAGGACCTTCTTGATCTCGCTGGGACTATCTCGCCCGGGCGCATTAAGACTCGAGTCACTCTCAATCACTCAACCTGTCCAGCCGTCAGTCATAAGCAAGACGTACGGGGGAATGCCACTGGCCTCCTTTGAGCGGGAAAATACCCCCCCTCCCCCACCGCTGTACGTGAAAGGGGGGTGGTCAGCTCTTGAAGACAATTTACTGAACAAGTCTGACTCCGCCGTCCGGGATTCGTGCGCTGATGAAATTTATTTGAAGGAACTTGTGTGTGCAGTCCGGGCCTTGGGATTTACATGCGGACTGTTGGATGTTGTTTCGCAACGTTATTTGAAGATATGGCCGTAGCCTTACTGCGCACATTCTGACTGAACCAGTTATGTACTTTGCCTACTATATAACATACAATACAAATACATAATCTTTCACACTTATTTTAATATGTAATTCTTTGGCGAAGAAAGAATATATACATATTTTAAATATTGAAAACGATTGGATTTGGACACATATTATTATATAATAGAAATTTAAATCCATCGAAACGAAGCTATAAAGTTAATAATTGGAAACAAAATTTATAAATAAATGCAAAATATTGTCATTAGAGCAGTTAGTTAGTCAGTTAATTAGTTATTGTCATTAAGTCAGTTAAAGCTTATCTGGAGATATAGCATTCCTTCCAAAACATTGTCCATATGGACCTGGATCATCACCCTTCATAATTCATTTCATAATTCGTCTTTATTAACTAGTACCTAGCTAATTCTTAAAGCCTCCTTCTTAGTACTTAGTTACTTTTTAGTAGTGGCAGAGCACAATAGGGTTAGTAACCACTCTTACAAAAAGATCGTTTGCTGTTGTTTTTCGATGATGTTAAAGTCCATTTCCTATTAGGATTAGGGACAAGGGATTAGGACCCTCCTAATCCCTAATACATATCCTAATCCTAATCGATTAATAGGCGACTGTAGTCACCTTCTATAAAATGGACCTGACGACTTTTCCTGACCCCAGGCAGCTAAGACAACCTTTTGCATATTATGATTATTACATCACATGTAAAAAGTAATCAAAATTAAAGCGCTATAAAGTATAAATACCGTCCGAAATAGCCTGTCCCTTTTTGTCTGAACACTCGCTCGTATTAAATTCAATCCTCGTTGTACGACAACCTACAAACAAAGTCTCAAAAACGCAACAAAGCGGGCTCCGCTCTCAAACGGTGAGTTAACATCATTATCGGTGGACAGGGGGGCGACTCACAGTATAAGCGATTCACGGTAGAGTAACATTGTTCATAAAAACCAGTTCGAACTGAAAACATTCATCTTTAGACTGAAAAATATGATCACCTATATTATAATTTAAATATAACTCATTACTTATTATTATCTATTTCATTAATGCTTTTTAATAGAAAAATATTATAAAATTATTCACAGCCTAATACGTGAAAATTTATTTCAAAAACTAACTTTGGACAACCCTTACCTACTCAGTGACTCTCATACAATCCGAAACGGAAGATATCGCTTACTACTCTGTATTACTACTGTGCTATTACCGTGAATACAATTACCACTTGTCATATGCTATGCTATGGGTACACGAGAAGCCGAGAGTACATTTCTATTCATCGTCTTAACCGCAGGTGTGGTATTTGACAGGTCTTTAGCGACAAGACCAATGTAAGTTTTGTTGGTGTAAAAACCAAGTCAGTACAAACTGACTCACTTAGGTACAGTGTTTTTGGTAGTACAAATACTGCGGTGCATATTGTAGTATGGTGTACAGTGGGTGGCCAAGACCGGCGAGGAGGGGGCTGAGGCGCGACAAGGGGGGAACGCGACACGCGTCGCTCAAATGTCACACGCAGACGAACGTCTTTGTCGACCGTTCGCTTTATTTGGTTTACTTGGTCCGTCGTGCCACGGCGAGTGCTAGAGGTGACAGCCTTTCAGCCATTTTTTGCCTCAGCCAATTAGGAGTCGTGTTTTTCTGCTCTTTTATTCATTATTTTTGTTTCTTTAGTATTTTAATTTTACGGAAAGTCTATTAAGAAGGCTTAACAAACTGTTTCTTGTTTCTCATTCCGGACAGTTACTTAAGTATTATGATTTCATATAAATATAATCAGTGGCCGATTTAGAATTTTTTCGCTAACCAGTTGCTCCCCAAATTATAATTTATACAGATAGTTAAATTAAGTATTAACCTACAGTTAATTTTTTCATAACAACTGGTTTTCGGTAGATCTCATTAAAATAAATCGATATGTATACTTGTTACATTTTAGACGAATATTAGAAATGTGACCTAATTAACTTAGCTTCTCAGCTCAGATATGAAGCCTTATCTATCAAGACTCTATTTTCTATAATCGACATTTTTGTATACCTAATTAGAAAAAAAATCCACGAAATAGAATCTTATTTGAATGAACTGGAATTGGAAATTGAAAAATGTCGTATTTCAATACAGTACCACGTTTTGAAAATACTTATTTATACAATATATAAAAAAAATCTTAAACTTTTAACTCATTAGTTACTTAATATTAATTATTTTCTGCGTCATTAGAAAAAATCCAAATTAGGCTTACATTACTTTTAAAGTTATTAAAAATTACCATTCACTCTATGTTTAAACAAAAATCAAAGAATCTAATAACAATAATAATCTAATCTAACAGAAATACGAGTATCTAGGTAAATTTTCACATCATTTAATTATAATTTATTATCATCATCACAGATCTGACGTGATAATATATAATTACATTTGAAGAAGTACTGTTGAAAATTTGTAAATTTTAATATGATATCATAGTACATATCATATGTATTCAAGTTGTGATGTTTGTCATAATCATTTCGGCTCTAATATTTACTTACGTCTATGTAAAGTTGATTCAATCAAAGTTGACAGCTCAAAGTCGATGTGGGTCGGACACTGCCCCCCTCCCCTCCCCTGTCAAACATCGATTTTTCCTTTGGACAAAAGTAGTTAGATAAATTTTGTATAAATGCTTAATTAGCGCAAAATTCAAAAGCTTCTTGTATTTAAGTAGTGGGCCGACCCCGGCTAGGCACAGATTTTTTACTGCAAATTATATCCGTACCAATATTATATATGCGAAAGTTTGTCTGGATGTGTGGACGTTTGTTACTCTTTCAGGCAAAAACTACTGGAACCGATCACCATGAAATTTTGCATACACGTTGCTTGGGACACTAGAAAGGACATAGGGTACCTTTCATCGTTCAACGCGGACGAATTCGTGGGCACCAACTAGTTATATAATGTATATAAAAACCTTCCTGATTTAACGCTCTTTTCATTAGTGAAAACTGCATTAAAATACATCTGTAAAGGCATGCCCAATTTACGACTGCGAAACGCAGTGTGATCTGATACTTACCTACTTCCTATTGTTAAAATTATAAAAGAAATTAATGCATTTATTAAAATGAAATTAATTTAAAAAGTTCTGTAACAAAAAAAAACATACAAAAAAAGAACATAAAAAAAAAAAACAAATTTTCATGATACCTACTCGTACAAGTTAACTTTTAACCCATTTTTCGCTCGCTTAACCGTAATTTGCCTGTACAAGCAGACTTATATCTGATATTCTGTGATATCTGCTTATATCACAGTGCGCCAACTGTTTATCTTGAAGGTTGTACTCTCCGTTCACCGCCTCACCATCTCGAGCGACGCCTATGAGTCTTTGCTTTCCAAAAGGCATTTCAAGACTCCTGTTCCGCTGGTGGCCTCCAGTTTCGGAAGGCGATTCGGCCGATTCCTTCATCCGTCAATCTATAATAGGGTTGTTAATCTTTGCGGCATTGAGAATCTAAACTGCAAAAAGGTATCTTTTATTGTAAGAGGCTGGCTCCTGAACTTGTCATATGCCGACACTGAGAGCATCCTCCGCTCGCTCTGTTAGAATAAGACCATGTATGTTCCGACGTTGTGCTGGCGTAGCTGAGTGTGCAACGGTCTATCCATTTCTATCTGTTTTATACTTTGGTGCAGTCTGTTAATATTTATTAATATATTGTAATGCTTTCTATGTTTTTCATATTATTCTATGTGTATATAGATACGTTTTGTTGTTTTATATAATGTTCCCTTATTGTACTAAAATGTGTTGCTATGTATCTATGTATTTATTGTAAATTATTGTATAGGTACCAGATATATTATGTAGACTAATTATGTATAATATGATATGTAATTCAGTAGACTCCCACGATACAAGCATAGCTTAGTGTGGGGGTCAACGACAACTTGTGGTCAATGTACTTTATTTTTTGGAAATAAATTATTATTATTATTATTATTATTATTATTATATCCAATTATATTAGGTATACATTGTTATATATATCTTAAGATGTTATATATATCTTGAGATGTTATATATAACTTAAGAAATAAAAATACGATATCGCCAAGAGAATCTGCATCACTGCACTCAATCACTCAAGACGTCGCGTACCCTATCCTATTTAATTGACGGGCCACTCTATCAAAACAATCTTATCTCGAAACTAAGTTAACTGCATCGCTGTAACACTAGATATTTTAATCTTAAACGCAGCTGCATAAGAGCTAAGTTAGTAGCAAAGAAAGCTTTGTGAAAAATCCGCGGCAATGATCTGAACAATGTTCAGTTTTCAGTAGCAATTTTGATTCTTATTTCCAGGGCGGAAAAGCTCCGCGGTGCGTAAATGGGACTCAGATGTTAACATGTCAACTCCGAACGTCACATGTCACAACGAGTTGTCAAAGCAAAGACGCCCTTGTGTCTGTAACGATAGAAATTGTGGAGAATATTTTTTCAGTTGTGGGCAGAGTGATGAAAATAGCGGTATTTTTTCATATTTTTATTTTATCAAGCATTAGCTTTTGTCTGCAACTTTGTCTACGTAGTTATCTTTATAAATAGGTTATTTTATTGTATATATGACTTTAAAGTTTCATGATAATCCCGTTCAGTATTTTTTCATATTAGAGCAACAAAATCAGCGAACTTGAACAAAGATATATTATTTCGATTGTAAGCTCACAAATTTTTGTATTTATTACAGATATATACCTATTATATAGAACGATTAGTATGATTTTTACGAAAGTATATAGGTAAGTACAGAAATGCCTATCTTAGTAAAAATGAGCTTTAAATAAATATATAATTATAATTATAATTATAATTATAATAATATGCAATATGCAATTGCAACTTACACATAAATAATAATTACCTACTAATTTGTGTCAATTAATTATTTAATAGTTTAAGCATTAATTTTCCCCCAAAATTTAGTTAGTTAGTTAAATATTTCTGGTTAGTTAAATTAATAGAATGGTTAGTTAAATATTTCTCATTTATATAATGATACATAATGATAATTACTTAATGATTTTTTTTTTTAAATGAAACTAAGTAATTATACAATTGCCTTATTTACTGTCAGTGACATATACATAGGATAGGACATTTTATCCTTTTTCTTATTTTCATTAATAAAAAGAAGAGTTTTTTTTTTCAGGGTTTCTCTGATCACCAACGTCGTGGCGAATATTAAATTGACGTTCAAAGGTGTTTCTTTGAAACCTTATTAATGAAAAAATAAATTACTGTTTTAACATCAATAAGGTTTTTTGCAAATAGAATCCGCTATATTTAGTCAATGTGTTGAGACCTACGAGTGCAGTAAATGACAAAGTGAGTTTCGCGCTCCCGACGAAAATAGTAAATGATGTTTGACAAATCACAGACAGATGTCGTTTCGACAACTGGGAGGTCCCTACTCTTACCCGACACGAGATCCGAACATCATATCTTTCTTTTACATAATAATTATTTGTGGATATGCCAATATGCTGACCGGATCCCGGAGTGTCCAAATTGTTTTGGGCACAGTCATTGTCTTGAGTTAGCGGACCCACGACATAGTTCTAGGACATTTATATTTCTCTCCGATTCAAATAAGAAATATAGGATAACCCAGATTACATGACGGTATGAAATAAGTGCACAATAGTGCAGCCAATCAGATATTTTAATAAGTTTCTTATGCTAATAGGTCCCAAACAGGCTGACAGCTCACTTGATGAGCTATCGTCATTTATAAACACAAGTAACAACCGGGGGATGCAAGAGCGAGGCAATTCGCTATAGAAGCGTTTCCATAACATTTTTTTTTAATAATTTCAAAGAAAAGTAGAGCAAAATAATTGACATTCATTAGCCGACTAAAAATATGTAAAATATTGATGTAGTGTTACAGTACCAATATAATATACTACTTATAAGAAATTATTTGAAAGCTTAATTCTTAAGTCTACTCTTTCACCTGTTTAATAATTATTGGATAATATAAACAAAGCGGGCCACATCAATCAATCGATAAATCGCGCTAAAGATTGAGATACTTCGCTCCGGCTAGACGCGCGCGGGGGTAGGAAGCGACGGGCGCAGAGGGGGGAGGGGTGGAGGGGTGTTTACCGCGCCCATGACGGATATATCCACGCGCAGACACCCGTCAATCACCGGAGATATGATGAGAATAATATTTCAAGGAGATATATACGGGGCTTAACGGGTCTTGGTCGTTTCAGGGAACAAGCTTTTAATAGCGCAATTGAAGCAAATAAAACGCTAAAATAGTGTATTGCCTTAGTCGGACTGTATACAGATAAGAAACCATTTTCTCGTCTCCAGTTGGATTTAAAATATAACGAAGATGGTTTAAGAAAGATACTGTTTATAGTCTAAAATTACTTATTAAGTCGTTTTTCCTGACTGGCTATGAACACACAGCAAAAATAACAATACTAAATCTAGAAAGATGATATTTGGAACATAGTTTTACTTATTTTATAACGTAAGCATTCGTCAAAAAGTATTTTTAAAAAGATAAACTGCGTGCAAAGATATATATAGAATAGAAAGTAAAAACCCAGTTGTAAATTTCTACTTATTTAGATTTAAAAATGAAATAGAATCTCAAATGGTGATTGTGTACCTTTTAATTTCAGAATACACATTTATAAAAATATCATTCTAGATAATTTCATATCTACATATAATATATAAGTAGATTATTTAGTGCATAGATAACACTAATAATATTACTACGACCACTACGATTTAAAACGGTAGTAATAGTTATAATTTATTTTATATCTTGACGTGTTTCATACGTTCATAAAAAACTTATTAATTGAATACAAACAAAAAAAAAGCGTATTAAAAAAGCATCAAAATGTTTAGCACCTCAAGTATCGCTACAAATACGTGTAGACGTCAATGTGAAATCAATCAAGTCCGGCTCTAGACCCCCCTCCCCCTTCCTCGCCGGATGGGGGAAGCGGGGTGAAAGGGGGTGTATGCTGACCTGTCGCGTGTTTACCTACTTTACAGTTGCGGGGGAAACTTGACGGCTGATTGATGGGTACAGGAGCAAGCAGTTTTTTAACCAAAGAGGTTGCCTTCTGTGAGCAAAGTACAACTTTCGTTTTATACTCTGATACAAAACTGTTTAAGATA
The DNA here is from genome assembly GCA_945859745.1 of Synanthedon formicaeformis. Taxonomy (NCBI): domain Eukaryota; kingdom Metazoa; phylum Arthropoda; class Insecta; order Lepidoptera; family Sesiidae; genus Synanthedon; species Synanthedon formicaeformis. Next base: position 595,299 of record OX243956.1, on the reverse strand, counting down.
TTTAGTGATTAGTTGCAATTTCAATTATCAATAAAGCCCGTCACAAACTTAGCTATAATATATTAATATACAGTGCTATAATATATATTTCGGTACAAGTTGGTGACATCATAGAAATATATGTTATAGCTGCGTGTGTGGTTACTCCAATATTTGTATAGAAAATATCGTAATATGCCTTGTTATAATTTATATTAATATTATATTATAGCTACGCGTGTGTGACGGGCTTAAATTGTTAAAGAGCATGTTCGTTCAATGGTAAGGTCTCGTATGGTAAAGAATTTTTCAAAAAAGTCCTGGCCTCGGATTATTAGTTGTTAACCGCAGACTTAAAACAACGATATTTTATACCTAAGTAATGTAAAGTTCTCGTGAAAATAAATTTAAAAGAAGAACTCATCAGATTCACAGTCATCATAATATTGAGAACACTTATTTGGTCGTTAAGTAAACGATTAAACAATCCAGTTAATAAAACACGCATTTTATTGATCGTAAAAATCAATGCAGTAAACATTATTTACCTTTGCCGCCATAAAATGTATCTCAAAATGGTTTCTCAGCGACGATTTCAAACTTAGATTGAATAATTGCTTTTTGCATAAACTGGACCTTATCTTTGAGGATAAATTTCAGATTACTTGTCACTGAAAATATACATTTTAGCTAAATTTTATTTCTAAATGTATAATTAGTTAAAGTTATTAAATAAATTTGCGACAGATATTAAATACTTTGCAAAAAAAATTGCACCATCTGACAACGCAGTACGTATTTATACATTATTTATTTATTTATCAATTTTTATAAATAAAGAAATAAATAATAACATTGCTTTTAAGTAGTTTTTTTAAAAAAACATAATAATTATATATTATTTTAAAGTTGCGTTTTTGTTTTTTAATGGTTAAAACAATAAATATGATCCCGGCAAAATATTCCTTTGCAAAAATATTGCAAAAAATAATAAAAATAAAATTTAATGATTGAATTAAAAATTGTATTATCCTCATCATCATCCTTATCCCCTTTCCCTTAAAAGTTATTGAATGAATAAAATACTATTTCCCTGCTTCACAGTAAGATTAAGATTGTATTATGTGCTTCGTTTTTTATCAAAAGTGTGTAATAAATTAGTGACCTCTGAGTGCACATGCACCGAGCAGAGGAACTCGTCCCCTCCAGGGAAATCTAACACTGTCTTGAAAAGGACAACGATCTTAATCAACGGAAAATATAGGACAGCTAACATCTGCCATCGACTCTGCTTCACTTATTTAATTCTTCTGCGTATGGATAATCACATTGTACAAGATTAGCAAATATATTAGCATCAGCCTATCTGTATATTACGATCTAACACTGGGAACAGGGCTTAGGTGACAGCTTGTTATCTAGTCATACACTAGTTACATTCATCCTGTTTCACTAATAAAATAGAACAGCCAGTTTAGCCGCATTAACCAAGCCTTTTCAAAAGACCAACGTGAAGTAACAGCACGTATGCTGTTGTACTCCAGTGAGTAAGTAACTAAAGCCTATTTTTCCGCCTATTACTTACTTAAATTTGCAATGTAGGTACTTAAAGTAGGTACCTACTTATGGTGTTAGGTTACAGTAATCTATGCATTAACCATCAAGTGGGGCGTCAACCTGCCTGCCAATCTATACTTTGAAAAAATGAATCAATGAAATACGCAGTTACAATATATTACGTCTCAATGATAAACCAAAATTGTGTGTTTGAAATATTTCATTTATATTTATATAATAAAATAAATATGTAGTTTCAATAATCAAATAAAACATAGGCATTTATAAACGAAATGGACTGTTAAATAATATTGAATACGCAGCAGGAAAATGTATACAAATACGTTTGATTGACTGAATGTACTTGACATGATTACGGGTGCGGCGTATAGCTCGACAAGTTTATTTTCGACACCCCCGTGCACCAGTACTTTTATAGCTCATTGATAAGGTTTCAATACGAAACGGGCCATTACTTTTAATTTATTATTGGATTAATATCTCTTCAAATTTACAATCACAATTTAAATGAGGTTTAGTGCATTTGTAAGTTTACGAGTGTGATTTATTTAAAGACATTTTTCGGACTCGTTTGATATTTTATCTGAAAAAACTTTCTACAATAATTGAGGAATTTGAAACACGTATGATCCATAATAAATATCGCGGATTTGCCAATTAGTTATAATATAAATTTTTCTTTATTAGCTATTAATTTGTTAACTTTAATCGTAACTGAATCGTAAGTGCTGTAAAATATTTACAGTGGAAAATATGTTTTGGTAATATGTATGATCAAATTAAACTCTAGTCTGATGTAAAAATGTAAGGACAGGCCCAGCCCAGTGTGGGAGTTCTTGCCACTTAGTAATTTTCTTGTTATACAGAAAATAATGAATATTTTTGATTTAATATTTATTGTAAAGTTCAAAACTTCACCTACTAGATGTTAATGAAAATTACTTAAAATTACAGGCTTTTACATTTCGGGGGACTAATTTACAATTTACACAATCGAATAAATTATATGTTAACCAGTTTTTATTTGAAGATTTAATTGTAAAGTATTAATAACTTGTAGGTAATGATCAAATTAAACTATATGAGTGAACAGGCTCATATAGTTAGAATAGGCTCATAATTTCGAGAAGCATTGATGATTACTTTCATGGAATATGTAAAAAAAACCTGCTATGGAATCTCAATAAAAAAGTATAAAGTAGCGTATAGAAATAAGTACTCATCAACTATAACCCTGTTAGTAATGTTTAAAAAGTTGTAGAATGAATGCGTTGCGTCCCATTCGGAGCAGTCACGCTATAGAATCCGTTCCTCAATCAAAAATATGCATGTCAATTAAAACTAAAATGTGTCAGTCAACGTTGACGGAGACGTATTGTCAGACATTTCGGATTAATTTATATTAATATCAATGAACATTCGTAAATCATAAATTAATCATAATTAATAAAAAATGTTATTGAGAAATTTTACCATTTCCGGTTATAATAATTCAGTAGAGCTGTCTTTACCTGTAACAAAAATTTTTGTTATGTATTATTATCAATTTTATTGTGTCTTGCTAGTACAATAAACTTAAGAATATTTCAGAATCGAACTCGTGGACATATATTAAATCTCATAATTTCTTCCTATATAATACATATTTACATAAAATATATACAATTATCACACTTGTAATCTGTGGTAACATATTTCTTCTGTATAATTTGTTTTAACGTGTTTTAAACCCAAAATTTTGGGAACAAATAAATTAAAAAAATTCCACAAGTACATATTTTTAACAACATTAGAAATTATAGACCTAATAGATTACCGACACTGTTACGTTTTAAAAACAGTCAACGATATAGGATGAGATAAAAGAAAATCTCTTTCGAAAACTACCTTACACGATTCCGATAAAAATATTCCCATTTTCTGCCGTTCCTGCCTCGCGCCCCGACTCAAGTTATAGTCGCTCGGGCCGCTCTGTTATTGCTCTAACAAAATGGCCTATCCTCCGTCCCACTCGCACCACTGCCAAAAAGCATCTAGAACAATGCGGCCGTACTAAAATTTTATTCGCAGCACACGTGGGCTACATGGAGGCCTGGCCTGCATTATGCAAACGTACGTTAACTAAAAAGAAAGATAACTGCATATTTATACTATCCGAGCGCGATATTTCGCTGCGACAGTCAGTGTAAAGTGTTCGATTACAATTTAATGTCATGATGGCGGTTGGACGTTCCAAATTTAAAATCTCAAACGTTGCCCGCACCCATTGGAAACTAGACTTTACATGGTGCGGCTAAAACCGTTGTTAGATCGCATACATGTTCACATACGACGTTGTAAGTCGTATAGGTGTCGCCAGGAGGTCGTTTCGTGGCAGGAACCTAGTCTAGAAGTTGCTAGTATGTCACGGAAAGTAGTGCCTAACTTAGTGTTGTTCCTGCTAATACGCATTGCATTTTTTGCTCCTTTTGTAGCATTCACTTGTTCGAACCCGATCGAGGCTACTTGAAATATATTCTATCGATAAAGAAAAACATCACGAGGAACCTGCAAGTTTGAGAAAATCCTATAAATCACTAAATATTATAAAACAAAGTCCTCCGCCACGCCTGTCTGTCTGTTTGCGATAAACTCAAAAACTACTGCACCGATTTGCATGCTGTTTTCACCAATGGATAGAGTGGTTCTCGAGGAAGGTTTTAGTATATATAATTTACAAAGTTACGCGGGCGAAGTCGCGGGCAGCAGCTAGTTAGTAATATTTGAATGTAAACCCTCAATTGGCTGTCCAGATTAACCATAACTCATAAAGCATTCGAGATATCTGTGCCTAGCGGTGGGGCGTATTTGTTATCTTATTCCCAAAATTATGGCAACCCGTCTGGCGGCAGTAACCACCCCCTTACAGAATACCACCGTGAAATGACAGCATATGACTGTGCTGTTGTGTTTCGGTGAGTGAGTAAGGGATGCCAGAGCCCATTACCCCGCATCCCTCCCTTATTATATCTTATCCTTAATCCTACTATGGTCGGCAGCGCACTTGTAGCACTTATGGCGTTACTTGTGTTATAGGCGGCGGTAGCCACCTATCATCAAGTGGACCGTCAGCCTGTCTGTCGACCTTAACATAAAAAAATAAATAAAAAAAAGTATCTTAGATTTATTATTCCGATTAAAGGTGGTAGTAACTAGGTTTTTTTTTTAAACTTTTCTTTACGTAAATTTCGACAAATAGGCTGAATGACGGTTCAGTAGGTGATAATCATATTCATAATCATAAGTTTATAATATTGTAAAAGTGCTGTTTGGATAATAATAACTGTGGACCTGTCTCTTGCGGAGTTTAACGTTAAAACGTAAGTTGAGCATAATTATGAAAATTAAATTGCCAATGCATTATTAGTTGAGTGCACAGTCGAGCTCTTAATACTTAGTAAAAAAATTGAAAATAAAAAAAAATGTTAAATAAAAGTTGCAGGAGTGCAGATTGTGGTCATATGTTAGTAATGTCGACGTTCAACATGCTCTGGTCGTGGGTCGTTTGCCATAATATTATCTTTATTGATGTAAAAAACGAGCCTCATCGCCAACACGATGTATGACTAGACACATTAAGAGAAAACAGCAGATACCAAACCAATATCAACAATTAGGAACCGATTTATTACTCTTGAGGTTCAGTTTTTATTGCCGTGAACTCCGCTTAGATCTATTCAATTATTTGACGGGTCTTTTAATGAATTTATATAATAACTAGCTGGCGCCCGCGACTTCGTCCGCGTTGAAAAAGAAAAAAGTAGCCTATCCTGTGTCCCGTACAGACAAATGTCTATCTACCAAAGATTTAAATCGAGAGATGCGGCATTACTAGCGAAAGTGTGTTACAAAATACAACATACATTATACTTAAGACAAAAGTATAAAATACATATACCTTTGTCTAAACACAATTTTAAACACAGACAACACATTTCTTACTTCAAACGTGACTGTGACGATAGCGACGCTCTCAACAAGCGACCGTCACTCACTGTAGCTGGCGTGCAACTGTAGTTGGGTTGAGCGCCTGCGCCCAACCCATTGTTAAGAATTTTCGGTGAGTTTTTAGTATGGCGCGAGGAGATTACGCCGCATCTTTCGATTTAAATCTTTGCTATCTACCAAGTTTCATGAAAATCAGTTGATTCGTTTAAGAGTTATGGAGGAACATACATACTTACATACATACAGAAAAAAATTCTAGAAATCGTCAATTTAGTTTCAGTATCATGTATAGAGCCTATAAACACGATATCTCTGAAAACAAAGTAACCTACTCCATGACCAACCCTTACAGATTTATTATTAGTATTGATTGATATTCTGGTTTATGTAAGAATTGTAATATATAATAATATTACAAATAAAAATGACACAGTTCTCCAAAGAAAAGGATATGACCAAAACAGACCTCATCAGGTCGCTGATTCACACTTGCGTGACAAACACGTCGCCATTTCGCGCCCGCGCGCTTTTGCAAATTTCTACGGCAATAAACCTAAATTTTACATAAATAAAACCCAAAAGTTGTATGCCCACGACCGCGTTTAACCGTTATACTTAGATTGTAAACTTGTCATTCAAATGACGAATCATTAACAACTCTTGTTTGATTTGTCTGTTTCACACTCGCGTTTCATAAATTCGGGCGTTTTCTTGTGTAGTATTTTATTTAAGAATCCATTTCACATAGTTTTTTTACGTACTTGTCGTACTACCTTAAACCTTTAGTTAATTACAATATAATTTAACCTATATTTATTATTAATTTTTAGTTTTCTGGTTCTTTCTTTCTTGGTTTCTTTCTGTTAATAATAAAACATATATTAGCACTACTATTACATTTCACTTTTTCACTGAAACTTCTTTCCTCTTCAAATCCATGAAGAGTTGGTGTGATTTTGGAGTTGGATAGTCTTAACATTGGTGTGATGTTGGATTCAGTGTTCATGCTTTTAAAGCATGTTTTTATAGCGATATTTGGGAAATCCACTTCATTTTTGTATATCAAAAATAAATGCCGAATTTATTTCACCTCGTTTCTCGGGTTTAACAACTTGAACCCCTTTGTTTTTATACCTGCATGTATAATATTATGATAAAATTTCCGCGTTTTCTCCGCGCTAGTGTGAAAGCCTGGTCAACGTAGGCGTCCGGCAGCGAAACATATAATAATAATAATTTATGAACATAAATGTGATGCTGTCATAAAACAAGAAAAATAACTCGTTATTCTTAATATTTTACGACAAGAGACCGGGCGGTGGGCGAGAAACGACAAATATTAAACATCGGCGACATGGTGACGACGAGCATGGACAAATTTAAATATATCATTTTTATTACACTTTCGCATTATAGTGGTATATTTAACATATCGCTCATTTAAAATTACTAAACATTTACACCTCTCATTTAGATAGGTATTCATTTACATAACAAACAATTGAATTTATACCCAGGAAATTAACGAATTGTAGGTAATTAGCACTAATGTGGCCTAAATATTATGTAAGTTTTGATTTATATACTTAATAGTGTATTGAAAGTATATTGTGTTGACTTGGCCCGCGACCCCTGACAACGTGTATGCAAAAATTTCATGATGATCATTTGAGTAGTTATAAACAACTACTCAACTGTCTGACTTACTTCCATAATATTATGTGGCATGTATATTTTTATGCATTATTGTATCTCACCACTGACGGACCAAAATAAAAAAATTAATAAATAATGTTTCGTTTCATTCGCTGGCGCAAAAACACATACGAAGTATTAACTATAGTATAAGGATAGATGAAACAAGCAAGTAGATTTAACTTATCTATACCAATATATAAAGCTCATCGATGTATAATAAATATAAATTTGTTTGTTTGTTCGGTTGTATGCGCTAATTTCAGAAACCCATAGTCCATTTATCGAGGAAGGCTATAGGCTATCTAGTATCTAGTACCATCTAGTAGATAATAGATTAGGATACAAAACTGTCTGATTACGTTACGTCTGTTTAAGTTTGTGGAAACTGGTCTTCCATTTACTTTTCTAAGATTTGTTCGTTGGTCACACAAGATACTGAATTATTGAATACCTAATATAGTAAGCCCGCTTCAATTACCTAGCAGAGTAGGTCAGTACAGTATAATGATAAGGAGATAATAATAAACAAGATTATTAAATTTTCATTAAGTTATTAATGAGAATTGAAATCTTATTATTAGCATCATAAAATTCCGTTATAATATAGTGATAAAGTATATTAGAAATTCAAAACCCTTGACCTCGATCGTTTAATATTGCGCTTGAAAAATTCAAACTTATTTGAACATCCTGTATAATCAAGAAATTATGTATGGTCTCTTTGACATTATGCATGTTTTATCATCAATCATCATCTGCATAATGAATAGAATTCTATAAAAATGGAATGTTGTCGCATAAGATGTTAGTATAAGAGCACAAGTGTAAGCCGTTTGCGTATACAAAGCGAAGCGATAATATTTAACTATATTTAATACACGCTTGGATACATATTCTGTGACGCTGCTAAATTCATAAGAGTCCCATAAGCCAATAGTTCGATCTCTGATAATGACATGTCACAAAAAAAAAAATTAGTTAAATATTTAGAATGTTAAATAGGAAAGTTTGTGAAAATGGATATAGATGTAAGTATTAATATTTGTAACTTCTGAATGGATTTTGATGAAACTTTACAATCAAAATAACACATCAAAATAACACATAGGTTATAATATGTTAAGATACGCCGCTAACAAAAATTAGTATTCCTTATAAGAAAATATTTTTCCAAAATCTATAATCACATGAAAATATAGAGTGATTTTTACAAGCGTCGACGACGCTTGATTTCATCGAATTATTTATAGCCGCAGTAGCATAGCTTACGCTGTGACGTAGACTTTACATAAACATGTTTATAATAAACGCTTGTCGATTACCAGCTAAACGATTTACATACAAATTGATGTTAATTTCAAATATCCACGACGAATAAGTTAGACTATCTGATCGATGCCAACGTTTCGTGAACTTTAGAGTGCACTGACATATTTAGCCAAATGACATAAATGGCAGGTTATGAGCTCAACATTTATAGAATCAATCAGATAAAGCAATATTGTATATACTCGTAAAAATATCGTTCAATATCACTAATTTTTCTTTTTGACTCCACGTTTAGCATCGTGGCCTCCCCTACCATAAGATACCTTTGAGATATATATCCAGTAGACAATAAAAATATATATAATACAATACCTATCAATATTAATTAAGATATCCTTGCAATTTTTACATATTATTATAATCAATTTTGCTTCTAATATAAAATACCTACATAATATAATTTATATATCAACTAATTTGTCAAATTATGTGGGTGTAGTTGCGGTTAAAATTTAAATATTACCACTATTATTATTATTTTGCTGAAATATATTGAAATAGTAAGTAACAATAATATTAGCACTGAGTATTTTTGAGAATTTTTATCGAACATATACAATTTATTTGCTGAATTGAGAATTTTTATATTTTTCAATAAATATGTCCCTTATTTTTTGATACATTTTAAAACAAGCTCAATATAGAGTTAAGAGAGTGCCAACATTCAGTTAGTGTGTGTGTTTGAGGGTTTGTGCTTGCAAATGTCGATCAACGCTAATATCGGCGTGTTGTCATGCATCGCCGCTACCTTTCATCTCACGTCTTTAACCGAACAGACACGACCCACAGTACTGGATACTAAGACAGTAAGTACGCGCCAATTTGTTTCAAATGCTAACCAAAAGAAAATATTATTTTTGTGTGCCTATGTTAGGAAATTGTATTATTTTTTAAATTTTTACATAGTAAAATGATACATTACAAATGGAAGCGCAAACTCAACAATGGGTTAATGTTATGTAATTATAGTGTAGTTATTGTTGCATAAATGTGAAGAATTATTAAAAAAAAATACAAAAATCGGCATGTTTAGTTTATTTTATATTATATACCTATGAAATTAAATATGATCTTTTATTACATGAATTGAAAAAGTATGAATTCAGAATAAATTTTCATCTTAGCTGTGTTGCGTTAGTATGTGTGAGTAAATTGTGTACTGCGTTTTAAAATGAGATTACCTACTGTGGCACCGATGTTACTGAGATGCAACGAAATGAGATTAAGCAGGTGTTGTGAGTAAGAGATGCGTTGATGTATGCACATTGCAGGTGAAAATGTGCAGTTGTTTGGCGAATCTACCTTCAATCATTATGGACGCTTTCAGGTTAAATTAAGATAACATTATTTGTACTCTGAGTATACTCTGAGCTTCGCCCGGGGTGCAATTTATATATATTGGACCAAATTACACATAGTTACGAAATAAAAGGTATATTTTCGTAATATAGTCATTTGTTTTGAAGACTTTTTAATGTCAAATTTAATTAATAATAATTTATAATTTAACTAGATGTTGCACGCGACTTGATCCGCTTATATATAAAATATAATATTATAAACTAAACAAAAAATAAATTGTGTAGTAACTAATGGACTCGTTGTATTGTACGCTCACATCACATTTTTTTTTTTACTTTTAGAATTTTTATTCGTAGTAGGTAAAGTAAAATGAATTTTAATTTTAAATATAGGTATATAAGTAATTTAAATAATGTACCAATAAGTTATGTATATAATATTATAAATAAATAAAATAATAATAATTATTAAATATTTATATTACTAATTAATAAAATATTCATTAATTTTTTTATATTAAATATGTGATTTTTAAATAGTCATAACTGATCTTTACTTGAATAAATTTTAATATGAAAATATCACATAGTAATTAACATAATCGTAGCATAACGTGTTTATTAACAGGATGGTTTGCTTAGAAGATTATGCATGGTCAAAATAGAAATTCTCCCTACAAATCGAGTATATGTATACATGAAACTTTCATTAGTTCCGTAAAATGCGCCCCAATTTCTAATTTCCCTATCAATTAATTACGACTAACAGCCGTCAGTAAGAGACTTGATGCGCAGGCGCAAGAGACGTGTTCCCAACAAGATGTATCGTCTCGGAGGATTGGCGGATCACTTACAACTATTTTAGACGCGCCACTCGGTATTATATTTTATTAGAGCGCGCGATTTCGGATGAACTGTCAGGCGCAGGTGAAGACATTGGGTATTTACTATAGCATATAGGTGATGTATGTGGTGCATTTCTGTAATTCTATAGTAGAAAACAATAGACGCCTCGAATATGATCTAATCTCATATTGCTTTGTGTAGGAACATTAGAGGAGGGTCGCCACTTCATAGTGCCCATAAAGGTTTTTTATATGGACATGTGCTTTCTGTATATTATTATGTCATTTGCGTCATACAATCACAAACAATACATACAACGTTATAATACTTATAATATTGTTGTATAAACGCATTTACTACTCGTTACTTATTTGTTTGTGAATTGAATTCTTTTTGTTTTATAGCTATAAACGAGCTTATAGACGAGTTTTTCTTGTTAGGTATCTATAAAAAACAAGTAAGTGAATTTGTACGAAGGTGGAATCCTACTTTTTTCCACCTTCGAAATGATTATGCTCGAATTTAGCACCCTATATTTTGTATAACACTATCTAATTTTGTATTCTGTTATTATGAAGCCAATACAATGGCAATGAAATTGCATAAAACTACAATAATAATTATTTGTGACATTTTATGACTACATATATAGTTTTAATTTTAATAAAGTTTTATCGACACAAAGTGACTGTTCGTCTGACATAAAAATATAAATGCAATATTGCTTTAAATAAACACACTTTTAAAAGAAAAAAAGCAGCATCATTAAGTCAAACAAAGTTACCTGCGCACGCGGCCGCACACCGCGCTTTAAATTCGAAATTCGAACATGAAAAGTCAATTAGTACGATCCGCGGGGAGAGCAGCGCCATCTTTTAATTGCAACGGACAGATGCGTAAGCGCAAGTGATTTAGAGCAATCAGAGGCGCACGTGGGTAGAGAGCAAATAGTGTTGACATTTTCCGCATGAACTACATTTATGCAGGTAACAATTATAACATTAAAAATAAATAAATAAATAATAAATAAACAATAAGAAAACTATAATATTACCTACATAAAGTAAGTAAAGGATAATTTTAAGCATTTATTTTATTTATACATAAATTTGTATACGTACTATAAAAGCGGATATCGTGTATATTGGAATTCGTTATAGTGGATTTCGGTAAAATAGAACCGAAATTTACCGAAGTTTCACACCATAGTCATGTTGTTAAAGATGGTTTTGCTCTTGGCCAGCATCTAGCTGAGCACATATTTCCAGGACATAATATATATGATGAAATTTAGTTAGGTACATTACCACATCAGTTTATATAAGAAGTATACTTTGAAGTCGATATCTAGTGTCCACTGAAGGCGATCAGCGATCGATCCAGCGCTTCTTTCTTGGTAAATATTACTCATTCGACATGAAAGTTATTATTTTAAACTAGGGATCAAATCACACCGAAACGTGACGCAAAGCTTGCGATTTAAGGTAACAATACAATATAAATAAAGTACAGTTAAGAATACGCGAAAGAGGTCACAGCTTCACACTGAGTTTCAAAACATACTCGCATAGCGTCCGAAAACGTAGCACGGCGTCCTTGAGGTGAACACGTGTTACGACTTGAACCAATATTACATAAAGGTTCAAATCAGTCATGCAACATTTATATTATTCATCTCTATCAGAAAAAAATCCATAAAAATATATAAAATCATGTAAGTAGGTATAAAAAAATCCAATGCACTTTATTGCAGTGATTTTGTTTGAGACCCTGAATCTAATGTATCATTTATCAAAGTCTTCAAGCAATGTCGCATATTGGTGTGAACTGACCCTTATTCTAAAATTGTAGTTTAAAGGGTACATCTCGTACAGGCCGTTAAGTGGTCCAGGTGTTTAATAATTTATCGACGCATCGTGCGTCGTAACTTACTATGCAAGACGGATGTTAATTTTGTACATAAAATTACTCAATTATGTTTTCATTTAATTTTACTTGACGTCTCATATTTGCGCGAGTTAAGGGACGGGATGCGGACATAAATCAGTCTGAGGTGACGTTCAACATTTATATATTGTTGTGTGATTAACATATTATTAGCTTTTGCAGATTCGCCAATTTCAATAACTTAAAAAATTATTGTCACTTCAATCTGATTTGAAATTTACATATATTGAGTTATAATAAAAACACGTTGTATGTTTGGGATATAAATATGTATAAAATTGTACCATACTTAATGATCTGTTTTTAACATCTCAAATTAATTTTACGTATATTTTAAATTGGCAATTAGCAATTGTTATGGGCAATAATTGCTGATGCTGAGCAGCTAAGTACTTAAAGGGTACAGATATGTCCTTTACTTAAACTTGGTTGTTAACTTGGTACTTAAACTTAGTGAGCACCAACTCTATAAAAATTATATACATAAAACAAATTATTAACTTTTATAAATTTTTAAGTTATATAAACTTAAAAATTAAAGCTCACTTTTACTTGAAATATTTTTTGAAAACGACGACAGTCTGTGGCGTATATGAAAAATTCTGTATATTTTTAGACGTTTTTCTTTCCAGTATAGAAAATTCTCCAGGATCCTACATTTTGCAAGATAGAAAGTAACTCCATATGTTAATCCAGGTAATAAACTATCTGTGTGCCAAATTTCATCCAAATCCTTTCACCTGTTTTTGGATTATTTCGTAACAAACCGCATTTATAATATTGTTAGGAATTACGATAACAGAATCTTTATTCGTTTAGATGTTGCGCACGCGGTCCGTCATTTTGAGAACAACTCTGCATTTGGAAGCCACCTACTCCCCCCTTCCTTTAGCGGGAAGGGTCTCCCTAAAGAAGACGTATCTCGGCACAATCCATTGTCCATTGTTTTTGCTGGCTGTTATTTATGACGGACGACATTAACTCTGTCCTTTTCTAACTACTCTTAAAACGCACACGGCGTCTCCCTCCCGCCACGCTTGCCAGGCTTCCGTCCTTTAATGCTGTACCTAATAAATTACGTTTCAAAAGATTATTTATTAGATTATTCATGATGTTCTGTGCCGTATTGGTTTGAAGGACGTTAAATGCCTGTACGCGTACTCTTCTGTTTGTTCACCAACTTTTTGTCTGATTGATTTGTGGTAGTGAATTTCATACGACCCACGACGCAGTACACTCTAATAACTTTTTGTGAATTTTGATTAATGTTATGAACTGATCCATGATTTGTGTTTTGATTTTTTTCCTCAGAAATAAATAAATAAAAATAAATAAATGCTTATCTGCACAAAAACGTGCAGTCTATATCTTAATCTGGAATTAGATATGCAGCTGGGCCTACAAATATTTCTAGTATACCTATAACCAACTATGGAGGAATTTTTTTTTTATGTTAAGGTCGTCAGGTCTACCTACCTTCCTTACTCACTTACCGAGACAACAGCACATATGCTGTTACTTCACGGTGGTCTTCTGTAATCCATGTAATTTAATAATTCATCTACGAATAATAAATTTGAAAATGCGTATTAATTACTTAATTAATCTAAGAAGTGAATTAAAGACTTAAAAATAATACTAAAGTAAGTAACCATCAAGTGGACCGTTAGCCTGTCTGACAACCTTAACCTTAAAAAACGCCCCTACTGGGAAATATACCAGCAAAAAGTAAAGTTTTCAGGCTAAAAAAAGATGTTATGTTGGGTAAACCTTAATTATTTTGGACTTTTAATTTTAGTGCTTTTCAGTAGACACTCCATGTGCGAACTCGTCGTTAGTGATAAAATAAAAAAAAAACATTCTAGTAGAAATTTGCATTAAATATTGCATAAAACATAACACATTTGTTTCTAACATTTTACCATAAAAGTAAATAATGTTGGCTGTCGTATGAAACAGGAAGAGACAGGCGATTCAATAACTTATTCGTACGGGCCGCCATTAATTAACCTAACCAACGTTTTAATTAAAAAAAAAAACTTTCCATAAGAATGGGTCCGACAGAGACGCGACGAATTCAAACTCCCCGCCATAAATAAATTGGGACAAAACCCGCGGCTCGTCTCGGGCCGACCTCCCCTCCCGACCCCCGGATAAGTGTCTAAAATTTTCACAATCCGGCAATAAAAAGATAATTTATTACAATTGCTCTTATTGTTTTCGTTATTTATGTGTATGGAGTAATGTAATCTAGCTGGTGGGCCCTAAATAAATAATTTCACTTTAATGTCGCTCCTTGCCTAATCTCCTCTGTCCCAGCGTCGTCCGCGTTTTGTAAGCTATAATGGCCACCCGAGGTATTTTTAGGTCTAAATAAATATGATTTGTTGTGCCGTGCCTGACAGAATTTAATTTCGCTCCGCCACTGCCGAGTGCCGAGGTTAATGTCGCAAATCTCACAATTATTTCAATGACTCATCTCTCAATTTCGCATTAGCCTTAGACAATTAATGTTACTAAGACAAAAAATTAATATTTTCTCCCATTAAATCAATCAATACATTAATAAAATGGTAAATACCTAAACCGCATAAAACAATATCCAGGTCAAAAAATAGTTTTCAAAATTTTTGGCTAAGCATTTGTCTGTGCGTTGTGTAAGCTAATATCAGAAATCGGCTACATTCAAATCGGTGCTAAAATGCATTGTAGCAAGCTTCCCATAAGCTTTAGTGTTTGTTACATTCAAATCGGTTGCAAGAAAGCACTAAATGTTACGGGTTTAAGTTAGGTTATTGAAAAACGTAAAATAAATTGAAATGCGGGCACATACTTAGATATTATTTAAAACTGGCCAACTACTCAGTAACCGTGCCATTGCCTTATAGCTAGAGCGTAATCACAATAAAAAATACTAATTTAGCCTTGAGTGAGACTTGCATATTTCTCTCTTAAAGCACTAAAAGCCTTGCCACCCTAACTTACTTTAACAAAGAAAAAAGTAGTGAACACATCGCATGCAGATATCCTCGTGGACCGTCTGAACTTCAGTGGCCATTTCGGAAAATTAGTGGACGTGTGGGGGATGGTGGGTCGAGGGGGAGGGGGTTAGGGTCGACCGGTGGGGGGGTGCTACGGCAAGGAGGGGGGGTGTAGTTCACAATGCCGCGGCGCATGATTTACGCCACTCCCGTATTATGTTTTGACTTTAATAAACAGAGCGTTTGTCAGACGGGGCGACGCCCGTTCTTAAGGTGGTTTTACAACTAGAAACACAGTGTCACACGCTAATGCAATGTCAAGGGCTTTAAAGTGAACGTCTGGGACAATAACAAGGTTTCTTTTACAGTTACTAATTATATTTGAATTTTTAAATACTGATGCTAAAGTTTAGAAATCATTATTTTAATACGTAAACGTGAAGCGAATACTACTGACACCCATCTCTAATTTGCATGTCAACCGCTTTTCTCATTTTTATTTAGTAGATATTGATAAGCTTTAGTTTTATTAATAAAAAAAATATTAGATAACATCACCATGCTTAAATTTTATCGATTTAGTTTCTAGTACTTACATAGAATATCTTACAAAACATTCAAGAAATACAATTTAATTAAAGTAAAAATTAGTAGAAAAAAAATTGTGGTTGAAACTAACATATTCGGCCAGTTGTGGGCATATATTTTCTTAAAATTAAATATAATAAATTCAATAATGACCCGGCTCGAAGGACCAAAACAATAAAAAAATGACCCACGTCACCATAACAAGTAAGGAATAAAAACCGGCCGCAGTGACCCGGGTGATCACCTCACGGCACAACATTTGCGGGCTACAAACGGCCCATAGTTCCGTCTATGACTCCGTATAGTTTCCACCCCCCCTCTTCCCAGCTTTTAATTATAATACTTTATAGCCCAATAAATCACGCTGTACGTCCCTCGGCGTCGCCCCGCTCACCCCCCGCCCCGTCCCGCATTCGCCTTTGAAGGATATCAGTTCAATTCTCGCCGGCTGTAATAATTTATAAAGAAATTATTCGCTTTTTCTGCTCTTGGTGCGAACGAGAGGGGGACAGTTAAGAATGGCTTTGACGTGATCTCTGTACATGACTTGACTTGTCGTGTGATGCGTGGGTGAGACCGTTCTGTTTAAATATTATAAATTTCTCATAGTATGTAGATGAAAAAAAAGTAAAACAGTGCTAAAATAGCCTCATTGTAAGCTCAATAAGATAACTCAAATGTATATGATTATGAAATAACAGTATATCTTAAGTAGTAAGACTTCTTGGGTGTATTATTTTTTTAATAAAAAAAAAAAAAACAAAAAATAGATATCTTCATAAAACATGCATCGCATTGATAAGAATTTTTACAGTTAATATTAAGTCGATTTTGAAGTTTTAAAAATCGTTAAACCACATTTGGCCCAAGAAACGAACCCCGATCAATCTCTCGTCAAAGCCGCCGTTTGTAAGTTGAAGCCATAAGTCAGAGTTAAGTAAAAAACAGTAAATCCCAGTCCGGGAGCGGACTGACTTATGGCGGCTGCGAATGTTGCACTCTACGTCGCATAGAATAAAACTATTTGCAGATAGAACAAATTATTATACTCTTTTAATATGGGCTTTTAGTTGAGCAAGTTCAAACAGAGGTCGACGCTTTATCATAGTTTTTTATTATTTCATATGTAATAATACAATTTGTTTGTAAGTTTGTTAAAAATATTTATTTATTTCTTGACAAACTTACAAATATTTTTATAGGAGTTAGATCTTACGAGAATAGAAGTCTTATTTGATAGAAAAAGCTGTAATAAATCAAGTTTTTGTTTACACACATTGTTTGAGTTTAATTTGTGACCGATCTAATTAAATTCATAAAAATAACTTTCTTGTGTTCATTAGATATTACGGCATTAAAAAAAAATAGACATTGTAAATATAGAAAAATTCAAAGTTTAACTTAATAACATAACATTACATTGTAGTACAATAATACGTTTTAAAAAAAAACCATAATATATAAATAGAAAACAAATTATATTTTAATACTAATAGGCACTCGTTGTTTTTAATACTTTTTAAACGATGAATGTCGTAAAGCTAAATAAATTTAATTAACTAATAAACTAATAACTTCTGCAAAAACCATTGGGATTATCTTTCCTGATAGTTTATTTCAACTCTTACATACATAATATAATATGTGAGTAATTAAATTGCATTAGTTAGTCGCATCTGTTTTAGTGCATAATCTATGACCGCCACTTCTCACACAGCGGACGTGAAACTCGAACATGAATGATTTAGAATCGAGACGCGTTTCTAAGGTACCTCAGTACCTACGTGCTTCGACAAATGCGTCTTAAAACATATTTTAATATGTCTTTAAATATTAATTAATTCTCGTATTATTAATTTAAACAATAAATAAATTCTCATAGAATCTATAATACTACATATTATTCATTATGTCATTTGGGGAGAAACAAAGTTTAACTTTTTAAACAGCATTAGTAAGATGACGAAAAAATTTACCGCTTTTTAATTCGCAGCTATAAATATAGCGGATTTTTGGGAACTTATTTTACTAACTACTTGGCGCCCGCGACTTCGTCCGCGTTGAAAAAAAAAGTAGCCTATCCTGTGTCACGTACGTCTAAATGTTTATCTACCAAGTTTCATGAAAATCAGTTGATTCGTTTAAGAGTTATAGAGGAACATACATACTTACATACATACATACATACAGAAAAAAATTCTAAAAATCGTCAATTTAGTTTCAGTATCATGTATAATAATAATAATAATAATAATAATAATAATTTATTTCCAAAAAATAAAGTACAGTGACCACAAGTTGTCGTTGACCCCCACACTAAGCTATGCTTGTATCGTGGGAGTCCACCGAATTACACAATCATATTATACATAATTAGTCTACATAATATATCTGGTACCTATACAATAATTTACAATAAATACATAGCAACACATTTTAGTACAATAAGGGAACATTATATAAAACAACAAAACGTACCTATATACACATAGAATAATATGAAAAACATAGAAAGCATTACAATATATTAATAAATATTAACAGACTGCACCAAAGTATAAAACAGATAGAAATAGATAGACCGTTGCACACTCAGCTACGCCAGCACAACGTCGGAACATACATGGTCTTATTCTAACAGAGCGAGCGGAGGATGCTCTCAGTGTCGGCATATGACAAGTTCAGGAGCCAGCCTCTTACAATAAAAGATACCTTTTTGCAGTTTAGATTCTCAATGCCACAAAGATTAACAACCCTATTATAGATTGACGGATGAAGGAATCGGCCGAATCGCCTTCCGAAACTGGAGGCCACCAGCGGAACAGAAGTCTTGAAATGCCTTTTGGAAAGCAAAGACTCATAGGCGTCGCTCGAGATAGTGAGGCGGTGAACGGAGAGTACAACCTTCAAGATAAACAGTTGGCGCACTGTGAGAACCTTGCAGTCTCTGTAGAGGGACGTTGTGGGGTATCGAAAAGGTTTTCTATACAGTACCTTCAGAGCAGATCGTTGTGCTCTTTCCAGTTGAATTAGTGCCGTTTTGTTCGATCCTCCCCAGACAGATATACAATATGAAAGCAGGCTCTCACATAACGCAGTGTAACCATTTTTTTAACTCCAGCCCACGCCACACATCTCTTACATTTTTCAATGCATGCATAGTCTTCCTAACGCGCCCAGACAGAAGTTCTATATGGTCCTTGAAGGTGAGATGATCGTCAATGACAATGCCAAGGTACTTCAGCGAGGAGGATGCAAGAATAGAACCGCAATTGCAAGGTGGCCGTGGAGAGGTCATTCCGCATCTATGTATTTTAATGGGGGGAAGGCTTTTTGGCATGGATGCTTTAGTTTTGTAAAAAGTCATGTATTTTGTTTTATCATTATTTAGTGTGAGGAGATTCAAATCCAACCAATTCGCAATCCTAGACAAACCCACTTCAGCCAAAGAAAATACCGAGTTCCATGTCCTGTTACGAAAAATGACAGCCGTATCATCGGCGTAACAAACCAACTCGGCCCCATCTCCACAGCAGGTAGCTATGTCATTTATGTAAGCTATAAAAAGAGTTGGCCCAAGGACACTACCCTGAGGAACCCCGAAGTGAACAGTTTCCGAGCTACTCTGTACGGAGCCAACTCTAACACGCTGCCCTCGGTTTGACAGGTAGCTTTGAAACCACTGCAGGGGAGTGCCTCTTACTCCAAATCGCACCAGCTTCCGCAGCAACAGGGGAATTGACACAGTGTCAAAAGCCTTCGCAAGGTCCAAGAAGACTCCAATGCAGCACCAGCCACCGTCAAGATAATCCGAGATAAAATCCGTGAGCAATCTGACCGCATTCTCGGTTGATCTGTTTCGACGGAAACCGAACTGACGGTCAGATAGGAGGTAAAAAGATTCCAAATATGACAGAAGGCGTTTGTTTACAATTTTTTCAAGTAGTTTAGCAAAGGTACTTAAAAGAGCAATAGGTCTATAGTTGGCAGGGGAATCTTTACGGCCATTTTTATAAATTGGGGTAATGGAGGCCTGTTTCCAGATATCAGGAAAAATACCCTGGGACAGGCTAAGGTTAAATACATACGTCAGAGGATATACAATATACTCACTGACAGATTTGAGTACAGAGTTTTTAATAGAATCTGGACCAGGGGCAGAGTTATTTTTAAGATTTGCTATTAGAGTGTTAACCTCAGCAGGGTCAGTCGGGTGTAGAAGAAATGAGGAGGAGGCGATCGGAGTATTTAACTTAAGAGCAAGGGAGGACTGATCCATTTGCAGATCAGCCATTGTCCTCTCTGCCAGAAGACTACCGACGTTTGAGAAATATTTGTTACAGTAGTTAACAGAGTCCGATGGATCACTTTTACAGTTTAGTAGTTCAGTGGGCTCAGTGTTTCTCCCCGACAGATCACAAATACTTTTGATGGTACCCCAGAGCTTTCTCGGATTTTTGGAGTTTTGGAGGAGCTCCTTATTGTAGTATTCCAACTTTAGTTTACGCAGAAGATTATTACAGAAATTTCGGTAGCGAGTGAATATATGTATAGAGCCTATATACACGATATTTCTGAAAACAAAGTAAATTACTCCATGACCGACCCCTACAGATTTATTATTAGTATTGATTAATACATTGTAATTATAACATGAGTGACTCAATAAAAACTATCAGTCAAAACCGTCAAGCAATACGAGTAACCCCATTTCTGCTTGCTTAAAATTTGGCAACTTGCAACAATTGGGGCGGGGTCACAGTGAAAGCAGATATAGGAGCGGTCAGAATTAAGAACTTTATGAAACTGTTTATAAAGAGACAATTTATTTATTTACTGCAAATATAAAAAAAAATCAATAACTTTTTTACCTAAGTCTTACTTTGATAAGTTTGAAATTAATGTTAATTTGTGGCTTTGTTTTTCTTTTACATAAGTGAGTCGTTCAGCATACACAGTCACTCATTCAAACTGCTGAAATTTCCTAAGTCTTCGGACTATTTAACTCCATCTTAGTTTTCCTACTATTTCCTGATTGAAAATTGAGTCTCACAGGGAAATTATAGGATGGCTGATTCCATAACATTCTGGGCATATTTAATTAATGAGCAAGCTTAATAATTTCAGGTCACTTATATGTATCGTAACTTATGTAAACGCTTACTATTAAAAAATTATTATTATTAAAAAAATAAGACTATATTCTTGCCTGAAACACATTCTCGCACATACGTTAAGCGTAATGTGTTACTAGTTCCCGCTAATCGACTCGCGCCCACTCGGGCCTCACGCCAAAGGGGGTGCGTGCAAATATGACAAATTTATGTAAAGCGGCGAGCCCTCTTTGTGAGCGGCAAGGCAACGCGGGAAATTAGTGCTCATTTTGTCTGATGTTTACGAGTGCCGGAGCACTGTGCGCCTCAAAAATATGGTAATGGCTGCGGTGGTTGTCTCGCACTGGTGTGAGTATCGATTCCGTTTGTATACGTTTGCGGAACAGGGGCTCTTTCGAGAGCCTCGCGAGTTCCTTGCGAGATTTATTGGAGGCTGCCTCTTAATATTTAGGAAAAAATGATTTCATTTCATACAACTCATGTAACTAACTTAACTGCGTTTCCTAGCCTATGCAGAACAGTCTGGCAGTAAACATCTCCTTAGAGAAGTCCACCGGGAAACATCAGAAAGTACATTATTATTGCACTCTGTATGTAAGTAAAGGATGCCAGGACCCATACGCTTGTCCACACTATGTCCTTTATATAATAATGTGTTAGCAGCATTTTCAACCCTGTTGGCCACCAGTCATAAAATGATTTTTTCGCAAAAGTCAGCCAGTAGGATATTGGTCCATTTGAAAGTCTCTTAAAACACAAGCTGTATATTTACGTACGAGTACCAAAAGATAACAGCACATGTGCTATTATTTTATGGTGGTTGGGGGATTACTGCTTCTGTATGTTCACACAAGTATACTTTTATTGAAAAGTAAAAATTTGCACCGCTAAGCCTTTTTAAGTTAGCTATTTTAAAAAGGCATACTTATATTCTTGTTGCTATAAATAGTATACCTACTTTTGTATTTATGTTATTTTGGTACGATTTAAAGTCGCCCGTCTGCGCTGTAACATCTGACAGATAGAAAGTCAGATTTATGTGTTTACTGTATAAATCACGTTGAGACGTCACCGCCGCGCCATCTTTTTTTTTCGTCTGCAACTCCTGTTCGCTATATTTCATAGCGTGGTCGTTTTATGTCCACGACTCTACATGTTTTTTTGAAGTCTTCAGACCCAGTTTTCGGTTACAAAGTCAACGACCGCCATCCGATACAAAATTAGCTTTAAGCGTTGATTTAGATAATAAATTTAGGACATAAATCATCATTATTGGATCAAGAAATTCAAGGACCTATTTATCATGTTAGATGAATCGGTTCCGAATGTATTCTTCAAAGAGATTAAAATTAAAAACGGTGTCCTCGATGACAGCCCGATTTAGAATCTCGTTCACACTTATTTGGTTATATGACAAGAGTTTCCTAATTTAAAACGGTTCAGATAATTTCTGTGATTTGGAAAATATACATTTGCAATCAAAATAGAGGCATCGATTTCAACATTAATAGATACCTATCTAGTAAAACAGTTGAGTCGATGGGTAGACGAAATAAATTTACGTAATCCTCGTCCAGAAATATTTCGGAGCGATTCATCTGGACGACAAGTCCCGCGACATCCAGAGATCAATCATCGTCCCCTTAACGAGTGGACCAGCTGTTGTCTATGGGATTGATAGAGCCATAAACTATATTTATAGTTCTAGAACACTTCGAGAATAGTTCGTGATGCGTGTCGCTCAAGATGCCTCGGATTATCTTCCCGCGAACTACGAATTAAATGCGATGCGGCACCATATCGCTGTCAGAGTGACTGTGCACGAAATAAAATTTGTGAATTCAACATAATATTATTATAGAATAAGAATAAGAAGCATAAAATAAACAAATAAATATGAATCTATACTAATATTATAAAGAGGAAAGATTTGATTGTTTGTTTGTTTGCTTGCATTGAATTGGCTCCGAAACTACTGAATCCATTTTAAAAATTCTTTCACCTATAGTTACGCGGACGAAGTCGCGTGCAACAGCTAGTAATGAATAAAATTGAAATAATACCTAACTCAGAACTAATATCCGATCCGTAGATCCGTGGATTTCTAACCACTGAACTCGTTTCGTTAGGTAGTAATTTTTTTTATAAATACGGTACCTAATTCTTTTAAAATTTGTAATTAAATATCACAATAAAAACTGAATGAGGAAACTAAAATAACACACATTTGACTTGTGTTGTGATGACTTTTACATTGTTATAGTAAGAGAGAAGAATTATATATATCACCACGATTCTTAAAAATATGCTATGATAGTTTTTCAGTGGAGTCAATTATGTATAGATCCTATATCTTAGATACCCAATTTATCTAATTTTGACAAAGTGATGGTTTAATTTATGATCAATCAAACCATAAGCGACAAAATTGTTAACATGTCAAAAATAGAATGCCACATCCATTTAATAACACCGTTCTCGTAGTGGTATTGTGGTGGTAATGTCGTAAACAGAAGCGTGCTCCCACGCACAACAGACACCAATAAAACACGCGTTATTGTCATCAAACATTAAATACACAATGTAAATAGGCGGCCTTGCTCAATAAATAATGATCCGTTAATAACTTTGCGTTTCCTAGAACTGTACAATTGTTGCAAAACTATTTACATCAGTGGTAGGTACCCATATAAACGCAAATAGACCTCAACTTCAGTATAGATTCAAATTTATCAAGTATTGTTTTTTTTTCTGGCTCATTCATTAGGAGCATGCATGCTCAAATCATGATCTAAGAACTTTTGTAAGATTTCACTAATACAAAGAGTGATAAACCAGGAAAGTGTGTCACCTTAACTATATTATTAGCAGAAAAAAATTTCATCCATGCGAAGCTGGGGGTTGATCGTTAGTATTTTATGTAAGTTTCAATTATAAAATGATTTTATGGATGTGTTGCATTTATAATATGTATGTATTTACAAAAAAAAGTAATCTATGTATATAGTATATCAACAAACTGTATGGTATCCATAATACACGCATTATGGTGGTGTGGAATATGTGGATTTTATTTTTATTTTATTAATTTGACCTGCTTTAATATTACGGCTGCGTTTTTGGTGTTAAGTTAACAAAGAGTTCTTCAGTTAATAAACTTCGTCAGTGTAATTTGTTAATAATAAACAGATAAACTTTACAAAAGAGTAAAAAAATGTTTGGGCACACTGTACTGCTGTGCTCGGGTATATGCACGTAGTTTTTGAAACTTCTTCGCCACCCTCAGTGCACTCTTGACAATCGATTGACGGGTGCCCACCCCCCATTCACCCGCCGTAGGGAGCGGGGGTAGTCTGACCCACATAGCCGCCATATTTATAATAATTGAACTCCGCCAGTGCATTCGAATGAGTAATAAATCGGATACTTCGATATGATAATGGTTGGAACGTTTTAAGGAGTGGCGAGATGTGCTAGTCGTAGAAAAATATTCTGAGAGGAAAGTTTTGTAAGTAGATACCGTTACGTTGCCTACATAACGTTGCATTTAGTTTCTATCAGTAAAAATAAACAGGATTTATTTCATGGTTTTTAAATCTCTATATAAAAATTTCGTGTCACAAGTTTGACGCCAATGAACTCCGAAACTACAGAGCCGATTTTGATAAAACTTCGTAAATATGTGTAATTTGGTCCAACTTAAAAGATAGGTTAGTTTTTATTTTGAACGAAGCCGGGCGAAGCCGGGAGCGTGTAGCTAGTGTGCAGTCAGTAAGAGATGAGGTAACCCGTACTGGGTAAACCTTATTTATAACTTTTATTTTACTTATTTCATTTAAGTAGCTAATTAAAATTAGTTTTGTACATCTCAAAAGAATATTTGAAAAGTTTCAATTAATTTCATTTATTTTAATATTAACAATATAACTTAATATAATATATAAAATGTGGGCTATTTTTTTTTAGTTGCCTGAAATAAATGAATTCTATTTAAAGTCATAATGGAGAGTAGCAACAATCAAAACTTAACAGCATATGTGCTGATTAGTATTGGATGCATGACCATTAGCTTTATCCTCATTTTAACCGTTACTGGTAGCATACCTACTATGTTCTAAATTTCCACTAATGTTGCTATATTAGCCATTATTCTCAAGCGAATCTAAGACCGCTTCTCATAAAAAAAATCAATTTGCATATTTCAAATTATTATTCGTCAAGATCAATCGATGACATTTATTCGCTACTTCGAACGAGCCTCCTACGCGAGGTTGCAACGGACAGGCGAATGGATTTCCTGTTTTGCTTCGCCGTGAACCCAGCGGAATTTGTCTGAGACCCGCTCTCTCCTAAGAGACATTTCATCAGAAGTCACAATAAGATCTATAAAACAATACGTACGAATGTGTCGCTAGAGTAAATATTGCCTCCACCGCGATCCCCCCCAGAAACCTCCTACCAAACGCCCGGCGTCCCCCTGTTCAGTTCGTTATCACGTCCCGGACATAATTTAAGATGGAAGTCAGGAGGAAACGTTCGGTCCGACGCGAAGTTGGTGCCCTCCGATCGTCAAATGTTTCGCGTGCGTTTAGCGTCCCCATGCAGTCGTTTGCGATAATATTTATTATAAATTAATTAATACTAATAACGAATTGTACTTGACGAAGACGATACATGAATAGAAGTAGGTATTATTGATGATGCGTCTCACAATCTTAAGTTCGGCTGCCTCTCGCAGAAGAATACCATGAAATAACAGTACTGCTGCATTTCATTGAGTGGGTAAATAATGCCAGAACCCATTCCTAATCATGATTGAAATTAATTTTCATTTTATATATTTTTTTTTATATACAATAAATTAAAACGGATAGCGTTGTTTAACATTTTCCAATTAAATTTAAAAGAGTTAAAAAAAATCTAATTATTTATTCAATTTTAATAAAAAAATATGAACCAAAATTTATGATAATATATCATTTCTTATACACTGAACCTGAGACTAGGTTTAGTAGGCGGGACATTCAGCATAAAGGTTCCTACTGGATGATTTTCTCTATTAATATTTACACACACGATAAAGTCCGTCTTATTAAAATAAAATAAAAAACTTATGTATCCACGCACATTGCAATATCTGCATATACTATACGTACATACATACGTGTGAGAGTAACACAAAAAGCCCACTCATTACACGTTCATCTGTGTGGTTACGCGGATGGAATTTCGTTCAGACTTCCATTCGTTCAGTTCACGACCGAATGAATTATGTGACATTACGTGAGTTATGGAGTCAATATAATATTGATGCAGCGAACGTAAATTATATTGACGGTGAATGAATTGAATACCAATGGCAGCCCAAAAACGACTCTGCTCTAAAAACGATGGAAATCACGATCCGTTTTGATCTGGCTTTTTTTCTGACAGCCCTGTACAAACTTCTCTTTAAACTTTTCCGGGGCTTTTCTTTAACATACTTACAATATCATGGTTAATGAGATAAAACCGACTTCTTCATTAACCCAGAGTAACATTATACGTTTAAGAATAGCGGATAATAATATTATAAAAATATCGTCTTTTGTGGAAAATAAGCAAGCATGAATTTCAATCGTAATAACAAAACAATTTGCAAAAATACAAAAAAAAATGTAAAGTAAAAATATATAATTTTGTAACACCCAGTCAAATAACAATAAGCCATTGATCACCACTTTTCCTCACTTGAGCAATGACAAACCTTTAAAACCTTTAAAATTTTTCAATAGATGCTAAATTCATAAAAATATCTACTAATGAAAAAACTTGACGAAAACGTAAATAAAAAAGTGATATCGAACTGATTTTCAGAAGAAAAAACAATGCTTAACTTTTATTCAAAGTCTGCAAGAGAGGACATGGCATGACGTCATTGCGATAATGTCAGAAGGGTTGAGTTCCGTAAAAAGTAGCGAAAAACGCCGCTATCTGTTTAGAATTGCCTTTAAAAAAAACCACAATGTTAAAATGACAATTGTCACTTGAAAGCAGGTTGAAATTCAAAAAGCTCCAAATATAATTTGGAGACGTGTCCAAGCTCGTTTCCGTTTTCTGTAGTCGGCTCCAGGTTGTGAAGTTGTCCAGGCCCACGTCAAATTGTTTCCAACTAGTAAATCGGATTTATGCCTCCTTTTATTCACAGCACTACGGGGAAATCAATTGCTACTCAAAATGTCACTTGTGTCAACAATCTATTTAAAGTTAACGGTCGTCGAAGCCTTTCCATTTGTTTTATTATTTTATTTATTTATTGGATAAATTTGCTTTGACAGTTGCCGAAATTTTTACCTTTTAGTGCACTCAACCCTTCACCGGCCCACGAGACATAAAAATTTTATACATAGGTTCAATAATATCACAGTCTACATTGCCATCTTATCTACACTTTATACTATTATTTTAATAGTATTATGTTTCTGTCCGGTTGTCTGTTTAAATGTCTGTTCTGATGAAACTTATTAGACATAACTTGAACTTTAACTAACGATAAGTAAGTATACGCTTCCTATCGCTTTACATGCAAGGAAAATCGCAGGAAAATTCTGGGGGTTATAATATACTAGCTGGTGCCTGGTGCCCGCGATTTCGCTCGCGTAACTTTGTAAATTATATACTAAAACCTTCCCCGAGAACCACTCTATCCATTGGTGAAAACAGCATGAAAATCGGTGCCGTAGTTTTTGAGTTTATAACGAACATACAGACAGACGCGGCGGAGGACTATGTTTTATAATAATGTAGTTAGTGATTTGAATATTTATGCTTGGTGTTGGCGGACAAAAACAATAATTAAATTAAATTTGTATTTATTGTAATCAACAATGTAATTCAATTCTTTCTTTAATCGTTTGTCCCGACTATCAACGCAAAGTATAAAAGCTGATTGTATTTTTTTTTTATAAAAAAGTTAACTAAATGTCCATTAAAAAACGAAATCTTTACATTAAAATATCCCATTCAAAAAATCAAAATAAACCAATCTTTGTGTCGTATTAGTTCCTTGTGTGAAAAAAAAGGTACGAATTACACATGGGAAGTAAATGGAAGCACAACTTTTTAATGGGTATGAAACAGGCAAAATCTTTTGGAGAATTTAGATCTAAGCTGTCGAAGCATGTTATATTAAGTGTGAATGCTTCCGGCTCATTATAACCTAATCCCAAATTGTCTGTTTCCCATTTTGACTGAAATGCAAATTACCTTTCCTAATTCGAACAAATATTGAAATGTCTTAGTCCCAGAATGACATACATCCGAAATGCCCTAATGCCAAATTGACTGAAGATTTGAAGATTGAAAAATAATGTTTATTTTGATAGCAGTGCTCAAATTTGATTTAATTTTTCTTTTTTATCTATCTGTTCAATGTATACTATTAAGTTTTTTTTTATTATAATTTCTCACGTAAGCAGCTATAAGCTTTAATGAGAATAATAAACTCTC
The DNA here is from genome assembly GCA_945859745.1 of Synanthedon formicaeformis. Taxonomy (NCBI): domain Eukaryota; kingdom Metazoa; phylum Arthropoda; class Insecta; order Lepidoptera; family Sesiidae; genus Synanthedon; species Synanthedon formicaeformis. The sequence continues at coordinate 566,463 of OX243956.1, read as the reverse complement.
AAAATGACTGACATCCGAAATGCCCTAATGCCAAATTGACTGAAGATTTGAAGTTTGAAAAATAATGTTTATTTTGATGGCAGTGATCAAATTTAATTTTTCTTTTTTGTCTAACTGTTCAATGTATACTATTAAGTTTTTTTTTTTATTATAATTTCTCACGTAAGCAGCTATAAGCTTTAATGAAAATAATAAACTCTCAAAATGACTGACATCCGAAATGCCCTAATGCCAAATTGACTGAAGATTTGAAGATTGAAAAATAATGTTTATTTTGATGGCAGTGATCAAGTTTGATTTAATTTTTCTTTTTTATCTATCTGTTCAATGTATACTATTAAGTTTTTTTTTATTACAATTCCTCACGTAAGCAGCTATAAGCTTTAATGAGAATAATTAATACTCAGTAAAAGATGTCACACAATTAGTTCCCTAACCTATATAGAGAGTGAGGTGAAGGCGCAAGACAAAGACGGGCATTCCGTGTCCCCTGGCGCGAATTAAAAGTGCAGGTGGGGGATGTCCAGCATTGATCTGCTGCTGACGCGCCGGACGATGGAGACGTCACCCAAACACCCCGCCTCCATCCCACCCCAACACAGCACCCCCTACTTCGCCCGTAAGGACGTGTGGACGTGCTTACCGATGTCGAATTGATAATGCGGGCTTCAACGTCCCTTTATTTATTTATACTAAAATAAAGTATAATTGTGAACGTTTAAAGGGTTTAATTTAACTTGTCCTTTTATTTATACTAATCAGCGCAGAGAGGTAATAAAATATGTAAACAAATCAGTGCATGTAAAATAGACTCGATGTTAAAACCAGGCTCATTATCAAATTTCTCTTAAATTTCCCGATCATCAGGTGAAGCGTCAGCCAGTCCACTATTTTCTCTCACACATCTAGTCTCCACTATATTCTCGTGAAAAAAAGTTTTATTTGATTATGCTGACATGACTATTTTTTATGAAACCTTAGAATAAACACGCAAATCCACCGAAACAACACGGAAATCGTGTGTATTATGCACAAAAATAGTTTATGACAATAAAAGACATAATAAAAGTTTACAAAAGTAACCATGAGTATGAGAGTGAATACTACTAGCCAAAGAAGGCAGCAAAATTTATGCCAATTTTTATACAGTGTCACGTTTTAAGTGACATGAATGTATTTAACATTAAGTTTAATGGTATTTTTTACTTAATAATAAACCATTAATGTTAAATTGTCTGTAGATATGGTAAACTTATACCACAAAAATAAATACGTTTATTTTTAAAGATTATTTTTTTAAATTTAAACAGGTGAATACAGTATTAATGAGATATAATTTTATTTGTCTATTTAATATGACTCATGAGTTGTCTATAGACCAAGTAGAAGAAAGTAGAACAGAAAATGTATTTATATTTGTGTGGCTATTCACAAATTTATCGTTTAGAGGATTTTCTGTCTCCACTCTGCGCCACACGACGCGTCGGGTTCATGGACGCATGTGGTGACCAATATTTACTCATCACTATACAGTTAAACAACGCGCCACTAAAATTGAATTTTGCACATTTAAGTACAGGGCATTCATTGTTACACTAAGGGCCTCTTTCACAAACTACAAGTAAAGTGTTGATTAGTTACTTTTAGAAATGATTTTCTGTTATATTGAATTATGCACTCGGCTTACTGTCATTCGATAGCCAATTTTTTTTAATTTTCTATTTAATGTTTGGGACGTTTACCGTACAAACAAAGGTATATCAGCTCCATTATCCCCGGTTACCGGTGACTTTAAATGACAGTTTGGCCTACTTGACGTTTGTGAAACAGGCGCTTATTGTAGGCAACATATTTTGCTTAAAATGTCAGAATTTTTTTTATTTCACAAAAATTCTTAAGCATTATTTAAAATGATTTAGCTCTTTTTCATGCACTTTTCATCGCATATTTTAATAATCTCCAAATTTGAGATGGGTATAGTTTTTTAAATATTTTTAGGCATGCCATTACACTAAAATATCAAATTATTTTCATCATTCAATAATTTACTTGGTCGATATTGTATTAATTCATAGACTTCTATTATTTTTTCTGAGAGCGATTCTCTTAAAGTTAATAGTCTTTTGATAATAATAGACACATTTTAGACGTCATAAAGGAAAGTCTACAGTTATTGAGGCAGTGTAGGCACCCTAGTCGTCCCGAGCCGGACCTCACCCGTCTTGCAGCGTTTGACTGAGCGAAATCACTCAAAAGTTTTAATGTGGCTTCCGTTGGGACGAGTGTCGCCGATGTGTGCCACCCATTCTGTTCCCTATTCCTACTGAAACACATGTGTGTTCAATACTGTTTTCAAATGTGTGAGTATCTTACTATTGACCGTTTCCAATTATATGGAGTCGTTGGAGTTTGCTTTCTGATATTCTTTTTTATTGAAATGGGATTAAAAATTACATAAAAATATATAGCCAAATATCGGATTCGCACATAGAAATTCTGGAAATAGTGTTCCAATATTTGGTCTTTAATATTTTAAGTTTTCAATGATGGTGCTCATTCTTTTCGTATTGGATATCAAAATAAAATAATTCATTATCACAAATGCATCTTTTATTTCTATTACTATTTAAATTTTTAAATTAGATATTCTTATTTTAAATACATGTACATATTTAATTAAATTAAAGATGTTGAATTTTTCGTATTCAGGGCTCAGAGGAATAATATTATATTATTCTTACAGAAATTGAATATTTTATGCCATTTGATCTTGCCCACAACATAAAGTTTGTAAATTACTTTTGGCTGATTTTAGTTCCGAATTTACGCTAACGTCCGGCTACGGCTACGCTTCGAGTGCTACGAATACTATGAATACTACGACTTCGTAGACGTCTACACTACGCTACGGCGAACTTTGAAAGAATTCAATTTTTTAATTATTATCTCTTCATAGCATAGCAGAAGTATGAAGTTCGAATCACCTTTGAATTTTACTTTTATATTTTGAGTTTGAATATTGCCAATGCACACTGGGTTATTATCTATCCAGGCTGCTTCTGACCGGTTCTAATGGAGAATTATGGGGAGGCCTATGTCCAGCAATGGATGTCCTACAGCTGAGTTTATGAGGATGACCTTAAGCGGATGAGCTTACTCAGTAATAGGGATGTTTTCTTTAAATGTTAAGGTCAGCAGACAGGCTGACAGTCCACTTGTTGGTATGTGGCTATTGTCGCCTATAATACAAGCAACGCTACAGATGCTGCAAGTGCGATGCAGACTACAGTAGGGTTAAATAAAAGGTTAACATTTTTATAATAATGGTCAATAGTGTAGGTACTTACTACAAATTAAAAGCAGTATATCTAGTCAATAACTGTACAGATACATATATGGCCGGAGCAAAAAATGTCAATAAAAAATTTAATTGAATGAAATTGAATTTCTAACCACGTAACTCGTGTGACAGGTTTCTGCTAATACCCAATTATCTGTCCTCCAACCCCCTTCTTGGACACCTGTTCGCCCACTTTGGGGGTTAGGGGGACGTGTATAAGTTAGCAGGTGGACAGTCCATCAACAGAATTTGACTAGAGAGGGCATTGCAACTCAATGCAAAAACTTTCAAATGAAAATATGCTTGGTATGACTTACAAATTTTAATATATTTATGCTGAGCCTTTGGCAATTATGACTAAGATTATAATTTTGTATTTTTGAGGCGATTATTTCTTGGAGAATATTTCTTTGAAGTCATAGGAGCAAAATTTCATGAAATTCCTAATATGAATGGATATACAATTAAACACAATTGAGTGGTAATAACGCCTTTGAATATTTCCGAAATGCACTTATTACGTTGGGCCCTAAAGCTCCCGGATCACATATCGGGATCCCTATATGATTGGCAATCCCGGCGGGGCAGAGGCGGGCGGGGAATCACCAATTTTAATGGGATCATCTCACTGTATATTGTAATAGTCGTAATAGGGTTTTCATTGTTATTTTATTACCGGTAAATAATGCGATGATTTAAGTGAAAACGCACGAGTATATTTGAGCACTTTTTAAAATTTATTTTCTTACCGCTCTTTTAAACTCTTCTAAGTAAATGTATAATGACTGCATTTACCTGTAAACAAAAAGAAAACAAATATTACACATACGAAAGTCAAAATGGAGATATTTAAAAAAACAAAAATAGTTAATTCCTTCCAGCTGAAATCCGAGTGTTCATTGGAACTCTGTTTTGTAGTGTATCACCCGTTTATGGGGACTGCGACATGTCCCCACTAAGAATGAGGGAGTCCATTGGAATTCTTTATAGAATGAAGTGGATTTAATATCGAATGGAATGCGGCATTGAGAGATAGTGTCCGACGACCCGTGCGCGGTTTTAGGGTTGCTAATACGCCCCATTCACTATTTAATAATAGGTTTAAAAAATAGTGAAGAATTTTTGTAAATTCATATATTTTATATTACTTTAAAGATATTATTTAAATTTATTTTTATTTATTTTATTATTATAAAATTAATAACTAAATTAAAAAAAAACCGGAAAAAAAGAAGAGAAATATTTCATTAATTTATATGAGCAAACGGCGACAACCCTCATATTAGCCCTGCATCAGTCGCTTGGAATTTTATAACACACCCGGTCGCACCCGGATCTTACGCGATCGAATTTTATTTTATGTAGTGAAGAGTCTTTATTGGGGCCAGTTAGGTCTATCGGCGCGTACTTATGTTTTATTTAACGTCCACCCGGTGGATTTGCGTGGATTCCATCCCCTTTTTATATTCCACGACACTAAATTTCTGAGAATAAATTTTATGACTACACATGTAAAGGAACAAATTTTGTGCTATTTTATACAGCCTGTTATAAAAAAGTGTAGGTATGTTTTTTTTTGTAGGACTGTGTAAAATGTATAAATTTTAAACATCTATTAAATCAAATTATAGTTTGCACCTATAGAGGTGTAGTTTATACTGTATATAAAATACTGCAAAGTAAAAGCAATATAAAAATCAAATAGTAAAAATGCCGAATAAAAAAAAAACAAAGGGTTCGGTAACGTATGTAAATTGTAAATTCGAAACGATATATTATTGAAAAAAAAAAGCAGTAACGAATCGGACAGAGCACGTCAGCCACACCGAACTCAAGACAGAGGATGTAAGCAGAGGCAATATTGTTACCCCACCGCAATCTCGTATCAAGCGTCCAAATAGCTCGAATGGTTATGTAAATCGCACCAGACCCGCGCTTATTGTATACCTAATTTGATTTCTTTTGCAATACTGTGATAGGATTCAACGAATATTGGTCGTACCTGCCCATCTAATATGTCCGGGGGTTAAAATACCAACCGCACTGTAGGGTTAAGAGATCACCGATATGGGTAGTTTTGCGGGGTCGACTTTTTTAAAATATTTATGAGACACTGCGAGAGAGGTCGGAGTTTGTTCTGTGATCCAATTTCCCGTTATGTCTTTGGGAGTTAGTAATTTTTTTTTTTGGAGGCAACTCGCGGAAGGGTCAACGCGATGTTCTTGCATAACTATTAATTAGGATTTGTACGTGCGGTGTAGCCGCACACATGTGTTCCGACAAATTGGATTCAGTATAATTTTGTTTAATATTTAAAGTCTCTTGCATTTACGATTTGATTTTAGAGTACAAATTAACGCCTGTTTTTGTCTCTACTTTCCTGTTTTAAGATTTTTTTTGGATACTTTTTACCAGCTAAATGAGTTCACTTTTTACAACAGTACGAGTACATTTTATTACAATAGTCAACAAAAAATTTCATTAGTAAGTATCATATTCTCTCTCAGCTATTTCATCAGAGGGTCGCTCTTAAGCAACCAGAAAGCCATGTCGTCGATAAAAGAGTTAAGGCAAGTAAGACTGCGTTTATAGGTTTTTGGAAAAACCGTACACAATCAGGTAATGAAACTAAGTCTGATAACACCAATTAGAAAAGTGTTATATTAAATATTTTTATAATAAACTAGCTGGCGCCCGTGCTTGCTTATTTTCCACAAAAGACGATATTTTTATAATATACTAGCTGGCGCCCGCGACTTCGTCCGCGTTGAAAAAGAAAAAAGTAGCCTATCCTGTGTTCTGTACGTCTAAATGTTTATCTACCAAGTTTCATGAAAATCAGTTAATTCTTTTAAGAGTTATGCAGGTACATACATATATACGTATGTATACATACAGAAAAAAATTCTAAAAATCGTCAATTTAGTTTCATGTATAGAGCCTATAAACGCGATATCTCTGTAAACAAAGTAACTTACTCCATAACCAACCATATTTAGGTTTCAATAGTAAAGTCTTCAATAGATTTTTATTTTTATTTCCCAAAGTCACCAAGAAATTACAATTTGGGTAACTTTTATTAATTTACATTTTTAATTCGATCTTCCTGTACGTATTTATTTTTCATTTATAGTCTTAGACTTACTCATACTGACCCGCATATTGACGAATCACCTGACATACTTGTTTGAAGAAAAAAAATACAGATAAGGGCAGGTGGTAGGTATGCAATCTACTAATGAGTGGATTGCTATCGTAGCCTGTAAACACATACAACAGACAACACTAGAACAGCTTGCTTCTGCAAGCATGCTACGAATCCTGAAAGTGTATGATGTGGTTTACCTAGCGCAATGTATTTCACTGTGGTATTTCGTATTCCTTGAGGGCGAGCGCCTAATGAACGAGACCGTTACAAGAAATCTAAATTTAAAACCGAACTGAATTGTACTTGAAAGACCGCAGACAATTTCCATTAATTAAAATGGGGCACGGTCATTTCGAAAGCTATGAGTCGTTTCGCACGTTCCACGCCAACAATCGGACACTAAAAAGGTTTCGCGCGACGACTTGCTAAGTAGTTTACGTCCACCTGTCACCTCAACGAGAGGGTTAAAAGGAAGAATCGCTGAAAAAAACGTTTTAATTCTTCTCACTGAAAAATGTCGCGTTTCACACTTTCAAGCTTCGCTTAAATTGACACGCCTTACGCCAACTCCCTATTAGATGCCAATTACGAACAACCAGTCTGTTAGGAAATTAATTCTCAATAAACTTTCTCAGTCGTATGAAAGCAGAGATAAAATTATTATTCTCTACGAAAACGATGGACAAGTTACTAATACGGTAATATATTGGTTTATAGTTCAATAATCCTTTTTTCAAAAATCGTTACAATTTTTTTCCAAAATCCTTTCTTACCTTTCCATCCTTACTCCAAACAGCTTTCTAGACTTAGTAGGTACTTAGTTTTGGCTGTGCGTTGATAAATCAGTCAGGACAAACGATTTTATAAGTATAGATTAAGTCCAATACTACATAACAAATAAAAATACACTTGATATTTACCCAATAAACAACAGGAAGTAAGTCTTTGACTTTATACGCGTACCTACTAGCTGACTCAGCAGTCGTAGGGTTCGACAAACATAAGTCGTTCGCAGCGCCACTCACCCGCGGTTCAATTATGGTTCACCTACACTAATACTAAAAAAATCATGTACAGTAGAGTAATCTGCAGGGCTTAACTGCATTTTTTTATTTTGAAGAAATAGTGCAAGTTTTAAAATTTAAATAATTCTAAAGAATAATTGTTTCAACAGAGCAAGCACGTTCTTGTTAAATACGTTACGTCACATTATATAGTTAAGTTACAGTTATTTGACTCTGTGCCAATGTTAATTCATGGCCGACTGAAGATAGGGTTGAAGGGGGGACGCTATACGAACTGTTCAACTTCGTAAGTCATTACTACTTTGTGACATTGTGACATTAGTCTAGCGAAATCTAGTTACACTGTCGCTTTACTAATTGTTTTGTATTTTTTTAAAACTGTCATTATGATATTCTAACTTTAACTTGAAGTAAATAAATACAAAAGTTTTATTAAGGCTGATATCAAGTTATTATGAAAGGGATTACGGATTTCCATTCGTAATAACCTTTTGAAGTTAGTTTAGCTAATTATTGATTATTTTTTGCTCTATTTTTATAGATATGTAATATAAAAAAATATAGGTAATATAAACCTTAGATATATTTTTGTCGTTAAAATGGGTGTATTGTTAATTTAATTCATGCTGTAATCACATACAAGAAATTTATATGATATTGTCAATATACCTGTATAAACAGTTTGATATTAAATTTACAATTGATCACGTAAAATGAAAAGGTACAGAACAATCTGAAGAGTGAAGTTGAGGGGTCAATAGCTAAACAAGATTTAGAATCCTTTATTCACGCACCAAAATAGATTAGCACATGTGCTATTAACTCAGCCTTCTTTATGTGGTACCTACTATCTCTAGACAGCGGTAGGTACAATTTATCATTGATTCAGACGATAATTACAAATGAGAAGGCAGTTGCAATGAAAAAAGACCAATAAGCAGTTTGTGCGAGAATTGGTGGAAGTAATTATGCCGTAACTAAGGTTTGACATGCACAGTAGTAGTAAGTGCACGCGATGAAGCGACAGACAACTTTTGCGGACCAACTTTTGCTATTTTGAAGGCGACATCGCGTCAAAATTTACTTTTTGGCATTCCTTTAACTTGTTATTAAGCTTTCACTGTGAAGTTAATAAAAATGCATTAGAATTTCAGTGCAAAGTTCAAGAAAACTATAATTAAATGCATTAAATTGTAAGTTGTCTATATTCTTTTTAATGCAACGGTTCATTTGATGGTAGGTGGCTACCGTTGTAACACCATAGGTTCTGCAAGTACGTACCCGACCTTTGCATGATAAATGATTAAGAGGAGATAAGTTAATAACATACTTAGGTACTCAAACTTTAAAACTCACCAGAATATATATTGTTATTTTTCTGTGGTCTTCCATGAGGATATAATTTTATAGCCGGAACACAGGCTTCATAACAAAGTGTTACGTGTTGCTGTTTTCTTCATAAGTATTGTAACTACATTATGTACTTTGATATACAATAAATTAGTTAAATTGACATTATAAACACCCATTTAAATTTTATTTATTAGTGTAGATTCAACAAGTTACTTAGTAAGCACTACTGGTTTCAGAAAGTGCCGTGTCTTAATTATACATTTTATTCTGTAAACCAACTAGTCGTTCTAACGTCAATATTCGTAATTTCTAACGAATTTAAATTTATTTGAATGGTGCAAATTATATCGGGCTTTAATACAAAAATAGTTAATTTCCTTGAAATTTCTCAATCAAAACACTATATCAAAGTCAGTAACTTGATAAAGTTTCCAGTTTTGCTTGCAACAAGAAAACGCGTTCGTTCCTAGTTGAATGGGCGGTTCGAATGTTTTCAGAGGAACGTTCGGGAACAAATCAACACAGTTGTAACTGCGACGTCAACTTAATTAAAACATCGAAAGTTCGCGATTTAAAAGCGGCGCGATTAGGGTGCGGGCACAGAGCGAAGAGCGGAGCGGATTTGCAATTATCCTTCGTTTAAACCACGATATAAACGCAATTCTAAATTGGTTCGGCAGTTTAGTGGAGAAATAAAACACAGAGAGATCTAGTTATTCAAACTTATAATGGTATATTAATTAATTAATTGATTTGCGAAATAGGATATCAGTAGTAGATGCATTAAACAAGAGTAAATAATTTATACTGTGTAAGTTTAACTACATGCGAAGTTTGTGTTTAAAGGTGACAGTAGTCACTTAATATCACCAAGGGCCTGACAAACTTTGCCATGAATTATATGTCTAAACTGTAAGCAAAATATTGTAAATTATTTATTTAGCGTTGATGGAATTCAAGTTGGGTAGAGTTTTTATTTGAGATAGTTTTTATTTTTCACGCTTGTCTTAACCATTGTGTCCGTCACCTTATCGAAACGAATGCACTAGACGGCTGTCGAGCTCAAAGAAGTTTCGTAAAATATTGAAAAACTCGCGATATGTTTATGAGAACACTGTTCATAAAATATACCTGGAGAATAATTTATTAACAATAATTTTATCTTAAATGGAATTTTAATTAAGATATTTCACATATAAACTCTCGAAAAATTCTGGTTTGGATAGATTTTTTTTTGGATAAAAATACTTCTCTCTCCTTCAAAGGCATTTAATCGCGTCGACCATTTTAGCCCTTAACAGAACACTCGAAATAAAAGCAAAACAATTAACCCCTTTTTCAGCTGGATTCGGGTCTACAAAGACACATCAAAGAAGTCCTCACGTATGCACTTGATCGGACGCTGCACTGGCACAGTATACCTCAAATACTACCAGTATGTAACTTTCAAAATTTTCTTAAAATAGATTTTAAAAGCGAAATTGAATATTTCGTTTAAAAATTCAATTTAAAAATATTATACAAATAAAATTGACATTTTACTTATAGATTAAATGCTCCCTGTGGCTTCCACCGCACATAATATACAGTTATTTTTATTTAAACCAAAGTCAAGTGAAGTCTTGCTAAGTTATAGTGGCCTAAAGTTATGTATACAGAGTATCATAGAGAAGAGGGTCTGTGCCTAGAGTAGGATGTAATTAGCTGATTTAATCAATATAATTATGTATCATTGCCATTTAATTTCAATTATTTTATATAGAAAAGTTATCGTGATTTACACGATAACTTTTCTATATAAAATAATTTTTTTCATTTCTAAGGTCCAATTCGAGATCCAATTTCATTTCTAATGTATAATTATGATTTACATGACATATTCTTAATATTGCTTCAGACTAAGCTTAATCTACTTTTGAATACTGAATGAAAATACGTTCAGGCTTAAAGGGTTATTTCGAAGTTAAGCTTGAAAAAATATATATCATTTTTGGTTGTTTTCATTTACTCATCTCTTATTGCTTCTCTTAATTTCTGGTAAATATAGTCAATGCAACATACTCTTTTATTATAAACTTATGTGTTTTTGAATAGGGAACCTCTGAGTGGTAGGACCTACCACTAAGAGAAATCCTGTATTATGTAGCTGGGAGTCAAACAATTTGTGGTGTTGTGTGGGCACTGACCTGTAATATAAGTCTGGACTGGCTATCCTATACAAATTACAAATAATTTCGTGTACCATTTTGAAACGCCGCCGTACGGAAGTACTTAGAACTAATTTTGACGTTTGCGTATTTTTATTCCATAGATAATGTGTAAGTGTAGGTACACACTAGGTGCTTTGAAGCGCGCGCTTTGCTAACGCGGCGCTTTGACAACTATGAAGTTCTTAGAGCGAGTACGAGTACACATTGAGCGCTTGGCGTTGGGTTAGAATTTCATAGTTCTCAAAGCGTGCGTTAGCAAAGCGCGCGCTTCAAAACGCTCAGTGTGTTCAACCTGCTCTAATATTGTCTGTTTTATTTTGTGTGTTGATGTCTTAGGGAGTGTAAGTTTATTTGTGTCCGCTTGAGTTTGAAACATGAGTTGACAATTTTAATTATTGCATGACTAATTTTAGTTCCATGTACTTACGGTCCATAGCCTACAGCGCCAAAATGGCGTTTTTCAAATAGACACAAAAATAATTTGACAGCAGCCTGACCAGAGGTATATATTACAGGTCAGTGTGTGTGTGGGAGTTTGTTGCGTTGGCAGTGATTAGAGTAGATACTGCAGTGATTATACTGTGAGGTGGTGATGCCGTCCATCGATTGTTGTCGGGTAGTGGGTGGGTGGGGAGAAGAAAAGCTTTAAAAACAGAGCTAGAGGCGTCTCCACGACGACGGCCCAATACGTCCCCGGCCGACCGTCGATTACTAGCGACTGCATACGGGACTGTACCGCCCGAACAATCATTTCGTTATTTAATTCTAATTATTTTCCTAAATTTACCCGTTGAAGAACCATTAAAGTGAACAAGGAAACAATTCGACATATTTTAATTAACATTAATACTAATTTTATACTAACTTTTTCCAGCACCTTTGTCCCGTATTCAATTCAAATGTCTTATTTTGATGTAAAATCGGTTTAAGTATAAGTAAAAGAGTAACAATTACCCTTACATATTTCTCCACAAACTTTAACTGTTTGAAAATATTTTTGATCATAAATCAATAATAATTATAATCAATCGACTAAAGTTCGGAGCTAGTTGGTTAATCCTTCCATGCTCTACTAATAATATAATTTAGCGGAAATGGAATCTTTTATGTTTTAGTCGTACTAAGAAAAAGAAGAGTTTTTTGCTGACGGTACAATTGTATCTGAGTGCGCACGGAAACACACGACTGGTAATATAACATTCGTTATTTTTCGCCACCTTCTCTACGTATTGATTAGACCTCATTGGCGCCGGCTCTGCAACTGACTTATCAACTATTCATATATTCATATATCACGTGAACAATGCAAATATTCATTCAAACATTCACCTGGTGTGGCCACTATACAATATTTTTACAGAAGGAGATGATGAAGAAAGGCACTTAATCTCGTTTTGCGCATAATAGTAATAATAATAATAATTATTTATTTAGGTAATTATTATTTATAATTTATTTAGGTACTTAACCTGAATATAGGTAATTGCAACAGTTTTATAATGAATACTCAATAAATATTATAATGATTCACCACATAGCAAATGAAAAATTACAAGAAAAACAAATAGAAGCTCTTCCACCCCATGAGTTCTACTGTTTATTTTTTAGTTTACTTATCAAGACACGCAGACGAATTTCAATCAGTGGACGAATACTGTAAGTACTGTATAAAATCGAAACTTGGATTTTTATAAAACTGTCATAGATATTTTACCTATATTTAGATAAACACCTATATTTGAACATTCTTAGATATACCATAAATATTAAGACATTTCTTCAAATTACATAATATGCATTGTTATTAAATTTGCCAAATAAAATTTGCCATTTTTGTGCAGCGAAAAATAATTTATGTTGACACTAGAATAGGGAAATACTTCGCCAATCAATCATGTGACACACCTGTGACGCTCTTTGACACAGACATGGCAATCGTACGGACGCAAAAACACAGTCACATTTGTTTAGCATCAAATTAACGTACAATGACATTTAAAAATATCAAGTGGCATCAAAAGTTGGTAAAATATAAAAAAAAAATTACTTAATTTATACTTCAGTAATATCGCAAACGGAAAACGCAAGAAACTATTAATCGCATATCATATTAATGATCTCCATCTTTAAGAGGATATTAATTTACCATTTAAAAAAAATACAAAAAAAGTTGAAATATGAAAAAACAGCAGTTGTGCTTGTTGTGTTACGGTGTGGGAACAAAAAAGTCAGAGTTCATTTCTTTGTCCCTACCTTGTTTCTTATTCTTTATACGATCCATTATAAAAATCACATGGGCAGATAAGCATGCCCTTTGTTTTGGATTTAGTTTAAGGGTGACCGGTCGTCACCTTACCACCTTCGACCACGAAGCCCGACATCTATTAATATTAAATGAAGTTTATCTTCTTCTTAAAGTGTCGCTTCACTATGAAGGTCGTCGACCATCACCGCTCTTTTAAAATTTCAACCAAGATATCTTTCCAGAATGAAATAATAGTACTTCTTAAATTGCATAACAAAATATTCGGAATCCACAGAAAGAGGTGACACATTTATCTAAAATAAACGTTTGAATAAATCCAACCGGGGACCCCCGAACTGCAAACGAAGACATTAACACGTCAATCGTGAGAACAAAGTGACAATCAATAACCGGCGAACAAAACAAACTGGGGCTGAATGTTGCGTCAGAACTATAGTTCAACTCAGTCGTGGGCTGTCATCGCAGTCGAGACAGTTCGGTAGTGACGAGACAAGAGTGACTCTGGGAACAATGGTCCATTGCACGGAAACAAGCGTGGAAGACGCGAAAGAAAACGAAGAAATTGCCCGAACACTATCGCGACGACACAATGACAATCAATCAGCGAAGTTGGAGTGAGACTTGTCAGAAATATAACTGTTCTGGTTGTCAAGATAGTTTAGGGCCCTGACGTGACAGGCCTCGATTGGTACAAAGGGCAAGAATCAGCGATTATTTCAGCTCGTGAAAAATCTGCCTAGTGCACTCTGACTTTGTCCTTGCAAATCTGCTAAAAATACTATTTGATCCAGCATTAAGGATTATTAATTTTCTTAATAAATCTTGTCTTATCAAAACAAATCACTGGACCATCTTTAAAACCAAAGGACAACAAGACTTAATTTTCAAATAATTGAATTTATAATCGAATTTATAAACCTTAAAATCATTCGTTAAAATGGATTTTTATTTATGTTAAGGTCGTCAAGCATGCTGACGGTCTTACCGACAGAACATGTGTGAAATGTTATTTCACGGTATATGTAATACTTCAGAGATTGGGAGGTGATCTATGCGATGGTGGCATACCAGTCGCTCGTAACTTGAAACACGAGTTCACCAAGAGTCTGAAGTGAAATTTCCAGCGGAGCGGAGCAAACTTGGGGACGTGGCCGCGACAGCGATGCTCGCGTCATCCCGATGCAAGTTGATAATGCAGTGCTCCCGGCTCTTGCAGCTCCTCATGCCACTGACGTCTGACATGCGACACTTTAATTTATTTACATTTCGCATTGTTTATTTACTAATAAAATACAAAGAGCTTTGTCACTATTTATTTTAACTAATGCCATAGGATTGCTACAATTTTAATGTATAAAGACAGAATCTTAGTCAGGAGTTTAAGTTGATGATGTTTGGTAATGTTTTAAATAACATGTAGATAAAAAAAATCTAAATACAAGAAATCCATCAAACGTGAAATTTAGTTCGGATGGTTGAAGCAAATTATTTTTTTAAATCAGTTTCTTGCTAATAAACCATTAAACAAATTGGCAAAGCTCCTACTTAGCTAAATGTGCTCTAAAGGTCAGTTGAATTACAAAAATCCAAAGATTTTTTTGTGTTAATTGGATGGATATACAGCAGTTGTATTTATAATTCTAATAAAACACAACAGTATTACTGAAAAGAAAAGCAAAGATTGCATTGCGCTGAGGAGACATAAATTTGGTTAAAAAAATGTTGTATTGTATTGTTGGCCTCGCATTGAACTCTAGCTTCTATTCTACCCGTAGCCAAAATACACTATGCATATAGAGGAGATGGCGGAGCACAAAGCTGCAGAAACTACCGTACATAAACATCACCAAGCACTACAATAACAAATAACGACGTAATATCAAAACGGAGCTGGCATTGTGAAGCCGTCCATCCACCGTTCTTCAGGCGAGTGGATGGCGCCCGACTGCACCCGTGACAGTCATTTAAGACAGTGACGTGACACACCCCCCTGGCCGCCACCACACCACCTCCCTCCTATCGCCACACGCCACCCCGTGTCCCACCCGCCAGATGGATTGATATTGCCGCAGCGAGCAGACGTAAGACGGAACGATTGCATACGGAAAATAAAAAAATATGTATAATATATTGCATACTTTTTCCTTTGCATTTACTGCATCAATAAATGGATGATATAGCAAAATAATATAGCAAAAAATTAATGATGTGAAACACTTTTCTAAGCTTATGGTAGGTATCATGGATTTCTAGTTTTTGCCACAATAATGAATTTATAACAAACATCAAAGGTTAACATTGATGAACTTCAGCAGACAGTAAGCAGAAGTCCTCGAGAGCTTTCGGTTAAAAGTGCAAAATACTTGGTCTAAAATACGGACCATTAGATATCACATCTGGTAGCCGAGGACTCTTCAAGTTGAAAAGTACGTCGTTGGACGCAAACGAGACGCTCGGTCGGCGTGATGGCGATCCCGAGACAGTGACGTGACACGGTGTTGCCCACTCACCCCCGATCACCCCTTCTCGACACCCTATGCGCGCTCGCGAGCGGGTGCATATTGACCCCCACCCCACGGATAATAAGGGGGTTATGGACTGGAGGAGGTTCCAAGTCGTTCGTGGAAATGTGTGCTTTTTTAAACTTCAGATGTACGAGTTATTTTTTCAAACTGCTGTCATTTTCAAATCGATTTCTTAAATAGCACACTTCAAAAATTTTATATTCTGGGTGACAATTGCAGAAGCTTCAACTGGCGATCGTCTTGAGGACCGCATAAATTACAGAAATAAATTAGTCAGCATTGACCGGATTTTACAAAATAATTAAATTCAAAATAGTGACATTCTGGACTAATTTCCGAAATGAACTGCACTTTTGATTTCGTAAAAACGTTTTTGACACTCTTTAACATAATATGTAAGACAAGCAATCTTACATAATTATGGTATATCCTGTAAATATTATATATTTATATTACCTACTTTAATTAACAAAATAAAATAAAATTACATACATTTTTTCACATGAAATATTGTATATAAGTTTAATAATGAAATATTGTATGTGTCACCAACTGCGGTGTCACATTTCTGGTCTTGTCCGTTGACACGTCGTGTCATTTGCACAAAATTAAATGCCCCTTAAAGACGCGTTGTCAACTTCAGCGGACGGTGTCCCCTCATCTCGGACGCCTGGTCACCTCCCACCGTTGGGGTGGGCCACCCCTCCGCCACCATGTCCGCCTGACGTCGCAGCAGATGGATTGATATTGCTCCACGAATGCAGGTGGGCAGGCAAGGCGATCTCGGAACAATGGCGATTTATAAACTTGTGTCTTATGCCTCAGTTTACTCATGGTAGCCACTTTACCTAATTCTAACTAACATTTATGTAACTTTATATAAATGTTAGCATTATAACATTTATATATATTTATATTATATATAAAATAAGAAGAATTATTGTTTTCTTAGATCTCTATGTATTTTAATTTACCTACTTAGTTGTGTATCTAGATGGATTGAAACGAAACAGTTCATTTTTTAAATAAACTTAACAAATAATTCTTAACTAAAATGTTAAAAATAAGTAGTTACAATAGTACAATTTAAATTTATTTTTTAAGTCGAGGCTTATGTGGGCTGTGTGCTTTGACCAGCAGTAGACCATAATAAATATTTCACATATAAAAGGTGGTACATAGATAACAAAACATCGTTTCAAATATAATTGAATTTCCCTTGTCCAAGCTACACGAATATCTATTAAACTGATTAATAATGAAACACTATTAATATTAACCATATTAATGGTGGCAACCCCCTAAAATGAGTAAAAAAAAGTGAAACATCGCCTCATCCCTCTCGCACCCCATAAAAACAGGACAAAGACACATGTCCCCCCTTATTATCTTCAATTAAGAGGCCCGATAATGTAGCGTGACATACGTTCGACGCGTCCAATTTGTACTGAACCCTCAAGATTTAATCGCCGACCCCTAACACTCCTTTACTTTTTAGGCAAGCAAAAGGTGAGGAAGCTCAACTTACGATTGCCGTGTGATTTCAACAAATCTCTCTGTTCCTCTGCGACGGACGAAAACATACTCTTCCCTTTTGGATTTAAAGGTGATTAGCGTTGTTTAGAAAGGTTGTGCGTCAGTACCACGTGAGTGATGGACGGAGGACGGTGACGGATGGTCAAACATTACGTGTGATTAGTGGATACGGCACGTTTCACGTAATCGCAAGGAATAATGACTCGTGATAGACATAATCATCTCTGTCGGACCGACTTGACGCGTTTGTCGTTTGTCGCGCGAGAAAAATTGGCGGGAATTTAGATTGGAGAGCTCGTATATCATTTTGAAGACGCATCTCTCTATTCAAATGCAAAAATGTATGGTGCCGTATATCTTGACTTTGACTGTAGTAAACTACAGGAGGAAATATGACACCCGTCATAAAGTAGGAGATATTATTTAGTTTTTTTTAATTCATGAGTCGAGACGTGCATTACAACCAAAAATGAAACGCTGCCCAATTAATAACTGAAACGCAGTTTGCCAACTACGTATTTCAAAATTCGAAACTGCTTGTTTCAAATTTTGGTTTAATATTAGTTATTTCGATATTATGTCTACTCTTTATAATATTTAACTTTTTTTGTTTCAAATTTCTTTCTATGATTAGTTAAAACATAGTGTTGTTTTTATTGCGCTTTCCATATTAAATTTCATTCTATGACTTAATAATTCTCGTAGAATAGTTTTAAAAGCAATTTAAAATTAATCTCTCTATAACAGTCATGAAATTGAAGAGACTCGTAAGGAGTTAATCATTTGATGATAATAATTTTTTTTTATTAAATATATACATAAATATTTCTAAAAATTCAATTAGTATTGTAACGTAGCCTATTAAAAACATAAAAATTTAATAAAAATTATAAAAACACAAATCAATTAGAGTGACATCGCGGTACACATTTATCACATTATTCACGGACCTGTGACATCGACCGCGTCATAACTCACGGAGGTGACGGTTATTCGTCACTGTGATGGGCCCTGTCACCTCTGTGTACATAGTAAGGCGTAATCATGGACATTATCATTAATTTCATTTTGCGGACAATTAAGAAACACGACAACTTCTTAAGTTTTTCCTTTAACAACAATTGCATCATGAGACTAATTTGCGAATCGCAGCGGTAGTAAAGTTTAGAGAAACTGGTACCAACTTTAACCAAACTGAGTACAGTATAACAGTTCTTGTTATAGCAAATTTTTCATGGAGTTGATAGAGGATGTTGATAAGCCTAAATCTGTGTTTTGTATTAGCTTTTGTCGTGAATGCTTGATACGTTTTTATGTATTTTGGTACTACTTTTGAGTTGAGTTCATAAAATCTACTTACGTAGAACAAAAAATTTTTTCACAAGAATATGAAAAACAGTGCAATCGAAATCTGACTAGTGAACTGACAAATCAGCCGAAGAAATCATTAAGATCATTGAAATATTCTTGACGTTTCTTACAAGATAACTGATTAGTGAACACGACGATGATACAAAAATCTAATTTAGTTTAGAAAATAGTGAGTACATCCGGACATGGTCGGCTGCAGCGCTACGTAAATAAATTATATTCTTTCGGTTGAAAGCGTGTGGGTCGCATCGCCTTTACAATCGCCGACCTGACGACTGCAGACGTACTCTACACTCTGAGCTACCAAAAGCTCTGGGCTAAGTGACGGGCGGAGAGCGGTTACCCTTTTGACGTCTCTGCATGATATATAACTTATGCTCACCTAATTTACTCAAAGCAAAATGCCTTTAGTTTTCTAAAAAAATGTTCCAAGTATTTAAAAATTGATTCAATTTAAAGTTCGAGTATTCAACGAGTTAACAGACGGAATGAAAGTGACTGACGATATTCTTATTGACATCACTTCTTAATTAACATTTCATAATAAATTACAATCGACTAGTGACGATTAGTTACTGATTGGTAGTCTATAAATAAATAAAGACAATAATTAAAAATAATAGAGCTCAAATTGAAATAAGTAAAAGTCTTTACATTTGCATACTTACATTAAGAAACTTATTCGCTCAAAATACGTATCAATATCACGCTAATCTTCAAAACTGCCCAATCGATTTCAATAAAAAAAATGTAATGCACATGGTTAGTTTAAACATGACAGGATATAATTATAAATATACGCGAATAAAATCACGATCAAAAGCTATAGTTTACTAAATAATTTTAAACATAGCAAGGAAATTGTCTTATAAAGTTATAAACCAGAACAAAAATTTACCCAAAGTAAAATTACAGTGTCGCTTCGGCTTCCGCTGCCGCTCATCACTTGTAACACAAAGCTTCGCTAATTCGGCACCACACTAGCAATTTCCCGGCAGCGAAATAAGGGAATTAAAATCGCCTCAAAGCAAAAGCGCAAAGAAACGCTTGCATACACAGAAACATGTTTATTTTTGGCTATTTATTACGGAGGGGCGAGTGACGAACGGAGAAGCCTTTGAGAGAACCTTTTAACTTTAGATTGTGACATTTCTTTACATAAAATAACTAACCAGAATTAGCTCATTTCTCTCAATACTTCTGTCTATTTTTCATGCTCTTTTAGACTCTAGAAGACTACCGTTTATAAGCAGCAAATAGGGTGTTGTATTTCAGAGCATAATTAAGGAAATCTCTTGTCTCCTATATATTATATTATCATCAGCCTACTTGCCTCTGTTGTAAGAAAATAGTATATAATTGAAAATTCTATTAGCTAGTTTTATCTGTATTTTCAGTCGGCCTTTAAGTCGATTCATTTCAATAAATTCGCCAAAAATATTTAAGTCTATCTAACAAAGGGAAGCCTCAAACATTTGTTTTGGAATAAAAAATAGAGCTAGCCTTGAAGTATAGTCATTATGGAATTATTGAAATTCGCCCCGTCATTCATTAAGAAAACTTAAGTTTAAAACTAATTAAAATAAACACCTCTGAAATCCGTGAACCATATGCTCATATTATGTTTGATGTTTTGGAAAACTTTTTACAATTTCACGTGTAATTAATTGGAGCCTGATTAAAGAAAACGTTTTAAAAGTGCTATAAAATGAGGGTGGTCGTGTCATTAGAGGCGATCGTGAATTGTATAGTGAAACTGAACGTTCCTAAATACATTTCCGTTGGAGCGCTAATACGGCGGAGACCCGAGTTATGCAATGAGGGACCTTCGCACTCTGCTCACGTCCACCTACTGCCTCCAGCTCCTAATTAAAAATCGAGCGATTTTTGTTAGCGAGTGTACTTTGTTAAACCCCCTTCAGACAATACGAAACAATGGACGGGCTTGGTCTTTTTTATTTCTGTTATATTTTTTTTATTTTTTTAACTCTCAGCGTGTGAATTCCTTCTTATCAACTTTTCAAACATTGAAACCAGCTTAATAGTTAAACTAATTTCTGTATTGCTTTTACTTAAAAAAAACACATCAGCGTGTGCATTTTTTAAAATAGTTATCAAGTATCAAAACAGCTTAGTGAGCTATTTTTGTAATAAGTAACGTCTATAGCACACTGAGCTACATTATTAAACATTTCTATTAAATAATCATTTCCTTAAAATAATAAAAAAATATAAAATAATATACAAGTTCTTATAACCATAGTCTCTAAGGCATGTCTTTAACTGTGTCCTTCTCCTATCCAACAATCATCAAATTACTAACTTTACTAAACTTGGTCAAGCGTTAGTCGTAAAATTATTTAATATTTTATATGAATAATCTTTTGGGGCTAGTTGGGACTGATTTTATTTGAGGCATTCTGGAACCGCCCGTCCATTCATTTGAGAATGAACCGATCGGCTTCTCCTCGCGTCCCTCACTCCCGTCCCCTGCCTATCGATAATCGTGTAAAACGGGGAGCACGGACGTTTTTAACATGGTTAATTAGGAAATGTTCTGTAACCTTGTTAACTTTATAACTAGAATATTATAGCTAATTCCGTATCTGGAAATGCTCCAGAAACAAGTGATTAAGTTTGTCAAATTATAGTCGAAGAGACGTTGGCTTTAAATTCTTCACATCCATTGATTAAATTTAATTAACTCGATGTTAAGCTATCAATTAAGTTAATTTTAGTATGGGGAAGATAATTTTTAAGATATTACTGTTAAATAATATCATTGCATATAGATATAATGTTTCAGTAAGTAAGTAGGTAACTTTTTAAAGAAACACATAGGTAAAATAACTGTAGAACATTTACCAGTTTTTTTACATTTATTAAACATATAATTATTATTTTCTATCTAGGTACTTTGACCGATGTTTTTCCAACACTTTAAGTTGATATTTATTTAAAAAACACCTAAGAAACATTTCAAGACCTATTTATCAAAAGATAAATAAATCTTATATTATCTTTTCCCACACAAATAACTTGAGTGGACAATAACTTTATTCTAAGCTATAGTATAAGAAATGCACACAATAAAATTGTATGTTGATTGTAGACATCGACAATAACTATTTGTTTAAAAATGAAATGAATTGTGAATTAAACAAAAATACTTGAGACGCAGGTAACGGACTCAACAAACAGAGTATATTTCTTTCACCCCTCTCCCTCTCCCCCCTTCCGCCCGTTTCAGCTTCCGAAGCTCATGCTTACAAACTGTCGCATTAAAGGCCATAGTCTTCCTACAATGCACTGTCACATCTACTTGATTTATCAAACTGATCTTTGTTACATTTACGCTTACAGGAATTAGGTTACAGAGGTCAAAGAATAATTTTCAAATATCAGCACGTGTGCTTTCGAAGTGTGTGTAAGGGAATCTATATATATGATATTTAATACATATATTAAATATAGTAGGAGATATTATATTGAATACATATCATCTGCTAGTGGTAGAAGTCACTTCAATGTTAGGAATTAATTACCTAATAAATAAAATTTATCGTGCTAGAGCATATTGGACTGTACAGGCTTCGAAGACTGTGATAGTCTTCTAGAACGGAGCTAAACTGAAATATATAGTTTTAACTCGTTCATTCTTATATCCTCACCTCGAAGTGTAGAAACTGCAACTTACCTGTAAAAGATAAAGAAAAGTATTTATAATTTGTCACTATAAATGTATAAAAATGAATTTCAAAAAAGCCTATATACCTACAAAGGACAAGGATGCACAAATAACAATAAGGGACAAGGTGAGGATAGGCGATAGGACTCTCTTACGCACAACGTAGCAAAAAAAAAACAGCATACTATAATAGCAATTATTTCAATGTCTTTTTTTATATGACAGGTAAGCAACTTACAGGTTATAAAAGTAATAAATGCAATTCGCATGCCTTAGTTCATTAATTCAAATTTAACTCCCATCATTTAACATTAAATTAATTACAATTATCTAGGTAAAAATTATTATTAATATTAAAACATTCTATCGTGTTGCGTGTAAATCTGAAAAGAGCTCAAACAAAATATTTCCCTATGAAATAAATCGGAGACGATAAAAACAATGCACTATAGAATAGTGGTTATTCTGTAGCACTCAACAGAGCAACAACGTTCCAATCGGGCTGAGTGAAAAGTGCCATAAACGAGTGGGGATAGGCCGACTTAACCATAGAAGAACCCGTGTCTCTTCTCTATGGTTATAAATAGGATTCAGGTACACATTTTAAGTCACTGCTTTAAAGTCTATTGTATTTTATAAGAATGGATTTGAAAAATCTTCGTGACAACAATTTCTTTAAAGAACAAGTAATATTTTTTAAGGTTAACTTTTAGTCATTCATTACTCAATTAAATCACAAAAACTAGTGGATAGATATTTGCCGTTACACACGGTTTTTAATCTGAAAGATAAATTAACAGTTAGAATAAATAGTTAAGGGATCTTTATGAAACATTTGTTGGTCTTTATGGGTTTGTATCAAACATTTGAGACGATATTTGGCTGAAACATTATAATAATTATTAAAAATGTTGTTAAGAATTTCAAAAGAATTAAGTACATAAATAAAAAAAAATAGTATATAATAAAAAGTTATTAAGTACATGCCAAAATTGTCTTAGTAATTTTGATTTTAAAGTTAAGCAAGAGTGTCGCCGGCGAATTCGCCCGACATCTCAACCGCTGCTAGAGTACTGATAAAACTGACAATAGGTATCCATAATTACCCACGAAGTCAACCTGTATTATCAGTCTGTTAGCATGATAATACAATAAGAGTTAAAACACTGTTACATATTTAATTAAATGTATATTGGAATCGAAACCAAAACAGAAGGAAATATAATATGTATTCAATACGTGTGTTTATTCCACAATAGTCCCATTTACCTGCAGACGTGTGCCGTTCCGTTCGTAACATCAAAATTTAAAGTCACTTCCAAAAGAATTGAGGATAAGGAAACTGTACAATTCCAGCATTAGCAGTAACTTATTATAGACAATTTCCTAGTCTCGAACGCGACCAATCGCGCTGAGTGAGAACCGCTATAAAGGAAATGGTTAATAGCAAGCGCGGAATTACGGAACGAGAACCGAATTACAGGGTGGCGTGTTCGTAGGTAAAATAGGTGTGTCCATTCTGTTTCTACGTTAGTACATAATCTGTGATCACTTCTAAGATAATGTTCTCGTTGTTTCATTATAATGTTTTTCAAAATATTTGGTAATAAAAGTATGAAATTCCGTATCGTATTATCGTCAATAAGCGTGATATCAGGATTATCGATTGATCTCAATGTCGGATAATAATAAGAAATATTTGTTATAAATGTAACTTTCCACGTTAATTAGTGCATAATACAATCAAAATTATACTGTAAATATAATTATATAGTAGAGCCTTCAAAAATATTTTATTATTTTTGACTTCCAATAATAAAAAAATTTTTGGAGTCACCACATTTAAAAATAATTTTAAATATTTATAAATATTATTTCCTTTATCTTTTTTACAGCGTTTATCGTGTCTCTTAATATATTTTTACTATGAAAACCTTTTACAAGGATCTAGAAAACGGAACTAGCTTGTCAAAACATGCCTTTCTTTTTAGTCTTGTGACAGTTCGTTGACACGACAGTTCCTGCCCACTTTCTAGTTTGTAAAACAAATTACTAAACTAACCACCATCTACCAGTGTCTACATCCATTAAGGAGCCACGACACCACCAAATACTATTAAGATATCAATCAATTGGAGAGTGAATATCGTTTATTGTTCCTTCGAATGGTCTACAGCAATAAAATTAGCATCGAAATGGTCACGACACATTCCCTTAGACGACCATGGGATCGCGTAATCAGGTGCGGTCCGAAGCAAAAGCGGCTAGCCTTACATATTCACATTAATATAAGAAATTATAAATAATCCAGTCAACTGCTCCAAATTACCTTCCATTTTATATGTTATAAGTAAGTATAATATTTATTTATTATTATTATTTTTTAATTTTTTTTGATGAGATAGTTTAACTTATTCAAATTTCTATTGAATTAAGTCAGTTCATTCTGCAAATGACTGTGTCATTTTCTTGCAACTATTGGTAGATAATAATTATGTGTTTTTGGTTGTATCATAATAATATATTTGCTGTTTATTTATTATTCTGTGAAATGCTCTCCCACAACTTGCAATATCCGGTGCAACGCCAACCTCCCAGCCGGGAATCGAATCCGAGACCCCTGAGACAAGACTCTAAGGCAAGCACCTTCTACTTGGCTAGTGGATTTCCAATGGCTTTCTAAATTATTTAGTACTAATATAAAAATATAGTGTTTCGAAAGGCTATTTCTCTTGGCTGGCGCCTAACTTGATCTCTCTTACGATCACAAGTTGGAATTACTCAGCACGGCGACATTTGACACTCGAGTTTCTATTGTTTCGCATGTCATAAGCTACTGGTTGTCTTGTCTACGAGAATCAATTATTTATTTACCTACATCGATTATGCCAACAGTTTTTGCCACAAAAAAAGGTTTTCGTGACTTTAGCAGCCACACTTGGATCACCCCAGGAGTTGTCTTTATCGGCACACTGTCCGTCACTTTTTTCTTATAACAATATTTTGAATGTATATTTTTAAGTTAAGTATGAACCTAATCCAGCCTAAAATTATATGTGCGGAAGTAACTCTGTCTGTCTGTTAAGCCTTCACGCAACCGATAATCATGTAATATTGCATACACCTTTCATTTAAAAAAATAAAATTGTTCCCGAGATATAAAAAATAAAAGCCTGTCAAAAACTACTGCACCGATTTTAATGCTGTTTCTACCAATGGATAGAGTGGTTCTCGAGGAAGGTTTTAGTATATAATTTACAAAGTTACGCGGGCGAAGTCGCGGGCAGCAGCTAGCTAGCCGAAATATATCGTCGAAAAGAAACAAAACCTCGTAGCGTAGTTATTTGAAAAGTTTCCATTAAACGTCATTTTTTAAATAACGTGGGTTCAAAGTTGTACCATAAATTCCAACCGGACGAAATGTAATATATTACAAGAGGAACGTTTTCTAATAATTTGACCAATGACACGGATTTCTATTATAAATCAAACATTAGTAACGCGTAGGCAACTCTCGCATACTTTATTAATTACTAAATTGAGATAAAATATTTATATTTCATATCCTACACGGAATTAAAACAAATATTTGTGTGGTGATTAAGATGTAATTAAGTTTGATTTTATGGATTTTTCAAACATAATTAATGAACGTTTGTCAATGGTATGGTAATATCAAACACCCACGTAGAATATGTTATATGATATTATGATTATGACTATAGTAGAAAGGTTAAATTGTTAGCTTTCTTGTCCTAGGGACGATTCTTATTGAATTTACTTAATATCACCTAATCACTAGTAGGTACTTAGTAGTACTTGTGTGATATCACTTATCATATCACATAAGTACTACTTTGTTATTACACACACACTGCTTAGTTTGACGATAGACAAAATTGATAATTTTTGAAACAATTAACCATTTATTAAATAATTAATAATAATTTATTAAAATAAAAATATTAATTTAATTAACGCCATCTTTTCTTATTAATTATTTATTAACTTAATTATTTATCTATATATTTTTCGTTTAGATAATACATTTACTTAGAAAACAAAGTCAAGGTTTAACTCTTTGTTTTTTATTGTTTTAAGCGTTTTAACACATACGAATAAACTTCTAATAACAGATATTTACTAATTAACTATCATACACAAAGTAATTAATAGTTGGAAGTAACAAATGCAGTTGACATGTAAACAAGCATCATACTAAGAATATCATACTCATACTTAGAAAAGCATCTGTCTGTATGTCTATCTTCGCAGTGAAACTCGGGAACCCCCTGGTATACAGCCAGGCCAGATCTATTTGAGAGATACTGTATGGCGTATGATTTTAGATATCAGAGAGATATTATGTACTTCCAATACAGATATAAACTACTTAGCTCTTTAACTTCGTGAGCCTTTATCTGCATTACCTACTGTAATTCAATCTTATCAATACTAATAATAAATCTGTAAGGGTTGGTCATGGAGTAAGTTACTTTGTTTTCAGAGATATCGTGTTTATAGGCTCTATACATGATACTGAAACTAAATTGACCATTTTTATGTATGTTGTATGTAAGTATGTATGTTCCTCCATAACTCTTTAACGAATTAACTGATTTTCATGAAACTTGGTACATAAACATTTGGACGTACAGGACACAGGATAGGCTACTTTTTATTTTTCAACGCGGACGAAGTCGCGGGTGCCAGCTAGTTTATAATAAAATCTAATCCTAAGTTATACATATATAATTATATATCTATTAATATATTTATAACTATAATTAACATAATAATAAACTAATAATAATAATATATCCTACTGAAATATGTTTGTAAGCTAGTATCAATAATCAATACGTGTGTATATTGATTTATTGTGGCTATCAAAGTTTTTTTCTAAAAAATATAAAATAGACAAAGAAGTTAGTAAACAAAATGCCTTACAAATCTTATAAGTAACGGACATTTATTCTTATTATTTAAGTCAAAACAGTTGTATTTGATTAGACAGGTTTCGCCTAAGCCTCATGATGTCATATCAACTTATGCCCAGATTATAACAAGTGTATATAATTGCAATCGGAAGACATCAGGAACTTTGTTAAAATACCTAGTTATATAAAAAAAGGAAACAAATAATTAATATAAATGCTATGTTAATATGTTAATATGTTAATATCATGTACCTCTGTACAAAGAGTTAATCACACAATAAATGATTTTAGATATATCTTTAAAATAAATCCGCTGTTAGGGCTAGAAGGTCAATTATAAGGTGTCAATGAAGAAATATGTGGAACTCTGAAAAAATCTACGAACAATACCTATGTTAGTCAATGCGGAGCCCGGGAGAAGTTTTTTTTTTAAAAAGCAAAAGGTTGTAAGGAATTTCCCGAGACGTTAGGTTCCTCAATCGGGACATAAATTTAAGTGTGTCTAATCACAAATCACCAAGGCTCTCAGTCTGGAACACGCACGGAGCAGTCAGGTGTCGCGCACCTTTCGCAGACACCTTCCTAATATTACCTTATGCATATTTTAATTCTGGAACTCCATATTTGTGTGGCAATTCAACCATTACCGGGGTTGTCAGGTCATATATTTTTTTAATTTTATTATAGAGATAGTGATGCCCAGTATGCTTAGTTATACTATTAATCACATTCCGATAAATATTATAAAAACCCATAGATGCATACATATTTATTTATAATGGTTGCTCACGTATTATATGTACCTTAAATATATTTGTGATAAAAATCAGCTAACGTTGCAAATATATAAGGGACGCATCAAAAATGTTCCCAAATTTCTAAAGGTTTTATATTTTTACCCAGTAAACATCAATTAACCTACAAAAAAAAGTTTAAATTATAAGATATTTCTGAATACAGCTGTCATATGTTTAGTAACAGGCAATAAATATTTCTAAAAAATATTTGTATCGCCATCGATAATACCATCAACGCATAATATATTAATGACAATGTCGAGAAATTCGGAACGAACAAAAGGTGCCAAAAGAAATATATCTGACATTCCTAGCGTGACAAAAGTTTGAAGATTCTAATTTTATTAGCGCCTCTTTCACCAACGTCAAGTAGGCTAAACCGTCTCTTATACATAGTAAAACATGTTTTGATTTGATTTTTGGTGTCAACTGAATGATCTCCAAAAAAGTTGGGGGATTAGTTTATAAATTTAATTATACCTAGCTTGTTTAACTCATTTGACCGTTGGTAGAAAAATAAAACAATGGGCAAACTGCTAAACAATGCATTTTCTCACAATAAAAGGTTGACGTTCCCCGGGCTCGGTGTAGGATCAAGATGTGTGCGTTACCGTGTGCGCCGGCGCAGCTCGGTTGACAGATTTATGTGGGACGGAGCGGATCACGCGCGAGAGCCCTCTGCCGGCCTCATTATGCGGCGGACGATTGCGTGCAAGATTAGATAATTAACGCTTTTAATGTTCGACGGCTGCTTATGTTCAAACGATTACACACAAATATATTATGTTCACATATTATATTTAAGTAGTGGCAGGGCACAGTGCATTTCGCAGTCATTTGGGCAGCCCGTTTAGCGGCCCCAACCGCCCCTTTACAGAAGACCACCGTGAAAACAGCATATGTGCTCTTCGGTACTGTATTTCGGTAGATTCCAGAGCCCATTTCCTCCCTATCCCAATCCCATTCCTATCTCCAATCCAACCATAGCCGCCAGCGCACTTGCAGCACCTGTGGCGTTGCATTAAGTATTTCGTAATTAATAAATTACTTAAGCTCTATTTGGCTTATAAATTGTATTCCTGGTAAAATAATGGGTTGAGAACATTACGTAGTAAAAATTGATTGCGTAAAGTTGAGGAGTTATTGTTCTAAAGTGCAAAATAATTTGTGGCAAGCTCTTAAATAACAGTGTATCTCACAATTTTAATTGAATCCATACATAACTCAGAGCGGATAACTGAGACCAGGTATCTGGCAATCAATTCAAGATTAGCACGGAACCATTGATATTTGAACTGAGGCAATTTATCCACTTTCATATGGAAAGCCGTCTGACTCAACACGACTGGCCCTAAATAACACCAAATAGGTGTATACATCCATTTTACCTTATCTACCAACTTGTTCTGAATCATATATATCCCAGACCGTGAGACCGCGAGCGACAATGCTACGAGCTAGGAAATAGCTCGACGACTGCTTAGCATATTGGCTTCACTACTAGACAAGTACATAATATAAGTATAATAAGAAATGGCGATCATCCGTCATGGCGCAACGTGTCGAGTCGGCACGCAATCGTAAATCCGACTCAATAGTGACGCACCACTCGCACAAATCACTCAACCTCCCATCAGAGCCGATCGTAAACAACTCCGCGTGCTTCATTAATCATGTACCAGCAAGAAGTGGCCGCGGGCGATCGTCATTGGTCGATTGTAAACGAACAATTATTCAAATAGCGCTTCGCTATTGGTTCGCGCGGCGTCCGTTTTTTAGCGTTGACAGCGTGATGGATTCGACCCTACGACTCTTGCGCAGCCTAGTGCCGGATCACTGTGTGTGTATCGCTGTATGAAGCGATTAATCTATCTTTGTCTGACAGTCAAACATGTTATTGTGAATAACAATTAGTAACGCTATGTATAGCACAATAATGTTGTCTGTTTACCATACAATATATCGTTTAACGTGAAATTAAATTACAGGTTTTTGATAAAGGGATAAGGGATTCCTACATTTAGTTACGCTCAGACCAATAAATAGTATTTAATAGTAAAATAGCCTTGTTTTGGAATTCTTTAATTATACGTAATGATGATAATTTGGAAATATCTCATTTGGGAACAATGTTAGCGTGGTGAGTTTGTCTATACCTACCTCCTTTAAATAAAGTAGGTCTGTATTTGGCAGTGAAGGAACAGGCTTCTTAATAATCAACTTGCACCATACAGGCAACCATTACATTATGATTTTTTGGATACTTATTGTAAAATTTTAAATTAATAGGAAACTTTTTAAAATTTAAAACTATCTCTTACCGTCTCACCATGTGTTGAGAGTCTCAACACATGGTCTCAACTTGAGACGTAAACTTGAGGAGTTATTGGTCTAAAGTGCAAATGCTGGTTAAGACATCTCCCATCACTTCCAGTAGCTGTTCAGAGCAGATTAAAAACGTTGTGTATATAAAAATAAACAAGAAGTTAACATTTTCAGAGAGACAAAACAAATGTTAATGGCTGTTTATCGATACCGGGAAGTTCGCGGAGTGTATCGATGTATCGATGGGGAGGAACGGTCCGTGGATCGGGAAAATGGCGGCGCGCGGACCTGATTGGCTGCAAACAGAATCATATGCGCACGCGCACCAGTTTCTAGGCTGCGCCATGCGTCTGCGCTTACATCTGTCAAGCAACTTGTACACACTTCATGGTGGCACCTTAAATGCACATTGGAATTTACTATTGGAGACTTGTTCTATTTGATTTGTTAAATATTTGAAAACACAATTTATCATGCAAAAATATTTTCTGTTCTATGTTTTGTCTTGAGTAAATTATTATAATTATCAAAAAAATATTAAAAAAGTCTCGAAAATTAAATAACAATTTCTATTATCTACCTACTCATATGGTTAACTGGATTGGATATACCTATGTGATTATTAAATTTTTTTAATTAAGTATGAAAATATTTTAAAAATCATAATTAAATTTCACTGCTGTTTAAAATTTAATTTCCAAATACTTTTAGGTTGTTAATATGGCAAAAATGCAGTTAGATAATTCCACCTTATTTGAATACTTTATGAGCAGTCAAGTAATCACCGTACAGCGCAGAGCGTTGAATTTATTTAGACGCCATAACTTTTTATGGTTCAAATATACGATAATAGTTTAATGGGGGGCGCATGGCGATCGCTGTAATGGGGCCCGGCTTTATCTGGTTTTAACCGCTTTTTACTCAGTCGGACCCTTTCATGTTCCAAAGCTGGCCTTTAATTGACACGAGACGTGTGTGAAACATTTCAATACATAAAAAAACATAAACAAGCTTGAATAACTGTCAGCAGGTGCCGGGTCATTTTCTCTTCAATTTCACTCGCTAATCAACTTCATGAAATAGTAAATAAACTCCTAAAATAATATAAAACTTTTATTATTATCTTATTAATACTTTATTTTGTTGATAGAAGCAAATGCGATTTTTTAATTTAAACCAAGGTGTCTTGAACAGGGTTAAGCCGTTCAAGACTTAAGATAAGGGTTAAATGTGCTATTTAAACTATAAAAGAAACGCAATCGTTCACTAGTAGAATAAAAAAAATACCTAATACATAGTGACATAAAGAAAACTAAAGGCCCTCAAGCTTGCTTTGCGGACGCATCCAAATGCACGTGTCACGGACTATTTAATGCATTAACACATTATAAAAAATAGCAGTAGCTTTACTGTACAGAAAAATAACCAGAGTTCACTGAACATTTTTGAACATAATAAATTAAGATTTTATCAAGAAATACATTACAATTACTGATAATTGTCTTATAACATCAAGCCCCTACGCACAGTATACTTTGACAAATACATTTTCTACGCTTTGATCATCACTAGAGATGACTATATAAAAGTAATCTAGTATATATTATGAAAATTGAAATACCATTTATAAGAATTATAAATTACATAGGTATATGAGGAGGTGTGAGAGTGTATAACTGTTCATGTCACAGTCAGTCATGTATACATTTTTTGAGTTTTTGAACAGAATCCATACTGTTATTAATCTGTTCTGTGGTGAGACTCAGGCCCTAGAGTGCTGTTTCTTATGCCACTTGCAATCTGTTGCAGTTTCTACTTCGTTGACTGTCGCGTAATGAGATTTTTGGGGTGTTCACTATTTACTGCTCCTGATGGAAGCAAGAGCTCTCTTTGTTTGTGTGCATTCTTATAAAATTGCTTTATCTATTTTTTTGTTAAAAAAAAGCGGACAGCCATGGTGGCGGTTCTTTTGAACCATAAAATTAACCGTGATTGAGGTGGCTACTGTCTTCCTATAACACAGAAACATCAGGTAAAGTAACTAAGTGCGCTGTAGAGTCATACTTACTTTAGTTACGTCTTTACTTACACATATAGGTATACCGTAAACGGAGCAGCATCGATGTTGTTTTTAAGTAAGTAACTACAACTAGCCCGGTGTGCTGACCAGTTATAATAACAGCGTGAAACATAAAAAAATGCTGGTCTTCTTTGAAAAAAAATTTTTTACGAACGATATATGTGAATTCGATGTGGCTTCATGCGACTGATCAAGACTATAAAATTGCGCCCTGAAAACTGTGGTTGACTTTTAGAGGAGAACCATTTGATTCTGATGATTCAGATGTTGAATAATTAAAATTAATTCAATTAAAAATAGCCACTTTTCGATAGGCAAGTTATCATAGGCACGTTTGTTTATAAATAATATTTGATCAAAAATATGTCTCATCTGTTTATCAGAAGGTCGATCTCCCACCGGCTCTCCTACTATAAACAAACCAAATCAATCAAAGCAAACCAAAACTCTCAAATAATTTTGTTAAACCAATAATAATTCTGCACGATTTAATGACTGTAAAGTATCTATTTGAAAATTTAAATTACTAATTTGACTGTGACAACTCCATTGTCGAATTCGTAGTGAATGTCGAGTTAGTGAAGTGATCGGCGAATTGCCTTACAGAATCACACGTCAGGTGTATACGCTCCCCTATTATTCCCCTATTTTATTATTACTTAACCCCAGCTAAACAAACGCAAAGTTTAATGTCGTCAAAGCATCGAACACGAACTAAAAGATCAATACACATTATTTCTGTAACTTTGACTTGTGGTGCATTAGCTATTGATGCCGAAGCAAAAATACATCGACACATTCGTCTGAATACGCCTTTATTTATACAACGAACAGACGGACCAGACAGGACACACTTCTATTTTAAATGGAAACTCGAATCTACGTTGTTGCTTTAATACTTATTCATAAATTATAGCTTAAATTCACAATGAACAGACCAACCTAGCAATATTGAATAAGATTACTTTAATTGTATCTTCAAAATAAATTTACATAGTAGGTAAAGGTACGATGTCACTTCGTGCTCCAGTCACTCCAGTTACGAGTATCACGGCTATTAGTCGCTATTATAAAATATGAATTGTTTTCCTTGTGGTTTTTAATAGTTTTTATGCTGTCAAATTTTATTTATTTATTTTTATTTTATTTTATTAGGGAAACAAACGATCACACCATGTGTATTAAAGTACTAAAAGGGGGTGTTCAAGTATCACGTAAAGCGATTTTTGAAAAATTTTGTAAGAAAAAAAAATATCTCCGACATGGTGCAGTCACCCTGGAAATAGATTTTAGCATGCATTTAACATATTAAACCAATAAACCAAAAAAAAAAAAAACGATGCAAAACAAGAAAAGCTATAATGTCATTGTGCACTAATGTTTCAAGTACACTGTGGAGACACAGTGTTTGTATAGCGTTACAGCGAACTCAGGTTTATTGCAACTGGCTGAATGTAGAACGCATGTCCAAGACACATGTCTACTGGAGACACACCGCAATATCTACACACAAGATGCACAAAGACACAAAGTGTGTGTGTGTTGTCTGAAATGAATATTGACTGCAACTGTAGAGACTGACAAAGCCTTTGCCATAAACATTAATTTGGGATCGAACAGGTTCGATTCCTGTTGGATTTTAGATTTATTTTGATTTTATGTGTCGATTTAATTATGATATTATATTTTTGTCAATGATGGAAAATGTCATTACTTAGGAAATTTGCGATTGTAAAAAGACTAGCCTTCGAGATGTATTACCAATTCATTTTGGTGGACTATATTCATACAAAGGTCTCAAGTCATATTTAAATTCTATAATTTTATAAAAAAGTTGATTGTTTCTTGTGACTGATGGCTGAATATTAGTTTATTCTAAACTTGTATAACAGATTGGTGCTGAAAAGTACAACTATGAGGTTTCTTGCCACTTTTTCCTCGACAATGTGCTTTCCGAACTGGTGATAATGGCAAAAGATTTATTTTTGTAGAAGATTGTAATTTGCACTGTAAATAACCAATAATTTAAATTACATTATCTATAGACTTGTGTAAAACCTTCTTCGTGTAATCTTCAGCTGCTAAGAGGGGCAGAATGATTATTAAAGGTAATGTTACAATGGCTATAAATACAGGCCTGCGAACGGCAGCGAATGATCATGCTAGTACCAGTAGAATTGTGAGTAAAGCTTGGCTCAAGTTGTAGACAAGTTTGTTCGTAATATAAATGTAGCATTAGTACAAGACTTAAATACAGTTTACATGTACAATACTAATTAGAGACGGCAAGATGTTTGCATCGCGGGTCGCGTCGCGTTGAAGCGCGTGGGCGGAATGAACAGGGAAACTGAAGAGTCGAAGTTCCCTACTAAACTTTTTACCATATTTTTTTTTTTTTTATTTTTTTTTTTATTATTACATCGAGGCAGCGCTTGGCCGCAATCTCACTTGATGTTAGATGCAGATGCGGCCAAAGATGGACCACGCTTACCTAGTAAGTGCCCATTTACCCTAGATTTGAAGACCCCGAGGTTGAAATTTTGGGGAAACACGGACGCAGGCAATGAGTTCCACTCCTTAGCAGTTCGGACAAGGAAGGTGGAACTATAACGCTTCGTGCGTGACCGGGGAACATCAACCACGAAGGAATGAAACCTCGCCAGCGCCTCGTGTTCCGCAAGTGGAACGGCTCTAGCCGGATCAGATCCCACAGGATGGACGCACATTCTCCATGGTGTAGACGATAGAAAATCGATGGGCATGCTACTTTTCGGCGATGCTGCAGGCTTTGAAGCTGAGACTCCACAAGGGTGTCGTTGCCAATGAGTTTATAATTATGTAATTATAAAAAAAATCACTTGTAACTACGGTAATCAATGAAATTTTAGTCTGAAACATACGATAACAAAGGCTATGGGAAAATATATTACGGTTATAATAATACTCGTACTATAGAATACTGAATAATATTTTACATAATTATTAATTTTATCTTACTAAGCCTTTTTTACTAGATAGATCAATGGTCAATTTAATAAAAAGTGACTAAGTGAAATGTCGCTTAAGGTCACAAACAATAATGTTACCAGGTGATTAGTAGTACAAACAGGAAAGTTCCCATTATATATTTTTCTTACTTATCTCTTTAAATTACGTATAAAAAAGAAAATTAAATTAAACTCATTGTCGTGGTGTGTTTACGGCCTTAACTTGCAAAAAAAAAAATAAGAATAATTCTCTTAAAATATAATTCTCAAGTAAACGAAATTATAGACGTGTGTGTTGAACATTAGTAAACATGAAACTAAAAATTTGTAGAGCACACCTCTCCGCGGTTTTCTGTATTCAATGTCCGCTTAATTCAACCAGACGTCCGCGTCATCATGTCGACCTCCCGAGACAGTTTTTGCATTCTGTCATTGTTTGTTTTACACCTGACTCGACTGTATTATTCTAATAAATGAAATATATACATTCTATATGTATTACCGTCTTAACGTCATGTTATACTCGTACCTTATTCACATTTTCTTCATTCAAATAAACCAATATTTTTTAAATATTTCTTTCTACAATCTCCACTTCTACTACTTTGATTCTACTTGATGGTAAAGCACTGCTTACTATCAAGTCAAGTGCAAGTGTGCTGCTGAAAAAAAACACTAGTATTCTACAAGTGCTTATATCTATGCAGCGAACTTGATGGCAAAGGTATATTTCGATGAGTATACGAGTATGTCACTTTTTGTGTAGAAGGTACAGTTTCAATTGATTAATATATTTCATGAAATTTAATAAAACATCTTATGTCATCGGCAGCTGAATGTGTTCTGCCTTACAAGGCACATTGTACACGGTTTGTACATTCGCGCGGCAAAGTCATTAGCCGTCTGGTCGACTTGATAAATATAAATCGGTACAATTAGCGCTGATTTATACGCGGCCCGACGGATTAAAGTCGCCGATTAATACCGACATCTGCGGCGATCGATCCTCGGCCGACCTTTAACTTTTCTCCATGACTGTACTTATCTGTTGACGACTGGATTTATTTGGTTTGATGGCCGTTCTGTTCGATATTTTGAAATGACAAATGTTTTGGCGCGTGACACTGGCAGAATTCGACTGACCTTCATTTCAGATAAACCATTGTGTATTGACAAGGCAAAGTGGCACTTTAACCTCAAAGTGGTGTCCAAAAAAGACAGTCCACCATAAATTTGAAGTAGCATATTTTAGAATACATAATGATGATTTATCGTCATAACTTTCGTTTTAGTTAATTAATAGGCATTGCTTTTGTTAATAGGCGACAGCAGCCACATACTGTCAAGTGAAACACCAGAATGCCTGACACCTTTTAAAAAAATAGACCTACTTTTATCTAGAAAAGTTACAGAATCAAGTATCAGTATATGCTTCTATATAAATCCAAATTTATTATATTATTTTACTATTTTAATTATTTATACAGCATATGCCATTCAGAAAATGAAAACAGAATTAGGTAGGTTCATTCGTAAAATTAAATATCTGCTCGTTTTGTGTTTTCATATAATAAAATAACACAATATCTATCAATCAATGAAACAATGAAAAATAACAATGTAAAAATATTCGTTTTACGATCGTTCCGTACAATAATAAAAGACTTGGATCAATCGTCAACATATTTTCACTCCCTCTTGTATGTTGTCCGATAAAGTATCCAGTGGAAGGCATTTCGAAAACTTTATGGCTGTTTTTGACATATTTGTGACGTTCCCGAGATCGAGGCGGCCATCTTTAAATTTATAGATTCCGGGCCATTACTTCCAACTTATAAGCCGGCTTTGTTCTTTTTTTATGATTTAATGTTGTAGTTTATTTGATAGAAATCAAAGTTATGGGAGTTTTGATGCAGTGTTCGGCTATGACCGTGTCTAACACGATTTTCAAAATATACGGACAATATTTTGAGGTAATTGTCGGAAAATATAGTGTGATGATACCGCTGCTATAAATTTAAGTATGAGTAACAACAATAAATTAAACAAAAGAAGAGATGTAATCATCAGTTTATTATCACTACATATTAAAACAAAGTTCTCCGCCGCGTCTGTCTGTCTGTTCGCGATAAACTCAAAAACTACTGCACCGCTTTTCATGCTGTTTTCACCATGGGATAGAATGGTTCTCGAGGAAGGTTTTAGTATATAATTTACAAAGATACGCGGGCGAAGTCGCGGGCAGCAGCTAGTTTAAAATGAAATTATAAATTAGGCTATTTCTGTTTTAAATAAATAAATATAAATATTTTCGATAAAAAAAAAATATATTTTTATGTGTAATGAATACCTACTCTAACCGCTTGTAGGTATACGTTTAAAAAAAAAAAATATTTTTATAATATGCTTTTTCGCAGTGACCAGCAGTGAGCGGTGGGCAGTACTAGTTCGAGTCACGGTCGCGTCTGAATTTTTGACTGTTTTTCTATTTCATAGATTTCATATTATGTGTGTTTGGTTGCTCGTTTGCTCTAATGAAGAATATCGTGAAACATGTCAATATGTCTGTGACAATAAGCGCGATGAAAATGTTAATCGAATACGAACAGAGAAGTGATGTCTTGTCGCTTTCGTCTAAAGACACACGCCTATGACCAAAAATAATCACAGGTCAACAGGCCCTTCGCGTTAGTAGGTGACTACCCTCGGGATCAAAAGTGCGTTACTACTTTGATAAGATAAAGAATAAGACAATGCAGATTCTTTTATTTATAATAATAATCTTATAGACTGTAGATATGATATTATTATTATTATTATAGATTGCAGATATGCTATGATATGATGCATGACTAAAATCACATACCTACATCTTTTTTCTTACTAATTTTATAATTACATTCTTACCTCTCTTCTGTTCTCTTCTTTACTTTGAATCAAGGTTGAAGCAACTGGGACTTACCTGTAAAGAAACATAAGTTTAAAATATTATTATACCCCAAAAAAAAGGGGAAAATGGATGTACGAGTATTAAAAAAATATCCACTTAACTGTCACTACTTAATTGAATATTTTTAATAATTAGAATTTTACTAAATACGAAAAGATTGCACAAATTAAATAATATTAGGCATGTAAAAGTATATTGTTGTATAAGTAGGTAGGTAGTGATTTGGATGGTAAAGTTTAAATTATACCTATGTAAGAAAAAAAAATATATTTCTCCTAGTGTGAACATTTTAAATGTAACTTTGAATTTTTATATTGCGATAAGATCCTATCGCGACCTTGTCCATTGTTATTTTCAATCAATAAAAAAATGCTACGATCTATGCAACAATCGCTCCACTTCTGCTGGGAGAACTATTTCACGGCCGAAACTAAGTTTAACATGAATTTAACATTTCGCGTCTAAAAATTATTATTCATAATATTATATTACAAGTAAACAACACTAGTTATTTAAACACAAAGAGTTCGAATCATCCAGATTTAAGTTTTTAGCTTATTAAGCGTTAAACTCGAGAATGGCCGGACCAATTCTGCTTTTTTTTTCAAATATTCATTGAAGTTCGAAGAAGGTTCAAAATTAAAGCTAACAAAGCTAACAATTAAACCTAATTCGCTAACAATCGATGTTGATAAACAATGTTGATGATTCGCGTTTTATAATATTACTCATCATCTATTCGAAGTAGATCGTTTGATGTATCGCTAAACGCCCACTCGGTCAGCGATTGGAGATGTCAACCTGTCCCCAGAGATTAACATTTTTCTCAGACGCGACACAATATTTTAGGCCTTTTTTCTTTATTAACAGCATACGACAAATAATAAATAAATCATAATTTGCAATATGATTACTTTATTGTTTAAACAAATAAATTCCTTTTGTGTTAAAATATGAAAAAGATACGAAAGGGGATTGGGTAACTTTGTATGGAGGGTTGGCATCATTTTTTTTTCTAGCGGCCATTAATAAAAACTATTTTCGTTTAAAGTCCTTGCAAAAATATGTTATATTGTGCAAAAAGAATTACTCCAAACTATATCGAACGAGAGATATAAGGATTTAAAGATACGAATTTTACGCCTGGTTGCTTTTCAAGAACAAGCAATAAAATGAAAAAAAAAAAAAAAAAAAAAACATTATTTTTTGTATTTTTTAATTTAAAAGTTAATGAAAAAAAGTTACTAATCATCATTTTCTTCGTCATAAACTTCATTTTCTATGTCATTCCTTATTATAGTGTCCAAGAACTGCGCCGGAGGAACTATATCTTGGTTTCTTCCCCATCCCATGTACCATATTATTGACATCACATGGGAACAACAACCTAATGTCCGTTTCCCTACGACACAAGAACAATAGTGCCCTAATAATGCATCAGATCCTTGTAATCCTCGTCCCAAGAGAATATAAACATAATACATGATGTACAGACATGATACATAAGATGATATATGATACATGATGTACAGACAGATACAACATAATACATAAGACATGACTGTACAGTTTGAAAAGCCAAAACACATAAAATCCAATTCAGAAGTAAATCAGTGTCCAGTTAGAAAGGCAAAGCTTTATTTTCACAAAAATCAAACAAAGTCCAGGAGAGAATGCTAAGTCGTTAGGTAATGTTCAATGAGATAAACAAGCACACACGCACACAATACAATGGTCAAATGGTGAATGTTGTTGTTG
This sequence comes from Synanthedon formicaeformis, assembly GCA_945859745.1. Classification (NCBI taxonomy): domain Eukaryota; kingdom Metazoa; phylum Arthropoda; class Insecta; order Lepidoptera; family Sesiidae; genus Synanthedon; species Synanthedon formicaeformis. The sequence continues at coordinate 526,164 of OX243956.1, read as the reverse complement.
CGACGGCCGGCGACGACGGGGTTAGGGAAGGGTTTGGCTGAACCATTCGTCGATTTGGGACTTTTGTGAACGTGAATCTATTTCTAGGAAGCGTTTTGTATCAATAACTGTTAAATTATGTATTTTTTACATCGAAGTAGTGTACATAGACGATTATAATCGAAGTAGTGTATATAGACGAAGTAGTGATTTAAGTAATATATAAAGCCAAATATCTCAGCTTCGATGTTATTTAGCGGTATAGTTCTATAATAATAAATGCTACTTTCGAACTAATTTTTCAAATTATGCTACTTTTATGAGTGGCCGCCAAAGTTGAAAATGATGCCAACTTTACCCAAACCCCTTTAGGTACTTAACTTATTTTTTCGTATGACGTGATTGGACGTGATACAGGCATATAGAGTATAGAACACAAAGTTTTGTACAAACAACAAACCTACATGAATGTGTAATAATATAAAATTTTAGAGCTTTTAAAGATATAAGCTTAAGTGATAGTGAAATGGCATGCAGAGCTTTTATGGCTGGTCAGAAGCAACACAAAAAAAATCTATTGGCGTGACAAAGTCAGTATTTGGGGTGATGCGAAGAGAAGAAAATGAAAACCAGTAAGTTTTAGTGTTCTTTTATTTTATTTAGGCCATCCATGACGGAAGCAAATTAAACGAAGAGTTAAATGTAGTGTCGGGTCTGCACACCTCACAATGAATAGTTAGATGGGGCTGTTTGTTACCTAGCGATGAGTCGCGACAGCTGCGGGACTAAAAATAGTTGCCGGACGCCCGATTCCGCGTTTTTCACTGTCCGTACGCGCATCAATTCCTGTCTGCATTTGTTAACTAATGACAGATGTTTTACGCCTCCCACAGACAAGAAAATTTTATTTCAACACCTTTCAAGTCATTGTCACCTACGGAATAAAGGTGATATTCGTTTAAAACCACCTCCGATTAATTTTGTTTTCGCTCACTCTGGACGCGTTGTACGTGTCAACGTGATAATGACAGTTACTTAGAACGTATTTATGTGAACCCTTTGGGAATACCAATTTAGAATTGCAAAAAGAAACTATGTTGGTCAGGTATCACTCGTACCTAAACTAGTATCAAAATTTCGGCCATATTTAATTTCAAATACTGTTAAAGAACACATCAATTTTGTATAATAATGACATCATATTTTAAAGCAATAAGAATTCAGTCTGAATGTGCATAAAATCATTATCTCCTTAAAACTACGAAGTGACTCCTGTCTCTAAAATTACAGAAATTTATTTGAAAGAACTAAAAAGCATCCTTTTTTAACAAAGATTTAAATCACAGATGCGCCCTGTGCTTCTGAAAAACTGTCCACGTAATAATTATGTCTGTATGCAACGTGAACCGCTCACTGCTTTCTACAAGCGACTAATAAGGCGGGAAGAGTGAGCTCACTCTTCCCAGCGATGACACATTTTCGGCCACCTGAAGTATGGCAAGGACGCATCTGTGATTTCAATCTTTGTTTTTTAACTATTATTCTGGAAAATCATATATGTATAAGCATCAGCAGTATACAATATGATAACAGATGGTCCAACATAAACGTGAGCATAAAAATGTTGTCCTGTCAAAACAGCTGCTTATTTTTACTAATGTAAATCAAAGTATTTGTAACAAAAAAATAATAATTTTAAAGTTTCTGTCTGTATGTTTGTTCCAGTTAACTTCTGAAACGGCTTTACCGCTTTTGACGGGACTTTCAATAGCTCAAGGCTTATGACGTAAGGGGTAAGTAACTTAGGCTACATTTATTTCAGATAAATAAAAAAGCGCACCGCAGCCAAGCGTTTCCGGGTGCAGCTGGTTCAAAGATGAAATAGTGGGAAAATGAGATTTATCCCCTGTGCCCAATGCCGTACTAATACGCGTCAAGAGTGACGGACGCGTTGAAACGTCGCGTCATAACTAAGATGGTTGCTAAATATTCAGTCGCACTAATCGCGTGATATATCAGTTGGCGCGTCTTAATTGCGTACGCGCACCTATGACAGCCGGCACTTTGGCCCATGATCCACTGCGGCGAGGATAAATACATCGCTCAACATTACTCGGTATGCAGATTAATTTATACTCGCTTGCTGAAATAATTACATAGAAGTAGTGTGAAGCTTTGATGCCGTTTTCAGATGAGTTCCTATTTTAGAACACTGGTCGTAAACTACATCGTAATCGCTTTTGTATTTCGGCAGGCAGTGTTGTGTTGTCTCGGCGATACACAAACCTTTATGAATTATTCATAGCGATAAAGCAGCGGCAGTAAATAAACAGATAAACGTTGAAATTGTTAAAAATTTAGGTCTATAAGTTTCTTCAGCGTAACCTACACAACACAGCCAACATAACACTGTAGTATTAAAATCTAACAAATGGAGGGCATCTGTAATGGCTGATACACTTTGTTCGTGGGTGCAAGCATCCCTTATTTGGCGAATGGAATTTGCTAAATGAAAAATGTATGTATCTTGAAAGTTTGTGTTTTATTTTCAACATGATCCTCAATATTTGAAATGAATCAATATATTCGGAACAGTAAGTTCGGAATCTTTACTGACTTAAAAATTAATCAGCGTGGAAATGATAGCGGCAGTGAGAAACATCTAAATAAAGATGGCATACTTACCTATTCTAGGAGCATTTGTAATTTATGTTATATTTACGTGAGACCTTAGTTAATTACTTTTAATACTAACTAGTGAACATACTAACCGTGCTAAAATGTTCTGAGCGACAATGAGTTAGACACCCTGTGACACCTTCATATAATAAGAAATTTAAGTTTCTATAGTAATTCAAATTGATTTTTGGAACACATTGTACGGTAAAAGAATATAAAAATATACCAGATCGAAAGCCAAGATACGTTTTGGGACTGAGCGGGCGGAGCTAAAACCAAGTTACAATCATACACCTGTCACATATAAATATGTGACAATTATCAATAACTCGCGGTGAGTGTCGCGCGACGACAGGACGCGATGCGAAAAGCTATGACAAGTGGCAAGTGGCGACTTCACTGGCCAAAGATAATAAGTGTTGGACCCATTGGGATATGTTCGGTTCCGCTCTCTTTACTGCAATGCTCAATGGAGTGTTATCTCTTTATTATTGTTTTGAATTGTGTCTTGCCTTTCACTGTTCATTTAATTAGATAATCTTACGTAAGTCTATCAGCGAATTAGAATTGCATAAGAGTCATCTTGTCATTCTCGTCAAAATATCTATTTTTTCGCGATTTACTGAGCTCTGCATCTTCTCTAGTGTTGCACAGGCAATGGCTGTGACAAAAAGTATGTACATTAATATGATTTCAAGGAAAAAAGATTATCAAAAAACATTGGAATTTTATATTAAAGTGTTACATTGAAAAGCAGCTATACATAGAACTTTGTCGATTTTTTTTTTTTAAGTTAAGGTCGACACTAGTCGACAGATAGGCTGACATGAGAGGTCGAAGTCTTTACAGTAGCAAATTCTTAAACTTGTCTTATTTTACTTAGAGAAAACAAAGGAATTTAAAGGAGAAGTGTCGATTAAGTGACACAAAGAAATCGGAAACCTGGAAGGTACACGTAGCACCTAGTAAATAACGGAGGCATGGCATCGATTTACGATTTGACTCCACGCGATTAGTCGACAAAAGGTCCTCCCACTCCGGTCATAAACTTCCTGACTTATGTGCTCCGAAAACTCCAAAAAAAACCGTATCAACAATATGTCGTATCGGTCCGTAAACTAGATAAATAGCGTTCGCATGATGCCGCTCACAAAAGTATCTAATTTAATTTTATGTTCCCTCACGGACCTTCACTCTACCTGTCCACGACCGTCATAGATTCCGATGTCATGGTCCCACCAATTTATTGCTTACTATATCATCCGAACTTACGTCCGGACATAATAAGTTTCCACGGGACTAAGTTGAATTTATTGTTTATAGGCGGCGAGCAAATGATGTCGTCCATCCTTCGCCGCTTATAAATAACCAACATTACCCACCCAAATTATTAGTAATACTCACAAAGAAGCCAATCAAGCCAGATAATTCACATTTATAAAACGCCACGACAATAATAGACACGGCATTCAACGGATCCGTGTCCCGCTCGCAGGGAGATGGCGGTTATAAATTTTAAATATTACGATAGGGCATTAAGATTTGAATAAACATGTCTCGCTGCGACGCGATCCCGCCGTAAGTCTGTCGCGCCGCGTGACATACGACAGTTGACGACGTTATTGTCGCGGTGACGCTGTTTAAGACTTCATTTACATGAAGCGGGGTGGCGTGGGCCGGGCGAGGGTGGTCGGCCGAGCCACCTTAATGAGCCTTCATTTCTACTCAGTTCCCCGTTTAAATCGGTAGGCCCGTGTCCGGTGGCGAGCGTATATCTTCTTAGAAATGCGAAACAAAAGCGGGGCCATCCGTGCCTTACCAGAGATTTATATGGACGATATCATTGAGGCGCGGCGCGATGCACAGACGTACCGTACCTACACAGCGCACTGCGACCACAAATCGCGAGCGACAGGCTACAGGTAGCAGGTCGCACGCATTGTTTCCTGGAACCCAAACTACGAGACGCTATCGAAACGATTGATATACGATCAGACCGGGGAATGTTTTAGAATGCACCAGCTCTCTCGACTGAATATCTAATAGGGCCTGATTTGGAATAATTTATTGGGCAGGATCGAGACAAAAACAGAACATTATGGGAACCGCACGGGTCAGCGATTGCCGGACGTTTCGCGACATTCTTTCGCAAACGTTTTGGTACGTGGCGAGTGTGCAACGACATATCTAAATGTTAGGCAATTTATCTCGAGGCGATGTTGCCCGTATACAAAATCATAATAGCTGGTAAGGAGGAAACAGCGATTGAGAGTGATCATTAATTACGGGAGGTAACAAGCGGCGAGCGGGGAAAGGCGACGTCTGCGATTTATCCGCGCGATCGACTCGTTATTTAGATCGGGCGGACCGCGCGACGATAGATGGAGCTCTTGCAGCCTGCGCGGGCGCCTATCAGATGCACGACTGGCGTAAGCAACGCCGCTGTACTGCGCTGTCCACCGATTTACGTGGCATCGAATCACCATTACCTATTGCTTATAAAAACTACTGCCTTCTGACCTCATTTGGACAGGCTCTAGTGGTGGAATATTATCTCTCAATTCCAGTCAATATGGATCCAGGTAAAGGGGAAGTACATAAAAATATTTTTTCACAAAACTTGGTCACTTTAAAGCAACTGAATAAAAACAATATAATATGTTATGCATTTATTGACCTTTCCCATTTGGCTGTGTCAGTTGCAGGACGAATTAATTATTATCTATCCGCTGTTCAAATTTCAAAATATATAAATGTATTTAATTTATAAAACTAAGTTTCATATAATTATTATAATGCTGTGACGGGTACTCAAAAATCAATTAGTATGCCGGCTATAGACCTGCCAGAGTAGGATATCCTAACTATACCATCGCATGAGACAAAAATTTGGGAAATAAGATTAGGGACCGAAACACAAAAGAATATGTTCTTTAAAATACATATAATAAATTAAATATTTTCTAGTGGTTACTATGTTTTAGACTGTGGAACAATTAAGCTTTTTTTGAAATTTGAGTGGATTTGAGCTTTTCTTGTAGAGAAGGTATTTTACGAATAAGCCAGGAATCATTGGAAATTTTCTGTCTAGAATCACACTGGAGTTAACAGGATATAGTACACCCCCTGGTCTTCAATAGCGGCGTGAAAACAAAAACCTTACACCATCTTAAACTGTAAGCTCCTTGCAAACGTGTCGCGTCGCGTTCGACAGCGACAAGGCGCGTAGTCGCTTGCACAAGTGTCGCCTTAATTAGGCCGGCCCAAGATGGAGTTCATTACGACTAATTAAATATAGGGACGTATACCGGTTAAGGCGAGTGAAAGTCGGCGTAGGTGCCCTATGTCGAAGCTTAGCTTGAATAATTTAACTCTGCACTTGTTCGGTTTGTTACAATCTGAAGTACGGTCTCGAAAATGCAGGAAACGAGAACAATCGATATATAAACTAAGTAATGGTTAAATTGTCCGGCCGTTTGAGTTTTGCAATTTGGCTATTGTTGATGAAATCAACAGTCTATTACTTCTTGTGACTAAATAGAGAATTCCAATGATAAATTAAAATACGTTGATGTCAACAATCACTTTCATAGTGATGATACAAATTGCGTTGATGTAGATCTTTATAGCAATCTAACTGATATATTTAAAACTTAAACATTTTGAAAATCTAAACAAAATGTGATTGTCGCAGATAAAAGGCTAATAATGTTAAAACCTATGTAGGCTGTATCTATGTAGGAACATGATGATATATGCAATTTTTGACGCGTCATATTAATGAATTACAACATATTGATGCCATAAATCATTAGCGTTTGATTTGACATGTCAGGGCTAACCGGTGACTCTGGTGTATTTAATTAATTACAAGACAAGGTACCAGTTAAAGTGGAACCATAAATACACACGCGTTATGAGAAAATTGCAAAAGATTTGAATATACAGGAAAGCGCTAATATAAAACAATATAAATATGCGTGCAAATAGATAAATATACTGCTAAAAATTGTATACTGCTAAGTATATTAACATATAATAAATAATGTACAAATTACAAGAATAGTTAATAATATTTTTTCTAATAATTCAATAGAGGATTTATTATCCTTTTCGTAATCCTTTTCGAAAATTATAGATTACGCATATATCCTGCAGTTAAACGTTCTACGGTTGAGATGATGTTGATAAACAATCTTACAAAATCCGAACCCTTTCTCTAAGTTCCATAAAACTTTTCGTAACAAAATATCAATGAAACTGTAATATGATAAATTTGAAATAAGCATCGATAGTAGGTCCGACGAAGACGTGCTTTCGAATAATATTTAGAGAAGCTGTACTTAAACTCGTAGATCGGATGGAAGTTGGAGCGTTGAGCGAATAGACGGCAGATGATTGATGCACTATTGATAGATAGCTTCGGTGATGCACGATCAAATAAATTGCATCTTACCTGTAACAACTAACTGGAAATATTTCAAATATAATGTAATTATGGGAATAAACAAAGAGTTTTTATTTAAGATCTATTTATAGACCGTCAATTACGATACAAATAAGTTAAATTAATTTACAATCGGTTAGGAAATCTGTTTTTTTTTATTAAACAATCCAGCGAGAAATATCCGAATTTGTTCTTTTAAAATAAATCTTGAATTAACCAACATAATTAAATAACAAATACATTCAATGTCAAGACAATGTCATTATCTCTTCACACGTATCCTTGAACTGTAGTATATTTTAAATCTATGCATAATTGCATATATACATATCATCATCAATACTAATAATAAATCTGTAAGGGTTGGTCATGGAGTAAGTTACTTTGTTTTTAGAGATATCGTGTTTATAGGCTCTATACATGATACTGAAACTAAATTGACCATTTTTAGAATTTTTGTCTGTATGTATGTATGTATGTAAGTATGTATGTTCCTCCATAACTCTTAAAAGAATTAACTGATTTTCATGAAACTTGGTGGATAAACATTTAGACGTACAGGACACAGGATAGGCTACTTTTTTCTTTTTCAACGCGGACGAAGTCGCGGGCATCAGCTAGTTATAAAATAAAGTTCACTAACTTCTTCTATATAACTCAAAGAATTTGGATACAGTCTAGTACATAGAGCTATAAACAAGGAAAATTTGTTTACATAATTTGCAGAAAAAAATGTATCTGGGGACAGTCGCTATTGTGATCTTTTTCACGCATATTCCAAAATATCCTAGCAATTTTGTTGCATTTCTACACTAATTGCTGTATGTTTGATAACTTATTATGGTCCTGTAAACCTAGATGCTTAAAATAATGCAAATGTGTATATTAAAAGTAAGTGCAAATAATTCATATACCTACTTAGGTAGTTGCGTTTAAAAACCGATCATACAAACGTAGGCGTAATATAAATCGTATAGATTGTAATCTCGTAAACATAACAAATAAATCATATCCATAAATGTAAGGACACAATGTATCGCATGTCCATCTTGTCCTCATTAATATATGTAATGTAATTTGGTTTGGTAGTTTGTTTGTTTACGGATTAGTAAGACACAATGAAATTTTTATTTGACTGCAGACATGCCACCGACTCACTTGATAACAGATATGGTCGTCCATATAAAAAAGGCGACTTCAAAAATGTTTCTGGCTGTATTTATAAATTATACACGCTTTTTTATGGTTTTCTATGAGGTGATCGTTGCTGCCCATAGATTATTTATTAATAGTAGTCATTTGAATGAAGAATTTCTCTGAATGTGGCAATTAAAAATTACATGAGCGCCTCTTTCACCAACTACAAGTAAAGTGCTGATTAGTTACTTTTAGAAATAATTTTATGTTTTATTAAATTATGCACTCAGTTTAGTGGATACTTTGATAGGCGATTTTTTTTTATTATTTTTTTTTTTAATGTTTGAGACTTTACCGTACAAACAAAGGTATATCAGCTCCAATCCCCGGTGACCGGTGACTTTAAATGACGGCTAGCCTACTTGACAGATGGTGAAAGAGGCCCTTAGATTATTTATTAATAGTAGTCATTTGAATGAAGAATTTCTCTGAATGTGACAATTAACACTAGATATACCGACAATTTGACTTACCTATATTTACCGACACCAGTCAAAATGACTGGTCTTAGAAACAATGGATACTGGGACTTCCGTCTTTATATATTTTTAAAAAATGATAAATTACTTCAATTATAGGTTAATTGATATATTATTTATTAATTATAAATTCATTTATTAGTTAACCGAAACATAATAAGACCTTCTTCAATTAAAAACGTGTACAAAATATTATTTATGTCCAAAATCGTTTGTAAAATTACTTTTACATATTTTTTTTAAAATATTTTTCAAGCTCCTCTTGGTGAAAATGCTTGCATCGGCAAAAGCATTGCATTCATAAGAGAAACACTTTCAAGATATTACAACTGATTATCATGGGAATGCGTTCGCCGACAGTTTCAATTGTCTCAACACAACATCAGAAGCAGTGATCGGACTACGTCGCCAAAATACAGAGTACCTACATTTTTAAGTTTTCTATATAAATCAAAATTTCTGTGTAAAATCTGTTAGCTTTCTGTGTAAATTTCTATATGTAAGCAAAAGACAGAATGACTATTGAGATAAATGGTTAATGGCATATGTGTCGTTCATTGTAAAAGTGGTGTAACTCCCTATTTTTAAAACCATCTTTTCTTGCCTAATGGTATCACATTTAGTCATATCTTTCAATATAAAAGTGAAGTAACTCCAATAGTTGCATTAAAATCCCATAGATGAAAACAATGAATGAATGCTTATATTTTTTTTCCTACACTATAATTCGCAAAAAGCTCGTTATTCTAAAATTCAGTTACAAGGAGATAGTTCACTTTTACAATGAACGACACATATATTAAATGACTGGGGCAGTCCTTTGTCGTTCTACCCCAGATATTAAATTGCCATCAAACTAATCTATACCAATATATAAAGCTGAAGAGTTTTTTTGTTGTCCATTTATCTAGGAAGACTATAGGCTATAGAGAACGCGGACGAAGTCGCGGGCACCACCTATTTTAAATAATTTGCAGAAACCATAATAAATATTATATATCATTCCTCCATTTCCCATTAGGAGGTCATTTCCATAACTAAGCCTTTTCCTATCAGGAGACTCCTGTAAACCCATTGGTGGTTGTGTTTTTGGAAATCTACTGTCACACTAACATAAAAAAGCAACACTTTATAACACTACCGGTGTTATGGTATTCCGTGATTCTACTAAGATCGACAGCGCACTTAAAGAATCTTTGGCGTTGCTTGTGTCATAGGTAGGTGACGGTAGCCACCTACCATCAAGTGGATTGTCAGGCTTAACATTAAAAAAAAAATACTTAAAAATTAAAAATGTCAGTCGTATAAACCTTGAGTGTAATAAGTTCTGATCGGGATTTGAACCTACCTACTTACTCGTAACTGATTATTTTACTCCTTCTTTAACACTTCTTATACTGTATAATCAATAGTCTGTGACTGCAGCACTAAACGTCTGCACCCTTTATGATTATATACTTTTGATTTTCTCGGATGAGTTTGGTGATAAAAATTTATTTCACTATTTCAGTTGGCGTGTCTGTTTAATGCAACTTTTACTCGAGATAAATCAATACTAATAATAAATCTGTTAGGATCTGTCATGGAGTAATTTACTTTGTTTTCAGAGATATCGTGTTTATAGGCTCTATACATGATACTGAAACTAAATTGACGATTTTTAGAATTTTTTTCTGTATGTATGATCCTCCATAACTCTTAAACGAGTCAACTGATTTTCATGAAACTTGGTAGATAAACATTTAGACGTACAGGACACAGGATAGGCTACTTTTTTTCTTTTTCAACGCGGACGAAGTCGCGGGCTCCAGCTAGTTCTTTTTATGAAAAGAGCAACAAACAGGTCAACAGTGACCGGTAATTCCCTTAATCACTTCGATACTATTATTTTATCGTGCTTTTTGAATAGAATTGAAGCAATATATGATTTATTCATTTTAGTTATCGGTGAATATAAATTTTAGTTGTAAATTAAGTTAAGTAAATAGGCAATTATGGGCTAGTACTTATTACAAAGTAGGTAGTAACTTGAGTTAGTTTGACGCGAAAGCAAATCGATTCGAGAACCAACTCTTAAACTCTTGCGTTTTCATTTTATTGGTGTAACGTAAGAGCTATTTATTAACTAAGCTGTGTAACCAGTACATTCGAGGAAATTATTTAATATAGTAACTTATAACACAGAATAAGTAACAGTAAATACCTACGAGTATTTATACCTTAATAGTAATTTTGTTATTCTTACATATAGAACAGAGTCCGTCTGTCTGTTTGCGAAAAACTCAAAAACTACTGCACCGATTTGCATGCTGTTTTCACCAATGGATAGGGTGGTTCTCGGGGAAGAATTTAGTATATAATTTACATAGTTACGCGGGCGAAGTCGCAGGCAGCAGCTAGTAATCAATAAAAAATTAAATGCCACAGTATTAGAACCAATAAAATTAATAAGAAGCAATTTGATCAATTACTTGTTTATGATGATTTATACTCAATTTTGATGCATAGAACAAAGTACAAAATAAGGCATACAATTTATTGTATTACCTTAAACATATTAATTAATAAAAAATTAAAGTTACAGTAGATTACAACAATTAAATACAAATATTTGCATGCCCTTCCCTTATTTGTTGGAACATACTTTGTACTCTAACTATTTTTGCACGCTTTTACACGCGATTTCGCCCGCGTAACTTTATAAAATACAATCCATGTTACTCTTTGATAGTGTAGCTTTCTACATGTGAAAGAATTTTGAAAATCGGTCAAGTAGTTTTTTAGTACATTCATTACAAACAAAAATACAAAAATAAAAATCTCTCGTTAGAATATAGTAAAGATCCTGTAGACGGTGTTTGTGAAACTAATAATTTATTTATTGTACAAAAATATAAATATAATGCTGAAGATTACTGCAATCAATTCTACAGCCATTCCTAAAAAATAAATAAAAGAATGTATAATGCAGTTGGGAAAAGGTGGTCATAATGTCCGAAGCGTTTCCCCAACAAGAGTGCGAAGTGAGAGATTACATCGACATCGGCCGGCTGACGTTAGATCGCAACAAATCATTGTGTAAAGAGCCTGTCTGTCACGCAGTATATCGCAAGAACGCAGATAAATCTTGCTACAAAACCTTGTACATATTTTACTATAATAAATCCATTTCAAATTCCATAATAATGAACTGCAAGTGCCTTTTATTTATATACTAGTTATTGCATGCGACTTCGTCCGCGGAACTTTATAAAACACTATAGCTGGCGCCCGCGACTTCGTCCGCGTTGAAAAAGAAAAAAGTAGCCTATCCTGTGTCCTGTACGTCTAAATGTTTATCTACCAAGTTTCATGAAAATCAAATAATTCGTTTAAGAGTTATGGAGGAACATACATACATACAATACCTACACTTACAGATTTATTATTAGTATTGATTGATAGCCTAATATGTTAATAATGTTTCTATAGGTGAAAGAATTTCCAAAATCCGTCCAGGAGTTTTTGAGTTTAGCTTCTCTATTTATAATATTAGAAGATTAGATATATTTTTTAATTTCAGCTTATTTAAATACAGTTTACAAAAAAAAAGTTTGTCTTAACATTTACCTTTGTACCAGTCTTGGGTGTTAGTATTTATGTACTATTATGTACCTATGTAGTATACCAACTGTCTGGTATCCATAATACAAGCATTTAGTTGCTTAGTGTGAAACTAGATGGCGCTGTGTGAAATGTGTGTGAAGAAAGAAGATGGAGTTCGTTTGCCCGTTGATAGCCTATTCACTCTGTTCCGGAAGTACCCCAAGTTGTATAAAATTCATTTTAATATCACTTAAGACAATTTGCTTAAGTATTTTATTTGAATGTTACGCATTCAAATAAAGTAGCCTTTTAAATTATAAAAATTGATTTTACTCGTATATTTTGGTAACATTGTTTTATCTGCATATTGCTAGTGTACATTGAAAGGGTACAATTTTCGCGGGAATATTGACGTGATTTAGTGTGCCATACTTTATAACCTATAACCGCCTCTTAAAGTGTATTAACGAGTTTATACACATACATACATACACATTTGAACTACATGGTACTTTTTATGTTCACATCTAGCTACAATCAACACTTATTGATTCAACAGCATACAATTAAATAGATACAATGTACCTAATACTTTTTATGTAAGTTTAAGTCCAATTGATGGCAAGTGGCTACCATCAATCGCCTATTATGACGTGCATTTTTCATTTTGTGTTGCAAGTGCAAGGGAATAGGGAACTAGGGAAATGGGCGCATTCCTTACTCACTTATTGAAACACAACACACAATGACATGCTGTTCACTAACTTGATGGTAGGTGGCAACCATCGCCTCTTACAAGCAACGCCTTAGGTGCTGCAAGTGCGCTGCTTACCATAGTAGGATTAAAGATAAGGTATTAGGAAGGAATGTGGCAATGGGCTGTGGCATCCCGTTCCCCTGTTTAACGAAACACAACAGCACACATGCTAATATTTCAATGTGGCTAAAATAGATAAAAAAAAGCATACGAAAAACACAATTAAAAATTGTGAAGCAAGGAAAGTTGGCCCGACCGGAGACATAACCGTAAGATAAGTCTGTAGTAAAATACAAAACTGAAACTTGACTTGGAGTCTTATAACCCTCCGTCCCTCGGCGGTCATCACAACAATCACTGCAAGGCTTGCATAGCGCAGAGTGAGAGCGAGACGGCGCGATGCGACCGAAGCGCGCGAGACGAGGAGGGAATGCATTTTGCAGTTGTCATAATTTCGCCTGGCAGACTAATAATAAAGATAAAGCCGAGGGTGGGGGATATACAGTCTTGTTTGTGGAATGTAGCTCTTTTGAGCTCAACAACTGCACGTATATTCTTTAAAAGAGCTAATTTACATCAACTTAGAGATGGCTCGCGTCTGTGTTTATTAATTATATTAAAATACTAGCGAGCCGCTCCCGGCTTCGCACGGGTGCAATTTTTTTTGCAAATTATTTGTATATCAAGACTAAGTGGACCATCAGCCTAACGTTTCAAAGACGAAGATTTGGCTTTCGATATTGCAAACGTAAGCTCGGATCCCTATCAAAGGTTTGCTTTATCAGAGATCAGAATTCTGATTATTTTATCAGAATAAGCAACTAAGTAATCGTGAAAAAAAAATCGCGAAATATAGATGACGAATTCGAAATATGGACTGCTATACAGGCTTGCATAAAAATGCGTCATTGAGCGTCTTTTAAAAATAGTATGATTTTCTCGATGGGAAATGTTCGCACATACTTGCGATTATTCGTCGCCAGTGCTCGCTTTATCAATCGCTGATTACAATCCGACTGTGAGATATGAACCACTTTGGTGTAACGTTATGACTAATATCGGGTCGCTCAACCGAGTTCACTTGCAAATAGTATTAGCCATTATTATCTTTCACTATTGAACGAACACAATCAAATGAAATAAATTTTTATCCATTGGTAAGCAAGCGTCCGTTGTGGAAATTTCCTGCCCTGTCAAACATTTTCTGCCCTAGGTTATTTTAAACCGCTTTCCCGCCCTAATGTAGCATTATTTACCTCACTGCCTTTTCCCTAAATTGAATATTGGCTAGAAGTGCGTAAAGCGCCAGTTTCTTAATTATTTTATTAATGTTCACAATTTTCATTTAATTCTATAAGTAGTAGTTATTTTGATATTCTTTGATTATTTTGTTAAACTATTATTTTCAATTCTCGTTTTACATAAAATACTATTCTAGCAAGAAAGAAGCAAAAAGAAGCAAAAAATTCATACTTACCTAACAATTAAACATTAAATAGATAAAACAACATAGCCACAAAATACCATCTGTTTAGTATTAAACACATATTAAACACCATATAAAAATGTAACAGTCACTGACTTTTAAGAGCTCTTACTAAAATTCAATGTATTATAATTTACTAGCTAGTGCCCGCGACTTCGTCCGCGTTGAACGATGAAAGGTACCCTATGTCCTTTCTGGTGTCCCAGACAACGTGTATGCAAAATTTCATGGTGATTGGTTAAGTAGTTTTTGCGTGAAAGATTAACATACATCCATACAAACTTTCGCATTTATAATATTAGTACGGACTTATTATTTTTGCTTTCAATAACTAATTATTATAAATAAATATCATTCAATTCTATTGCACCCTTCAAAGATTTTATTTCATTTCACATATAAGCGGCTAGATCATAATATCTTAACTAAATCATATAACCAACATATTTTTAAAGTTCGAGTGAATAGGCATCTTCTGGGTGAGCTCGCTCCATCATAGGCCTCATCCTTGCTACACAGCTGGTTGTTGGCCAAGAGCAAACCCATCTAATAAAAAAAAACGAAAAATTTTACCTAAACATTCGATTTTACCTAATTTTGTATTTGAGTTGACGAATAAAGAATTTGGTTAATTAATTTGGTAAGTATATGTGCGGCCTTTCGAGCGTGTCTCTTTCGGTCGAGTTGGCTAATAACACAATGCAAATGAAATGGTAAACACTAAACAGCAATATGTCCACAATCACAATTATAACCGGCTAGCCGTTTGACCAAGACGCACTTGATTTGTGGTTACTCGCGAAAGGGACCTCTGTCTGTGACGTGCCAATTGTCTTCGTCTTGTTGTGTGGTCCAAGTAACGAGCTTGAAGCGTTTAGCATTGCATTCTTCTGTGTTTACTTAATTACTGATGATGATGTAAAATGTAGAACCAGTCAATTTTATTTATTTACAAATAAGTGGTTTAAATTATTTATTTTATCTATATAATTGTTCGTTTTCTACTCAATTCTCTTTGAAGTACTGAAGCCACAAAATATTGTCACTATGTAAATATTATTGCTAACTGCTATGATAAATTTCTTGAAATTAAGTAGGCTTTGGCATACCTTACTCTGTCAACTTAATACAAATTTAAATTCAAAATTACTTATTTTCTGGATATGGTATTAATATATATTATTGTTGCTTTAATTTTTAATACATTTATTCCAGCAACAAGCTGAGATTAAACATGGGTATTTTGTATAGTATCTCACTTAGGAACTCATTGTCGGAATAATAAGCTTTTTCCACCAGATGAATTCATGGACACTGGGTGATTTCTAATATTCCTTATATTACTTTTTGGAATTTTATTATATAAGTGTGGTGTCAAAAGACGGAAAGCAGTATGTAATGTCAATATTTGTTTCTATGATGAATGAAATAATAATCTATTTTAAAGTTACTTTTATACAGATTGCTAATGACTTACACCATCGCCTCCTGTCACCGGCAGGGCTTGTGTAAACGCTCCCTGATACCATAAAGGCTTACAATGTTATATCAATGTAGGTGAATGTTATATATTGTGACGTGACATTTGAGGATAAAATAATGGTTTTCTTATATGAACACCAAATACTGTTTTTATGTAAAAGGTTCCCTTGATAGCGATATTTATGTAGAAAATCAACAAAGCCTCAAGATTATTATTTTTTTAAGCCATACTAAGCGAAGTTTCTATACATACTCTTGTTTGTTACATACCGTATGTATATTGTTTATAAATAACATGGTTGAAATATTTTAGATACTTTTAACATTTAATCGTCATACAATACTCCTCAAAACTCATTACTCACCATTGAATCTTAAACAAAACTGTCAATGAACATTGAATGCGGACGCGGCTTAACTAATTGTTAGGAGCGTTTATCGTCGCTGGCCAATTACAGTCGATGACAATAATGACGTCATCAGCCATTGACGAGGCTTATCTGTGACGTGCAGCGCGGTGAGCATGTCATTTGGTGGATGCACGAACATAACAATCAGCACATATCACAGCGTGACGGACAAATACGGTCCTTATTATCAGCGGCGTAGAGTGCGCTTTAGTTTTATTGTTTCAAGCACCTGACTTAAATCATGATCACATTAAATCAAGCAAGGTTGAATTATACATACGATTTAGGTTAAACATTGTGGAAATTATTTTAAATAAATATAACAGGCATATTCAGCCACATAGAGGACGAATAAAAGTCTATAGTACCCAACAAGTCTCCTTAACGAAAAAATAATAAAAAGCAGGAAAAAAAATGTGTAACTTTTAGTATTAATGTTGAAAGTGTTCTTACAGTAGAACAAAGCATTATAGGTGTGATAGTGCTGAGTATCTGAATATAAAACGGTGGTAAAGTATGCAGCTTCCAACGCTAGATATCGGCGCGACCTGCGTGGGCGCAGGTCCGTCGAGCGACCGACCGACGAGACTCGTTCGACGGAAAATGAAGAAATTCCCATGCGAAACTCACACCCATTTTACTAAAATCACTTAATTTACAAGCAAACGATTCACGTGTAAATATTCTTACAAACATAATATATCGTTGCTTATGGCTTCTGTTGAAACATTTGATTGAATTATTTTATACAAAAATTATAATATCAACAAACATAAATTATGAATCAATACAAAATGTATTTATTTATAAAATCTTAAATCACATTGTAAGACGTGGAAGCTACACACCTGAAAACGTGTCAAAATCTATTTGCTGTAATTGAACGGCGGAGTGTATTGCAAACAGCTGTGCAGTTACCTACTATGCGCGGGCGCATACCTTGCGTGGCGGGAATCGTGAACGATCGCGTCATGAGTCAAATGTGTCACCTCGGCACGAAACATTACTCTGTTACTGCACTTAGTATGCTTCAATTAAATTCTTTGCTTTTTTGTGTTAAAGGGTGGCGGACAGGTTGACGTTGCCTACCTATATATACAAGCTGGTTACTGCTGTAATCAATGTACTCCGATCACGGCAGACGGAAAACAACCGGCTCGAAGGACCAATGTTAAGATGGGAAAACATGGGGGAAGAAGAGGGGGAAAACACATAATACAAATCCAAATTAGACACTTAAACCATATATGTACCTTTTTTTCGTTGTTTTTCATGTATACATTCATGAAAAACAACGAAAAAAAGGGCGTATGATAAAAGTATGCTATGACAATATAAAAAAAAATGAACTTGACAATAAACTCAAATAACTATCTATTAATACAAATAGAAAGGTTTGGTAGATTAGCCGTTAACAACTGCTTCGAGGCGGACTTTTTTATATTATGTCTCTGAAAAGCAGTGTGCTCTGCACATAGTAATTTCTTCTATTACCAATTAAAACTTACCAATTTGAAAATAAACTCCAAATTTACAACATACCTGTAACAATAAGAAAAAACATTAAATGTTGTTTTTCATATGCAAATTATTAAAGATCACCTGTTGTTAGTAGTTAGATATAAGTAAAAGCACTCTACTTTGAAAAAAAGTTATAATAGAAATGAAAAATATCTCGTCGCAATCAAGTGTACGTTAATCCCTCCCTAATTCTCCCCGCCCCACTCCTAATTCAGTGCTGAAAAAAGCTTTTTCAATTCAATCGGGAGACAAGAACCTTTCAAAGGTAGAGACGTGTTAAAACCTTATCCCGGCCTTTAATTAAAGCCTGGACGCCGAAAGGGGGGTGAGACGAAAGGGGTGGGCCACCGGAAGCGACGTGGCGGCCATTTCACTCGGCCTGTCCACTTCCGACGTAACGTATGGACGGAGCTACTTCATTTTGGACTGACGACGGGGAAAAAGAAAACTCAGGTGCTCCGCGTCTCGGAATATGAGCGGCGGTGGAGTTGCCACAGATTTATTTTCTAAAACGTTCCGATAAACGTTTCTGACTTTTTATACAATAATTTAAAATTATTAAAAGGGCAAAAAATAAACGATTCAATATGGCTGACCGGTATTAATAAGAATATCCCGTAAATAAGTTTACCGAAAAAAAATGGGGTGTGGCATTTCTGTGGACAATGGACACGGCCGGCTGTGCGTTTTTCGTAAATTCGTGTACGTTACAAATAAGCTTCTTTAAGCGTGTTATTATAAAGAATTCGAATATACCATATATATACCAAAAAAATTTTTGGTCCTTTAGCTATCGAGTTTCCCGGAGGCAATTAACTTTTCTGAATTGCTTCCCACTATGGGAATTCAGCTAAATTAAAAACGTACCAACGTCAAAAAGAACAATGTTTTGTAGTGATTACCTTATCCTATACCCTGTTCCTGTTTCCTTCTTTACCTTTTTTATACCTTTACCAACAACATGCCTATAAGAAATTACATCCAAAATATCGTAACAGATATAACAACGACTCCATGCAGCTGTTATTCATCAAATCACCCTCACAATCGAAGCACTCATTTAATTGGCTCGCATAACTTAAAGGTTAATATCGAATAGACCAACAGACTGATTAATAATACAATGTTTCCACCGGGAATCGATTTAATTATTCGCCCTCTTGCAATCTTTACTACGCACGCATAAGTATACGGGCTCGTTTCATTTTGTATAAGGAGTAAAAGGTTTTACTAGTGACTTGAGCTAATGCAACGTTTTACTTGTTTGTTTTATATTTTAATGATCTGCAATACAAAAGACAGATAACACTCTTCCTACCAAACATTTACCAAAAACTACATATCTGTCATAATACTGATTTTATGAATTATTTACCTGTTTAGCAGGATATATCTACTGCGTTACGCAGTCAAAAAGTGACATTCTGTCTGACAGCAGTAACCATATCTTTAGACACTGTGAAGTGTGTAAGTGATGCCAGCCTATTTATCTCCGGCTATTATCTACTTTGTCCATTATTATACTAAGTCTAATAGCTTTGCTTGTGTTAATAGGCTACGGTAGCTACATACCATCAAGTAGACCGGCCGCAATAATAATAATCATCATCAACCGATGTCTCTCCACTACTGGATATAGGCCCAAGGCTCGCCACAAAGCACGTTTCTCCGCGTTTCGCATCCACCAGTTTCTTGCGAAGTCTTTAAGGAGACCCAGCTAAGTGTAGTTTCTACAGTCGTTTACGCTACGCTAAGAGAAACGTCAAAATAAAATTTTGACCAATCACAAAGTTTTCTTTTAGCGTAGCGTAAACAACTGTAGAAAGCACACCATAGCTACGGGCCGTCTTTCCACCTGGCCGTGAGCTTTCCAATTCGTGGCCACCATTAGAGAACTCTAGAAGAGTTACCCCATCGGTTATCTGCTCTGCGCAGATGTGACCGGCCCATTGCCACTTCAATTTTATTGCTTATAGCCACTTTATTGCCCAGAATAAATGGTAATCAATTAGTGTGTAAAATTGCAAAAACATCAACAAATATGTTCGGAATGAAGGAAATATAATGTAGTTGATAAAGTTCGCATAGGAGAGGTCAGTGCACTTGTTGCCATTCGCATGTTTACGGTTGAACACAATCAGTATCCATTGTTCTTGGTCGGCTAGTAGAGGCGGTAATGAGCCCTACTTCGTAACCAACTATTGACTACTTCGCAAAAGGGTTCCTTGGCTCTAAAACTTGAGGACTACTTTTTAATATTAATGTCTAACTCGAGTTTATATGAGTTACTGGCGGTTTTAATCGTAATTGTTTAGAAATGGGAAGTCTTAATGGTACTAAACTTACTAGACAAATTAACCTCTTTGAGTTGCTTATGTCCTTGAAGGAACATAGCCATACATATACCATCAAAAAGACGGGTAGACCGATATTGATCCGACTTTTTTTTTTGTTTGAGAGCTGACGTGATAACCTATCCTCACATTTTCCTTAGGTATCCTTTATCCTATTATTTTTATGTCTAATTGATTTTTTTATAGTTAAAAAAATCACAAATTCTCCTATTTACTTCAAGCTGTCCATAGGCAGTGGTTCCGAACTCTGTTGCCCGCTTTTTTATAGCTACAATTAACCGCTTTGCCGATAAAATCTTACAGCCGTAAATTTAATCAATTCTAGTTTGGTTTGTGTTTTCCGCAGAAAACAAATGGCGACGGCGGAAAACAAATGCACAACAATGCTGTATTGTTTTCAACTATTTTGTACTTTGCAACAAAGCAACACCTCAATCTCTTTATGGCCTATCCTCGACACAAACGACCAATTTTAACTATAGCATATGAACCGACGTCATAATAAACCAATGCTGATTAGTGTCAAATGCACTTTGCAGTTTTGTTTTGCAAGCAGGCTGACTGTCCAAAAGTTTTTAGACTATACAAGTAATTATCGAAACCATGGAAATTTTCTTACATAAACATACAAGTTTTATGGATATGTCATCTGATAACTGAGTAATTAAATACAATTCTACACCCACGTTGAACTCCGTCAAAGTTTCTTACACATGTGTGTACGTGTGGGTTTACTTGGATAAAAATATCAACAATAAATTACCTTTAAATAAAAATAAAAAACTGTTGAGGCACGTCATTTTAAATTCTTCAGTGACTGATCTTGATCGCAGTGGTCCATGTTTTTTTAACTGTGTTATGATGTAAGTAACTATAATAGCTTTAATGACAGAAATAAATACCAAATAGAAGATGCTATGGACGCATTTCCGGATCTAGTTGCAAAGATGTAAAATGAGACAAAAACTGTATTATGAAGGCAAAAATTAATTTGCCAATATGTTAAGATAAATAACAAAAACACAAGGCTCTTTCCAGCCCACGTATAAAGGCATAATCGCATCGTATCATATCATGTGACGCAACAAATGTCGTGGCTTTGCATAGGTTAGCAATAGTTGACATCGACCAATGACGGCACCATACACCATGCATCGCCTTTGTCACGAGACATGAGAGCCATGAGCTACCAGTTTTATTCAAACCATCAAGACGTTTGTGTGAAGTGTGTTATCTTATTGTGTGGTCTCAGGCAGGAGCTACGGGCGGAATATTTTCAGAATATAATTTTTTTATGCGCTTATTATACATACTGATAATAACGTAATTTCTCGTCTATCTCAAAATTAATTTTAAAGATATTCGGGAGTATGATATCCTTTAGATCGCGATTTTTTCTGTCCATTACTAATGGACAAATACCTGCAAGCTCTTTGGTACACGTAAACACAGACAACACTATTAAATTAATAATTGTAAAGTTTTTTTTTTACATGTACAAGGAATACAGTTAAAATATTATTTCGTTGTATGTAAAATTTAATTTCACTTAAATATTAATGGCTATTGTCAAAATTAATAAAGTGCTGGAGGTTTTTTGTTAATAATTAATACACAAATAAATAAACAGATTATCAACATAATTATAAATAACCTAAATATTTATATTATACTATCTGACTCGGCAAAACTTTGTTTGCCATATAAAAAAATGCCTATAGCTATACATTCTCAAAATGGATATCGAGAAGCAAGTTACTCTGCGGACTTGCAACGGAACTTCACGTTTGTGTTTTTTCAGTCACTGTAGGAGATAATGATAATTATTTCTAATTATCTTTAAGTACATGTTTTCGTATAATTTGATATTTCATATATTTAAATAAATTTAACACTACCAATAAAAGACAACAACTTCTTGCACCCTTAATACAAAGTGTTAAGCCTTACACTACTAATCGTGCTCACTTGACTATTCACTAAGTACAATAAATAGTTTTATATTATATTTCAAAAAAGACTATTAACAAATACAGTCGCTGTGAGTTTGTCGTTTGCACCACACGACAGACCGTGGGTGTACTGTATTTGTGTTCTTTGGGCCATTTCAATGGGTTTTGATTTTATAATATTGTGGATTCTAATAATGTGCTCAGACTGCTATTCAGCTTTTTGTTATAATTTATTAGTTCAAATATTTATTAAATATGTATACTACAACTAAATATTATATACCTACAAGTGAGGCATTTAAACTTAAATTACGCAACTAAAATTTTGACTAATATTTTCTTTACCTTTTCTTTTCTTTTATTGCTATTTGACTATACCGAATCATTTCAAAAATACCAATGAATAAAAAATATTTTCAATTTAACTAAAATTCGTCACAAAAGGTACTGAAATGTTTTGTCTACCTACCTATTTAATTTATGTATAGACGTGGATACAGTAAGTTGACAGGCGCCAAAGTTGACAGGACATTATCGAGCTTTTTCTTATAAATTTGGATTATATATATAGGTTTATATAATATCGGATTTCAACATAGCGACTTTATCAGTAGAATGTGTATAACG
The DNA here is from genome assembly GCA_945859745.1 of Synanthedon formicaeformis. Taxonomy (NCBI): domain Eukaryota; kingdom Metazoa; phylum Arthropoda; class Insecta; order Lepidoptera; family Sesiidae; genus Synanthedon; species Synanthedon formicaeformis. The sequence continues at coordinate 503,209 of OX243956.1, read as the reverse complement.
CAAAACTTTGATTAAATAAAAGTCATTTATAAGTTGATCTCTTATCGTCGAGATTGCTAAGTCAACATTATTCAAATAAATCTCCAATCGTTGCGGAAGCCCTATAACAAATGTTTAACACAGGAATCGAACCCGAAGCGAACGTTATCGGGTCCATCTATCCACGTTCACAGTGGCGTGTGGCTAATAACTCCACGTTTCTATAATAATCAGTGATATTTGTCAAGCTGTTTGTACGCATTTATTTCCATATACGCTTAAATGTGAGTCTGCATCGAAGACTCTTGAAGGAACCGACCAATTGCATCAAAAGAAAGTGGATTTTCTAGGTGCACATGGTAAGGAAATAGATCCTTAAATACGTGTAAGTGTGAAGATATAAAGCGCAGTGCACACCGAAGACAGAACACAAGAGTTTAAATTGCGTCTATTTTATTATGAACCATTGCGTAAAAGCCTGCGCGGTGACAGTATAAATTGAAATATACTGCGGTTGTCTCCTGCCTTCACTTAACTTGAAGTTTATTGCAGAAAAACTGTGCAAAAACCGGCGCGGGCGCACCGTGGGCGTGCTCGACGCATAAACATCGCGCCGTCTCTCTCGCGCGCGATACGTCCGTCCTTTTCTGGCCATGTAAATGATGAGAGCTTATTTATTATCTCTCACGGTGCATTATCCGTTTATAGTATGGTCACTGTGCACGCGTTTTCCAACAAGAGACCGTTTTAGTTATGTGTTATCGGTTTTGAATACAACAATGTCGTTAGTGAGCGCTGCACTGCACGGTACATTTTCTGTGCTCAATAGTGGAAATGTGAAGCATTGCAAGCTCTCGATTGTTGCTTAGAACCGTATAATATTTAAAACTATATTTAATTATAAATTGGATTAATGTTACTCATGACACATATTGCAGTATTGCTGGTTAACTGGTGTAACAGATAACATGAGATGTAAAATTCGGATCTTTTTTTTTGTAAACAGTTTTTCTTTTTTTAATAATATTAACGCATAATATTGAATATTAGGAATGAGTGTTCTAGTGTTATTAATAAAAAATTTGGAAACAGTTTTTTTTTTTAGAAATGTTTATGGTTGAATTTTAAGCAAAGAGCGAACAATCGTAAATACTTATAAACATTATGTTGTTACTTAAAAAACTGTAAGTTACATTTAAGTAAAAGTTAATAATAATAATACTGTAGGTACACTCTCGAACCGTAGTGCACAATAATAAATAACCAGTTAAGTACAAGCTAAGTTAAGGATAAAAATAACCTCTCATTTATGAAAACTACCAACAATGGTAGATATTCAAAAAAAGAATTTGACATGATAGTTTCTTAATAAATGGCCGGTCCTGATTCTAATTGAAAGCGCGCAATTATACGTTTGAGAAACATATATAAAAGGAGTAAATCACGCAGTAATCGGTACTGGCCAGGTAATTAATGATAAGCCTCACCTTTACCATGTCCGTGTAGTTGCGTGTAATAAGAGACCTATTTTAAGGCAGGTGCACACAGGGTGCATATTTTGTGCAATTAACCTTCATATTCCTATTTCATACCATTTTTTAGATCGAAAATATGTATAAATAGACCTCTTTATCGCTGTGACTAAGGTGGCGCCCACGCGCCCATTTTTTATATTTTTAGACGTACACTCGAGAACCTAGCATTTTTTCAGGATCAAAACTATATATATATATATATATATATATATATATATATATATATATATATATATATATATATATATATATATATATATATAATATTAATCCAGGTAATAAACTATGTGTGCGGCAAACTTCATCTAAATCCGTTTAGTAGTTTAACGTGAAATATTAACAAACATTAGGTACATATTAGGTAAATCCATACATGCGAGCATTCTCACAAATTGCACTTATTTATATCTAATATTACATAGTAGGAAGTATAAATTTTTAAAAGAAGGTTCATTTTTACGTGAGAAGCATGAGTCAATCATGGTCATATTTAATTGAGTTGAAGTGTGGCGTCAAGAATAGTAAAATTGTACACAAGAAAAAAAATTTAAGCTGATTTAAAATATCTATAAAAATAATGTAATAGATGTTCAAAAATTTTTACCATACCCTCGGAAATTCAAATAAAATATTGCTAACAAAGATCTGTTAATATTATGATTATTATCATACAAGAAACTTAACGCCAAAGTCATGTGGGCGCAATGTGTCCCAAACTTTACACTCCCGCGCAGATAATAGCAAGTTTTATCGGTGCGCTGGCGCATCCCAACCGCTCCTTACACCGTTTACCAGCAATAAATCGCCGCACCAAATTGACGATAATCATCTAGCAAGGATTTTATTATGCTATCCACTACTTATTAGGAAGTTAATGTTTTTCGCCTGCTGCATTTTATAATGGACCAACAAATCGACTCCTTTTTATACCAATTTTATTGACAGGACAGGACACATTTAACTGGTATCCCCCTTTTAAGACTGCAATTGTAACTGGGACAAAAATAGTAGAATTCTTTGTTACATTACCGTTTTTCCCCGTATCTTGAAGACATTAAAGACAATATAAAAATATATGTATTTTTTAAAGATATACAAAACAAATATTTAACAGTAGCAAGCAGATTTGGGATTTCACATACTGTCCAAAAGGCAGGAGACATTCTTCAGAAAGTCACTGACCAGAAGCAATCAATTTGTATAGCTAAAAAAATTATTAAAAATAATCTACGACTATTATATAAAGCTAAAGAGTTTGTTTGTTTTGTTGTACGCGCTAATCTCAGGAACTCCTGATTCGAAATGAAAAAATATTTTTGTGTTGGATAGTCCATTTATAGTGGAAGGCTATAGGCTATACAGAACGCGGACGAAGTCGCGGGCACCAGCTAGTACATAAGTAAATAAAGATGTTTTAATAATTTAGCAAGAGTAACGTGCTATGTTCGCCATCGTGAGTATATTCACGAGTTGTCGTCATGGAAGCAGCAATTTATTACTTTACTTACATTACATCTAAATGTATTTATCGACAACACCAACGTGACGCTTATCTCTAGGGGTTAAGGATCAATTGGCGACAGCTTCTACGAACACATGGAGCTGTAAGTATGTGACGATAGAATTTGCTGCATTTCCAGATTTTACCGTTACTTACATGTTTAAGTACATAGCTGATAAACTAGGTACATATTATATTGTTTTATAAATAACTAGCTGGCGCCCGCGACTTCGTCCGCGTTGAAAAAGAAAAAAGTAGCCTATCCTGTGTCCTGTACGTCTAAATATTTATCTACCAAGTTTCATGAAAATCAGTTAAATCGTTTAAGAGTTATGGATGAACATACATATTTACATACATACATACAGAAAAAAATTCTAAAAATGGTCAATTTAGTTTCAGTATCATGTATGGAGCCTATAAACACGATATATCTGAAAACAAAGTAACTTACTCCATGACCAACCCTTAGAGATTTATTATTAGTATTGATAATAAATCTCTATAGGAAGGGATGGGTATACCAACCAGCTGATTTTTTGTGTCTGCTTAGTAAACATTTGTATAATAAAATGGTACTACAAATTGAGTATTACGTTTTGCCAGTCCTACGCTTGGATGTTTTTTAAGGCTGCTAACTCCTTTAGCTACCTCTATCGAGAATTTTCGCAGATTCGAAGATTCAGTCTGTTAGTAATCAGAAAAAAATACTTTTAGGGATACTGGACTATAAGTGACTACCAGAATATACACATTAAATTATCTATTGAAGCTATGTATAGCTTAAGAGCGGGCATAAAGAGAAATAGCCAATCCTAGATTTGAATTTTATCTAAGTAAACAAAGTCTAATTTAATTATTTTTTTTAAATAGATAAATACATTATAAATGAAAGTGACGTCTGTAACAGAAAACATAATATAATGAAATTTTCTCGATAGAAAAAAATCACCAAGTGAGCTCTCATTTCCATCGATTTTAGTTTTATTTTCAAAATGACACACATTACAAAGCTAAAAGTGTATCAGTAATTTCACTTCACATATTATCTAAGGCTGTATGTAACAATTTTTCATTTGACATTGTAGTTTAGGAATAATTAATATTTAATACTTTTGGCACTTATAACATTTTTATTGAGCGAGATGCGCTATCTTCCGTCGCATGTTGCGCGTAGTTCTACGTATTTAGTGTCACTGTCATGTCCAAGGGGCCACGCGGGTGAAATTACAAATTTTGTTTTCTTTATACCCATTCTTAAGTAGGTAATTCTAGAGCGAGAGTATGGCACGTCAAGTCGACACCTTGCCAAAGCAACAAGTCGCGGCTCTACAGGTGCCCTCCGTCCCACTCCCACGCCCCGCTCGTCTTATTACCACTCCGGGAGTAATCACACGAGACAGCATTGTTAGCTGAGATTGATTAGTTTAAAGTATAGAGCAAGTTGTGAATTAATGGTCTTGAACGACGTTCGATGCCTCTGTTACGTGACGAAACGCTCGTCAGCCGTCTAACATCAATTATTATTTTGATAAAATAGATACCAAAATATTTTAAAATTATTCATATAAAGACAAAATTTTGAATTTACTTTAATCGTGTGGTACTTAATACATATATTATAATATTATTAATATCTCGATTGTCATGATTATAAGGATAACGCAAGACATCATAATAAATTACATACGTATACATTACATTACATAAGGATCACTCAGATTTGAAACCGGTATTATTATTATCACTAATAATAAATCTGTAAGTGTCGGTATTGTATGTATGTATGTTCCTCCATAACTCTTAAACGAATTAAATGATTTTCATGAAACTTGGTAGTTAAATATTTAGACGTACAGGATACAGGATAGGCTACTTTTTTCTTTTTCAACGCGGACGAAGTCGCGGGCGCCAGCTAGTAAAAAATAAATCTCTATGTTATTATAACAAACTTAGAAATTAGACTTAAAATAAAGTCTATGTAAATACATTTTAATCGAAAATTCAATCAGTATGTGATTAATAGGTGTTTATGATTATACTGAATTATAAGGATCTATATTCTACACAATATGAGAGTGTAAACGTAGCACCTGCCCGAGAATAGAACCCGGTACAAGTCACGATCTGGCTCGTTAGTAAAGCGATGTCTCGATGGAGTGTTTTCCATGGTAGGAAGATAGCTTGTCGCGGCCCTTGTCTACACGAGTTACGACCGAACCCTGCCTAGTATTGGGGTACCGCAAACGGGAACCAAACGCTTTAAGGACCTTTGTATTATATTATACAGATACAGATTCCTCGATACTGGTACACCCAGCGATTTTTTTTACTAAATAAAATAGATGGGCAGTCTATTTTCCACGCGTATATCGAATCTCCAGAAACAATAATAATAATAGCACTAATGCTTGTGTCCAATATTAGGCTGTTCGACTTTGAGCAACATAGAATCATAACGTAAACCCTGTCTTACAACGGAAAGTAAATAAAAATAAAGAAAGTAGAAAGTGAAGTAAAAGTAAAATAAGTAAAAAGTAAGCTCCGTGTCGTCTTTTTTACGACGATTTTGTTGATTCGCGGTTTTAATAGTGCAAATATCAAGTGAACCATCAAGTCCATCAACCTTTCTGTTGACCCATAAAACATAAAAAATATAATGTTCTAAACTGATTTCTAAGATAAATGAATATTAATTAATTGTGAATGTTATAGGACAGCGGAGATTTTTCCAAGCATAGATAGAGGGCGCTGTGTGCGAGTGAACTATCACGAGCGTTATACATCACCGAGTGCGGCGCGCGCGCAGACAACTGACATTTGACTAGAGTTGATGTATTATATCTCCCACATAATTTCACCTGTAGATCTAGATCGAGGACATACTCTAACATTTTGATAGTGAGAGGATTCAATTTATCTTTACTTGGGACAGCTCCGTCCTTTTGATTAAGTACATCAGTATATTTAGAATGAAGTTTCACCGTAATAAGAGTATTAACCATAGTACTCTAAAGGTACTCCTTATAACCTTATTAATATGATAGATTGTAACACCTTACACTAAGTTGGTCCTCAAAAATATTTCTTTATTTTCAAAAAATTTTCTTTATTTTCGAGCCATTCATTGCGATCAATTAATTTACAGATAAATAAAAAATACAAAACTAAAAGGAATAATGAATAAGAAACTATTGCCACAAAATAGGGAATTAAATACCAAGGAGTATCAATATATTGTAGTATTAATGAAGGTTCAAAAGCTTTTAATAAATTTCCGAATACACCTCTCCACCGGTGGATAATATGACAGAAGCAAAACCTGGCTTCTGAGCGGTAAACACTATTGAAGGCACCCGACGTCTCTCGCTGCTGTTATTGATACAATTTATCAACGATCGGGCCCGTCGTGTGGTCCAATGTATGAAGCGACAGCGGGTCAACAAAAATGTCTTTTTAATGTGCATAAATACAATCGCATTTATACTTCGCTTCGCACAGAGATGCAAGTTTTCTGGAAATTTTTCCAATTTTTCTCTTCATAAAAATCTCCCTCGGACTACAATTAATATTCATTTTTCTATTAGTATTTATTTAAATAAATTTAAAATTCAAATTTCCCAGATAAGAGAATTTTGAAGATAGATATAATATAGCAATAATTTGAGATATATCTACATATATTACTTTAATGACAAAATGTAAATTTTACACTTAAAGTAATTTGTCATTAATAATATTCTAGATAATTTGTAATGGACTATGTACGATAATAACATGGTTATGAAAATCACAGTATATTTTATCATAGTATCCTTTATAAAACTACATCAAAAATTATTTTATGAAAGTTATTAAGTAATTTATTTTCCGAAACCCTAGTAAATTTAAATTTATAATGACGATCATAAGAGTTTCTTGTAGAAACCTAATTGATAAATAAATATTTTATTTTTATTTTTATTTTATATTACTGTAACATAAAAACCTCTCTGTGAATTTTAGGAATCCGCTAAGAGTTATTTACTTGTCCCCCGCCGGTTAGGTGTGCCGTGTATAAGAACGGTCAGAATGAGTTACCATCATACTTGGCGGTACCAACCACCCAACTACCGAGCAAACTTGTATACCTACTAGATATTACTTGTGGCTCTCACCTGTTACATTTAATTTTAACGGCAAATGGTAACACGGTTTATTAACTTGTCTATTATATTTAAACTTACATGCAATGCATTTTGATATTATTATTGTATATATTATCTTACAGTTTTATGTGGCTAAGGGCCTCTTTCACCAACTACAAGTAAGGTGTTGATTAGTTACTTTCAGAAATCATTTTCTGTTTTATTGAATTATTCACTTGGTTTACTGTACCTATAATTCGATAGGCGAATTTTTTTAATTATTTTCTTTTTAATGTTTGGGACTTTTACAAACAAAGGTATATCAGCTCCATTATTCCCGGTTACCGGTGACTTTAAATAACAGATGTCCTACTTGACATTGAATAAATAACAGCCTACTTGACAGATGGTGACAGAGGCCCTAATTCTAATTAGATCTAAGTAAGAGAGTCGGAAAGTTATTGTTAAGCGGATTCGCGTGTGCTTATAATATTTTATGTAACTAAATACAGTTAGGATGTAAATAAAGTACTCAGGTATATTTTATTTTCATTTTATTTTTGCGGTAAAAAGACATATATGTGTCACGTATAGATCTTCATAATGAAGATTGAAAACACAAGCTCAGAAAAGGGTGCAAGTACCAACAACAACTTAGGCATGAGTTAAATAAAAACATAACTTTTACACAGAGTTCGCGTTTTAACATAAAAGCTACTTTTCTCAAATCAAATTTTTATTTTTTGTTAGACAATTTTTATATTTTTAATAATATAACTGTTAAACAATTGTTGTATGTTGGTTTGCGAAGTTAATTGAGGTTAATTATAAATATATTAATTAGGGTTTTCCAAGGGTTTTCAATAAAAACATTAACTAGACAGTTATTTCTCTTCCAAAATCTCTTTCACCTTAAACAATCAAACGTAAAGATCATTGAACTTCACAGGAAATGGAACAAAAGAAACAAAGTGTATTGGACTTAATTAAAAATCAGTTCGGAACCAATAAACATGTCCTCACGCACTCCCACACGTACTTCATCTAATTTAAACGCCTTTTAAATCTAACCATTACTTTTAGAAGCACTTCCTGGGACTCTAAAATGACACTTCAAATATATACCTATTTAGTATTTTCATATTATTATTTTTTAGCAAAAAAGCTTTAGATATTGACAAAACGATGTTAATAGATATTAATTATTCTTGCATAATAGTTAATGTAGATTATTGTATACTATTAAGGAGTCTTTCTGAAGGACCTCTCCTGCTGAGGTTATGATTATAAGGACATATAGTGGGACTGAATATATATGGATATATACTTACTTACATATATGGGTGACTCTTGTCTATGGACGCTAGAAACTAATAATAAAACTCACAACGGTAGGTACTAATTAGAACTTGTTTAATTGTTCACTTAAGGTTTCAAGTTACTTTTTTCAGTCAATCGCTAGTAGTACAGCAACATATATCCGCTCAGTGGCATTATGTACAAATAGCATAATGAACAAAACGCTACAATGCTATGAAGAAAAAACTTAAATCGCAAAACTATAAAAAAACCTCATTATATTTATATGAGTGTTTACTCACACGAATCATATTTTCTTCTGATATTATATATTTTAATTTAACAATTAGTATTATAATTTTTATGAACCATTTTTTTCCAGGAGCGTCATTTTAGCGCTCAAGCTGAAATGTCCATCTTTACAACGACTATGCCAGATTGAGCAGTGCGAACGCATTAACATCAATCTCTGTACTCTGTGTAATCGATTCCAGTGACAACTCGATTGCAGACATACATCTAGTTACACAACTTTATACATTTGTGAATTGAAAGTACTACTTATTTGTTTTACTTTTTCAAGTTACTCGATATTTCTTAAAACTTACTCCTATTTGTTTCAATTTGAAAAAAATATTTATTTGCCTCATTATTCTTATGGCTCTGAGAAAAATATTTTATCTATCAAACTTTCAGAAGTTTAATAGTTATAAATTTGCTTCCATACCTACTTAGTGGGATAAAGTGACAAGCAAAATTGGGGGATACATTTTGATGATGTAGCTACCATATCTATTATCTAAATTCAAAATTTCATTACTCCATTCGATAGCTAAGGGATCAACGATTTTTTTTCATATGTATGATTTATTTGAATTCGTTGGATATATACATATATAGACTCAAATAAAATATTACTCGTATTCAAGTAAAACCACGGCCGTGTTACACAGCCTTTTTTACGTTTCAAATGAAGTTTATTGAATGAGTGCTAATTCAAAACATTTAATACCCATTTCAGATTCTATTAAAAGATACGAGTTAAAGATAAAGTCTGTTTAATATTTATTTGTATCGGTTCTCTATTGCCATCTCCGAGACAGTAACTCACGTCAGCCATAACAATATATCGTTGCGATACTGTTATTGAATCGATGTACCGATAACGATTCCGTGGAACCGAAAATCGAGTTGGCACTCACTGACTCGATTCTAAATTCGCTCCTCACTAACTCCAATTACAAGTTTCGAATGATGCGAAATTTAAAATTAGAATTGGTCGTCGGCAAAGCCGAGTTTATGTTGAATTATTAATAGGCAAATCTAGGGATTTATATGAATAAATTAAATCGATATTCGACCGTCCTAATAAACATGTCGCATCTCTCAAGTGTGTCGACCTCTCGTTCGATCATAAATCGTTTAATTCGTATGATAATAATCGTCTTGTAAGGCATTAATCAACGGAATTTACGATGATAGGTTTCGTTAGGCGTTTCGTGCGATCATTTTTTTCGACGTTATAAATTATATTCATTTTTATAATTAAAAGTAGATGTCCGCAGTTTGTTTTAAACGCCTTATCATGTTGTAAATTATAAACTGAAAGAATTTCATGTTGTTATTTGTAAACATAATAAATATTATAAATAATTTGCTTGCACGCTTGCAATTTTTTTTTAACTATATAAACCTTCCACTTTCTATTAATGAAAACCGTATCAAAATCCTTTTTTTATATATATATTTTCTATCGTTATTTGACCATTTTTTTTTACCATCGATTTACACTGCTAAAGTTTTTTAAATACAGATTTAAACTCAAATAATAACGAGTCTTTCAAAAATCATCCTGTTTTCTTCTAACCCAGAAGGCGTTCTATTAACAGTTGGCTAATGTAGTTTTTATAATCTATTATTTAATCGAACAACAGAATAAGGTTAACAGAATATATACTTAACGCTAGTGAGCTCTAAAAGCGCTGAATACATCAAATTACACGTCAAGCTGGACGTTATAAAATAACAAAGTTACGACTGAACACAATCTTAATACAATAATTTATATTAAGCAAATCGTTTTGAATGTCAGCAACTTGCAACTATGTATGATACACACAACATGCAAACAACACAGTAGTCTTTCATTCTTTCTTGATTAATTATGTGTTTGAAATTAGAACTTTGTTCCTGGATACCTTATATTACGTGAATTAGCTTTTAATAATTTAATTCAATAATTTATAAAGCAAAACTGTTCTATCCCTGTAATATCAGTAGAAGTATTGCAGAAAATCGACTTTCCCTACTGTTGTACATTATCGTCACTGTGTCAGTAACACATAGATTTGTTGACAACTCCTGCGTGTAAACATTTAACAAGAATTTATTTAAAAAATTTAAAAATTTCTTTAAAATTAAATTTATTCGAATGCAACTTGTACATTATTAGAAACGAGTAATCAAATAAGCAGTGTACAGCGAGTGTGGATTCCCCTTTACGTGGTTGGTCTCGAGTTTCATTCATAAAGTGGTTGTTCAGCAGGATGCGCCTGCGCACGGCACTCTCACGTTTCGAGGTCGGATTTACTCCTACTTATAACAGTGAACACCGCTCAAATATTATATAGCTTTGCATATTACATACTTCAATTTAATTAAATTTAACTAATTTAATTTGAATTGATTTTGACATTGACATAATCATGGTAACAGAAGATATTAGCAAAAAAAGTGTCGATAAAATCTATTTAGTATAGTAAAGCACAAAGTTTGGTGTTAAGCAATCCATTGTTGAAGTTTGGTTTTTAAAAACATTATAACCTTATATTATTATCCAATTACGATGGATCCTTAACTCCAGATGACACATTTGGTCTAGTGGCTAGTAACCCTAGCTGTTAACCAAACGGTCGAGGGTTCGAATCCCGCTAGGGGCAAATTTTTATTAACATTTTACCTTTGTCCTTGAGTCATGGATGTTTTGTATTTATAATATGTATGTATTTAAAAAAAAGTAATCTACATAGTATATCAACTGTCTGGTATCCATAATATGAGCATTTGTGGAACTAGGTGGTGCTGTGTGGAACGTGTGAAGATATTTATATTTATTATATTTTTTTAACTAATAAAGCGGCATTAGGACATTTTGTTTTTATACGGTCAAGTAATAGCCATAACATACCTACTTGATACAGTTAAAAGTAGCAAAGAGTAATTGGTATTCTGAGCGCAAATTAAACAATAAAAACATAGGGCCACACAGTAAGCGATTACCGCATTAACGATTTAACAAGAGTTGTTAACACTCGTTTATTGACAACTAAACAACTTTATGGCCGCACACCGCCCTAAATCTACTTTTATTAATGATTTAATACCGTAATCGCAACTTTGGGGGCCTAATCGTTCCTTTTTATGGCTCTAAACAATGATTTTTATTACAGGATCTATTTGAAAAGTTTTGTGTTTCACGGCGATGCGTTTTATGTTATTTTTATAGGCAGTGATAAAGATCCTTTGATTTTACTTTATTAATAAGAATGAGGCTAGTATAGTTACTTTTTAAGAATATCGATAACTGGTTAGAAAACACTTAATAAGCTTGTGTCTCTTTACTTTCCTTTAAGTAGCGGAAATATTACAAAATTTATTGGGTAATTTTATGGAGTAGTGTTTATTTTGGATAGATTATGATTGCTCTTCGATGGCGCTTCAATCAAACGGAAACGAATCATTAATCTATGCCATATCTATGCACTGACTGAAAGAAAGAAAAAAAAATGTTTATTTAGTAGTACTGAATATTTGTTTTAAATGGGTTTGGAAGCAACTTGATATGTTAGAATAAACTTATACTTTTTGTAATAATACCATTTCAATAGTGTCTAATTATATTATTATTGGTTAATATGGTTTCATATACTTGTATATAACGTTAAACACTCAAATATAAAAATACACAGATTATTATTTTTTGCAAAAAATCTGTATAATTTTATTAAAAGATAGAAATTTCAATTCAATTCGATTCAATTAGTGTGGCAAATTTGTCACTACTAATCTATGTCACCATTTTTACAAATACCAGATTTAACAACGTATAAAAATCTTAACATAAAATTGCTCAGTTGTTTTTCTCACTTTAACGATTTAGCCAAAGAGAAAATTAGAGCTGATCTCGTCAATACGAGCGTCACATTAACGTCCCTAAACTGTGCGTAAAACTTTTACAAGTGATAAAAATCAGTTATAAAAGCGTATGAGGCCATAAATCGGGCAAACGGTAAGCGGCAAAAGATGGGAGCTATTCTTAACTCTATAAATCAGACATCCGATTCTCCGGTACCCGGCGAAGATTAACGCCATTTTCATGTTTTTTAAACAACCTAACCAAGGTTATTAGGTATTTTACTGTTCGATTATTAAAATAATTTTCATATACTTACTGTTTGTTACATATTATACTTAGGGCCTCTTTCACCAACTACAAGTAAAATGTTGATTAGTTACTTTTAATTTTTTTATGTTTTATTAAATTATGCACTCGGTTTACTGCATCCTTCGATATGCGATTTTTTATTATTATTTTTTCAATGTTTGGGACTTTTACCGTATAAACAAAGGTATATCAGCTCCATTATCCCCGGTTACCGGTGACTTTAAAAGACGGTTAGCCTACTTGACAGGTGGTGAAAGAGGCCCTTAAACCTGTATTGTACTTAAACCTGTATGTGTCTGTCTATATATCTGAACCTGTATACGATAAGTCGCTGTATAGATGAAGGCAATCCTATAAATACAAAAATACACAACTTTTTGATGTAATTATTGGGGTATATACGTTAATTTTAATCTCATCCCTTAACTTTTATCTTATGAAGGTCAGAAACCAATTCCAACCCTTTATTATAGCGTTACTTGTGTTAGGTATGCATTTAGTATGGTTTATCTGCCTTCCTTACGCTCTTTATCTTAAAAATAACTAGTGTGATTGTAACCCAAGCCCAAGATCTAAATTTCTGTGACGCAATTGTAAACCATTCTCAGTCATTCATTGCCAGTGATTTACAACGATAACCGAGTGACATCAGTTGTAAATAAACGTCAATAAAAAGGTAAAGACTGGAAGTCAAAGCGTCTGTCGTAAAGTTGAACCCTCAAGTTTATTGTTCAGCAGTTTGTGGGTTAACAATTGTTTTCTCACGTACATAAAAAGCGGCACTAAAACTTGGGTGCGGTCAAATCATTACCAAACGTTAATATTGCCGATGACAGGGTTATTTGTGTATTTGGCATAAATATAAAGAGGCTGTGCTCTGTACAGATTCAGACCCATTCGTGACTAATGTACCTACCCTTTTTATTTCTGATTCTTTAAAAAATGGGTTTTGCGTATAATAACATAAAATTTAGCTTAAAATGCACAATTTAAAATTCGAAACTAAATGTTAGCCACCACTAAAAGGTAATTGAAAACAATATGAACCGCGTTTACACGAGTACAAAGGGGCAAGAGAGAAAGCGACAAGCCTGTAAATCAGTCACCCAACCGGCCATAAATTAAAACTAAACTATGCCGGACTTTTTATTATTTTACCGAGTGACCGTTATTGTGTGCGACACGGCGATTTTAAGCGCTTTCTGACGCAGCTGTTTAGGACGGTGGCACTTTTTGGTGACAGCGTGTGTGGTCGATAAGAAGTCGTCGCAATCGCGCGTAGCGAGAGGGTTCAGTTTCGGCAACTTAAGGCCATTACACACTGACCATTATTACGTTCTCGTAGACTTTAGTGTGAGTAATTAAAGCTCAGTTAAGCTTCACAGTTTTCGAAGCAGAGCAACTTTCCTTTGCTCAATTGGGTAAACTGAGAAATTTATAAACTGGCCATGCCGTTTGGCAGCAAGTGCAATGATTACTTTAAAGAGGGCCTCTTATAGAAGACGATTGTGAAAAAAAGCCAAGTATCCTGTAGTTTTGGCGCTTGAGTAAGATCAAGCCTCATTTGGGAAGCATTAGGGGAACCAACCTAATCTTATAGACCACCGTGAATTAACCATGGGTGTTGCGTTTCAGCAAGTGAAAAAAAGAAGCCAAAAAAATTAACTTCTTAGGGTCGCCAGGAAGCTTGCGTTTCTTTAATGTTGATAATGATTACAAACCTTATTGTGGTGGATCCTCATTACTTTGTAGCCCATTTTCATTAAAAAAAATTGAACCACTTTCATTAAATTTGGTATGAACACATTCTGGGAGAAAACAAGCACCACTTCTTTTTTTAAATTTGAAGCAGAGTTAGTCATATTACATATAATAAAAAAATTAAATATATTTATCGACAAAAAATAATACACAATGCTCAAACGTTTTTGTATTGTAATGTATGAAATTAATTTCAGCAATAATTCATTCTCTATACGCAATTATACGCAACATAATTGTTACGTCTATATCTTTTTACACCATTTCTTTCATAATTTATTAGTTCAAATACCTCAGTTCCCACGGCAATCTTATTAGTATCGCGTTAGCAGACAACTTTACGCCTATTTAATCAAAATCACCACACTTTGTAGTCAGACGCGCACTTAGCGATTTTGAGTGATTTATTTTTTTATTCTTTATCCCAACAAAGTCATGCATCCCATTTGTGTTTATGGTGTAGATGACTGTACCAAGATCAAATTTAGCGTCAGCCTACCTGCTGGCTTTTAAAAAATAAATCAATATTTAGTTTAGAAAATTTTAAATTGCATCCAGCATGGGTAAAATCGTAAAATGTAATTTGGTATTTGAAATTTGAAATTTGAATGTGCATTTCCCAAATACAAGTCAACTTTTTCATATTTTTATTTATTTAATCTGTAAAATTTATAATCTGAAATTTATAAATCTGAAATATTCACAGGAAATTACGAAATTAATAAAGACTTTTCCAAATTCTCCAAAGAAAAAAAGGAATGGTATGGTTTTGAATGATGTCCTTTAAAATGCCTTGTCACTTTTATTTATCAGCATATTTTATATACATATAGGTACATACATACACTTTATAATACATATCCCACAACAGGGTAGGGCGTTGTTGGGCGTGAAGAAGACTTACAAGTTAAAAGTCAACCACAAAATATAAAATTAAGTCTTGTGCTAAAGTATTACGAAGGCAGGACACTTCCAAAAAAAAAGCATTGCTTCATATGTAATTTGTTAGATAAGTAAGTAAAAATCGAAAAAAAGATTATGAAATTGTTTTCAATCAAAACCGGCACCGTGACGTCAGTTTTGAATATTCAAAAACTAGCAATAAATACAAAGTTAGGGGCATAGAAAAAAAAATGCGCAGGACAAAAGTGGAATGTAATACTTCGTAATAACTCATAGCTCTTTTTGTATGAACGTAAGCCACCGTGAAGCGATAAATATTATTTATTTTTGCCATTATGCCATGTTTTTTGTCAGTTGCAATGGCGTAAAAGTGCAGGGCGGTGTTCTGTGGGGCCTTTTCATTAGGGTGTGATCTAATTATGTTCATACAAAATGTATTTCACTATTCAAATATATATAGATTCAAAAAGATTAAATATGTACCTGAATCTTCTTTATTAAGTTGTGATCTAATTATCCCGTGTATGCTATTTATAATTTAACAATAGTAACAGATATTTCTTTATACCTAACACTTGGCATTTTATGTGCAAAATGAGTTCTCTTCACATTTATACATAAAAAATGTTTTAGACTTAATTTAGACTTAGATCGAATTTAATTAGATCAATACTAAGGCTTATCAAAAATTCATAAATAAACGTTTTTTTATCTGAAAAAATCAATATACTGTCGCAATAAGAAGTATTTTTAAAATTCCGATATTATTGTCAAAATATTGGGACGATAAGAGGTGTCTAAATGCATGTGGCGAATGTTTGTAAATTATGAAAAATAGGGAATCTTGCAGACATACCACAGGACTATACACTGCTACGGTACGCAGTACTGACACTTCGTCAGAAAATAAGGCTGAATAGTAGTTACAACATACCGTTTTCGTTGGTGTTCTGCCAGCGGTACGACGGCCTGGGTTGCTGCTTGGAGCGCATCTCTACAGGTCGCCCCGCAAGCCGCCCGCCTCACTCCCGCTCATCTGCAACGACATATTCACATTTACAGCTTTATTGCTATTCATTTAAGGACCATAATTGCTAATTACATGTCTAACATCCAAGTGAATCTATGGCGCTTTGCTGGTTTCCTAAAAGTGGATAATTAAGAGTCTAAATACCATTGAAATTTGATTACAGAAGTATGCTGGACATCTTTTCCTACTTTTAAGTGTCTTCTACAATCCGCCCCCTTACAAAAATAACTGTCAAATAACAGCAATCCATCCTAAAATCTATATTTATTATTTATTTATGTTGTGTAGTAGTAAAACATAGGTATTTGTCTAAATAACTAAATTATTTGTCTATTAGTAATTCTATCACATGTTAGTATCTACCACATGTTGACAGAAATGTTTAATACCTATCTACTAGTCATTTCAATACTATGGTAATCACATTATATTAAGATGAGAACGAATGGAATGTCCGCTCTTGGTCTTCTTGAAAATGATAAGTAAACCGCTGCAACTCAGAAACATCAGAAATATTTCCGATAAATTAAAAAAAAACATGCCGTCATTAATATGAGGCAAGCCACAACATGTTATCTTGTACAAAATTACATTTTCCAACGCAAAACACTTTAGTCCTTAAGACTTAGAGGCTGTTATTATCAAACTCGTTCGCTAAGTAGTGTGTTTGACGGGGAAAAATCTCGGAATTCAAACGATAATATGTCACACAATTTATGAGACGTCAGTGACGTGTTCCGAGTGATTTGAATGAAGCGGGGAGTAATAAATTCGATATCAAACAGACAATGTTGTAATGCGATAGGATGACGTGCGATCCAATGATAGCGGACCGATTTATGAAGTACAGTTGGCAACATTTTGAGCTTACGTAAGTTACGGAAAGCATTCTCGACTTTATCACTACATTTATAGAAACTTAATTTGTTTCCCATCGGGGTGCATACGACAAAAGGTATTGATTAATTGTTATTTTTTTACTGAGAAATGTATTGATACCGTTTTTGTCATAGTTTATATTTATTTGGATACACAATATTTATTCACACACCACATAACAATCTTTTCAGTTAATATTGTCTTTTAAATAAATTAGGATTTATGTTGTGCAAAGGTCGAAAGACCTGCAAATGGCAATTAATTGCACCTGCAAATTAAGCTTCTGCTAACATATCCTTTTTGAAAATTTTAATTTCGTGCGAAGCTGGGGGGCGGGTCGCTATAGTGTATGGTTCATACGTTCATACATCCTTTTATGGTTACTTAAATCTGGATAAACTCATTTTTTATTTATTTTAGAAATAGTAAAGACCACCTGCATAATAAATTATTACAAGCACACACACGAGTGAATACGCACTGAAAAGTGCAACCGAGCCACGGAATCCGTCGTAAAGCAATTTAAATGCTATCAAAGGCCGAGAGCACATATTTTTATCTGGTAAAGAATTAACGCGTCTTGTCTTAACGATTATTGAGTCAGTGGCTCACCCGGCCAGATCAAAAAGGACCCACGGACGTTTTCCGCCAAAGCCTTATTAAGCACCTAAATCAGTCATGGTAATGTGGGGAAAGCACGAGAAAATATTTCGAACCGTCACGTCACGCCAAATTCGCGGTGCGTTAACGAAAGAGCGAAATTGATAAAATATATAAACAGCTTAGTAAATACTAATATAGCAGTTCTATATAAGAAGTTACTCAGCTGTTTATAAAAGTATTAGCTAACTTAAGGAACTTAGACATATTTTAGATTTTCAGATATTTCTAAATAACATGGTTATACATATGATGAATATATATTGGCCCCAATCTGAATAATTATTATCTGTGAATTCTATAATACAAACCCAGTCACATAGTATCAATTGGAGCTTTTGTTGTTAAATATAATACTTTATTTGAATAAGTAAAAAATATTCATCAGTCGTGTGACTGACATAAAGGCGTCTATGAATCGTCTGCGCCCGCTTGCAATTCCATTCCGTATGTTTTCACATTTATAGTGTCAATAAAGAATCGTTGCTCCGATAAGAGACTTCAAGGGCATCACCATAAACTCCACACTATACTGTTATTGGTGACTCGATTTATATACTTTTTTTTTCCACATATTCAACCAAACGGGCAATTTATTAAGTGGTCCAACTGAGATCATTTATTTTTTAAACAAAATCACTTGATTTAAGGGACTATTAATTGATCGTAAATGGGGTTTTAGTGTATGTACGAATCGAGTAATCACTTATGTACATTATAATTATTACCATTCACTTTTTGCTTCTTCTGAGGGTTTTTGTCTTTGCTTATTATTTATATGTTTTTTAATGCTCTCTATTTCAACACCTATTTTCTTTCACAGCTAGATAAATAATTTTTAAGCATCTCTGTTCTACATAGGAAATCAACATGCAAGCGTTACCAGGATTCAAACCTACGTTTACAGTGTCAGCAGGTGTGCGTCCGTCTCACTGAACTATCACACCTATACTTCTTTTATTTTAATGTCGACAGACAGGCTGACGGTCCACTTGATGGTAGGTGGCTATCGTCGCCTATAACATAAGCAACGTCATGTGCTGCAAGTGCACTGCCGACCATAGCTGCCGAAGTATAGACCATAGAGGCATAGACCATACTTCCTTCCACCGTTTATTTTACATTAGATAACTAGACTTATTTTATATCGACAAGTGTTTGAAATATATTTCTTTACTCGTATCTATACCTACTTATAAAATTGATTGTCCTACCTGACAATTAACGTACAGGCATAACCCTATGTCTTTAAAACTGAAATTTGAAATTTATCTTTCTTTTATAACGTATGCATCCATTCAAAAAGGATTTTTGAAAATTTCAATTCCGTGCGATGCCAGAGGCGGTTCACTATTTACTAAGGGTAGATAAATATGAATAGATATATACTTAATTTAAATATTTATTATTTACTTTTACTTTTGACAGTTGCTAAAGTAAAATATGGATAAATGTTTGAAGGTCATATATGTTTATGAGTGAGTAACATAGTAATGCAAGCTAAATGAGTATGAGTAGGTACTGAATGTATTGGACAAAGCGAAGTCTTACAAGTAGGTAGCGTTTTTCGATCGGCCGTCAAATGCACAGTGGGCAGGTGCCGTTTAGGTAAGCCATCTCGGCTGTCAAAAACTTGTAAAATATCGCCATTTCTCGTTCGGAGCCGCGGGCGTCGCGCGTCCCTCACAAAGATATCTCCTAGATTTATACAGCCTTCCACAATGGGGAAACGTTTTAATTCTTTTCATATGCGACAGATTTATGTAGGAACAGATGCGGTGCGGGACTATGTGCGTGTTGCGATAACACTCGGCCCCTTTGTTAACTATTTTGTAAGACGTTTCGATTTCACGTTCAAATGCCTTTTCGCGTTCAACTCTACGTTCTTACAAAAATACGAGTATCTTTGTAGATTGGATAGTATTTTAAAATACACTTTGAAGACTTTATGTATGTCCATAATTTAAGATAAATAATGACTTCTACAATTTAAATGTTAGGAAATAAAGAAAACTCATTGTACGTAGTTCCATCCAGGCTTCATAAAATAAGTACTTAATTCTATTAAAGGTATAATATACTAAGCGCCTCTTTCTTAAACGTCAAGTAGGCCAAACTGTCATTTAAAGTCACCGGTAACCGGGGATAATGGAGCTGATATACCTACCTTTGTTTGTACGGTAAACGTCCCAAACATTAAATAGAAAATAATTAAAAAAATTCGGCTATCGAATGATGCAGTAAACCGAGTGCATAATTTAATAAAACAGAAAATTATTTTTAAAAGAAACAAATCAACACATTACTCGTAGTTTGTGAAAGAGGCCCTAAGTATAATAATAATTCTATAACTTAGGTAAGATAAATACTAAAAAAATGTGTACGAATTGTATACTTACGTGATAATTGCTTGAAAGAGGGATAATCAAAATCATGAAAGGTTTCTACGTAAAAAAATGCACCCCGGGAAAAGCCGGAAGCCGTTCGCTAGTTTAAAATAAATTTAGTTTAGGCATTAATTTTTAAGTCAAATGTAAAAAAAAATCAGTACCTAATAAAGGCTTTTTAATTTTAATTTAATTGAATAATTCGTATGATTACTGCAGATGTAATAAAAGTTATACGTGAAGGTAGGCTGCGGCCATATTGTGGGTCGTCCTGCCATACGTCACAGCGATAATGTCATGTCTCGCATTGAGTAGAGAACTCTTGAAAGAATCGTCATAAATCTGTCAAATCGGACGCGCCTGGCTAAATTATGGATGAGATATTGAGTGATTTGTGCCTGTTTGGCAAACGCAGAAAAAAACACATAATGGGAAGCTATGGTTAGCTTTTCATATTCTTGGAATCAGTGCGTGGTCAAGAATATTAGAACAATGTTGGATGTGTACTGTACATAAATCATTATTATAATAATAATGAAAATATTCAATAGTGAATTGAAAAAAGTTACAAGGTTAGTTACGAAGACTATTTTTTTTTTGTTATAGTTATCAGACAGGCTGACGGTCAATTTGATGGTAGGTGGCTGCCGTAGTCTATACTAAGATTATAAAGAGAGAAGATTTGTACGTTTGTAATGAATAAACTAAAAAGCTACTGGACCGATTTTGAAAATTCTTTCACCTGTGGAAAGCTACCTTATCAGCGAGTAACGTAGACTATATTTTATAAAGTTACGCGGACGAAGTCGCGCGTAACAGCTGGTCTACAATACAAGCGTAGGATTAAAGATAAGGGAATCTTTCATCCTAGCTCTAGCATCCGTAAAGTTACCAAAACAAGAGCGCAGATGCTTTATTTCAAGGATATCTGCAAGGGGTGCAAATGGCTGCAAAACGCAGTACCTGTCACTACCTATGATTATTATTATTACCTACTTTTCTAATGTATGTCTACCCTTACAAAAGACAACATTGAAATAAGAGCAGTGTTGTTGTGTATTGCTATGAAACACTGTGATTTTTTTAAAATTATTGTATAACTAGCTGGCACCTAGGTGTTTTATGCTTTCAAAAAACACAACAATAATTCCAATTTGTTACTACAAATAAATCCCTTAATAAAACGTCAATAAACGCAACAATGGCGGATCACGCGACGTCATCGGCAGCCATTTTGAATATACTTAATTATTTGACGCGGCGACGGTTTTGACAGACGACATTTAATTACGAAACCCTCATTACCTGGATATTGGCTGATATTGATATCGATCTCGTTACACCGTCCGATACGACCACGACACGGGACCCGCTTACGAGACGCGGAAAGTGGATAATAAGTTTCCTAGACAATAAATTAATGAGAAGAAATATTTCTTCGGATTAATATTATTATAACCTAGTGTTAATAATTAACATTATCAATTTATATGAGTATTAGTATATTATTATAATTAATACATAATATTATATATTATTAATTAGTGTGAGGTAATAATAAATAAAAATTGTGATGGAACAAAATAATAACGAAATTAATTATTTCTGTAAAATAAAGTACATAAATAATGTAAAGTACATAGGATGTTGCTTGGAGCTTGTATTGGTGCATGCTGAGCTTCCTATAATTGCGGCGACATCCGCCTTGTGCTGATTGTTTTGAGCAGTGTGTTACAGTTGGATGTCTGCCTCGTTGGGGGCCTTGTATAATAAATAAATAAATAAATTCAGGACTCGTAACGCCAGGACGAGTGCAATGCGCTGGTGAATCTTCAAAAATTTATTTATGTGGCACTTTTGAATAAACCCATTAAAGCTATGCGCTTACACCTTAGCAGGGAGGTTGTTCAAAAACATACAAAGACAGGCTTCATTTCTTCCTATACTAAGGGCTACTACACGATGTTGTGTGGGCAATGGATTATCGAAAATTCAAACAATTCGAAACCTTATATCGCCACTGAATAGGATTTAAATAGACATTGGTAAACATTAACTCGTTGTTGACAAACAATCAATCGTATGTATTAAAAGGATCGGCGAAAGATCGTATCGCTTTTTACGTCAAAAATGTACAGTTTATTCTGGCTGGAATTTTATTAATAAAGCATTAATTAAGATTTCTCACGTCATCAGTGAAATATTCGAATGTCAGTTATTACTTGATAAATATACAATAATAAATCAGGGTATTAGCGTGGTTAGTTAACGATGACACTAAAATAGAACAGAGGTATAACTTTTGAAAGTCACAAAGGTATAACCAAATATAACCCTTTCTTTATAATTTCTGCAGATTGAATTAAGTGGTTATTTATATAGCCAAAAAAGTGGCTAAAATATTGTCATTTGAGACACTTTATCGACAGAATATATTATAATTGTTATCCTACTAATAATATTATAAATACGAAAATTTGTGAGGATGTTGTTAACCTACACAAAAAATTTGATTTTTATTCAAATTAACGTACATACATAGTAGGTATCTTTTTCTCATTGCGAGCCAGCATCATAAAAAAAATAAACAGATTTTAAAATATGACGTTGAAACTTAATCCCATGTTATCAAAAGAATTTGAAACTATATAAAATTCAATATTTATTGTAGATTTCAAAATATTTCCCCTGAATATGTTTATGTTAGTTACAACTAGGGTCACTTAGACGTCATTTATACAAATGATGTCTAAATGATTTAAGTCTAAAAATATGTGAACCAGTCGAGTGGTCGTCTCGCCACTCGCGGCGACACTCATTAGTGCAAAACGCTGATTACCTGAAGAGGCGATAATGATCTGATGTCAGTGACACCCAGCACCGGCTGCATACTCGATTGCGAATCGAGTGCCACTCACTCATCATTGTTATCACAGTGCAAAAATGACACCTCTGCATTCGTAACATACCTACCTATTACCTATATCTGTAGATCTACGAATATATATGATTGGGTTTAATTGCAATCGGTAAACTTCATGATATCTTCCCATTGCCTATCCCACAACGCTTTAAGACGAAGATCTATAAGCAGTTTACAAATTACAGCTATGAAAAGGGCATAGCTTGAAATTTCTATAAGGGACTGCTGCTGATGGGAGACTTAGTTTTTAAATTTTTTATTTATTTTTTATTTCATATGTCATATATGTTTTTCATATCATAAAAATATATTTCATATTTTTTTTTTTTTTTTATTATTTCATATGTCTTGTATAAAGGAAAATTATAATCAATAAGCTGAGCTCCTAGGAACTCCGAGTATACTTCTACTAACTTAGCTTTCTGTCTATTAATGGAATTGTTTTATTAATTTTGAAACTTCCATATCCTTAACGCGATCTAATCAAAAAAACAAATAAATGTTAATAGCGCCGGTCGTCAAGAAGCGATAACTATGTAGGTATGTGGTAATTATGTTTACGTTTTAACCGTACGACCGTTTGTGTGAAAGTCCGCTCATTTCCCGTGGAAACGGACCTAGCGCAAAGAGTGCAAAGGTCCAGAGAAAATACTTAGAAACCGAAAGTCCAGAGAAACGGTTATTATTTATCACTACCTACCTTCTCACTGCCACTATATAGCCGCCATTAGACATCGGATTAATTGACCTTATTTCGTCATTTAATAATAAATACTAGCCAATCGTCTGCTTTCAAATAAGTAATATTAATTTTCAAATTTAATATTTATTTTCTTTAGAACTTTTTCTTTAGATGGGATTTATTATAATGCTTGTAGATAAAATATTAAATGTCGTATGTGAAGTAGGTACATATAATAATAAAAAAACAGCAATGAACTTCGCACACAAAATAAGGTTATTAATTAATTTATTGAACAGCAAGTCTTCAATCTTTATAGACAATGAGTTATAGTATAGTACAAGGTTCATGTATAAGATATACGTGTCGCATTGTTCTAATTTAATAAAACATAATATGTTTTATTGCTTGAATTTTAATTTTGAAATTCAATAAAATGAGATGGCTGGATGAAATACTTTTTATTTCATTATGTTTTTTTTTACAAAATATTCCTAATATTTATTGGTCCCATGTCATTTTTTCTGCTCCCATCCCATGTAGGTACATATTTGTAGATTAGCTCAAAATATCTTCGCAAGATAGCCGAGAGAAGCCGAGGTTTGTCGGTGTTTGTAGTTAATATTTTATTTTATGTATTTTTTATTTTATGTAAGACACGGTAACCATCAGACGTCACCGTTGAAAACACGACAACGAAATGATATCCTTGCTAGATTCCAACCATCAACTTTCACGGCCTACATCTAGTTTGACCGGCGCGGAGTCCACAAGCTCACTGCAACTATTCAACACAAGGGAAACACTTCATTAACACCCTGGAAATAGAGTTATTTATGAACGCAACATGTAAATTTGCGACCGTATGAAAATATCGCAACTCAAGCCAACAAAATGAGGCGAAATTATGATGGATGTTGATGCCTCGTTTCTCGCTTAATAAGACGAGATTCTACTTGACGGTGCTGCGCGCTAAATTGTACTTTAATTTGTATGTCAATAGGTGCACAGTTGTTTGAGTTGTGTGCAGGAATCAATCGCGCCGTCAAGCGCTCGCGCAGTGTATATCGTTGAATGCGACAGTAGTTCTACTCTTGTAATAAAGTAAGTAAGTTCGGTGTTAGATTACAGTTTTAACTGTGTTATGTCTGCAAAGTTCGTCTCGTCGGCGTCATATAACTACTATACTGAATAATCACGTTCTTGCACTAGCATGTGCAAGAATGTGATTATTTAAAAAAAAATATAAATCTTTTAAATATTCGTAGCTTAGATACAATAATGATGGCTGTGATGGGAAATCCTGCTCAACATATTTTGTAACATCAGTGACAAGGTTAAATAGCGTAGAACATCTGTCCCTTTGACCCAGGACAGGCAAAAGTTTTCAGACCTGACAATCAACCTTTACTATTTGAGAGGCAGTATGAGAATAGAAACTGTAGGTACACGTGGACATATTTATTTTTATTTGTCGAAAATATTTGATTAGAACATTGTTAGAAAAAACAGCCTAAGCCCTTCATAAGGGTTTAAGCTATCTCCAAAGAAAAGATCATCAAGATCGGTTTTGTAAATTAGCTGTGAAATCTTAACAGATGTTGCCATTTTTGCATTCACTATTTTTATTGCATTTACCTGCAAAAACTTTCTAGCAAAAGTTAAAATTGCATTGTGGCTGCAGGTAAATGTTATTAACGTCACAGATAGATACGAGTAAATAATCAGGTCTGTTAATTATGTAATCTATGGTTGGGTTGGAGCGAACGGTGACACCAGCTATCGTATCCAATTATATACCTACGCGTGTACGAACCGTACACAAATCACACAGACAGACAGACAAATTGCACTGCCGATGTTGGCATTTGGCGAGGTGACGACGTTCAACCATACTGATGTCTATATACTCTTATTTGATTTCGCATTATAATATAAATCAGAAAGCAATTTAATTTACAGCACATCGGTGTATATGTGTATATGTGTATCTGTATATGTAAATGTGTATATGTATATATGTATCTGTAAACAATCTACCTTCCTGAAGCAGGGATAGACTCAAAGCAGCAGGGCCGTCGAAAAACAGGTTCGAATAGCAGACGATTCCAATAAGGGCTGCAAATTTAAAAGTGAAGGTCGGCAGACAGGTTGACGGCCACTTAATGGTATGTGGCTACCGTCGCCTATTGAAACAAGAAACGCCATAGGTGCTGCAAGTGCCTTAACGCTTATGAATTAAATACTTTGCTACAACGATACAAATTTGCTAGAAATATTTATGCGAGCCCCTATCATCATCATCATAACAAAAATTATCATCACCATCACTAACTTGGAATATCGATCGCTGTTTGTTTGCTTCTAATTTGTGAAAAGAAAAAGATTCAGAAATCCTTGTTTTATTAGGATTAGAGTTTGCTCATATGATGTATTAAAAATAATAATAATAGAAAAAGACTATTATTATTAACTAGCTGGCACTCGCGACTTCGTCCGCTTGAATAATAAAAAAGTAGCCTATCTTGTGTCCCGTACGTCTAAATTTTTTTCTACCAAGTTTCATGAAAATCAGTTAATTCGTTTAAGAGTTATGAAGGAACATACATACAGAAAAAAATTCTAAAAATAATTCTCTTAGTTTCAGTATCATGTATAGAGCCTATAAACACGATATCTCTGAAAACAAAGTAACTTACTCCATGACCAACCGTTACAGATTTCTTATTAGTATTGATAATAATAATAGAAAAAAAAGCCAATAGAAAAAGACTGAGAATTATTCTATTATTTTATTTTTATATTTTACCCCATACCTAAGGACAAACGAAATGTAAAGTTGATTGCCCCAAGAGCAAAACAGAGGCTGTCACCGTCTCAATGCGAACAATTGAGATTCATGTCCGTCAACATTGAGCGTAATCACAATGGAAGGGCCATGATTCATGTGTTCACTAATAAAGTTCTGCACCGTCCGTCTGTTTGTCATAGTTGTATTGATGGCCATTGAACGTAAGTCGTAAGGACGCTAAATTGCTCGATTGATGTACTGCACACACACATATTATTATTCCTTTATTTAATAAGACACTGCAAGCCAATATATTTCTGTATGAATTCCATCATTTGGTTTACAGTACATATTTCGGTTAAAAATGTTTATATTAATCTAAGGAATTCAAGTTTTAAGATGTGGTTAAAAAAAACATTCAAGCTTTTTTTTTATTTGTTCTGAGTTATAAATATCTCGAAAATAAAAATTTGGAAATTTTAATTAAGGTTGAATCCAAGTAAATAATGTTTAAGTGAATTATTTCTTTTTATTTTCAGTTTTATATTATTTTACTTTTTTATATCTTAAGTGGTGCAAGTTTTTTTAAAGTCTTAAGTTAATTAACCAAAACCAAATTAAAAATAGCTGGTAGTGAATGGATGAAGAAATTGTGGTAGTTTCTATCTTTATTCTTAACCCCAATCTTAGGCCTTTAGACTAGCCCAATCTTTACGCCCGTGTCTAGGATGCATAGATAGTTAGACACAGTAGCAAGGTATATGATAGATGTTTTTAAAGTTACTAAAGCGAATGCAATACATAGCGTCCTTTAATTACAATATAAACATGTAAACCGTACAGCAATATGACAAATAAAGCAAGGGAAACATCAGAAGAGCCGCTAAGCCCTTAACATATTGGCTAGTTGTTGGTGCGCAATATTACGCGCCCGGTGACATTTTGAACCACTTTTATCTGTCAAGGCATGAGGTTGAAATTAATAATTAACCCTCATTAGTTCGATTAATACTAGTAATTATAGCTTCAGCTGGCTGCGTTAAAATTTTATGGAAACTTCGTTAGGAGAACGAAACAGAAGTCGCTTTGACAATTCGTTGCACTTTAGTGCCACCTTAAAGGCGATTAAGAATTTGAATTCATTGAAAATTACTGCAGCAACTGGTCTATTTATATGTATATAGCTTTTTGACTACACGTTTGGTCTATAGCTACTGGCTATAGTAAGCAGTAACCAAAGCAGTATAGTAGCAGTTAACCAAACGGTTGCGGGTTCGAATCCCGCTAGGGGCAAATGTTTATGTTTTATCTTTGTGCCTGTGTCATGAATGTTTTGTGTTTATAATATGTATGTATTTACAAAAAAAAAGTAATCTATGTAGTATATCAACTGTCTGGTATCCATAATATAAGCATTTGTGGAACTAGATGGTGCTGTGTGGAATGTGTGAAGATATTTATTTATTTATATTTACCAATATTATTATTATATTACAACATAAAAAATATAAAACTAAATTAAGATTACTAAATTAAGTGACCAGCCTTCGTTTAGCCGTTTTTGCGTTATTGAGGAACCAACATCAAAACAAACAAACTTACGGATATAAAATATTTTTAGGAATATTAGTGTAGATAATTACTCTATGTTCTCTGTTTAGCAAGAACTATAATTTACCTATTATTCGACATACATGTTTTAGGTAGAAAATCACATTCACTAAAAAATAATTCATTATGCTATCGTAATGATTTCTGTGAATCATGTTCCTGTGAAATTTGAGGAGATATCACAATCGCATTTTCGTCGAAGCCGTGCAATGGCAATCGAGTAGATGATTGGCAACGACTAAAACGTCCAAAGTACCACCGGCCAGTGCTCGCCAACCTTCGGCGCGCAATAAAAAATAATCTTTAACGTAATAAACATCCAATGATTTTATCGGGGATTTAAAATACGGTAATGCGAAAAACGCCGCGACTCAATCATAACTTAGCAGCTAATGTCAGCCGAGTGACAGCACCACCTGATTGGTCGACGCACGCACACACCGACAGACCAAATTATACGACAATAAAAATTTTATAGCAACCAAGCGAGAGATAATGGTGACAGAAGTATATATTTAGCATTTTATCCTCTTTGCACCAATATGGGATGGGATACATTCAGTTTTATACTCCATCATTTGCTTACATTATCGTAATATTATATTCAGGTACATTCGCTGGCAATAACCCACTACTCCTAATCGATTATATTAAAATCGACATTAAAGAAATACACCTGGTGCCGACATATAATTATTTTTCATCGGGCACAACATATAATTAAATATATTTAATTAAAACTAGCAATTTCTTCTATTTATAGCTAAATAATAAATTGGATTGCGCATCACCAACTTATCTAAGTAAATTTTCACTATTTATGCATAGATCATTATCATTGGATGAATAGTTACATACTACGTAATCAATTAAAACAATAAATATATGTTTTACTTAAATTATTTAAATATTTGTTGTCTTAAATATTGTTTAAAAAATCAATTTATTTAAAATAATATTAATATTAAAAAAATTATTAAAATCATTTTAATCAAGGGTATCGCATTCCTGGAAGGTTTAGAGTTAAGCTAACGCAGAGTTCTCGGGTTCGATTTCTTGGAAGGTCAACAGTGAAACAAAACAATCTTATCTTAACTATTAGACTCAACTTCGCCTGGGCTTCGTAAATAAACTTTAATTTAATTATTTTGTAGTCATCGAATTCAGTCGAAGTGTTTGTCTAAATGGTGACAATTTATTTAGACAGAACAGTTATTTTTTTTATCAGAACGTAACTTTGGTTTGATACTGTTTATTAATTTGCTATTTCACTAAAGTAATACACCTAATTAACTTAAAAAAACCTATAATTATATTGTAATGATTTCTAATTTGTTGAAGGTCTTTTTTTAAATAAAATACATAACTAGTATAATATTGCATTGATTAGGTATTTAAGCAATAAATACAGTTTGCATGTTTAATTCAGCTCGGACAGATTAGCCATGGTAAAATGTTTTCATAGCAAGCATTAAAACATGAATAAATTGCATAATAACTAATGAAATTAATTACAAATATTTACAGTCCGCAGTAATTATTTTACTTGTTATTAATTTTTATTATTATTTTTAAGTCTTGGAATTAAATTAGTACTTGCCTACTACGTTTTATAGAATGTTTTTTCATCGCTCTGTGTGGAAGCTATCAGCGCCATATTAAATGCAAGTGCAGTGCGAAGAAATAGATGAAAGCGCTAACATCTGAGCCGCGAATCAATACTTTCACCACCGCAAAAGGTGACAAAAAAGCACTGAACAACAAACGCGAAACAAAAAAGTGAAACAACAAAATATAACTCATCTCAGTCAGAGTGCAGAGACAGACGCGTTAGTCGTTTTTCCGAACGCTATCTTCATATCCGGACGTATGCACACGGCTAGGAAACCAGCCGAGTCTGCGGAAACTCCGGTTGCGTTACCGTCTCCCTGGCGAACGAATCGAAGGGAGTCCCGAACTAAAACCGCCGCGTTAGCCACGATTGCCGCTTGCGGACTGCACACGTTGTTGTCTTTATCTAAAGACTATGAACAGTCTTGACAGCGGGGTGCGTTCGACAACTCGTTTCGAGACGAAACTGCACTTTTACGAAAAAAGGTTTCAATAAAAGCGTCGCCGGCTTCGCTCCACAATAACTCTTAATCACATTCACACCTGAAAGCTTAGTAGAGAATGGAGAAATGGGCCTGAACTCTTTCATTGGTACATTATCAATCTTGTTTGTTCTGTGAAAATTATTAAAATAAGACAATAGTTTGTTAATAAAAAAAAGCTGTAATGACTGATACTGGCATAATATTCTGAGGGACCGATGGGGCCAAAAGACTAGCATTGAAATTTTGCCATAAAAACCCTTCTAGGTAATTATAATAGAGCTTATAGTTATTTATTTATAGCCACGGTATATCTAGAGCTATTGGTAATTTATTTTTACTTTGGACATCCTCACTCATGTTGATAAAACTCCTGCAAGTTTTGTTGAAGATAATTGTTTGTATACAATAGCATTTTTTTAAGATATTAAACGTTTTCCGTGAATACCGATCACAGCTGTGTATTTAAGCAGAAACGAAATAAAATGCTAAACGAACAGCCCTTCACTCGCCATCGGCACGCAGATAACCGTCTCCAATTCACAAACGTAGCTATATCAGATTCCGGGAACCGTCTCAACTTGTCGTTCATATCTGAAAATGTGAAATTGCATTTCAAAACTCGACTTATCCACCGTCGATCTATCGATGCTATCGATGCATCGATACATGGACGTCCAACGTACCTGAGATATCGTTATTGACGAACGATACTCTCGGACACGACTTGCAGCAATTTCATTCCGAAAAACTCGATTTTTATTGTCTTCTGCATTGAGGTAAATTGGACAATTTTGTGCACATTAAGTACTGAAGTAATAACATTCAGATTGGCGTAAGTGTTGCCGATTGCAAAGTAAGATCGGGTTGATGTTAAAACGCATGAGAAATCCAATAACATACTGCGGCATATTTCACGAACTTGATATTATTTGGTAGAAAAAAATGTTTATAGCTAAAGGACATATAATTTTTTGAATAACACGATTCATGTATGAATGTTTGTAATCATTTACGTAAAAAC
This sequence comes from Synanthedon formicaeformis, assembly GCA_945859745.1. NCBI lineage: Eukaryota > Metazoa > Arthropoda > Insecta > Lepidoptera > Sesiidae > Synanthedon > Synanthedon formicaeformis. The sequence goes on along the minus strand of OX243956.1, from coordinate 471,580 downwards.
TACTAAACTGATTTTGATGAAATTTAACAATAATATATTGTAGTTTATTATTAAAATTATACATAGCTTATAACTTATAAATATACTCCAACGAGCCGCTGGGTAAAGCTTATTATTTTTTTTTAATGTTTGGGATCTTTACTGTAAAAACAAAGGTACATATCACCTATATAAATTCCCGGTGACAGGTGTTTTTAAATGACGGTTAGCCTACTTGACAGATGGTGAAAGAGGCTCTAAAACAAATATTTGATACTCTTTCACGTAAAAACTAATAAACGAATTTTGATGAAACTTTACAGTAATAGAGTTAATGTATCAGAATTAATACATAGTCTTTAATTACTAAAAATACATAGACGAAGACGCGGGGAAGAGCTTGTAATATTAAAATGAATGTTTATTACTCTTTCACGCAAGAACCAAATGATGAAAATTTACAGTAGTTTACATCGTCTATTCCCATTCTCCCAAGAAATCTCCCATTTAAAAGACATTTAGGCAATTGCGAAAAAAAAAATCTAAATAAATATTATATTATGTCAATTAAGAAGAACTCAAGAAAAGCGATAACTCGCTAATGACAAGTAGTGTTGGAATTAAATAATTATTTAAAGCTGATAGTCGCCTTTTAATATAGATAATTTAAATCCAACTTGAAACTTTGTACAGTAGCTGTTTAACTATTCAAGAAAACAAAAGCTCACAAATAATGGTCAAAAGAGCCGCGACTGTGCGTGGGCGCACACAATTTGCATAGCTTCATTAGTCGACTCATCCAGCGCTATCTCCCCCGACGCGTTATCTCTACCGCCTCTGAATTGCGTCTCACCGTTTTTATTTTGAGCTTTTTTTCACATCGACAGTTGTTAATTAAGCGCGTGTGAGGTCCAACGCCTTAATTATAATTGCATACACATAAATATTTTATTGTAAAGGGTAAGCACTTGTTAAAATAGATAAGTTGATGTGTGCCTACCTGACGAGTATGTGTAGTTTACTTCCATATCCTTAATTAAGGACGAAGAGTATCCTCCAATTCCAAGTTCCAAGAACTTTCTATCTGGCTATAAATGAAAATCTATTCTGAAATGAAGATGTCCGCTTACATTGCTTTAAAAAGTGTTGCATTTGCAAAAAAAGTCTAAAGTAAATTAATACAATACATTAAATTTACCATGAATTCAAAATTTTTCTTTGATCGCATAGTTAAATAAAACCAACAGTCAACAATGTGTATGCAGTAAAAAGTTAAAGTTCACATCAATAAATACCTAGACTTAATGTTTTTCATACGGCATGTTATAAAAAAGTCTATACTAAAAAAATTTACAATATAATAATGACCTCTATGCTCGCAATCATAGGTGTTAAAATGTAAACTGCGATAATTATATTGAGAAAAAAGTTAAAGCGCCTCCGACATTAGGCTGAGTACAGGAATGCGCGGTTACGAATACGAACATTGACGTTCGATCGTACATCGCGTGTTGTGAAATGCTAATGTCAGCCGGACCACCGGCGTACGCGCACACCAAGCTTTATATATATTTTATTTACGTTGAATAAATTATGCACTTGTAAAAGAAGTCCAAATTAGAATATTCGCCTACTCCTCTAAGAACTTTGTACATAATTTTATTGAATAGCAGATGCTAAAACTTTTATTAAAGAAATAAATTTTACGAGTTAATAATTTTTAGTTTTGGATTCTATTTCGTTATACCATAATATTGTTGGCCTAGTCTAGGCAATAGTTGTATATAAAAGGATATAGCAAATAGTACAACAGTCACACAATACAAATACATACATAAAAAATACAGTTAAATCTTTGATAGACTGTTTTATCTGAGGTATAAAATGTATCTAAATTTGTTATATTTTCCTAATTTTACTTAGATTTTCCAATAGAAATTCTGCAACGGATAGAGACTATGAGTTCAGTTTGAAATATTAAATAGTACTTTTGGGTTCTACATTAAAAAAAAACTATAATATTAATATGGAACAGCAAACTTAATGTCACTTGTCTAGTTTTAGGCAACAATAATAACCTTTTTAACTTAGTAGTATTTAGACATATTCTTTTTCGTTTCATCGAGTTTAACACAGCGTTTTGAATGTATGTGAGTTATAAGCTATTTTAAAGTTTAGAACAATATCTAGGTTACAAAAAATTAAAAATATTATTTTATCGTGTAAACCATTCTTAAGACACAAATTGTGCGTCGGCGGACACTCTATTTAGCGTGAGCTCAGAAGGATATCTATGTTAAAAGCGAGAGCGTGAAACTTTGAAATAATATTTAATTCGGTGTCTAACTATTCTAATAATATTTTTTTTTTCTAACAATTAAATTAATGTTTCCAATAAATATAATACGAATTGTATAAACCAAATTTTTGCTTGAAGTAGCATAAATTATCTGAACTACAATCAGCACTTCCTTACACATTAAACAAAGGGCCGGAAATGAAATCTATTGTGTGTGTGATATTTTAATTTATAATTAAAATAAATTTTGAATACTTTCATAGTTCTAATATACCTACTTACATTTTTGTGTGAAGCGTTTTAGTCCGCTCGCTTATAACTTGTACCACGATCCGCCTACCTGTGCGGTTAACGATACATACTTGTAATAAACTGTTTGATGTAACATGACACGGTCCTACTGTAATCCCTTGTTCAATGTTTGTCCGTTACGACTGGGTTCACTGGCATTTATGGCAATATTCAAATTTTCATAACTATTTACAGCCACTACGATTGGCATGTGCCGATCAAACACTAAATGTTGTTGGTTGCTGAATATATTAGTCTTGAATTATGTTCATTGACATATTATAATGTATTTACCTATTTTACACAGGCGTATAACGTTAAATGTTGAAGCGTTCCTAAACTCTGATTAAAATAAGATTTCATTAATGTGGGAATTGTATTTTAAATTGATTTAAAATTAAATTGATTTGAACTTGGATAGTAAAAAGATTTAAAAAAAATTACTCAATATTTATGATTACACTTGCTTTTATAGCGATTTCATTCGCGTGTGTATAAACTATATTAACTGTATTAAAGTTTCATCCAAATCAGTTTAATAGTTTTTCCATGATAAATGAACGTGACAAAAAACCTACAACATATTATAGAAAAGGTCATTATAAAATATTTCAAAAAAGATAAGTGGAGTGAACTAGAAAAATGCTAAAAACTAAAAAAAAAATCGTGCAAGTAGACACTTATTTATTTTGCACATTTCTTTGTTACTGAAAAATATCAATTGAAATAATTGCATACACAGACGATATAAATGTTTACTAAACATTAACTTATGCTTTATTGAACAAATGAGTTTCAGTTTCAAAGTGTATCAATATAACAGCTCAGCAAATTCATTTTAATATTGAAGAAGAAGAGAAATGCAGACAATATTTTTATCTAGTCCATCCATCTGCGATTTTTCTAGGATGAAAAATGCAGTAGCTCTCTCTGTACAATATTAGACATCAAGTTGACACCGCGTCGTCTACGTGATACCGTGTCAGGGAGACGTCTCGCAGCCACGCTATATTAGATCTTGTACCTAGGGATGCTATCATTCTGATATGAATCTATTCATAACCGTACATACGTTATGATCTCCTAGTTACTTACGTTACTTAGCGGCTCCTTCACCAACGTCAAGTAGGCTAAACCGACACTTAAAGTCACCTGTCACCGGGAATAATTTAGCTGTTACACCTTTGTTTGTACGGTAAACGTCCCAAACATTAAATAGAAAATAATCAAAAAAAAAAATCGCCAATCGAATGATGCAGTAAACCAAGTGCATAATTTAATAAAACAGAAAATGATTTCTAAAAGTAGCTAATCAACATTTTACTTGTAGTTGGTGAAAGAGGCGCTTAGAGTATTAGGGTTGTGAAAAAAACTGCTCTGATTCCAGCGTAGCGTACTCACGAATATACTCGTATCGTTTTCAAATATCATCATTATTATTACAAACAATTAATATGTGTGGGCGGAGGCTAGGCTGCTTTTTATAGTTTCAACTGACAATTATGGAGGAGGTCTATGTCCTGCAGCGGACATCCTATGACAGAGGTATACGTGTGTACAAACAACAAATACACACAGAGTAATGATATTTCTAGACGTCACAAATCCAAAAAAAATGACTTAGTAGTGAGCTTAAACCTTCAATACTTACAGGTAAAAAAAATCTTCATTTGAATACGATTAGCCAGAGATTTAACAAAAATTGTTTAAAACGAAGTCAGATCCATAAAAAAATAGTTCAGCTAAAAATTAAAAAAAAAAATTATGTTTGATATACCTGGCGACTTGGTTGAAACATTGGCATCGACACCGCTGAAATTCAAAATCACAACCTGTGCACAAAATGTTATGCGTAAGCTTTTTGTAATTCCGAAGGTAGGTATAGTTATAGCAGATTTTTTTAAAAGAAATCGTTCTTTAGAGAACAAATGGACTAATAGTATTAATTTCTTATTAGACTACTTTGAAAAATAAATTACATTTTATGCTATTATTGTTGTATAATTCCTTTTAGATCACCCCTGGCACAGTAACTGAACCCTTAAGAAAGCCTAGAAATGAGTTTATCAGCTTTTTTTCGTTTTTAGATATTAAATCAAAATTTTACCTACTGCCAAATACCAAATATTATTTTGTATTAATTATAAGGTTAACAGTATTAAGTGTATATTACCGGTATATCTGTACTATTAAGGTTAACAACACTTACTTTGCTTGAGCATAAATTTAAATGAGTTTTGTGCATAAGGTTATTAAAAAAGACCATAAAATGTAATTTTTAAAAAGAAACTGTTGCCACAGACCACCTAACAGAAGATCACCTTCAAGTAACAGTTTTGGTAGGATTTCGTTGCGTAAAGAGGTGTTAAAGAGCACAACACCTCTATTTGTGTGACCTGTGTTTATAGCTCTAAAAAAGACATAGAAGCGAAAATTTAATCTGCGATCAAGTAAATATTTAAACATAATCGATTGGTTGAAAACTCAAATAGCTATCAGTCAAATTGTCGAACAATAGATGACAAAGCGAATAGAGTTCCGAGCTCATTATCTGAGCATCTTGTAATAACACGGTGCGGTTGTGTGAGTGAGACCAGCGATTTAAAACCAAGTCTCACGCACGAGGTAAGAAGAAACGCCGCGTTTTATAGAATACTAGCTGTTGCACGCGGCTTCGCCCGCGTAACTTTGTAAAATATATACTAAAACCTTTCTTGAGAACCACTCTATCCATTGGTGAAAACAGCATGAAAATCAGTGCAGTAGTTTTTCAATTTATCGCGAACAGACAGACGCGGTGGAGGACTTTGTTTTATAATATGTAAGGCCTAGCTGGTGCCCGCGACTTCGTCCGCGTTGAACGATGAAAAGTACCCTATGTCCTCTCTGGTGTCCCAGACAACGTGTGTGCAAAATTTCATGGTAATCGATTTAGTAATTTTTGCGTGAAAGCGTAACAAACAAACAAACTCACATTCACATTTACATATATATAAGTACGAGCACTTCGGCAGGAATTCAAATTAATTTTAAAAGGTGGTTATGACCAAGAACATTGTTCTGATGAGTGTTTTGTTATTACAAAGAAGCAAGAAGAATTAAATACGGTTAGATTTGGCAGTAGGTACATTGATATAATAAATCTAAATCAACGTGCTGCCGTTAAAATAGATTATCAACAACCATCGAATATTTTGTAAGAATGCATACAATAATTTTTATGAAATTGTTTCAACTTGTGTAAAATCATATTAAGACAAGACACCCGTATATATTTCTGCGTGGAAATACGTGTGCATCTTCACTAGTTCAGACTACAAATGAGTGTGAATTGTATATATAAAATTGTGAACGCACCTCTGATGTGCTATGATAGTTTTACTTAAGTATGTCTATTTGAATATGTCCTAAATTCGAAAACACCAATTAAAGTTAAAACGAATGTGTTGTTCTATATCAATATCCCATTTAATATAAGCAATTAGTTATGATTCTACATGTTATTACCATTTCACATCAGCATTGTTGACGCATATAAATTACGCTGGTCGCAAACTGGAGCATGTTGTGGTATTGAAACTGGAAACTATTTGTTCAATTGCTAACCTCAGGTTACACTTCACACTGGTCATCGATGATTTCCTTGACAAGCTGGGTGCACAGTCAGTCTGCACAGTCCAAATAATGCCACATCCATCATTCACCGATGATCTATTATGGTTTCACGGTACATATAACAAATTAATAAAAATCAATATATTGTCATGCGAAGCGAAAAGTTCGGATCTCTAATGCTATATTTAATCCTTTTATCAAACGATTTCCCTTTTTGGTTAGTAGCTATAGGTTAGAGCTATACTGTTATTTGAAGATTTACTTTTTTTCTCCACCATGTTGGCAAATCCATCTTGATTTTGCAAATTAGTTCGTTTGAGGTAGGGTTTTTAGATACGATTTATTCATTTAGTCAGTTAAAGATTATGATCCCATAATGCATTGCTCGAATTAGCGCAATATATTTATTTATTCTTTAGTAGTCATGCACAATTTAAAACTTTATAATATGATTTTTTTTATTAAAAAAGTACAAATAAATTGGATAAAACTTATTTTAATATTATACCGTTTATTACCATTTAAAAGTTTTTTAACAATTATTCTTATTAAATTTAAACGAAAAGTGTAGACACAAAAAATACGTTCCAATATATAGTATTGTATTATTTTAACTTCAAAGGCGTTTTAAAAACGCTGCGTTACATGAACCCAGTGAGTTGAACATCTACAATTTCGGAGTGGTTCTCCCAATAATGAGTTTCCTTGCGTTTTCGCATCTCGGACAATGGGCCCGTGACAATGGCCGGGACTCGAATCTGCGTACCAACCTATCACTGGACCGATTATCGCTTTCTTTGTCCACGCTGATTACAATACGGATCAACTCGGGTTGATCGGTTGATCAGATATTGTGTTTTTATATGATTTGTGATTTGATTGCATTTTAACTTCATTCTTTCTTTATTTATTTTTTCTCTATTTTAGTAAGTATTTTAATTTATTTTTACTTGGACTTTCGTTATAATTATACTCTGGGATAGCTCTATCTATATTTTATTTTGGGAGTTAGTATTTTCCTAAAAAAAAATCTCCCTTTGGAGATATTTGGTTTGTAATGATCTGCTACAACTTCCTGGTAGACCCACGGGATGTAGGCATCTAATCCTGCCTTATTCTAAATTTATCAAAGTGTGACACAATGACACAACTAAATCTAGTCAGAACGAAAACGTATAGAGGGTAATTAAAACTGACGGGAAGACTGACAGAGTATATTTAAATCGCTCGGAGACAAATCTATTATATCCAATCGGGTCTAGGTTATCACCTTTCGATTCGTAATTCAGATTCAATTTATACCTAGCAATGACAGTTATGGACGCTGGCTGGCACGAGATTGATTGGTATTAGATAATCCACTTCACAATTTTTAACTAAATTGGAGTTGTACCACTTGTACCCTCGAATTCTATAGACGTTTATTCTTATATCTACTTTTTTATATAGTACAGGAAGACTGACAGTCTCAACTGTGAACATAAGCTAGGTTTAGAGCATTTTTAGTAGTGGAAAGGAAAACTGGTCATATTTTGAGCAACCACCGAACAGGCACGAGGTAGTAGTGTAAGGGATGCCAGAGCCTACTTCTATCCTCTCTAATCCTCGTCCTCTCCTTACCCCTACCTAAAATCAAGTTGACCGTCAGCCTGCCTGCCGGTTTTTAAATAAAAAAGCAACCCAAGTAACCAAAGCAAAGACCTCTTTTTGGAGAAATATGGATATAAATTAAATTCCTAATTCTCTAACGCATCTGTTAAAATAGAATTCGGATGTAAACTGTACAAGAGTGATTCATTGTGCTCTTATTAGTAGTGAAGTATGTCGTATTTGTATTCGAGCTATATGATTTACCGCCACATAACCGTCTGCGATAAAAGTCACCCGACAATTACATGCCCAGGGCCGCATTAGACACATTAGACATTATTCAAACTCGACTCCGGCTGCGTCTCGCTTGATTCATGCGTCCTCCGGTCGCTCGGTGACGTATCTGCCGATTTCAAAGCAAGGGGAATTCGCCCCTGACGCGTTCAGTTCAGAATTTGAATTTTCCGCGTCGCAGATCTGTTAACAAATGAGCATCGGCTCCAATTGTCTTTGCAGCAAGATTAATATGATTTATGGCCTCGCTCTCAGTCCGTCACTAGGTTCTCGGTAATCGTAAAGCTCCGAGTTTCGGTATTATTGACGTCTGCCTTTTGATGTTACTGTAAATCATCTGCGATATGCTTGGCGTAATCTAGAAAATGCTCTTTCCGTAAGCACAAATCATTCCTACATGTTTTACGACGATACTAGCGCTGGTATGTATCAATAATTTATATGGAATATTGGTCTAATAGTTTCTAATCGATAAAATCAATAGGCACTGATAAAGTTTAACAGATCATAGGCTACTTTTTAAATTTTCTATTCCGGTATATTTGAGGAGACACGTACAGATAGTTTCGTGTTGATTAGCAAGTATTAGCAAAAAAATGGTTCATTGCAACAGCGATAGCCACATCCTACTTTATCCAAAATCATTGAATCTAGGTACTACTAAAATAATACAAAGGTTCGTCGAGGTGAATTTTTTTTTTTTTGTATAATATGTCCACAACCACACACATATAAAACAACTGTATGTTGTCTAATAACATTTCTACAATAATAATTTCTTAATTGACCCTGACAATGTGTAGGCAAAATTTCAATATGATCGGTAAACTTACTTTTACATTTATAATTTTAGTATGGATCCAGTAAAAAAACGAGAAGAACCGAGCAGTTAACGAAGACGATATTGAATGAAAAAGCCCACATTTTTCAGCGTCGCACTATTTGCTTTCAAGTCGATGATCAGTCTAGTATAAGGTGGGACAGCCGCTTTCAATTATTCATTGGTCTTGTCCCATTCCGGGGACCCAGTTGAGTCGAAGTCTCTTGTTTGTACGGGATTTATGCGTACACCAAGGGTACGATTGATTGTCCTTTATCTAACTACATGGACACCATAAAACAACTGACAGAAACACCTACTTATCAGAAATAATTCAACTACATTATTTATGCAGAGGATAGTTAGCTCTTAAAGAATTTATTTTCTGCTTGCATTAGTGGAAACGTATAAATATTATTGTACAGTCGGGGTAAGAAAAGGTAGTCGACATTTGCTTGCACCAAGCCAAATATAAGTCATGCCAAAATTTCATTTTTCAAATTTAAAATTTCATTTCAAACGTCTGTCAATTGTCTGCTTAGTGCTTTAGTTTCAAAAGGTACTAAGAGTCTACGACTTGACAAAGGAATTAATTTGAAAAGTGACGAAGGTTTCCATACCCTGACTTAACATTGTATTATTGTATATGTAGGTATTACGAGTATGTTGAACAAAAAAGATTACTGAACATAAAAAGGCTGACCTTGTGAATTTGGTGGACTGCTCACAAAATCAAAATTTTCCATCATAGTTATAAGTAATTACAACAAAATCCTTTTTTTTTTACATAACAACTTTTTAAAAATATATTACTAGAAAAACTCAATTTTACTAATACCAAGTTCGACTATTAATGGATTTTACGTAACTGGGCTTCTTGACAAATAGTAAAACGTTCCGAGAATATTTGAAAACGATTCTCAAAGACAATACTAAATTCCACATTAGCTGTAGCTAGTCAAAGTATTTCCTAGAAGGCCTATTATTAGTTGTTCCCACTGCAAGTGTCACCGTGTGATGCGCGCGCGCAGCTTTACGGCTGTCTTTCGCCACTGTCATGTGGATGTATGCTCGATTCGAGCTTTGGTGAAAACTAGACAGCTTCGCCCAGGGGCAATTATATACACCCTATGTCCATTTGGAATAGTACCAAATACTAAAAGAATTTTTAATAAAACTGCCTTTTGACCCATTTTTTAGTGCTCAACTGTAATTATAAATATAGTGTGTGGAAAACTATAGTCACTAACTTTGTTTTTTTATGTGTAAAATTATTAAAAAAGTAATTGGTAATAGGTTGCATAGTATGAACATGATTTTTCTTTATCATAAAATACCTAAATTTAAATTTAATCTTTTCAAATTTACAAGTTATTTCGGTTGTACTAAATAGATAGTTGCAAATGCAAATAGAGTTAACACAGAGCCGTCTTCCATTTAACCCATTGCACTGTGATGTTGTTATTTTGTAGCGAACATGTTAGAAGATGGACACGTTCAATTATTCAGAGGACACGCCCCGAGTGACATCTTACAGCGACAGTCGGCGAGTTTGCAGACGATAATACACGTCGATTGACCGAAATGGAAACGGACGAATTGAGAACGGACCGACACCGTGCTACACCAACACTCTGCCTCCAAGTGACGTCGACCAAATAGCCTAATCTAATATACAGGCCGGTCTAATATTAGGCTAAACAGGTAAGTGTCAATTGGGAAGGAAATCTGTATAGGACTATGTACGAATACATAATAAATATACTCGTTATCAGGACAGGATTCTATGCTGAGTGAAGAGGTGGGTTTGGCTTCTCCAATGATCGATACAAGACATGTCTTCAAAGGTTGCTAATTTTCTCACGATGTTATCTAATAACTTTAGAGCAAAAACTATTATTGCTCATTCAAAATAAAATCTTAAAGACCAGGCGATGCAGTTGTTTGTTTACCAAGGTAAAAGTCACAGCTAAAGCTATAATCCGTAATATCCATATATGGATTATAAGCTATATAATCCATTTGCCTAATGCCTATATATATAGGTACTTTGACACAGACGCAACAGCAGTTTTACTAAAAATTATCAGTAGATGGAGATAGGCATATTGCAGCTTCGATTTTGAGTTTACTAACATAAAAAATATATAAATTTAACACTAGCATATAGGCTGACAGTTAAAATTTCATTTTATAAAGATCACATAAATATGTAAATTCTTACATTGTCCTCTCGTCTTCTAATCCATAACAGCAGTATTCAAATCTGAAAAAGAAAAAAATTTGATTGAGCTAAGTGCAATAATATAAACGTGCAAAGTATATCTGGCTGGGTCAACAGAACACAGTGTAATTTCAGCACTAGTGCTATTAGCGTTTCAGTAGGTACGCAGTGAGGAAAAGCCTGGTCTTGCACGAGTCTAAAAGGTGATGTCCCATCTGATGGGCCATGCACCTATCCGTCACTCTCTATCATAAAAACAACGTCAAAATAATTTTTAATAAATTTAAAATAAATATAGTCATGTTTTTTAATTAAAAAATATTTTTTACAATCACTTAAGTTACTTATAGTACGAATATTTTTCAAATACATAAACACAATATAAAAAAATTGAAACGCAAAATTTATAATTTTGTCTTACCAAAAATTTCTGACACTACAATAATTACATATTACAACAATTTTAATAGACCGCAGTAAAATATTAAAATAAAAAAAAACATAAATCAGCCCCCTTTATATAAATATATTAATATCTATTGTAAAACAAACCCCGGCTCCAAGTTATGAACTGCTCGGCAACGAATCAAGCAAAATATACATATAGTGGCGGCAAAAAAAAACCAAATTGCGATTCGTAAAAGCGTGCAGTATTCAGTTACAAGAGACAGCGATTTTTTTAATTAAAAAAAAACTTTAATACGATTGGAAATGTATGATCCTGTTGAATTAGACAATTTGAAACACTATTTGAAATGTAGTTATCAGTTAAAGTAACCTTGATGAATTAAAATGAAATTGTATCGTCTGATTATATGTATTTTCATATAATCAAAATTCGAAAAAAAAATCATTGGGAAAAAATGTCTTCAGTTCATGCAATTTAAAATACGTTGATTTTATTTTAAATCTTTATTTAAATTTCCAATTTAAACAATAATATTCAACTATTATATGAAGTGATTTTCTTTTTTTGTGTTTTTCAGTCATATTATGATTGTATTGTATGAGTTATTAAAACAGATTCTTCAATTTTATGTTATTTTTTTCATATTAAAAACCTGAAAATGTGTAAGTGGCCATTAATGAATCTCGAATATTCTAAATAGTAAGTTATTTTTATCGGATCGGATTCTTCTGTCGAATTTCTTAAAATAAAGTCATATGCTCTGCAACTTGTAAATGCAAAATAGTAGATGTATTTTATTATGTATCAATTACCTTAACTTAATAAATTTAATTATAATATTTTTGCCCGCTACAGTCTTACAAATTGTACCATCGGGCGATCGTTTCCGCGGCACAGCTTTGCTCTTTTATTGACAATTATCACGCAACCGGCGAGTAAATCTTCTCATACTCGTAAACACTTCCAACCAAATATATCTACCTGTATATTAACTAGATTTTAGCCACTAGGTCAAATTTCAAACCTTAAGAATATGTTTTAAGGTTTACACTGAAGTCAATATACGCATACCTAACCTTAAAAAAAAAATATCTTTAAAGTTTCCAACAAAATGTAGCCGCAATCTATGGTGAGGCGAAAAGCCATGAACATAAATTAGCAAACAACGATCCGAACATTTTCAATAAACCATAACTCATTCCCATGACATCAGACATATCACTAATTTAAGTTGATTGCGCTGAAATGGCGGATTTAATTAATTTTTAGCCAAACGCCGGCAGCCAATCGTAAAAGAGTTGTAAAACCTGATCGATTTAGTGTAACCGTGTGATGCGTTTGCGCACTGTCAGGTCACATCGTGACGCGTAAATTATTGTTGTGCCAACGTAATATTAAATCGGTTTTAATAGGGCAATCGCACTCATTTTAATAATCACTAGAGGCTATTCAATTGCTCTCAAACAAACCATTTTATCATAAATATATAACAGATATACTTACCTACTTGGGAATGCCGAAATATATCTTTTCACTAGAATATATTTAAAACAAAATAAGCATTCCCCTGGTGTTCCTTGTATCCATGACGACGGTGGCCACTTACGATCTGTTACCACTAATATAAACAAAGATTGCATTAGAAGAACCGTATTAAAATGTCAGTTTGTAAACCTACTTCGCCTAAGTCCCAGTAAATTTCCAAACAGTTGCAGAACAGTGCTTAAAGTTTACACTTATTTGATCAAAGTGCATCATTATCATCAGCCTATAAGCGTCCATTTTTGGACATAGGCCACCACTCTTACTTTTGAACAAAGTTATAGTAGATTTTTCAGTAATAGCAGTTAATAAATCAGATACAAATTTAACCTTCTACAAACGCGTTCAATTTCAACCATATTTCTTTGGTTAATGACTTTTATGCGTGATAAATCATCACGTACCGTTATCCGGCACATAAATAACTGAATCCCGCAAAATTTCACCGGCGAGAGTAAATCATGTGCATGTAAATAGGAAGTTTTACGAGTAAGGTGCGCGGGCGCACGATGAAGATGTCTGACACCCACCGGCCGACCGAATCAATGTATACGGTTATGCTAAACAAATAAGGTTATGCGGAATGGTAGTGGACGCAATAATAAAGTTGGTGGGATGGTAGAAATCTTGTGACTAGAAATGATCATCGTCATCAGTCCTCGTTCAAAGAAAGTGTTGTAAACATTATTATATAAGGATATATAAAACTCGGGGTTTGAAATAAGTTTAATGATACAAACGTACGAAGAATACTTAAAGTTTTTACCTATATACTCGTAAAATCGTAGTGTTGACTTTTTCAGGCTATAGGTACCTACATTGATAGGGGAGCGAGACAGGTCGCTAGTATGAGATAGTCAAAAATGATGAAATGAGTTCCAAAGAAAAGCTATTGTTGCTTTGATTTAATTACTTGTCAAAGAAATCAGCGACTGACAAAATTGTACTGCAATAGATAAATTTATGAAGAAGGTATTACCTACTTATATTGTACGAAACGAAACAAGATATTCATAAAAATGTACCGTTCCTTTCCGTTCTTTTTAATTAGAGTCCAAAAATCGTGAAACGAACGATCGGCGTACAACAAAAGATAAATTTGTTGGATCTATCGATTACGATAGAGATTTCTGTGCAGTTAACAAAGCGTTTTCGTATCAAATCACACAATTAGAAGTGATCGGTTGTATGGATTGTCGGTCGCTTTGTCGGCGTGCTTGTCATTGCTAAACGTCGTGTTCCACTTGCGACCGTCCATATAGCACTCGCTTGCCTCGTCCATTAGGCTTGAATAGCCTAATAATGGCCTACGTCTTGCTATATCAGGGAAAGAAAGGAGAGGCTTGTGTCCATTAGTGTTAAGTAATTAATATCTTATAGTATTCAAATCTAGACTAAAATATAAAGCTGAAGAGTTTGTTTGTTTGTTTGGTTGTATGTGCTAATCTCAGCAACTACTGGTTCGAATTGAAAAAATATTTTTGTGTAGGATAGTCCATTTATCGAGGAAGGCTATAGAGAACGCGAACGAAGTCGCAGGCACCAGCTAGTCTTTAAATATAGGCTGACACAAATATTATGAGTGTAATTTTGTATGACAAGTTATGACTGTAATGCAAAATGATACTCATACATCGTCATATTGTCTTGATCAAGCTAAGATTTTTCCCTTAAGGCTTTCCCGCTCAGCTTTTGCGTAATTGCCTGCAATATAATTATTACATTAATACTGTACAACAGTATTAATGTAATCAATTCAATTTATTATCTTTTAAATTTAGTTTCTATACAACGTGCGTGCCAAGTGGAATAGAGCCTTTGGTGTTTGGCGTCGCAAGCGCATAGACAGACGCTGTCGACTCAAAGGAATTAGAATGATCGACACGTCATGACAACGCATTTTTATAACTACAGGACATCACAGTACATATAATATACAAATTAACTATAAATCGTTTAATTAACTTGACTTTTTTAAATCAAATTGCTTCAACTACATTAGTAGGACAGTAAAGAGAAGAATATCATACATTATTGGTAAGCTTATGTCAGGACTATTTTCTGGTTGAAAGGTACCCCCTATGTCTTTTCTGTATTCCTGACAAAGTGTACCTACTTATACAAAATTTCATGATTATATACGTAAGGCAAGAAACCTTAACATACAAACATAATAAGAATATAATTTTCCCGTTTATAATTAGTTTATTAGAATTTATGCTGATGTCCTTTCTTTAAAATATTACTAGGAATTCTGAAAAAGTGAGGTACCTATGTTTATTTTAAGTATAATTTAAATAATCAATTTTTATCTTTTTTTTTAAATAATTTCAAGGTTTATTTCAAGAATAGGTATTTCAAAGAAGGCAGCACCAAACATTAGTAAGGCCTGAAGTCAAGCACAAAAACCTGTTATAAAACCTTGTATAAAATTTTTGTAACATAATGGCTTAGATAAATTATCATAATAAAAAAAAAAACAGTTTAGTGCGATTGTGAAGAGGTGATGTACCTCTAATGAAATCTCGATCCGAATCCACCTGTCAATCGTACTTGCTAATTATAATCAAGCTTAATTAACGTACTAAATATACCCAATCTACTAAATTGATCAATCACTGTTGGGTCAACGACTTTCAATCGGATTGATCATTGACGACTTTTAATTGTTGTTTTTTTTTTCTTGCGCAATTAATTCATTTGTATTTGAAACCCCTACCATTGACCAGTACGGACTATTTTCATTTATTTTATTGTGTAAATAATATTTTTGGATATCTTGTCCTAGAAACAAATATAATATAATATAATTTTTACAACGATGATGTATTTTTTTATTTATATTATTTATTATACAGATATTTAATCATTTTGTAAATAAGTAGATATGCTTGATAAACATTTTGTAAGACTAAGCGCCTCTTTCACCAACTAAAAGTAAAGTGTTGATTAGTTACTTATAGAAATCATTTTCGGTTTTATTGTACTCGGTTTACTGCATCATTCGATAGGCGATTTTTTTTTATTATTTTCTATATTTAATGTTTGGGACGTTTACCGTACAAACAAAGCTATAACTATCAGCTAAAGTATTCCCGGTGACAGGTGACTTTAAGTGGCGGTTTAGCCTACTTGACGTTCGTGAAATAGGCGCTAAACGTTATCAATACTAATAATAAATCTGTAAGGGTTGGTCATGGAGTAAGTTACTTTGTTTTCAGAGATATCGTGTTTATAGGCTCTATACATGATACTGAAACTAAATTGACCATTTTTAGATTTTTTTCTGTATGTATGTATCTTTTAAATAACTCTTAAACGAATCAACTGATTTTCATGAAACTTGGTACATAAACATTTAGACGTACAGGACACAGGATAGACTACTTTTTTCTTTTTCAACGCGGACGAAGTCGCGGGCGCCAGCTAGTATGGTTATAAGCATTTGAATAAAAATTAACAAGAAACAATAAAATTTTGCAAGTGGCACCTTTTAAATATTAATTATCTTTGGCCTACACAGGCAATATTAATTTAAATAACAGAGAAAAATATTATCTTTACCTTACTTTGATATAGCAAGTTTTTGCATATTGCATAATGAAGTGCATTCCTAGAAATTATGTTAATTTTGTTGGGTCACGCAACGTGGTAACGTAACGAACGATGGATAACTGGAATTCTAATAGTTAACTATTAAGGGTTACAACTTGTAATAATGTTCTTTAAGCATACATTTTAAATTTTATTAAAGGTGTAATTGATTGCACAGTTAACGGACATACATATTGCAACATTTTCATTGTACTAATTTTATTGATTATTTATTACATTTTATTTTAAAGCATTACTTTACTAAGCACTTAATTTTTTATTATTAATAATTGACGATCAACAGTTTAAATTTATAAATAAATAGCCGTCATACGGATCTAAGTAATTTTCTTCTGTAAAATAAAAGCAGAAACCTCTTCTTCAATTATTTCCCCAAGAGCGACTTTATTTTTGACTATTCCCATTATGTCCCATTTGGTGTAAATGGTATGGGTTCGTCGTCATTCGTCAAAGTCATTAAAAATGAACATTGTCATCATGACTTTATCATCGGTTATTGAGACAGGCAACGGTGTAGAACTAATGCAGCCTTATGCTCGGTGAAAAATAAAGAAATGAATTTTACGCTTAAACAATTAATAATTTATTTAGATAAAAAAAAAACACTTCAAATAGAAATAATAGGAAGAATTCTAATACTTAATGGCCACTACTTACAATTCAAAACCTCCCACAGGGCTGGTTGTTACTGTAACCACATTGGCTGCCACTACAATATAATTGGCTATTTGACAAGGTTTAAAATATACTACATATTGTAGTTATCCTATCAGAAAATAGCGTAATAAGATATATGTTACTTTATTTGAAGCTAAATTATGTATATTTTTTGCAAATTATATGAAAAAAAAAATCGTAATTTTTTTAAATTTTATCTTGGCGCCGAAACGCCCTGTGACTGGTTGCAACTCTGATGACGTCATACGCTAGTAAACATATCAGACATAGAGTAATAAATAGTGTTTATTCGCTTAATATACTTCTCTGTGTCATCATTCAGTTCTGTTTGTTTACTAGCGTGTGACGTCACACGTATCAAAGACCAGAGACACAGCGTTTTTGGCGCGGTTTTGGAAATTTAAACTTTAACATTGATTTTTATTAATAATACAGTAGATCTCCCGGAAATATATTGATTCAGTACACAGTAGCACACAGTAGTGTGCTTATTATGTAATATAGAATAATTTAAAAAGATTTTCTAAAATTAGTCAAATAGCGGATTCTAAATTAGGAAGCTGTAAAAGTGTATTTTAAATGGCAGGCATGAAGGATAGGATATCAAGTCCTCGTATCAAAGTACAGTGTCAAAAACCGTCAAAGGCATCGTCACAAAGTTGTGTTTCGGCCGCGTCGCCGTTCATCGTGGAGCGGCATGACTCGCGAAATTGGCAAGCGCCGGCCCTGTTGAATGTTCGGGTGACCACGTCGTATTGGGACGATAGGACATTCACTAATTATTAATGGACATTTTTACTTTCCCATAATTGTTTTTGCATGAAAAAGTTTTATGCCATTGAAGACTAATAAAATGCATAAGAAATAAGATAAATAGCACACAAATTTTAAAAAAGAAATGACTACGACAAATAGCTATAGCTTCAATTGCGTGTATTCCGGTTAGCCAGGAAATTAATGATATAATTCAATTCTTTTCATTAATTGATGATATAATTCACTAATCGTACCAAAAAAAAATGTTTATATTTTAATCTTCAACAACTACTTAATAAATATTGGGCGTAAGCCCATTTTGATAGCATCTTTTTTTATAAAATAATATAAAAGAATTAATATTAGATTATTAAAAAAGTTCTTTATGTCCTCTCTCTATAAAAGATAAAAAAAATCAAAAGGTAATAAGCTAAGTACTGGTGGATTCACGAACAAGTGGTTGTGTTAATCCTTATACAATTAATATTTTTTAACGATAGCATTATTTAATTGTCCTTAAATTAAGCATTTACTACGTAACCGAATTTTTCTGATAATCTGATCCCAAACAATATTTTTAAATGGATAGTCATTTATAATCCGTGTTAATTATGTCGACATTAAGAAGAAGTATTATAATATGGTAATTAATATGCTACTGCAATAAAGAAATAACAGGTTATTATGTAAATTGAGTTCATTTTAGATTTACACTGATTAGCACTTATTATGTCAAATTTAGACAAATTATAAATTAAAAATATAATCTAGCACATATCCCACACACGCAAATATACCACTTTTTATCTAAAAATATAATCTTTTTTAAATTTTATTACGTGCGATCCGCTCTGCCTTCTGATTTTTTCCACACACAAACGTTCCTTGTTCATCGCTCTTTCAACTAGTGAAAACTTTATCAAAATTCGTTCAATATTTGTTCAATATGTCTTACGGGCTGATAATGATGATAATTGAGGTTATGACAGACAGTGTATTATTAATGTTCCTTTTCGTACTTCTAATAGTTCTTAAAAGGAATTATTGTTTAATTGTCCATTTAATTCGTAAGCCATGGCCACCCCAGTATAGGCAGCGCGGCTAAGTGACGATGATCGACAAAAAAGAATGAAGTGCGATTTTATTAACACGACCTTTCATCAACTGCTGGAAAAAAATAACAGTGAATACGTATAACAAATGATGTTGTTTGTGAGAGCAAAATGGGGATCCACGACGGTGGAAAATGGCCCCAAAATGGGCCTCGCGATTCGTGATGTATTACAGGAGAGATGATCCATTCGAGCTGCCTCGCCGCCTATTGACGAGTGGTGACGTCGACATTTTTGATACTGTGATTTTTTGAAATGCCGCCATTTATTCGGGACTAACGCTGACTCCACCTTTGTGCGGATCTCACAAAGCTCTCTTCGCAAAATACCTCGTATTTAGAAAAATTACGTTATAGTGATCTGATACAAATTATTTATAAACTACATTACTTTGGAATATCTAAGCAAAATTTAAATTAATTAATATTTTAATCTTGAAAAATAAACATACACTAGTTTCGGCGACTCCATAAAATAAGTAAGTAGTTCTTTTAAAGGTCTATATCAGGTAAATGTGTATAGTACTATACACATTTATGTATGTGTGTATAGTACTATGTATAGTACTATAGTACTATAATACCTAAGTTTCTGACCTACTTTAGCGTTGCGCACTATCTTGCTGATAAAAATTAATGAAAACTGACATTAAATTTGTTAATGGAAGATTTATTTTACGAATAACATTTAGGGCCTCTTTCAGTAACTACAAGTAAATTGTTGATTATACTTACTTTTAGAAATCATATATTGAATTATGCACTCGGTTTACTGCATCATACGATAGCCGATTTTTTTTATTATTTTCTATTTAATGTTTGGGACGTTTACAGTACAAACAAAGGAATATCAGCTCCATTATTCCCGGTTACCGGTGACTTTAAATGACAGTTTCGCATACTTGACGTTTGAGAAACAGGCGCTTACTGTTATTGCGTTTGACAGTCTATAAATACTGTCAAACAAATAAGATTAATAAAACGCTGGTCTATTTTGTTACTTTCATTGTATCATTATTAATAATATGGGACAATCTGTCAATATAATACACTTAACAAAGGCATGTCGGGCAGAAGAAGATTATTTTTATTTTCAAATATTATATTATGTTAAGTAATAAACCTAATTTAAAAAAAACTTGCCAAATTTGAACATAATAATTGACCCCACGGTTCGCCATAACATTGTAATATATATAAGTACCTATACTTAATATCTAAACACAATATTAAAAAAGAAAATTACATTTTATTATTATTATGTAATAAAAAATTAACATTAAGAATAAATGTTAACATTTAAATAGACGCTGGTGTAAAAAGTTCACGAGCTGGCTGAAAATATTGCACGATTTTTAAACGTAACATACATACATATTATATCCCACAATTAATACATGAAAACAATTATATATTTGGAAGATATTGTTGAACATCATAAAATTAGCAAAAAAATTTGTACAACCAATACATCTGCAGGTATAAAATATTTTCAATATTAAATTAACCCAAGGTCAATGTCAAGAAACTCATGGTTCATCAGTAAGACTCTTTCAAGTGAAGAAGATTAGATAAAGCATGTTTTACAATCAATTTTCCCCACAGGAGTTATCAACCCCGAATGTTTGCGCGCAGATGGTGGACGCGGAATGTGCTGACTCACAATCCCAACATGGGGGATGCAACCCTTGAAATAAGTTGGGGATAAACAACAACAATGTGCAATCGATGCATTTTATTTCCGTATTTGTTATTATCTTTACTATTTGAATAGCAATTTTGTGGAACGTTTATCTTCTAATATATAAAATTCTCGTATCACAGTGTTAGTTGCCATACTCCTCCGAAACGGCTAAACCGATTTTGATGAAATTTTATACATACACTTGATAGGTCTGAGAATAGGTTTTTATCTATTTTTTATATGCGGGCGAAGTCGCGGACAGCAGCCAGTAATTATTATAAAAATATTCAATAATTATAATAATCTTTTCAAATTAGTTTATATCATAAGGTAATCATTTATAATTAGTAGAACCTTTGCTGATTTCTGTAAGTATGATGTGTAGGTAGATATTGTGTTTCCCTAATATAAATAAAATATATAAAGTAAATTATTGTGGAAACAGCTTCATACAAGTAATAGGTAAGGTATTATTTTTATAACCTTTGCCATGTAACCAATTTTAACATTTTTCAATTAAATGGTGAATAAAAAATATTTTAAATTAAACAGACCAATAACTATAAATAAAAAAAAAATATTAAATGATATTTAATTCGTTGAAAACATTTGCAAAAATATTCGTTTAGTATTTGCAGTCATTTATCTAGTAACTAATGAATAAATGTTAAACCTTTAGTCCGACCTTTCGTAAAGCCCAACAGAAACTTGTAAAGTTTATAGAGACCACACCCAGAATAAAAGCAATACGTACACCATGCCATTTCCAATACTCAAATACCTTCACGTTATATTGAGATTGTGACATTTATGACATCTGAGAGTTGATTGGTACTCAGTCTCTTTAGCAATTGTAAAAATAAAACAAGATTTTTTGGACTTTTTCTCCTTACGAACACGTCGTCACACGTTACGCGTTACAGGCTACAATTAATCATCAATACATATTAATATAATATAATACATATAATATATTATATTAATATGTTTTAATCATTATTATTAAGACAAGGACTAACCTCAGACCGAACACAATTTTTACCAAAATGCGCAAAATTTTGTAGCTCTTCGGAGATAACCGAACAGATTTAAAATTGGAGGGTTTTTTTTAAATATTGTGTAATATATAAAAAAAGCAATAAAAGTAGCCGATTCAAACTAGACAAACAAAAGTAGTTGTCACGGAATTTTTTTATTACTGTGAACAGTAAGTTTTTTTTAGCAGTATTTGACTAACTATCTTTTTTTCTCAGAAAATTGATTTTTTTTTATAAATCTGCCCGATTTAAGCTTTTTTTCCATATAGTCTATTATGGACTGTATTTTTATCTAACATGTGATTTTACTCTAAGAAGTCAAACTAGGCGACGAAAATAACGCTTTTGTGCTAAGTCCTCGCCTTAAATTATTTATTTATCGTTCGTAAGGTAAACACCAGTCGTGTGTCGGAGCTGACATTGTTATTTAAATTCGCCTGAAATAATTTTACAAAATTTCTATTATAATTTGTAAATAAAAGGCAATCTATATTTAGTTTAAATCGATTGATTTGCTGTCAAATGCGGCCACTATGCTAATTCGGTGGAGCGAGTAGGTAGGTATGTAGGATAGGTATAGTCCGTCGGCAGCCGAATCAACTATTTTCGTTGGACAATACAAATTCAATCAGCTACTGGGATATAACACAATTTTTACCCCTACCACAAAACTCGTTCTCATTGTTAAGAGAAAACATTCATTGCTCGCTAAAACGCTATTTTTGCTCCAATATGACAAAGTGTAATCTAATTTCCAAACTAATATTTTTTTTTAATTCCTAAAAAATTCTGTTTTATTTAGAATCAATACTAGTGGCCCGCTGTACGCCAGGGTTCAAAATAAAAACTATTCTATCTTTTAATTTGGACCAAATTATACATAGCTACCAAGTTATATACAAATCGGTTCAGTAGTTTTTATATATAACTATAGATATGAATATTAAAAAAATGATAAATTCTTAAGATTAATATATTTTTTTAGTGATCTGCAAAATACTATTTATTATTTATGACCCACAGTAGACTTGAGTTCGAATTCTGGCCTGGCTTCATTTTCAATTTTAATATAATATATATAAATAAATAAAAATATTATAAATTAGTCGTAGATGTACTTGCTCTAGTGAAGAAAAATTTTAGTTAGGAACAGCGATGATACAAGCGAAGCGATGACCAATATCACACTAAATCGTTAATTTTTACGCAAACCACACTAGTGTTATGAGCTACGTGATACGACTTAGTGTGATATTGCACAATTTTTTCGCATTTTTCGCCTGACGCTCAGCAGACGTATTTAGATAATAAGCCTGCCGGAATGGAGTGGTGAGTTTGGGACACTCAGATGTGAGACATTTGACCAAAAGTGGGCTGTACGCAATCCATACAGTACAGGAGCTTAATCAATTAACTGATTCAACGAAGTGGTCACTTGGTAAGGGCCCGGTTAGTTAAAATCAACGTTTTACAAAACAATATGGCGTGTCAATCAGCGAACCGAACATGGTCGACATGAGCGCAATTTAGACAAACAATAGAATGTTACAATCCCAGTACCCGCGACGGAAAATTCCATGACACTTTTCATATGACAGTGAAAATAACTTGTTTTATGTTTATTAAATAACATAAATTGCTTTCAATATTATTTAAATCATAGAACGTTTTGTTAGCGATAATTTTTCAGATTTAAAAAATAACAAAAAAAGTGCATTTTTTATGCAAAAGACTGATTGGTTCACTTGATTTTAGGTAATTTGGATAAAGGTTAAAAGACCTCAACATGGTGGATAATTTGCATAAGTATACCTTCCATTAGGAAGGGAATAGCTAAATGAGCTTTGGTATCTTTTACTCACTTACCGAAACAGAACAGCATACATGCTGTTATTTCACAGTGGTACCACAGCGTGCACAAACGCACAGGCAAAAATTCTAAAAACTATTATTTTGACTTCAGTAACATAAGTAGGTACGATAGGTTACTGCAACGTTTACAAATAATAATATATTAAGAGCCTGTTTCACAAACGTCAAGTAGGCCAAACTGTCATATAAAGTCACCGGTAACCGGGAATAATTTAGCTGATATACCTTTGTTTGTACGGTAAACGTCCCAAACATTAAATAGAAAATAATAAAAAAAACCGGCTATCGAATGATGCAGTAAACCGAGTGCATAATTCAATATAACAGAAAATTATTTCTAAAAGTAACTAATCAGCACTTTACTTGTAGTTTGTGAAAGAGGCCCTAAGTATAATACAATTTTGTTATATGTGTAGATTATCAATTATGTACAAACCATTATCGTCTGCATGTAAGTAGAAATAAAAGACTAGAAAACCAAGTTTTTGCATATCAACTGCGAAGGAGAAATATTCTAGGAATTCTATGCTCAATAGAGTCGATTTAACACCTGGTCTTGGTGAATACTTAATTAAATTGTGCATTCAAAACACATACGAGTAGTTACTTGACATTCAAGTTTCTTGAAACCACTGGGTTCATTATTAAAATTGTCATAATTTATATTAAAAATATTTGCGTAAATTAGATGGAAATGTTTGGATAAGTATTGTACCTACGCTATATTAGTTAACTATAATCTACATGTGTTATTGTATATTCATGCCTACATGCCTATCACATAGGTTCAAGAATCAAAGTGAACATTACAAGAAAATTTCGTAACCCTATGTGTGAATTTGATTGAATGTGTTGTAATATTATCTGTATTAATTTTGGACCCTTAACTATGAAGCAGAGCATATCAATTTGATGATCTGTTCACTCTGACCAAAGTCAAGAGTATCCAAATAAAGAAATGTCCTTTTCCTGGACTATAAAATCTTAGGTTTAAATCTTGCAATCTTAGGTTTTTTTCAACATAAAAAGATAATTCACAAAAACAGGAACTGATCGATGAGCAAAATGTGGGTACTCTAAGATGCGTCACAGTTAGCGTCACACATTCTCTAAAAAAACTTTTTTTAGTGAGGCATCAGCGAAGAAGCTTTCCTGGCATAGTTAATTACCGTATGTAAAACTTTCTAATCTTCCTTCAGCACCTCAGACTATGGTACAATACCTTGGACTCAAAAGTATACGTATTAAGTTTTAACAATGACATTATTTACTTCTTATTTGGTAAAACTTACAAAAATGACTGTCATTTCAACTTTTAGACTTGGTATATATTAAGGCACTGCCAACATTAATAATGAAACGAATAAACTGGAATTAATAATAAATTGACCCATTTTTTATCGGGCGATTCTATCGATCAATGAGTCAGTGGCTGACGCGACATCGTGATTGACAGAATGACAGACAGCCGGACAGATTGGATATAATTACTGTGCACATTTTATATATTATTATAAAAACACCGAGTTATTTCTGACCATTATAATAATAACACAACAATGTACCAAGGTATTCTGGAAGACTCCTTAAGGTTAAGATATCTGAAACCTACTTAATGGGTGATGTTTGAGACGCCAAATTATACATGTATTTTTATGTTAAAGCTTTGCAGATATGGAAGAAGACATAAAAAAAAATATATAACGCCTGACATGTTTATTGCTTTCATATTTTTTCCTGGATTTTTATTTTTAGTAGATCCTTCGGTTTGCAGTAAGTAGGTGCTTTTTTGAATGTATCCTTATGATGAAAGGTATCTCAATGTTCTTTTCTTTATCGCTGACAAATGTGTATGCAAAATGTCATGAAATTGTTTAGTAATTAAGGCGTGAAAATGTAACAGGTAGACAGTCAGATAAGAGTTACTTTCACATTCATAATATTAGTATTGATAATATCCAGTACCTATACATTATACTAGAAACACACCCGGACACGTACAACACACGTCTGATATTGATTCCCGGTTGATTGATATAATGATTGATTGACAGATGACGCGCGCACTCGCTGCGTCATAGACATACCAACTAAATGGAAAAGGGAATAGAATAAATAATTACTACGAATAATAACAATTAAAAAGTGGAGTTATAAATAATAATAATATAAAGATAACGTCACCTTACTCTGACCATTTGTTTGTCTTGTATTTATAACTAAAGTGTAATATATATTTTATAAATACGTATTTTAACGATTGTAAAAAATAAGATAAATTTAACAAAATAATATTAATTATGTGAAGAGTGACACTGATCGATGTGATTACAAGGTAAATTTATTATGACATTTAATTGATTAGTTTTAGTATAGGTACGAAATTAGTCAAATAAAATTTAAAAAAATTGTATAGTTTCCGCACATACTCAATGACTCTGTGGGTTCCTAAACAATTATTGAATTTAATATAAAGTTAGTTTTTTAATCTCAGAGACAAAAATGACATTACATGTGACATGTATTATATACATTACATGGTATCATTATATGCAAACTTGACATTTGCATGTGTCATTTTTGTCTCTGAGATTAAAAAACAGACTTTAGCCATGTTTGAAACAAATAAATAATTGACCAAGTCGCTTCTAAAGATAAATGCACGGTTAAGTCTATGGTTTCAGACATTGTTTCAGCAAATAAGGTCGACGTTCGCGTAGCAAACTCGTTAATAAAACAGAAGCTCAAATTGAAATTGATTAGTTAGTTTGTGTTTGAATTATATATGTTAAAATAATAAGACTAAGTTATATAGTCCATATTTTAAATTAGTTCCTGTGATAAGTGACATACTAAGTAGTGATGACTTGTAACTCCATAATTGGATATCAATAACAGTGACAAAACAACATTACGTCGAAACGACCCTAACCTGCCTCAATAGGCGTCTTCTAGTAAAGTGAGGCGAATGTCTTTTGTACCTATATTCATTTAAAAACAAACTTTTTTATTTTATAAAATTTTAATTATTAAAATTAAATATTAAAATTAAAAATTAAAATTAAATTAATAAATTAAATATTCAGAACAAAACTAACTGATTTTGATACACTTTTCATTTATGGTAAGGGCGAAAATCGATGAAAGTTTATATACATAATTTGCAAAAAAAATGCATACGTGCAATGCCGGGGCCGAGTCGTAAGTTCCATATAAAAAAAAAAAAATTTAAGCAATCTGGTGACTGACTTTTAGACTGGGTTTGTTACTTCTTATCGTAAGAATTCGTTGGCTAACAAAAAATATTCAAACGAAAATTTGAATGTTTATTACTCAATCACGCAAATACGCTAAAAAGATTTGGATGAAAATGGCACACAGATATTTTATTGCCGTGGATTAACATTTAGGATTTTTAAGTTCTTCTGGTATTTTTAAAAAGCGTACTACAGCGCGAAGGTACGAAGTCACGAAGGCTAGTACCTTAATTTATGACTATTAGAAAACCCTCACTATCCTATGTCGCGTTTGAGATCTTCTAAGCACAAAGTATCGAAAGCTGCAGAGCAAGAGAGCAAAATACGATGAATAAGCAAACAATTGTAATTTTTCCATGGACCGAGAGCTGCTCAAAAGTTGTGAGTTGGGACGGGAGGCGCACCGCTCTGGGACTAAATCAATATGATATGACAGTTACGGTCAATTTATGGGCCTCGGTTAATTACAAACGGGTGCGGCCGACCCCCTCCTCCTCCCCCCACCGCAGGGGGGAGCACACGTCTAATCACTTGTAAAGATGCTTGTGTACGCGCATATGAATATGTACGCGTACAACGGCTTCTTTTTGTACTTACAATACCCGGTTCTTACTGCTTAGATTATGGGCATTGGATTTCTAGATCTAGAATTATTTAGGACTAGCTGGCGCCCGCGAGTTCATCCGCGTTGAAAAAGAAAAAAGTAGCCTATCCTGTGTCCTTTACGTCTAAATGTTTATATACAAAGTTTCATGAAAATCATTTACTTACTTCGTTTGAGTTATGGAGGAACAACATACATACATACATACGTACATAGTACATATATACATAATAGAAAAATTGTAAAATTAGAAAAAAATAGTTTCAGTATCATGTATAGAGACTATAAACACAATATCTGAAAACAAAGTTACGTACTCCATGACCAACCCTTATAGATTTATTATTAGTAATGATAATGATAGGTCAAAATTAGACCATATATAATCTGTTCGAATGTGTCAATGAAACCTGGTTGGTTCTATTGTATTATTATTTATTATTATTATTTTTATTTATTAAGACAGTATAAATAAAGTTTTGTTTGACAACATAGGTGTGAACACAAACTCATTGTAGTTTAACCACACAGTCTGCGCCAATAAATACTCGTATAATTTGCTATAGAGTAGTTAGGTAAAATATTAGGTATAGGTATTACCTATTATACTTTGCATGTATGCAATGTTTTCTGCAAATTATATACACAAACCTTCCTCGTTTATCGCTTTTTCCATTGGGGAAAAACCATAACGAAATCTATTGGATGGTTTAAAAGAAGTTAGCGGAGAAACCGAAAAGCGCTCACTAACTATTTTAGACAAAGCTTATAAAATGAACCGGTATTTGCTCGCGAAGCCTTTTCCACCCTCCTTAAAAGCAGATTGAACACCAGTGGGGGCTACCACCTGCACCGCTTTTGTTTTTCGATTCCAAATGTGGATTAGAAAGATGACTTTGCTTATCTCTCAGCTCTTTTATCTGTAAATCTCTGCTTGTTATCTTAGTAGTTAGTAACAGCAGATGTTGCTTTATTGGCATTTCGGGTTATTAGGACTTATAACCTTGCAGAAAAATAAATAAATTTCGATTACATTATTTTTAAAACTCCAGCACGCTTACTGAATGCGCCTTTACTGTGCCTAACTAAAGTTGCCTAAAGTTCCTACTGGTTGGTTGTTTTAAAAGAGTATTTCGTTTTCCATTACCTACCTATGAAGCAATATAATTATTTTTAATTTGTAATTTATTACTTATGCCAGAATCAGAATTTATGTCATATAATATAATAAATTACAAATAAACATTTACAAATTTTCTCATATAAATATTTGCATTTTTTATATTGTAAAAAACGAAGCATATCTTACAAATAGACTGACTGGTTGACAAATTACAAATTTATTTAAATTCTGAAATTTGTTTTCAACTGTTCCCGTTTCTTGGAATAGACAAAATGGATGATCGGATGCGATCTTTACACAAATGTCAAATCCGAATTTGAGGAGGACTTTAACTATGAATACCTTTAACCCCAAGCGCAAACGAAGCCGCAATTCAAAGTTAGTATTGGTGTTAACCAAACTAATATATAAAATATTATGAACAAATTAATAACATTGGTCTTCAAAATAATAGGCCTGTTCAAAATAATTCGAATCACCAAACAGTATAAAATAATGTTTCTAAAAATTATTTTAAAAACGTTAGGAATAAATATCAATTAATATGAAATAATTACATTTAAATAATATAATCTGTCACCAGATTGGAATCACTAAACAAAATCAGATTGGTTATCCAAAAGTTAATTTATATAATATCAATTACCAAAATAATCAGATTAGTGATCATAATAGCAGGTTTTTTTTTGTAAAATATGACCAATTTAAAATAATTAAAATTATGGTATAAGACCAGATTAATATTTTTTTTGTATAGGTAATGTGACAAATTATGATATAAAATTATGTTATATGACCAAATTGAAATAATATTAAAAAAAAATTGTTTAAACAAAGCAGTATAATATTATACTAGTTAGTTGTTGTTTTCATTTAAATGAATTTGATTAGAGTTTTGGGGAGCATTACATGAGCTACACAAACACAAATGTAGAAGATAGATAGTTAAATTTATCCTAACGATCATCAAAATGTAGTTATTTTGGAGGTGGTAATGTGTGCGTTAGAACAATAATCTCATTTGGTTCACACTGAGAGTGAGAGAGGTGCGGACAGCAATATTGCTGCTAAAGAACGAGTGAGTGCTGTCAAAACAGCGCTAACTAGCGAAATGTAACAACATTCAGCCGAATGATAGAAAACAAACATTTACTTGCCATTCTTAACAAACGCTATTCCGTTTAACATCCGCCGAGATCAAAGTCGTTCGTCGTAAATAAATTACCAATCAAATTGCAGCGATTATATTTTGAACGCAATTTTGAATTTGGAACGGTTTTGATGGAAGCCACAGATTGGCAGTTAACAATAGCCATACCTGTTTTGTTTATTCGAAGAAATTGATGGTTCCAGTGCAAATGAACATATCTTATAGTTCACAGAGGCGATGTGAAGTCGAAAATTATGTCCTTTTGTGACGTAATTTTCGAATCAAATGTTTCACCTTAAGGCAGAAAATTCTTGAACTGATCGCAGATTTTTTAATTGAATCTTTTTATCATCATCAATATACTAATAATAAATCTGTAAGGGTTGGTCATGGAGTAAGTTACTTTGTTTTCAGATATCGTGTTTATAGACTCTATACATGATACTGAAACTAAATTTACGATTTTTATAATTTTTTTCTGTATGTCATGTATTTTCCTCCATAACTCTTAACTGGTACCTAGGCTACTTTTTTCTTTTTCAACGCGGGCGAAGTCGCCGGCGCCAGATAATTAATTAAAAAATATTAAAAATTCGTTTCTCATCAAAACTTTCATTATACTAAAAGTTATGGTAGCAGACTGTGAATCATATTTTTAAGAATTGTTGTGATTTGAAAGACGATTTTGTTTGAAAAAATATGTTTGAATTAATTTTAGCAGATTGTGTAACATTGGTTGTGAATCGGTTTTGTAGTGCACAGTGATAGGCGATCAAAGGCAAAGGCGTTTCCTTCATACAGATGAAACGATTGTTTATTATTTATTAATCCAACTAAAGGAAGATTCTTCATAACGCGAATTCTATCTTGAAGACACCGAACATCTGTTCAAATGTTCTAAAGAATAAATAAATTTCCGATTCAAGCCCAAATTTGAATAAAATAAGGTTCAGATATTAAGGTTTAAGCGTCTGTCTGCAGTCGAAAATTTGTTCCTTGATCTGAATTCTATTAAGATGGGTGAAGGCTGATTTTTTAATGCAGATACTAGATGTTAATGAAACTTCCTTTGTTAGCGTGACAAAACGTATCTCAATACGATTGAGGTCTTATCTCACACTTTTTGACAGCTCACCAACAAATTTATTGTTACAAAAAAAAAAAACTAGTTCCCAGCGATACTCGAACCCACTAAAAATTCCAAATGATTTCACCTCTTTGTAAGTTAACGTATAAATCGTGAAATGTGTCAATTAACTCAGGTTTAATGTAGTATTTATGTAAATGGCCGTCAGACGGACATTGTGGTTTGAAACAAAAAGAGACATTTCACGGCGTCCGAAACATTTAGATAAATTTGATATTTTTTAGATGTGTCACTGTTGAAAAAGCAGATCTATTAGACTTTGATCGAAATTTTGTTAATATAAATGATGGAACTCATTAATTTATTGTGTGTTTACTCCATAGATTGACTCCGCGCAGAACAGACCAAGATTACTTGGTTGACGTTTCAAAATAAATAAGTTATTTTTTTACACAAGATCCACCAACATTTGCTCACACATATACTTAACATACAACTTAACGAAAACTATAACAAACATGTGTGGTAACCAATTTTATTATAGGTGAATACCACTTCTATAAGGCTTGAACTTATAGAATAGATAACAAAATAAGGTTGAACTTATTTTGAACTTATAATAAACTAGTGACCCGCTCCCGGCTTCGCCCGGGGTGCAATTTATATATCCTATCTTTTAAGTTGGACCAAATTGAGGAGTAACTAGTTTCGGAGTTCATCGGGAACAAACATATGACACGTAACTTTTTTATGTATATAGAGGTATATAACTATTTTTGTACGCGACAAAAAATTGCTAAGTAGAGCACATTTTATTTTATTTTTACATTTTATTCATTTAATTCCATTATATCCCTTACATATATTATGCTATATCATTTAGAGTATAGCTACATACATATGCTGTGTTTTCTTCATAGATTTCGTCATAAATTTATACTAGGATTACCATAAATTTTTATCTACGATCGTGATATTACATGTCTTTACAGAAAAAAACGGTATGAAAGCTCTTAGAAAATCTTTTCAATAACCATTTTGTATTTCATATAAATATTTCATTGCAAGGGGTCCCTATTCAGAGTCCCTGAGTAAGTAGATGCTAACTGATTTCATTTCCACATTAACTAATGTGTTAAGCCTAATTCATAATTTTAATATTTCCTATTAAAATGTAAAACCAGTTTATAGAATTGGGAGTGTTTATACGGTGAACAGAAATTAAGTTTAACAAAATAAATATGGCGGATGATTTATGTCGATATTGACATTGGCTGCGCGGGCGCAGGCCGCCATCTTGAATCCGCTAATTGCCGGTTAATGTTTTAAATCAGTCACGTATCGATGTTTTGTATAAATTCCACGAATGATTATTGATTATTAATTATTATTTGGTTTATTTGTTATTTCAATTGACAATTTAAACAACTTCTTTGTAAACGTAAGTTTTCGATATTAAATAACTAATGTAAAAAACATTTTTTATAAATATTGAATTAAGATTTAGTGAGAATCCTATGTGTGTCGATTACTATTTTACGAGCTACACAAATCATTATTTTTCAAAAACTTCAAAAAATCTATGTTTATTTATTTATTTATTAGCCTTTATTTGCCCACTTTTTTACAATAGTTAGTTATACATTGTTATACATTATTATAGATGTATATATTTGTTATTATTTTGTTAATACCTATGTACCTATATTAATAATTATGGATGTTCTATATCTGAAATAAATGATTATTATTATTATTATAATAATAATAATATGTAAGGTAGGTAACAATTAATAGTTATTATTAGTCGGTGTGTCTTTGCGACACAAAGGCCTCCTCCAGCAGCTTCCAATCATCCCTCAGTAAAGCTGTTCGATGCCATAGTGGGCCCGCAATCTTTTTGATGTCGTCAGACCAACGTTTTCTTTGCCTTCCTCTTTTTCTTTTTCTTTTTCTTTTGAATCTAGGGGTCCACTCTGTTATGTCTTTAGTCCATTTATTTTTATTTTCCCTCCACTTCCACTTGAGCTTTTTAGTTTTAGTTACAACATCTTCCACTCTTGTCGTTTGTCTTATTTCCGTGGCCCTTTTTCTATCTCTTCGTACATAGCCCAGCATGCCTCTTTCCATGGCTCTCTTACAGGTGATAAGTTTTTGTTGTTGTTTTTGTTTATCTGCCCAAGTCTGGCATCCATAGGTTAAGATAGGTAAAATACACGTGTTAAATAATTTCCTTTTCATAGCAATGTTATATTGTTTACTTTTCATTATTTCTTTTAACGACCAGTACCTCTTCCATGAGTCAAAAAATCTATGTACTTAGCTCTAAAAATTACAAAAAATTTCAGTGGAGTCCTGCACTAAAGTTGATGCAAAGTTGCAAATGAAATCCAGAGGTAATACTTAGACTTTCGGTGCAGATACCTATTGTAACAGCTGGCTAAGCCGGCATCTTTCCCATGCATTAATTATTTTATTATTAAAAACTAAAAGTATCTTTTGGCTACCGGCATGAAACCTATATATGCTTTGACATCACATATACCTAGACATACTTTTTTTGCCGAGGTTTAGGTATAGGTGCTAATCATCAATACTAATAATAAGTCTGTAAGGGTAGGTCATGGAGTAAGTTACTTTGTTTTCAGAGATATCGTGTTTATAAGCTCTATACATGATACTGAAACTAAATTGACGATTTTTAGAATTTTTTCCTGTATGTATGTATGTAATGTATATTATGTATGTGTATGTATGTTCCTCCATAACTCTTAAACGAATTAACTGATTTTCATGAAACTTGTTAGATAAACATTTAGACGTACAGGACACAGGATAGGCTTCTTTTTTCTTTTTCAATGCGGACGAAGTCGCGGGCGCCAGCTAGTTTTTAAATAAATAAAATAATATTTTCCAGATTACTCGTACTATTACGAACTCTCATTGGTACCTACAGACAATTATCTACCTGTAAAATAAAAGGTTCTAGTATACTTAGGTGATAACAATATCAACTGACTGTAACCTTATTTTTTTAAGAGTGACAATAACTTTTGTAAATATGTTTACTAATTGTTATGAGCCCTCTAGTTAAAAAGTTGTCAAAGCCCTAGGCATTAAAAAGTTGTTAAAACACTAGTAGGTAAGTATATTGAAATGACTCCTTCAAATCTAATTTCTTAAAGATTAGGTTATTATTTGCTAATGGTGGAATAGATAGAAGAAATTACAAAATATATGTAAAATTGTAACTTAGCAAAATAAGTTAATTTAAAAGAATAATAAAATTGTAGGCTATTTGATTTGACTCCCTTTTGATTTACAAAACTATCTACTTTTTAAGAATTCAATTAAAAAAACTCGTAATTTTATTGGTGATTTTATAATTTCAAATGTGAATGTGAGTGGTAACAAACAAACTCACATTCACATTTATAATATTAGTAAGGATTCCATACAAAGTCTAAGAGATTATTTCTAAATATTTTAATAGAAATTCATTTTTAGAGATATTTTCATAATCAAAATTAATCCTCAGTTCAGAAATAATTACGAAAATCTCAGATAAAAATTAACTGTAATAATTATTATAATTATAATAATACATTATATATTCTAAACAAGTAGGTAGCTATTGTCGTGGTATGTTGACATTTCATT
This sequence comes from Synanthedon formicaeformis, assembly GCA_945859745.1. Classification (NCBI taxonomy): domain Eukaryota; kingdom Metazoa; phylum Arthropoda; class Insecta; order Lepidoptera; family Sesiidae; genus Synanthedon; species Synanthedon formicaeformis. The sequence goes on along the minus strand of OX243956.1, from coordinate 436,883 downwards.
CTACTAATCCAAAAAGAGGCAAGCATTCCTGGATTGTTAATTTTCTAAAATTGGATACTTAATGTTAGTAACATGAGCCCATTTAAATTTGTTAAAATAAAAAATTAATAAACGGTTGATTAATTTACCTACCAATTTAATTACCTACATTAATTGTACAACCTGTTTATAAAATATGACCCATATTGGCTAGCAATGACGTCATGACATGCCAATAAATTATTATCCAAAGAAACTTCACAAGTGAATTAGGTGGGTAGGTACCTACATACCCAAGTGACAGTTACCTATAGCTATAGTTATCTGCCTACAGATTTTACTTAATTTTGTGATATTTTGCATGTTTCTTTAAAAATACTTACCTATATATTCCATTTAAACTGTCAATTTAAATGTCCGAATTATTAATTTTTATTCTTACATATTATAAAACAAAGTCCGTCTGTCTGTTCGCGATAAACTCAAAAACTACTGCACCGAGCCACCGATTTTTAGGTTTTAGGAAGGTTCTAGTATATTTACAAAGTTTTTAAGCTAGTTTTTAATTAAATAATAAAGCAGTGTAATGATTCTTCACATTGCAGTATAAATATAAATATGATATGAAGTTTTAGTCAATCATTCTTTTACAATAATATTTAAGATGTTCATATTAATGTGATAGTGCCTCCCTTTCTATGGACGCCCCGCCCCGCGGTGACGACATGTGCCCCCCGCCCGCCATCAGACCGTCTGCTCCTCAATGACGACTGTGTGAACACTGCTTTACAAATATTAAGATGGCCGATCGGAAAATGCAACTCGCTACAACATGCACCATAGCTAACCACAGCAGCTATATTAGTTAACTCTTTATTTTAAAACTAATGTGTATGTTAAATTAAAAAAAAAAACTGCAAAATAATAACTATTGGAATTAGTTTAACTTTATTAGTTCATTTTTTAAATTTAACATTTAATGTGACATATAAAATGAAAAAAAAAATGTATTTTTCACTATAACATATATAATTACTTATGTGTATACCTAGACGTTATTATTTTTAAAATTAAAACTAGTTTGATTTTTGCAAGAAACATGACGTGAATTTACGACAAAACATTCAGTTAGCGGCTGAAATTGAGTGATAACAGTACCGTCGCCGGCCGTCGCCGCATCCGTACTGAATTTCAGCTTGTTTCCGAACTTTCACGAGCCTACTACGCACCCAAACTTGCTAATACTTCGTCAAACTATTTACATACTTTAAAACATAATGAAATTTTCCAAAGTAACACAGATAAATGTAACTTTTTCTATAGTGGAAAATTAGTGACGAGCAATTCAGGTGTTTGATAGTTAATTTTGTTGAAGTATAAATTTTTTAAAGAACTTTTGTAAATAATATGCTCACCTTATTCCTAGTGAATACCAAATATTGAAAACCCCGTCGGATTAGTATAAATCCACTCGTCACCACTAACACCTAAGCAAGCAATGCCACTCTGAAGCTTCTCGGGTATCCTTTGTTGTAGAAACTTGTATTTGTTTTTAACATACGTGAAACGAATTCCTTAACACATATAACACCACATAGAGGATGTCGTCGAACCTCTTTCCAATCCATCAATAGGAAAGTTAAACAAATCAGCCGTATTTGAACAGATGGGCCGCGACGGAGTCTCGTCCGAGCAAATATATCTCCTTACTGTGTAAGTGGACGGTGCTAGCGGTCACTTCACAGATATCAATTGCACTGAGTTCACACACATTATAAGTTTGGCACGTCGCGTTTCAATATTTTGTTTGTAGTTCGCGAGTACGCGTGGATTGTTTACGCGGCGCGATGAGCGAGCGGGTCGCAGTGCGGTTGAGTCGCGCGCCGCGGCCGGAGTGACGCGCGCGGAGCGGCGGGGCGACGCTAGCGCCACCGTGCCCGCCGACTGCACTACCACCACTCAATCAAACGTCCACGCCGACCTGATAATATGCAACCAATGCAGCGCTGTACGCTTTTCACGCGCTGTCTTATTGCATTCAAATACACTGTAATACTTCCTGCATTATTACTAAGCAGATATACAAATAAGATATATTTTAGAGATGTTTTTTATTAGAAAAAATATTATTTTTTTATATATTTTTCCCTCATTTTAATATCAATTGCAATGGATTTTTTTTTAATGTATCAAAAGAAAGAGTGCAAAATAAGTGGAGCGCGCCTCTGGCCCGACCGGCGCGGTGACGTGACCTTGCATCGGGCTGCACTCGCCGCCTCCGGCCGTCTCGCTCGCTCCCCCGCGCGGTAGGGCGGCAACAAGGCGGTCCCGCCCCCCGCCCACCGCAACACCCGCTTTTTACCTTTTTTCCCGCGCTCACTAACTCACTTTTGTTTTGACTGTACATACATTTGTTTGGCAACATTTTATTTAAAATCAACCGTTTAGCAATTTACCTGCTGATCACAGTTTTTTTTTTTTTTAATTAGAAGACAGCTTTAAATTTACCGATTATATAGGTAATTAATTGTGCTAATGATTTTTTTATGGGTAGGTCAAAATTATTATTTTTTAAATTAATTTAGTACCTAAGTAACTAATAAAAAAAAATTAGAAAATTATTTAATATCTACCTAATAGCGATAATACAAAATAAATCTAATCAATTAACAAGGAGGAAAATGTACCTAGACTTGCACCTATACCTACTAGGTAGGTAGGTTTTTAGCGCCCAAACAGCAGATAGGTAACTAATAGACGTATATCTAGTATAGGTAACATCACAGGTTTTATTTTTATTTAATTTGCTAAGAATTTTCGTTCATTTCAAATAGATATTTTTACTACTTAGGTAAGTACCTACTTACTTACTACATACTTACTTAAGATGGTTATGTAGCTAGTTTATCAATCTATAGAATCTCTTAGCCAAATACCTAAGTGCAACTTCTTTTTAAGTATTTGTGCCAATGTCTAGTTTTACCATGCCATCAACGATGCTAATAATCATAGCAGGTAAAGTCGGGGTACAAAAACTTTCGTCAGTTTTCAAATTCATTCCTTTATCAAAACCTTAGTATCTTTTGAAACTAAAGCACTAAGCAGACAATTGACATACGTTTGAAATGAAATTTTGGCATGACTGATAATTGCCCTGGTGCTAACAAATTTCGACTTTAAGGTGACGAACCTTTTTTTACCCCGACTATTCCTACCTACAGCGCTGTAGGTAAGTAGATATATATAAGAATATTGCATTTGTAAAATAAAATTTATGGTTGACTGTATACTTACAGCACTAAGAAGTTAAGTGGGTACCTACTTACTTACCTATTTCAGAAGAAGAACATAAGAAGAACATGAATTAATTGGGAAGCAAGTCTTCACCTAAGTAGGTAGGTAGGTACTAAATAATAAGTGTGGATATATTATGAGGAATTTATCAAACACCTTAAAAAAAAAAAATTTAAGCAAAAAATAATTTGACTTAGGTATACCTAATAAAGATCTAATTTTAAATATATCCTCTGAAACATTAAGCATTTAGAAATCATGTGGCCCGTGTGGATTTTAGGGTTGAACTGGGACTAGGGTATAGAAAATTTGGTAAAAGATACCTACTTAGGTCTTCGTACTAACATGGGGAAGATAATATTACCTAGTGTTTTTTAACCAATCCTCTAAGCATACACTCTATGCCCTTTATCTATCCCTATCCCTTTGAGAGAAAATTCGAAAATACAGGAATACGGCTCTGCATTCCTTACCTAATCCTACAATTGCTTATTATTTTAGGATGGCCTTCTGTAGGTGCAGCAGTCATATTGCGTCCAGTTTATGATATTCCTATTGAAAAAGTGGTATTGGTGGTATAGGTATTTACCGACATTTTTGGCATCCCTTATTCACTTACCGAAAACAAGAGCACTCATGCTGTTATTGTGATCTTCTGTAAATTGGTGGCTACCTACTGCCATCAGACGGACTGCCAGTGCGCCATGCCAGTAAGTAGCTACACTAATCTAAGAATATACCTATAAGATCGCAAGAACGACGAATTGTAGACAATTTTATAAGTAAAATTAGTCTGTGCGGGTTTATCGACAAAACAACTGTACTGTTATTTTATATATCTTTTGTACGAACTGCTAAGAAACCAATTAGGCGACCGTTATTACGCATTTGGTCCAAAAAAAACTACTAACCTAATTTAGTTGCAAGCGATATCGAGATGCATCGTACGCAGTGCAAGAAAAACGGTGCGTACGCGCAATGCACTATATAATTTGGGACCATAAAGCGAACGCCGCGTGATGACAGATCCATCATGGCCGCGCCGCAAAAATTACTAATTTTACGATCCGAAATTACAGATACATTTCAAAACAAAGGTTCCATAGAGACCGGCGTCGTGCTAATATAAGCCGTAAAGTCTTCCGCATAAGGTGCTGATATGCACGGGCAGCGGTGTGTGAATTTTGCAAGACAAACGCATCTCGAGAGACAGCCGAGTGATCGCTGACGGATGGCTTTTTCTTGTTTCACGTGTTCTCCGGATATGAGGCGGCATTTGGAAAAAAACCAAGTGTATAATTTAAACAACATCATCAATGTTAATTGCGCTCGGTTAAGTATGGTTTTAGTGGCCAAATAACAATCGCATTTCATTAGTCTAAAGTAGACCTATTACCTACCACGACGGAGTTATAGGTTGCTACTTGCTACTGACTTCAACAACGAACAAAATGTTCACAAGCTTTTACTCTTGTAAATTTGTAAGTTATTACTAATGGAAAGACATTGTATTTCTACAAAGCTTGTAGCTAGCCTAGTATAGCTAGTAGACTTACTTTAAGACTTACCAGAGAGTAAGTAACTGGGTAAGTCAGTTATTATTTTACTAAAGCGCCTAATTAATAATTACACATTTTGAACTTCAAAGTATACCTAATACGATATATTCTTCATTTAAGATTAATCTTACGCGAGTATTTATATTTAATAAAGTTTTAAAAATATAAAAATAAGTTATAATAAGGTTTGTAAATATCAACATATTGATAGCAATCTACCTATTGACAACCTACGCAAAAACTATTAATGCTGTTTGCAATCTGTACAAATAGTACCATTAGTTTGTTTTTATAGTTAAAATGAGAGTTTAAAGCGCAATCGTTGCATGATAGCAAATTACATGCACTAACAAGTGCATCACGTTGATTCATCTATACGATGTCGTCCATCATGTGCCAACCGAGGCCGACCCAACTAATATTATCTTATTACTGGCGGTACTCAAACTGTTTCATACATTCATCCTTTATACCTATTTGAACTGTGCTATGATATAGGGTAGCAGAGATAATGACTGTCCCTAAGGAACATAAGCAAAGAAAGGTACTATCAACTATTATTATAATTAAAAAAAATGTATTTTTTTATAATTAAAGTTTTTTTATAATTAACCTTGTAATAGGCTATATAAAAATTTAATTAATCTATTAAATGTATTTGTTAAATATTAAATGCTGTTAGGTTAGCCATTAAATAAATAAATAAACAAAAAATCAATATTATTTTTGGAAGGTTCGTTATTAGAAATAAAATCACACAAAAAGAGTAAAAAAAATTAAAAAGAAATCGGCAATACATTTGCAAAATTTCATCTCAATTATTCCATGTTGCTTTTCTGGTGATAGCAAAAAAAAATATTCTGTTAAAAAGTTTCAAGGAGGGTGAATCCGCGGGAAACAGTAAGTTGTTTCTATTCGAATGATTCGTGGTAGGTACCTACATGTAAAGGGTAGCAATAAATTATAATTAAGTCTTGATAAAGTTAAAATTAGAGTAATTAATCCATCAAAAGTTTGAGCACCGCATCGCGAGCAGTCAATTACACCGCGTCGCTGTATGAGTGCGTGCGAAGACCATATTTATTATCTGTTGTCCGGGGCAGGGTAGGGGCAAGGTAGAGGCAAGGTGTCAGGGGGAGGGGGCTAAGCAGGGGTAATTAAACCAGGTTGCATGCGGAGTTCACCCTTCCTACAGTTCCGATGCCGCTTCCTCCAGAAAAGTTAGCCCATGACACGTTGCAACCGCTGTTGTTTCTTGTTTATTAAATATTTCAACTGACAGCCAGTGATACCTACACTTGCATATACTCGTACTATCCCAGTGTGAACGTAAGCATTGTCTATTTTAATAAAATTATAGATTTATCATAGACACCCAGAACTTGCACTTAAAATAGTATACTTTGATAAAACAAATAATGAAGGAACAACATCTTTAAGAAAAGAAAACTATTATTATCATAATTATCAAAAATAACATTAGTTTTAAATTTAAATTTAAACTTTAGCTAAAGTGGGTCTCAAAGTCCACAATCTTTTTAAATCCATATATTATTAAATAATTATTTTATTTTAAGCCAAAGGTGTTTTTCAATAAATGAAACCGGAAGTATGGTGAAAAATCCTAGATGTATATACGAGTACAGGCTCGGACCTTAAACGAACGAAATCGTGGGTGACTCAATTCATTCACTTCATGAATGAGTCGTAAATAAGCGAGTGAAGTTCATTCACACGCGCAAATGTCAAGGTCTCCCCTTTGACTCTCGAACAAGGATTTTCCTTCTATATTACTTAGTATTAATTTTTATTTTAGACCTATCGCTTCCTTACATTACTAATATGAATTTTCCGTAAACAGACTCAACGCCTCTTCATGTCACGAATTTAATGAACTTCGCAATTTTTTCCTAGCTTATCCCCCATAAAATTATAGTCTGTAACAGACCACACTTTTCTCTATTCAGTATATTCAACAAATGGGAGATGTTATTTTGTATGATTGCTCAAATGCACCCCAAACTTTTTTTAAACTCCTAACAATGCGTTATATTTACAGGTTGCGTAACAGAGCGTCATATTCCAAATTTGATTTCATATTTTAATACTCGTACTTTAAAATCAAATCTCCAAGTTACTCTCTTCAACATAAGTTTGCTATACAAGTGTACAACATACAATAAGCCATCAGTCTCAAGTAGCTCCATCAGTTAAATATTAATTATATATTTTGTAGGTATATATCTAACTTAACTTCTGTTTCTCTTTTAAATGAAAATAATATAAAGCAATTTAGTTATTATTATCTCTCCTAATCAATACTAATAATAAATCTGTAACTGTAGGTATTGTATGTATGTATATTCCTTCATTAACTCCTAAACGAATTAACTGATTTTCATGAAACTTGATAGGTAGATAAACATATAGACGTACGGGACACACAGGATAGGCTACTTTTTTCTTTTTGATTGCGGACGAAGTCGCAGGCACCAGCTAGTTTTAGAATATAATCGAAATAGTAAAAAAAAGGAAGATTGTAAGTAATCATTCTCAAACATAACTAGGTACGAATATAAAAAAATGAAAAAAAAAGATTAAGAATGTGGTAAGAGGTTAAGTTCAAAAGTTTACCTACAGCTTTTAAACATCAATTTAAATAACATTTACTCATTGTTCTTAAAAAAACAGTACATAGGTACGAGTATTCTTGTCAAAATATTCGAGATCTGTAGCGCAAAGTTACACCACAAGGGGTTAAGTATCTGTGCTGTCAATCTTAAGTGAGTATACAAGTTAGGTATAGGACTGAAAAAATAAAATTAAATGCGAAAAAAAAAATTATTCAGAAGACTAATGTCCACATTAAGTTTTCCGAATGGCACAGAGGAGATATTAGAGGTTTTTGTACAACAAATAAGGTATAGTAATTTCACTGTACATGGTAATCACTTTACATGTAATTAACTAAATATTTATGTATGAGTTTACTAATAATTTTTTCATTTTTTTTAAAAACCTAAAGGTAATAATTAAAATAATATTGCAATACAGTATTGTATTTGATACCATGCAGTAGGTAATACTCGTACATATCAGTTGATATAATCGAATCTGATAATTAAGCAGTTGATAACCATTGACAAAGTGTTCGGAGTGATAATATCGACGCAGCTCACACGAGTCTGATGCTTAAGCATGAGTTCATGCTATCATACAGTCGAAATTGGAAGGCCATTAGGTCCGATCTCGATGTACCGTCTAATGGGTTCCATAAGTTTGTGTAAGTTAGCGCGGCCTCTCAGTCCAATTTTATAATCTCCCTTTATCCGTGCGCTCGCGCAGTAATGTAGATAAATTGATCGCTTCGATCCCTTATTGGATTAATTTATGGTAATATGTTCAGATCGCGATACCCACTCTCGAGTTACGATTAAACAGTTTTTATGTAAATCCACCATCTTTGTTCGCAGCAGTTGGTATTGGTCAGCGGCTGGCCCAAGTCATGAGATAGTAGCGATACCAGGCATACGTATTTCACATGTACCTACTGCCTTCTCAAACTAAGCAGTGGGTTTGCATTACTACTCACATTAAGACTAGACAATTGTTATTCCATTAGGTGTCGACCAACCAGGCTCATGTTATAAACAAGATTTGAAATGTTATTTAAACAAAATTCCTTTAAACTATCTCCTGATGTATAGGAAAGATAGCGGTACTATCTTGAATATCTATCGGGTGGAAAATCTGTTATATTGCCCCTAGACTTCTTAGAATATACCTAAGTACTATGGCGTCTTATCATCTCTAGCTAAATGGGCTATAGTCTCACTGTACATGGCCTTCAATATAGAACCTTCTTCCCTAACGGATGTCAGGGTTCCCTAACGGTTTGTATATGACCTGCTCAGTTGCACTTCAGATTTCCAATTCTATAGCTTAGTTTAGTTCTATGTTTTTAATCTAGGAAGCTGTTTTGTAAGAGGCAGCCAAAGTTGGATTACTTCCTTTACTGTTTTCATTCTTAGTATGTTATGGTCTTTCAGTGTTCTGATAAATCAATATGTATTGGAAAGAATTTGCAATATTATATTATAGAGTTTTGAAGTTTGTCATAATACTTACGTTTGACACAGTGGTTTTACCTGAGGCTCCCTGAAATTTTCTCCTATACCTATAACAATCAATATTTTAATTTATTTTAATTTAAAATTCGATATATAATTATTAGGTATCCACGTGAACGCTTCCACCTGTATCGTGTACTCCCGGATTCATAAGTAAATCATATTGTTCTGCGTTTCGTGATTTTATGATGTCCAGTTTGACCAGGGCACTGGCGCCTGCGCAATGTGACGTGTGTGCCCTCTATATTAAATCGATAGATTATTATTTGAAATTTACTTCTTTCTGTGTATAGAGTCATATACGAGTACCTACAGGCACTCAGTATATGTACATAGTCATTGCTGCATGGACATAGTATGGAGAAAAATGCTATATAATATAGTCGGTCTTCTGTAAGAGTGTCTAGTTTACTGTAACCAGATAGCTTTCCAGTTAACTACTGTGCATTATTCTATAAGTTAATTCTAAATCTGAAAGCTAATGTGTATATTGATTTATTACACACTCATATAGAAAGAAATAAATATATCGAAAATCCTCTCGACTCTCCAATCTCGCTGAATCACTCTATACGCCACAATAAGGCATTAGGACAACTCGTAAATACCCATGTATTTATGGCGACAATCCGAATAAATTGACTAGATTGGATGCGTATAATACTATGTAAATGTCTGTCGAATGGGTACATGGGCTAGAGACGTGTGTATTAGTTGGCCAATGACAACATGTCAAACTTACAAATCAATACTAATAATAAATCTGTAAGGGTTGGTCATGGAGTAAGTTAATTTGTTTTCAGAGATATCGTGTTTATAGGCTCTATAAATGATACTGAAACTAAATTGACGATTTTTAGAATTTTTTCCTGTATGTATGTAATGTATATGTATGTGTATGTATGTTCCTCCATAACTCTTAAACGAATTAACTGATTTTCATGAAACTTGGTAAATAAACATTTAGACGTATGGGACACAAGATAGGCTACTTCTTTCTTTTTCAACGCGGACTTAGTCGCGGGCGCCAGCTAGTGTTTTATACATACATAACTACATATTATAAAACAAAGTACTCCTGTCTGTCTGTCTGTTCGCGAAAAACTGAGGTTTTCGTACCAATGGATAGAGTGGTTTTCGAGGAAGGTTTTAGTATATAATTTACAAAGTTACGCGGGCGAAGTCGCGGGCAGCAGCTTGTTTATTATATAGAACATTAATGATAACCCAGCTTTAGTTTAATTTACTCTTAAAAATAATTTTTTATAGTTGTGTTTCGATGCTTAGGTAAATGCTACTAAGTACGTTCCCGCATTTGCATTTCATAACTTTTATTATTAGTTTTTTCATAAGGACTTTGAATTTTGTGTGATGTTCGTTTGTACGTCACACATAAATATATTCCATCGGAAATTCAGTCGTACGGCCAGCCCTATTTTTTGAAATCCCTCTTTTTTGAACCAAAAGTTTTAAAAATCCGTACTAATATTATAAATGCGAAAGTTTGTATGGACGTTTGTTACTCTTTCACGCAAAAACTACTGAACCGATCACCATGAAATTTTGCATACACGTTGTAGAAAGGACATAGGGTACCTTTCATCGTTCAACGCGAACGAAGTCGCGGGCACCAGCTAGTTCTTTCATAATTCGCAGTGCGCAAGGATCACAACTCACTTCCGGAGTCACTATTTCCGAACTCATGTAGCCCAAATATTTTTAAAGTTCGAATGAATCTTCTGACATCTTCTGAGTGAGTTCGTTCCATCGTCGATTCGTCTTTTCTCCACGGCTAGATGCTGGCCAAGAACAAATGGGTTGATGGAAAAAAAAATTGACATCCATTTCACAAATTCAATATTTGTTTTTAATAATATTTATAATTACAAAATGTTTACACATTTCGTATTGATGTTGGATTCTTTATATTATTATTATTATTATGACATTCCTTACTTTGAAACTTATTAGGAAAGAAGTAAGGAGTATCTACCATGTAAAATTGTATTTAGATATTCATGTGAAAAGTTTATATATATTTTTTGATCAGCGCAAACACGTATAAAGAAAAGGGGGAACTGTCGTTTAAAACATCAATACAATAAGAGACCGAAAATTCGCGCGAAAACGCAAAAATATTCTGGAAATTTGTCCAATAAATAAGGCGAGGCGTACACTTCGCGATCGCTGAAAAAACGCGTTCGAGCCACATCCGAGCACATTTTATACAAACGATGACATAAATACTCATTTGCAAGAACAATATCCGATATTGAGTGAGGCCTGTCTTGCGAGTGAACGAATACAATTGAGGACACTAAAAAAAACTTTTTGGAAAATATTAATAATTTTCCTTTGACTAAACCTAATACCTTATTTCTAGTAATTTAGTATTAGGCACTATCACCAGCCCAATGATAATAAGGGCTTTTAAATATATTATTGTACCAGCCAGATTCTTTTGACACTTTGCAGTGTACAACTACAGCTTAAACTTAAGAAGAGATATGACTTTTTTTAATTTTCTGATGTCGCTTATGTCCTTAGACGACGGTAGCCAATCAAGAGTGAACCATCGATTTGCCTACCACATTCGCCCTACGACACAAAATGGTGTGTCGTAAAATAATAGTAATTATCAAAAACTAACAAATCGCAACATTTTAAAAATACCAAAAGCGCCTAATTTTTTTTCTAATTAATCTAATTTACTAAATAAATATGAATATGTAGACTATATATATACACATCTAGAAATATAATGGCTCCTTGGGGATGGAATAAATAAATAATGCGATGACAAAATATTTTTATAAAATAACCGATTAATCACATGGACACTGCCTCATAGGCAGTATGTGATTCATTTTATTTGTCCGCCAGTTGACAACACATTCATGTTTATTCACTGGCCGCCTCAACCCCTCGCCCGATATATTTATTGGTTTGCATCCTGCAAAGTAGCTACGTGGAATTTGGTATACGATTACAGCTGAAAATTTCTCTTACACTTTACAGGTTATGGCGGAGTTATGAAAGTTTAACACAGCCTTCCCTAAGTGTAAGTAACATTTGTGACACCTAACATCAACTGTGCTCGTAATTATTTTGCCCTATATATAATATTTCAGTACGACATCATATGATAGGTATCCTCAAAAGACAGACAGACAAAAAATCCTCTTTCGTCTGTTATTACAAATTTTCTTGGAATCAGTAATTATTAACACTTTTATGACTAACATTGATATAAATCGGTAACAAAATTTTTTTTCTATACATTTATACTCTCAACAGGTTGGAAAGCCCTACAGGAAGAAAGCGGCAGGAAGCTTCCTTAGTTTTTTTGTCAAATAAATATTCACTTAAAAAAAAAAATGATACCATATAAATTGATACTCAATGTCATTACACAACATTGCAAAAAATATCCATTCCCTATCATTGCGCCATATCCATTCCCTATAAAAGGGTCAATTATACATCTATCTAAAGGGTGCCAAGTTATGACTGCGAAACGCAGTGTGCTGTACGTGGCTGTACTAATATTGAAGTAAATAATTATTGCAATTTAAGTTTTCGCGAGGCTTGAAATTAAACAAGTTTGATGCAAAGCAATCTAAGCGACTGCTCGTGTAATAAGATGTATTTAGACGGAAGTGACCGGCTGTTGGGCGGCGGAGTAATGGAGTGGGCGAGTCATCAATCTACTGCATCAAGATACATCTCAGATACACAGGAATTACAATAGTTGGATATGGTAATATTCACTTAAAATAATAACGGTGAAGTTTCATCAAAAATCTGTTCTTGTGAATGAGTAACAAAATATTCATACATTCATTCTAATAAATTTTCGAACTTTTAGTACCAGTTTTGCCAATAAATTCGTTTCCATATCTTATAAGTTACTTGCTACCCGCTTCCGGCTTCGCCTGAGGAGCAATTTTTATACATAATGAATCTTCCCCGTTTGTCTCTCTTTCCAAATGTGAAAACAGAATTGAAATCGCTCTACCCATTCTCGAGATTTGTAAGCGTACACAAATCAACTTAAAATTTTTATATTTTTTTATTAAGTAGGTATTTATTATATATCAATAGAGAATTTTTTTTTTATAAGAGATGGGCTTGCTCTTGGCCAACAACGAGCTGTGTAGCAAGAATGAGGCCTATGGTGGCCTATGAGCTCACCCAGAACATGCCTATTCCTTCGAACTTTGAAAACTTTAAACTTTGAAAAGATTTTGGTTATATTATGATAACTTGTGAACTTATACGTTATTTAGATATAAGTATAAACTGTAAAGTTTTAATAAAACCGGTTGATTTTTCCATTTGGAATACTTGTCATCTTACGCTTTATATCACGGATATAGCCAACATTATAAAAATTATTGGAAATCTGTCTTAAATTGTAAATTATGTTATTGTGTGTCTTAATTGTTAATAAATTAGGGGATATCTATACGTACCATCTCTGAGAATGCATTAGTGGCTCTCAAGGTTGCAGCATACGTCGGCATCAAGGTAATTAATAGCAAGTGCCCCTCGACCTCAGATTGATGCCGGAATCGTGCGAATAACAACGAACCACACTATATGTCGCGCATAAACTGATAGACTTAGGGCCTCTTTCACAAACTACATGTAAAGTGTTGATTAGTTACTTTTAGAAATCATTTTCTGTTATATTGAATTATGCACTCGGTTTACTGCATCATTCGATAGCCGATTTTTTTAAATTTTCTATTTAATGTTTGGGACGTTTACCGTAAAAACAAAGGTATATCAGCTCCATTATCCCCGGTTACCGGTGACTTTAAATGACAGTTTGGCCTTTATTGCTTTTAAGATTTCTAATACATATATCATTCAGCTTTAGATAAGTGATAAATCTTAAATGGAAAATACTTTTTTATGTAGGTAAACGTCGGTATTCTGACGATTATATATTACTTTTTGTGTGTTTCATTCAAATTCGGTCAGTAGTTTCTAATTTAGTTAAAAAAATTTAGAAATTTTTCCTCATTTATCTACCACTAAATCCATTCAGAAGACCCTGATATACCGAATTTCCATAGCTTTGTCTGATTTCTAGATGACGTTGATTGTGTTATATACCCTCAAGTAGATCGGTACCCAGTCCCCTGACCTTTACATAAAAAATAAAAAATTATAATTAGTAGCTACTCAAGACATTTAGAAAATCATTGACATGTCTACCTCTAAACAATTGCCTACAAATATTTATTTACATTACAAGCGATCAGGTATGTTCAGTGAATACAAATCGAAACGTATATTCATTGAAAGTGACTGCGTTACATAACTTGAACTATAAATCCCGAGTCACTTGTTCCTGCAACGGATCACGAAGTGGAAATGACACAGTACAACCCACATGAAAGCAGTCGCTAATGTTGGTTATGATAGGTACTCCTAGATAAGTCATAGGACATCATATTAGAAATATGTTGGACTATTGGTTGGTATTTTATAAACTTTTCTATATAACAATAACAGTTTTATATGATTTTAAGGGCCTCTGTCGTGTTGATTAGTTACTTTTAGAAATAATTTTATGTTTTATTAAATTACGCACTCAGTTTACTGCATCCTTCGACAGGCGATTTTTTTTAATATTTTCTTTTTAATGTTTCTGACTTTTACCGTACAAACAAAGGTATATCAGCTCCATTAGCCGTGACTTTAAATGACGGTTAGCCTATTTGTCAGATGGTGAAAGCCCTTAACGATATAATTAATACTACATTTTTATAATAACTTCACATTAATAAATTAATGTATGAGACATTACACACTGTTTCCCCATACCATAGTCAGTTACAATAACTAACGCCACGACATCCCGTATTGTTTTCCAATAGCGATCTAATAGCGCAACTTATAGCAATGTTTAACGAAATGGGTCGCACGGACCGTTTGTACAGCTAAACTTTTGATTCGTTCTTTAAAGTCAAAATTACTCAAAATTGAACTTAGTGCTGCCCAGAGTAACACTATGTTTGAAATGTGCATTTTCTTTCGAAAAAATTCTGACTCTTCATGTTAATATTTTCTATAGTACAAGAAAATGTGATTACCATATTCATATATAGGTTAAACATAAAAAAAAATGTGACAGCTGAAGAACTTTGGAATCATCTTTTTAAATCACTTTAGTCCTGTTAAATGTTACCTAAATGTAGTCTAAATGCTTTCATCAAAAATAGTCTTCTCACAGATGATAGATCATTTTGGCATAGATCATTTTGTATCGATTGCATTATCCGGCTACAATTACATGGCATCTATTACTAAGACACTTTGTGCCATTTTTATAAACAACTGATGTTTTCTCTTCTTATCGAATGCCATTGCATTCTAATCTATTTTTATGTAAACCGTATTACGCTATCAATAAAGACTACTTTACAATGAATGATAGGTATAATTTATTGGCTCTCTGTGTTTGTAACATGAATTAAAGTTTGTTTGTCATAGTTGATTGACAGCAAAATGATCGCGGTCCCACAGTTACGCTTCGCTGGGGCTGTTCATCAATGTCGAGAGCATCCGGGCGCGACAACTATACTATCGCACGGTACACGCATTTACCCGTTAATCAGACGGAACACAAAAACATATGAGTTGCGTTTATTTCGAATTTAGAAGTAGTCAAAGCTCCTCCGAAGCATCTGCGTCTATTATTTCCGATTTCAAAAAAAAAAAAAATTCAGTAGTTACTCTAGTCCGGCTCCGGCTTATTACAACCAAATCCCAAATTGCTTGAAATGTGAACGACTCATTTAGATGAATTATAACTTCATATTCTATAATTTCTGCGTGTCTATAGTTTCAAAAATTTCTAGGAAATAATGAAAACTACTGATTAAATTCAGATTATTAAATTCATTTTAGGTAATTTTTAAAGCAGTTTTTCATTTCGAATTTCCTCACATACGAGTAAATGTATACTTATTGCATGCGTAAAATATGTAAAGTAATAATATTTAATTAATATCAATTTATTAATTAACCAACCACAAATAATAAAACTTCATCGAAACATATATAATGTGAAATTGCATAAAAAACATCAAAAGACACCGCTACTGCTAATGTGTGTGACCTTTATGACTTTACTATATGCAGTGGCGTACAGCCTATTCTTATGTACACTCTATTGCCTTAGCAATAAGAGCTGGTTTAGGATGTGAGACGTATGAGGGTAAATTTCAGAACACCTGTCACAGGCCACACATGGTTTCCATGTAGTTTTACGTTAATTTGGCACTTGAGCCTGAGCAATTAAAATATATTTAAAAGTAAAATGGAAGGTAACGAAGTATTTGTACTTCCTTCACTCCGTGTTTTATAACAAAAATTTTTTTTCAATATTAATATTTTTATATTAATCGTTAAGTGAGTACAGGTTTATATAGGTACTTAATGAAGTAGTATATAATAGGTAAGTACAGGTATATAGTAGGTTTTTTTTTAATGTCAATAGGTGTTCCCTAATTAGTTGTTTTTTTGGCTATATGTTGATGGTAAATCAGGACAAATGGTTTTTTAAGTATGAATTACATGACTTAGGGTCTCTTTCACCAACTACAAGTAAAGTGTTGATTATGTAGTTACTTTTAAAAATAATTTTATGTTTTATTAAATTATGCACTCGGTTTACTGCATCCTTCGATAGTTAGGCAATTTTTTTTATTATTTTCTTTTTAATTTTTTGACTTTTACCGTACAGACAAAGGTATATCAGCTCCATTATCCCCGGTTACCGGTGACTTTAATTGACAGTTAGCCTACTTGACAGATGGTGAAAGAGTCCCTTATTAATAAAAATAACAAAACTGACTTGTGTTAAAAAGTCAACAAAATCAGTGCAAAAATAGAAAAATAGAAAACTTTGAAACATTATATGGCTCAAGGGAGTAGATATTTTTGAATGAAATATAAAAATCCAAAAAAATGGTTTATGTTCCAAATGTTATGTGACATATGGGTAGTAGTTAATTTGTTGATTTTGCATATTAAATATGTACTTACAGTGTTAAAAAATAAACTCATTAAAAGTGTACGGTTGGCAAATTAATTAATTAAAATACATAGGCACAATCATTATACCTTTGAAGCATTAAATTATTACATTAGTTAATATAATTTATAATATGTTTTAATTGGACTAAAAAGTTATAGTCCACATAGAAAAATTTATATAAATTAAAAGTGAGAATTTTATTTTATTTTTACTATACTATGAATAAATAATTATTGAGTGTATAATCGTTGTGTGTTTTTTGTGCCCAAATATTGACAACGATTAAAAAGCGCAATTTTTCACGTTTTCAGAATTTACTTTCAAAATTGCAAGTAAATAAAGTCAATTAAATTATGATTTAAACAAATGCAAATGTAACACAATTAACTTTTCAGCAAGGAAAATGTATTCCACCTGTCTATACATTGCAGCAAAGATAATGTGACATACCAACAGACAAGCAGACAGGAGTGTCGAGGTACATCGTTTAGTTTTTGTCGGGCGTTGTCGCGTGCGGACATTTTATTCATTTGTACAACAATAGAATATATTAACACATTGTTTAAAATAATTGACGTATAACGTACGTTCTCTGGAAGGAACATTTCGTGACACGAATTTAATGAAAACACTAATTGATTGTCACATACTTAGCACAAATAAAACAAAAAAATAACAACTGCTTTTTGGCAGTTTAAAATCCATTCAGTAGTTTTTGAAATAATTGCGAACAAACAGACAGATAGAGGTCGCCGACTTTACTAATCAAAAGAGCGATAAACGAGGAAGGTTTGTATATAATAATTTCTAGTATCTACTACTAGCGACCCGCTAATAGTACTAGAAAAGAGTAAAATTACATTTCCATACAAAAAGCAATAGGCCACTGGTTCACAAAGCGATTGTGAATTCACCCGAGTAATTAATTGCAGTCATGTTTATTTTGTAATTATATTGTCACACGCATTTTCTAATACTTACCAATTTGGTTTAATTCTAAATAATAATACATTATGTTCACTGTGTACTTATTTACTTGAATACTAATTGTATTCAGTAATTAATAAAGAGTTGTTTATAAATAAAGAGGCTTTTCCCGCAAAAATTTCATCAAAATTTTCACACTTTTTAATTCAAAAGTAACAAAATATCTTCACATGCTATCGCATTTTGTAATATTAGAAGTACTTAAAAGAAAATGCAAATTCAACTTAGATTTTATGATAATTGTTGTTGTTTGTGTAATTTTCCAAAATTTCCAAGCATTTAATTTGAGTTACCTATGTATTGCTTTTGTCGTCTTGGCGAAGTAGGTATAAGTCAGTGAAAATAATGTCTTTTTAGAAGTACCTAAGTGAGTTCTTCTTCAGCTGTGCCTTACCTCTATTGTACTGTACAGTACCTATATTACTGAATGTAACCAAGAAATTATCTGGTGTACCAATCCTTAAGTTACTGAATTGAGAATACAATCTCGTGAAATAATTTCACAGAGTTAACGAAATTAAGCAGTCCCTTTGCGTTGAAATTGGATTTAAATAGATCTACAAATCTTGTAGATTATATTTATTTCACTAGATATACATTCAGGTACACAACATACAATATACATACATATTCACATGTTATACATAATTCTCCAACATTAACATCACATTCATCGCAAGATGAAATATCGTATTTTCTTAATTCTGCCTATTGTAATTGGATCCGATATTCCCGTAACTTGGTTACTTAATAATTTGTAATAAGGCTTCGGTAACATTAAACTAACGTCTCTTATCGAAAAAAAATTAGAAAATTGCTTAAACCTGCATTTTAAGTGACTGTAACGTTTTTAAAATAAGTACACGATGAGTAAGTAGCAATGCTAATCTCGTTTTTCTGCTATCACTGGGCAACCAACATTAATATGTTGTTTGAATGCGCGGGCGCACGTAGCGTTATCCAATTAAAAGGGTATAATTACTGTTGGGCCGGGCAGGCGTCAGTAAATAATAGATGTTGTCCGCCTGATCGATTTACTGCGCCGGCGCTGCCTTCTAGCTGCCCAAGACCGAACTAATTGTGTGATTGATTCTACAGATTGCACCTAGATCAAACCATCTCTTGTGATCATGACCGCAGATTCATCTCCCACTTCTTAGTCTTTCTGAGGGTATTCTCTGAGGGTATTCTGAAGTGAATGCAAGTCACCTGTTTTATAGAAAGACTTCTGACATTGCTAGACTTTCAGATTCTAAACTATTCAGATTTCCTTACTAATTATCGTGGGCTTGTGGATAAGAATTTGTTAAAATATCTAACTTGACAGCTTATAATTTTTTTTACTAAAATTTTCTATAAAGAAGTGGGCGAATACATACACTATTTATAGTTTTGGAAATCATAGACTCAGTGACTTAATTAATTTTCATTAGATGCATCGCACCAACGCGTACAAAGGGCATGTCCGAAGGTGGATCTAAGATAGTCGCTTTGGGAAATCCTGACAGAATCAACCCCTAACATTGAGTAACGGCGTAACCCGCCCACTACCACCGTCCGTTTTCTTCAGGCATTTATGAGGTCCGGCCTCAATGCCGTGTGGCTGGTTTACACGAGCTTAGTAGCTAAGTGCTTAGTACTTGTCACTTAGTAAATAGAATCGATTTCTGTTCACTTGCACTATTCACAAACACATACTTGTACTAAGCACTAATCTCACACTACACATTGGGATTTAGTATTAGTGACAAGTAGTACTAAGCACTTAGCTACTAAGCCCGTGTAAACCAGCCCTTACGCTCAATCACTTATACTTAAACAAAATAAAGCTTTTTTTTAACTTCTGATTTTTTAAATGTACCTTATTAGTCCACAAACTAGTACACTACCGATTGGCAAGGAAGTATTTTAGTCTTCCAACACATGCGGGTTTCTTTCACCTTTGGAAAAGTTTAATTTTTTTAAAGGTCGCCAAGCAGGCTGAGGGTCCACTTATTGTAAGGTTACAATATGCCATCACCTTATCTTTATCTCAGCCATAGGACGTCCAATACTTGACATGGGCCACGCTCACAATATTTCAATAGGAAATGTAATAGTAGTATTTCGATACTTCCAAGTCTGTGAATATGTATAAATCTCCCATAAATATTTATCACTAATGAAATACCTTTCATTCACAGCTTTGAGATTATCATGAAACTAAACTACTTCCACCTTCCTGGTAATAGCCATTTGGGACGAAATGGAATAAGAAAACAAATCTAAATGCACATCTCGTTCATAGTGTTCATAGTTCATTGGCCACCGAGTGAATCTGATCTGGTAACCGTCAGCAATGGCTGAATATGTTCCTGCCACCGGGGGTAAAGGCCTTGCTACTAAGGAGCTCCTGTCGATGCATCCAGCCGGTTGGACAACGTTTCCATTACACTACGGTCTTAGTTCTAATGTGTTTCAATTCAAAACACTGATCTATTTTCAATTCAAACAATACAGTTTTTTTCGGTATAACCTGACATTATTGATGTTGTAAAAGGAGTTACATATTAACAAGATGGAATAGGATTTAATAAATTAAGAAAGTAAAAATAGAAAATATTTTTTATTGCATAAGATTAAATTTCAGTCTTAAAAGTTTTTATTTTTTATTTTTTTGCATTTACCACCAGTTCTAAATGCTGGTTCTATAATGAAAAACAAATTAAGAACCTCTGCGATGTTCGTTTAACACCAATCTGCAGCACAAAGCCTTCAAGCAGCCCACTAGCCAGCCAGTTCCACCCTGATAGGGTCAAATAATCATTAAGTCATATTTACGAGTATTGCTTTTTGTACATAATTCCTGTTTTACAGCTGTTTTTAAATTTTGTATAATTTCAAGACTTGAATATTACCCTACTAGGAACTTTTTTATAGAAGAAAATGTTTTTAAAAATTAAATTCTTCGTAATTTAAAATGAAATGTTTGGTGTAAGTTTTAAGCCACAAAAAGGTGTGGTACCTATTAGACGTCTGAGGAAACCAGTGGGTAAAGTGGGTTCGTGACGTCATCGACAAGGGACACCCGCACACACAATGTCCGCGGTATCAGATGACGAGGTTAGCTTCGACGCCCCATGTTTATGAGCACAATCTAATTTATTAGTGGCCCGTCGAGCTACAACTGCTAGTTACCACCACTTTGTTTTGTTACTTGATTGCCTCCACACTGACTTCTTTACTGGCTACGCAGATCAATGTGCGATATACTCCATCACTTGAGAATGCACCACTCGCTGCCACGGCTTCCCTTACATTTGCAATTTCTTTGTTTTCATAAATTACTTGTTTGTTTTCATAATTTCATAAAAATATTTCTCTCGGAGGAAAAAAAATATTAAGCAATTACAACAAGTAAATGATACACATTATTGCTCTGCTTGAAAAGCTAGGAAATTATGGACGAAATACACGATCAATCATTTGGCGTGACGACAAACTGAAGTGACGCAACGGCGCGATTTTTCAATACAGTGTTTAACATCAAGCCATCAGTTTTTACCATTCACGATTTTGGCTTCACGTCAGTCAATTTGACGCGATGGACTGACCGTGTATTTCGTCCATTAGTTTCAAGGGTGTTAATGCGCTGGACATTTGAACAAATGGAGAGATTTATACAAATTATTATTAAATGAAACTGCTTATGTAATAATAATATTTTTATATTTATACAATATATCTATCTATACCATGAAGAGTATCCGATAATCTATACATACTCCTTCTATTCACACACACTCGCTCTCCCATGTTTTCTAAGAGTTAATGTTTGTTATTTTATGTTTGCGAATATTATTGTTAAATAATATTGTAAACTCGACAAATAGAGTGCTTTATCACCCTAAGATTGAACATTCTTTGTATGTTGTAGAATGATGATCTGTTTTCCTTTGGAAATTCAAAGTGACAATTATGTCAATCAGTAATCAATACCTATTTCAAATCAAAGCCTTTAAGCGAATTTTGAAATGAATGGATTTTGTTATCGATAAGCAATGCCTAGTGTGAGAGGCATAATTATGAAAAGTTGGAATTTTTTTTTTTGCAATAAAGTTTCACGTCTCTTATGGTAGAATCTAATTCTATTCTCAGAATCGTCATCTTGGCTTTTTTCCGAAAACCTGGTAAATTAAATTTTAATGACGTTCATAAGAGTTTCTTGTAGAAACTTAATTGATAAATAAATATTTTGATTTTTGATAATTTAATATAACATAAATATTAGAGGCTCTGCCGGCATGAATGTTTCCGATGATTAGACAACCTTGACCATCAAAGCTTTTTATTAGCATGCATTCACTGTTGATATTCCTAATGGCGAATCAAATCTAGTTTAACGCACTCTACTTAAGGAAGAATGAAGTGTTTGGAAGTCGGCAGTAGCAGCAATTTCGAAGTGCTATTTGCAAAGTGTCTATCGGTAAACGATTGAATTGCAACTAGGCAGAGGACGCGGCGTGGCATGGCGGCGTACCGCTGTGGCGTAGTCACCAGTCACGCGAACGGCGCAACCATCGAGTCGGGATTCGATAATTAATATGCTAATAGTTCAGCTTTGCCCACCCTTGCGTACGTGAGCGGTGTACCGCAACACAGACTAGACAAACTGTTCTCACGTAGGTTTGTGGAAAACCTTAGCGTAACTGAAAAATTCAGTGAAAATAGAGGCGCCTCAAATCTTCTGTCACAGGGTAATCTAGCTGAGAGAACTTTTATTACATCGCAAAGGTGAAAATAGTCATCACTTCCCGTTGAGTAAGTATGGTTAGCCAAGTCTATAGTATAATAGACTAGCCTAGTAATCTCGCACACGCAGGTTCAAGGTGTTTCGTATTTGCAATCCGCTCAAGCAACCAAAATACTCAGAAATCTAAGAGTTGGTACGAGTATCTCTAGATTTCGAAGCTAAGTCTGCCCAAAGGGTTATAAGAGCATGATTTACTTATTATAGCAAACACAAGCAAGTTATAAAAGAGTATTTTGAGCAGATGGACAGTCTTAGCAACAACTTTACTCATGATTGGATCAATTATTGCTATTGGAAAGTTCTGGGATATCAACTTTTGAAATAATCATTTCTGATCAAAGTAGCACCTGACATAAATACTGATGTAACGATAATGAAAAATTAGGACAATGATTTGATTAGACGGTTTAGTAGATATTTCGCACGATTTTGTTTCGCACGAATTGTGCGAAGAAATGACTTTAAAATTAAATATTTATAATTAGGCATAAGAAAGCCTTGACTGGTCTGAAAGTGTGTGATCTGTGGGGCGCTGATTTGCGTGCGCGGGCGCAGCAAAAACGTCATAATTTACGAGCTGCCCTGACGTTTGACTGACAGCGAGGCAAGCGGGTGTAGTGAGCCGTGCGAAACGTGCCGATATCAGTATGCGCATGCGGAGTAAACAAGGCGCTTGAGAAAGTCGTCAATCAAATGCCGTGTAATAAAGACGTTGGAATAATTAATAAAAATATTAACGTTTTATCGTTGTATGCCATTTTTTATAACTAAAATCGCTTCAAATTCAAAAATTTACCGTTTCTTCACCGAAACGTGCCGTTTTTCAAGAAGACCTTCAGAAAGGGGGTGGTGTTTGCATTTTATGCAAATGTGCATTTCTTCCGGAACGATCACTCTATAGATCTTATTTATAGAGAAGTATTAGTCACTTTAAATTTAAATCAAATAACTAGTAATGTTCGTCACTGCCAACACTAATAACTCTTATGTAGAAACTTAAATTAATAAAATATCATAACAAAAAGTCACTCATGTTTCGGAGGGTTAATTAATAGGTACTTCAAATTAATCTACATTCTAAGGATTTAAGGACAATTTTTAGTGCTGGTTCTCTGGCTGTTTGTCCACTAGCTGTCTGCTGTAGGTAACATGTTTCCCTGAAGGTTCTAACTGTGTAGTGAACATTATGTCAATCTACATCTGCAACCTACGAGTCAATTATCGAGCAAACCTAAACTACATTTCATGTATAACAATGCCTACCTTAGGTATAGTACCTTACCTAAGGTAGTAACAACCTTACTGTGTTCTGTTAAGGTTGTCATGTCGCCAACGTTTCATGAAGTGTAGGGAGAAAGTGCACCAATTTATTATCTTTACAATTATGGACTAATATGTCTGAAATATGTTTATTTTGAATTTGTGAATGCAATAACTTAATGCTTTTGCAGTTTCGATCTGAAACAGGGGTCTCTAAACCACCATAGAAGGAAGGTATATCAAAATACTGTGGAAAAATATGATATTTGAACATGTGCAGAAGTTGCGTGTATCGAAGCCACACTCTAGTAGGTGCACACTAATCGAAGTTGTCTACGTGATCGATTTAGAGAGGAAGGCGCGGCGCGGGCGCAGGTGGCCTTTCGCTCACACTTGCTTAGCCGATGGCTCCATTCACAAGCGAAATATTACTACAGATATTCCATATTATATAGGATCCATTCATAATAGGGACAGGCAGACTAACTCAAGAAACCTTTTAACTCAAGAAATTCCTTAGGCGCTGCGAGTGCGCTGTAAAACTGAGAAGGATAATGGATAAGAGACAACCAGGGAAGCACAACAGCGAACTCGAAGATTCTTCAGGTAGGTTAGGGGGTGGTTACTGACGCACAGACAGGCTTCATGACTGTGTGTGTACATACGCTGTGACATAATAATAAAAGAAATAAAATAAAATAACTTGATACGCGGTCGTAACTTGAACCAAACACTGCGAGACTCATTTAATCCGTACATTACACCGTAATCGGCTGTACACATGTAATGACATATAATTACATTGTTATCTATT
Source organism: Synanthedon formicaeformis (assembly GCA_945859745.1). Classification (NCBI taxonomy): domain Eukaryota; kingdom Metazoa; phylum Arthropoda; class Insecta; order Lepidoptera; family Sesiidae; genus Synanthedon; species Synanthedon formicaeformis. The sequence continues at coordinate 412,012 of OX243956.1, read as the reverse complement.
GAGACTGTGATCATCATACACCGATAACTATATACGTTTTTTGTCAGACACTATTACGTTGTTATAGGGCCTATATTATATATTACTGCGTCAGCGCATCAAATTTCACTTAACGTAAACAATTGCACTGTGAGGGATAATGCAACAAAAAAGTGTTAGCGAAACTGGTTTAGAGGTGACATTCAGACAGTTGATATTTTAATTTTATTAATAAAACATTTTTTATCAAGTTGTTTGTTTGTAAACAATTTGTTAATATCTCTACTTATTTATTACGTCTTTACTATTCTTGATAAAGGTGTTTTGGAACTGCATATAACGTTTAGGCATTAAATATTTTAAATATTGAAAGAATTAAAGAAATTAAAGAAAAAACACTTTAAATTATCAGAACTGTGTAGACATTGCCGCTCCTGGATCATTGCCCACGGAGCCTTCATTTTCGTCGTGCCTTATAAACTAAAAAATAGATTTTAAGATAAAAATCTACAAAAGTACAAGACATCTTCTTGTGCATAACTCTGATGACATGTGGACTTTATTAGAAGCTATACCTACAGAAATGGATTACTTTGTAGGATAGCATTAGGGATGAGAATGTCCGCAGACAGGACACATAGTGTTCACAGGATGGGTTGACCTAATAGGGGTCAAAAATCGAAGCTGAATCCAGACTTCAGATCAGCGCTACTGGAAAATTATAGGGGAGGCCTACATCTAGCAATGGACGTCATTTCAGCCGTTGGACGGATATAAGTTTGGTACTAAACATTGTTATCGTTATTAATTCAATTACCAAGTAGGTTAATTTCTCAATACGAGTATATGGACGAAATTACATTGTCAACGTAAAAAAGTTTATTATTTTTAAAAGCGAACTTTCAATGTAATCATGCAGGCAATATATAATTTGCTGGACAATAAACAATTCAACACCTACATGTGACCTTAGTCATTGAGGCGTGACATTAAAGAGGCAAAAAACGCCCTTTCCAAGCGAAATGAAACGAGTTAAATACGAGAAAGTCAGTAATTAAAATAGATGAACAGATATTGTATCGCAAGGAATAACGAACCCATGAAATAAAAATAATTTATGTTACCTGTCTAAATCGGAGATGTTGAACTTATCTACATAAGAGTTAGAGTATTTTTTATTTGATTTTACATTTATTTAAATGATAAATGAACCTTTATTATATGAACTACTTTTTTTTGAAATATATGAATAAGTTCAGTTCGTATATTTTTATTTTATTTACTGACGGTCTGCTGATGGTAGGTGGCTACCATCGCCTATAACACAAGCAACGCCACATGTGCACAAGTAGTAACATTGTATATAATACCTAATGTAAACAAATACGTTATCTCTGCGTATATGCCAACGAACGGTTGTCTCGTTTGACAGCTCAACACGTCAGAATCGGCTGCCAGCGGCTGTCATACGCCGGCAGTTCTAAATTTAAAATGAGATTGACAATGACGCGGGCGATATCGAAACCGCCATTTACAGGGAGTCACGCGATGTCTCCTGTTGATGGTGTTTAGACAGTATTTCAAAAATATTTTCTTTCAAAACTAAAGTGCAGCAGACAGGCTCACAGTCCATTGTAGGTGGCAAACGTCTATCAATAGTGATAGCAGCAATGGACGTGTAGCAGATCCTATGCATTGGTGTGAGGCATGAGGCTGAAACAAAGGCTAAACAAATGTGGTTTTGGTGAAGTGTCAATCAATTTAATAAGAGTTGGGAGCAAAAGACGAGAGAGGGAACCAAGCGGATTCAGTGAATGAGAACAAAACGACAGGAGACATTGTGTTGATATAGATTTACGTGGCCGAGAACGCAGCAGCGTGCTCTACTGGCCCGACCTCCGCACACTACATGCGTAGAGTCGACATTGCTCCAATAAAAACTGCTACATAGTAAACTTTTGATCATAATACTTTAGTTAGATCATAACAATTAATCAAAAGTATGTCATGTTATAAAAATTTGTTTAGTGGTAGCTAAATTAAAGAAAATAAACATAGGTAACTGTTTACTTAGAATTTTTTTTTAGTATTTTTGTGCTTGCAGTTTTCAATTTCAGTATTCAATATTAATTTGGCAGAACTTAATATGTAGGTCTTTACTGTTCCCTCTTCCTCTTAGTTAATGTTGTTTGATATACTTAGTAAGGAATATATTATTACTATTATCTACTACAAAATTACCTACGAAGAATAGGTTATTTTAAAACAAATGTGTAAGTAAGTAATATTTTCATAGTTTATTACTTTGCATATTATAAAACCAATAAATCCTATTTTCTTAATCCTAATAAATCCTATCTTCTTAATCCTAATCCTACTCAGACGGTACACAAGTCGTACAAAAATAACCGTGTTTACACACAGTTATTTTTATTTTTATCTGATTTAGTCTTTCACCTTTTAATTAATATTTGCTTGGTTAAAAAATGTATAAATATTATAAAAAAATTCATATTCATTCAGTAACGTAGAGTTTATTAATTTGATTATTTTATTTATTAATAATTTAAACGCGACTCGTTAGATTTCACTCTGCCATTATTTGCGTCAGGATCGCTGACTGTAGATAGCGCGGCGGCGGCAGACATTTTTTGCTTGAGATTTTTTTGTTTTTGTTTTCACTCTGTGTCCACATACGCTAATACCGAACGGAACAACACGACAACCGATCGGTTCGACGTACACTCTGCAGCAAATATTACCTGCCTCAACACGTCCATTATTCATAAAAACGTTGTCACGTCTTTAACACAAATATTCATTCATTGTGATCTCCATAGACTTTAAATTTATGCTTAAAACAACTGAACAGTAGCAGAAAAACAGCATGCAAAGAAGAAAAATGGAAAAGACATAAAGGGATGAAGAGCTGAATGAACTTGGTAGATTGGATCAAATATGAGAAGGCAGTATACCAACTGGCTGCCATATTACCAACTACAATTTGGGAAACGAGACATTGTGTTATCATCGAATTGTGTTATACCTATTTATACTAATAGACAGGACATAGAATAAAAATGAAATTTTTATTTCATTTTTATTCTATATTGTTTCTCCCTATATTGTTGCTTGTGTCCTAAAGTGACTGCTACATGTACATGCTTCTTCGAAAAACGGTTACATGTTAGGAAGAATTTTCATTACAAATCCTTATTAGTGTTTACATTTATTGATATCACAGTTAGGGCCTCTTTCACCAACTACAAGTAAAATGTTGAGTAGTTACTTTTCAAGTAACGCTAATTGGAGAGTAAATGTAACGTGTATCTTGTGTCAATTTCATTGAAATTACCCTTGAATAATGCTACTCGAAAATGGTGAAACTCGTACGCTTTCTTACCGGTGACTTTAAATGGTGGTTAGCCTACTTGACACTTTACTCAGAGGTGGTGAAAGAGGTTAAAGGTCTATGGCGTTTTTTTTAATTCAATCTTTTATATTTATATCGCAAACATAAAAATAAATGTTAAATCTTATTTGGAACTGTATATTTTTCGATGGACGGCATGATTACGAGTTGTAATTGGTGAGTAAACAAAAATTAAGATATAATTTAAGTATAACGTTTGTGACACGACACTAAGTTGACGTAGCACGTCGCGATATACGGTGGCCAACGCTCACCTGCTCATTACGGAATGTCACCGAGCCTTGCGCGTGCGCACGCATTCGCGTTCGGCTTCGAATTTTAAAATTTTAAACGCATTTCGTCGCTATCTGTCATCGGGAGTGGACGTGGCGACTGTCCTCCTCGCCAGTGCAATCGATTCAATCTACTACAATGTGCTGCCCATTAAAATAAAGTGCCCTTAATAGTCTCCGATAACGTTGAAATAAACCAAAAAAATGCTCACATGCTACAGATGCGCAAACCTTAATAGATATGGTTTCGATATCTAAAATTATTAATCTATTGCAAATAGCAAAGCATGTTTGCAATTTTAAATATATTCTTACTATATCTACAGTAATAAGGATTTTTTAAAATTAATAAATTACATGTTGGGTGAATAGCAAGGTGTACTGACATGGACATACTGACGCCTCTTTTGATTTTATTTATTTATACAAAACAAAAGTATTAACTAATAATTATTAATTAAACAATAAGCTGTGCCACGGAAACGGTTACTATTGGCATTAGGCATGGCATGATGGCACTTTGGATATAAAAAGAACAGTAGAAAATTGTCTTCTTTCAAATCTAAACCAAGAAAGGATATTTTTTTCAATTTTGTCCATATTTATGAAAGACTAAAATAGCTGGGAAATTCCTATTTGTTGAATTGATATGAAAATTCGATTTGCTCGATGTCACTGACATGACATGACAATATCTGAATTTGATTGACATTGATATAAGCTGTCATGTGATAAGCAGGAGGTCGGTTGTAGTACTGGAGATATGTCGCGTGTATATCAAGATACTGATGCCGTATCTTCTATTGTTAAAAATAGAAATGCAACTCTGTGTCTATCTGATTAAATGCGACCCTGGAATGTTAAGACAGTAGCTAAAGGTAGATTAATGTGTACACCGGGTGTCCCAAGACTATGCGACATGAAGGGAAAGTACCTTAAATATCATAGATAGGATATATTGCTGAAAGAAGACTTTGTGTTATTTTTAAATGTTAGTAATACTGCATTCAAAGATTTTCTAAAAATTACTTGCTTCGTCTGGGAATCGAACGTGTGAATTAAATGTGAAAAAAAAAATCACACATATTTTTATGATGCCAATCGAAAGAATGGACAAAAAATAATAATTCTTCTTAAGTAACATAGTATCTTAAGACAGGAATAACATAAAATGTTTGATTCAAATTTCAAGAATGTTTATTTTTAGGAAATCTTTGAATGCAGTATTACTAACTTTTACAAATGACATTAGTCTTCTTTCAGCAAAATATCCTATCTACGATATTTAAGGTACTTTCCCTTCATGTCGCATAATTTTGGGACGGCCTGTACTTATGTAGGTATACGATTAAATTTAAGTATACATTAACAATGACATATGCTCATAAGCTTAAACTTTAGGCTTTGCTTAGTGACTAAAGTTGAACCGAAGGACGAAGCGATTGAGCTTCTATTGAGAAAATATTTATTTAAATTATTTAAACAATGACACTAAATCTTTATATATAAAAAAATCTCGTGTCACAGTGTTTGTTACCAAACTCCTCCGAAACGGCTTGACCGATTTTTATGATTTTTTTGTGTATATTCGATAGGTTTGAGAATAGGTCTGAGAAAACTATTTTTTAAACCCCTAAGTGATAAGAGTGGCCCACCCCAAAATTTATTTTTTGATGCAGTTTTCATTGTTAGACAATTTTTCACGAAATTTTTATATATGTATATATAATAAAACCTAATTAAGTTTTCGCTAGTAGTCTATAATTTTGAACTTGAAAAAAACCCTTTGTAGTTTTATTATGGGTTTGAAGTACGACTTAACAATATCTGAAAAAGCTATTTGTTTACTTACAATTCGGTGCAAACGCTTGCGGTTTTATTACAATCGGTGTAAGATTGGGATTCGGTCGTGTAATAAGACAGCCCATCAAAAATGCAACGACCCCAGTCCCCGACTCCGGCCGAAAAGGACAATTGAGTCCAAACAAAAACGCCGTTGAAGGCAATTCATTAAAAGTTTCCCACTGACGACCTCTGAGCGTCTTCTTAGTGCTGCTACTATTTATGCCAGAGATTCACTGGCAACGCTATAAGGGGTCGCCAACGAGCTAACTTAGATTGCTACCCCAAAACACCCTTCGACAAGCGCTCCGAATAACATTTTCGTCAAGGCGAATCAACAACATTTTTGTTGTCTGTGTCGTTTGAATTTTACATTATATTCACAATATTCACAACACACACACACAAAATCACGCATATGTGTTTATATCTATGTATTTGTATATAATGTATAATATGTTTATATAATTTATACATACATTGTAGGTATGTACTCGTATATTGGTATCTTTTTTTTTAATTAGGTACTAGCTCCTTTTTTTGTACACATAAACTTTAAGATGACTAACCTTGTAATAGGCTATATAAAAATTTAATGTATTATATGTAATTGTTAAATATTAAATGCTGTAAGGTTAGCTATTAAACAAATAAATAAATAAATAAATATTCATTTAATTGTCTAGGTAAACTTTGTTTATTAGACACTAACTAGCGCCCGCGTCTTAGTCCGCGTTGAAAAAGAAAAAAGGTAGCCTATCCTGTGTCCTGTACGTCTAAATGTTTATCTATACATACGCATACAATACAGAATTTTTTTTTTAAATCCTTCAATTTAGTTTCAATAGTCTATAACACGAGTAACTTACTCCATGACCAACCCTTACAGATTTATTATTATAAGGGCCTCTTTCACCATCTGTCAAGTAGGCTAACTGTCATTTAAAGTCACCGGTAACCGGGGATAATGGAGCTGATATACCTTTGTACGTTAAAAGTCCCAAACATTGAAAAGAAAATAATAATAAAAAATCGCCTATCGAATGATGCAGTAAACCGAGTGTATTCATAATTCAATAAAACAGAAAATTGTTTCTAAAAATAACTAATGAAAACTTTACTTGTAGTTGGTGAAAGAAGCCCTAATAGTGTTGATTACAATTTGTGGTTATTACAACAAATGTGCATCTGAAGTAAACATTTGGATTAAGTAAATAGTTTAACAAGCGACCCCCTAAGAGTTTCTAAATTTTGTATAATCGATCCTAAAATTTAGTTCCTAAAATACATTTGTATATTAAAGTGTAGCTGTTTTGTAAAATAAAACATGTTTGTGTATTTTAATAAAAAGTAAAATAAATTACTGAAATATTGTCAATATTAATAAAAGGTAATATAATGTGAAATAGAAATTCAGTTTACTAAATAGGGGTTACTAAATAGTTTAATAAATACTAATATTACTATACCTATGTTTTTAGCAAAATTTGTGAAGAAATTACTGTCTTGTAAAGTGTAAGTAAGCAACTGTTCCTACATGTCAATTAAGTATAAAATATTAAAAAACCAATGCTGTGTGATATCAATATTTAACATTTATTTAAAAAAGCATTAGGTAACACAATCATAAATCCTAACAAATATTTCTTGCATAGATAACAAACATCAAACATTTCATGACTGGTGGTGCCATCTGTTAACGAAAATTGTTACCTACGTAACAAAGTTTGTTTTATTTTATTTAACCTGTTATTTGTTATTGTTATATTGGAGAGACCCAGGCAGATGATGATTATATACTGATTTATTTAAAATACGATTAAATGTAAATCACATAGGTTCATAGAATGGTAGGCAATAATAAATTACAAGAACACATTAATTTGAATAAATTGGTAATGAATGACAAAAACAAAAGTGAAAATGTTCACGTAGGGAAAACAAAGAATAAAAAAGTAATGTCCGTCCAAGTATTCGGTGGGCATTTGTAATGTTTTTTTTTTCTTTATTTATCGTCTTTAATTAAACGAATCGTGGCTGCATAGCCATTGCCGGACTTACCTGCTCGACGTTTTAAATCTGTATCCCTTGGACCGGTTCCACTGGCCTTGTCATCCGCTTCTTATTTACAATAATTTATGTAGACCTGTTACTCCTCAAACTGGCCACTAATACGCCAACAGCACATTCGATCAAAAATTATCTAATCGTATACCCACTTTGCACTATCGTTGGATTAATAAAATTATACTATGAAATATTTATTTAAACACAAAAAATGCGTTTCAAAAATATGGCAATACTAAATCATGCATTAAAGTTTCGCATTCCAAATTCGAATGTTGCATTCCGAATTCGCGTGAGAACCGCTGAGTTTGCAAAAATTCGCGCCACCCGTACATTGGGCGCATCTCGCGCTTCTGTCTTGTCACTATTGTCGTGCCGTCAAGCCGGGGGCGGGACGTCGACGCGACAAGCCAAAACACGAGGGACGGGCCACGAACTCACTCGGCCAACTTCGGGTCGCACTCGCCGCGGAGTGATCTGAGTAACAAGACGACAAACCACATATAAACAACGTTTCCACACAAATCTACAAACAAAACAACTGGTGAGTCATTAATTTCAAGTTTAACCTAATTTTTAATGTCTCATTTCACTTAATTTCGTTGTAATATTGCGTGTTGAAACAAAATCAGCACCAAATTGCATTGTGTTATTGTTCGTTTGGCGTCTGTATTTCAAACTCTGACGAGCGTTCCCAATCAAGACATGCAGCATAATATACACACAAATGGACGCAGAATAAATAAACACGTCTAGTAAATTTGTCAAAAAGGGTCAACAAGTTAATATATTCAATATTTTTTTAATGTTGCAAACATTATAACCTCAAAACGTTTGCCTGTTTGACATGAATGAATATTTACGCCACTCGACGATAGATGGCACCGCTAATGGGCGGAGCTTGTGCCAGCCACACTAGACGTATGTCGTTTGCAATAATTGAAGGTTAGTTTGGTATTGTTGAAAATTTAGTCGGAGCTTTGTTTATTTTATGGATGCGACCCCTTCCACCCTTCCATCTTTGATTGTATTGTAAATTTTAGATTAGTTTTTCGATAGATTCTGGCGCGAAATTTAATTCATAATAGATATATCTATTTTAGTTTTAGGTAAAAGTGTTTTCCTTTTTAACATTGTAGGCATTACAAAAGAATAAACCATAACTAAAACTAAAAAGAATAAATTAAAAAAAAACATAGGTCTAAACCGTATCATATAGAAAATATACCCATTTCTTAAAGGTGTCGATGTTGAAGGATTTTTTGAAATATTTGTATTATGTAGCTACCTAAAGTAGTTCGGTATTTAACACAAATAATATTATACCAGGTTAATCGACGGTAGTAATTACCGAATATTGATTTATTATATTATCACATATTTATTTTACAATACAAATAGACCAATTTTAATATACCTACGTTAAAGACTTTTGAAGATTTTTTTATAACCGATATCACTTAACTTTAGAATCAAAATATATGTATTAAAAATGTAGTTAATAAAAAGATATAAAATGAAATAGAAAGAAAAAGACAGGAATGCTCTCAAGTGGGATATACGTAGCAGTTCTTCATCGTCAGCTAGGAGCCATCGCCAGTGCGTACATCGCTGATCCACTGCCACCTTCTTCTGTAGGGACAGCATAAGCAGCGAACATTTTTTAATAAATAAATAAGTAATAATTTATTTATTATATATAAGTGTAGTCTTTATATAAAAAAAGAATTATATAATAGTTGGTTAATCGCTTTTATCAAAAATTTAGACCTGATCTTAAAAAAAAATAATTAACACTACAATATAAGTATTAGGGCCTCTTTCACCAACTACAAGTGTTAATTACTTTTAGAAATAATTATTGTTTTATTAATTTTAATGTTTTATTAAATTATGCACTCTGTTTGATGCATCCTTCGATTTTTTTTAAATGTGTGGGACTTGTACCGTATAACAAAGGTATATCAGCTCCATTATCCCCGTTGACCAGTGACTTTAAATGGCGGTTAGCCTACTTGACAGATGGTGAAAGAGGCCCTTACTTTAACAACTTTATTTTGACTATTATTTAAAAATAAGAATATATCTTCAAGGAGTTGAATATATAAAACACAACTTATCACTAAATCCTAGTAGGTATAAGACTCTTAGGAAGATTGTCATTACAAAATAAAATATGTAAAAATTCGTAACATTTAATTTTGGACTATCTCAATCGCAAAGTGATGTATGTATATAAGATATTTCTATGTTATATATTTTAAAGATTAGCTGTTGCCCGCGACTTCGTCCGCGTTCAAAATTTTATATAACCACAAAAAGATGGACAATGGACAACACAAAAAGAATTTTTCAATTCGAACCAGTAGTTCCTGAGATTAGCGCGTTCAACCAAACAAACTCTTTACCTTTATATTATTAGTACAACACAACACAACACAAAAATTAATAATAATGATGTATGTACTTATTGTAAATGACTATATATGCTTGTAAGCAATATAAAAAAAATACAAAAATTTAGGACGTGTTGTTGGGAGTTTTTTCGCAGCTTCTTCTTCCAGCGCTAACACATTCCGAAGCTTGCATGTAGTTTCAGACATTCAAAAAGAGAAATTTTATGTTCCTATTTTGAAATAAAATATTTTGAATTTTGAAGTATAGATTACTTAATTAATTAAATTAATAATTTATTATTTTACTTAGAGATTTGGGCAAATAGAGTTGGCTTATGCGAACGGTCCAAGAGTTTGGTGCGGCGCTGGGGGCCCGCCTCTTGACAGATTTATGGCGTGCGTGGCTGTTACTCGTACGCACCGATCCCACCCCACCCCTCGCCCCGATCACCTCGCATCACCAACATTAAAAACGTTACATTTTTTAAATTCATTTAATATATACCTACTTAAAAAATCGTTCGTCCTGACTAACTGTCAACACACCACTCAGTCTAGAAGTCTTACATTTGGAATAGGTTTCTATATTCTACTACGCCGTGCTATCTGCACTAATAGGTATTATAAAGTTGAGGAGTTTGTTTGTTTTGTTGTACGCCATAATCTCAGGAACTACTGGTTCGAATTGAAAAATTATTTTTGTGTTGGATAGTCCATTTATGCTTTAGTCCATTAGTTAGGCTATATAAAATTTTGAACGCGGACAAAGTCGCGGGCAACAGCTAGTCTAGTACCTATACAATACAGCTGAAGCAGTTAATGTGTTTTCTGTCCATGCTAAACTATAAATTATTTATTATAGTTTAGTGCTAAACTTGCGCTGTTAAAGGTCTACATAATTTTTTTAGTAAATATTTAAAGTATATTTTGATTGACATCTAAAATAAACTAATATAGACTATATATTTTGTATTTATTTTGATTTATTTAGAGTACCTATCTAACTTATAAATATAATAAGTAATATTATAAGTGATAAGTAAATAATTATTAAGATTAATAGGGATATTAGGTTTATAAGAAATAAAAACGAAATCGTCAAAATAGACCTTATTGACAGCTGATATAATACAAGAACAAGAAACGGCTGATAATCTGATAAGCGTTTCATAGCAAGATGAACGACATAGACCTACAACTTGTAGTTCTATGTCGTTCATCTCCCTACTTGTAGGCTACAAGTAGGGAGATGCGTTTTACGTCTCGCAGTCGAACTAACGGATTTATCGGAGCGACTTTTTTCTTGTGACAAAGAAAAAAAGAAAATTTATGTTTGTCACAAACAATGAGGGCAATGCATCACTCGTCATAATGGAGAGATTATGTTTGTATGAGAGGCAGATTTATGAGCTTCTTGCATAATAGACGCAACTGCAACACCACCGCTATTCTATTGAGGGCGCAAACAATAACCTCGCTCATGTCCAAACGAAAAAGCTCTTTGTTGCACTTATTAGCAAAATAACACAATTTAGATGCACTTTTTCAAAATCAGCCGAAGCCTAAATATAAGAAAACCAACAGTCCCCTAGGTTGCTACAGGGATGTTATACCAGAGGGATAACAAGTGCGCTATTGGCCCAGATAAGATAAAAGATAAAGCGAATAAAAGATAAAAAAACGATAACAAATGGCAGAACCAGTTTATAAATTATTATTAGTTTTTGTAGTTTCTTCACTATTTAGCGTATTAGAAGTCAAATGACACATCACTAACAAATGACACTAAAAAAATAAAATCACATTTTTTTAATGTTATCAAACGTTTACTAAGTTTGGTAACAAGTAAAAATTAACTTAAATACTAATTTTGTCTGAGCAACTCTTACTAAAGCCAATATACAAGGTGGAAATTTTTAACGCCACCTGGAAGAAAAGTTCTCTAAACACTGAAGATAGGAAAATTCCTTTATTTTTTAAAAAAAGAAACAAAACTGCATTCAAAGATTTTTGAAAATACGCTTGCCACACTCGGGGATCGAACCAGTTAAAATACAAAAATAACACTCGAGTTGATGGCATCATGTGTTTGATTGTTTTTAAATAAAATAATAATTGTAGAATGAACATTTTCTGAAACAAATGATCGCTGTGTGGTTTCGAAATATGTGCGTAACCTAATTAATAATAAATCAAGAAAGGGATTACCCGTGACGCGCCGGGACAAATGTTTCCGGTCGTGCACCGAACAGCCTTTTTTATTTATATTTTTTTATTATTTTCTATATACGAAATAAAAATTTATAGCTAAACAGTCCGCCTCCAAAAGATTTAGTGTGAGTGTCATAGACTGAAAACCCGATCACTTTTGAATTATGTACACATTTTAATGCTTTTGCGGTTTCTGCACTGAAAAAGGTTGTCATAAATATCGCCACGTTTTTGTATCATGAGAATTCATTCGTATTTTTAAATTATTTTACATACGATACGGAGTTCGACCGTATTTTGGCGTATTAGCTTGTCGGTTATTTTAAATTTTATATCAAAACGACATAAAAAATCAAATATTTTCAAAAAAAATTGTCTAAACGAAATGCAGGGATATAAGCGTAACACCAGGACATACTTAAAGACGATTCTAATCTTAAATTTTTATCTAGTTTATAGGTAAGTATACCTATCATAACAATATCGTGTTTAATAAACCGCAGTTGTATGGTGATTTGGTGGAAAACCAATGCTGGGCTATGCCAACAATATGTAAAGTTACCTTTTTGAAAGCATACCTTGTGTTGACGCTGTTTTTTTTTCTTTTCATTGTGTTTTAAAATTTCTAATAATTAATTATCGATTGATTGGTAACGAAGAGACTGTCAAATAACACTTTAATTTGGGTTTATATGATATAAATTAAAAATAGAGAATTCCCCTAATGAGAACAAAATATTATACATTATTGAATGCGGTTTGGACCTCTGACAAACCTATTGTGACCGAAATATCAATGGACGAGAATGTTCAAATGTAAGACTGAGTCAAATGATGACACAGTGCTTGGAGTGAGGCGAATTGCTTACCTATAGACTTCTCGATTCTAATTGCGTTTCATAATATCCTCATTACATATACAACGTTATATGATTTTCTGATACAAGATCGTTACACGCCATATTACCCAGTACAAAAACACTATCTCCGTCAATTTATCTGCAGCTGGCTAGCCTCAGCCATGCACAGCCAATAAGTTGTATTACAAGGCCGCGTACAAATTTAGTTATCCACCCACTCGGAGCCGCTCGATTATTTATAATAAAAACCTTTTTATACGTTTTGTTTCCGATTCAACATAAATAAGATATGTTATTTAAGACCAATATATCACTTGACAGGTGGTAGGCACGGCGGACGAATCATGCCAAAGTAATGAAGCCTCAATTACCTTGTGAGTAGAGCATATTATTGCTTGCAGGTCGAGTTGAGTCGTCGGGTCGCAGCAGACGTTTCATAAGATTTATACATATATCAAAGTAAGGCTTTGTGTGAATGTAGTGAGAGATTTTAATCAACGTCCAGGAGTGCAGGCGAGTCGGCGAACCGAGTTCGAATCCTGAACCCCGATCGGCCGAACCCTCTGATGGAGCTAATTAACATCAAACTCCGGTTTGGTTTTACATATTTCCGTTGAAGGATAACCTAGTCATACTTTTAGGAGGTCAAGAACAAGCCCTCGTAAGCCTAATTAGAATAATCGAGGCTTTCGTCGTACAAACAAAATTAATAGTATAATAATATTTCAAAAATCAAAAAAGTCGTAAATTTGTCACGAAATTGTTCCAGAAAGCGTGGTCTATCATGAAAACTCTAAACCAGTTGTATCGTAAAGAACTTTCGAACTTCCCCAATCCAGATTTCGTATAAATCGGTTTAGTCTAAACAAACTTTAAAATTCTAAAATAGACACGTTACTAGTTACCAAAATTAAAATTGAAAATTAAATCCTTCTTCATAAGAATCTCTTAAGTATATCAAATACATTTTATGTACCTGTCATGGATATCAAAAAATACATCACGACTTCACTAAGCACAAAAACGCAACTAAAATATCGCTCTTACCTTAGAAATATTTTCTGGTTCAAACTACTTTTAATAAATATATAACCCTAGATAGGGTCTCTTTCACCATCTGTCAAGTAGGCTAACCGTCATTTCAAAATTAAAAATTCAAATTAAAAAGAAAATAATTAAAAAATTTCGCCTATTGAAGGATGCACTAAGCCGAGTGCATAATTTAATAAAACATAAAATTATTTTTAAAAGTAACTAATCAACACTTTACTTGTAGTTGGTGAAAGAGGCCTAAAAGTAGTAGAAAACCAAGTAGGCAATTGTCTATAGATAAGATAGGATTCACCTAAACGAACCTATAAGGTTAAATCACATCAGGCACACGATTCCTGCCTCGAGAACGCATCAAAATTATTATTTTGGCCAGCAAGTGTTTTACAATTATAGTTATCATATAATTACCGATTTAAAAAATATAGGGTATGGTTTAAAAAATTGCCTAACTAATGCAAACATTGACTAAATATTAAAATGTGTTCAAAACAAACAGATAAGAAACACCGTTAAGAAGCATTTACGAAAACAGTACAACTAGCGCCATCTTTTGGTGATTACTTGATGTATAATATTGGTGTCATAATGTTGATTCAATAGTAAATAAGTAATGTATTAAGTTTGAAGTCCAAATATTACTGGCGAAATTTTAATAATTTCTTAATTGCAGTAAATATTAGAATTAAAAAATATATTAAAAGCTTTCATCGGAAAGTTATTCATAATTATGTCAATTCAATCGGAGTATCATAGTCTATGTAGGTATCTACAAAAAAATATTTTGTAGGAAATTTCCAATAAAAAATGGGCTAAAAAAAATTGAATTCAATAATTTATTATATTAGTAAAAATAATTTAATTTACTTATGTGTTTTATCAGCATAAAGGCCCATGAAAAAGCAAATTTTACAAATTCATTACAAATCAATCCATCCGATTCGATATGCAGTTTCCGTAACAAATTCTAGTAATGGCCGTAACCAACTCTTCACAGAAGACCACAGTATGCCATTGGTTAGTGATTAGGGGATGCAAGAACCCGTCACCTTTATCCTATTAAGGTCGCCAGTGTATATAACTGGCACCTATGGCGATAGGCTACGCCACCAAGAGAGCCATCTGCCTTATTATATCATAAAAAAAAGGTGTAGGTTGTCATAATTTTTTATTCTAAATTTTTATAGCTGCTAAGATCGCCACAGAAATAGGCGTCATAGGATTTTATTCTAACATAATATACAAAAAAATCTACCTCTCATCTAAAGTGAGTACCTCTCCCCATTCAACCCTCAGCGGATTGGCAAGAAAGCGTAAGTTTTTAAATAGTGCTAAGCCTTTCCTCGCTTTATTTCTATTTCAGTCGTGAAATGGAAAATACTCAGAAATGTGTAACGCGATGGGATTCAGAATCTGCATTCGTTTGGACTTTGAACGCTATGATCCATAAAAGTGAACGGCTTTTGGTTGCCGGTGGTCTAAGGGTGGTGTAAGATGAAGGGTGCAAAGCGAAGCAGGTGTTGGCAGTACTGTGTGGTATGTGGCAGTCGTTGCGTCGGCGGCTGAGAGCGTCGCGTCGGCGGGCGCTAATCGATGCGCGCCAATGCGCTGTCTTCCGACAGCGGCCATTACGCACCTTTATGGCCGTACCCCTCGCCCCGCACCCCGCCCCGCGGCTCAAGGCGCCACATGACGAATCAATATGCCGCCAACCGACTCAACACTTATTTATTTCGCGCGATTTATTAGCCGAATGCCTCTAAACTTTTATGCCCCTCTGTTACTCCACCGGCGGGATCGCGGGGTGCTTTATGATGGGACACGGCCCTCATAAAATTCTATGTTGCAGCCTCTATTGGTGTGCTATAGTGGGTCAGTGCCGCTGAGATGAATTCAATATTTGTTCTACAAAAGCGAACTGTTCGTGAATCGCTCACAAATAACTTTAAATAAATACAGTATACTGTATTTTCATTGTACATTTACGATCACTTAAAGTACGCTCATAAAAATATTGAAAAATTTTAAAAAAATACTGACCTCCACATTTTATCACAGGATAATATTATCACAGTTGTCGAATTGACATACCACATGGCGGTCACATCGTGGACCAAGACTAGGTACCATCGACATACCACTTACCACCTATAAGTTGATGCTATGTACCTACAGCTTGGTCGTCTTTAGAATACAATACTGTATCTCAATAATTCAAGTTCTTAAAAAATATTTTTCCTCACAATAATTCATGCAAGCATATCGGAATTGAGCGCACGATATTATCGTCTGTGATATCGTTTTCGCAACGCACAAGTTCACCCAACTTCATTACCGCTTAATTACCTCATATCTTATTTATTTTATATTAAAAATAAGTTTATGCACTCGTTAAAAGTCATACCTGCTTACCACAAAAGAATTGAAGGCGGACCGTTCACCTGACCCGAGCAATAACAATTTTCTTGCTACAATTCGCTTCATTAATGACCATTTTATTTGCGGGAGTCGCAATTAGCATTCCTCACTTTTTTCCTTTGGCCTTTTGTTCGTCCGAAGCTGCAAAGACAAAATGTCGCGAGGAAGTGTGTAATTTTTTTCACAAATATTGCGGAAGGAAGCCGACGGCTTCCTCTGCCCTGTTTAGATGCTTTTTATGCTAATCGCGTAGATTTGCTGGGTTTTCTTTTGGCGGGACAATTATTCAACAGCGTTCGTTCGGTCCAAGCTTCCCGTTCTCATTCCCTAAAGAAAGTTAGCGCTGCGGTCATAATACGTCACTGTACAGTCGAAAGCAAAAGATGCACTATCTTAAAATATGTAATTTTTAATTTATTTCTGATTTTATTTCATAGTGTTAGGAACATTTATAAACTAGTGTTAATAAAATTGCAACAATCAATCAAATACAAATTAAGTCACTAAATAGGTGCTGCCTTCATCCCCAGAAACTCTTCTCGAAAATATCATGATGCTGTTGGTGTTGCCATATTTCATTTTATAGGTATAGATTTATGTAGCTGCTACCTACCTATCTAGTTATACTGCTAGTAAAATCTACAGATCTATATTCATATGTGATGGCATATATGTACTTAATATACATATGTAAGAAAAAAGGAACTTGTGTAGGTAATTATTTTGGTTTATTTAATTGCATTTTTAAATTTTTATTTTTAGATTTATCTTAAGTTATTCTATCTTTTTTTACTTATTTTACTGTTTTCCTTCAATGGACTTGATAGTACGTTCATGACCATTAATACGTACTTTCATAAAGATAAAGTAATAATTACTTAAGTAGGTACATTGAAAAATACTAGTAGTTTCTTTTTAATACCTAGTTGTATAAATTCTTTTCCATATTCATGAGCTAATATCACCAACAGATGTCACTAGTAGATGTAGTTTGTAAATTAATCAAGAGATGGCGCCCTCGCGGCAAGATAAAACTCGCTAACGTTGTGTCTCCGTAGTTTGTAAGGAATGTAATAAATATTCATTAATAAATCAATCATATAAATCCTAACAATGGTTTTGTTTTGATTCACCCGACTTGAGTGTGTACCGGTTACGAGCTATCGGTATACAACTTATACATGGTCCTTCGAGCCGGATGTCAACCGCAAAACCTTTTTTGAGTAACTACACTTGCGGGCAGTGGATTGCTGTCGCAAACGCAAGTAACAGGAGCCGACCGAAGAAACGTGCTTCATCGGTCAGCTTCAGACCGTGTCTTCAGTGGTGGAAGACGCTGGTCAGGTCACGGTGGGCGGAGCCTACCCATCATCAACAGCGTCAGTGGTGGCGCGGAACGAGGTCCAAGGCGCTTCGCTGCTGGAACATCACTTGGACGGCGCAGTGCGGATCCTGAGGTCCGAGGGAAATCAAGGCTATCCCTCCCTCAGTGCATATCGTCATTCGTCAGTGTAAAGTGAAGGTGTTAGTTAAAATTAGTGTAAAGAGTGAAGTGTGGGAAACCAATCCGGAAAACAACTGTAAGTACTTTCAACCTTATTGATCAAAAGAAAGACACTTTGAAGATTGTCAACAATTTGGGACTTAGTAAAATTAGTGTTAAATTTAAACTTTAATATATTTGCATGATAGTTTAGGACTTAGAATAATTTACGAAAAAACGAAGGAACGGGGAACCTATGCCCGATTTCTGTCAGAATTCAGTTTAAAAACACTTAGTAAAAATTTTATTATTTTTAAACTTTACATATTTGCATGATAGCTTAGGACTTAGAATAATTTACGAAAAAACGAAGGAACGGGGAACCTATGCCCGATTTCTGTCAGAATTCAGTTTAAAAACACTTAGTAAAAATTTTATTATTTTTAAACTTTACATATTTGCATGATAGCTTAGGACTTAGAATAATTTACGAAAAAACGAAGGAACGGGGAACCTATGCCCGATTTCTGTCAGAATTCAGTTTAAAAACACTTAGTAAAATTTCGAATAAATTTTCTTGTAACTTAATAAATTTGCAACATGGATAAACTTTTAAATTTTCAACAAAACTTGTATGATAGAATGATCAAGGCAAAAAATAATTTTAAAAAATCGCCTAAAGATCGCATCACTAAAGAATACATTGATGCCAGAATTGATATAATCGAACAACTTTGGCTCAAATTCCTATCCGGACACCAAGAGTTAATAAGAACTTACGCACTTGCTGATATAAATGCCTCAGCTTATGTCACTAACGACATTTATGACAAAACCGAAGAGTTTTATCTAGAGTATAAATGCGAACTTATAACGACAAATAAGAAATTTGACACTGCAGGGGTGGCTCAAACTGATGAACCGATTTCCTACTCCTCGAGGAAAGGAAATGCAAACTACCCGCAAATAAATATTCCTTCTTTTTCTGGTAACTATCAGGAGTGGACGTCGTTTAGATCTCTCTTTAAGTCTCTTATTATAAACAACGAGGCATTTGATGACGTTCAAAAACTACACTACTTAAAATCATATTTAAAAGGGGAACCAGAACAGTTAATCAGACATGTAGCTATAGAAGAAGGCAACTTTGAACGATGTTGGCATATCGTTAATGAAAGATACAACGACAAAAAATGGATTTGTCATAATGTCTTAAAAAGATTCATGAGTCAGAAAAACCTGACCGTGGAATCTGCCAATGGATTAAAAGATCTTGTCGACACCACCAATGAATGCCTTGCTTCATTGGAAGGTTTAGGTGTGAAAACAGCGGCCTGGGACGTCATTGTAATTCACATCGTCCAATTAAAATTAGACTCGGAAACACGGCGACAGTGGGAATTCCACGCCGCCGCGAAAACTACTTCCAATGACTTGCCCTCTTACAATTTATTTGAAGGCTTTCTTAAAGAAAGATTCTCTGCCATTAACCGCCTTGATTTAAAAACACAGTCAAGTAACAAATCAATTCAGAACTCAAACATCCACTCTAAAATAAGAACATTGCATATTGCAAACACAAGTTGCGTATTTTGCAAGGATAGTCATAAGATCAACCAATGTTCTCTATTTAAAAAGGCGGCGGTAGATACCCGCCGCAAATTTGTTTTAGAAAACAGATTATGTTTTAATTGTTTAGGTGGCAATCACTCCGTCAAAGATTGCCGCAGTAAAGTTAAATGTCGCGTGTGCAAACTATTACACAATTCGCTCTTACATCCCAAGGGCGAAAATGTCACCGTGAGTATGGGGAATATTAATGCGGATGAGAGTGCTGCCTCTTCATCAAGCGATACTTCAGCGAGTTTAACGCCAATGGTTTCTTGTTTAGCAGCTGATAAAGGGATGTATAAGCAAGTGTTACTTGCAACCGCATTGGTCAAGGCAGCTTCTCGAAGTGGAGAAGATCTTATACTGCGAGCACTGATCGACCAGGGCTCACAGTCTTCGTTCATCACCGAATCAACGGCACAGTACCTGGGGCTGAAAAGGGTGTCAACGGCGGGACGAATATCAGGCTTGGGCGGCAGTGCAACCATCGTGTCCAGGGCCATAGTTAACCTTCAACTAAGGTCTCTCCATGACCCCAATTTTAGGATAACCGTCAAGGCATACGTAATAAATAAATGCATCACATCCTTTCTACCCAGCAAAAGGGTGGAAGCCTTGCAATGGGATGAACTACATTCTTTAAAACTAGCCGACCCTAAGTATCACATCCCAAACAGAATCGACATTCTGTTGGGAGCAGAAGTGCACGCGCAAATCATTCGAGATGGTATAAAAAGAGGACCGCTCGGCACACCCGTGGCGCAAGCCACAAGCTTGGGATGGATTTTATCTGGCGTAGTCAACAGCATAAATGAACCAAGTCTTCAAATGACTACTTTACACTGTCATTGCGCAGACGATGACAATAACCTTTTAAAAAGATTCTGGGAACTTGAATCGGATGTGCAAATACCCAAGCAACGGTTGTTCACCAACGAGGAACAACATTGTGAACAGCATTTTACTAAAACGACACGCAGAGATGCCGATGGTCGTTACGTCGTTAGGCTTCCATTCAAAAATGAAAATCCTGAAGTAACTTCGTCACGAGAAATTGCAGAAGGAAGGCTGAAATCATTGGAAAATAAATTAAGCAAAGATAAGTCATTAAAAATGAAATATAAAAAGGTTATTGACGAATACATTAATCTAAATCACATGGAAATTATTCCCGAAGCCCAAATAAATAACGAACGTGCAGTTTACTTACCTCATCATGCCGTCGTTCGAAATGACAAATCTACCACCAAGGTAAGAGTAGTTTTCGATGCCTCCTGTAAAGGAAAAAACAATTTATCATTAAATAATCAACTGCTAGTTGGACCCACAATACAACCAGAACTTAGACACATCATAATGAATTGGAGAACGGCACCAATTTGTTTATCAGCCGACATTGTCAAGATGTATCGGCAGGTGAAAACAGATGAAAGAGACAACGATTTTCAAAGAATCCTGTGGAGAGAAAATCCAAACGAAAGGATACAGCATTACAGACTTACCAGAGTTACGTTCGGTACAGCTTCCGCACCTTACCTTGCTGTGAAAGCACTCCAACAAGTAGCACGCGATCACGGTGATGAATACCCTATAGCAGCTCAAAAAACAATAAATGATTTCTATGTGGATGATTTCATGACCGGAGTTCAAAGCGTAGAAGAAGGAGTTAAACTATTTACAGAAATGAATGAACTACTTAGCAAGGCAGGGTTTGAATTGCAAAAATGGAACAGTAACAACGATCAACTTATGGAAATAATGAAAGGAAAGGAAATGGATAAGGTAGTAACAAAGGAAAAGGACAAGGAAATTAAGGAAGATGAGTTAATAAAAATAATGGGACTTACCTTCAATCGAAGCGAAGATGCCTTCCGTTTCGTAGTGAACCTCCCGACGTTGCAGAAACCTGTAACAAAAAGAAAAATTGTATCAGATATATCACGTCTGTATGACCCACTAGGGTGGGTAGGACCTAGCATGATAGTAGCAAAAATAATTATACAAAAGCTGTGGCTTGCAGGCCTGGACTGGGACGAAAACGTCCCAGACAACTTATTAAAGGAATGGTTAACTTACCGTAGTGAACAAATTGAACTGTGCGAAATTCGCATATCTAGATGGGTTGGCACTTCCAGTAGCGATCGTGTGGTCGAACTGCATGGCTTCTGCGATGCGTCGAAGTCGGCTTACGCAGCAGCAGTGTATGTTCGAGTGCTAAGGTCCGACAAACAGGTCAAGGTTTCGTTAGTTGCTGCGAAAACTAGAGTAGCACCTGTAAAACAAGTGTCTATACCAAGACTTGAGTTATGCGGAGCAGTATTGCTAACCAAATTAATGATGGAAGTCGCAACCATACTGAACATTGTAAAGGAAAACTTACACGCTTGGACCGACTCAACTGTCGTACTTGCATGGTTAAACAAACATCCTAGTAAGTGGAGTGTGTTCGTGGCAAACAGGGTTTCAGAAATACTTACTAATCTAGACCCAAATAATTGGTCTCATGTTACCTCAAGACAAAATCCTGCTGATTGCGCATCGCGAGGGCTACGTCCATCTGAACTCAATAACAACAGCCTGTGGTTCAATGGACCAGAATTCTTATCTAGGCCAACTATAACCTACAGTAAACCTAAATCAATAGAAACAGAACTAGAAGCGATTAAATCTCATTGCACCATTTTAGAAGATGACAATTTAGTGAAGAGATTCTCCACCTTAACAAAGGCGAAGCGGGTAATGGCCTATTGCATCCGATTCATCACTAATTCTAAGAATTCTAATACTAAAACTACAACAACTTACCTTACTAGTACAGAACTAAATAATGCCTTAACCCTATATATTAAAAATTGTCAAGTAAGCAACTTTAGTGAAGAAATAAAGAAAATTAAGGATGACCAAACCTTACCAAGGCACTCCAAAATCAAATCACTTGCTCCATATGTTGATGAACACGGTGTATTAAGAGTTAGCGGAAGACTAAATCGATCCGACTTGTTAATGTTCAACCGGAAACATCCCATCATAATACCCAAGCAGTGTCATTTAGCACGACTTATTGTGGCTGATGCTCACAAGAATACTCTTCATGGTGGACCACAAGCTACCTTAAGTTACATTCAAACAAGGTACTGGATAATCGGAGCAAAACAGTTGGTCAAAGCACATTATCGTAATTGTGTAATCTGTGTTAAAAACGCAGCCATCACAAAACATCCTTCAATGGGTCAGCTGCCTCCTGCTAGAATCACACCATCACGAGCGTTTAGAAACAGCGGTGTCGACTATGCAGGTCCGATCCAAGTTAGGACAACCAAGGGAAGAGGCAACAAATCCCACAAGGGATACATTGCCTTATTCATCTGCATGGCAACAAGAGCCATTCACTTGGAAGTCGTTAGTGACTTAACCTCAGAAGGATTTCTACAGGCTTTTAAGCGATTTGTGGCCAGGCGAGGTCATTGTTCGCATCTCTGGAGCGACAATGGCACGAATTTCATAGGAGCGTCAACAGAGCTCAAAAGACATAGCATTGCAGAGCAAAAACAAATGCTTACAGAAGTTGCCAAAGAATTGGCAATCAACCAATGCGAATGGCATTTCATACCACCCCACTCTCCTAACTTTGGAGGCTTGTGGGAAGCTGGAGTCAAGTCGGTGAAATACCACTTGAAAAGAATCATCGGCAACTCCACCTTAACCTACGAAGAGATGGCAACTGTCCTCGCTCAGATAGAAGCGTGCCTTAATTCTCGCCCCCTGTCGGCAATTATGGAAGATCCAGAGAAACTAGACATTCTAACTCCCGGGCATTTCCTGATCGGAGAAGCTATCTTGACAGTGCCTGACCAAAACTTTGAAACCGTGAACGTAAGTTCATTGAGAAGATGGCAGTACACTCAACGCATGTTCCAATCGTTTTGGCGAAAATGGTCACAAGAATATCTAACCAAATTCTTGTTGCAGTATAAGTCTAGGTCGCCAAATACGAAACAACCTAAGGTCGGCGATGTAGTCGTCATAAAAGAGGACAACATGCCTCCATGTCATTGGCTCTATGGCAGAGTGATTGCCATACACCCCGGCGTAGACAATATAGTACGAGTAGTCACATTAAAGACAAAATCGGGTTCTCTTAAAAGACCCACATCAAAATTGTGTATTTTGCCTATAGCCGAATAATGATGCCACTTTATGTATACTAATCACTACTTGTTAACTAGGATAAGCTTTACTTAAAATGTTATTATACTTTATACAATCCAGTTATTAGATGTAAGCTTTGTACTCCCATACCTTTTACTTTTAATTATTACTTATAAGTTTACATTCCTAAGTAATCATGAGCAACTAAGAGCATTTTGTTAAATTAAGTTAAGTTTTATGTTTTAAATAATTAAGGCCAAAGGTCAACTTTGCCCTTGGTGGGCGGTATGTATAAATTCTTTTCCATATTCATGAGCTAATATCACCAACAGATGTCACTAGTAGATGTAGTTTGTAAATTAATCAAGAGATGGCGCCCTCGCGGCAAGATAAAACTCGCTAACGTTGTGTCTCCGTAGTTTGTAAGGAATGTAATAAATATTCATTAATAAATCAATCATATAAATCCTAACAATGGTTTTGTTTTGATTCACCCGACTTGAGTGTGTACCGGTTACGAGCTATCGGTATACAACTTATACACTAGTAAAATGTAAAATTCGCATCTTTGCTAACTAGAGTGATTAAAAAATGTCAATAGGTCCTACGTACTAAATGGTAATTAGCGATTAAATACTAAATTTAATTGGTGGGTGATTAAATTGAATTCCTGGGACTAATAAAAGTTTGTGGTATCAGCTTACAATTAAGTAGGTATATTTCACAAAAGTTAGCCTAGATTAAGTCTAAACTAAACTAAATTAAGTTCAATTCGGATGATTACGATTGACATGGTGGCAAAGATTGATAAAAATTTAATCAAATAATTTATTTCTCAAAAATAGGACAACATTTTCACTTTTTTAAAGCCAAAAATAAAAGACTTCGTTACTTAAACAAATAAAACAAGTGTTCGTCAATTCTAAGGTCATGCTAAATTTTTATGTCTTAAATTTTTATCTTCGTTTTATGAAAATAAAATAAAAATAATAAATTTACTGTTAACATTTTTACATTTTGAAGTCCAGATAGTTTTAGAAGTCTGACAGAGTTTGAATACACGTGATGTCCTGTTGATCCTCATTGCCTGGCGTGGTCAATGTGATATTATATTATGTATGATTATATAACATAATATTATCTTTAATTCCTCAATTAATTATACATTAAAAAAATCTATAAGTAATTATAGGAGGCCATTGCTCTATACTACTATGGCAGCAGTACCCTTTTTTTTTTTTTTTTTTATAACGCGAGGAAATCTGCGAATCAGATCCCCACCGACCATGGGGAGATCGGTGGGGTATGTGGGACTTCTACCCACTAAAACCCCGCGGTGTTTCATCGCGCCGTCTATGGGCGGGGGTCAGGGGACGTTTAAACACGCTACGGTGTCCCCCCGCCAGACGAGGCCCGCATACTTGCGGGCTCCACCTCGATAAGGTGCGGAGTGTAACCTCCGCGCCGTGAAGAGACGCACCGGAAACACACAGCACGTCTCCCCTCGTTTCCCGGTGTTGTGATGACGGCGGACGACCCCATGTCCGCCGCCCCTGGGCGAAGCAGCACAGGCCGCCTATTCTCCACTCTCGCAGCAGGCAGTCAGCGAGGGGCTTCACTCATGAAGCACCCCATAACCTCTTCTCTGCGGCACAACCTACCGCAGAGTTGGAGGCCGCTTCCACCTGAAACTCTCGGAAAACCCCTGCTCGTGTGGCCGCTCATCTCTACGGCATTAAGGGTGGGCGGCCCAAAGGGGGGTTTCCGCCTGACATTTCCACATCAATCGCGGCAGCCCGAGACAGGCTTCACCTCGTGATATCGTCGTAAGAGTTACTAGGCCGGGTGGCGAGTCCGGGTGTTCACTCTTCCGAACGACTGCAGAGGGTGGTTACTAGGCCGGCCGCGCTACCGGGTCTTCACCACCCTCCACAAAGCCGCGATTGCAGTACTCTGCCAGACGGTCCTTCCCTGCCGTAGAGCTCCGTCTTCGCGTGCGTTACCCAACTACCACTGAGCGACAGAGCTATCCGAGAGAATCCGCCCGCTGCGATCCGCGCCGGTCTTCGTTCGCAGAACCGAGACCCATACCTCGGTCCGACGCACAAGGACCGGGGGTGCCATCTCTCACCGGCCTACACCCACGTGGGCCGAGTACGGTTCCTCGGCCCAGCGAGCGGTGACCGGTGAAGCTCCAGTTGAAGCCTCCAAACTGTTGCTCCGCCACAAGCTCCGATGATCGGAGCCCGCTCGGAGCACACGCACGTGGGTCTTCTTTGTTCCCCAGCGACAATCCGATCAGCCAAGCAAAGGCCGGTGACCCCACCGGCCCCTGCAACCGCCCGGATTGTCAGGGTTAAGCCCCCCCACCACTACACGGTCATGACCCACCTAGGGGGGGATGGCAGCAGTACCCTACCTGTTCCATTGCTTGAGTCATAGGCGACGGCAGTCACTTACCATCATGTGGACGGCCAGCCTGTCTAACACTTACAAAAGTAGTAAAACTATTTTTAAGTGTGTACTTGTAGAGCAAATATGAGCAAATATACAATCCGAATCGGTCAATGCAAAAGCACTGACTTATGTTATAT
Organism: Synanthedon formicaeformis; assembly: GCA_945859745.1. Classification (NCBI taxonomy): domain Eukaryota; kingdom Metazoa; phylum Arthropoda; class Insecta; order Lepidoptera; family Sesiidae; genus Synanthedon; species Synanthedon formicaeformis. Next base: position 385,647 of record OX243956.1, on the reverse strand, counting down.
AATAATCAATACTAATAATAAATCTGTAAGGGTTGGTCATGGAGTAAGTTACTTTGTTTTCAGAGATATCGTGTTGATAAGCTCTATACATGATACTGAAACTAAATTGACCATTTTTAGATTTTTTTTCTGTATGTATGTAAGTATGTATGTTCCTCCATAACTCTTAAACGAATCAACTGATTTTCATGAAACTTCGTAGATAAACATTAAGACGTACGAGATACAGGATAGGCTACTTTTCTTTTTCAACGCGGACGAAGTCGCGGGCGCCAGCTAGTGTTATATAAAGTTTATATAATAAAGAGTTAGGTCTCAGATGTCTCACTAATTTGGCTTGGTGTTCGTATGTGACAAGTGTTGGTACTGTGTGCAGATACCGCACTGTATTTTCTCTGTGTAACCTACCCCGCATCACCTAACTTCCATACAAATGCATAACAGACAAACGGGCTAATCCGGGCGTTATCGTAAATTGTCAGTTTATGACGTGCAGAACGGCCGCGGGGTGTGGTGAGGAGAACGCGGGGGGAGACTTTTCTAATTTCGAACCCCCCTCTCCGCCGCTTTGATGCGCTAATTCGTGTAAGCAGTTTCTGAACGCGTTTGTTTCGAGTTCACTTCGTATTAACAACTTTGCATTTCGTCCGAATCTTACTGCGTACGCGATAAGGTCGACAATTGTTCGACAAATTATTCGCTTGCGAGCTGGAGGGGTTAACATCGGCTTTTACATGGACTCGTGTAATTTACATTACGTTTGTTTGTTTGGTTTTTAAATTGGGAATTAGCTGGGATAGTGTTGTTTCTTATGCAAAAGGTCGTCAGACAGGCTAACTGTCCTCTTACTAGATGGAAGCTGGCTACTGTCATCTATGGACTGCATAAGGACTGAGGAATGATATAATTATTTCGGGTCTTCCCGATTGTAGTGAATATTATGGTTACTAATATCCATAGATAGCGATGTCAATACATATTATAAAATTAAATCGCTTTCTGAATCTGTTTGTATGCAAATTTTCCTAACCACCTCACGGATTTTGAAACAGTTTTTCCAAAAAAAAAAGTTTTTTTTTGGAATGTTCGATAAATAATGAATGTGTATAACTTGCAGATCCGTGCAATGCCGGGAGCAGGTCACTAGTACTTATAATAAATAAAATAAAGCCGCTGTCCGCCTCTGTCTGTTTCTCAATCAATTTCTTCTAAACCAAGCGGTTTCTGATACGTATCTGTTTTATTGTGTGCACAAAAAGATTGCATCCGTGCGAAACCGGGAGGGGTTGCTAGTCTATACTAATATGATAAAGAGGAAATATTTGTTTGTTTGTTTGCATTGAATACTTTAAGCTCTGAAACTACCTGGACCGATTTGAAAAATTCTTTCACTGTTGGGAAGCTATATATTATGAGCGAGTAACATAGTCTATAGTATTTTATAAAGTTACGCGGACGAAGTCGGGTGCAACGCAACAGGAGATGAACACAGAGAGCGAGAGAGAGCGCGCAATGGTTATTAGGAGATACGAGAGTGAAGTGGATGCGCGGGCGCATCAGCAATTAATACGTTTCGTTTAATCGATTCGTTCAATTATTCCACCTTGATATATGTTAATCCTTTTCGGGCTGCCCTCCCCGGGATATTGTCGGCTATAATTTCGTGGGAGGCGACCTCTATTGACAAGTATTGATGTTTTTAATCTGATGTTAGGATAAGACATTAGTATGCGGCCGTCTGTCCGCGTTGATTTGTGGCTCATTGCCGCGACGGTAATTATTGGATTCGGCGCGATATTTATTGGCATTTCTTCTCCATGTTGATTTATCGCGGTCGGTTCTCTTTTTTGTTTATCATCCCCGCAATCCCTCAGGTACATCCAATACGTCATATTTCAATACGTTACGCGCCAGGACACATGATCACCTCCATTAAGGCGCGTCTTTTCTCCCGACGGATTAGCGCCGTCACCGCCGAGTAATGAGATGGCGCAAATATTGGAAATACTCCACAAATAATGATAAGAATAACCTTAATAGGGGGCTGCGCGAAACATCTGTGGCTCACGTCACTTCGGTTGCTGCTAAAAAACACTTTACAAAAACTACATTCGAGTGGCATTCGTATTACCTTTTAATTTTTTTTTAATAAATAGTAATAATATTTATATCAAAAAAGTCTCTTCTTGATTGAGTTAAAAACATACTTAATTTCCACTCCTATAAGCTCAATTTTTGTCATTGGATTGCAACTAAAACGCTATTATTATCGAAGTTATGAGATTGATAGGTATCAATAAAATAAAATAAAATATTAAAATAAATATAATTTTCCCTATATGATCCCTAAATGATACTTACATAAATTATTGGCTTATCTAAATATAAATTATTGGCAATTTTGTCTAATATAGAATCACTTATCTAACATATCCTACCTAAGTAATCAAAATATGTTATTTATTCTGAACTAGCCAACTGCCATTGGCTTCGGATTGTTTCTTTCTTTCCAATTTTTCCTGTTTAGAAGAACCTTCCTCGAATTCCAATGAAAATTTGAAAAACAAGTGGATCTAGCCGCTCTCGAGTATTGAGCTTTAGCAACAAATTCATTTATATACACTCACCGGCACAAAATGTGGCCCAATGTTAAAGTTACTTCAACTGTTTTATTATAATAAATTTTGTATGAGTTTTAAATTGTAGTTAATAGTTAATTAGTTATATAACTGTTACGACCGAACATTCTCGAAGCGTTTGTTTATCATAAACAAACAGCGTGTTGTTGTTTATCATGAGACCTGGGCGTATGGAAATTTCCATACGTATGAGGAAGCCCTCCTGTCTCAGAGAAAACTGTTCCTTATGTTCGCGACATAAGGTTCACATTCCCTTAAGCCAGAAAGTTGTTTACGATGTTTGTTTTTTATGACTTGTTTACTTGTGTACGAGCTTGTTTACCTTAAAGTTTCTAGTGTTTTCCAAAAACATCGCGGCTGACTGCGCGTGTATAAATACGGGTGCCATCGCTCGAGTGGGACAGTTCTGCGACAACAAGCGATACGAAAACAACTCTTGGGAGCTTTTGCGAAGATATTTGCGACAGTGCATTGTTGACACATAGAGTGAATTATTTACGACTTTTGGCAAGTTTTACGGTTTAATTGGAAAAGCTCTGATATTTTGGAAGTCATCTTGGTCTGCGTAATAAATCGTGTTCTTACAACCCTAAACGGCATTTTAACTCACCCCGCACGTAACAACTGGTGTCAGAAGCGGAATGCCGTTAATGCCACGGGACGAAGGAACTCGTACTCCACGGACCAGGAGGCAAGTGGAGATGGATGCTGCGAGACAACGAGCACATGAGGAGCCGGAGGAAGGCACCGATGCTGATTTGCTTCCTACGGCAGTACCTACATCGAGCCCGTCGATGGACCTCGCTGCGCTGCTAGCTGCTGTACAGAGCATACAGGCTAGTCAAGAAGCCGCTCGCCGGGAACAGGAAGCCGCTCGCCGTGAACAGGAAGCTGCTGTACAGAGCATACAGGCCAGTCAGGAAGCTGCTGTGCAGAGCATACAAGCCAGTCAGGAAGCCGCTCGCCGTGAACAGGAAGCTGCTGTACAGAGCATACAGGCCAGTCAGGAAGCTGCTGTGCAGAGCATACAAGCCAGTCAGGAAGCCGCTCGCCGTGAACAGGAAGCCGCTCGCCGTGAACAGGAATCTGCTAGCCAAATGCTGCTTTCGAAATTGGACACAAGCCTTGAAGTCATCTGCGATAAAGTTAAAAAGGTAGAGTCCGAAGTTAAAGGGGTCTCAGTGAAAGTCGAAGGCCTGGAAGAGAGACTCGACCAAACCGACACTCGCCACCAGGCGCTCGCCGAGAAAGTGCAGAAGTTGGTGACGAGGGAGGCAGTCTTCACTGCGCCGGTACCTACACAAGGTAGGCTGGACTTGCCACGGTTTGATGGCACATCTTCTTGGACAGCCTATAAGTACCAATTCGAAACCCTCTCTAACTGCAGCGGCTGGACCGAGGATCAAGCATTCATGGCGTTGACTCTAGCCTTAAGAGGAGACGCCCAACTGATTCTGGAGCGACTCCCTACGGAAGGAAGGTCTCTGCAAGCCCTATTGGAAGCCCTAGAGACACGGTATGGTGACAGGCATTTGGAGCACGTGTATAGGGCTCAACTACGAAATCGCATGCAGAGGCCCACGGAAACACTCCAGCAGTGGGCTGACGAAATCGAGAGATTAGTTCATCGCGCCTATATATCAACACCGAATGCAGTGGAAATAATTCTGCTCCAAGCCTTTGTGGACGGGATAAGGGATGGCGAAGTTCGCGCAGCGGTGCGATTGGGTCACCATCAGACCCTGAATAGTGCACTGGCACATGCTCTAGAAGTGGAAGCTGTGCGGCGTGACACAAGGCCATTCAAGGTCAGGGAGCTGGTAGCCGAGGAGCGAAAGCCTCGCTATGGTCCGACCTGCTATGACTGCAGTGAAAAAGGCCACATAAGGATAGACTTCCCAAAGAAGGAAAGAAAGAGTTTCTCTGAGATGGGGACCCAAGTTGACGAAGAGCAGTTAAAACTAAGCGTCGCCAGGGCCGAGGGGCAGGCACCGGCTGGGAGAAAGATAGCCCCTGCTATTACTGTCAGACAAGGTTCTAACGGAAAAGGTCATGGTAATACTGACGCTCTATCGAGAAGACTATGTCCTGAAAACTGTAAACACTGCAGGAAACAAGAGTCTCAGGAATCAGTAAAAAATATCCGTACCCAAGGATTAGACGACGACTGGTCTGGAGAAAATATGAGGAAGGCGCAAGAGGAAGATGACGACCTGCGATTGATCTTAGATTGGATAAAAAAGGGAGTGAAACCTGAGTGGGCGGATGTATCAGCTTCCAGTCCTGTTACAAAAAGCTATTGGGCTCAATGGGATAGTTTGACCCTGGAAGGCGGAATCTTGTGCAGGAAATGGGAGACTAATACCGGACATCAGGTGACTGTACAGGTTGTAGTCCCTCGAAGTAAGGTATCTCCTCTACTACGTCATATCCATGATGGGGTGTCTGGTGGTCATCTTGGAGTGAAGAAAACCCTTTTGAAAGTGCGACAGCGGTTCTACTGGGTCCATTGCCGGGAAGACGTAGAAGATTGGTGTCGTAAATGCAACGCATGCGCTTCAGTCAAGGGACCACAGACAAGAAGTAGGGGAAAACTGAAGCTCTACAATGTAGGAGCACCATGGGAACGTATCGCTATAGACGTGGCCGGACCATTTCCTGAAACTGAGGATGGCAACAAATACATCGTTGTAGTGCAAGACTATTTCAGCAAATGGCCGGAAGTATTTGCGACCCCTAACCAAGAAGCTAAAACTGTTGCCAAGAAGCTAGTTCAGGATGTAATCTGTCGGTATGGCGTACCTCTGGAAATACACTCCGATCAGGGGAGAAATTTCGAATCAGCCCTATTTCAAGAAATGTGCAACCTTCTCGGTATACATAAGACCCGTACGACACCAGCTCATCCTCAGTCGGACGGAATGGTCGAAAGGTTTAACCAAACATTGGAAAATAATTTGGCTAAAGTAGTCGACTCACATCAGAGAGACTGGGACCAGTACATTCCTCTTTTCTTGCTGTCTTATCGCTCCGCTGTACATGATAGTACTAGTTTTACCCCTGCCAGAGTGAATTTTGGACGAGAAATAAGACTACCAGTCGATGCAATAACAGGGTCTCCGCCGAATAGCCCAAGACTTGTGACGGATTATGTCAGCGATCTTCGAGAACAGCTGGATGAAGTGCATAGGCTAGTTCGCGAGTGCAGTCTCAAGACTGGTGAAAAAATGAAAACCCGTTATGATAGGAGATCAAACATCAACGGTTTTGAAGAGGGAACTCTCGTATGGCTTCATAATCCCTTCAGGAAAAAGGGCAAAAGCCCAAAGTTGCAAGCACGATGGGAAGGACCTTACAATGTGGTTACAAAAATCAACGACGTCACCTATCGAATCAAAAAGGGGCAAAGAGGAAAACCGAAGGTCGTACACATTGACCGTTTGACAAAGTATCACGGCACGAATGATGATCGGGACGATCATAACTAAGAGGAGGGTAATGTTACGACCGAACATTCTCGAAGCGTTTGTTTATCATAAACAAACAGCGTGTTGTTGTTTATCATGAGACCTGGGCGTATGGAAATTTCCATACGTATGAGGAAGCCCTCCTGTCTCAGAGAAAACTGTTCCTTATGTTCGCGACATAAGGTTCACATTCCCTTAAGCCAGAAAGTTGTTTACGATGTTTGTTTTTTATGACTTGTTTACTTGTGTACGAGCTTGTTTACCTTAAAGTTTCTAGTGTTTTCCAAAAACATCGCGGCTGACTGCGCGTGTATAAATACGGGTGCCATCGCTCGAGTGGGACAGTTCTGCGACAACAAGCGATACGAAAACAACTCTTGGGAGCTTTTGCGAAGATATTTGCGACAGTGCATTGTTGACACATAGAGTGAATTATTTACGACTTTTGGCAAGTTTTACGGTTTAATTGGAAAAGCTCTGATATTTTGGAAGTCATCTTGGTCTGCGTAATAAATCGTGTTCTTACAACCCTAAACGGCATTTTAACTCACCCCGCACGTAACATAACTATTAACCACAATTTAAAACTCATATAAAAATTTTTTTGTAATAAAAACTGTTGAAGTAACTTTTAACTTTAGGCCACATTTTGTGCCGGTGAGTGTATTTAAAAAATACAGGATAATCAATAAATTCTAGTTTTTGGTTATTATAGCCAGTTTAATTTTATTATAGCTGATGATTCAGTTTTTGTCGGGAAAAGAAACAAAAAATTAACTACTATGTCGATTTCCAATGAATGAAGAAAGCATTACATATTTTCACGAGCGTAGGCACAGAGCAGAGTGGCGCAGTGGAAGCGTGCTGGGCCCATAACCCAGAGGTCCGTGGATCGAAACCACGCTCTGCTATAGTTCAATGTCCATTTATTCTTATTTTGTTACTTATAAAAAGACGGATTATAAAACTTAATGTGTATTATTGAATTAATGCATATTATAAATTGTAACATTTTAAAAGTATGTAATTTATAATTTTATAATAGGTAGGTCGTACTTCAGCAAGAATTTGTGTAATTTTTTAAATACTAAATGAACTTATTTAGTAAACTTTATTTAATACCTACTACTTATTAAAAACTATGCTTATTATTTACAGTGTTCGTTGTATAAATTTTAACTTTATTTTCAAACTAGCTTGTGCCCGCGACTTCGTCCTCGTTGGTATAAGTACCTATATTCTATTAGTATTGTAGGTAAATGCGAAAGTTTAATGAAGATGTATTGATGTTTGTTACTAACTTTTTCATGCAAAAAGTTAAGCCTTTTTTTGGATTTGGAGGAAATTTGGCACAAAGATAGTTTATAACCTGGATAACATTAAGGATACTTTTTTATTCTGGAAAATTTTTACGTTCCTTAGGGATCGTTTAAAAATATAAAAACATTGGACGCCACTGTCATCACAGCGATAAAGTATGACAGATAATTTTCATTAGTAATGATCCTAGGTTTGCCTAGAATACCTATTTCTAGATAATTGCGTGGTCAAGGTCAAATGCTAATCATGGTGTTGATTAAAACATACCATGGTAATACAAGTTTATAATTAAAACAATTGTTTTTTTTTTTAATTTATAATCTTGTATAACATCTATAATATTAAGGTTTGAACATTGTTTGACCCTCACACTACATGCGCGCCTTTTTTTCGTGAGTTTCAGTGACAAAGGCAGTGTCTAGCTCTAGAACTAGGACCGTCTTCTATATTTGTCTCTTGACCCAATCATCTAGCAAGAGCCTCTTGACGTGTAGGTCCCTATAAGTCTTCGCTATAAATCCTATTATAATTCGACGTTATAATAATAATTATTATAATTTTTTACAATTAAAAATGTCGTCAGCGACACAGTAATATATGTGTACGTACCGGTGAACGCGTCGCTGGAGTATGTGCGGGATCAGGAACGGTTTCGAAGTATCAACTCCATTAGTTGGCGCGTCAAAAGAGATTTACGTTTAATTGAAATCGTTGAGTATATTGTGCCACCATTATGATTTATGTAGGACCATTCGTGCCGTGTTTATTTTATGTCGGCTGCTTGCTTTTCAATCTCAACGCACAACCAACTGCTCCAGCCAAATTCCAGGTGTGGCAGGGCACACTGTATGCTGCAGTCATCTGCTAGGCATCATGAAGGAACATCATGTGTGTTCATGCCCTATCTTCTGACCTTGTCTTACATGGCCTAAGTATTTGTAGGCTAGCTCGCACATGTACCTAATTAATTTAATAACTTTTTCTTAACAATAAGATAAGAACAACAAATAAGATGGGAATGAAGTAAAAAAAAATATCTGCCTTTAACTTGGGCAGTACCAAAAAGCTGCATGTACCTACATAATGTAGAAGACGTTATAGGTATTCCTATATATCAAGGTCTCTGTGATTTTATTTTCATAGGTAGGTACATTAAAATCTAAATTTTATTCCTTCATTGTTTAGTTTATAATCCAGGACTTCAATATAGTCCTGTGGGAAAGTACACATACAGAGAATTTTTTTCAGGAAAGTTTAGTAGCAGACTTATAATATACCTAGTAAGTATTTTAGACTTGGGTGGATATCCGCCACCTGGTACATTTTCCACTTGTGACGTCATCAGCTCCATGGCTCCATGAGTAGTTTCGAAAAATATGTATACCATAGCATTTCATTTCAGGCAGTTGTCTCGTAAAAAATTAAAAAAACGTTTTCATAACACACTAAGTTTGGGCTCTTCTAGACAGGAAACTAAATGTTTTTTTTTTTTTCTAAAATGTCCGCTGAATTATTCATTATATTCTCATAACTAACGTTGTGAAAGAAATTTGAAAAATACTTAGTTGTTTTCCTTTTTTATAAGAGAATGGAATAAATATATATACATATATAGGTATTCGAGACTACGTTGTGTATACATAAAATTTGACCGGCATATGTGCAGTACGTGTGGGTTCGATTGCATTGCAACGGCTTCGGGCAATACAAGTCACTAACAATAGTCTTTACAGATAGTATATTTACATTTATGTTCTTTCAATTTTAATAGTCTATAAGCCGCGGGCACTTATGCCTTTATGCTCGTAGACTCACAATCACACTATGTTGTCGGGTTGGTTCAAAAAGTGCGTGCGGTATGAGAGCTTAAATAATAACATTTTAATATAATTTATATTAAACTATTAAGTAATTAATTACATATTGAGGCGATATCAAAAAAATTGTACATTTTGAAAAAGCTCAATGTCCCCATATTAATACGGGTGTAAAAAAATCCTATGGTGAATAAATAAGATGTATTTTTCAAAAAGGCGCTTCAATATTCATTCTTTGGTATATAAATACCAGATCAACTGAATTAGTCCAAAGGAATACAATAAAAACTAAATCTAATGAAGTGAAGTTTTTTTTTGTCATACAAAAAAGTAGTGTCTCCCGTGGTACTTTTAAAAGAAAAAAATAATAACTTTTTCATAATCCATCGAACACAGTTTTTTTTTATAAAGTGTACTTGGAAAACGATCACTGTGCATAAGAAACCTTTTTATTTCTTTAGAAACGTTGTAATAAATAAGAAAACTGAAGTAAAACTGATGTCTCCATATTTCATTACATTGTGTGACGACCGTTGTGTGACGATATTATGTGTCCTGTTATACACTTTCGGAACGCATTCGTATTTTTTTACATCCGGAAACACTTGATTTACCACTCAACCTCACAAAACAAAACGTCAGCCACCTTACTTTTGCTGTATTGCTTTGATTTGTGAGGTTACCGTTTTGTTGCATTGTAAAATATTTACTTGTGTTACGCAATATCTCAGGTAAGTTTAATGATTTTACTACAGATATATTATCTTATGATACTATTTGTAATAAGTAAATCGTGTGATAGACAAGAATTGTGAAAATCTTTTTACTTTGTTTGTAGCGCGTGGTTTCTTGTTTTGATAGGTTAGATTTTGCCTCCATTGGGTGACGCCACACAAAAAAAGGGTGCATACACATTGGCAATTTTTATATTCCATTATGTTTCTTTCGTGTGACACACTTTTTTCGTTTTAAAATGTACGTTGTAGTCTGAATATATTTACGTTGTATATTTCTACATTCAAAATATTAAATTTATATGAATAAAAATTCATTGTGATCCATTAATTCATGATAATTTTGTAATGTTTTTATTTTTATTTTAAACCGACTAAAAAAACGTTGGTTCTCGTTTATATGTATCTTCGCGATTTTATAAAGAACTACTGATCCGATTTGAAAGCTGTTTTCGCCATTCGATTGCATATTGTTTCGTTAACTTATCGCTCTTACTTACTGTAAAGAATAATACCGTGAGGAGCACAGTACGAAATTGCCCATGTATAGACTCTGCACTAAAAAGCCTTAAATATAAAAAAGAAAAAGAATTTTTTTATATAAGAAATATGAACTTCAAAAACTTACCGAACTAAAACGAAAAATATAAAAACATCAATAGACTTAGACCAGTTTACATTACCGAACTAAATATATACTTTTTCATTTATATTTAAAAAATCTATTTTGGCATTTTCTTTTCCGTTTTTAATGTGAAAAATTATATAATTATCTCTATTGGTGTATTTACGTGATAGAACCGTAGTTACAATTTGTGCTTTCTGGAGCAGAGAGACAATGAAGATATCGACAAAAGTTGAGTCAAGAAAATCCGGAGAAACTGCTATTGTTTTTACTTGCAAAATGTTGCATTTTAGATTGTTTTCTTTAAGATTTTTAATTAGTGATAATATAAATAAGATTTTTAAACTATTTTATTTTTGTTTATTTTTTAAATACCTAACTACCTTAACTATTCTACATAATGTGTTAAACTTTATAGTTTTGCGTCATGTCAAATGTTGATTAGTATAAAATACATTTATTCAAGTCAATTAAAATACAAAATGTAAAAGATAAAATAATGTCCGTAAGCAAATACACTGTTGGTATAATGCACCTTTATATTCCTTTGTGTTACAGAAATGTTAATATTCCATTGTGTTTCGTTTGTGTTACGTACAATTTTTTTGATATTCACTCTATTGGCCATTTTGATAAAAAAAAAATCATAATTATTTATTGACATGCAGTGATGTGATATACATTCTTTTAAAAATTTTAGGTAATTAAAAAAATAAAAACAGGTACATGTAAATAAAATAAGTCTGCTCACCTAGGCCGTTCAATAGCACGCTGAACTACTTTGAATTAAATACATATACGAAGAGGTCAAGGATTTTTTAAAGGTATTTTTACACCTACCACAATGGCAAAAATTGCAAGGTCTTTTTGACCAACCCATTATATCAAGTATTTTTTCATATTATGAGCAGGAGTAATGAACTAATTAAATTTAATGAATTCAATTAATGAATGGTCGCATCTTTGCCTCAGCACTGTCTTCGGAGGACGTTAAACTTGTAATTTGTTTATTATAAAATTGACAAGCCGAATAAATTGTGTGGAAGTAATATTTCAGACTTTTCGACAGATTTATTGGTTCACATCTTCATACCTAAGTATTTAATATCTACATATCTTTGTTGCATGAATGTTACGAGGCACTGACATGCGATTCGTCTCGTGCGGGTACGCAAATAAAAACATCAAAAATCGCCATCGAGTGAGCCAAAGTGAATCGTAATCGTTGGACATTAAGGGCTAGAATCGGCGGGATATCGCTGTGGGTCATCGCTGGAATAAATGGACGCATCCATTTCCACAAATCCGTGTCGGGAATTAAAAAAAACCACCCTACACTGACATGAAGCGTTAATAAATAACTCCTTTTCACATCTTATTATTTATTGGACGCCACGGAGCCAGCCTCCGACGGGACTTTAACGATGACGAATAAGAGATACGTTTGTAAAAAAGCCTTTCAGTCTTGACGTGTGATATATTCGTGCGCTCGCGCGTTATAAAGAACTCGACGGGGTGCGCCCGCGCAGCGCGCTGATTGGCCGCCGTAATGACTGCAATCGGCTGGGATTGTGACTGAGAGTAATGACGCCAGCATAGTAAACCGATGATGGATGCCCACCTTTGAACCCGTTGCCTCTTATGTACCTATGATATGTTTGACCGACGCGAAGCACGAATCGCCGCCTCGCACTCTGCCACTCACCATGCAACTTTCCTTCTAAACACCCATAACATAACCTATCATAACATAAAAAAATCACATAAAATATAACATTCTATTCGGAAAATATATTTAGTTAGTTAGCAAATTATATGAGTAGATATAGCTTCTATGTTTTTTTAAAGCTAAAGTGATCAGTTTATTTTTAGTGCGCCGATGCATGTAGGAAAATAATAACTGTAAAAATTTACCACAAATTTTAAAATTTAATTTAACAATTTATAATAATATATAATATGCTCTCTATTATACTGTTCACTGAAGCTACAATTAAAAGGTTACAGTAGGAAAACGTCTCTTCATCAAATCTGTTTACTAACGCCATCTAGAAAATGTTATGAAAAGTTTAGTTACCCATATGCCCATAGGGATGTTTAAGAAGTTATCGGAGAAACGCTAAAACGTGGCATCCTCTTCTAGCGCACAGAAATTAAAGTAAAAGCACATGTGCTATTATTTCACGGTGGTGATTCTTAAGAGAGGGTAATAAATTTTGTTTACAGCAGACGTTCTTTCTGTGTGAGGTCATAATTTTCTGGATTGCTTTAAAATTTTATTAAAAACTAGCTGGCGCCCGCGATTTCGTCCGCGTTGAAAAAGAAAAAAGTAGCCTATCCTGTGTCCTGTACGTCTAAGTCTTTATCTACCAAGTTTCATGAAAATCAATTAATTCGTTTAAGAGTTAATACATACATTACAGAAAAATATTCTAAAAATGGTCAATTTAGTTTCAGTATCATGTATGGAGCCTATAAACACGATATCTCTGAAAACAAAGTAACTTACTCCATGACCAACTCTTACAGATTTATTATTAGTATTGATAAAAAAAAATGTCATTGTAGCGAAAAAAATATGCCTACACGAAAAACTAGAAAAGTAAGAAGCTAATGATAACAAAACCTAACCAGAACTTGTCCTTTGTCTTTCTGAAACGATCGCTAATGGAAGAGTCGATCCCTTGGAGACGCATCCGTTGTCCGGTGGACAGTATCAGTATGGCCAACTTGCTGGAGCTGTTCGCGACAGATTACTTGGAAATTTCCTTAGAGCCTTAATTGATTCATTACCTATATACTGCACTCACTGACGCAAATATTTACCATATTTTTGTTTTATGGATATTTGAATTAGCCGAATTGACCCAGTCGTTCTCGAGTTTCAAGTATAATGTCTTAAAGTTTAAAGTATAAGAGTTAAAGTATAAAGTTTAAAGTATAAGAGATTATTTATACTTGTAGATATGTAAAAAAATATATATAAAAATTTAAATAACAAAACAAAAACAGTAAGGGCCTCATTCACCATCTAAAAGTAAAGTGTTGATTAGTTAGTCTTAGAAATAATTTTATGTTTTATTAAACATAAAATTTTTAGCACTCGGTTTACTGCATCCTTCCTTAGGCGATTTTTTTAAATTATTTTCTTTTCAATGTTTGGAACTTTTACCGTACAAACAAAGGTAGATCAGCTCTATTATCCCCGGTTACCGGTGACTTTAAACGACGGTTAGCCTATTTGACAGATGGTGAAAGAGGCCCTTAAAACAATTTAAACATCCTAAACTAACCAACTAGATTTTATGATAGTGTTTTTTTATATTTTATATTTTTATATAAGACTAGCTGCCGCCCGCGACTTCACCCGCGTAACTTTGTGGTACTACCAGTAGGACTACGCAGTAGGACCAAGGGCGACGAATGGTAAATTATATACTAAAACCTTCCTCGAGAACCACTTTATCCATTGGTGAAAACAGCAGCAGATCTATCCATAGGTGCAGTAGTTTTTGAGTTTATCGCGAACACACACAGACAGACACGGCGGAGGAGTTTGTTTTATAATATGTAAGGAAGAATATTATAATTGTAATAAAAGGTGTTTTGCAAGTTACCTCCTTCCTATCCTTTACGGTTTCTTTACTTATGCATATGTGGTGCCAATTACGATTACGGCCATGAATTGTAACTACTTATATTCATTTCATTATATATAAAGGCACCGAAACCTATCGAATGTAAAACAATAATTTAAATCCAACATTACGATCACAAAAACGACCTAGGCTGGGAGGGAATCAATTATAATTTCCATTAGATGAAGGCGGGGCAGCTGATTTATGGCGAAGAGAAAAATCCACCGTGCATAACAACTGTGTGTGCAATGTGCACACACACTCTCAACAAACGTACTCATACTAATTTCGTTAACTTACCTTCAATTTTGAACAGACGGACAGGCGAGTTGACTCTCCTACCTTTACCTACTACTCACCTCACTGACTAATACAACTGAATCGAGCATCTGTGCCCCAAGTCTCGAAGTGCATCCATTGAAAATCATCAAAAATTATTTATAAATACTAGCTTGAGCCCGCGACTTCGTCTGTGTTGAAAAAAGAAAAAAATATATAACATTGATATTTATTTTTATATGATCCCATGGGAACAGTACTTTTTTTTCTGGTTGAAACCAGAAACCGGACATGGTTAACGTATGTCCGTTTCTGTATCCCTGAATAAACACCATAGTGTTCATACTGGTTCTAAAATCAAGTGCAGTTGTAATTGTTTTTTTTTTTATGTAATTGAATTGGCCAGCAGCAGTGGCAAAGGTGTCAGTGCGGACATCGGGGGTGCAACGAGGCGGCGCGGGGGAGGGTCGCTCGATCGATGGCGAGACGTCGTTATTCGGGCGACAGCCTTTGACGACGTCGCGAGCTTCTTCCACTTGGCACTTTTAACTGTATACACCCTATACAAAAATTTTGACATTTGCTACTACAAGGTCAGATTCCCAAATCTATGAGTACATTCATGGTACATTGTCAAAACAATACTAATAATAAATCTGTAAGGGTTGGTCATGGAGTAAGTTACTTTGTTTTCAAATATATCGTGTTTATAGGCTCTATACATGATACTGAAACTAAATTGAGGATTTTTAGATTTTTTTCTTTATGTAACACAGGATAGACTACTTTTTCTTTTTCAACACGGACGAAGTCGTGGGCACCAGCTAGTAAATTTATAAATTGGTAATACCTACAATTTTTTTTCTTTGGTTATTCAAACTCTTTTCGGACAAATTATTATATTACCTACCAGCAGGATTAAAAATTTGCGTTTATACATTTGATAACATTTTACTATAATTATAATAAACTGTAGAATAAAATAATGAAATGCTAAATAATAATAGAATAATATTACTTACTTATTAACCATGACATCCTATCCCATTCCTCCCTATCCCAGCGCACTTGCAGCACCTGTGGCTTTGCTTGTGTTATAGGATACCTACCATAAAGTGAACCGTCAGCCTGTCTGTCGACCTTAACATAAAAAAAAATCTAAATTGTAAATTCTATATACACAAGTAACTGGCACAATTATTGTGAACCATACCACAGAGTTGTTTTGTTATATCCTACGATCTGTCATGATCAGATAACG
This sequence comes from Synanthedon formicaeformis, assembly GCA_945859745.1. Taxonomy (NCBI): domain Eukaryota; kingdom Metazoa; phylum Arthropoda; class Insecta; order Lepidoptera; family Sesiidae; genus Synanthedon; species Synanthedon formicaeformis. Next base: position 369,867 of record OX243956.1, on the reverse strand, counting down.
TGGTGGTCTATAAGAATTCGCTCAATGTCCCTTATATTTACAAGCGCACTAACCTATCTTTCACGAATTTGTCCTTTTAGTATTATGGCCTAAAGCCAAAAAATACGAATGTGATAATTAAATTAACACTTCAAAATTGTTTCATCTAGGTATTTATATGTTATGTGCAACAGACAGGCTGACTGAAAAGAAGATAGATACCTAAATATTCTCTTCTTGTGGTCTGGAATTTGCATTTAAGAGGTCTGTGGAACATACACTATGTATTACTATGTCATACACTATGTATTATCCTGCGTCATATCTGACTTTCTCGAATGACTTGACTCTTTGACCCTTGACATAATCGAAAAGTGTCAAGTGGAACATACTAGGGTCAGGTTTGCAAACACGTGACTGACGGACGACAGCGCAAATACAAATGCATATAATTTAAATTTTTCTCCTTTTGGTAAAGAAAGCTTCATTAATAGGTATATGTTGTTAAACATTTTATTTAAGTACTTACAAATATAAATTGAAGATAAACTAAAATTATGTACAATTTAAACGCAGAAAGTTATCGAATAGGCTGTTATGTCCCGATTTAAAATCAAATAAAATAAAATTAAAATAAAACGACAAAATTTTTGGCTTAAGTATTGCCTTAATCTTAAATTATTTGCGTTAGCATTTTACAGATTTACTTCTTCTATTTATACCTACTCCATATCTTACTTCATAATAATTGTCAATAACTATTTTTATTTGTCACCGCTTTCCATTTTTCAAATACAGTTTTAACGTATAATCATGTGATACCCTTGTTAATTGTTCTTGTTAATGTCAGTACACAAGAGAAGAGAAAAATGTGCTACACAAATATCAATGAGGAAATTATTTATAATGTTCCGAAGCTCCTGAAAAATTTCTGAATATCGCTTATAACTAAATCAGACTAAAAATAACAATAGACCATTGATGTAGAAACACACAAGGGAGCGTGAATAATTAAAAAGTTCCACGAAGCCGGTGTAATGACAATAGTGACGGTAATGACAGGCGACGCGTCGCGGTAGCCATTTGTCACATGTCATTTGTCGGCCACAATGGTGTCAGGCAGCGCCGATTGACGTGTCGTGTCACCGGGCGTCACCAGTTTCGACTACTACCCAAGTGTCGATAACTCGTCGGCAATTAAGGGTTTCATAGAACCACGAAAAAATAACTCAATCTTCGTAATAAACAGAAATCTGAAATCACCACAATTGAAAAAGTTTCTTCTTAAAAAATTACCTTCTTGATAATGTCAGTCATAATATCGCTTGACGAAGGTGTCCTGTGAATTCAGATGGACATACGTGGAGACTTCATTAGTCCTGACTGGTTTCCAAAATAAATAATGAGACTCAGAATGATATCCGATATAAGATGACACAGATTTGTAAAAGTACAGTACAATTCTTAGCTATGTAGGTATATAGAGTTCACATGGAACAATTAGGACATCATCGTACGCCACGAAATATCAGCGGCTGCCGCAACGCAAAACAACCGTTTAAGCTTAATGAAAATGTTGTGTAACTCGATTTATGTTATTAGCGGAGTGATAGATCACTTATGCAAATGTCCTGGTATTGCAATACAAAGTTCCGCAGTAATGAACCCCCACTGACTTGCATACATTATCGATCATCACGAACAACTAACAACTAGGTATTCCGGTCCGTTAAATAATTCGCATTCGAAACGTATTTATTGCCCCGATTCTGACGTCCCGAGACGTCACCGCTTAATATCCATGCACCACGCGATTAACGAGTTATTTCCACCTCCCACCCCGCGACGATGTCACCACCTCACCCCGCCCTATTAACCCAATATTCACTTTTCAAACAGTCGTCCAAACATTAATTGCATTCTGAAATTCACAGGACATGTTGTCGCCTCGCGACGATGAAGATGACGACAGCCACCTCTGCATCAAATGCGATGCCACGATTGTTGGCCTCGATAATTACATACAGCACAGGAAACAGAGGTGTCAAAAAGTTAAAACCGTCACCTCGAAAGCAGACATATCATCAATTGTCTCTTTGGACCCGACTCCTCCCACTTATAATCTTGGCGCAGATGTATTCTTTCAATCGCTCGAGCTCCAGAGCAGCGTGAAGAAGACTTCTTTGACTAGACTTACACCACCGGTGTCTGTACCGAAAAGTATTAAGAAACACCCACTTGTATTGCCATCTACGTCGAGGCACACGCCACGTATGAGTCCCTTAGAAACTAATCTAAGAGGGGAAGACTGGATCGGAGGTCACAGCTTGAGAATAGGTGACAGTGAAGATAACGAGACAAAGCTGATAAATGCTGTTGTAAGTATAAGTGGCGGAGTCAAGAAAGACATACCGACGTCATCGTATAGTTTAGGATACAACGACTTCAACGCTAATGATGAATCGGAAGAGTCTGACGTATCAGAAGAAGACGACGAAGAAGAAGTGCCAAATGTTACAAAATGGAAACCGCCTCTTAATCACACGGGTGGAAAATGGAGACTGGCATCACCTGAACATGAAGAGTGGGATTTGAGAGAAGAACAAGAGCATACTGGAGGCAAATGGAAACCATTTTTGCCTGATGTAAATGAACGTGAAGAAGATTACGATGCACCACCACCAGAACACACAAAAGGCAAATGGGTACCAGGCACACATGAAAAAACTCAAATCATGCAAACTACGATACAAACCAAAGGATCTGTTCAATATTGGTGCGGGGCTTGCAATCGACGTTTAGGCTCTAGAGCAATTTATGAAAAGCATTTAATGTCTAACCTACACATGAAAAAGGTACTCCCGGAAAATGAGTTAGAATTTTCGGGACATCTAGAGCCAATGAAAAATGTTACTGCAAAGAGAACAACGCGTCCTTCGCGATTCATAAATGACAGTATTTATTCTCAACACAAAAGAAAGAGACCAAAAGTAACGGAACCTAAAATCAATGTAAAGATAGACAAAAAGAAACGCAAGAGGAAACTAATTTTCATTCGCTGTTCAGGGTGCAAATCCAGAGTGAGACAACATTTAATGGGAAAACACCTGATATCTCACTATCATTTTCGTAAGGCTACCCAAACTCAAAGTACTGCCTACCAACAACTTATTTTAGACAATATTGACGCTATAGTTCACCAATCACCTTACCAATGCAGTCCATGCAAGTTTTACACTAACTGGCAGTCGTGCTTCGTAAAACACTGGCTTTCAGAAGAACACGAGCAAAAAATATCCTTGATTGATGGCCGCATTTGGTGTTCATTTTGCAAGTTTGAAACTGAATCGTCCCAAGAAATGTTGCAACACATGTCAAGCTCCGATCACACGGAAGTTGTAGCTGTAGTGAATAGATCAATGCCTATCGTAATAAGAAAGAAAACAATATTGCAGTGTGAAGTGTGTCTGAAAGAATTTCGGTACAATATAGAATTAAAACAACATTCGATTAGCTCAGGACACAAATTGGCTTACTCGGCTTCAGACGATTACCAAGAACTCCATAAATGCCAACTTTGCAACTCTAAGTTCAAATCTTCTCTAACGTTGGCCGCTCATCTTAAATCAAAACATAAACAGAGAGTTCACTTTTGTCTTGTTTGCTCAAAATCTTTCAACTCTTCCGAAGATGCCAAACGTCATCGTCAGACTTCAGAGCACAGAATTAGAAGAAAAATTAATATGAGTGAACGGGGACTGCCCATAAAGGATTTGAGCAAAAAATGTCCATACTGCACTGAAAATGTAGTTTTAAAAAATGTTTTAGAACTAAAAGAACACATTCGTGTTGTCCATCCCAACATTAAAAAGAAGTAAGTGCAGACCTATTCTCTTTAGTTTGTTACTAGGTACGAGTATTTTAAACTAAATTACGAGTAATTCAAAAAATATTTTTTTCAGATGCCCTAAATGCGGAATGTCGTTCATTCTTTCGCAAGAAGTGTCTCGTCATGTCAGAGCCAACGCGTGTCAATTTGAAGACAATCCTATTATGTCCTCCATTCTTTGGAACTGCAGTCAGTGCCTCTTTAACACGGACTCACAAGCCGAATGCTTTTTCCACGAGACATTACACACGAATCCTATCAAAGAGATTCGAAAAATTGGTGAAGTAGAGAAACTGGTTCTTAAGTATTCTTGTCCAATTTGCTCCAAAGTATATAGAAAAGCCTCTCTTCGTCAACATTTAAGGCAACACACTTTTGAGAGGCCCTTCATCTGCTCTATATGTGGAGCTAATTTCACGAGACAGACGAGTTTGGCTAATCACTCCAAAAACGAGCACGGCAGTGATGGTAAAATGACTAAGTTACCAGCAATTGTCGACTCAACCGACGAATGCATAGAAGAATTTGTATGTGGCAGCTGTAAGAAACGTTTTCCAAATAAGTAAGTAAAGGGGTTTGGGTAAAGTTGGCATCATTTTCAACTTTGGCGGCCACTCATAAAAGTAGCATAATTTGAAAAATCAGTTCGAAAGTAGCATTTATTATTATGGAACTATATCGCTAAATAACATCGAAGCTGAGATATTTGGCTTTATATATTACTAAAATCACTACTTCGTCTATATACACTACTTCGATTATAATCGTCTATGTACACTACTTCGATGTAAAAAATACATAATTTATCAGTTATTGATACAAAACGCTTCCTAGAAATAGATTCACGTTCACAAAAGTCCCAAATCGACGAATGGTTCAGCCAAACCCCTCCCTAACCCCGTCGTTGCCGGCCGTCGCAACAACATTCACCATTTGACCATTGTGTTGTGTGCGTGTGTGCTTGTTTATCTCATTAAACCTTACCTAACGACTTAGCATTCTCTCCTGGACATTGTGTGATTTTTGTTGAAAATGAAGATTGGCCCGTCTAACTGGACACTGATTTACTTCTGAATTGGATTTTATGATCCAACAAGCACGTACCAGATCTAACAAGCACGTAGCTACTATTGGTTAGGGAGCCCACGATGCTAAATGTGTAGTCACTCGAGCGTCGTGGGGACCTATTGGACTTTGAAGATTGGATGGTAAGAAGAAAAAAAGGTAATATGAAGTTTTTCATTTCAGCGGTGGGGTGAGCGTCTACAGGCGTTTAAAATTTTGTAGGCGCTGTATTTTAAAAAATCCTCCATATAATCGTCAGATTAAGAATCAGCACGATCAGGACTTTAGGCTGAACCGTCTGTATGAAAATCTGACGCGCTCGAGTATTACAAAATGAGAATCGTCAAAAATATATTTTCATTTTCAAAAAGCTGCCACGAGCTTGCGTTACATCCGAATCGTCTGAATTTTAAATGGGAGCTTAGTTTAGGTTCACTTAACATCCCCTCTGAAAATCTGACGCGTTCGAGTTGTATTTAAAATTTTACCCCCACCCCCGCCAACCCCACTAACCAAATCGTCAGATTATTAAAATGCACACTTTTCAGCATGTAATTAATCTATCATAGCTTAATCTGACGCGCTCGAGTGACTCCAGAAATCCCCTCTTGGGCTCCCCAACCATATGGACAGCACGTTAAAAACGGGTCGTATGTTATTGAGATATATAAAAAACCAAATTCAAGGGGTTTAAAAAGCCTCAACTGTATTGACTCATGGTTTTTGAGACTCATGGTACATGAGATGGGGAAGACACCAAGATGTAGTTCCTCCGGCGCAGTTCTTGGACACTATAATAAGGAATGACATAGAAAATGAAGTTTATGACGAAGAAAATGATGATTAGTAACTTTTTTTTCATTAACTTTTAAATTAAAAAATACAAAAAATAATGTTTCTTTTTTTTTTTTCATTTTATTGCTTGTTCTTGAAGAGCAACCAGGCGTAAAATTCGTATCTTTAAATCCTTATATCTCTCGTTCGATATAGTTTGGAGTAATTCTTTTTGCACATTATAACATATTTTTGCAAGGACTTTAAACGACAATAGTTTTTATCAATGGCCGCTAGAAAAAAAAATGATGCCAACCCTCCATACAAAGTTACCCAATCCCCTTTATGCATGAAATATCACGCTTATATTTTTGTTCAGAGACATCTTTTGAAGTACTTATTTCATCTGATACGCTCACACCTTGCTTCACGGTGTCGGAATTATAATGCTTTTCATGTTATTGTCCTTGATATAACAATATGTATACATATATCTTAACTCAGATATTAACTTTCAAAAAGAAGATTTTGTAAATGTGATACAAATTCTCTCGAGTTATTTATTGTGTATTTTAGTAAGTAAGTATATATTTGCGTCACCACTAGAAGTTGTAACATCTTGTAGCGCATCCGCACCCGGTGCTCGATGTTCGTAAATAATGTCTCGCGTCATACAGCGCAGCTTTGATTTATGCGCCGTCGACATCAGCACAAGTACATGGCACACTTCAAAAGAACAATAAATAATACAATCATCATATCGGTCGGCTGACGGAAGCCGCTCGGACGAAGCACACGTAATGCTCACTTAAAATAAAGCGCCGCATCACGCCGTGGACACGCGTCGACATCAATTTGCAATAACCGGCGCGCGCGCAGCGGATGCGACCATGTCACGCGTCACACAACTCCTTCACAAATATCGGGAAACATTCATAATTTGACGCGAGCTCTTTGATTAGAGCAACATCGCCGCCCGGAGTGCCGTCGTCGATGACGTTTTTATATCCTCCAGCAATAAATTCCCCGGATGGCTGGTATTTCGAGCGCGTCGTATCAAAATATTAGTGAGTCGCACGAATGTTTTATTGTAGGCACGTGTTGCGGCTTTCTTCGCAGATCCATGCAGGTGACGTCTAATGAATTCACCTCATCTATCTCTTGATCATTTAGTTTGTGGCGAGCATATTGCACTGTGCTTACACCGACTAGAGCTTCCGTATGGTGTGATCCATCGGTCGTTGTATCTTACAATTGGTTCTTCCACATTAATCAGTTAGTTATTTGGGTATGAAAAGAGTTATTACAAAAGTGTAACAAGAAAAGGCGCAGGAAAACTGTGCGATTAGAAATTGAAACGTTTGATGATTTTTATGCTGAGTTCGTCGGCTAGACTGAAAGTCAACTTCATCCACTTGAAGGTCGTTGTCGTCGCTTACACAATAAGCAACACCATATGTGCTACAAGAACCTACGATTTCAACATTAGGGTTTAAAGAGATTAGGTAGGAATAGAAAAATTGGCTCTTGCATATCTTGTTCACTCACCGAAGGTTAAGGTATGTCGCAAAATAAGTCTTGTCATTTCTTACTCCCGTATCGATCTTATTTCATCTAATACGGGTTACATCATAACCTAATGATTGCAAAAGTCATTTCTATTTTTATTGAATTCTTATTTATAAGTCAACAAAAGTTAAATTAGAATAGAAGCCCGGTCCAGATTAAATTTGCACCGCAAACCGCGTGAATCAACTTACAGTTACCATTAAAGACAAGTTTCAGTGCATCGAGACAATTGAGTGCGCCATTGAGTCCACCTAACACCGCTGATGATCTAACTTGTGTAATATCTTATGCGTTATGGCGGGTGCTTGCATTAATGCAGTTGCAACTGTGATAGTTAGGGAGCTAGGAATGTGCTAAATGTCTTGGCGATTTCACCTCACAAATGCATAATGTTCAACGTATTCCTGGACTCGTCGATGCTCATAATTTATCAATTGAAGAATTTTGCCCACTCAGTTATTTTCTAAGGGATATATTATGATGCAAGTCTATTCCACAATTACAACAGGATTATTATGTACGATAATTTTGAAAGTTTAAACGCAAATTCCCGACTGCATCACCGGGTAATGGCCACCTGAACCGTCGTCCACTCTAATTTATTTTTCCTCGGCTAGTATGTACTGGACTAACACATATGGACAGTGTGATCAGCAGACGTGGTTTTGGATTTTCGAGCAAAAACGGCCCTTAACAATCAAATCGGCCTTTAAAAATCTTTTCTAGAATACGCTGACATTGAATGCAGTTTATAGTCTATATACAATAGAACATGATTATTTTTATTGATACCATTTAGTGCTTGGTGTTTCCTAACATTGATGGACACAGCCGTCACCTTTAAATGAGTATTACCTCACCCATTAGAAAGGGTCTTTTAGGTCCGCCGCTGTTCGTCCTAAAAAAAACCACGAGATACAATTACAATTACCTATTCCCATTTTATTGCTAAAGTCAAAAATTTTTCAATCAATTTTATTGGCAACTAGTGTATCAACTTAAAATTTCCTTAAGTTGCCTTGGCATTTTATGTGCAAAATTAATAAATTAAATAAAATGTAGGGTACATAGATACTCAATGTTGAAGTTCCAATCAAAGCTTTTCGTTCTCAATTCAAGTAAATCAATTCTCAATGTCCTTACATTAACTTATTTCGCCAAGAAACCTACTGAAGTTATATAATTACCTACTGTAGTTCGAACGTTTGTTTCGCATCCTTGAGTTCTGTATATCCGCATGGTCCCACGTCCTGACCGTCGTCGCCCACAAGCACATTAGTGTAACCAAGTGTACTTAAAACGCATAATTCGAATATGTGTTGATAACATTTCGACTACACTAGAAACTGTTTTGTTTCTTATGTTTACTTAAGTACTTATTACCAAATTTTCTACTATACTATATACGTAACTAGAGGCTTAACCATAGCTTAGCTAGATGAGTCACTGTCCACTGCTCGCTGAACAGATGACTTCAAGAGGCTGGCAGTGGACGATTGAGCATGGTAGCTCCCCAAATGACCAGAAATGGACATTTATGGATGCTGATGGTGATGGTGATGGGCGTGATGATATTATAACAACATAAACAACATAATTTGTGATCTCAGACTGCTTCTGACCGATCTCAGTGGAACATTATGAAAACACTGGATTGTTGGTACTCAATAACTCAATTGAATAACTTTCAATAATCCATGTCAAACTAAAAAAATAAATTACTGGTGTTAATATTATTCCATTAGAAAGTCAACATTGATTTAATTGAATATCTACCTATACTTAAATCCTAATACTTATTACAGAGCAAGTCTGACTCGTCACACGGCGGGATGTGTGCATGCGGCGAGAGATAAACTTTGCCCTCACGCGCAATGCAGTTATGTAGCCACTTCTTTTGTACAACTTGCTAAGTACGTTTATTCATATTTCAATTATTATTCCTATTATTATACTCCGCGTTAAGTTTTCAGAGCCATCTGTTGTTCAATAGATGTATTCAATGCTTCCATTGAAGAAACATACCATTTCATGATTACACTATTCGTCCACAGAGGGCGCGAAAGTCACTTTGAACAATTCTTGTAAATATTTCATAGATGGCGCCACTTGTTTTCATTTGCAGTAATTCTCCTCCGACTCGTCTGTCTGTCTGTTCGCTATAAACTCAAAAACTACTGCACCGATTTTCATGCTGTTTTCACCAATGGATAGAGTGGCTGTCGAGGAAGGTTTTATTATATAATTTATATAATTTAAAAAGTTACGCGGGCGAAGTCGCGGGCAGCAGCTAGTTTGTTATAAACAAGAGAAATTACTTTATTTTTATTTATTTAATCATTGCGGATTGAGTAAATACTTCTTTAATTATCGTGTGAATTTTACATACATTTTTTTCTAGACACCGTCGCGTACACGGTGATCGCATCAAACACCATGAATGCAACCAGTGCTCCTACAAGACAGACCAAGCGAGCCATCTCAAAAGACACATGCTGATGCACAAAGAAATCAAACCCTACTTTTGTCCGCACTGCGACTTTACTTGTGGAAGTTTGGTGCGTTAACAATTCTCAATAGTACCTTAACCATAGATTTAAATCACAGATGCGGCCTGTACTTCTGAAAATTTTACACGTAATGTGTCTGTATGCAACGTGAACCACTCACTGCTTTCCACAAGCTCACTCTTCCCAACGACGATACATTTTCGGCCGCCTGAAGTATGGCAAGGGCGTATCTGTGATTTAAATCTTTGACTTTAACATTCAAGGACTGTCTAAACATTATGTCCACTTTGACATTACAATCTTTGTACTAAGAACTACTAGGAAGTAACGTAAACTATGTACTGTTTCAGCTTATTTGTTATTTTATTTGCCATTCTTCAAAAATGTATCCATAATTTTTTTTCCAAAAACTCAAAATTTTCTGTATAAATATTTTAGCGCCATGTGCTACCTATTTTTATCATATTTTTTAAGTTTTCGCGACAATATTAGTAGATAGGTTCTTACGCATTTTTTCGTTTATTTGGTTTTTTTTTTAATAGAATGCACTGGTTTTTCAGGAGAATCTTCGAAAACATGTCCTTCAAGGCGGCCGGCATCTCGGTTTGTTTTTGTATCACTGTACATTATGCGAATACAGAACCAATACAGCTACAGAACTTCGAGCGCATCTTAAGAGTGAACATTCCGACAAATATCACTCACAATCGGCCATCATTGAAGCCGTCAAGATGATTCTCATGAAGCGGAACGACTGAATAAATTTTTATTTATTTGAAATGTATTTATCAATATTTTTTCAGAAATTAAAACTACATAATTGAAAAACTGTTTTTCATTCATGAAACTTTTAGTGACAAGATGCAGTTCCCATCTCTGTGTACAGATGGCGACACTTTTTAAATGACACAAGTTTCAACAATGAAATATGTATTATACAATTCATTTTCAAAGAAACACATATAAATATATTATAATAATTATTTTTAAGTATTACCTAATAATAATAATAATAAAAACTTGTTTGACATATTTTGTGTAATGGCAACACTGTCTTTTCAGAGAAGATCATTGATACCTTTGATTTTGATACGATACTTCAATACAAGGAACGCAGTGTTTGAGCGGGCAAGCTAAACTAAAAAAAAAAACACTGTCAGACATATTTTGTGTGATGGCAACACTGCCTCATCAGTGAAGTTCATTCATACGATACGTCAATAAAAGGAGCGCAGTGAGCGAGTGAGTGAGCGGGCAAGCTAACTAAAATAAAAACAACGTAATCTTTACAAACTCACTACGGGTGTGAGTGAGCAGACACTTTTCACATGGTGTAGCGTGTTTTTGCTTGAAATTATTTTCGTGTATTTAGTTATTTAAAAAAAAATCGTGTTAATAAATGAAAACCACCTCAATTTTTGCAATAAAAAATATATACGCTTCTTAAGTGTACATTACGTAACTATTGACCGTGTTTTATGGAGTAATATATTTATTTTAATGTTTCGTATCCCCATGAAACGCTTCAAAAGCCTTATGAAAAACCTTGAGAAGAAAATCGATTGATTGCTATCAAGATGTCGTTAAAGGTAAGAATATAATAATCACTTATATTATACCTAACTACAGTAGAAATATTTGTATCACAATTTGTTTAAATATTTAATTTTGGATTACCTATCTCTATATTTTAAAAGATTGCGACATCACTGATTAGCGAATGACTTATGTGTTTGGTCACTTGTTAATTATTAAAATATAATTCCGAAAAATAATTATTTTTTATGATAATAATTAATTTTTTTACATTATTTAAAATTAAGCAGGTAGTTATTTTTATATTCATCATAAAAAATCCTACTAATATTAGGAAATACTAGTTTCTATTTGTTATTCCTTTCCTTCGTGTAGGTACCTATACCTACTACCGTACTGTTTTTGATAAAACTTTAGAGAAATTTATGTATATTTACATTGAATTTTATATATATTATATATATAATGCGGACGAAGTCACGGGTTGAAGCTAATATTTATAAATGGTAAAAGTTTCTACCCTTTCACGAAAAACTGCTGAACAAATTTTGGATAATCTTAACGGTAATGTAGTTTAGAATAACACATTATTATCCTAGCTATTACCTAGATTATTATTTAAGTCATATATACGTCTGTAGCGGTTGTATGTTAGATATTAATTAGTGTTTAAAGTTGTAACATAACATCATAATATCATAACATAACCCATAATATTTTTTGCCAAAGAGACTTAGCTTCTAATATATTATTTATGTACTAGCTGGCACCCGCGACTTTGTCCGCGTTGAAAAATGAAAAAAATATAACATTTATGTACTTGAATGTGACGACGGTAGCACCGCCACTGTTGACGATAATGGCGCACAATTTTTTATATTTTTAGACGTTTCCTCGAGAACTTAAAATTTTTCCAGAATTAAAAGTACCTAACCTATATGTTAAGTCAAGTAATATTATAATATTAATAGGATTCATCCATTATAATATAATAGTAGTCATTTTAAAGTTATTAAACCTGGCTACGAAAGTTATAGTTTAGTTTATAAAATGTTAATTAGTTTATTAATTCAATTTACCTATCATAAACATGTAAAGTTATTGCCACTTGTTTCCGGTTGAACTACTACCATAAATCGTGTTTATTAACTCAAAAGAATAATTTATTCGGCACCATCTACTATGCTAATGATTAGTTAAACCAAGTACCTAACTAGTTAGTAAATATGTGGTTGAATGGTTATTACAAATAAAACATTGATACATTTTATTATTTATTTGAAAGCGCGTATTCCCCGAAAGGGCGTCCTAAAATCTATACCAATACTAGCTGCTGCCCGCGACTTTGCCCGCGTATAAAAAGTAGATAAAAACCTATTCTCAGGCCTACTAAGTGTACATATAAAATTTCATCAAAATCTGTTAAGCCGTTTCGGAGGAGTATGGCAACTAACACTGTGACACGAGAATTTTATATATTAGAGATATAGATAAAGCTGAAGAGTTTTTTTTTTTTTTTTTGGTTGTACGCGCTAATCTCAGGAACTACGAATTGGAAAATTATTTTTGTATTGGATAGTCCATTTATCGAGGAAGGCTATAGGCTATAGAGAACGCGGACGAAGTCGAGGGCACCAGCTAGTAGTTAATTAATATGAGGACTAAGTATTTTACTAATATCATGTATTGTATGTTTTCATCATTTTTTAAAATACTATTTAATTAAATCAACTTTTCAAAGTTTGCACTGACAGTACTTAGGCAGGGCCTATAACTTGGCGGTTCGGAAAGAAATCTCTTGACGCGCTCTAGTAATTAAAGATAAAAAAAAATATCCGCGATGTCGTTACAAAACCCGTCTGTGCAGTGTGCAGTGCGTCTGCCTTGCAGAGCTAGACGGGGTGGGTTCCATATTTAGCGCAGTGCCGTCGGCAAGGCAAGGCAGCTCTCTGGCTGCACTGCAACCGACGCGACCGTCCCAAACCAGTCTGTCAACCTCATCCGTGTCACTGAACCGATTCATGTATCTACTCTCAGTAATCAATTACTAAAGTTTGTTTTTTAATCTCAGACACAAAAATGACATTACATGTGACATACATGTATATGTATATACATGGTATCATTATATGAAAACTTGACATTTGCATGTGTCATTTTTGTCTCGGAGATTAAAAAACAAACTTTAGTAAAGTAATAGACTTTACTTCCAAATATTTGCACATCAAAGTCCTCACATAAAGTAGAAATCAGTTTAAGGGCCTCTTTCACCAACTACAACTAAAGTGTTGATTAGTTACTTTTCAAGTAACTAGTTGGCGAGTAAATGACAAAAAGAATAGTATCTTGAGTTTCTTTCGGGGTTTCTTGTCAGGATCGTCATCTTGGCTTTTTTTCCGAAACCCTAGTAAATTTAAATTTATAAATGACGATCATAGGAGTTTCTTGTAGAAACCTACAAATTGATAAATAAATATTTTGATTTTAACTTTGAATGTTACGAGTATCTTGTGTCAATTTCATTGAAATTACCCTTGAGTAATGCCATTTGAAGATGATGAAACTCGCACGCTTTAATTCTTACCTGTTATTTTAAGTGGCGGTTAGCCTACTTGACACTTTACTCAGAGATGATGAAAGAGGTCCTAACTAAAGTAAACAAGCCTAGGTATTTTTTTTAAATCGAAGGCGAATAAAAATAACAAATTAAGTACAAAAAACTTAGGCATAAACACAAAGAGATGGTCTACTATCTAACTATTACCAAGACAAATTGACGAGTGTAGATCATTACTCTCCAAATGAGTCTCATATATCTACTAAACTTGTTTCATATCAACAAAGTAGTACCTAACTCGTTCTAGGTCATCTAAATATAAATAAACGGCCTACATCTGCCGCTCCTGTCGCTGAAATAAATTGCATTTAGAACTCTCACTAAATAACAACTTCCCACATAGCGTAGGTATCATTGAGTACCTACCTAAGTCCTACTTACTGCTGCTGATTTAAAAACTAAATTGGGTATATACTTAATTTTGCGTGTGAAACATTCCATACTACTTGGAGGCTAACAACTTTTATGATTCAGCTTATTTTATGACTAGCTATTGCTATCTGCGTAACTTTATAAAATACGTTACTTTCTGATAATATAGCTTTCCAACAATGAAAGAATTTTTCAAATCGGTCCAGTAGTTTCAGAGCTTATTTAATGCAAACAAACAAACTATCAAATCTTTCCTCTTTATAATTATTAGTATAAAGAGATTGACACTCCCGCGCAAGCAGTGCAACTCAAGATTATAAATATAATCTTGAAGTCAAGATTATCGTGAATTATAAATATGGGAAAATAAAAATGTGATTAGTATGGCCATAATTTTTTTTTAAATCACTACATATTATAAAACAGTCCTCCGCCGCGTCTGCCTGTCTGTTCGCGATAAACTCAAAAACTACTGTACCGATTTTCATGTTGTTTTCACCAATGGATAGAGTGGTTCTCGAGGAAGGTTTTAGTATATAATTTACAAAGTCGCGGGCACCAGCTAGTTTAATATAGATTAAGTCTTCTGGCTGGCTTATACTCGTATAATTATATGTCCAACAGTGAACGCTTATGGGGTAATGAAGAAGTACCTAAAGAAGTTTTTTTAATGTTATTTGTCATAATTTTAAGGTTTCTATAATTCTATTATTATTGTTCTAAGAGACCCTCATTTTGTAATTGCTATAGGTCTGTAGGACCCAAAAAAGGAACAATACAATAATACATCATGCCGCTTAGAATAAATAAAAACTGAATACTGCTATAGTCCTACATCTTTTACCATTATATAGCTTAATTTTATGGTTGGTTAATTCATAGTTATCATGGGTATTTTAAAACTTTAGTAAATAGAGTCAGAGACAAGAAGCACTTGAGTAAATAAAGCCAATACTTTGACTCATAGCCACAACGCATATTCCATTTACTGTAAAGTAGTATAATAAATAACTGAAAATTTATGACACGTCAATTTTATTAATTTAATGAAATTAATTTTATTGTTGTCTGAAGGAGTTGCATTTAGCATATTTTATTATGTACATAATAACAAGTTTGCAGGTTGCGCGCGCATATTATCTTTCATAATATACTAACTGGTTATTACAGTATAACTTCAATATCTAACTAACATTTTAGGGCTATCCAAGACTATAGCGTAGTCATCCTTATCTAAATATAGATAATTATAAAAATAAAAATTATAAAACAATAATAATCTTAAATATGTATTTTATTTATAATTTATTATTAATTAATATCTTAACAATTAACAATCCACTAACCGACCCGCCCCTCATCTTATTTGCATGATGCAATATTTTTCTGCAAATAATATTACTACACAAACCTTCCTCGTTTATCGCTCTTTTAATTATTTAAAGCCGTATCAAAATCCGTTGAGTACTTTAGATTGTTGTTGTAACTTTAAAATTGCATTCTGATAAATCCAAATGGACCGACCATTTGGATTTATCAGAATGCAATTTTTAGTCTGGGAATAGAGAAGGTACTAGGTACTCTTATAACTATTGCCGAATGATTTCTGTGAATGTCATACGGACTATAATAGACCTTAATTCTTACATACAATAATTATTATTCAAATGCAATTAGTTTTCTATATAACTAGCTGTTGCCCGCGACTTCGTCCGCGTTCAAAATGTTATAAAGCCTTTTTCGATAAATAGACCATCCAACACAAAAAGATTTTTTCAATTCGAACCAGTAGTTCCTAAGATTAACGCGTTCAACCAAACAAACTTTTCGGTTTTATAATATTAGTATTATATTAGACTAGCTGGTGCCCGCGACTTCGTCCGCGTTGAAAAAGAAAAAGTAGCCTATCTTATGTCCCGTACGTCTAAATGTTTATCTACCAAATTTCATGAAAATCAGTTAATTCGTCTAAGAGTTATGGCGGAACATACATACATGAAATACCTACACTTACAGATTTATTATTAGTATTGATTGATGATTAACGGAGAAAGTGCAATCTGACTAGTGTCAACGAATTCCACAACTAACCACTTGCTTGGTCTCTGGTCTCATGCTACATTGCCTTCAAGGAAGCAAACCGACGACGGCTAATTGACGTGCACACATTTGTCCTAATTAATAACCACTATACATACATGGTTAAGCGAAAACTATTTATTCACTTTATGTCCAGGGAATAAGGTTTAAATTACAATAGCTCCACATACGTAGTTAATTCATAATAATGACAAGTGAAATCGTCGCTTTTAATAAACAGGTGCTTCTTAAATATTTTAAACTATCGTGGAGCTGTTTTATGTTTTCACATTTGACGTTTAGCAGATTGACATAACTAGTGATGGGTATAGTATAACAGAATTAGGTGCCACTATCGACATTTTAGAATTAGTATCATTCACATATATTTATTATATAGCTGTAATGTTCACATTACTAACGGACACTTCAATTTCGAGAAAAAAAAATTTCAATAGGTATATTTATTATTCACAATCGGACAGCGAATAGCTTAAAACGCTGTCGTCATCATCGTCATCACCGACTTAAATTACAATATTATTATCAGTAATGCAGTCTATTCTGATATCGCGTTCAAAATCTGCTAAAATTATTTTTTTTTGTTTTTTCTATGACCTTAGCCCATATCTTTGTCTTTCGTGCTTTTGCGCATGCTTCTTTTAACAAATGTAACATCTTATTCGTGCAAATCCTTCACATAAATCCAATACCACTTCAAAAATATTCATTGTTGGTTTTAATGGAATCTGACTAAATAATCTAAAGATAAAAAATATACTTGTAATTTTAGTAAACTGTACCAAACTGATTATTTGTAATTCTGACGATTTGAACAACTGACCATCTCAAAGTCTGTCCATTTGAAAATCTAATCTTTTTGAAAGTAAAGGCAACGGACGACTAACAGCGACACGTAACGTAATACCGGACCTATGGAAGGTAGGTTAAGTAGTACCGGCTCATATGATATTATAACATAGTGTTGAACGATATTAGCGCTAAATCATATTTTCTTCTTTAGATGTTGCTAATGATGGCTAGATGGCGCTAGTGGTTTGTTAAAAGCACATAGAACGCAAAGTGCATCTAGCTGTCGCTTTGCATTGTGTGAGCGCGGTATGATTATGTATTATGTATGTCACAAATATGTATAAGAGTTAATAAAACAAATCGAGATCAGTCACCAGATATAAAAGCACTGTGTTTTATTAGTGACAGTCCCACCGGTGTTCTTTATATCAACGGCGAGTACACGCGCAATTGTACATTTGGTCCTTCGAGCCGGATAACTGAGTTATCGGCAAAGGGTGACAGATCGACGCAGAGAGCAGGACGGGACTACCTGCTACCTTCGTACCCTTGGCAGTGGATCGCTGTACGGGACGAGTTTACACGGCGCTGAAGGCTGACAACGTGACGACAGCAGCTTCGGCAACTACAGCGACGTGCACAAGACCGGCGATACCAAGGAATCAAGATCAGTGAGGGACGAAGTGAAGAAAGAATAAAAATTGTGAGTTCGTTCCATGTTTTTCGTGCCATTTTGAACTTTAAATATAGAAAAGAAATAACTTTAAAAATTTAGATCTAAAGTAACTTTGAAATTTGAGTAGTGTTTAATTTAACTTTTTCATTAAATTTGGACTTGTAAAATTTTTCGTGTATAAGTGGTTGAGACGGGGAATCCATGCCGGATTTCAGATCGGTGTTCCAACACTTGTAAAATTTTCAAGAAATTTCGTGGACTTAGAAAAATTCGACAAAATAAATTTTATTTTAATACTTTGGTGAGTTGAGTACAAGTAATACTCTCAAACAAGATGGAACGATTGATTAAGTTGCAGGAAAATATTTATGAAAGAATATGTAAGGCAAAAACAAATTTCACGAAATCGCCAAAGGAAAGACTCACGCGGCCGTATGTAGAAATAAGGTTGTCTAGCTTGGAGAAGCTGTGGCAACAATTCGAAAAAAACAATGATAGCTTAATTTCAGAAACGGCGTCAGAGGAACTAAGGGCCAGTACATACGGTAGCACAAATATGTTCGATACGTGCGAAGAATGTTATTTGGAGTACAAACTGTCATTAGTAACAAATCTAGGAAATTATAAGAGTGGCGATGGTTCGGGTAATTCTGAGCAGAGTATAACTTCTAGTTCGCAAGTAAAATTACCAAAGATAGTAATACCTATTTTCTCGGGACGCTATACCGAATGGATTACTTTCAGAGATTTGTTTACGTCATTGGTGCACAACTCCACGAACTTAGACAATGTGCAAAAGATGCACTATTTAAAAGGATATTTGGCTGGAGAAGCGGAACAGTTGGTTAGGCAGATTTCTATATCGGACCAAAACTACGAAAGGGCTTGGACTTTGTTAACAGATCGTTACAATAATAAAAAGTATTTAACGAATAATATATTGCATCGTTTGTTTGGTCAGAGGTCTGCGACACAAGAGTCGGCACAACATTTAAAGGACTTAGTCGACACTACTTGTGACTGTCTTAATGAGTTATCAAATTTAGGTGTTAATGTTTCTGATTGGGATATTGTGGTTATTTATATTTTGTCAATGAAACTTGACACAGAAACAAAAAGGCAATGGGAGTTTAATAGTCATAATAATAGTACTTCTGAAAGATTAGCGACATTTAAGGAATTTAAAGATTTTTTAATTAATAGATCCCGTGCTTTAGAAGCCCTAGAATCTAAACCGAATGTGTCAAAATTTAAACCTTTGTCAAACCCTAAAGTTTTACATGTTGTTAATTTAAAATGTTTATTTTGCTCTGATGCACATACATTAAGTGTTTGTAAAGGATTTTCGAACGAAACAGTAGAAGCACGTCGTAATTTCGTCCGTGACCAACAATTGTGTTTTAATTGTTTAGGAAGTTCTCATATCGCGAGAGTTTGTAAGAAAATTTTGAAGTGTCGCCGTTGCAAGAAACGACACCACATGTTGTTGCATCAGGAGTCTAGTACTCATCCGACCACCATGTCACGTAATCAAGACGAGAATTGTAGTATAGGCGAGGTCACATCGAATGTAGCCTCGAAAAATCAACTCGTCTCGTGCCTTTCAACAGGTAGAACATATAACCAAGTCTTACTGACTACTGCTTTGGTAAAGGCATGTTCTAAAAGCGGATCATATTATCCTCTGAGAGCACTGCTGGATCAAGGGTCACAAGCTTCATTTGTTACGGAATCTGTTGTCCAATTATTGGGGCTTAAGAAAATACCAATTAAGGGAAAGGTTTTAGGCGTAGGAGGAAATTGTAATATCGCTTCAAGGTCTATGGTTAACCTTGAGATACGTTCCAGAATTGAGCCAGAGGTAGTGATTAGAGTAAAGGCCTATGTTTTAAAAATGATCACGTCGCCTTTGCCGGCTAGGGGATTTCCGCCTTTCGAATGTGTAGATTTTCAGGGTTTAGATTTAGCTGATCCAGGTTACAATATGCCAAGCAAAATTGACTTATTATTAGGAGGAGATATTTATAGTCAAGTCTTGAAAGAAGGTTTAAAAAGGGACGGCAGTGGCACAATCGTAGCACAGTCTACATCACTGGGCTGGATCCTATCAGGCTGTGTGAATAGTTCAACTTCACCTTTATCGGGTATGAGTACGTGCCATTCTCACATGGAAGATGATGGAATGGAAATGTATTCAAGAAGACCTCTATAATCCTCCAGAAATGTAGCATGCTTACATGATCGGTGGAAGTAGTCTGGAGGGTATTAAGAGGTTTTTATTCAAACTTATAAGTAGATATTAGGTGTACCGGAACGCAATATCGGTGATAATGATGTAGTAAAAAAAACGCGTTATCCCCTTTTCTCTTTAGTTTTTTTGGCAGGATAGTTCAAGCATAAAGGCGCGGACGGAATTACACATGTTGTTTTTTTTACAAAGAATAATTAAGTTATTAAAAAACCTCAAGATTGTGTGTTATGTTAATTTCTGTATAGTTTGATGTATTATAAGGATTGTGTACATATTTGTTTTAAAATGTCACTGCAATGTTTTGAACTCTAATGTTATATAATATTTGTTTGGGGTGTTCATTACGTTGTAATTATTATATTGTTTATCGGGTCACGCCATGGTGGGCGGCAGATGTGAAATGAATTTTATATCGGACTTAGAACTATTAGAATTAGTTCTAGGTGGGCGGAATGTTGAACGATATTAGCGCTAAATCATATTTTCTTCTTTAGATGTTGCTAATGATGGCTAGATGGCGCTAGTGGTTTGTTAAAAGCACATAGAACGCAAAGTGCATCTAGCTGTCGCTTTGCATTGTGTGAGCGCGGTATGATTATGTATTATGTATGTCACAAATATGTATAAGAGTTAATAAAACAAATCGAGATCAGTCACCAGATATAAAAGCACTGTGTTTTATTAGTGACAGTCCCACCGGTGTTCTTTATATCAACGGCGAGTACACGCGCAATTGTACACATAGAAATTATTATTGATAACATAGTTTTTCGACTCAAAGTATGTATTTCACTTAAACTCATTTAATCGACAGATTATAATATTTTCATGGCACATCACTTTTTTTATTTATTAGCATAGATATGTCATATATAGAGTAGATATACAATCGATAATTATTCGTAATGTATTATACTGAAGGTTATTGTTTGTCATTGTGAAAAAGTCGTATTTCATACCTTGAATTTTGTATCTAAAACAAGTAATGGAAGATTTTATATTTATAACAATTTTTGACGTATAGTTTTAATTGTAAATACGCAATACACGACCACATGGTAATCTTCGTCAAACAGAACCTTGATCAGTTAAGTTTATGACGGATTTTACCATCCAGTTAAACCGGACAGATGTATCTTTAGATGTGACAAACAGAATGATGTCACTCTTGATTTACCAGGAAACGTAATTTCCTGACAATAATAAATAATTTACAGTTATATAAACTTAAATTTATTTAAAAATATGTAACGAAATCATTCTGAATTTGCTTTTAAATTTATGCAAAAAAGTATCTCAATCAAGTTATTTTTAAATTGTTATAAAATTGATAAACACGTTTTATGCAAACGCTTATCTTTTTAATGGTGAATGTTATATTGTGTTGATGTTAGTTTAACAGTGCAAATGTGTGCGAAAATATTGATTAAATAATACCACTGATTTAATTGCCTTGCTATTTGTACCGTACCGCTAATAATACTGACTTATTGTTGTTTTTATCTATATTAAAAATAAAAATATTTTCTTGTTAACTATGAAAATAAGTTTTCGTCATATCATCTTCATATCTAATCATTCGCGTCTTTTTCATAATTCCAAATTTAAAGGTTCACATCCTCAAAAGCGCTTACCATTTAAATACCTTTTTTTCAATGTCACTGTTGATAGACAGGCTAACGGTCCACTTGATAATATAATTGATATCTATTCATGCTAAGATTATTTTCTTAGCAAAATTTAAATATTGAAGGTTTCATATCAAATATAAATAACAAATATTTTATAATATTATAGTTCAAAAATTAATTTATATAAAATTATTGAGGCTTTCAAATAATTATTTTAGTGAGTATATAATTATAGAGGGTGAGAATATTATGAGTATATAATATACTTGTACATCTAACTCCACCATTCACAGTTAAATTTTGAACTAGTCTTCATGAAGTATCAAGTGACCGCATTTTTGATAGCACGAGTTCTTATTGTCGCAAAGTTGTTATCCTTCAGTCCGTCAACTCGGTTGAGATTACGTCAACCGTGTCTAACACTCAAATCTGAATATCTACTTCTATTACCCAGTAGGTCATAGAAACACTGGCTGGTTAGTGGCCACAAATATTAAAAAGTGAGATTTCTTGTTCGGAAAAGGACAGAAAAGGACATAAGACATACGCGGGAGAAATCGCGGGCAAAAGTTAGTGTGTTTGTATATAAAATTAGTACGTGTCCAACGTACATACCGAGTTAAGTAGTACTTACTTACACAGTACATATTACACATTTCGTGATTTTGAATATTTAATATCTTATTATTCTTTTTATTTTATACAGTCCATTCCTAACAAGGATTACACTCAATTCGCTCCTTAAAAACTAAAGGGCCATAAAACAAAAAATCCAAAAATGTCTTTATTGCAAAAATACATTCACAATCCTTCATATTGTATGTTGCAAAAAGACTTATGGTTGTTTTATTCCATATTTAGTATATTTTGATCATTTTTTATATATTCAAAAGTAACTTATATGCTTATATCTCTTCTAGTATTCAGTTTATAATAAAAGTACTTAAAACATTTAATGCTACTTAAAAATACGCTTCAAACGATGTATAATATGAATATATTTGATATATATCTAATAAGAAAAAAATAGACAAAGAATATTTTTTTTTTCGATTAGCTCTCCTGTAAAAATTGTAATTTAATTTGGGGCCTTTTAGTTTTTAAGCAGCGAATTATTAAAATAAATTTATATTTATGTAAGCAAAGAAAACTATTTACTTACAAGGATATTTCAGACAGGTGTGAATGAATAATACAATGAATCCTTACTTATATGTGAATAAGCTTAGTGGCAAATGAAGTTTTTTATTATTATGCACTTTATCTAATAGAGGGCAAAGACTAATTTAGTCTAACGCACAGTACTCTAATATGTTTGATAGGAGTTGCAAGCCAACATAAACTCGTTGGGGCGAAGGAAAGGCCTGAAAGTGTATATCTATAACAGTCTCGACTGTCGCATTTATATCGATCCACAAGCTTTAAATGCATAGACACTGTTACTTTACCTACCAGTATTATTAAAAAAAATCAATATCCTTGAACCTTAACAACTACCTTGGATGGTAGATGGCTACCGTCCGACCTTAGGGAATTGATGATATAAGGGTTTGGGTTGGGGGGATAGGGAAATAGGCTCCTGCATCCCTCATACTCACTCATCAAAACTCAAAATCACACATATACTGTTATTTCACTGTGGTCTTCTGTAAAAAGGGTGATGGTTACTGCTGCAAATGACTGTGAAACTATGAAAATTTTATATCCTACATTGGCTCTGCTAGGTATTGAACCCGAGACCCTTGAGACAGAACGTTAAAACAAACATTTTCCAAACTCGACCAATGGTCTTATAAACTTTATAGGATAAGGAATCCTCTCACCGACTCACACGAGCTGTTGTTTCACCATCTTCTAAGGGCTGTTGTTACAGCCGTCAAATGCTCTGCCAATTTTATGACTGTAGAGTACTGTGTTATGTGTTCCACTGTAATAAAGTACCTACAAAGAGCATGTAGCGGTAGTAGCCATTTTCAAAGTAATTTCCGTGCAATAAAAGTACAAGTTTTTCAGTGTGCCAATAATTCAAGGTTGAAGCGTACTGGCGTCCCCTCTTATATTATGTCAATTCTGTTTACTAGCCACCTGCCTAACAGGTTCATACCTACACTTACTTTTTTACATTTTTACATTTCCTTAGTAAAATAAGAAAGTTTTAAAATAATAAAAAAATCACATATAAAACTGCTGTATTAAGTTTAGAATTTAGTTGAGACATTTTTCCCGACAGAGCGCAACAATTCATTCCTTAAATATGTTTCTTCCCATTCATTTAACTTAGCTCTTTAAAGAAATAGTATCTTGTGTGGCATTAAATAAATTTTCATCATGTATACTAATATTCTAGAATTGAAATCCCTATCTGCAGTACCTACTGACCTGAAAACCTAAAAATTGCTAAACAACTTAAAATAGTGCATCTAGAGTTGTTCAAATCAAAAATAAGGAACTTTGTTTTTTCAAGTGCTTTCTCACTTTTTTTTTAAATATGCAGAATTAAAAAGAATTAACTATTTTTTATAACTAGAAGCTTCTTCAAACCTATGGATAAGTAAAAGTTATTATTAGAAAATAGATCTCCTTTCCATCTGTCAGCTTTCGTTATTTCCACGATCTAAAGTCTAAACAATGCTTTTGGTTTGTTTGAGCAAGACGAGTTGATCTAAATACTCTCAACGGACGTTTGATGTTTGAGGAAACATTTCGTTAGAAACTGTTTCCTTATAAACTTTAATGTACATGTTTCGAAATAACTCACGTCAAACCATTTACTTTCGTTTAAAGCGTAGTTTTTCTTTTTTTTAACCGACTATTTTCATTACTGTGGTGTAGACCTCATTCACATGCTGAATGTCACTAATCCAAAAGCCATTTTGAGGACTACATGGTTATTCAATGAAAATTGCTGTTAAATTGTTTTTTATAACAAATCATCCTAAATAATGATTATAGTATAACAAACTAAACTTTTTAAAGCTGCCTTTATATCCTTTTTGAATGCGAATTGTGACTTACTGATGTGGATTTTATTAAAATAACTCTTCATAATTCGCTGGTAAACCTTTAAAAACATAAATTTAATTTATTTATCAATTTTGAATTTTTATTTTACTCGGCGGCTTTTTTATTAGAACTTTCTAAATAATATGTTTTTTATAACTGTTTTATATCTGTTTTGAATTGGCACATAATTTTGCTAAAATAACTAAATCATATTTGATCTGCAACTTCGCCCTTTCCTAAGCTAAACTATTTATATTAAATCCATTATCCCTGAACCGAATGTAACCTCCACAAATTTCCTTTGAACGCCCGAGACCTCTGGTTAAAAATAATTACTAGGCCTGAAAAGTTAAAATGTCAAGCTAATTTTACTGAGGTTCTGCTATATGTACAAGTTAGTCTGAAAATCTGTATAGGTTAGCCTTTAGGTCATGTTGTTTAGGCACACTCACAAACTTACCGTACTTCAGACGCTTGGTACAGTCAGATATTACAGATATATAGTTTCGCATATGTGTTATATCAGCAATTGTTGACACAGTAGCTCCACGATGACATTGAAAAAACAACATCGATCAAATACAAACGAGCTAGGAGTATAAGAAATACTTAGAGGAACAAAAATAAAACTAAACCTATTAGTGTAGGAAAAAGCATTTATTTATAAATCACAGACAAACATTTTTACTAAAATTGTATTGCGTGATTGCCCCTCATTAATGTGCGAATCTAAAAACAAAACTTTTTTTATTATTATTTTGTTTCTTTCCTTTTGATATAAGAGGTGTATCGAATGTTCTAACACTGATTATGCAGAATTTATTTTTATTGTATATTAATACGAATTGCTGAGTCTCTTTTTTGACATTTATGATTACTCTTTCTTTACTGAATACACTGGTAAACTTCTTTTCAAACGAATCTGTCATTTTAACCTAATTATTTATAGTAATTTATAGGCTTATACAGTCATACAGTTGTTAGGGCTGCCTTTGCCTACCCACTCTATTACCTAATAACATACATCAATATTAATATATCATATTATGTAATGAAAATTATGTCTACAGTGTATGGCTCACATAGATCGTATCCGTAAACTTATTAAAATAACTCCTCTGACAATGTCATTTAATCAATTCGCCTATGGATTCGACTTTATGGAAAGAGAAATATAATTTTTTTCTAGATAATTATATTAAGTTCAGGGTTCAGGTTATTTGTTTACAATTGAATTTTACGATTTGTTTTTCCTAATGAACCAGTGAATGGTGTAGGTCGTGCTATAAAAACTATAATCTGTCAATTAACTACAGTTACGCAATCATGGCCGACCGGTTGGCGACCGTTTTCTGTAATTACAAATTACAGCATCGAGTAACCGTTACATTTAACTCCTGTTAGCTTTGTAGCTACTCCGAATAGGGCTACGATACGATTGACCATAATATCTTTATGACCTATTTTGGTGCCTTTGCTTTGTTATGTGGCTAGTTCTTTAATTATACCCTGACATGAACTGAGATCGAATTATTGACAAAAAGATTGCCATACATCAATTATTGATGCTGGTTTCGTAAAAAAATTGAAAGAGTTCTGTGTGCATGCTTAGATACAGCAACAAGAATTAGTTTATAAACGAAGTTAGCATTTTATATCTACGTTGTAGATTCACGAAAAAATAATACATTAGTCTGTAAATATAGGGAAAATACTGTAGAGGCGCTTTGGCATATTTCCAGTAAGAGAGGTCAAGCAATGCGGATTAACTATAATTTTCTACTTGTTTCGATTGACATTTTTATTGTTTTTATTTATTCACTATGTCTTACATCGCATAATTATGTTTAATTACATATTAAAGTATTTGGTATAATGGGTCTATGATATACATCCAAAATAATCATAACAGGTAGATGCTCACAAAAACACAATAATAAAATTAGCTATAATAAGGTCGCCAAAATTATATAGAAATTTTTCAAATTGAAATTCTAAATCTTTATCGTCTGTGTATTAAAAGGCAAACATCTTGACTTGAAATTCATTCGAAATATTGTAGAGTATACCAACCAAGGTTCTTTCTAATATTTGAGTATGTGAAGGAACTTGTAAGTTTGATTCCTACAAGCGGGCATGCTAGGAAACTCTCCTATGTACCTAACCTATGTACATTACATAGATTGAATATTACTAATTATATATAGTCTGTTTCTATTCGTTTGACTTATACCTATATATTGGTTTCATTGTTGTTTTCATAATGTCCTCGTCTCAAGGTCAGACATTATTCCGCCTTCAATCTTTCAAATGACTGACGTTTCGCAGAACATTTCACATAACTTCGAAGAGAATTTTTCATTCGTTTGTTTGTGTCGTGTGACAATATATGCAACAAATGCATTGCTGTGAACTGTTGCATGATTGCGGGAGAGGGTTATGCAAGCATTCAGACAGCTGCTCGGATGCATTGTTGGACGTGAACAAAAAGAAAGGGCACGGCCAAACGGGTCGTTGAACCGTCCATCACCTTTTAACCATTATTTATTAATCATGCGATAAACTGACTGGGAATTTTGAGAAAAATAACTAAGATGTTTTCTCTGTAGGCTTGTGATTGCAATTTTTCTAACACGAAATGTTATATACGTCTTCTGTGACGTCACGAGATTAAAATAGAGCATGTTCGTGTACAAACGCCAACAGACACAATGTTAGTTTAATTCTAGAACTGTTTTTACAATAGTTAGGTTTTTATATTGACACAAATACTTAGATGACGTCAAAGTCTAGTAAAATACGAATCAGAAGTGAAACCAAAAATTCTACTATGTAATTTTATTGTACTTAACAAATTTTGAAATATAGATCTACTCGTACATGCGTTGAGATATTTAAAAATAAAATAAAGAAATAAACAAGTAGGAACTTGAGACCAGTTTTGCAATTCAAATTAGCCTCAAAGTAGTGACGCTTTATGTAAATGTCTTTGCTAAAAGATAACATTCCAAGTGAGGAAATTTTTTCAGATATCACGTTCATCACTAAGTAAGAATTTAAAATATCCTTATTTTAAAAACAAAGCAAGACCTTGAAAATTCGCGCACACATTTCGCGTACCTACTTACCATTTTAGTCCAAGGTCTTTTGAAACATTCTTCATATTCAGTTAATGTAATATAATTATGTTTTCTTAACCCGAAAAAAATAAATTACCACAAAAAATCTAATGAGATCTTATGCAAATCGAAATAAAAATTAGTCAGACATCAGAAAAAAATACAGTTTCTGATGGATCATCTAAAAATGAAAATAAAATATTTAAAAATAAAGAATGAATAAATGTTTTAACATTTAAGAAAAAGGGGCGTGGACGAAATCGCCGGCAAAAGCTAGTTGTTACATAAGAGCGGCCCAGTGTCCAGCGTTGGGACATTAAATATGACATCTTAATATATAAAAAGCGATGTGTGTATGTATGTCTCCTATAGGCTCCAAAACCGCTGAACCCATTTTGATGAAACTTTCAGACAATCTTCAGATTGTCAACGGGTGTTCCTATGAAGTTTGGTAGCAATTTTGATTTCGATAAAACTTCGTAACTATGTGTACTTTGGTCCAACTTAAAAGATAGGATAGTTTTTATTTTGAACCCTTACGAAGCCTGGAGCGGGTCACTAGTATTACATGAAAGCTGACTTTAGACACAGTTTGTATAGAGAGGGAGATATTGCTATGCTGTGTCGCACGTTTTGAAGTAATTGAAAAATACATACAAAATATAACTTGTCATCCAGCAAAATTATAATGTTTTAAAAGTGATTGGTGAGGCTTCGTAAGATCGGTAGTTGGTAATCATATGGCTGGCGACTCGCAACAAGGCACCACTTTCGCTTAGAATAACTGACTCATCGTCCGCGTTGTGTGTGACCTTACACTGACTCCGGCGTGCAATTATAGACTCTTGTTGAATTTTAAGTGTTGGGAATGTATTCGCAAGCCATCAATTGAAGCCATATTCGCGTCACAAAAAAGTGACAAAAACTTGTAAAACATGTCCCGCGTCCGCTGCTCGTGGGAATTCTTTGCAAACTTCCATCGTTTAATTCTTAGTGTTGTATTGTTAAGCAATTTCTTTTATACAAAGGTTGTCAGACAGGCTGTCGCATTTGATGGTAGATGGTTACCATCGCCCATGAGACAAGCAACGCTACGTGTGCTTTAATTTAAGTGTGATGCCGATCATCTTAGGATTAAAGATAAGCAAAAATGCATAAGTTTCATTCTATAAATTTGCAAAAGATATTTATTCTGTTAGGTTTATTTAATAAAAAAT
Organism: Synanthedon formicaeformis; assembly: GCA_945859745.1. Lineage (NCBI taxonomy): Eukaryota > Metazoa > Arthropoda > Insecta > Lepidoptera > Sesiidae > Synanthedon > Synanthedon formicaeformis. The sequence goes on along the minus strand of OX243956.1, from coordinate 340,767 downwards.
ATAAAAATCTGCCCTCATTAAGTACATTATCCTTTGCGTTGTTGTGTATATTAGGCTGATGTCATGGAGAAAGTTTGCTGTAGCCGATAAAACATTAGTAGGTCACATGCTTGCTTCTGCTATAAGTGTAACATAAGTAGGTAGGCATATATACAAGTGCCTAACGCCGCATCTCTTTATAAATCTTTCAGATAACAGTATAATGCAGTAGTTGCCAACTGGAATCCACATTTTTTTCTCAAGGTTGATGTATATAACTACCACAGTGGGTATATTGCAAGTTCGCTGACGTTCTTAGCATGAAAAAACAAGAAATCAAAAGTATAGAGAATGGGTTCTGGAATTCCTTACTGTGTATGACTGTGAAACGTAGTGTTCCCTGGCCACTACTAAAATAATAGTAGATATTATACAATACTAGCATAATATAGCATATAGCATGTACTACCTGGTGCCGCAACTTTGTCCGTGTTGAAAAATAAAAGATACAATGCCTGATATACATTGACGTTTGACATTATACTTTTGCCAAGCTATTTATCTTTATTTTTAGATAGCTGATATGGAATTGGAATATTGGAATATTTAGCCTGTGTCCATCCTTAAATTCTATTACAACTATTGATGAAAGATTTTTTTTTAATCGGATGAGTCGTTTCGAAAATTGCCTCTACATACAAACAAACATTGAAACTTTGCCTCTTTATAATTTTAGTAATAAATATTACCCATAAGCTTGGACACATGCGTTTGAAGAAAATAAAATAAGTTCAGAATAACTTGTCGATTGTTAGAAAGTGAAATATACCTAGTTATAACAATTTAAAATAATTACTATTGTAATAGCATTGCTGTTTTCTAGTTTGTAAATAATAGAAAATTACATGCGAGATCTTGTCACTTGGTAAATGACGACTTTTCACACATAATAGCGCTGATGATGATTTCACTTGAGCGACTTTTCTGCGGTCTCATTTATTATTAGCAAACAGAGAAACCGACAATCAAGCAATTTATTTTATTTTATTTTTATTCAAAAGTGTCATCTAATGGACATACACTGAGGATCTATAATGTAGGTATATGAGTTACCAATTTTTTTGTATTTTTATGAAAGTCCTTCTTACCAACAAAATAATTTGAAAGTTATTGGTCAACTCGCATATAATTAACTCGCGAGCGAGTGCGATTTGTCCTATTTCTATTTTGCAAAATGATTATGGCTAAAATAGTAGACGAACACTAGTTTAATTAAGTTAGTTATTAGCAGATCTTATTAGAATTAGCGCCTCTTTCACCAACTACTAGTAAAGTGTTGATTAGGTACTTTTAGAAATAATTTTCTGTTTTATTGAATTATGCACTCGGTTTACTGCATCATTCGATTGGCGATTTTTTTATTAATTTCTATTTAATGTTTGGGACGTTTACCGTACAAACAAAGGTATATCAGCTCCAATATCCCCGGTTACCGGTGACTTTAAATGACAGTTTGGCCTACTTGATGTTTGTGAAAGAGGCGCTTAGTAAAGAAAAATAAATAAGTGTTTAAAACCAAAAAAGGTAAGTTGGGGTCTGACCTACAAGGCCGCCGCTCTACAATAACCAATAACTGATTTATACGTAACATCGAAATAGAGAGTTGTTTACATCCGCTCAAAGCCGTCATCGCCAAGTCACGTCTGACAACAAAAAAAATCGCGATCGCGTCACGGTTGACCGGCGGTTAACTGCCAAACGGTTAGCAAGATTTTGTTTCATTTTTCATAAGCTCCATCCACGTGTTTCGCGACTACGTCCGTCTTAAAATTTTACAACATAATGGACGAAATACACGATCAGTCCATCGCGTCAAATTGACTGACGTGAAGCCAAAATTTGATCGTGAATGGCAATAACTGATGGCTTAATGTCAAAAACTGGATTTCAAATCGCGCCAACTGATCGTGAGTGTAGAAACCAAGGAGGATAGAATACATTTTCTATCCTCCTTGGTATAGAAACACTACGCCGTGGCATCTTGTCGCGCTTCCGAATCAGAGCTCATGTCAACGTCACTCGACCCGGTTAAACGCATAAATGCCAGACTTGACTTGACTTTCTGACTTGATCATGAATGACGTGATTTCGCGTTGTAATTATTTCCATTAGCGAGAATTTTTTTGAAATTGAATTTAAGCAGTTTCGAAAATTAATTCCTATATCCGAATTTATGTGTTGTGAAATTCGCACGAGGGAACACATAAAAACCTAAAATAAATTAATGATTTAATTAAAAAGTTCTAAATATTTGTAGTTTGTACCGTTACTCAATTTGTTTTTTTACGAAGTTTGTTTTGCCAATTTAACTCATGGAATTTTAATTGTAGGTAATATTGCATTAGTTGTTTATGGGCGAAGGTTTTTCGTTTAATTTTCACTTTATATTAAAATATTCGTGTTTCGGCGCCGCATAATATTATATTTACTTCACGCTCTACTATTTTTAGTATTATCTTTGCTTAATGTTATTCACGAGATTTAGTAGCGACGCACTTGTTATGTTTATTAATTACTAGCTGTTGCACGCGGCTGCGCTCGCGTAACTTTATAAAATGTAGCCTATACTACATAATATGGCTTCCCAACAGCAAACAAACAATCAAATCTTTCCTCTTTATAATATTAGTATAGACTAGCGACCCGCCCGCGGCTTAGCACGGACACTTTTTTACTGTAAATTATATACACAAACCTTCCGCGTGTATCGCTCTTTCAATTAGTGAAAACCGTATAGGTATATCTATCAAAATCCGTTGTATGGTTTAAAAAAGTTAGCAGAGAATCATACAGAAGCTGACAGAGATTTTATTTTTAATATGTATTGTATAGATACAGATAATTAAGTATGTATTTCATAGACAAGTTTCCGTAAGCTATTGTCGTATAAATATATTATCTTGGTAAGTACTTAGTTAAAAATGGCGTAAACTAAAACCAAAATCAAAAATGCATGAAATGTTTATCAGCAAGAAATGAATTCCCGGGTCAAAATAGACGCCATTCAACATTATTTTACTTTTATGTCGATAAATGATTTGCTCTTGCTTAAGAGTGGTGAACATTAGATATATATGTCATATTATATCTAATGCAACATATGACTCATGTTATGAAATAAAACACATAACTGCTAATACAGATAATTCACAAATAATTTATGTTTCTTGAAGTTGTATTATTTGCCATGCTGGTACGGTTCACATATGGATTCGTGCTAACGTGAAAAAGTTGAGAAACCATTTAACATTGCGGTAACGAATTCACCACGGAGACGGATTCCTCAACTTGGTGATTACTGGCAACACCCTGAACTTAACAATTAATGTACCTAACTAAATGTTGCCATATCATAATAGCATATTATATGCTTATGTAAGTGAAAAAAATGTGTTATTTAGTGTGTTTTTATTTACTTAATCTATATGTACGATTGAAATCAGTATTGAAATATCTAATAAAAATTCCTATAATCTAATAAAAACATTTTTCCTAATAAAAATAATGAAATAACTAATGTAAATTATGTTCCAGACTATTCTAAAACAGGTCACCTGAATTGGGAACTTTTAAAATTTTAAAATATAACCTACATCCAATACCATAACTACAAAACAAAAAATATTTTTTTAAAAATCTCTTTTAAAAAGACAGAATTAATGTCTGCTATTACACAAAATGACCGGATAGCTTCTGCGTTATTTTAAACTTCTCCACAGTCTACAACTGTCATTTTTAAAGCGCGTCCGTTTGATGACTGATGATTGATGAATGATGTCTAATGAGTAAATCCCAATGCGACCAACCAACAGGACCAAATCGTCTGTCTACAGCTAAACTAAACTTCAAAACCTTTTTAGAAAACCACAAGCCGGCAGCCAACGCATACATACTTTTAATTAAATACATTTACCACTAATATTATTAATTATTTAATTTTTATTTTATAACAATTTAAGCTCTTTATGCCATGCCACCACAAGTATCCAAAAAAGGTTCATTTAAAAATAAAAGTAAAAAATGCAACGCTTGACAAAAAATTATTAGCAATTGTTCAGTTAGTTATCAATGTGTGCGTGAACGAATGCAAGAGACATATGCATGTGTGAATGCACGGTTAAATAGATGTTACAAGCCTAACATTTTTCAGTTGCAATAAAATCACCTTTCAGTCAACACGCGTTTCTTTTCATAACAAACAAGTAAACAAAAGTGAACCTTATTACCAAAACATATGGTCCTTCGAGCCGGATCCATAAGTCGTTCTACATCAAGCACTAGCGGGAACCGGCCAACTACGGGAACAAAAGAATTGCATCGACGCTGCTGTTTAATAATATTACCTACATTTTACGAAAATAATATTATTTATGAAACTGAAAAATTATTTATATTTTTATTGAAAAATGAGTCGTACAGAAGAACAATTATTGGCAATATTGGAAGACGCAGGAGCAGGGCTGCAAAGAATGCATGTAAATATGAAAAAATTACCTAAAGCAAGGATTACACCGGGATATATTGAAGCTCGCATACAGGCATTGGAGGGCTACTGGGCGACAGTCAAAGGTGCGCATCAAGACCTCGTACAAATTATATCAAAGGAAACCAAAAGTCAGTGTGTTTATTTTAAAAATGAACAATATTTTATTATGGAGGAAGTGTACCTTAGCACTAAAACAGAGTACATGGATTTGTTATCCCAGAATAAACCACCTACACAGGAGGTTCAAGAAGTCAGTCAGGTCAGCGTACCCAGTCACAGTACAACGAATGAAGGCATGACTGTAAGATTACCCCAAATACAGTTACCGACGTTTGCGGGGGCATACGAAGAGTGGCCTGCTTTCCATGACCTGTACGTATCCTTGGTGCATAGCAACACATCATTGATGAAAGTTCAAAAGCTGCATTACCTTAAATTGAGCGTCATTGGAGAGGCGGCATCGCTGTTAAAACATATCCCCAATACGGACGAAAATTACGAGCAAGCTTGGAGCATATTAAAAAATCGATATGGAAACAAACGGGTTATTCTGGAGACCCTTTTGAAACGTTTGTTTGCTCAAAAAAGAATACCGGCGCAAACAGCGAGTAACATTAAAATTTTAATAGATACCACTTCAGAATGCATACACAGTATAGGTAATTTAAAAATTCCGACTGATTCGTGGGATCCTATACTAATTTATATGACAGTACATAATTTAGATCCAGACACACACCGCGCGTGGGAAGAGCATATTTACCAAGGGGATCCAGAAAAGTTACCTACGTGGGAAGACCTGCATAATTTTTTAACATCAAAATATCGCGCATTAGAAATGGTCGCGCCAGCCATAAAAGAAAAAACAGCAAGAAGTCGAGAGTACATGGTACACGTCGCCACAGCAGTTCCTGTTAAAACTAGAAGTTGCCCAAGATGCCACGATAACCACACTTTGTGCCATTGCAAGGAATTTGCAAAAATGAATCCGATGGAAAGAAGTGATTATGCGAAGAAAGTAAATCTGTGTTTCAATTGCCTGGCTCCAGGACATGCCGCTAAGAAATGTAAACTTAGCATGTCTTGTCGTACGTGCCACAAACGTCATCACACCATGTTACATCAAGCAACAATGACGTCACCCGATCAACCAGACAATATGCAAACTCACCACAACCAGATTGAAATCATTTCGGCTAACACGGCGAATCAACGCATCGAGCTACCACCACACTTCACTTCCTCGCAGTCAACAGCATTATTGGCCACAGCCCTCCTGTGTGTGAGAGACCAAGCAGGACATAGTACAATGCTTCGGGCCCTAATAGATCCTGGTGCACAAGCGTCGTTCATCAGCGAAAGAGCTGCTCAAGCGCTACGACTCAAGAGATTTGCTGTCAAAGGCATGATGACAGGTGTTGGGTTAACGAAGACTCCTGTAAACCAAGCAGCAGATGTAGAACTTCTATCAAGACACGATTCAAGTTTTAAGCTCAAGATTAAGGTGTATATTATTTCAACTCAAATTTGCGAACAATTACCGTCACGAACAATACCAACAACCACATGGCCACACCTTCAAGGTCTTCCTCTAGCTGATCCAAGTTTCAACCACCCCGGATTAGTAGATATGCTGCTGGGTGTAGATGTGTTTGCAGAGATTTTGAAGGGTGAAGTAATCAAGGGTCCCCCAGGTACACCACGTGCTCTCAATACCTATCTGGGTTGGATTCTATTTGGAAGTATCCAGAACTACCAACAAGATGAAATTATTACAATGCATGCAAATCTGGATCTAGATGATATGCTAAAACAAATGTGGGAATTAGACCGAGATGAGAAAAGAACATTAACACCAGAAGAGAAGAAATGTGAAGAATTTTATCGACTTACTACTACCAGAACAGAAGATGGACGGTATATTGTGACCTTACCTAAGAAAACAGAAGCACTTTTATCAACACAAGGAAACACAAGAGAAATAGCAATGAGAAGACTAATACAGTTAGAAAGACGTTTAGAAACAAATTTACCACTCAAGCAAGCATACCAAACCGTCATGCAAGAATATCAAACAATGAATCATATGCAACATGTACCAATAGAAGACTTAAACAAACCAGCTGTGTACTTACCGCATCACGCAGTTGTAAGAGAAGATAAAGAGACCACTAAAGTAAGAACAGTATTCAACGCTTCGCAAAAGGGGACAAACAATGTCTCTCTCAATGATGAACTCCTTATAGGACCACAGTTACAAGATGACATGAGAAGCTTGATAATGAGATGGCGTATGAAGAGGGTTTGTTTTGTGGCTGACATTACGAAGATGTATCTCCAGATTATCGTCACCAAAGAAGACAGTGATTTGCAACGAATCCTTTGGCGTGAAAACAAAGACGAACCTGTAAAAGATTACCGACTAATGAGAGTAACATTCGGGACCGCTTCTGCTCCCTACCTAGCCGTAAGAACATTACATCAAGTGGCAGAAGATGAAGGCCATAATCATCCCGATGCTATGAAAATTATCAAACAAGACTTTTACATGGACGATTTGATGTCAGGCAAAGACACACTTGAAGATGCTATCAACGCTGCCAAAGACGTGGACTCAATTTTACAAAAGGGAGGTTTCAAATTACAAAAGTGGTGCTCAAACAACGCCGACTTCTTAAAGAACTTTGAACCATCACTAATAAGTTCTCATGTAAACCTAGACATCACCCTAGATGGCAGTATACGAGCATTAGGTTTACACTGGAACATGGGAGAAGACATCTTCCATTATACATTTAACATGCCTGATGTATGTAAACCTATCACGAAGAGAAAAGTATTAGCTGATATCCAACGTTTATTTGACCCACTTGGTTGGTTGGCACCTGCAATATTGCCTACCAAATTACTGATCCAAAAACTATGGCTACTAGGATTGGCATGGGATGAAGAAGTGGAACAAGCAACCGCTATACAGTGGATGAACTTAAGAAACAGCTTTAAATACTTACCTCAAATTCAAATAAGTAGATGGCTGCATACGACCGAAGAAGTGATGTCAAATGTCACAATTCATGGCTTCTGTGATGCATCTATGCGAGCGTACGCTGCAGTTGCTTACCTGAGAGTGCGAACGGCGGGAGGTGCTGTACAAACATCAATTATCGCAGCTAAGACTCGAGTGGCTTCTACTAAAGCCAAATCCTTACCTCGCCTAGAACTATGCGGCGCAGTTTTACTGACTGGGCTTCTGAAGCAAATAAAGGAAGCAATGAAAATATCAGCTGGTCAGATATTTGCGTGGACAGACTCAACCATTGTACTGTCCTGGCTTTTTGGTGATCCTACTAGATGGAATACTTACGTGAGAAACAGAGTTGTAGAAATCCTAGAACAAATTGGAAATCATAATTGGTACCACGTACAATCACAAGACAACCCTGCTGATATAGCATCACGAGGGACACATCTTCTAGACCTAAAGGAAGATGAGTTATGGTGGAAGGGCCCAGAATGGCTACGAACTGGAGAAATTAAATATAATAGACCGCCGAACATATCTACAAACCTGGAAAAGAAAGAAGTCATACAAGTTAATATGCGTGTAGAATACAAAGAAGAAAATTTATCAAAAAGATTTAATAATTTTGAAACACTAGAAGAGCTACTTAAAGTAATAGTTTACTGTAAAAGGTTTTTGAAATGGAAAACACTACAAAATAAAGAAAAAACTATCACAGCTATCACTACAAAGGAAATAGACGAATCATTAAAAACATGCATAAAGTTAACACAGAAAGAAAGTTTTAAGGAAGACATGCAGTATTTGAAAAGTAATAAAAGAGTTAAAGAAGGAAGTAATTTAAAAGCTTTGTTACCTTACCTGGATGCAGATGGTATACTCAGGGTGGGCGGCCGGTTACGTCACTCTGATCTTAATGAAGATAGCAAACATCCTGTAATTTTAGACACTGAAAGTGATTTCACGGCGCTCGTTGTTGCCGATGCACATTTAAAAACCTTACATGGTGGCTGCCATTTGATGTTATCCTATCTCCGATCAAAATTTTGGATTTTAAAAGCGAAGAAGGTCGTTAAGTTGAAGATTAGAGAATGTCTTACCTGTGCCAAGCAAAGTGCTGCTGCAAAATCACAGCTGATGGGAGACTTACCACGAGTGAGGGTCACGCCTGCTAGACCCTTCCTGAACAGCGGCGTGGATTTTGCTGGACCTTATCAAATTCTAATGACAAAGGGTAGAGGAGCTAAAGTGACTAAGTCCTACATCGCCATTTTCATCTGTATGTCCACCAAAGCAATACACTTAGAATTGGTCAGCGATTTGACGTCAGAAGCGTTCATCGGAGCTTTCAAGAGATTTGTGTCCAGACGTGGAAAATGTGCCCATCTTTGGAGTGACCAAGGAAGAAATTTCGTTGGCGCCAACAAGGAACTGGTTGCTGCTTGGACCAATGCAAAACTGGAGTTTGATGGCCAGATCGCTCAATCCCTTGCCCTGGATGGCACACAATGGCATTTTATACCCGCCTACAGCCCTCACATGGGCGGATTATGGGAAGCAGGAGTAAAATCAATGAAACATCACATGAAGAGAATACTGACATGCAATCTTACTTACGAAGAAATGACTACACTGCTATGTCAAATAGAAGCATGCCTAAATTCTAGACCGCTGTGTCCTTTAGATCCTACTGATGCCGATCAAACGCTACCACTGACACCAGGACACTTTTTAATTGGCGAAGCACCTATCACTGTGCCTGCTCCAGACCTTCAAGACATTCCCATGAGTCGCCTGTCCCGATGGCAACACATGCAAAAGTTAGTGGGTGATTTCTGGCGTCGATGGCAGAGCGAGTATTTATCTCGGTTGCAACAACGTCCAAAATGGCAGAGGAAAGTAGAAGAATTGGAGATCGGACAAATTGTCCTAATAAAAAATGAGAACCTTCCTCCTGGCAAGTGGTTATTGGGCCGTATTGTGAAGAAGCATCCCGGTCCTGACGGTGTAACTAGAGTGTACAGTGTAAAAAGTGGAGACAGTGTGACACAACGATCATTCTCAAAATTATGTTTATTACCAATTGATGTAACTAATTAAAATTTTGCGTGAATGTTAGAAGCATCGCCCATCTTTTCTTTGTATACAGTCCACAACTTTTCTATGTATAAATTCGTTTAACTTTTAAGGACCCCGAGAGTCCTTGGTGGGCGGTATGTTCAGTTAGTTATCAATGTGTGCGTGAACGAATGCAAGAGACATATGCATGTGTGAATGCACGGTTAAATAGATGTTACAAGCCTAACATTTTTCAGTTGCAATAAAATCACCTTTCAGTCAACACGCGTTTCTTTTCATAACAAACAAGTAAACAAAAGTGAACCTTATTACCAAAACAGCAATAAAGATTGAATAAATTTTTTTAACTTAAAAAGCTTTAAAATAAAAATCTAATAATATTAATACCCATAGCGACACCTGTAAATATTGAGTAATAAGCAACATAAAATTTTCTTTTTCTTCCGCTACCATTAAAACAAAATGTCATATTGGAATTTTATTTGCTGTATCTTTTCCCGGGTATAAGTTGCAAAAGAAAGCAAAAGATTGTGATCGGATAGTACTCGTAGTTCTTACAACATAGAACTCAGTGGTCGCCGTAATAATGATTGCTGGCGATATCATTATCGCGTGAACATATTCCGTTATAAACACCCACGGAAGCATTATAATGGTTCGACGACTATCTTATTTTAGAAAATTTCTCTTACTTTGTTTCGTGTTATTAATTATAAATTCGAAAGTGAATAAAATAATTTATCTGTTTCTAAAATTATTTATTGATAAAGCTTGTCAATGACTATTTTACTACATAAAAAAATATTGTCTAGGTACTTATTTTTATATATTAAGTAGGTATAAGACTGTATGTAAATACCTAGGTATATATAATTTAAATCTTACTATAAGATTGGATGGATGGACATTTGTTACTATTTGACTCAAAAACTAACTGAACTTTTTTTGGTGTAACAAAATTATTGTATCTTGTAGTTACAAAATCCTCGTATTGAGTCGCGAGCAAAAGGTAGTTTAGTATATAATTTTAATTGTTACATAACCTGTATAAATATATAACAACAGCTTTTAATCAGACAACTCAAAATATAGATATACCTAAATCAAAATGTAATATATTACATAGATATATTACATGTATTATATTATATTTTTTTAAGATTTCTAGTTTTAGGTTTAATAGTAAGTTTTGTTTTTTATTTAGTGTAGCTATTATATTTAATTTCCTGTAATGAGTGGATTAATTAAATAAAAAGTAAAAAGACAAAAATTCATCACATCAGTGAGATTAAGTTGTTGTATTTATTGTTACGAAATGTACTAAGTTGGTGCGTAGGTATACCAATAAATGTGTAGTTGCAAAACGTTTTATTTAATTACTCGTGTCGTAAGAATGCGTTATCTAGTCCGCAACACCATCAATGGATCGTAAAACTATTATTAGTTTCAAATAACAAACATTAGATAGACGATAGGCGATGATGTTCGTACATCGTCACCTATCGGCTAACACGTAACAAATTTATTTTACTGTTATCGAGTACATACATACTAGCGGTTTTATCCGCCCCTGGTTTTGCTTCTAAAATAAGCACTCGAACTTTTTTTTCGAAAGGTTAATTTTTACAAAGTCGACTTTATAATTTTAATTAGGTCTATAAAAAACTATAATCTACCTATAATTAGAGGAGCGGCGAGCTGCTTAGTAGATAAATATTTACAAAACAAATACATAAAAAATTTAACCAGTGTAAGTTTAGGTACTTGCTTACAGTTAAGAGCGGGTATAAAGAGAAATAGCCAATTCTAGATTTGAATTTTATCTAAGTAAACAAAGTATAATTTAATTAATTTTTTTAAATAGATAAATACATTATAAATGAAAGTGACGTCTGTAACAGACAACATAATATAATTAAATTTTCTCGATAGAAAAAAATCCCCAAGTGAGCTCTCATTTCCATCGATTTTAGTTTTATTTACAAAATGACACACATAACAAAGCTAAAAGTGTATCAGTAATTTCACTTCACATATTATCTAAGGCTGTATGTAACAATTTTTCGTTTGACATTGTAGTTTACGAATAATTAATATTTAATACTTTTGGCACTTATAACATTTTTATTGAGCGAGTTGCGCTATCTTCCGTCGCATGTTGTGCGTAGTTCTACGTATTTTGTGTCACTGTCATGTCCAAGGGGCTACGCGGGTGAAATTACAAATTTTGTTTGCTTTATACCCACTCTTAATATATTCTGAAACGTTTCTAGACCGTATTTGATAACATATGAAACCATAACCGCACTAAGTAACCCAAGAGAGAAACTGTTAGAACTGTCCGATCTAGCGGAACTGGCCGCTACACATACGATCGCGTTCGGACCACTCATTTGCAAAAATGCAAATATATTCATGTGAACGCGATGCCACAAGCCAATTTTGTAGCTCTTTTCTATAAAAACTGATAACCTTGATTGTCTTTTTTCTAAATCACTTATTAACCAGTGGTTAAGCTTGTTTCTTGCAAAATATTGTTTGCTTAGATTACCAATTAATCTTCACATGATTTTATCTTCAGTCTTCAAGCATTTGCATTTTCTCATTTTATTGTGCTGATTTTATCTGGTATCTATACATGATAAAATAAGTTATAATTATGTATGTTATTATATATTTTATGGTTATAATTTTGTAGCGAACGCAAACTCTTTGCGCGCGGTTTTAAAAAGTCGACGAAATAGTATGTCAGGTGATGACAGATTATTGTCGGCTTGATTTTACTGATGAAATGTTTTAGTTTAGTTTTCTTAATATATTTTAATGTAAATAATAAACGATAGTTCGTTTGGAACGTGTACAGTGTTTCCTTTATCAACCAACTACAGTGGTGACCCCAAGTTTTAATTGAACACTCCGTAAAAATTGAAAATTAAACAGAAACAATGTCTGAAACAAATAAGTGCGAATCGGCAGTGTGTCGCATCGGTGTGAAAATTCCGCCTTTTTGGCCAGATAAACCATTATTATGGTTCGCGCAGTTAGAAGGGCAGTTTTTGCTCTCCGGAATTACTGCGGATGCCACAAAATATTACCATGTAATATCTGTATTGGATCATAAATACGCGACGGAAGTGGAGGATATAATCGTGGCCCCACCCGAGGTGGACATGTACGTGACCTTGAAACGAGCACTTATTACCAGATTATCAGCATCGCGCGGTGAGCAACTTAAACAGCTTATGTCAGTGGAGGAATTGGGTGACAGAAAACCTAGTCAGTTTCTACGGCATATTCGTTGCCTAGCTGGCACTGGTTATCCTGACGAATTCATTCGAACCGTGTGGTCGAGCCGTCTGCCAACGATGTTGCAGAGCATGATTGCGATGCAAGACGATAGTACACCATTAGATAAATTGGCGCAGATAGCTGACAAAGTTTACGAAAGTACATTACACACACTTACACCCAACGTTTGTGTTGCATCAACACTTACTTTGCCGTCTCCGTCGGTTGATGAATTCAATAAAAAAATTGAAGCCCTAACTGTGAGGATCGATGCTATCGAGTCGTCGACGGGACGCCGCCGAAACACCAAAGGAGCAAGAAAGTCCCGTCCCGCACGTCGCAACCACTCTCGCAGCGACTTCCGTGCTGACGGTGGCCGGTCGTACTGCTGGTACCACTTCATGTTCGCCGACAAAGCAGCTAAGTGTATTTCGCCTTGTAGCTATCCAAAAAACTAGTAAAGCAGTCGCTTAAAGCGACTGATAATAATAATATTGATAATAGTGCTTCTAAAAGTGACGAGTGTGATTCGGTGTCTCGACGTTTATTCGTTACTGACTTTAAATCTAAATTACAATTTTTGATTGACACTGGGTCAGATTTGTGCGTTTACCCTTTAAGTTATTTATGTCAACAAAAACGTCATAAGACTAATTACGAACTTTTTGCTGCGAATAATTCTGTTATAGCTACTTACGGCTATTTGAGTTTAGCCCTTGATTTTAATTTAAAGCGCACGTTTTCTTGGCGTTTTGTAATTGCAAATGTTAGCAAGCCGATAATAGGGGTGGATTTCTTATCTTACTATAATTTATTAGTAGACTTACGAAACTCACGGTTAATAGATAATACGACTTCGCTATCATCAGCCGCCTCTGTTGCATCATCTTGTACGTGCCCGCAAATCAAAGTAGTTTCAGTCAAATCATCCTATCATAAATTATTAGGAGAATATCCTGATATAGTGCGGCCACTTGGTAGTCCGCAAGAGCGTATACGTAAACATACTACCCAGCACTTTATTAGGACAACTCCCGGCCCGCCTGTTTTTGCACGACCCAGACGACTAGCACCGGATCGTTTAAAAATAGCGCGACAGGAGTTTGAAGACATGGAGCGTACGGGTTTAGCGAGAAGATCTGAGAGTGCTTGGTCCTCTCCTCTACATTTGGTGCCTAAGAAGGACAAAGGCTGGCGTCCGTGCGGCGATTACCGAGCACTCAATGCGCGCACTGTACCAGATCGTTATCCAGTACGCCATATTGGCGATTTTTCGCACAACCTGTTTAATTGTAAAATTTTTAGCAAACTAGATTTGGTTCGTGCGTACAATCAAATTCCAGTTGCGCCAGAGGACATCCCCAAAACGGCTATCACGACACCGTTTGGCATGTTCGAATTCCCGTTCATGAGTTTTGGGTTACGAAATGCAGCGCAGACCTTTCAACGGTTCATGGACGAGGTTTTACGGGGTCTTGATTATTGTTTTCCATATATCGACGATGTCTTAGTAGCTTCGGCTAACGACGAGGAACACGAGAAGCATTTGCGGACGGTGTTTGAGCGTTTTAGCAATCACGGTATTTTATTAAATGCTAATAAATGTGTTTTCGCTGTACCGGAAATAGAATTCCTGGGTTTTTTGATTTCGTCAAAGGGTACAAAGCCATTGGGTGATAAAGTCAAGGCCATTCAAGATTTTTCTCGTCCTAGAACAATCAAAGATCTTAGACGTTTTCTAGGCGCCATTAATTTTTATAGGCGTTTTATTACTCATGCAGCCAAATTTCAGGCACCTCTCCATGCACTGCTTAGTGGACCTTCTGTAAAAAGTAATAACGTTATAGACTGGACGCCAGGGTTAGAGAAAGTTTTCTGTGCTTGTAAGCAGAGTGTTGCTGATGCTGCTCTTTTAGCTCATCCTAACCCACGCGCCCCGTTAGCCATTGTTACTGACGCGTCTGATTTTGCTTTGGGTGCTGTATTACAACAAAAGGTCGAAGGCCACTGGCAACCGCTCGGTTTCTTTTCCAGAAAACTAACACCAGCGCAGGTAAAATATAGTGCTTATGATAGGGAGCTTTTGTCGATTTATGAGTCAGTTAAATATTTTCGTCATATGGTAGAATTGAAACCCTTCTTCATTATGACTGACCATAAGCCAATTGTATCCGCTTTTAAAAAATCCTCTGATGCATGTACGCCTCGGCAATTTAGATACTTAGATTTTATTTCTCAATTTACCACAGACATAAGGTACATTGCTGGTGAGTTCAACGTCGTCGCCGACGCGCTCTCGAGAATCAACGCTATAACTGACGGACTAGACCCATCTGCTCTAGCGACTTCCCAAATCACAGACCCAGAATTACAAAAGTTACTCAGAGTTGGTTCATCCTTAAAGCTACAGCAAGTGAGTTTCGGTAATGTTAAACTTTTCTGCGATGTGTCTGGCTCTGTCAATCGGATTTACATAACACCCGAATTCCGAAGAACTATTTTTGACTCACTTCATGGTCTTAGCCACCCTAGCGTCAGGGTCACTATTAAATTAGTTACTGAACGTTATGTTTGGCCGGGAATTAGAAAAGACTGCCGCAGCTGGGCTCGTACGTGCATACCATGTCAGAAGTCTAAAGTTTCTCGACACGTGCACGCACCGGTTCACGACTTCAAGCTCCCACGAGCGCGGTTCTCGCATGTACATTTAGATTTGATTGGCCCATTGCCGATTTCTGATGGTTACAAGTACTGTTTCACCGCCGTTGATAGATTTACTCGCTGGCCTGAGGCAGTACCCATCCGAGATATAACAGCGGAAAGTGTCGCAAAAGCATTTATAGAAACGTGGATAGCACGATTTGGTTGCCCTGACGAAGTAACCACAGATAGAGGTAGGCAATTTGAGTCTCACTTGTTTAGTCAGATTGCGTCGCTAACCGGATTTAGTCATTTAAAAACAACCGCATATCATCCTGCATCTAACGGTATGGTGGAACGTTTTCATCGACAGTTAAAAGCAGCTATTATGTGCCATGCAAATGATAGCTGGACAGAATCCCTTCCATTAGTACTGCTGGGTATTCGTAGTGCTTGGAAGGAAGATCTGTTGGCATCTACAGCAGAGTTGGTTTATGGAGAACCACTTAAACTTCCCGGTGATTTCTTTAATTCGACGCCTAACACATGCAGTGATTACATGGATTTTTTAACGAGGTTGAGACATCATATTAAAAAATTAAAACCTACGACTGTGGCACGACATGGCATACATAAGGTTTTTGTGTTTAAAGACTTATCAACTGTAACACACGTGTTCGTGAGGCAAGATTTTGTGCGCAAATCGCTCCAACCGCCTTATGCTGGTCCATTTAAAGTAATAGAAAGAAACGATAAGTATTTCAAAATAGATATGGCTGGTAATATCGTTTCAGTATCAATAGACAGGCTGAAGCCTGCGTTTATCCTTGCAGATGAATCAGGTAGTTCCAAGCCATTGCCCGTTCCGGGTGCTGTAACAACTCCAGTAGTAGTTACTGCTGTTCCTACTCCTCCTATCGTTGAGCCTAGAACGACCCGTTCTGGTCGTCAGATTTCTTTGCCTATACGTTATCGACACTAAAGGTCTCGGGGGAGGCTGATGTAGCGAACGCAAACTCTTTGCGCGCGGTTTTAAAAAGTCGACGAAATAGTATGTCAGGTGATGACAGATTATTGTCGGCTTGATTTTACTGATGAAATGTTTTAGTTTAGTTTTCTTAATATATTTTAATGTAAATAATAAACGATAGTTCGTTTGGAACGTGTACAGTGTTTCCTTTATCAACCAACTACAATTTCTTCATTTATTGAATCGGTCATTAGTTTTTAAATGTACATGGATTTGAAATAATTTAATAGGGTTAAATATCTCTGGATATAGGTATCTAATAGATAGGACAATGTTTGTAATCTAAATTCTAATCTAACATTTAAAATTAGGTATTCGTATCTTTATAAATTTTACCTATTACGGTGTATAAACTTAATTATTTGAAGATCTTCACACATTCAACAAACATCCTTAATAACACTAGCTTTTGCCCGCGACTCACATCTTATTCTAATGTATTAACAATCAATCTATATATTATAAAAATGTGTTGGTTTGTGTATAACTCAAAAACTAGCCGACGTATTTATTTGAAGTTTTTACACATTATGGAATCCGCTTTCGCGTAATAATATTATAATCTCGATCGCGAGAAAAATCGTTTTTTTTACGGCGCCATCTGCCGAAAGCGATGAGAACTCACTCGCCAACGAGAGCCGCTGTTGAAGTCAACCGTTGTTATGGCAGCCGCTGACCGTTAAACGTCAAAGAAGACCATAGAAGCGTGCTCGGGTTCAGCTAATATTACTATAAGGTTGATATACTCGTAAGTAGTCGCCGTAATAATATACTTATAGTGATATTGTAATTCCAGAAAGAATCCCGCACCGATGTCCAGTTCCACTTGGCGGCGTTGCGAGGCGACTGCGATCGGCTCCGGCAGTTGCTCGACACGGGGAAGGTTCACATCGATTCTAGAGATCGAGTAAGTTACCACTTGCTATCACTTAACTGTTATATCCTAGAAAGACCGTAGCAAAACCTAGTTCTCAATAAGATGGACGTATACTTCGTCCGATTGCATAGTTATGCCACGTTATGGGGAGAATTTGTAAAATAGGCTTGCCAGTTTTGATAAATAATTCTGCTTCCTTGTATTCCCGGATTATAATTGTATCTCCCCTATACTTACTCTAACGCCTATGTTAATTTTATATAGTAACTACTAGCTGGCGCCCGCGACTACGTCCGCGTTGAAAAAGAAAAAAGTAGCCTATCCTGTGTCTTGTACGTCTAAATGTTTATCTAGCAAGTTTCATGAAATGTTTCGTTCTAGTCATGAATAAATTCGTTTAAAGAGTTATGGAAGAACATACATACACACAATATAAATACCTACACTTACAGATTTATTATTAGAATTGATTCTCAATTAACCCTTTAACCGCTTTGTTTTGTAGGAGTTGTAGAGAATAGGAGAAATTTGTGAATATTAATAAAATAACAAACGAAAATAATAACTTAGGGAAGAGCACGTTTGCTGTTATTTAAATTGCTATTTTAAAAATATTAATGTGAGAGCATCAGAGGAAAACAACACGATTTTTAATATTTTTGTGTGTCAATTACTGTACATTGACTACTGAAACAATGTTAAACTACTGTATGCAATGTATAAATGTCATCTAAAATAGGTACTACCTACATAATTTTAAAATATCTTTCTTACAACAGTTGCATTATTTAGTTGCTGACCCGAGACTATAATTTGTTACTCTGTCCTACTTTTGTCCGAAATAATCCCACGAGTTTTCAATCAAATAAAACTAGAAGCATTTTTATGTTATGCTATAAATAAAACTTAATAGGAATACGTTTATGATCCACGAGTGAACAACGAGGAGTTTATATGTATGATAACATTCACAAGCTAAAACTCAACCACAATAATTATTGGTGGATTTGGATTGGATTTGATCATCCATATGTACTTTAGTGGCTGTGGGATGAAGGACTGATTGTGGTTCCATTAAAGTGATAGGCCACCCTGGAATTTGCTTGCCATCTTGTATCATAAAAAATAAGAAAATAATTATATCTTTTTTAGTGTAGTGAGGGTCTGTTGGCTTTAAGTCCTTTACCGTAAACGTTGTTCCAAATATTGAATGTAAGAACAAAATATTGGTATAAGAAAATCATTAAATGTTGAGGTACAGAATCTTCTTTAGTGGCTAAATTAAATTGTAAATGCTAATAAACGTTAAGCAGAATGTGGGTCCGTCGAGTCTTTGAAAAGCTAATTTATCACTAAGCATTAAACACACGTTTCAGGACGGCACGACTCCCCTGATCCTAGCGGCGGCCATGGGCCACACGGAGTGCGTGCGGGAGCTGTTGGCGCAAGGGGCGGACCCCGCCTGCACTCGCACGACGGGCACCAGCGCTCTGTTCTTCGCGGCGCAGGGAGGCTTCGCGGACATCGCGCGGCTGCTGCTGGACGCGGGCGCGGCCATCGACGCGGCCAGCGCAGATGGCGGCACCGCGCTCTTCGTCGCGTGTCAGTGCGGACACGCCGCGCTCGCGTCCGAGCTGCTGGCGAGGGGCGCGCGCGTGGACGCCGCGATGCGCGACGCGGCCACGCCGCTCTTTATCGCGGCGCAGAACGGACACGCGGACGTGGCCGTGGCGCTGTTGCGCGCCGGCGCGCAAGTGGACCGCGCGCGAACCGACGGCGCCACTCCGCTGTGGATCGCGGCGCAGTGTGGCCACGAGCGCGTGGCGCGGACGCTGTTGGCGCATGGCGCGCACGTCGACCACGTGCGCCACGACGGCGCCACTCCTCTCTTTAAGGCAGCGCACAAAGGCCACGCGGCCGTCGTCACAGAGCTACTCAAGTACTCCCCAAACTTAGGTGAGTTTTTGTACCTATATTTTATGAGGTTTCGCAGACAAATTTTGGGGCCCCTAGGCTTTAAGTAGTCTCAACGTGTGTAGGCAAAACACAAGCAATGCCATAATAAAATTAAAGATGAGATTGGGAATAACTCTTTTTTAACAAACCGTCTCTTCAAACCGTCTCATAGTCTTTTCTCATGGATGCCATTGTCAGAACTGAACCAAATTGAAATGGGACGACACGGGAAGCACCAGCTTTCAAATAAAAAAAGAATCATCAAAATCGTTTCACCCAGTCGAAAGTTATGTGGTAACACACATAAAAAAATAAAAATAAAATACAGTCGAATTGAGAATCTCCTCCTTTTTTGGAAGTCGGTTGAAAATACCAGAGTAAGTATATATTTTCTAATCGAAACAACAATATTAGTATTTATTTATATTTCACTGGGAGGAGTTGGTCACTGCCGCCAAACGGATTGCCCAAATAACTGCAAAACACATTGTGTCCTATGTATATGTCCTAATAAAACAACTACGAGCAGTGCATTTATACATTGGCTAAACATATTTATGACATGATGTGTAATGTGTAAATCCATTAGTTATGATGAAATGGCGTGTTGCAGGTCTATTGCCGAACGGGCAATCGGCGCTGCACGGGGCGGCGATGTTCGGTCAGCTGTCGTGCGTGCGTCTGTTGGCACGTCGCTCCGACTTGCGCCTGCGCAACGCGGCCGGCGACACGCCGCTCGCAGCCGCCGCGCGCGCACGACGGCACGACGTCGTTCACTATCTTCGCTCCTTGCAGAGGGAACTCGAGCAGCCCTAACCACTAACCACTCTCCACCACAACCACACTCGCCTTCAGCTCATGCGCATCTAACTCAATCATTATCATTAAAAGAGATATAAAAAGAAGCATAATTACAATAATTCGGATAGAGCTGAAAATTGGCAGTGGGGGAATATCAAACGTAGGTACATTTCTTCTCAGAATCATTTTAAGTTCAATATGGAAAAAGCAATATTGCCCTTATTAAGTTACTTCTTTCGGAAAAAATGTACAAGAAATGTAGGTATGTTAATGAAGAATCAGTTTTTTTTCTGACGGCAACAATAATAGGAATAAACGGAAACATAAGAGCTTGTACGTTATTGTCACTCAGTTAATAACGATGATATCTCCAACCCTTAAATATCCCTTAAAATCCCTTAAATTATATATAAATTTTAATTTAAATCTCTGTGCGAGATTCTAAAGTCCATAGAAATGTAATTAAAGCATTTTTCTATGCTGTTTAGCTTTTGAGCTTCTAAAAGAAAAATGTGCTTGTTTATTTTGCAGGGACTTGTAACAATTACGTAACTTGTTTTTGCATTGCTTTAGTAACTTAATAGGACGCCATTGTCTTCGGTCCTTTGTTGTACCTCATTCGTGTCCTTATTTGGTTAATGTATGTGATTTTAACTCGTTCTTTTACTGCTAATATTGTATGATATATTGGTTTATACTCGTATATCATACAAAAGAAAAAGAACCCTTGGTTCTTTTGTCGTCTGATTCAGGGTCTGTTTTATATTTTAATATTTTATATATATTTTTCTTTAAATAAGGAACATATTAAGCTCTATGTGGATTATTGTAAATTTTACATCTTTTTTGATAAGTTACTCATGCGCATTAACTTTTACCGATACCTCACACGTTCACTATTAGAATAAAAAATAGAATTAAAATTTAAAAAAAAAAACATATTACGCCTTAGAAACAAACACTCGCACGAAACATAATATTTTTATAGGTACAGTCATGTTTTTCAGGTATTCTTAGCTTTTCAATATATATTCATTATATAGAAAAAAAAATATTATATATTATAATACATACCAATGTAAATAAGGATAATATACAACCAGCCACAACCTATTAAGTATAAGTACTTAGTTACTTAATTAATATTTATCATTTCCTTGTTTAACTATAAGTATTTTATATTAAAACTTGCTGCTGCCCGCGACTTCGCCCGCGTAACTTTGTAAATTATATACCTTCCTCGAGAACCACTCTATCCATTGGTGAAAACAGCATGAAACACGGTGCAGTAGTTTTTGAATTTATCGCAAGCAGACAGACGGACATGTGAGGATTTTATGAAACAATCAAATAACTAACGTTTTACATATTTGTGTACTAAATAAAAATCATAACATTAATATAAAAAAAAAATATTTATTTCACAGAACTGTATAAATAACTTAATCGTAAGCTTGTCGTATTTTCATTATTATTTTTTTAATATTAATCAAAACACAATAACATAGTTATTTTTGAAAAATTTGCACCTCCAGTGTCATTATTATTATTATTAATTTAGGTATACTATCTATATTAAGAAAACTGTAGTTTTTTTTTTTGTTACAATTTAATACGACGAATAGTTTTTCTAATTTATTATTATGTTATTTATTGGTGCTAACTTAGTAATTAAGTTATTTCGAAATATATTTAATTTGTTACTAGTCAATGGACGCGTCTAAATTGTAATAAAAATAACAGGAAAATGAAAATAACTAAAAAATAAAGTGCAGGAAAATACTTTTAAACCAGTGAAAATTAATTAAAATTAAGCTTTATAGTTTTTAATTTTTCTGCAGATTGTGTTAAAAAAACATTAAGTACTTTCAAGTTAACAATGGAGGCATTTTTTTTTTTTTGCAAAATAAATTGCTTAGCCCAAAATTCTATTTGTCTTCCAAATTGTAGAAGAACGTTTTTGGCATTAATAACTTTTTATTTACC
This sequence comes from Synanthedon formicaeformis, assembly GCA_945859745.1. Classification (NCBI taxonomy): domain Eukaryota; kingdom Metazoa; phylum Arthropoda; class Insecta; order Lepidoptera; family Sesiidae; genus Synanthedon; species Synanthedon formicaeformis. The sequence goes on along the minus strand of OX243956.1, from coordinate 318,563 downwards.
TATTCTTATAATATTATAGGGCTTATAATATTATATTATAGGTTCTTATATTATTAAAAAAATATTATAGGGCTTCTTATAACATTTTTTAATGTTTTTCAAATAATTTTGTAAAAAATTCAACTTTAATATCGATATCTAAGTAGAAGTACTTTATTTAGTTTAAAGTTTAAATCAAGTTGGCCCAAGTTTATAATTCAAATTTTTTTTTAAACCATTGCAAATAATTTATTTGCGGTTTTATTACGTACTAGCCTGTGCCCGCGACTTCGTCCGTGTTCAAAATGTTATATATACCTAAAGCCTTTGATTATTATCGCGCCCTCTCGCGGTGAGCAGCCGACTTGTTGAGTCAAAGCTGTTTGTCTTATTAGTTCTGCCACTGAACGATAGATGGCGTTAAATTTTTTTTTTAGCCTTTTAGCTCAAACTAAATAGCCTAATAATAGCCTCGATAAATGGACTATCCAACACAAAATAGAATTTTTCAATTCGAACCAGTAGCTCCTGAGATTAGCGCGTACAACCAAACAAACAAACTTTTCAGCTTTATAATATATTGGTATAAATTTATACAGGGTCATTGATAAGACAGTCGAGTAAGCAAATGTCATTGTATTATGTAAATAATGTCATATATACTTTGAAATTTATGCATTTTGGATAAAATTAACAAATTGAAATCTTAATCTGTATAAATACTAAATACCTAGGTACGAATTTTAATGCAAACTTAAATAAATAACTGGTTAAAAAGTACAGTCTACCCAACATTATGTTAGTGGCAAGTTTTTGTGTAAAGTCGGCCACAAAATGGCCGATGTTTTTTTTAATTGAATCTCTTTTCAAATCTCGTAATATTAGAATTTGGCGATTTAAGCATTTATTAAACTTTTTTTTACGAATTTAGTGCATCTTTTATTATTACTAAAATTATAATTTTAATCAACAATCGAGTAATCATAAATATTATTTTTATAAAGGAAATAAAGTAAAATAAAAGTCATATCAAATATATCCAATTTTTTTATTTAATTAACAATTATAAACAAAGTATATGATCAACTTATCCTTATTTTTGAAAATTATTATTAGCTTTCATATCTCAACTCAAAGTTACATAACTAAAAGGCAACAAATTAAGTTCACTTTTGTACATAAATTTTTTTTAATAAGTATACTATTAATTAAGTTACATGAAACCCTAATGTAATTAAAATAACGTTGGGTGCCATTTAATAAGCGTCCATAATAAAAAAAATGTATGTTTGTATGTAATTGTGACTGAACTGTTGTATTTAAATGTAAGAAAACACTTGTTAATTTTATGTTATACTCAAATAAATATAGTTGTTTACACAAAATATATATTTTTTATTTTATATTACAGGTTAAATTATGAAATGTCCTAATTTTAAAGCCTTTAAAATTATTGTCTACAAAACTTAATATCATAAGTTATCATATATCATATATTTATAGTTGGAAAAAGTTATTACAATTTTACTTTAAAAAAAATGAACTTCCCTGGCAGAATTTTTTTAAGGTGCTCCAAGAGAGAATAGTTGACCTGCCAAATGCCACTTTTATTTACATTGGTAAAATATCTTCTTAATCCTATTATGTAATTATTTAGGGAAACGAAATGCTTCCAGACAATGCCTTCCAAAATTTTGAAGTGTCTTTTAAAGAAGCAGAGTCACTATTTTCTAATTAGTTATTAAATTTTAATTAGTAATTAAATGTCACATAAATATATATGTAGATACTATCACATCTTTGACGACACATTTGGTCTAGTGGCTAGTAATCCTAGCTGTTAACCAAACGGTCGCGGGTTCGAATCCCGTTAGGTGCATTGTAGGTTTATTTGTAAGTGTTAACATTTTACTTTTGTACCTGAGTCATGGATGTTTTGTATTTATAATATGTATTTACAAAAAAAGTAATGTGTGTAATAATTATATAAACTGTCTGGTGTCCATAATACAAACATTAGTTGCTTAATGTGAAACTACATGGTGCTGTATGAAATATGTGAAGATATTTATTTATTATTTATTGGTAAAATATTTTCATAATCCCATTATTCGGGGAAACAAAATACTTCCAGACAATGCCTTCCAAAATTTTGAAAAATGTCTTAATTAAAGAAGCAGTCAGTTCAAATTTTTAGATATCACACATATACACATTCATCACACACACACACAGTCATAATTATATTTATTTTATTTTTATTACTGTTTGTTTGTTTTGAACATATAATGATTATTTTTCATTAATGTACATAAGTAGGTATTAACACGATCGTTTACTTCCATGAATATTAGCATATTATATATAAAACTAGTTATTATTTTTTATTCTTTATTTCGACGGTTATTTCCTTTACAGGCGGAACCTTAGTTAATATTTTCTTAATATGTAATATTTTCTGTCATTTGTTAACAATTATTATTCTTTTATGAGTTAATTTAACCCACACGTCAATTTTAACCGGAACGACTCCAAGATATTACAAGTTCTATGGAGTGGCGGCTGCCGCCAACGCAGCCCCCGTGGGTCTCTGGGAGACTTCTGCTGTGCACCAGTAGAAAATGGCCAGAGGCTCCGAGTAGACCTGCTCCGAGATGTAGGCCGGAATGGGAGGCCTCGTGCCGTACTTGTAAAAAATGTCGCCGGAGTCGTTCGACTCGTTGAGGCTGTCATCTCCCACAGATGAGTGCGGAGGAGCCAGAGCCATCATCTCCCACAAAGTGAGTCCGAAGGCCCAAATGTCACTCTTGCTGGATATTTCTTCACCGTGGATCACCTCCGGAGCGCTCCACGGCTCGGTGCCTATTCGGTTCATACTTAGTCTTAGCTATTTTTTTTATAATAAACTTGCTGTTGCACGCGGCTTCACCCGCCTAACTTTGTAAATTATATACTAAAAACCTTCCTCGAGAACCACTCTATCCATTGGTGAAAACAGCATGAAACACGGTGCAGTAATTTTTGAATTTATTGCGAACAGACAGACAGACAGATGCAGCGGAGGACTTTATTTTTTAATATGTAAGGGTATTTCTATGTTACTCGCTGACAATATAGCTTCCCAACGGTGAAAGAATTTTTCAAATCGGTCCAGTAGTTTTAGACAAATAAACAAACAAATCTTTCCTCTTTATAATATTAGTATAGAAGATGACAGAGGACTGAATATCCTTTTGATGATCACCAAATCGACTCACACTACTTACTCACAGAAACAAGACAGCACACAAAAATGCCATTTTAGATTCATATTTAAAAACGGGTAGTATTTAAACGCATATCAAAAAAAGTACTTTTTGTATACAAAAATAATCCGAATTCACATCAAAATTACTGATTGCACAGCAAAATACTCAACTCAAAATATTACTAAATGAACTGCAATTTATATTCGTGGCATACCGCTATTTATCTTAATGTACCGCTTTTTTATTAATGCACAGCTAATAATGACTAACGCACATCATACCTATTAACTCTTTTTTTTTTAAATATAGCTTCTATTTTTATATAACATACAGCAGTTTGCCTAAATAAAGCAGCATTTTATTTGACATTATCATCTTATTATTTACTAGCTGGCGCCCGCGACTTCGTCCGCGTTGAAAAAGAAAAAGTAGCCTATCCTGTGTCCCGTACGTCTAAATGTTTATCTACCTTTTCATGAAGTTCATGAAAAGGTAAGTTTCATGAAAATCAGTTGATTCGTTTAAGAGTTATGGAAGAACATACATACTTACATACATACAGAAAAAAATTCTAAAAATGGTCAATTTAGTTTCAGTATCATGTATAGAGCCTATAAACACGATATCTCTGAAAACAAAGTAACAAGGCACATTTGTGGCCTCTGCAGGTATTTAGGCTTTAGGCTTATGCAGGCCCTGCCAATTTATTCAGTGGCAAAAAAGCGCGCGACAACAGTTTTCAGTTAATTTGTTCTGCTTTTAGAAATAATGCAATGTAAAAAGAAATTGTTGCTATAATAATTATTAAATTTGCTGAGCACGTGTTCTTAAAAATTAAGACAAATATGATGAGTAAGTTTTGAGATGCAAATTAGGATATAATATGCTTCTGGTATAGTTATTTTGCTATGAGAATGAGTTAATTTGCTGTGCAGTCAGTATTTCTGATAAGATTGTAGTATTTTTGTACCTAAAGGAATTTATTTGTCTCGCATTAGAGGAAAAAAAGTAATGTAGTGTTGATGTATATATTTGAATTATCTGCAGTACTAGTTTTGTTATACATTTAGTTTATTTGTAGTGAAATAAGTTATTTGATGTAAAAAAGTATATAAATGATGACAATAAATTGATAGGCGATTATTTTATTTGATGTGCAATTAATAATTTCCCTTTAAAAACCAAGAATAATTCAGATTTTAATATATTTAGGTTTATATACTACTTGTTTATAGATTAATTGTATATCCTTAAAAACTAAGTACTAGTAAATGAAAATTTGAGTTGCACAAGGTCACAAGGTCCAAATTGCATTATGATTAGGTACTGTTTAATTTTAATTTTTTGCTGTAAATTTCAAATTAAAAATTACTATTAAAAAGATAAATAATAAAAAAAAACTTATGCAATCAATGTAACTGTTACATTGACAAAGCCTTCAAGCAATAACAAACAATGTCAAATATATCTGAAAAGTAGTAAAAATAAAAACATACCATAATAAACAGCTTTTCCAGCCTTCTCCTTATCAATTACACCATTTTCATCGAGCGGCAAGGAGACTCCAAAATCGCACAGTTTGCATATGACGAAGTCTCCGTTGACGAGGATATTGTAAGACTTCATGTCCCCGTGAAGGATTTGCATCTTTGTGTGCAAGTAATCTAAGGCGCTGCCAATGTCCGCTGTCACCTTTGGACGAATACTATATAGTTAGGTACTATTATAATAAAATAGATAGGTACCTACCCCGCAATTAGTAATGAAATAACTTACACTTGAGTTGTTCTTATACATGGATCTTTTAAATACTAATAATAATAATGCATTTATTTGCTAGAATACTCGGTTACAGTAGAAGATCTTATATAGTTTTATAGTACAAGTTTTCTACCTGGGTGCAAATATTAAATTGTTGTACAAATAAAAAGTGGTCAAATACATTAGCCGTTTTTCAAATAATATATAAGGATATACTATAATATAAAAGCAACTATGTCAAATATACAATTAATAATTAAAATACTAATCAATAGTCTTTTTTACATTTCAATTATAGTCTGTTTTTGCATTTAAAATATTCCCTAACATCATAAAAACATTCACGTTCTAACCATTTACATTTACACAGCTTGAATTTAAATGCTTTGGTAGATGTTTGGAAATCGGTGCAGTAGTTTTTGAGTTTATCGCGAACAGACAGACGCTGCGGAGGACTTTGTTTTATAATATGTAAGGATGTTAAATACCTACCTTCAACATTTGTTTTGAAGAGAACGGTTCAGACTCGTCCTCAACCCTCTTCTCGATCATGTCTCCCAAAGACAGGTCGCACGCTTCCATTCCCAAATACAAAATTTTATTATTACTGAACGCTCGAAAGCCCACAATATTCGGGTGGGACATCCGCTTCAACAGGTCGGCTTCCACTTTTAACCTATCCGTGTACACTTTACACGGTTTCACTCGTTTGTTCAACATTTTTAGGGCCCAAGGCGAACGGATTTGTCCACCTTTTGGTGACCTGACAAGCTGCATAACTGATACACCTAGAATAAAAAAAAAATCATGTTTAATAAATAATTCAGCAGTTACTGATCAATTTATTAGTTGGAAAACTGATTCTTAGTAGAATAACTGCGTTTTGGGCAGCATAGTAACCGTGAATTGACCCCATGACAACCCCATGAAATGACAGCATCCTTATTATCCCTTACTTTATCCTACTTTAGTCAGCACAGTACTTAAAGCACCTGTGGCTTTGCCCCTGTTATAAACAACGGTAGCCACTTGCCATCAAATGGTTTTAAAATACTTAAAACTGAGTGAATATTAGTTTACCTGTCCCATATCCCAGACGATTCAAGAACGGAGATGGCGGAATAGTTATTGTTTCAACGTTCGCTGTTTTATTTTTTCTCGGAGTCTGGAACTCTGACATGTTTATAAATTCCACTCAAAGTTATACAATACAAGTTCCACTTAATAAAGTCTATTTTGTAATTTGAATTTTATAAACTTCTGTTCTTAAACGGATATATGAAACCTCTTTTTGTTAACACCAAACACGCATCTCTATTATGTATGATTGTATGGCACTAAATTCCTAATAAATAACACAAAACCGGCAAAAGCCTAGGTATATAATAGAAAATATCAATCACATAAATATTTCAAAATTAATTTACTTCAAATAAATTTACTGACTTCAATGTTCAAACATTACAATTTATTTTGATTTGACTTGACTTGCCTAACCGTTAAGCTCGAGCGTTCGTTCCACTGATCTCGGATATACCTCTGGATAAGCTACTGTCAAATTATTTTTATGTCTATTTTACAGTCGCCATTTTGGCGCTGTAGGCTATGGAGTGTAAGTCACTAAGTACATGGAACTTAAACTAGTGATGTCCGCATGATAGGGACATTTACAAAATTCACATTTCTTGATGACTTCTTCAACATTCTTCAAAACTCAAGCGGACACAAATAAATTTAAACAGTCCGTAAGACATCAACAAATAGAATAAAACGTGAATAAAACAGACACTATTATACTTATCTACGGATTAAAAATACGCAAGTCAAAACTAGTTCCAGTACTTACGTACTTGCGCTTCAAAATGGTACACGAAAGTATCTGTAATTTGTATGGGATAACCAATCCAGAGGTATATAGAGATCAGATGTTCGTTCTGAAACCGAATGTTTGTAATATTTAAATTTTATATTAAAAGTGATACACAGCATATGCATGTAAATATTTGCATAATTTACTGCTATATTTTATCGTCATTTATTTACTTATATAACAAAAAATGTTAAATAAAAAACAACACAAAAAGTGTTGAAATTAAAAAGTGGCAATACTGTAGTGTCCCTTTCTTATCAACTACATGGTTAGAACGGGATGTGGAACGGGACGACACTAGTATTGCCACTTTTTAATTTCAACACTTTTCTGACAGACTACTTTTTGAACGAAACACCATGCACAAATATTTCTTTCTGGCATCATTGATATCTGTGGCGCGCGGTAGCGGTATATTACAAAATAGCGGCAAATTCAAAATTTTTCATTTTTGTTAATTTTTCATACTCGGAAATTTTAGTAACAAATCAAAATTTGTGATCCTTGGGGGAATTTTTGATATGTTTCTAGAATATGTAATATCGATGAGTGAAAAAAAATCCGAATCCAATTTGTAGAAGGGGTGGAAAAAATTATTTTTTTCCCTCAAGTTTCTGACAAATATTGTAGAGAATTTTAATAACTATTTTTTATTGCATGTAAAATAATGATATTTGATATTTATTTATTTTTCCATACAAACTTAGATTGTCAAAGACTGCCGGTTCCACAAGCTGTTTCTCCGAGCACCCTCGAAACTTCCGGAGTGGATCTTCTTTAATAAATCATTAAAGACAAAAAAAATAAATATTAAATACATATATTATAGATTCTGCAATGTCAGTTCTTTTGACAAATGATTTGAACTACTTAGTCACAAATAGTTTCTGTGCATTTTAGCCAACGTGTTCTATTAATGAAGAGTAGTGGACACTGGTTATGCTTACTGCACTTTGAAGTTACAGCCACAATCTTGTATTTTTAACTTTATCCCTTACAATTTATTGCCATAATTGTTACACCCTTTTTAAAACCTTTATTTTTAAAGATAATCGATGGCAACCATTAGCCATTACACCAAGCAGAGTGATACTGAAAGTGAGTGTGAAGGTTGAAGACCGGAAGAAGAGTAGCGTCGCTCATCGAATGCTATGTGGTGTGGAGAGCAGACGTCCTTAGCTGTGGTGATTTCGATGTTGCTCAATGGGAGGAAGTTCGCGCTCCGCCGATGCCGCTAATCGTCAATATCGGCATACGACGGCCGGTGCTGAGGTTGATATCGGTGCTAGTACTTCATTAGCAGCGGTGGCAGTAATCAGAAGGCTATCGAAGCGGACGGCCGTGCGTCGAACCGCACTATCATGTAGAAATATTGACGCAACCGACCGAAGATGTCACTGTGCAATACACGCAGGTGAGTGAAAATGCCTGCCTTATTAACTCATTACAATTACCCATTCACTGACATGTTTTTTAATTAATTTCAACTTACTTTATGTATAATAAAGTGCGATGGTCAATTAAATAAGAATGGTAAACGAAAAAGGTTTTATATTTAAATGTAAACAAGTTATTTCGACAGTTAATTTTTTCGTAAAAGAAAAACGCAATGGCCAACAGTTTGCAATGTGCCACTGAAATAGAACAATATGGAAATGTTGTGAACTTTCCGCTTGGACGATGCTCCGAGTGCATTGTGAATTGCTTTTACTGGTGCACTTAACGTATTGTGGACATTCATTTATTGGTCAATTAACAAACGTAATATTTACCTTTCCTTTTGGAGCCTTTTTCTACTTGGAAATTATCACTTATGGTTTTACGGTGTTGCATCGGTGCATGGCTGACCTAATGTAATACATAAGAAGTATCGATATATCAATATATGTCGATGCATCTAAACGTCACATGAACACAAATCCACCACAACTTTAAATCTAATATCAACTTTGCTAGACATCGTCTTTCTTTCCCCGCCTAGTTATAAAAAACAGCTTTTTTATGGAGGATTTTTTTTTCAATATTCAAAATGTTGCTTGTATTTAATGGTTTGTCAGTATGGGATATACCTACAAAACGGATAAATGTCATCTTTGGGTAATTACCCTTCCATGGTCGTCGGAAATAAAGATTATAATTACCTATTATCTCAATTAAATAATTTGGAGAGCTTCACAATAAAATTATTATTTTTATGTACCATCTATTCGGAAGCTTATTTACACTTTTGCTATAGAATTTTGAGGACCTGGACTCCACAAACTCCTTGTAAAAAAATGGTGTTTGGTTGGAGGTACATACGAGTATGACAGATTATTTCTAACAGAAGGTCCTTGTAGTGTTAAAACTATTTCTCGATCAGTGACGAGTGAGGGCTGTTTTGCTGCGAGTTACGCCATCATTGTTCTGAGTTCTGCACAGTAGACATCTGCTGTTATTGCTTGATCGGTCCTGAGACAGCTGTATTCAATTATACCATGAAATGACCACCAAATCGTTACCATCGTCTATCTATGGATAAGCTTCGCTTTAGAGCTTTGTTAAGAAGTTTGACCTGGGATCAGCCTTTGCGTTGTTCGTTCGCTATAATAAAGAATTCACTTTTCGTCAAAGCTGCGTTAGTCCCATGTAGGAACTCGTATTCGAAAATTAGTTAGATTTTCAATGTACCTACCTATATCTCCACGTTGAAAGCTGAATGTAAATTTGAAGTTAAAAATTGATGTTTTTTTTTTTTAATTTAAAATATGTTACTTTTCTTTTGAAAAAAAGTTTCACTCTGAAATCTGGCCCCATGCAGTTTTAATTTTGATTAAAAATGGCCAGGGGCCATTTCATATTTGTTTAAAATGAAATAGGGGTTTTCCTATTACCTATTGACAATATAATGTAAGATAATATAATAGGTATTAAGTTTTTTTTACGCTACCCTAAACATATTCGGATGGTAAAGTAGTTTATATTCTTATATGAATGGTCAAAATAGTTTAAGCTATTAGACAGACAGCTGTATTAAAAAAAATACACATGTGCGCGGCTTTTATAAAAATGCATAAAATATTAGGTTTTATTGTGAAACTACAGATAACCCACAGCAATTTAATTAATTAGAGCTATTAGCCAGTTTACGCATTAACAAACACGTAATCCAATATACAAAGGATACCGAATAACCAACTTTTTACGACTTGCAATGTATAAGAACTGTATTTAATTACTTGGTTCCTGCCATCACTACAAACTTAACCCACAATAATTAGTTAAAACATAATTATTTAAGATTTATTTCCTACACAATTCAAGTGTAATTCATTTTCTCGTAGTTAGCAGTTAGTTTAGTTAGTACACAAAAGTGGTTGAGCTATAATTTGAGACGCTTTTTTTTGAAATTTTTAATAAATACGCAGTAATCTTGGATTTTTTTAAAAACATTAAATACTGTGTTAAGCGGATAAAAGCTATTAAACCAACCCGACACACAGTAATAATTGTTCAATTACTGAAATATCTGTTAAGGAAATAAACATATATTTTTTCGATAATTTTGAAGTGAAAATGTTAACATTTCCTATAACCTTCCACGTGCGTACTGGTTTTATTTTACAAACAAACTGATATTCTGTTTACAACAAATTTTATATATAGGTAGGTACTTTAGTCATTATTTCGTAAAAAATATTTCGGATTTAACAGAAAATAGATAATAACAAAAAATATTTATAAAACAAGTCACAAAATACCTAACAATTTGCACATTTTTAAATGAATATCATAAAAAAATAAAATTTAAAATTATTTATACAAATATTAGAATCTAGCTTTTCAAAACATGTTTTCAATTTCTATTGTTAATAAATTTGAGAATATATAATATGACTAATGATCCGCTCCCGGTTTCGCGTGTGACACGAAATTTTTATATATATATCTATATATATATATATAGATGATAGTTTACAAATTAATCAGCCACTTGAAAAGTAAGTAAATTAATAATATAATAAGTAATTTGACGAGTACGTGATGTAAACGAGTTCAATTTAAACGTTAAAGAATTTAAGTTAAGTCTGCTGATATTAATCTAAAGTAAATTTTTATGTCGAGCATGAAACGCCTCGCATTGAGTCACGTTTTATTTCACTCGATATGTTATAGTTTTAAATGAGTAATGGAACCGAATCATGTTTAATGTGAAGCCACTAATGAACTGCAACAAACCTAAGTATGCAATATGCAATAACAACGACATGTGGTGATGCAACGTTCCACCTAAAGAGTTCCAATAATTTCTAAATCTAATGTTACACATGTGTCACCCTTAAAATAAGGTTTAAATTTCGTGTAATGCATGTAAATTAAGTTGGTTAAGTGTGAGTACAAGTAAAGTGTGGATTAGTTACATTTAGAAATCATTTTCTGTTTTATTGAATTATGCACTTGGTTTACTGTATCATTCGATAGGCGAATTTTTTTTCTATAAATTATTCCCGGTGACAGGTGACTTTAAGTGACGGTTTACTTGACGTTGGTGAAAGAGGCGCTAAGTAATTACCTATATACTAAGTTGGGCTAAAACTAATTAGGAATTAGCTGTATATTATAACTTAAGAGAATACCTATAACCGTAATAAAAGGGACTATTAGTAATAAGACTATTAGTTACAATAATAAATTATTATGAGTTTGTGAAAAAATAGCATAATTTGTGTTAATTATCAAATTTCAAATCAAAAATACAAAAAGATTTTGTTAAATCCGACCAATAGTTCCAAAGTTGAAGTTAAGCGCAAATAAACAAGCAAACTTCTTATCTTTATTATATAATTATTAACTAGCTACAGTGTAGCTACACACTACACCTATCTTTTTCAAAATAAAAACAATTCTATCTTTTAAGTTGGATCAAATTGCACATAGTTACGAAGTTTTATCAAAATTGGTTCAGTAGTTTCAGAGTTCATTGGCCTCAAACATGTGACGATATTTTTATATAATAGACTAGTGGCCTGTTCGCCGCTTCCAAATTATATACCAAAACCTTCCTCGAGAACCACTCTATAGATTGGTGAAAACAACATGAAAATCGGTGCAGTAGATTTTGAGTTTACCGCGAACAGACAGACAGACAGACAGACTCGAAGGAGGGCTTTGTTTTATAATATGTATTGCTATGAATTATTATTATTATTATACCTACTCTTTATCCAGTAAGAATTTCTGAATCCAGTAAGTGTACTGATAGTGATAGGTATACCTACACTTATAGTATCTATAGGTATCTATAAGTAGTGCCTAAGTTTTGTGCAATCATTTAATTTGACAGTCATTTAGCACTTGAATGGCATAAAGATTTCATGAATGCATCCTAGGACTAAACTCTTTTCAAATACACTTTCGAATAATTATTATGACATGTTCTGTTATGTTTATTATGTCACACACGGATCTAAATCAAATAATAAGGTCTGCAGGTACTCAGTACAATTGATTTTTTTTTGTTTTATAAACAGCACCCCCCCGATGTACATGTGTTTAATAATAATCTCATTGTCTCATCGTGAGGCATTCAACAGATTAACTAAATTGAAATTTTAGTTTTAAAAACTAAAATAAAAAACTATTTTTATTATTTTCAGATCATTTGGATTGTACGTTACAATTGTGCTGGCTCTGGTCAATGTGCCAGTGTCTGGATTTGCGGCTGGAAGAATTGAGGGCTCAGCATTAGTAACCACTACAGCAGCAAGCGACACTCAAACGGGAAAAACTCATCGTCTTGAAGTAAATTCTACTGTATTACAAAATGAACACGAAACACTTGAACGTAACGACACTAACACATCAAAGTTAACCACCGAACATGATAGAGTAGAATCGTCTACAATCGCTGACGTAATAGACGGTAAAAATGAAGCTGTACATTCAGCAAGTAAACATGAAACAAGCACTGTGGTTATGACAACAGATGACGTCATAAATGAGACAACCACGAACACATTAGACGTTAATATAACTACAACTACGCCAACATTAAAAGAAAATAATATCTCAAGCGAGACAAATAAAACATTTAATTTCACTTCGACAATAACAGACAATATAACTGCCGAAGATATTAGTACAACTGAAACAAACGAAAAAGCTGTAGTCACTGATGCAGTAAACACTAATTTTATAACAGAAATAACTAACAATGCCAGTTATTCAGCAATTCCTGTTAATGATACACTTGTTACGACAACAGGTAAAGTTGATATGGTCAATAACGTGACAGATGTTACTATTTCTGAAACGACCATAACGAATCTTCCGATCCCGACTCTAAATAGTACAGGTGACGAGAATACGGGACAAAGCGTAACCAATATTAAGAATACAACATCTTATTCTACGCAAGAACTGACGGAAAATATGGTTGTTGAACCTAATTCTCATTCTTTTCCACCCAAGTGGAAGAAATACACGACGATTGAAAGAAGTAAGACGTCTGTAACAAAAGCGCCTGTAACTACTACCGAAATAATTGCTGAAAGTAATACGACTGACAATATGGTTAATTTAGAAGAAAGTGACAACTCTACAACAGCACTTCCGCAATTACTGCAAAATTCCACGACTGAAAGAAATGAAGAAAGTACACTTGCAACGCAGGAAAGTAACAGAGTTTTGCTTAATGTAACGAATACAGAACAAAACTTCACTACACCGACAATAGTAGAAGACGCAAGTGAAGTAGCTTCTGGAGTAGTAAAATCTATGTCCAAAATAGGTGGTTTTCTAGACCTTTCAACCAAAGTCGATAAATCGAATATAAATACTAGCCAAAAGTCGGTTGATAAAAAGGCAAATTCTGTGCGATATTCGGAAGCGGAAAATCACATGGTATGTAATTTGTTATTTTCTAATAATAATAATGTTCAATTTTTTGGTAATTTTAAATTTTATTAATAGGTAAAGGAGAAACAGCCATTATTAATATAGGTAGATTTAAATTTAGATATTTAGTAAAGATAATTCAGTAAAGATAGTAAGAGATAAACTTTAATTTTGTAGAAACTTGAAGTTGATTTGTTTGATTTCACATAATGATTAAATATTCGCTGATATTTCATTATTCATATGTTGTTTACATACATTCGCTGATATTCATTAATACAAACATGTGTTTTATTTTCAGGCAGAGGACGAGATCGCTGAAGAACTACTTAGGGAACAGACGCTTAGAGAAGAGAGGTATCGTCAGGAGCGTTTAAACATTAAAAATGTTCCACCCTTATCGAACGGTACTCAAGATAAACCGATCGTAGGAGAAAAAATTAATTCCAGCATTTATTTAGTGAATCCGAATTATAAACCTTTGAAGAAAATAGATGTGCAACCTCCGAAACCTTTCGTCAGAGATCCGGACGACAACAGTTGGCGGAACGAGAGCATCAGCTCATTGGGTATTGTGTTTAAACCGAAGAATTCGACCAAACAATTCACGCAGGTCCTGAAGAACAAAACTGAGACCGAACTGAATGGTACATTGGAAAAAGACAACAGAAACGACGTACCAGAGTTGAGACAGAGATTAGAGAAAATAGCAGAGATAAGGAAATCTAAGAAGAAGAAAACTAACGGCAGCAGTGAAATCGTGTATACCGATTATGGTGAAAGTTCTAACTCTGCAGAGAGAGATAAAAAACCTTATGTTTATCCCACATCGATTATACCATTACCTGTAGTGACTAGTCGGCCGGTGATCACTACTAAAGCGAGCGTCAAAGAACACGTCAAAGACCACACCAAGAGTGATCAGGTCGCTACGCGCAAACCAAAGTACTTCAACATACTGGATTATTACGAATCCAATGACGAAGATGAAAAAGACTACGTCACTATGCCGGAAATAGATTTAAAAAGATTCACTGTTACAGTGACAACCACAGTGCCTACGACAATCACAGAGACACCGACTACGACCACACCTCAAACCGAAACTTACGTCAAAACGACAACGTCGCTGTGGCAGTATCAGAACGAAAAGAGGCCTACACTTCAATACTTTCCTCCACTGAAACCACATAAGGTTAGCAGCTTCAAAGACTACGACACGGACTTCAATAAAAAAGTGAACATGTTCACGTTAAAAGTCGATCACAAGGAGCACCAAACACAATCCACTCCCCTGATGGACGACTACAAACAGGAGCGAGTGGAAGTGTCTCGTCCGCAGGTGTTTCCGCCCGTCCCGATTCCTCGATTGAACGATGTCACTAAAAACTTATTCTTCACTCGTCAACCGCAACTAATAAAGACGAACGAGGGTTTCCCGGAGATTAGGCAAAATGAAAATTACAATAGAGACGCTTACGTCTTAAAGAATTTAAAAGACTTCATGGGCGAAGCTGTATTCTCTCCGTCCACGGAAGCGCCGATGAGAGGAGTGACCATCGCCGATCTTTCCAAAGAAAGGAACAAAGACAAGGTAATCGACTATGACTACGACCTGCACTTCCGTAAAGACGTGCTGAACAGATTCGTGGATAACTTTAACCAGAACAGTGAAAGGTTCAAGGTGGACTTTCCTATACTCTTTAACAATAGCGTTGTGCACAAAAAGTCTGAACCGGGAAAAGTGTTGGCAATGTCGAACGCAATATTGAAGAGATTGTACGACGTGGCGACCCCCAAGTATCCCCCTTTTGACCCCAATTGTGAGAACGTGACTGTGGAACTGTCACCGGCTTACGAGTTGCATTATTACGTCCCCGAACAAGAAGAGAGAGAACAAGTTCAACCCAAACCACCGACCAGTCCTTACGGGTACAGATATTCACTTGAATAATGTAAGGAAGACGTTACTTTTTAATAGTAATTTAATATTACAAATTAGAATGGCTTTTAACAGTGTTTGACAATTAGAAAAATGTTTGTGTTCCAATCTACTCTTCACGAAGCAGAAAAGTAGGTAATAAGTAGTTAAAATGGGCCAAAGATGTCTTTATTTTTAGTAATAATGGAAGCTGATCTTCTCGTTTGAAATAAGCTAACCGCTTTGCTATTAAAACTATGTAAACTCACTTTGTAAAATAGTCGCATATTCCCTAAATAGGCATGTATTTAATAAGTGTGTAATAATAATATTCTTTATAGTTAATTAAAGGAAAATGAGACACGTGTCGCCACAGGTATAACATTTATATTACCTAGTTTGTTTATTTCAATGATGTAAAAGCTAGGAATACCAATTATTGATGAAAATATATGAAGATTTGTATATAACTGAATATATTTTGTTTCATTTCCTAAGTGACAAAGAAAATAGCGATTCCCAAGAACAGATAAAATTGGTATTTTTTTTTCTTTGATCCTTGAAAGGTTAGTGTGTTAGAATCCTTAATATTTGCGAAATATAAAGTAGAACTAGATGAACAAATCAGGTGCAATTTTTTCGAATCCAATTCATTAATTGTATTGAGTAGTTTTTGGTCCATTTTGTGTCTATATTGTATATAATTGGGTTTGACGCCATTCGTCTTCGTTATTTTTCATATCTATCGTTATGAGAATCTGTCTTTATGGGAATCTGTCTTTTTGAGAATCTGTCCTTATGGGAATCTGTCTTTTTGATAATCTGTCCTTATGGGAATCTGTCTTTTTGAGAATCTGTCCTTATGGGAATCTGTCTTTTTGAGAATCTGTCCTTATGCGAATAACCTATCTGAAGTGCAGTTGATTAGAAATAATGGATGTTTTGAACTTAATTTTTATTTTGTTCTATTATAAAAATGTTTAGGTAGAGTGTGAAAAACAAAAACACAAGACCGTTTTAAAATCCTATTTTATTGACATTTTAATATTTTAGAATAGTCGTAGGTAGAGATACACTTGAGCATCATCAAATTATAATCAGAAGTACATTTTGGGACTTTGGAGAAAAATGCATCTTCTGGAATTCAATCTCATGTTTAAATTTAAATAAATTACTTTTTTTACACAAATGAACACATTCCTCTTTGGATAATAAATCAAAAACACCAATTCTTTCAATAATATATATGTATATACAAACAAATGTCAATAATGTGTCCATTTCAATAAATTAAGTTTACAAATGATGTTTTTTGTAGAAAACACATAATATACAAATAAATCGCGTTTTGTGCACGAAAGTTACAAAGGGGACGAGAAAGCTATTTTTTTTTCAAAATTTGGAACCTGCCAGTTTGTAAAAAAACTATACTTTATTTTCAAACAGATTTATACAAAAAAAAAAACCAGAAATAATAAAAAAAAAATGGTCTCATGTGAATTTTACAACTGTTTTTGAAACAAATTTACATACAAAATTATTTTTTATTTATTCATAACAGACAAATGACACAAAATTCATTTAATAATAATAGATTAACACAGAACCGAACACAATAATTAACTCAGTTTTATTTCGCTAATATATACATACATTAAAAAAAATCTTTTCGGACCCGCCTTTCGTGTTTGGGGAATAGATTCGAATAAATAACGCATGTCAATAAAATTAAAACATAATATTTATAATTCATTTTATGTAATAAAATCAAAGTAAAAAAAAAAAAACCACTAATAATGTTGTAACATAAAGAAAATAAATAATAATGTCGGAACTCGTGTGTGATTATAAAATACTCTCCGGTAAATATAATAGTAATGCGACGCTAAACTTCTAAACGCGATCAAACTATTGTGTGAATGTACGACTCCTAGTGTCGCGACTTGTGACGTCACAGGGCGCCCGCCACACAGCCGCGCGACTTGTGACGTCTCAGGGCGCCCTCCATCTGCTGCGCGACTTGTGACGTCACAAGGCGCCCTCCACACTGCCGCGATCGCGTCCATTGCCGCGCCCGCGCCGCTCTATATCTCTATGGTTACGCGTCTAACTTTGAAATACACTCGCATATAATAATCTATATATATATCGTTTTTATACTAGTAAGCATTTTATTATGTACAATTAAAGACGAGTTTTAATAGTTTAGCTACTACACGCCTGCCTCCGCACCAAACTCGGCCGACGGAAACTCACTGTTGCCTCATTGAACAATTGCACCGAGAACCTTTTATTATTTTCTAAGTAGTTTTATTTGAGAACAATTTAGTAAGTTTTCAAATTAAACTGAATAATGTGAATCGTCATTCACAAATCCAAGTTGTTGACCCTTCTACTGTATGACTGAAATCTACTGTTCTGTTTTATTCAATATCTAAATTATGGTGTTTAATAATTTTGTAGCAGATTGTTATAGGAGGGATAAATGAGTGCGAGTTCCGTCGGCCGAAGCGACGCTTCTATTTCGTAACATTAGCCAGTCTTTCGTTTGCACTACTCTAAGGCGACGCGTGACGTCACTCACCATTCTCATACATCTCATACATTTGGAAGAACATTTCATCATTTTGGCACCGGCCACTTCGACGGACAGTCACACGCCACCTAATGCTCATCCGCCACCCAATGATGCGCCTGCGCCACTATCAACCAAACGGTATAAAAACAAATGTATAAATGCACGACTCGATATAGTTCTATGGGAAGCCTCGCTATATACCGCACGCGACGTGCCTCGAGGGTCGCGCACATATCCCAAGGGCGTTTGCTGCTCTGCACTCTATTGTCAGTCTCCACGAAAAGTGTGGAAAAACCGCTTCATGTTTTTCAAGTGGAAACTTTAGGAGCGTTGAACACTTTTAGTATGGGTCAAAAATAGTGAACTCACGTCGTCATGTGCCTCAGTGATGTTTAACTGTATGAAATAAGCGCCATCTACCCGAATTAGTACCTACTTCTTGATTCATAGTAAGCTTAACTTCGTCAATGATTTGTCAAGGTGTTCACAAATGGCGCTAAAGTGTTCGAAAGTCATAATGCAGTTTTCACTTCTGAAGTGCACTCTTACTACTGACAGTTGTTTTTATAAGCGGGCAAGCTGACAGTTTATCTGCTTTTGCCGCTCTCGATAGGATAAAGGGCGAAGAGCACGACAAATGCTGTAAGTTCAGATTACATTCTACAATGACTTAGAACAGGAGTCGCCCATCGGATATGCGCTGAACCCTGCGGTTCACACGAACCCCAGTAGGAGGGAAGGCTCGGAGGTGAGAGTGGACTAGCTGAGCACGCGCTGCGGGCGCGGCGGGGGCGCGCGGTGGAGGGGCTGCGCGGCGGCGGCGGCGGGCGCGGGGGGGAAGGCGGCGCGCAGCGAGTCGTCCATGAGGCGCGCCACCTTGTCGCGGTCGGCCTCGTGCACGAAACCCAGCCGCACGAGGTCGTGCGCGAGGTGCGGCGCCGAGTCGTGGCGCGACACGGCGCACGTCAGCTGCCGGTTCATCTTGTCGTCCATGCGCAGCAGCAGCGTCATCTGCGGCTCCGTCTCCTCCGCGCCCGACACGCTGCACATCATGTGCACCACGCGCCGCGGCTCCGGCTCAGCGGCAGGCGCAGGCGCAGGGGCGGGCGCCGCGGGGGGAGCGCCGCCACCCGCCGCGCGCCGGCCTCGCCCGCCGCCGCCGTACGCCGTCAGCGGGTAGATGCCGTAGCGCACGTCCTCCACAAACTTGTCCAGCTTCTCGCCGTGCGCGGCGGCGTCGCGCGCGCCCAGCTCGCAGCGCTCGCCACCACGCCGCGTCCACGCGCCGCCGCCACCCGCCGCCGTGCCGTACCACATCTCGTCCGTGATGGTCTCGGAGATGTTGGCGCACGTGTTGACGAGCGTGTGCGCAGCGAGCAGCTTGAGTGCGTGCACCTCGAACAGCAGCGGGTGGAAGAGCAGCTCGCGCGCGGTGGGGCGACGCGCGGGGTCCGCGCGAATGCAGCGCCGGATGAAGTCCTTCTGGCGCGGTTCCTCGAGCGAGTCGACGGTGCGCGCGATGTGCTCCTCTGTCACGTGGCCGCCCGAGTCCCCGTTGCCCTGGATCTCGAGCGCGGCGGTCTCGAGCGCGCACATGCCGAACGAGTAGATGTCCATGGCGGGCGTGACCATCTGCGAGGAGCCGTACTCGGGCGCGACGAGGTGCATGTTGCGCATGTTCTCGCGGCAGGTCTTCACGTGGTGGTGGATGGCGTCCGGCGCCACGGAGCCGATCTTCACAAGTCCGTTGTGCTGGATGAAGATGGTGTCGCACGTCAGGTTCCCGTGGACGATGGGCGGTACGCAGTCGTGGAGATAGCTGAAAAAAAACACAGAGACAATCAGTGAAGTTGCCTATCGAGCAGTGATCGCCGCCTTCTTACGGAACATTTATAGTTGAGGAAGTGGTCGTTACCTGAGCGCTGACAATATCTGCGTGCACCATCTCTTCCACGCCTGCAGAGGCAACCGCTTCACGTTGCGCTTCGTTCGTTTCAGGAATTGTTTCAGTGAACCGCACGACATGTACTCAGTTATGAATATCACCTGGAACGAGACAATTGACTACCATTATATCTTAACAATGCCATGCCATCGTTAGCGACGATGTATAAATTCGAGGAAAGGTCTGCCGAACCATTTCACAAGTAGCGAACCGATACATTACTTCGAGCGAAGTAACTACCGAAGTGATGTATAACTACGTCCGCGTAGAAAATAAAAATATAGCACCTGAGAAAATATATGAGAAATATAACGCCTGACATCTTTATTGCAGTGACGGTGACGCCGTTACAATTTCTTAATTTTTTAAATGATCCCTCGGATCGTTGAGTACTTAAGGCGTGAACAGACACACAGTTACTTTCACATTTATTACATTAGTAAGAATTGCATGGTAATTTTGAGATTGTTACCCTGGGCTTGTCGTTGTGCGTGTCGGTCCAGTATCGATGAAACTTGACGATGTTGGGATGCTCGAGCCTGGTGAGGTTGTCGAAGACCATCTGAATCTTGTCCTCTTGCGCTTTGAAGTTCTTCCTCTCGGAGAACTGCACTTCGTTCCACACCACCTCCACGCCCTCCTCCGTGTCCATGGCGAGGTGGGCACAGTCGATTCCGGGCACATCGCGTTGTTCCACCTGCAAATTTATAACAATCCTGTTCAAAATACGCAATTTGACATTGCACACAATTACGCTACGACCTCCAAGCGACCCTTACACTTGTTCATCATCAGTGTCCATCAACAATCATTCAATTGAGCGTCCTCCTTTCTCACTGCGCATCTCAACAGGCAGACGGAGGAATCTTAGCAATTAGGCCAATTTCAATGTCGCCTCATCGTCCAATTATCATACGCATTCAATTTAACTTACAAACATAGAATTAATTTAAATGCTAGTTATTTCTTAATTCGAGGTAAGAAAAATGCTATGCATGTCGTTGTGGTACTTCCGCCGACTTTCACAAAATCAAATTGCTCAAGTCTAGAATAAGACTAGAAGTATTCACCTTTCACTGCAGACTGCAGTGTCAATAAAAAAAAAAACGCAAAAATAAACACTAACTAGCAGTTGCCGTTTAAAAGCCAAATGGATATTGATATAACATTGTATAACAAGATTAATTTAAAACTTGTGTACTAGATAAAGGCTATATAAAATTGTAAAAGTAAATTAAAGTAACTATGATATTATAACCAATATTGGACAAAATGTAGATTATACTTAATTTAATGTAACTCAATTCGATATACCTAAAATTTAAAAAAAAATCGATCAAATGTTTATAATATTTATCAGTACATATTATGGTTAGAGTGAGAGTAGTATGAGATCCTAAAAATAGGTAATTGTGGTACTCACATAAGAGTATAAAGGCAATTTGTATTAACTAAACACTGCGGACACAATTAACTTAGGTTATCAAGAGTATACATTACGCGACAGTTATCAAGCTATAATTAATTATATTTAGTATGTCATTTACCGTTAAGGCAAAGGTGACTAACTATTAACTTCGTATCTCTTTTTTTAATTTCTCTATGAACCAACTTTATTATTTTTATGTTAATATGAGCACAATATATATTAAAAAACAATAAGTAACCAGACGCACACATAGAATTCCATAGCCAGAAAAAGGTGTGGCCAAAATTAATATAAATGATAAACAAACTTTTCCCTACCGTGAACGGAATTTCGAAGAATGAGCGAAAAAAGTAAACGTTTTTGATTGAGCAGATACTGTACAAACAAGCTAACTACAATGTAAAAGACGCAACCAGGACAGCGAATTACGAAGGAATTACGCCCCATTATTGTCAAGAATTTACTACATACGTACGTGGACGTCCTCTTAACAACAAATGCTCTAAGCTGACGGGCAGCTAAAAATAACTCCTTAGTACCTATATGCTCAGAGACAGGCGTCCTACTGTCAATACAGCAAATGCTACAATTGAGGTAGTTAGTTTAGTGCTCATACATAAATTGGTTTCACAGGCCAACAGGGGCTAAAACATGAAATTTATAATCCAATCGAAGGCAAATATTACCCGTATCAGTAACGAGTTTTCAGAAAAAACTACATACCGTCAAACTTTTCGATACTTTCGGGCATAGAACACTTCATCATTTTAAATGATACTTCATCATAGAATAAGACGTGCTCATTTCAAATTATGACCACGTTGGAGAACGAAGATTTATTGTCATTTAACATAGAACACTATACGTGTAATCAATCAAATAGTCCAAGAGCAGAGCAGATCATGTGATATAGTCTCGGATCACGTCAGAGATCGACTGAAATACATCCACTACATTCACAGACACCTTACTATACTTTATGCTCAAGCAATAGGCGCCAAAATTGAGATTATAGTTTTGGCACGAACTCATAAACACACGTTCTATAAAAACGACAGTTGATAAACTGTATATACATATATAAAAATAAAATAAACATACGCGATTTGAAACCAAATTAAAGTTGTATCACTGTTTATTACTTTGTCCGTGTTCAGAACTAAAGCGATATAAATGATTGCAGTCATCTGCATGAAAGCAAACAATTATCTTTGTTCAGCAGTTGAAATTAGATAAGATGACATATAAACGTATGTGCCGAGATTAATGTGATAGATTAGCGGCCAAACATATCTCGAAACGAGTTATATAGATAGTTATCATATCATATACTTTGCACAAGACACAGAACTAACAAGGAAAATACAATATTGACCTACGTTTATATGGAACTATGTTTAAAAAAATCACGTAATTCTTAAATTCCATCGTGATGAGTGTACAAGGTCACGTCATTGAACTGATCGCTGTGCGTATGATCAATTCCAGATCACGTTGTATGTGTAACCGCGGCTCGCGTTTGAATCAATGTCAAGTGCAAATCTATCGAGGTCCATCGAACGTCATGAACGCCCCCGTGTTGGCCGTCCCCAATAAAGTGCGTAATGGATGCCGCCCACAAAAATGCTGACGTTTTCTAAATTAGCCCATTTATTAATAAAGTTTACATGTACACCGGAAATGTTATTTTTTTATTATTAAAAAATTACACCAGTATTTATTAATTTAGACAAAACATATATTGAATATATTATATGACGCAGCGTTAGCCTAGTCTGTACATAATGAACGAATAACTTTTTAGGAAAACATTGTATGTACTTGCAAAGTATTTAACTATTGTTTGTTTTTCATGTAATTTAGTAGAGGCAGGGTACACTGCGTTTGCTGTTATAAATTGGCAGCAAATCGGATGGCAGTAATGAGCTGATGATTTTCAAACGCCTGAACAGTTATTCATAGTACGAGATACGACCGTAAGAACACGTCATCGAGGATTAAATAATTTTTTTTTATGTACAAAATTATAAAAGGGGCAATATGTTTTTGGCAGGGTGCCGATTAAAATGTGCCCGCTAATATTTTTAATTAAATTAATAATTATTGACTGTTGGACAAAAAAAAATACTATCATAAATGATAGCTAAGACCCATCTCAATTCAATTCAATTCAATTATTTATTGCGAAACCATAATGTACAAAGATGTTATAAAAATAAAGACCAATGTTATGGACCCTGTTGGGCATGCAACTTAGGGACTAGGAGAGAGGAAGCGTATATATATAAGTATATAATTATTTATTTATATAAATATATATAAGAATTTTATTTTTTTTTAAATTAAAATTAAAAATAAATTATATTTACATTTATATTATTAATATTTAAATGATAATGTCATCTAAAAAATATTCATTTGAGTTGTAGTAACATTTATTATTTAGATTTTTTTTTAATTTTTTTATAAATATGATATCATTTTTTTCTTTTTTTAAATTATCTGGTAATTTGTTATATATTTTTATAGAAGAACTGAAGGTATTTGAAGAATTTAGTTTTAATCGTGATGTTGGTAATATTAGATTATTTTTATGTCGTAGCGTATATTTGCATGGTAAGTCTTCGCGTTTTGTATAAAATTGTTTATATATATATCTCGATCACGTTATTTAAAAAAAAAAAAAACTGGATCAAAATCGGTTGGGTGCTATGATGCTACAGATAGATAGACAAATATAACTACAAGGCGTCGGAGGTTTAAAAGAAAGTTACAATAACTGTGCGTCTGCTTGTCTAATGAAATCAATAAAGAGGGGTTGTCATTTACATCCCTCTATTTTGCTTCTCTCACATCCCCATGTAATGTCGGTCTGGTCGTCGACCTAGCGCATAGTTTAAACGTGACAATACTTTGGCAGCACTCCAACCGTCGCCGGACAGCGTCGATATGTCGACTGCACATGCACGGACATGAGCTTTCGTTTTTTAAAAGAAGAAAACAAAACACGTAAGTACATTCGACACTACGTCTTATCGGGACAGGCTTAAGGTCGAGAATATTAGCTCCGAACGATGTCTCGGAGGGATAGTAGTCAGCGAATTGCTCCGTTTCTCCTTTGATGTGAAGGAAGTGATATTAGCGGATGTAGGTAATAATAACGTTATGCCAATATTATTTGCAGTTAACGTGCGAATGAAAACAACTCTACACACTACTGTGGACGTCATTAGTCGTAAAATCCAGAAAATGATTCCCGGCGAATAGAAGTAGGCGCAGTTTTAAAGTAAATATATGCGTAATTTTGGAACATCGCGTAACTGTTTTGATGAATTTTATGTGGGATTGCTTTTGCGGCGGACAAACAGAACACTGTAAATAATGGATGTTATCTACATTGTAATGTGTAAATAAATGAAATAAAATCGAAAACAAAAAATACTTGGTAAAATTGAGTGAGGTGCTCTTTTCGGATAACAACTTTTGATTCTTTTACACTAGGTATGGCCGACAGGAAAAGTGATTTATCAGTTTCGATAACAAATTCCATTCATTTCGAAATTCGCTAAGGCTTAGATTTGAAATAGGTATTTATTACTGATTGACATAATTGTCACTTTGAATTTTCAAAGGAAAACAGACCTTATCATTCTCTACAACATACAAAGAATGTTCAATCCCTTCCGGGTGGTTAGGTCTCAATGTCAAAATGTACTGATCTACATAACGTACGTACTTCAAAAAGAACTTTTCCCGAAATGACTGATTTTCTATAGGTCTTCATTATTAAATGTCGGAAATCCGTAAAGCCTGACACAAAAGGTACAGTCAGCTACATTATCTTAAGTACTGAAATTGTATAAACTAAAAAAAAGAGGCGAAATATCAAGGCACCATACTAGCTACTACTATACTAGTTGTGCTACTAGACGACGGCGTGACATTTTATTTAACAATTAAGAGCTATAAAAAACAGTTCAATGAGTTGCAATCCGGTGAAATAACTGAAATCCAATTTTTAGAAAATATCACTATACTTTAAAAAAGCGTTTACACTAAACTAGCATTTAGTTTATTTAAGGATAATGTAGGATTCGTGTTTTTGTTTCGTTTGCCTATTATAGAATGTGATTTTATTTTAATATCTTAAAAATAAAGAGAGTGACTGTACATACATTTGACAGTTTCTTTACCGACATTTAATAATGAAGACCTAGTTATAGAAAATCAGTCATTTCGGGAAAAGTTCTTTTTGAAGTACGTACGTTATGTAGATCAGTATATTTTGACATTCAGACCTAACCACCCGGAAGGGTTCAATCTTAGGGTGATAAAGCACTTTATTTGTCGAGTGTTTACATACGCTAACGCAAAAACTTGCGTTTACCTGGCATTTTATTAGGTATTTTTTTTCTATTCATGCCGCTACACAAATTTGCTCAAGGTCCTACCTATATATGCTGCGATTTATACATGAATATAAAGTAGGCCTTATACAAAGCCTGGAGTTCCTTTCGTGACTTACCTGAAGCCGAGTATCGATCGCGATTCGCGATTTCATCAACGTAATGCCTAACTATTACATGGGAATAAGGCTCTTATAATTTGCGGCCGAAAGAAACCTTTTATAAATGTGAAATATTATTAGGTATAAAAAAATATACAAATTTTGTGTGGATAAGAATTATACCAAAGAAACGGTTGCCATGAAAAAAGAAATGATTGCCATAAAAGACTTGCCAGAATCAAGGTTTTTACGAGTTACTTAGATACTGTTTGGATTTTAAATAAAGGCAATACTTTTAAAATAACTGTAGGTGTATACACCTAGGTTGCCATATTCTTTGGAGTGTTCATGTTAATTAAATATCGTCTCAAAAGTGACATCAGTGAATAACACCAGACATTACACAAACATAGGTATAATAGGCAAATTATTGTAGCGCAAAATGTCAATAATGACGTAGTTATTGGCGATGAATTCTTTAAATATAGCAAACCTTTTATTTATATAAAAAAATATTAACATTTTAGTTATATAAATTTTTTAATTAGCTTAACTTTTTACTATGTTTCAGATTGAAATATTGTATTTCACGACAATATATCAACGAATCTTAAATTTGCACATTTTCATTTTAAAGGGGTGCAAGTTATTGTTTGGTTACATTTAGAATATTACAATTGACACGTGTGTTTGTTTAAGTGTATGTATATACGTGCACATAATTACTAGTTACTATTGTTTTTCCAATATTGTATGTCTTTAGTCATAAGTTGCTTCACCTAACTAAGTGTTACATTTTGAAACAATCTTGTAACTAGGTAATATCTTTTTCTATGGGTGTTTGTACGTTGTGAAGTAGTTTCAATTGCCAAACTCCAACATCGTTTGAGCGATCACCATAAAATTTGGATATACGTCATGTATTTTATGTATTTTTCATTGAGTTGGCTTTTGTGCTGTCAAATTTCAAGACGAGTGAAGCCACGGGGAAAAGTCAGAATATACCTTATATTTATTTTTTTATTTATTTATTTATAAATTCTTCGAAAAAGTTTTCTTATTTAGAAGTTTCCCATACGCAGAGAAAGCTTGGAAAATGGACGTTGTTAACATTTCTGGTTTCGTGCAGAGGGATTATAATACTGGCTCAGAGGGAACTCGATGTTAAGGCGATTACATTCGGCAATACTGTAATAGGATTCGACGACGCCCTTGTCTAGCGCATTTGCATTTTACTTAATTAATGGTTTAGTGTAACTTAACTATGTACCTTTTAACAGTAACTATGGGATTTGACTGCTTCTAAATTACTTAACTAACTAGATTACCAATTTGCCTAAAGTATAGTTAAAGTATGTAGTAAGTTAAATAATTAATTAGTTACACTACCTAATTGTCTTGTGTGACTATCAGTAGGTATAATAAATATATCTTTATAGCCAAGTAAAATTCTTTTGTCTTTTTTCATGTAATGAGTAACTAATGAGGAAAACTATTAGTCACTAGAGAAACGCTTACAGAATAGGTACTTCATAAATGGTTTCAATATATCATAACTATTTAGGTAAACATCTAAGACGGTACACTCTATTTCCAAGTCCATATGACAAATCTTCACTGTTGCAACAAAATAAACAAAATAAAAGCAATATTTAAAAAAAATTAAATATTGATTTAGCAACATCGATGAGTTAGTTGCGTGAGTGTCTAGATTAAATTAGTTACAACATCTACATTCAATATTGAATGACGCACGACATGCCTTTTAGCTGTAGTAGCTTTGTGTACTTTGTGTACTCCACAATGCACTGAGAAAGAAACAACCAAACAGGATGCCCTTTATTGTTTCTAACTTTAAAGTTAATAGTTAGTTATCGTTAAGTTATAACTAGTTGTATTAATAAGTTCAATAATATCAACATTCAATCAATAAGTTAAAAGAGATAGTAACTAGGACAGTAGTTAGGACCTCGGGAACACAGTAACAAAGGGAGTTCAAGCTGCGGGAGAGAGCCTATGTAATTATATACATATTAAGAATCACTTTATTTGTTATTGACGTTGCTTTGTTGTTGGGTCGTGTCGTGACGTGTCTAATAATAACGAAGACGCAATGATTCACCGGTTAACTTTATATGTACTGTGGCTATGGCTATGGCTAAAGTCGCATTTGTCTGTGAACGCGTTGATTATGATTCACGACATGACTCAGGTGACACGAGCATTTGACTCAACCCTAATGGATCCTTTGGAAGATGCTAAAATGTTAAGTAATTTATAATAATGCACTTTATAGCGTTTAACATAATAATATTGGCAAGCATAAATAGAGCTGTTTAAAAGGAAATTATTAAATGAAATCAACTCGTTTACTCGAGAGCAACAATTGTGTTGAGAAAATACTTTTCTATGAAGAATGTTTCTCAAGTGTAATATCGATAATAATAAATAACAATAAAGCTCAATAAATAACGGAGATAAGGCGAGGCGAGCTCGCGACGTCCGATACCAATGGAACTGAGGGCCATTACATTTGGCATAATACACAATGGCTATACAACTCGCCAGTCTCTGCTACATTAGGTGTAACTTGCGCCGTTCGTGTTCAACATACTGAGAAATTCATTCAACGTCAAACTATTTTCATTTAGATATAACTGTATGTACATACTCGTAGAAGCAGGACTCTTTTGGCCCCAGCTATTATTTATCGATCTCAGAACCAATACCTCGGGTGTAACTTAATACGTCGCCCTGGAGTGCCTGACCACGCAACTCTCGTTTATATCCGCGACGGATGAGATCCTGTTTTTGGTGTTTTGAATTTCTATAATTTTAACTTGATTTGGTCACATAAAAAAAAACACTTAAACATTTAGTTGAATAACTTTCATTGGAAATATTGAAAAATACAAACAAACTTAAACTTACATTACAAAATACAATTATGCAGTGAGAATGAAAAATATAATTACATAGACATTAGATAAGTTCATAACCATAGACTAACTTTTTATTTTTTTTTTATTTTAGTTTGAGCTTGACATCAAGTTTTGATCCTTTTGATCCAAACATACCGCCACCCAAAGAACAGTAAAGTTCTTTTAAATTTACATGTTTCAAAAAATAATAAACAAATATGAATCAGAAATCCTTATCGATTGGTAATCTACATAATTTAATTATTGGCCTTTTAATTATACAATCATTACATTTTAAAGACACAACCCTGGTCAGTCCATCTGAGCCAGGGTGTTTTTCAATTACTCTACCTAAGCACCATTTTGCTGGAGGCAGGTTGTTATTAATAATAATCACTAAATCACCTATATTAATTTCAAATGTAGAATGGTTCCATTTAAACCGTTTTTGTAGAGACAATAAATAATCATTTTGCCATGTTCGCCAAAAGTTTTGCAATAACTGTTGCACATACTTCCATCGCTGAACCCAGGACACCTTTACATCAATTACAGGTTCGTCAGGTATTACAATTAATGATTCTCCAATGAGAAAATGAGCTGGGGTTATAGGTTCTGGAAATCCAGGTTCATCAATAGAGGCAGCACTAGTCCCTAGTGGACGTGAATTTAAACAAGCTTCAATTTGTGTGAGAAGAGTACTATACTCTTCAAATGTTAACTTAACATTATTTAACATACGTTTTAAATGATATTTAGTTGATTTAATTGCAGCCTCCCAGAGGATAGTTTTAACAAAACAGGACCAGCAAAGTCAACCCCACTGATTAAAAATGGTCTATTAGGCACAACTCTAGGTTTGGGAAGTTGTCCCATTAATTGTGGTATGGGCTTTGCTGATTGCCTGAAGCATGTAATACAACATCTTACACACTGTTTAATGAGAGCTTTTATACCTATTATCCAGTATTTTTTACAAATTACATTTAACATTAAACCCCTACCACCATGACATGTTCTGATATGAGCATCTTGAACAATTAATTTAGCTAAAGGACAATTTTTATTCAAAATAATTGGGTGTTTCATAATATATGGTAGTAATGAATTATGAAGGCGGCCTCCTACCTTAAGTAGGTGGTCACTATCAATGAATGGCTTTACAGTGTTGAGTCTACTGGATCGTTTTAACTTAACTTTTTTGTGATTCTTTAAAATATTGATTTCTTTATTAAAGGACAGTGACTGTGACAATATAAGACACTGTGTCATGGCATGATTTAGTTCCTTATTTGTTAAGTAATTATTATCTATATTGAATTCTAAAGTTTCTCGAATATGTGAATTGATTTTAAATTTACATTTATAGTAAAAGCGATAACAATAAGATATAACTCTTACCAGTTTGCTTAACTTAGAGTACCTTCGGAGAATCAAAGACTGGTCATCACTTTGATCACATACTAATGTATTAACTTTGATTGTTCTTTTAATGACACGACACTCAAGGTCTGTTGAATGCACTGACTCTACTGAACTAATTGGCAACACAACACTTTCACTTAACCACGTCGGTCCATGCCACCATAATGTGTTGGCAGACAGCTCTGTCGGAGAGGCGCCTCTGGAGGCGACGTCAGCTGGGTTGTGATGAGATGGCACATGATGCCACTGCCTTACTCCAACACGGTTGATGATGTCTGTGACTCTGTTTGCCACAAAAGTTGACCAGTGATTTGGATCACGTTGAAGCCATGCTAACACGATGGTTGCATCTGTCCATGCATAGACATTGTTGTCTGTAATCTTCAGTGAGTGTTTTGCATGGTCGAGTAATTTTGCTAGAAGTACTGCTCCGCATAATTCTAGTCGGGGCAATGATATATTTTTGATTGGTGCCACTTTAGTTTTGGCTTCTATAATAGAGACTTTGATGCCTTGTTTTGAGATGTATCTCAAGTATACAACTGCTGCATATGCTTGCATGGATGCGTCACAAAATCCATGAAGTTCAAGTTGATAATCTTCACTGTCGAGGACACCAAACCAGCGAGGTAAGTATATAGTTTGCATGTTCATTAAATTATCACGGTAGGTAATCCATTCTTGTTGAATATCATATGGTAATACATCATCCCATGAAATACTAGCCATCCATAATTTTTGAAGCATGATTTTTGCAACTATGACTATAGGTGCGAGCCAGCCAGATGGATCATATATTTTTGCTATATCGCTAAGGATAGTTCTCTTTGTGTAGACCGTTGATGAAGGTAAGTTTATTTTTAATTCAAAATTATCTTGATGTATATTCCATGTAACTCCAAGAAGTAGTCTCCTTTCATCACAGTTTTCAATTAATTCACCGTTAGAACCCCATTTATGTAGCTTGAAACCACCCTTTTCTAATAGTTTAGTCATGTTTGTTTTAATTTTAGTCATTTCTTCAATACTATTTGCTCCCGAGATAAGATCATCGACATAGAAATCATTCCTCAAAATTTCTATTATGTAATTTGGAAAGTTTTGCTGTTCATCTACCGCTAGTTGTTTTAAAGTTTTAATCGCCAAATAGGGAGCACAAGAGGTGCCATATGTAACTGTAGTTAAGTAATATTCCTTTATTGGTTCACTGGTGTCAAATCTCCATAATATTTTTTGATAAATTTGGTCTTCCTTTTGAATATCTATTTGTCTATACATTTGCTTGATATCTGCTACTAATGCTATTTTATGTGTTCTCCATCGGATAATAATATCTCTCATTTCTGCTTGCAGAGGTGGCCCTATAAATAAGGTGTCATTTAATGATTTGTCGTTAGACGTTTTCGACGACCCGTCGAAGACAACTCGTAACTTTGTTGTTGTATGTTGCTCATTAATTACAGCATGATGAGGTAAGTAGCATCCTTGATTTTTATTTACTTCAGAATTAGGTATAAGTGTCATATGATTTTGCAATAAATAATCTTGCATAAATTCATTGTACCTTTGGTGTAATAATTTGTTTTTCTTGAACTTTGCTTCCACTGTATATAACCTTTTCAAAGCTATATTATAAGATTGACCCAAAGAAGGTGGATGACATTCAAAAGGCAGTTTAACTTGATATCTGCCTGATGAAATCCTTTTGTATGTACTTTCATAAAAATTATTGCATTGTTTTTCTTTATTTGTTAATAACCTTTCATGTACTTCTTCCAGCTCCCAAAATTTCTTTAAAAGATTATCTGAATCAACTCGGCAATGGTGCGATAAAATCATATTATGTTGATTGAAATTATGTGAAGTTCTTCCTGAAAGTAACCATCCAAGATGGCTGTTTTGAATTATAATTGAATTAGTTGAATGTTTATGAAGTCCTGATTTAATGATACTTGCATATGCTTCCGCTCCCAATAGTAGGTCGATATGGCCTGGTTGGTCAAACTGTGGGTCTGCCAATTGGATATCTTTCAAAATGGGCCATTCGATTGAAATATTATGAGCTGGTAGTTGAGATGTGATGCGTCTTAATACGAACGCTGTGATGTTTACTTCATAATCCTTTTCATAAATAGATTGAATGTTGAATTGTACAGTTGATTTTGCAATTGATTGTTTAGATGCAAGGCCTGATATTTTGGTACGAACTGGTGTTCGTTTCAACCCCAATAACTGACATGCCGACTCAGTGATAATCGATACTTGAGAACCTTGATCTACGAGTGCTCTTAACATTTGACTTTGACATGACTTTGACTGTACATTCACTATGGCTGTAGCTAAGACTACACTGACCATATTTGAGTTTGTAGCATTATTTTGACATGAATGTAATGTGTGACCTTGTGCCTCACATACTTGGCTTTGTGTTGTTTCACTTTCTTGAGAATTATATTGATTAGGTTTTGATTGTTTGTTTGATTGTAAATCTCCCAATGTCTTTGAATTGTAATCATACATGTGTAACAAGGAATGGTGCTTTCTTGAGCAAATTTTGCAAGTGGACTGTAAACAATCTTTGACTGTGTGACCCTTTTTCATACAATTAAAGCACAACTGCTTCTCTTTGACAAAGTTTCTGCGTTCTGTAACTGATAATTTGGAAAATAGCTTGCAGTGACTTAAGAGGTGAATTTCCGAACAATACAAGCACATTTTGTACGGTTGGCTATTATATTCAGTAACAAATGATCGAGATGGTTGTTGCGAGATGGTTTTAATCTCCCTTTTAACATTTTCTAAAGTCCTAAATCTTCTTTCCAAAAAATTATTCAATTCTTTCCAAGTAGGTAGTTCGGTATTTTGTATAGTTTGTTCAAACATTTGATGAGATTCAGAGTCTAATTTAGATAAAACCAAATATACAACAAAATCATCCCATTTGTCTGTTGGTACATCAATATTCTTTAGACAACTTAAGCACTCATTGGTATTATCTAATAATTCTCGAACTGACTTTGAACTCACTTGAGTAATCTTCCTTTGATTTAGAAACTTTGCGATAAAGCTGTTGACTATGCTGCGTTTATTATTATATCTGTTATTTAATAAATCCCAAATTACCTTATAATTGCTTTCTGTCGCGGCTATATGTTTAGTGAGAGATTCAGCTTCTAGTTTCAGGCATGATTTTAGGTATTGACACTTGTTAACGTTTGAAATTTCATTATTGTTGTCTATCAATGATGAAAACATCTCTTTAAATGTTGTCCATTCAGAATACGAACCGTTGAATGTGGGTAAATTTAATGGAGGCAGTCTTGTCGGCTGCATGGTACTCACTGCACTATTATTGTGAATAACCTCTAATTTTTCGCTGGTTGCCACCGCCGGTTCCAATTTTTCCATCAAATAAGCCTTTATTTCTAAGTATAATTCTGTGAAGGTTTCATAAACTTCCTGTACGAAATACGCCATCTTTTCACGCTCGGGCCCACTTAATTTCAACATGTCAGCGTGGTTGTTTTGAAATTTTGCTCCATATTCATTTAATAACTCCAATCTTGCCGCGAAGTATGCTCTTGTTGATCTTTCTTTTGGTGATTTTTTGATATTTGTGAAAAGTTTGGAAACTTGTTTAAATAAATCCAACTGTATTTCTTCCATCTTAGCTTTGTTTTAATGCAATCCGTCTCGATAGGACCAAATAATGTTTTTGGTGTTTTGAATTTCTATAATTTTAACTTGATTTGGTCACATAAAAAAAAACACTTAAACATTTAGTTGAATAACTTTCATTGGAAATATTGAAAAATACAAACAAACTTAAACTTACATTACAAAATACAATTATGCAGTGAGAATGAAAAATATAATTACATAGACATTAGATAAGTTCATAACCATAGACTAACTTTTTATTTTTTTTTTATTTTAGTTTGAGCTTGACATCAAGTTTTGATCCTTTTGATCCAAACAGATCCTATAGACATTGCAGGAGATATAATTATTGAAACCTGGACAATGTAATCGAATCCAACAAATTTGCCCATTCTTCCCACAACTGTCACCATAGGCGATGCAGAAAGCTCTACACGGAGGTCTATATCCGGCCTGCCCTGTTCATAGCGAGAACCGCTAAAAAAGTGGAGTGGCGCCCTCGTTAGTTAATGCATATTTAGAATACACTAACTTTTGCCCGTGACTTCGTCCGGGCCCCTTTTTGTTTCGCTATTAAACTTCACATGATACCCGATGAGCTAATTTATCAAAATCGGTCGTGCGGTTTTGAAGTCCGTAGGGTACATTCAGACATACATCGGTTTTTATGAATAGTATAGTATGAAAAGATGGAGCGATGACATTATAGCTACAGCAGGAAAGGAGTGGATTAACCAAGCTAAAAACAGAGAAGACTGGATCAAACTGGAGGAGGCCTATACCCAAATTGGGGTTCCTATCCAAGAAAATCATGATGTACATAAACATTTAAATGAAGAAACTATAGATATAAGTATATAAGCAGTGTAAATAGTGTAAATAAATAATTTAAGAATCATGTATGAAACTATATAAAATAAAAATAAAAACAATACATGTAATACTTAAGTGATGGGAAACAATAAAGGCTTTATTATTATTATTATTATTATTATAGAAGTATAGATCATTGCTCTTTTGGCTTCCGAAGACTTGCAGTAACTCAGTCAATAAAAAGTTCGCGGATCAGACATAGCTCAACCAAATCTGGTCAACGGTCGCTGAGCAGAAAATGAGCCAGAGGTCTCTTGACATTTTCTGTGGAAGTAGTCAGTATCGGATCGAATATGTCTTTAATTTGTCCTTAAGTAACAATTTATCGCATTAGCCAATCTACACGCAAATGTGTTACACACTAGTTAGTGTAGGAGTTAAAACCACAAAAAGAGATCCGTAGGTTTATCGTTCCTTGGGTTGGTGCGGTGCGTTTAAGCAAGTGTGCATTTCATCTCGGAATGTGAAGCCTGTTTAACTGCATTGCACTCGTGCCGTCTAGTGGGTGAGTTACCGCGATGTTTACAAGCCGCCGCCGTATCGTGTTTCGCCATTTGATTCGGAGGTCACCCATCGATGTACCTTGTCTATCCATTACTGATGCATATTATTCATTTATGATGCATGTATGCATTACTGATGCATATATTCAAATATAGTTTATTAATTATACAATGAACGACAATCAATCCACAAGTGACTTACATAATACGTAATACAATCTCTGAGAGAAATCGATGAACTCCTGAATGCTAATATAATGTTTAACGAAGTGTACTTGGAATCGTGCCGGCTCAATGAGTGCGCTCAATGCCACGATTGCATATAAAATGCACTTTATTAGCGTTTCCACGTAATATAACGAAGTTCCTCAAAGAATAGGCCAAAATTTCAAATGTCCTCATTGCGCCCATCTTAGTAACAGTTGGGAACTTCGGGAAGCTCCCAAATGAGGGGCTGCCCAAATGACAGGGCGTCACTATTAGAGTACACTGTACTTAGCCACTACTAATTACAATGTATTGCGGTCGTGAAACTACACAAAAGATGGACACATTACCTTATAAAGTCTGGTCGGCGCTGGATTCATGCTGCTTCGGACCGGTCTTACTACAAAATTGTGGAGGAGGCACGTCTAGAAGTGGACGTCGTACGGTTAACTAATATGATTTTGCTAATCCTACGGGTATTCCTTCTATCTGGTCAGACAAGCAGGATTTTTGGGATTATGATCACTCTGTCTAACGGTGAGACATACCGAAAAGAGGCCTGTGACTAACAGTGGGATGTCACTTATTGTAACTTTATGCATATGTCTTCAACGGACAAATAGTCATTTTAACGACCAATGTGTTTACTTGTGGGCTAACATCAAACTGTGGCCTTTGGGTTAATTCGGATTAAGTGCTTACACTGTAAACACGAAGGCCGACTTTGATTGTTGCCAGTGTCGGTCGCGACATAATAAGAGAGTCATTGCACTCCAAGTGACTTTTCAATATCGAATGAGTGGCAGGGCCTGCATTAAAAATCAATAATATTTTTGCTAGTAATAAATATATATTTTCTAAGGATGACCGATTAAACAAGTGATATGGAGCGCGATAAATTATATAAAAAAAAACTGCATTAAAAATGTCTTCACTCGTTATTTTTATTTACCGTTTGTGTATTCACAAATTCACATTGGACTTATAATTTATTTGATTCTATTCACTAAAAACGTTATGGTCTTGTATATATTTTTCTTGGTTATTGTGTATTAAATCATAAACTAAACGAGATACAGAAAATATCATTTTCAACTTCCTGTACCAAAGCGAGCTTTGGTGCAGTGTTTTTCAATTTGTACAAGAATTAATTAGTACTAATTGAAAAACACTGCACCAAATGAAAAGGCATTAAGACTATTAAGACACACTAATTAGTCAGATACTCGACACTGCCGATCTAATCCAGTTAAGCTGCTAAATTTAGCACAGTGTAAAATCTGATCGATCAAGTGCCCCGGAAACTTCAATGGTTAACTATAACGTACTTAATTTACAAGCCATTTTAAGAGGCTGACACTGTACAATGTTTGATCGTGTCCATTCACTCACTAGGGCTAAATCCGAATCCGCTCTCCTTTCTCCCCCGTCTACGCAACCGTCTAACATTCAAGCCGTGACCACTACAGTATCATCATGCAATTTTAAGTATAATATTATGATCGTTTAAATTATCCACAAGATAATTTTTGATGGTGAGTGGCTATTGTAGTCTAAATATGCAACAACAGCAGGATAAAAGTTGAGTCGTTATATCTGTCAGACATTCATCGCTACAAAATGCAGTCATTTATATCCTCTATAGGATATAAATGACTGCATATGTCTATACATAACTAGTATTGTTATTTCCTTTTCATTTCATGACGTGAATGATGTTAATTGAAGCTGTCAGTCGTCCGTCGATGCACTTTTCTATTTTTATAAACTCATTGGTTTTCCTTTATATTAAAACCGTATTCAATTTGATATAACTAGTCATATAGTGAAACAGAATAAGTAGTAGTGCTACAATACATAAGTAACTAGTAATAGTGAGCAAAAACGTATGATCAAATCCTACTAATCAATACTAATAATAAATCTGTAAGAGTTGGTCATGGAGTAAGTTACTTTGTTTTCAGAGATATCGTGTTTATAGGCCCTATAGTTACATAATACTGAAACTAAATTGACCATTTTTACAATTTTTTTCTGTATGTATGTAAGTATGTATGTTCCTCCATAACTCTTAAACGAATCAACTGATTTTTCATGAAACTTGGTAGATAAATATTTAGAAGTACTGGACACAGGATAGGCTACTTTTTTCTTTTTCAACGCGGACGAAGTCGCGGGCGCCAGCTAGTATAAAAAATAAAATCATAAAAAAATTAGTGTCTTTAATTTACTTAAATTAAATTTTAATTAAGGTAACTAATTTTCATTTTATAAAGATCAAAAGCATACCCACGGCCATTCTTTGCATATGTATAAATAATAATATGCAATGTACATACTTTGCTAAGTACGCCATTGAAAGAGAAATAAGAAGCTACTTGGGAGTTGAAAAAAAATTAGAAAAGCTGCCAGTGAAGAAGTTTAATAAAGCGTGTCAGATCAAGGTTACAGGACAGGCTTTCAAATTCACTCTTAGGACTAGAAAAGTAACTTAATTACATAACTACAATAGTATATCGTAAAACTGATTTCATGTAACTATTTTACTTACCACTTAACTGGGTACATGACTGTCAATAAAATAACTTCGCCTCTATGTTCAATTGTTAAAAGTAGACCGAGTGATATAATAAAATATAAGATAGCATTTCTGTATTAGTACTAGTTAAGCTCGTCCTGAAACTTTACACGCGACTGGATTTAATCTCATTACGTAGGCTTTAGAATAAATGTATAAGCCGCCTTACAAATGTTTTTTTTAATTGGTGTGTCGTAAAGTATGATTTTATTATCTCTATTAAAAACGAACTGTGCCCGCGAATTTCTACGCGCTGTAGGTAACTAGTTACTTAGTTTTTTTTTTAAATCCCACAGGAACCTAAATTTTTTCCAGGATAAAAACTATCCTGTATGTTAAATGTTAATCCAGGTAATAAACTAAAGGTGGGTCATAACCTTGACGAGGTGGGGGGGGCTTAACCCTCGACAGTCTGGGCGGTCGCGGGAGCCGTGGGCCTGGCACCTGCTTGACCAATCGGACTGCCGTAGGGGAACTAAGAAGATCCACCAAAGCGGAGGGCTCTAAGCGGGCTACTATTGTCGGGGCCCGTGACGGAGCTTGGAGTTTCTCTGTGACGGAGCTGCTCGGCCAGGGACGGCGGACGCAGGGTCGTCCGTCGTCATCACAACACCGGCAGCTAGTGTTGAAGAAATGCGCCACGTGTTCCGGCACATCTCCTCACGGCGCGGAGGTTGCACTCCGTGCCCACGAATAATAATTGGAGAGAGCGAGTTCCGCTTAATCCGCTTATTATATTAGTTTCCGCTGTAAGGACGGTCTAATAATCATGTAGGACGACCTTAGATCGGGTCGCCTTAGCCTTAGATCACCCCAAAATCACCCCTTATCCAGTAGATTCGATTAGAATCATCTGCCTGTTGTATGTAGCAACTAAAAGCGGTTCCGGTGATTGGCTTATTGGAAGCTTTTGGGTATATTCTGAAGGCCAAGATATTTTGAAAGAATGCAAATGGTGCAACAGGGACCACGGGTAATACGTATGGAGGTACCCTAGTCCCCGAATAGGCGCAGCTGGCAACAATCGGAGTGGTTTTTACTGAGTAACTATAAATCTCACATAACTAACTCGGTTTTGAACAAATGGGGTACCTATGGAAGTTATCGATCAGAAAGCAGCCCAGATCCAGATGTAAGTAATATCTCCCTAGCTGGGTTTGCCGACTTGGTGCACACGGTAAATTTGTTTATCATGTGAGCAATAAATAAATACTGAGAAATAAAAGTTAATTTCACTTCAACACAAAAAACAAGGAGGACAGTTATAGCATTAATCATAGCATACTGCAGCCGTGCCACTGACCCACACTGAACTGATGAAAGTAACCTAAATAGTTCGACAAAAAATGATTTTCATATGAGAAACTATAGTCTTTGCTGCATTGTAATAACGCTTCAAATGAATGCTAAAATTGTAGTTAGTTAGAGACGCAACAAAAAAAAACGACAAAAAATGCTCAAGGATTATAATATGTAGGTACAGTATATTAATTGGGCTACGCATGACTCACAAGCAAAGTTTCGTAACCTTAAATAAACTAAGGGCCGGTATTTCAACTGTGACTATTAGTCCCCAGTACAAGGACCTTAAATTGTTTTGACACATACAAATGTAAAACTTTGTGAGTGCCTTTTTTGCGATGATTTCTAATGCGAAAAGTTTCGGCGCTGCTGCGTTTTCGAATGCTCAATTCCTGTAATTGTCTATATGACGTCATTATGACTCCGTATAACTATACAACTTTGATTTTTGGAAAAAAAATTAATAAAATTAATTTAAAAATTGTGGTCAACTTGTACGACAAAAATCATATTGCGTATGGGGTGTCCACCACCCCAAAAATGTCGATATGACGTCACTATGACTCTCGTACATACAAGTTTCATTTTTTTAAATTTGTTTAGTAAAGATAATTTAAAAATTGTGGTCAACTTGTCCGACAAAAATCATGCTGCGTATGGAGTGTCCACCACCCCGAAAATCTCGATATGACGTCATTATGTCTCCCCGTACATACATGTCGGACAACTACTTGCTACTAAAAATAACCCCAAATTGCATGCGGGATCCGGAACTCTAGCAATTAAATAAAACAGCACAAGAATTTATTGCTAACTTGCTAAATAATTAATTTTATGGGGAACCCTTTTGTAAAGTAAGACAATGTTTACTTTTCACTTGCAACTGATTTTTCACTATTTAAAATAACGGACTTGAGTAAGTAGGTACAAGATTTCAATTATTTAGAGTGAAGGTTATATTATATTCTAAATAATCAAGACGATTGACATATTTTGCATATCTTAGATAATATACCATATCAATTAACTATCAGAACGGCTTTGCAAAACAACTTATTGTTTTTAACAGAATTTTAGAGATTAACAATGGTTACTGTTAGCTATTCTTAAAAGACAGACCGTATTAGCCTCGCAGGCTTTTTTGTAGCCGAGAGTGCCTACATTTTTTTCAACTTATTAAACCGTACCGACTTTCTTGACAAAATCCACGATCAATCATGACACATTTAAAATAATATATTCCTCGACTAGTTATACACGTAAACCACGACAAACTTTCTTGACAAAATCCACGATCAATCATGACACATTTAAAATAATAAATACACGTAAACCATCCTCGTAAGTATCTCTTTCAATCGATGCAAACAGGAATAGTTAAAATCTGTTGACAAATTATCGAGATTAGCCCACACATACAAACATACATGGCATCCATTAGGCTTAGGGTGATAGGGGAGTGGAGAAACGTACTGCATTTTGGAGGTCTAGTCGTAGGCTAGAATAGAAAGCGACAGTGGTTGCGTAAGCGCCGAATGTTGAGGTCGTCGGCCGACCACCAGACGGTGAAAGTGCTGGTGATCACCGGTTAATTAGACTCTCGTGAATATGCGTCGCGCCCGATTGGATCCACGAACAATTGCTCGCCTTAAACCAACGGTGCCCACAAGTATTGGCCATGCCGTCAATGGCATTATCTGAACCATATTTCATCAAATTGATTCATATTTCAGTAATACTCATGGCAAAATAATTACAATAAAAAATATAATTATTACAATACCTACAAAACAAAATTTTAAAATTTAATTATTAAAAGTATTTCAATACATACCAAGTTATTAAATAATGTGAAAATAAAAACAGGGCCCTGACTCTGTAACGCCATTTCGAATTTTCGAAACGCCTGTAACGAAATTGCGTCACCATATCTGAGCTGGGCCATCAGGGCCCAGCTAAAATATAGGTTGCACACTGCACAATAATACAAGGTGTAAAACCTGTTTTACTCAATATTAATAAATGTATAATAGTTCATAAAAATGTCCAAATAGATATCACATAATTATACTCATACACAGGACCGTAGCTATGGGCCCCGGGCTGCAGTTGCCCGACGTGTGTAAGCTAAAATATGTTAGGCACAGCCTGCACCAATAAATGTCCAAAGTAACACCAAAGCACAACCAAAAGAAAAAAAAATAGAGTAAACAAAAACAAGCAGTCAATAATAGAGACAATGTCACATTACTGAACAAGTAACATCCAAATGTAATGTAAGCAATACATACATTGTCAAGTGGCAGAACCACGGACAAGGAGATTTTAAATTTTCAGCAGCACGTCGCTACAAGAGTCTACCTGATGTCTTAAGAAGTTTGCATGAACCATAAGGCGATACAATAGCGAAAAATGGCCCAAGTTGGTTCTAAAGTAATTTAACTGAAATGGTTTATATCGGCCTGGACAAGGAATACCTAAGTTTATGAGGGACAAGAGCTCGGATGAATCAATTTCTCAGCAATTTGTAGAAAAACAAAACATTGAGCAATAACCTCCGGGACTGTAGTGAATCATCAACGTTGAACTGATTCATTCTGCATCAACTATTAGATACTAGATTTTACTATTAGATTAGATACTAGTTCAGGTAATCTACAATTTAGTTTAATTTTGAAAATATAAAAATGGCCCAAGTGGAGTGTTTTCAATATTTCAGTCCTCAAGCTTAACATTAAAAAAAAAATAAGAATTTAAAATGGAGTAAAAAATTCACATAAAAATGCAAACACACTCAAAATATTGAAATCTATGTTTTTTATTTAAAAAAAAAACATAAAATTTTCTAATTGAATCACATTTTTAAGTGAAAAATGTGGACAAATTAAAATAGTTAACTACCAGAGAATACATAATATTCTTGAAAAAGGTTCACTGTCTTAATTAATTTATGCTCTATTAACTACCATCTGCAAGAATACCAAGAATACCAATATCAGAATAACTGTTGTAGCAGCTAATTGTACTCACAATGTCCATCACATTGGCAAGCCATCACCGTTTTATCCTGTAGAGGTGAAAAGCACTTTCCGAGAAATAAAAAAGACCGTTCCAGGCTGATTGCCAACCCTCACTAGTTGGAGCGGCACCAGCATGAAGATTGGTGCAGTAGTTTTTGACTTTATCGCGAATAGACAGACAGATCCGGTGGAGGGCTTTGTTTTATAATATGTAAGGAGAGGTTTGCAGACAGGCTGATAGTCCACTGGATGTCACCAGCACCCTACCATAGATTGATAATACCTCACAACTCTTTGGTTATGTCTAGAACACAAATGTTCCCTTACAATTTTTTACCTCTTTATTGGCGCTAGCATATATAAATTATGTAATCGGTGAAATAGTTTTACTCCTAGAGGAAGACTTAATTAATAATGTTTATAATAAAAATTGTGTTATTTTGTAGTGGCAAGGTACAATTTGTTTGATTGATTAGCCTGTCTTCATACTGCAGAAATCAACCCCCTTATAGAAAACCACCCTGAAACAACAGCATGTGTGCTGTTGTGTTTCACTGTGTAAGGACTCAAGCCAACTCAAGCCCTTATAAATGCTTAATGCTACTATGGTTGGCAGCGCACTAGCAGCACTTGTGCCGTTGCCACCAAGTGGCAAGTCACCAAGTCACTAAGTCATCCTGTCTGAACCTTAACATAGAAAAAAATTGTAAATACAAAATATTATGTACACAATTTATTGCAATTATGTTAAAACTAGCTGTTGCCAGCGACTTCGTCCGCGTTCAAATTGTTATTTAGCCTAGCCTTCCGTGATAAATGGATTATTCAAT
Organism: Synanthedon formicaeformis; assembly: GCA_945859745.1. Taxonomy (NCBI): domain Eukaryota; kingdom Metazoa; phylum Arthropoda; class Insecta; order Lepidoptera; family Sesiidae; genus Synanthedon; species Synanthedon formicaeformis. The sequence continues at coordinate 275,130 of OX243956.1, read as the reverse complement.
ACAAAAAGAATTTTTCAATTCGAACCAGTAGTTCCTGAGATTAACGCATTCAACCAAACAAACAAACAAACTCTTCAGCTTTATATATATTGGTAATTGGTATGGTATAGATAGATTATAAGGTGAGGTTAACATTGGTGTTCCATAAGTTCCATTTTTAAAGAAATTATGACATTTAACATAAAAAATTTACATTTTAATTAGTTTTCATTGAACAGTATAAATCAGCTGATTATGTTAAGAATTGACATGTTTTATTTATTTTTAGTATTATTTAACCTTATAATATTTAGAAGCACTTACTTCTTCGCGACGTTTGAGCCACCGTCCGCAAGGAGACTCTTCGAGGATTTCACTCTCATCTTCGGAGTCCTCCCCACTTTCTCTGGGAGACTTGCGCTCCTTATCGATGCTTCTGCCGTCCGACATAACAACGGCTCGCGACAAACACAACAAGAAATACAACCAGTACACACTACACTAATATCTCATACACGTTTCCTTTGAGAAAACACTGAATATAGTATTAATATACACTTTTTCTTGTAACCATAATATCCAAGGTTGTAATACCAGACGTCACTAACGTTTCATTGCGATACATTATATGACACACAGCACTGGCTACAAAAGATTTTATTATCTCTTATTAAAACTCGATTAGTCCTCTCCAATAATCGTCAAGACGCAGCACGTCAGTGCAGTCCATTTATTTTAATAAAACGAAATGTACACCGGCAGAATGGCTCTCGACGTAGGACTTATTTCTTTTCTCGCTCGACACAAAATAAAATCCATAGACTATCGGCTCAGCCCGTTCACTTTTCCAATATCCAAAGACAATATTTTCACTGTACTCTATTGTTTGTAATTTTTTTGCTATTATTTTTAAATAAATGTGTAATTGATTCTGAATACTGAAATATTTTATTCCCAAATTAAAACACCTAATTAAATATATTCTTTAAAAGTGCCAGTGCCATCTAGTTGCGAATTTCTACGTTTTGTTACAATAACTCATTCGTTATTCAAAGATGGCGTATAAATAGAACATTAGAATAACATATTTCTCATTAGCAACTATAGATGTCGCTTTTTGCATAAGATAAGCAATTTTATAAAAACACCTTTGTTGTGGGTGGTGTGGTGTGCAGGCAGAATAGTTTAGTTTAAGTTTGTTATTAGTTGAGTTAGTTAAGTTAGTTGTAGCTTAGTTTACTTGCGAAGTTGCTATTTTAGGATTACTAATAGTTCTATACTTCAGGAAAACTAACACAAGTAGAAGAAGCGATGATAGTTTTTTTTACTGGCTAGTTCTCATCTCTGTTTAGACTACCGCCACGAAAACAAATTAGTATAAATAGTGTTTAATTAGTAGGTATGTATATGGAGCTATTTACTTCAAGAACATTTCTAAGTTTTAATATTTAAAATTATCCTCTAATGCTACAGAGGGAACCTATAAGTATAAAAAAAAATATCAGTTAAATATATAATTCAGAAAACCCGAATAAGGAACAAATGAGATGAAATTAGACTTTTTGTCTTCGATAATTAATAAGTGAATGGAAAAATGTGGAGCTAATTAAGCATCTAACTACGTCACAGAATCTTTGTATCTTTAAATGAAAGATAAAGGAAATTTCCAGTCCATTTACGCATCTAGATTGAGGTTTTATCTGTCTTAACAGAGCGTCAAAACATCGTAATCGAGCGGCAGTTTGTTGCAGTTCTGCAATTTCACGCAGAACCTCAAATACCAGTTGATGTTTTCTTCCAATGACGTCTCCGGCAAAAATTTAAATCACAGATGCGCCCTGTGCTTCTGAAAACTGTCCACGTAATAGGTCTGTATGCAACGTGAACCGCTGGCTGCTTTCTACAAGCGACTAAGGCGGGAAGAGTGAGCTAACCCTTCCCAACGATGACACATTTTCGGCCGCCTGAAGTGTGGCAACGGCACATCTGTGATTTAAATCTTTGGTCTCCGTATTTTTGTTAGGCGGTGGTTACAGCTCTGGCAACAAAAGCCACTTTTACCCACATAAGTATCACGTTTGCTGTTTGATAACGTAACTTTTATCGCAAGTATTTTGTTACGAATTTGCATAGGATTATATAGGCAACATCTTACAATCACACATCACTTAAATATGTAATTATAATCATCATCATCATTACAAGACATTAAGAGCCTCTTTCACCAACTACAAGTAAAGTGTTGATTAGTTACTTTTCAAGTAACGATAATTGGCGAGTAATTGTTACGAGTATCTTGTGTCAATTTCATTAAAATTATCCTTTTATCTATGCTACTTGAACATGGTGAAACTCGTACGCTTTCGGCGGTTAGTCACTTTACTCAGAGATGGTGAAAGAGGCTCTAAGCATAATTTATCATACATACTTTTTGGCACAGCTAAAAACCAATATAATTTAATTATAATTCATCGAATTTTACTTAAAGGTTTCACTTTAAACAACCGACGCCTAGCAGTTGCACTGATAGTAGTTTTAAAAAAAATCTGAATATGTTTCTACTATTCTTATTTATCTGTTTCTTTTGTTTCTATTTTGGGTATTTTTTTAACTGTTTGTATTGTATTGTGTGTGAAACGAACAGGTGTTTTATAATTTTAATCTTTCCACAACAAAGTTAAAATTAATTGCTTTTCAGTTTTAAACGATTACGATAACAAAAGAAGGGTAATTATGTATTGTAGAATAATACCTACGCTTAGAGTAGGTGCCCTTTCGGATCGCTATTTATAATCTATATCTCGTATAGGTAAAAGGTAAAAAAACTCATTTATTTGTGAACCGTTCTTTTAGTATTAAAATCCGATTTAGCAGCAGTTTTTTTCCCATTTGGAAATTATTGTGGCTAAGTACATAATTTCAACATGACATGTGATCAAGTACACAATGTCAAATTCCCTTCAGTACCTACATACAACATGCCTCACAAAATTGCAATGTCTACAACAGATATAACCATGAAAACAATGATTTTTCAAACCACATCATTTCTTTTATTTTTTCATACAATATAGAAAACTAAGAGATATAACAATTCTAACTAATATTGTAAATGCGAAGGTAAATTTGTTTGTTTGTTTGTTACGCTACTCAACTAATCCATCATCGTGACATTTTGCATATACCTACGTCAGAGATATAGAAATGGTAGGGGAGCCCAAGAGGGTATTTTTGGATTTACTCGAGCGCGTCAGATATTGCCAATGTATATACCCCACGTGTCTCCGATAACGGATATGTATTAATCTGACGGTTAGGTTGGTGGGGTTGGCGGGGGAGGGGGGTAAAATTTTAAATACAACTCGAGCGCGTCAGATTTTCAAAGGGGATGTTAAGTGAACCTAAACTAAGCTTCCATTTAAAATTCAGACGATTCGGATGTAACGCAAGCTCGTGGCAGCTTTTTGAAAATGCGAAAAATATTTTTGACCATTCTCATTTTACTCGAGCGCGTAAGATTTTCATACAAACGGTTCAGCATAAAGGCCTGATCGGGCTGATTTTTAATCTGACAATTATATGGAGGATTTTTTAAAATACAGCGCCTACAAAATTTTGAAAGCCTGTAGACGCTCACCCCACCGCTGAAATTAAAAACTTCATATAACCTTTTTTCTTCTTACCATCCAATCTTCAAAGTCCAATGGGTTCCCACGACGCTCGAGTGACTACACATTTAGCATCGTGGGCTCCCTAACCAAAAGGCATTAGATTAAAATAACAAAAAAAAAAATCAACGCCTATCAAAAATATATGAGCAATAATGTATACCTAAATGTTTTCAATAATTTTTTTTCCAAGAAAAACGAGTGCGGACGAATGCCGACGCGCAAAAGCTAGTCTTCTTATATAAAAATATTGTTATACTAGCTGCTGCACGCGACTTCGCCCGCGTAACTTTATAAAATATAGACTTAGCCTTTCTCGATAAATTATCCAACACAAAAATAATTTATAATATTACTATAGATTATAATTTATTCCTATAAATTAAAATTAATGTCTTGCCTGTTTCTCCCTTGCAGAAAAAGTATACCCAAGAATTATTTATTTGACCGTTCATATACATACATAATTTAAAAGATTTTCCATTTTCCAAAGAAAACAGAAGTGTTTTATTTGATTCGGGGCGTTGTAGGTGAGTGAGTATGATCAGGCTGCCGGTGCTTGTTTGTGATCGTTAAAGTTTACGATACCGTTTGCATTAACAAATTGAAACGCTGTACTGGCTCTGGTTGCACGATTGGACGCCGTCTGAGATTTACTATCCCCCCTAACCTGCTACCTGCTACGTACATACCTACACCTACCTACATTAATTAAAGCAAACTCATGGCCAACCCTTGACGGCTACCACATTTTTTACAAAGTGAGCGATCTCTGCCACAATATTACTTAACGACTGGAAATACGTCCGACAAAAACATAGAATTTTCTTAGCTGGTATAAATTTCTGAAATTGATTATGTTAATTTCAAATGTTTTTATATAAAATTAGCTGCTGCCCGCGATTTCGCCCGCGTAACTTTGTAAATTATATACTAAAACCTTCCTCGAGAACCACTCTATCCATTGGTGAAAATCGGTGCAGTAGTTTTTGAGTATCGCGAACAGACATACAGACAGACCAGGCGAAGGACTTTGTTTTATAATATTTAAGGAAGTATGCCAACAGCCTGACGGTTTATACTTATTGGTAGGTGGCTATCAACACGCCCTACGCCATATAGGGGTTACAAAAATTACCTAATATCCCACTGTTCTCACTTTTCTTAAATTGTTAATAGTGGCTACAGACCACTTGATGGTAAACGGTTACCATGGCCTAAGCACACAAGCAACGCCATGGTATAGATGCGCTGCCGTGCTTGCAGGAAAAGTTCTGGACTATCGCTAAAATCTAGATCCATTTGACGCCTTGAAGTATCGAATTGTCAATGATCCATTGCTCACACAACAACCGTTATAACCACTCATTTTGTGTACTAAAAAGGTTGTATAAAAATACCAGACATAGATAGCCTAAAAATTATTTTTTAATTACAAATAGATACATACTTATAAGCACTCTCATGCCTTCATAATTATTAAAAGATTTCAAACAGGGTTTTACGTTTATTTAATATTGCTACTTATTAAATGGGTAAACATCAAGCGATATAATTAATTATAATTAAAATGGTTTCATCGGAAGCACATACCCTTAAATTGTTTCGTATTTGTGCTTTGTTGGTTATTTGTTAAGTTTTTGATGTTACGGCAATATTGTAACCCTTACGAAGAGCATATTGTGTAGTGACATTGTATGAAAATGTATTTTCTCGTCACACATTATGCTAATCGAAGAGTACCCTCGCGTGCCTTAATTATACCCCTACAGCACCCGTGTCGCAAAATTTTAACAAATTCACTTAAAAACTCGTGTAAAAGTGTGCGACCCCGACGCCGCAGGCTCCAGTCACGTCTTGCGTACAAAAAGTTTAATTACACAATTTAATATGTGTCAACCAAAGGTTTTCGTGTTTAATTTTGAATACGTGATTAAAAATAACATTTTAAAACGGAAAATATTAGCTAATACATCGATATATTGACCATGGTGAAATATATCTAATGATTAGATGTAATAACTATATATTCCGAAAGCCAAAGTGTTAGGGAGACGGTGTTACCCCGGACAGATTCACACTCGGTCGGGATTTAGGGCGACAAAGACAGAAACTCAGGGGCCTTAGCCAAGAACAAACGTACAGTCGTAAACGTTGCGAAAACGCTACGCTACAAGAGAAATAAAGCCCGGTGATTGGTTGTTGTAAGCCTGAGCGCAGCGTTTACGCAACGTTTGCGACTTTACGTTTGTTCTCGGCTAGGGCCCCAGGTACGATTATGGCCGTATCGAGCAGCTCTCTGCACCTGGGCCGGAAGGGAACCGTCACGGAATTCCAATCGCCTCAGCTAGTCACTGAAACTGACCGGTATCAAATTATTAACAGAACAACTGGGATGATTTCAGTGGAGGTCACAGTCCACATTTCGACGTTCTCGTGGACCAAGTCGAGGTACTTCCTTCTTTTCTCACTTTTAACCTTCTCGAGACTATAATCATGCTGGAAGCACATCTCGCTAGCAACACTGCGAGTTGTTTGGATTTCAAAGAACGTTCAAGAGCTTCTGTCCAGTTCTGGCCCTAGCGAAATTTGAATCTATATCAGTGCCATTGCATCCGTACATACGATTAACTGGACTACTATTGTCGGGGTTCTACAAATTAGGCATCATATCTGGATGCAGTAACAAACAATTTACAGGAGACTTACAGAGTGAGAAAGATATGGGGGAGCACTAGTAATTTGCATTAGGGTTGACATTAAATAGTCAGCCCAATAACAATCCAGGCTAAACCTGTTGTGAGCACAAATTTGTTTGAGGAAAATGAAACCGCTTATTTTTCTCTTCTTTTACAAAGTATATATTTTACGAGAATATATCTGCGTTAGAGGCAGCCCTATATCTTCCATTCATTGTCTTCCAACAGTTTTATGATCCAATTATTCATAGAGGCTATTAAACAAATTAAATCTGCCACTTTCAAAACCGCACCGGTGCGGTGCCGTGACCTACTATTTGACCGCGAATGTCGAATTATATCCCCTAACCACTTTGGTTCCGGAAATCTTAAAATGTATTGTTTCTTAGGAACTGTAGGTAACTTGTATCAGTATTTTATTCTATTGCCACATTATATTGGTATATTTAGAAGAACAGAGGCGTAAGGATATTACTTCAATGACATTATACCATTAGTGAAGTTGTAGTAGTCAGAATGATGTCTGATATCTTGCTGTATAGGAATACACTAGGTCTTATTTTTTACTTGGCAGGATTTCAAATGTTTTAGCTTTCCCATACACGCGGATTTCTTTGTAATTCTTTCTTTCAACGTCATTATTTTTTATCTTCATCATGTGAAAATATTCACAAAGAGGGGCGGGCCTTTTTAATTGAACGCTAACGCGATTGAGTCGGTCTCTTGGGGGTCTTCAATTTAGAGAACAGATTTCAAACGTGTTTTCCAAACCAAGACTATATAGTCTATCCGCTGTACGACGGGCATGTTTCGTCTATTCTAAATTCAGCTCTTTTTTGGTTCTCCAACGGGTTTCAGATGGGTAGACTTCGAACCTTCACCTTCCGCGTTATCAGTGGCAGCCCTGCGTACGACCTTCCGGACTAACAGCCCAATATTAAATGGGTTAAAACTTCCTTCAACTTACTCTTGATTCCCTGCTCTCGTGCCTAAATTTATACAAAGCAGCTCATAAAACATAAAGTAAGTAGACTAACAATGGGCGCGCCTATTCTTGTTTGCTAGTTGTTGTTTTAACAACAGAAAAGTGACAATAATTAGCGAGGTTTACAACTGAGGCCTTTGTCCCCAAGCGTAAAACTTGCGTTCATTATGCACCGCATTGTACTTACAAACATTTGGTTGTAAGTGTTTTGGTCACAGCCAAAATATAAAAAAAAATAAAAATAAATATGTATTTTTGTTTTTATATTTTTAAAAATAAAATATCCTGAAAATTTTTTTCAGAATGATACATTATAAGCAAGGCGATTTAGCCTTGTTTATATATCATTCTGAAAGATAACAATTTTATTTCAGGGTTAAAATGTTTACGACGTGGACAGTTTAAGTGATCTGGGAACCGCTAACTAGAGATATAATTCTTGTCGTTAATTATTCCAAATGACCACTTTCTGGTATAATAAATTGTAATTAAGGCCCAATGTACCCGACCTAATATTTTAACTTAACCGTTTCGTATTCATAAGTCTTCATTTTGTTATTAAGAAGACGTAAACATTAGACCAACGATTCGCTACTGTAACTGTTTGTGGCTTCCTCCTGGTTCGGATATCTACAGAATAATATTAATCGAGTAAAAAGGAAATAACACTTTAATATTTCCGATGTGAACACTGCCGTAAATAATCCAAATTGGATTTTATTCCACTGACGAATTTCTCCTTTAAGAGAAACAATTTTCATGAAATCTGTCAATTTCAAAACAAATTTCAGTTCATTGTCCCTTCCAATCGGGCTGGAATACAAATCTAGCGTGAACTTGATATAAAAAGTAGCTCGCGCGACCATTTTAAACGGATCCCGCACTTGGTTAAACACAACTTGGTTATAGGGAGGAATTTAAAGCGGAGTGGGGAACGGAGGGGATTTCGGTTCGGTGGTCGCGTGGGAAGGTTTAAGAAATTGCCGTTGATGTTGAAAAAATTGACATCCGTCTGAAGACGACGGGCGCGGTGACTGAAGCTTACATATACTGTGGAACATTTTGATGTGGCATTTGGGTTTTGAAACACGCTAACCACAGTATTAACTCCGTGTTAATACTGTGGTTAGCGCGAATTAAAATTCCTATAATACGATATAACTTATTATATTTGGAAAAACTATAAAGTCACCCGTCAATGTATGTCACATATTTTGTCAGCCGTTATATCTTTTGTATTTCGACGAGGACGAACTCGCGGGCTCCGGCTAGTATGATCTACAATTTGTAAATTATATAGATTTGTATCTGTATGCGACAGATTCGTTTTTGTAGAGATTGTCACTTAATTGAATTGAATTCTATAGTGGTCAGAATAACACATTTTTTTTAAAGGAACTTACCTAGTTTTAATACTTTTTGATTTTTACATAAATACCTTATTCTAAAGATAAATTTAAGTGCTTGGGTATTTTGAATACTTTAAGTTAAATTGAAATAATATTTATAAAGGAATATCCATCATGATGTTACCATTTTACCATTTGTACACGTTAAAATGAGTTTTTTTTAACAAAAACAAGTGAGCGTTTGAGCGATCGTTTAAACTCGACGGAGCTAGATTATCTGTCTTACCATACTGCACCGCTGTGGATAATACTACACACATACGAGAAATCTCAATGTGAATCCATCACGTTCGAGGATATGCGCTTAATTAGATTGCTTCGATAACGAAATGGAATGGATAACATCTATTACCGCTTCGAATTGATTCTTTTTTATGCCCTCTCTCTAATGGTTAACTCAAATTGAAAATTATCTCGTTTGAACCAAACAAGCTTTTAAAAGATTAAAAAACACACCCAGCAGGTTCTATTGCCAACCACAAAGGTTTATGTTCTAGATTAATTTTTTGTTTGTTTGTACAACTGTAATAAAAGTCATTGTGAGCTTCTAACGTGGTCCGATTTCTTGTAAACATTTTTTTTTCTATTGATATTATTTCTCTGTTAATTTATAAAAGTAATCCCCACGATTGGTCTACCTCGACCCCCGCTGTTAGGAATTGGTGCGTCTATCTGCTTCATATTATGTATCGCCAACTTTGGTTCTCCTATAGACCTTCATATTTCGAATCCCTCAGAGAAATTCCGGGCATCACCCCTCTAGCTCCATAGCTCTCTGTAGGACTTGTAATTTGTAGAGTAGACATTTCGCCAGAGTTCAAATTCAAGCGTGGTATGTCAAAACTGGTAAAAGATCTTTGTTTTAAGATATTGGAAGACTGGGAGATTACTGGCCTGCAAAAACCAATATGAGAAATTGTCTTTGCAATAATCTCATACTAGTTTTTGCAAAGGTTACGAAATCGTAGACAGGCACTTCTATTTTATTTGTTTGTGAACATGTATAGAATATATAAATGCATAATTTTTTTACCGAAAAAGTCAGATAAAAGTATTATTGTATTCTAAAGCAAATTGACCCGAAAACCTTAAAATATTCCCAGGGGATAGTGACTTTTGCTACTTGTAGCGTCTAACCAGCGGTCATGGTGTGATGAGGGTTTGATCATGTGTTGACATCCAGTTACGAGTTCAATATTCCCACATGACTTGAAGAATAAGATTTAGTTTTAAAGGAAGATTCGATGGAATACACAATAAATTTGGAAAAATCGTATTGACTTGAGTCCTCTACATTATTATAGTTCCTTAAATAGTTTGTTTTACTTTACGAGTAATTGATCTTTAGGTTAATCTTAACATAAAAGGAAGGTAGGTATAAAAAATCTGAAGTGTCTTATTCATAAATTGAAATATATATATGCTTCTAATCCAATGTTTTATGTTTAATAAATTTGAAAGAGTGGTTTTGCAAAATTAAATATTATAAATCTACTTGATTAGTGATTATACAACTTTTGCACAATTGTTACATGGATTTTCATTTGGTGTGTTTTGTACATTATAGATAGAAGATCGACGAAAGAGATATGTCTGTCTTCATAAAATATTGCACTCGTCCTGGGATTGTCTGAATCTTCTCTCCGCGATTAGAATCAAAACTAAATATAGATTACGTTCTCCCCACTCGGGTCCCTTTTCCATCCAAGCATATAAGAACAACACATCCTATTACAATCCCTTGGTTAGGATGTGTCGAACTTTTAACGCCATGGTGACCGGATCTGAGGTGGAACTAGATATATTCGACAATAGATTTTCTGTATTTAAAAGTAGATTAAGGCTAATATTTAAGTAGACTAATAGACTGTTTAATTGCAGATATGTAAGTATATATTATTGTTAACAAGATCATTAGTGTTTAGTTAAATTAAGATACATAATGCTATGTATACTATTTAGGACTGCAATTTAGTAAATTGTCATATTCAAGTATTTTATAGCATTCATGTACATCGCATTCTGTCTGTATACTTTATTAAATAAATAAATAAATAAATAAATACAATATTATATCTGGATCTTGGACCTCTGACCTCCTTCATAAAAGTTACTACATAATATTCTACACTGCAGGACGGCTAAGACTATGAATGGGGTTATATTCGTATAATCATTTCATATTATGATATTTCATGTATTTCTTATTATATTATAGAAATTTAGTAAATATAGTTTATTTTATTAGAAATGTTTTAAAAAAACTGCTCCATGTGACAAAAATTAATCTAACTTTAACCTATACTGAGCAGAACCACACACATAAACATTCAAATTTTTTTGAGTGATTTTTTTTAAGTCTGGTGGGAGTGGCCAATTCCTCAAAAAAAATTATTACTGTTAAATAACAGCATGTGTGCTGTTGTGTTACAGTAAATGAGTAGGGACATAATATGCCAGTCATTTCACTGTCCCCCCTAACGCTTAATTTTTTATCGAGTGGAACGTCAACCTGTCGTTGTCAAATCTTGTTTACAATATTAATATGATTTATATTATATATTATATAGTAAATTAGTTATGAAATACATAATGCTGTTAGGTTTGCTTCAAATGAAATAATATAAATAAATTTGCATTTTCAGAGCTTCCATTCAATTCCGTAACGGCCAAGTGTCACGAAGATATAGTACTTACCTAAATTGTTTCGAACTGTAACTATAAGCCACCCTTTGGCTACTGATGCTCCGGTTCCGATATAAACTAAGTCTTCGCCGGAGGCCACAAGCAACAATAAATATACTCAATTCGACAAGTGCTTAGATAGTGCTTATTTTTTTGTATTCCTCTACGATCCAACTTCTGAGTGCTTACCCTTACAAATTTATTTTTATCCTTCATACTTTGCCGTGCAGAGATTTATGTACTCAATTTCCTTAAACATAAGGTATAAATCTCGTTGTGAGTGTTATTGGCAACTAAAATAAACGTCTGCTGTATCATGCTGACATCTAGCCTTTGAAAGTGGTTTAAGGGACGAGAAAACACTCTTTTTCAAAATACATTTTTAAATAAATGCTCAAATTTAATTCAGAATATAACTTTTAGAGTAAGTACTCAAGACTTAAGCAATAAAATCATTTTTTAATATAAATTAAATAAATATAACATTCAAAATTTACATCAGCAAATTTCGAGTTACTAGTCTGGATCTGGAATAGAAAAAGTCACATAATTCGGTATTAGGCACATAATTCGTTGAGATAGCACACCTGCTTGTATTTGAAGGTAGTCTTCTGTAACAGTCTGTACTTCAGCATACATTTTAATATTATTATCTGTAAGGGTTGGTCATGGAGTAAGTTACTTTGTTTTCAGATATATCGTGTTTATAGGCTCTATACATGATACTGAAACCAAATTGACGATTTTTAGATTTTTTTCTGTATGTATGTATGTACCTCCATAACTCTTAAACGAATTAACTGATTTTCATGAAACTTGGTATATAAACATTTAGACGTACAGGACACAGGATAGGCTACTTTTTTCTATTTCAACGCGGACGAAGTCGCGCGCGTCAGTTAGTCCTCAATAAACGAATAAAAAGATAGTCTCTTGTGAATTGCACTTCATGCGCTCCTACTAACAGGGGAACCCTTGTCAAGCCTGAAATCGAACCAGCACCGGACTCGAATGTTAAATACCGCCAACTCCTATTCTAAGGTACAACTTACCATTCGATAGGTGACCACCGGATCATCAATTATATTGACAGTAGCTACCAACTATAGGAATTTGTATAAGATTTCAGGGAGCGTTTAAATACAATTTTTGTAATTTTAATAATTAAAAAAAAAACACAAAATTCGCGATACTTTTTGAACAGACCTTATACTAAAAAAAAATACAGATTTTTTAACACACAATTTTTAAAAATATTGAACGGTTCAACATTATTGCCAGAATGTTTCATAATTATATCAATAATGTGCATTACTCGTACATCCCTCTTTAATCTTTTTTAAAAAAAGTTTTAAAAGTTTGGTAGCCTGGCTCAAGTTAATATATCATAGATTCAATATTGTAGACGCAAACTTACCTAGATAATATCAATATTATACAGAGAAAAGGCGGATTTTGTAAGATTGTTTATATGTTGGGGGATAGTCGCTGCAAAAAAAAGAAATCAACGGTGCATTACTCTTTTTTTTTAATTGTTAAGTTCGACAGACAGGCTGACAGTCCACTTGCTGGTGGTGGTAAAAAAAAGCTGTAACTTCACCGTGGTCTTCTGTGAGGACTGATTCAAAATCAACTATAAAAAAATTAATTTCTAAAGCTCACACTAACCTAACCACTCATCCAATACAATGAGCTCGTCAAAATAGGTTATTATAAATAATGTACGAATATATAAATTGACTTCACTAATTGTACTTGGGTACAGCCGGGGCGTATCACCTTAGTAAGATATTAGCGAAATACTCATTAATACTAATATTCATTAATACTAATGGGTAATTAATACGAAATAATTATTAGATTCACCGTGTTTTCCCGTCCGAATTAAGAGTTTATCTATCTTATATGAAAATAAAAATAATTGCCATTTATGGTACCTACTCATCATTATCCACTAGAAAAGTTCGATTCGTCTTTAAATAATAATTGGAATCAGACCTTTCATTTTAGAAGTTATTATGGTTATAAAAATGTTAAAATTAAAACAAATTCCGTGGTGTGATTTTTTAAAATTAACTTTATAATATTTGTTGTTTAGAAAATTATATATCCATATCTTAACAGTACACGCGAACGAAGTCGCAGGAATCGACTAGTATTATAAAATTTAGCAAATAAAACTTTGCCTACTTCGAATTCGCTACTGAAGTTGTTGAGCCGACGATCACGCAATGTCATAAAATGCACATTTTATTTTGCGTCCTGTTGTAGGTACAAAAGTAGAGTGTACACAAAGTAGTGAAGAAGCTTAGCGGCAATCCTATTTCCGGATATCACGTTATGAAGCCTTTTTAGATCGAACATCCGGCTCAAGCAGTGGAGCGCGGAGCTATAAATATTCTTACAAGCGGCTGCGATGTACTCACGTCAGCGATTTCCTCTAAATAGCATACCCACTTTGCAACTAATTCATGTAACAACATATTTTCTCACAACATACACTATAGAAATATCTTCACTGTGAAAGTATATTACGTCAAATAAAGCCAATTCACGCTACATACATTGGTTTTGAATCATATTCTAAAGTGTAGCCCCAAGCCAATGCTAATTAATTACATAGCATAGGTTTCCTTGGTTGGTAATAATCTGAATCTTGTTAATTCTAGCAGAAAATCAGTAGTCAAATAAACTGAAATGTTGGTTGTCAGTCAAAGAGAACTATGAGTACCTAAATGTAGTAGTTTCAGAATGATATGTTTAGTGCTAGGACAACATGTGCAGGTTGTTAAGCCTTTTATTTCTACTCGTTACCATTTCTCAAGAGGCGAAATATATTCTTTATATATGCAGCGCAGCTTTCAAACAGCTCCAAGGCTTTTTCTTGTTTAAAATTCCAACAAGCGTTTTTGACCACTGAATGTGAATATGTCTCTAACTATTGACCTTATATGAAACCTCAACAAACTATGGAAAGATTTATGTTCAGAATTACCTACTCTCTACAAGAAGGAATTAGGAATTAAGTGTTTTGTAGAAATCCACATAAGTGGCGGTACTATATAATATTATATACCTTGCCATAGTAAAGAAAACTGTCGGTGGATCCTGGAGCCGAAAAGTACTCAAACGAAGGCCACGGACCATTAAACGCAGTGTCCTACACAGGTAACTGTCCACAATTCGTCCACAAGATAAACTGACAACACTGTATCCAGGTTGCTTCTGACTGGTTCATGTACATGTTATGAGGGACTTAGGTCCAGCAGTGGAAGATGATGATGAAAATAAATTCTTTATTTATATATACTCGTATTATTACATTGTGAAAAGCTCCTACACTCTTTAAATGTGACCAATGTGATGTCTTCGTAGCACTATAAATATTTAATGATAAGATATGAACTCGGGTAGTTCAATGTTGGCTGATGCATCGACTATAAGGCCCATCTTAGTCGTTGCAACAGCTATCATTATTTATTTACTATATAGTAGCATTAATGTGAAAATTACGAGAACTGTTTAAAACATGTGCTCTAAAAACGGGTTTTAGAGGAACAGCATCGTAAATCTGGTGCTTGGGGGGAGGAGTAGGCAGAGGTAGGCAGCGCGGACGCTGTAACTCAAAGCGACTACGGAGTTGCACGGAACACATCAATCAACTTTTTAATACACAGAGGCTTCGCGGATAGTATACTTGTGACTAGACTCAAGGGTAGTTAAAAAGTTACCTAAAAAACATCTTAGTTCTAATTGTGGAATCAGTTGTGGCAATTTCTCATGTAGATGTCACTGCAAGGGGATGTTCAACAGTGCTGTTGTTTAACAGTGGTTTGCCTCGCTTTGAACTTTGGGAATAACTTGTTGTATTTTCCGTCGTGGTTGTGTAGTTTGTATTTCTGGAAGTTCTGTCCATTCTGCGCTGCCATCAGATGTGAAAGCTGTTATTGATAGTGAAAATTTTTAGTTATCTAATTTTACTTTAATTTATTAATTTCACAACATTAATTTAATGAACGCATTAAGGGCATGGAGAAAAAGTTGAAAAATATGATGCTTACTTAATCATGAATTTAGTTAAGTTACTGTTATTAGCACCACTATTGCTTCGTAGAAAAAATATGAATGTCATCATATTACTAGACATGAAGATAATATATTTTGAGATACTTTTGCGAAGATATTTTGAGATATATCTTCTTTTTGCCTATAGAATTATCACAGAATTGGTAAAAAATCATGCTTTTTTTGCTGCAGGTTGGTTTAAATTATTAAGTATATCTCTTTCCTCACGGCCGTATGTCACCAGATTCGTCGAGTCATTATATAAGGGAAAAAACTTGTAACGCTATGACTTATGGCCACTCTTCATAACAGAACCGACCGTTTCGTGGGACGATGTGGAAGGAACTATGTTTACATAACCCATCTGTACTGTTGTGTTCAAGCTTATGTCCCAATGCTGGGCGATAATGTCTTGTCGTATATTTGTTAATTGGGATTAAATCTTCCTAAACGAATTTCAATATTTCGAAGCAAAGTTAATTTAAGCACTCACCCAACCAACTTCGTTCGGCGTCAACAGAATTCAGTTGGTTTGCAGATATTGCTTCGATTCGAGATTTTGCTTTTGATGAGGCATCAATGGATGGCTATCGGGTTTCATTAAAGAGGTAATTTGTAGATCCAGTCTCCAGAGTTTGAGTAAACATAATCCGCGAAGTTTCAAGAGACGTTGGCAAATGAATTGTTTTAGAACTTCCTGACTCTGATTCCTTATGACTGCTCTAATTAAATAATTTACGCTCAATGGGTTAATGTTTCAGTCAAACTTTAATTATTAGAGTATATTTATCTTATGGTTATAAAAAAAAAATGTTCCATTTAATTTTTTATGGTTTAGTTTATTGATTACTTTAGAATGATAACCACACAGCTCATCTATATTTATGTTATAAGGAGGAAAGATTTGATTGTTTGTTTGAATTGAATAGACTTCGAAACTACTGGACCGATTTGAAAAATTCTTTCACTATTGGTAAGCTATATTATCAACGAATAACATAGGCTTTATTTTATAAAGTTACGCGGACGAAGTCACGTGCAACAGCTAGTTTTATTTATATCTTACTATTGTGTTTATTATAAAATATATTTTGTTAAATTCTTACTTCTCTTGTGTATGTCGTTTCTTTGACATTGGACGAGACTCTCAAAATCGTCTTGTTTGACCAATATGAAAACCTCTATAATACTTTGTACCATTAATATGTTAATTAATTTCCGCATGGTGTTAGAAGCAATAGTTGAAAAGTGTAACACATTGTTTCCAGCCTCTTTATCTGGAATTGTTCCTTAATGGTGACGACGTCGACGCGGTGACGGAAAGTCGACGGGGGTGGAAAGGGGATGGGTTGGAATGGGGCTAAATTAATGAGTTGAATTATATTAATCACTCGTACAAGTTTAAGGTGAATAACCGGGAAATTGGAACTCTCCTATACTGTGTGTTAGGTGTGAGAAAAACAGACTATGTTAAACTAAATTTCTTGTAACAGCATTTTACTTTTTAAAACATATGTATTTAATTATTTTTAAACCATACGTAGATACTCTTTTTGTGGGGAATTATAGTATGATATGATTGTGTATTCGTAGGAATTCTGCGTATGTTTGAAGATTGCATCATTTCTGTCTGTTCGTTTTGGTAGTCAAGCATTCATGGGTTCTTCATTATTACTGGTTCTTCATTACCATTCTTCATTCGCATCAAATAGGCAATCAGTTAGATTGGCTGTCCACTTAATGATAGATAGATGACTACACAGGATGTCTCTGTAGACATTCACAAGAAAAAGACTAGATATAAAATACGGTGGATATAAATGATGGTGGATATAAAATAACATTAGTCAAACAAACTTAAAGATCAAAAATCCAGACTGTATTTTGGAGGTTATCAAAATTAACTTCACTATATTATTATTACGACGGACATTTTAAGAGACGCGATTCAACTCTTCAGACGTACTAAGCTCATATTTACCAAATTAAATACACTCTCCTCCGACCCCACTTTAGACTCTCCGCCGAACAGTTAAGGCGCACATTGCAATAGCACTACAATGTGAAGTTTATTTCAACTTTTGCCAATTGTTCGTACACATCTAATATGTTGGGTTTATATTTCATAGAGTGAGTCTTGGGTATAGTGCGCTTAGAGTGCAAGTTTAAGTACTTAGCCGGTGTATTTGAGCAATATGTCCGTCTAGATAGTTTTTTGGTTGAAACCGATGAGAGACTTAACTAGTTGCAATGCCTTCGACACTGTAACAAGACTTATATGGATCATTATTTATTATTACTTTGTATATACTCAAAAGAATCAGAAGTACCTACTACTAGAATCAGTTGACATCAAAGTATGTTTCAGGTCTTCGGATTGTTTTCTTGTCGTACTTACTGTCTATTCTTCTCTAACTTTTCTAATCTAGTCTATCAAGTTTGTACAAAACTTGAATCCTTTGTATTTTAAAATTTTACATTTCTTATCTATTCCTAATTACTCTAAATCTTACTAAATATGGTCGGGAACGAACTTGCAGAACTTAGGTGTTGCTGCTGTTACAGGCGACGGTAGCCACCTACCGTCAAGTGGACCGTCAGCCAGTCAAGTGACGTCGTTAACATAAAAAGAAACATATACATTATATTTGATATGTTTTCTTAAAAGTTATGAAACGTAACGTGACGCCTTCTTTCCGCGTGTTTGTTCTGTTCAGCTGAAATGACGAATATAACTTCTGAAGGCTGACAACTGACGTAATTGACGAAGCGTTTCTTCTAACATACAAGAATCATTTATCTTTGTTCGGTGAATGATATCATTATAATAGCATTTATTTTTGCCGTTGTGCTCATTTATTGAAACTGTATCAAATGAGATACCTATAGTTTCATATAAATCTACTTCGTAAAATTTCAATTTTCTTTACTAATAGAGATTATAAATAAATAAAAACCTTTTATATTATTTTAATATTATAATTAAACTTATTTAAATGCTGGTTATAAGCGTAAAAATAGAGTTGTTAAATACATTAAGTTTTGGATGGATATTGTCTTTAAACTCATTGAATTTTTTTTTAAGGATGCCATAAAAATGTATATTCCGTGTACCTTAATAGTGAAATACAGTAAGCAAAGTTAGTATTACATTAGGAGTGGCAGGGCACACTGCATTTCATAAGGCCTTACTGTGATCCCGGCTCACATTATGTGCAGCCAATGGTTGGAACATGGGGGTGGTTTTGTGGGTATTCCCGGTAAAATGTCACTTCACAGGGCGAGTCCCATATACTCTCTCGTCGACTGTGCCGCCAGCGGCGAGGGATAGTCCGTAAATGAGGTCTCTCCTCCTCAAAAAAAGGGTACACTGCGTTATAATTCGCGCATTGTATTAAGGTTTGAAAGCGAAACTGGGTTGAAGGTTGAAAGACAATTAAGCATAAAATTGCTATGGGAAATGAACTTTCTTTTTCTTATTTCGTATTTTTTTGCCCCTTACTCACTTAACATTACAGGCAATGTTGATATTCCTTCCATTAAATCATCGTGCGATGTCGAAGAAGAAAGTTTTTTAATGCATTTTTTATTAATAATACGATAAAACAATCCGTACGCAATAGTATCCAAGAGACACAAAAGGCGCGAACGCATTGCTGGAGGTGAAGAGCTACTGAGTTTAGGTTTACCAATAACGTGTCAACACCGACGCGCACCCGCCCCTCGCGCTCCTCTGCCCCCTCAAAGACCTAAAAATGGAGTTCTGCGCATGCCCCTTCTACATTTGCCATAAAGTTTTAAACCGCTGCGCGAACTATACCGAAAATAGCCGAAAAATCATAAATTGAACAGCCCATTATCCCCTCCTAACCGTTAGTAGTTCTTTCATCTTAGTAAGGCTGGCTAGCGCATTTGCACTTAATATGTATGCAGTCACCACTTGATGCTAAGGGTGGTTCCTGATTACCTCAAATAATGGTTTGGTCCAATAACGACAGTTTCAAATCGTCGGATATTCAAGTGGACAGCTGCTTGTCTCCTACTATAAAAATACTCAAATTTTAACATATTTCACGAAGGAGAACTCAATATTTTTGGAATTCACTGAAATTATACTAAACAAACAGATATAGAGACAAAAACAAAGTGAATGTTTGGATGTTGTAACAATATCAGAGTGAGTGCACAAGTAGATGCCAGTGCGTTTTATGTTTGCTTTATGGCGTTATAAAAAAACGATTTTTAACATCTAGTTTACGACCTCCCACTCAATCATAAAGGCGTCTATCGCGAACTTCTTCGAATTAGAGTCGCACTAAAACGCTTTTACTGTGTTGTGACGCTCTGTTTTCTTTACTTCACATTCAGGCTTCTTATTATCCTTGGTGAACGGTTTTTAAGGGCTCGATTGCCTTAAAATAGAAATGTTTACTTAGCCTAATCTTATTAGCAGAAAAACAAAGGTTTATTTTGTAAACTTGTAACAGGACGAAAACTTATAAAAAATGCTACCTGATAAAATAAACAGGATTTTAACAATTTTAGAAAAATCGAGAATATGAAAATCACTTGTGTCAAAAATGGTATAGGTAATTCCTACATGTTGGGGTTTCATTAAAAAGCTTCTTCCAAGTAGTTTTTGTCCTAGAGCATTTTACATTATGCTAATATGCCAAGACTATCAATGGATGTTCGGTTACTCCGATGACTCCGACAACGGACAGTCCGATGACTCCGTGGGCGACTTAAAAACACTTAATGCTTAAAAATGATGTCTCATTTGTTAACGGATTCGCCAATAGTGAACAATGCGATAACGAAGTCAAATGTAGCCGCGGTAACGTCTCAATGTTCGCTTTTAACATCCGAAACACAACCTTCAGCTTCGGCGATAACAGGGTAACGGAGCGAACGCTGATTTGGCGAACACATAAATACAAATTACTGGAACTCCGCTCCGAGGTCGAGTCTGGAATTTGCATCCTTACGACGAGGCGATAGGAGTCAAAATGGGAGCAAAAAAGTCTTGGCAACGCGTAAATACGAATCTAATGATAATCGGCGCGCACTTGAAGATAGCGATCTCTTTATGGGGAACGATAGGGTTCGCGTTCAAACGAATTACACAGCTTCAAACACGAGCAAATTATTAAGCTATTCTTGTATTTAATTAAGCTGTTAAGCTGTTTTTATTACACCCAGTGTACCTTTTTTAATTTTGTTTCACTGTTGTAGTGGTCTATAGCGTCTTTGGTGCATTTGGTATGACGAAAGACTGTTTTACCGAGGAGCTGCGACTAGGGAAAAACTATCAAGTATCTCTCTTTCTCTCTGCCTAAGTAAATAGATATAATAATGTAGATAAATGCCTTTTTGTATTATAAAAATTAATATTAGTTGGAATATGGGGTTTTCTCATAAATATTATTTTTAATATTTTTCGCATGGCAGCAATAAATAGAGTCAACCCTAATTGCGTAGCAATAAAAAGTGTAAAAGAAGGGCAAGACGTACTCCGATTAGGGAACAAACGGGCCCTCCTAGTCCGTTTCTTTGATTCAAAAAACACCACTTACTTCCGTCGGAGGCAAATTATAAGAATACGAATATAATGGGCAAACAAGAGTTATGAATGAAGTTTCTTCACAATTGTTTTATTATTCGTTACAAATCTGTATTCATTCAAGTGTTCTTTTATTTATATCCTCTAAATGACTGGGAAAAACCGTGTGAATAAACGCGTGTATATTTGTGTAAAGGAGACCGAAATATTTTAAGCATTAAGACTCGCATCGACATTTTTATTGATGTGTGCTATTTAACTTTTTTTAATAGCTCCCAAGGCTTATTTAACGCGGCAAATATTAAGAATACTAGCTTTTCCTGCGACTTCGTCCACGTCATTTCGTTTATCCGTTGCTAGACAGTTTTATGACATTTTGTTTATCCGTTTCTAGGCAGTTTGAAGACGGTAGCACCGTCACAAGTTTATTCAATCATTGTTTATATTTTTAGATGAACCCTCTGGATTAGTACTTTTTTCTGGATGAAATATACTCTACTCTATATCCTTTTCTGTATAGGGATACAGAAAAGGATATAGAGTAGAGTATTTATCAAGGGATAACCCGTATGCAAAATTACGTTCGATCTGTTCAGTAGTTATGGCTTGAAAGAAACAAACAAACAAACTCACTTTCGCATTTATAATATTAGGATTACCCAGATAAAAATAGCAAAAACTTTTTTAATTCTCTCTATGCGACTCTCAGTGCCTGTAAACCAGAATAGTCTCTTTGTGACCCTTCTAAAATAAAATTGAATCCACAATAAGGCTACGCAGCCGGTAGGATTCGAACCTACGCTCCCAGAGGGAATCTGATTTCGAGTCAGACTAAGTAACAACTCGGTCACGACTCCTTATTTCTGGGTGACCTTAGTCAAACATAGGATCCCTAGGAATTGGATCTTATGTTTGACTGATAGGAATCCGAGCGGTCGTTCTGTCACATCTTTTTACTCAATACTTATTCAGTATAAAAGCGATGCCTGCGGGATGGCGATTCATAATAAGAGACGGCACTTTTATGTGCCTTTTATGATCAGCCTGCGACATATGGAGAGTTTGCAGAAGAATTGTGTTAAAAATAACACTGATATTCTATCTAATTTTCGCAAAACTCATACCTTTTTGGGGGAATGCACTTTATTAAATTATGTGCATGCGTTTCCGTTATGACCAAAGTTTTGTGTGAAAATTACACTCAGAGAGCGCATTAACCGCACATTTTCTTGTTTATATTCAAACAGTTTCGCCGCAAAAACTAGTTTGGAAAATTTCACGTTACAGTGTGCCAAGTGCTAATTAAATAGTTGTATCAGTGAAAGCACAACGACACTAAAAGCTCATGTGCTGCATATTTAATTCACTAAAAAATTAAATAATCTGGTATTGTAACATGGGGAGGTTTACTTAGTTGCCAACTTTTTGATTTCAAAGCATAGACCGAAAGCAAGCCTGGCTTGTCTTGACATACCAAGAAAATAAATCGATGCGTCGATATCCTTTAACCCTAAACCGGAGTTATTTATGGTTTTTCCGTTTTAGGAAATTCGTTTTAAAGGCGGTTCGAGCAAAACAACTCAACCGACCGTTTGTTTTCTCCTATCAAACATTATTTGCCTTTTATAGAACAATGGAGTACCTACTTTACAACTTCTGCGTAAACATGGAACACAATACGAAGTCTGTAATATTATACTATCATAATATCATCCAATTTACATGAATATATACGCAGTAAATTCAATATTATTTTGATATGGCCATAATAAACTTTGTAATATCAAGATGTGATTTTTCTATTCGTTTAATTGTCTGAACACTTTAGAACCGAGCTGCTTTTTAAAGATTTATTCGTTACCCGATACAATTTTGTTCAGCGCCATCTATAGCTATATATTGCTGATTGAGGATTGTGTATAGTGAACTGTTATTTTTTAAGAATAGTGTTGGTAATGCAGAGTATTGACGTAAAGTATCCTCCCAGGATTTCGTAGACCAGTGCTTGCTACGTCGTAGAGGCAGTATGGATATTCTAATATCCGCTACGACGGCTACGAAAACTTTGGCTACGCCGTACCTATAAGGGCATTATGTGTACGTAGCAACTTTGTTATGAATGGTAGCATTTGCAATAATAATAATTAATTGAGCATCATGCCAGCAGTAGTAGACATGGCGGCTGAGTCATCATTACAATGATGAACGTCGTCATGTACATCTCTAAACAAATTACGTATCACGTTGTTTGACGCCAATGAACTCCTAAACTACTGAACCGATTTTGATAAAACTTAAGAAATAGGATAGTTTTTATTTTGAACCCTGGCGAAGCCGGAAGCGTGTTGCTAGTAATTATACAAATTGAGTCCCGCTATTCATACAGAGGAAATTTGAGTTAACGATAGAGAACTAGTGCACAGTAATAAAGAACAAAATAATATAATAGATTTAAGTGAGATTTAGGCAAGGATTCCGGCGGACGCAGTAAACGCGTCCTAAAAGAAATCTGGCCTTAATGACCACAATAAAACCGGGCAAACTGCCTATCAAATATGATGCGCCTCTCCGCCACCCCTAGTCCCTCACCTGACACCCCACCACCCTACTACCCCTAGTCTGCACCATAAAAAACGGAACGAGCTTCGAGGCACGCAGCACCCGGAACAAAACCCATTTGTGGATGAAAACATTATTTCATGCACCGACGAGACAATGCATTTCTTCGAGATTGATGATTAGGCTGACATTTTTGAATGGTTGTAGGATGTGCCTGCATGTCCTCTGCAGTCACTAGTTGCTTCGTCCTGAGAGACACTTTAACAAAGATAATCATGGAATCTTATATAAATAGCCGAACTATTTGTCACTTTCAAATTAGGCACTTTAGGTTTTCTACATAGGACCATATACTTAATGTGATGTTCTAATGGTGAGCACTTTGAAAGTAATACAATATTGCCTCAACATCAAAATCTTATATTTCGTAAGTGCCAATCGGCTTAAAAGAAAGAAGAACATTCGTCTTCAATAAAAGTTATCTTGGCCCAATTCAATAAATAATAAATGAAAAACTACTTGATGTTTACCCAATAAAATATATCAATGTAAAATAATCCTGAAAACTTAGAAATATGAAGGCAAAGAATGCTTATTTGAAAATAAAACATAATTTAATATTTTGAAATAGTGTAATAATTTTGAATAAGTTTCTTAGTAAACAGATATATTATTATTAAGCCTGATATATAAGTACGAGAATACAAAATTTTAATTCCATTTTGGATTCTTTTTATTGATCCTAAACAGAAAAAAAGAGTTACTTTATCAACACGTAAACGAGTAATAATGTTAAATGTATATTAAAATCTCTAAAAAGCTCTAATGTTGAATTCTTAAAGCTTCTCATTGAAAAGCTTATGAAAGCAATTTGGAGAAAACTCTTCTGGAAAAAGCCCTTCTTTATATAACATTTTTCCATTTTGATAAAAATTATGAATTTAAAAATGATCTTGATAGATTAGTGCTTTTTTTATGAAGAAGGTCTTTTTTATGAAAAAAACATGGGTTCTCAAAGGCGTGAGGCAACGATCAAAACACCGACCTTACGTTTGTGCGCCTAATTGTCTTTTAAGCAAAAGGTTAAAAGGAAACAAAAGGTTAGGCCCGACGACGAACTAAAAATAAGTTGGGGCCCTCTTTTCATGTTTCCCTACCCCTTTGTATACTGTCCTGGAACTGCGTAATTCGTATAGTAATTAATTAATATGAGCATTGCGAATAACCTAAATATACAATCATCTGTGTGACCTTGTTAATTAACGTAATATTCTGTCGTATTGTGGGTGTACCATTGTTGCCACAAATTAATTATCTACATTCAAATAACATAACATTTATGCAAGAGCGTTAAGTTCATTAAGTTCCAAATTTATGTGGAAAATTGGTTTGGGCTTGCATGTTGGTAAACATAATAATAAAGAAGCATCAACTTCATTTGTATAAATCAACATGTGATTTATTTAAAAAAGAAATTAACCTCTTCAATAGGCCATGTCAACTGTAATTTTAGTTTAATTTTCTTACAATAAAAATTCATATAGTGTTACCTATTTACCTAACGATTTCAATACTTGAAAATTTGATTTTTCTTTCCCACCGTCTTTCCCTCTGTTGTACCCGCAACGGATTTTTATGCAGTTCTCATTAATGGAAAGAGGACATGGTAAACCTTCCTCGTGTCCTCTTTAAAAAAATTACAAAGAGTTTTTACAAATAAAAAATTACCCGTGCGGTAACATTAGAATTATTTAGAAGTATAGGCTGAGAATATCATTTAAGAATCGATCAAAATTGAGCGGTAAAAATAAAGATCGTTAGTGTCGTTGCTTCTCTATCTGTCGACCTTAATATGAAAAAAATTCATAAGAATGGAAGAATTAACAATTAATTAAGAATTAACAGTCTCGAATATTTCCAGTCGCAGAAGAGACTTTCACTAAGCTAAAAAATTGTTTATATACTGACAGAAGCTGGAGCTAAGTTCATGGAGGTAAGCATACTTCCAATGTCAGATTGTAACCATAAGAAGTTCACTTTGATTGCTCATGTATCGATGAGCAATGGGGAATAGCATCGCCGGAACAAAGTGTTATGTAATAAATTCATATCCCATAAACCACGAGGAATAACCGGCTGGGTGGCAACGGGGAAAGGGTGGGCGGGGTAGCTCGTAAAGCTGCTTACACACTGAGTACGCTTTTATGAGACATTAAAATTAAATTCATACGCGACACGGAAATATACTTATGGCACTTCTTTGCGAACGATAAAACTATAGAAAATGTTGTATAATATAAAAAAACCGTTATCATCGTATTAGTTCTTAGTCGTATGACGAAAATAGATAACGAGAAGTCAGCCAAAATAGCAACAAATATCAAAAAATTCCGAAATAAATGTGTAGTATTTTTTTGTTAAATATTTTATTTCAATTGTCGTATTTTTAAAAAATAACCCACATATTAACAGAAAAATTGTTTCTGTTAGTACAATCTTGGCTGTAATTAATGAGCGGCGGTAAAATTTGAGAGGCGCATAATTAATGAAGGCATAAAACTTGGTTTTGTTAATTACGAACGGTTCACTAAATGTACGTAAGTATAATATATAAAACGTATAAAGTTTCCCAAAGCAGGTTCCCAAATGAAATCACACTACACTGAGTACCTACTTCATTAGGAAACTGTTAAGGCCAATGCCGATGTTGGAGACATACACATACTGGTTTAAATTTGCGCGTTACCTATACATCGCCCCCTCTCCCTTTTCTACCTCCCGGCACTCGCAGAAAAAGACTATTACCTATACATTCGTCACAGTCCACTATAAGTCGCCAAAGTGTAGGCAATTCACAGTTAAATTAATCGCTGTATCAGTCGCATCTCGCTCGAAAGAAATTATACCCAGTCCGCGAATCACGAGTGAAGTGTAGGTGACATCCAACCAAGAACTGGAAGGTCGAAGAACCGCTGCTCGCCGAGTGAGAACCCTTGATTCCTATCACTTTACCCTCCTTATACAACGAAATCACTCACCCATACACAAGTAGACAAAAGCTCAAACACACAATTTTTATCTCCCAACGTCCGACGGGGTGTGACCTGTGTGTCTGTCTGTCTTCGTAACTCCCAAACGAATGGATTTTGATCAGTTTTTTTTTGTTTCAAAGCTAATGTGATCGAGATAGTTCATAGCTAAAGTTTATAAAGATAACAGATCTTTATAAACTTTAGCTGGCGGCGTTTGAAGATATTCAGGAAATTTCTTAATTGACGAAGGGACCACACAGGTTCAATTGATGTGAAATTTGGTATACTTTTACTTCGGTGGTATTTCCATGTCCACCGAAGTAAAGAGGGTTGTCAGTAAAGCAACAGAACGCTTATATAGGCTGATATTCATCATGACCATGACAATTTATTTAAAAGTTTAATAGAATTGTTCTTTTTAATTTTTATTAATTGTCTACATGTCTGTAACTTTTTTAATAATAATAATAATTTATTTGTTGATCATATGTACATAATAGGTATTTTAATTACATAATATATTGGATCTATATGACCTACCATTGCTGGCATACAAAAATATTTATCTTAAATCTAATTTTAAAAGTTATTATTAAGTTATATTATTTAATGTCAGCATTAATGTCAAGTATATAATTTCTAATACTAAATTTTTTCATTAAAGAAGTCATGAATGGTGTAGTAAACCCTTTCGACCAACACTGTCTTCAGTTTATTTTTAAAATCTACTATGTCTTTGTTTCTTAAATCTATTGACAAATTATTATATATTTTGGACGCCATACCCAATATGCCCTTTCTTAGAAGAGCTGTTTGTCCACATACAACATCTATATGTTTCAACCGCACGCTTCTACTCTCAGTTTTTGTTTTGAAAAGAGGTAGGTTTGAGTGTACGAATGTTGCAACTTCAAAGATATACAGACTAGGAAGTGTTAATATTTTGTGTTCTTTGAAATAGGTTTTACAGCTGTCTGTAGGTCGCAAGTCAAATATGGCCCTTATACACTTCTTTTGAGTTTTAAATTTTTAAATGTTATCGATGGCCACCGTCAATGATGGTCACACGCAAAATTTCATTAGAGGTGTACCAAAAGGAAAGTAAAATTCATTTCTGTGTGTACGTGAGCGTAGCTTTTTCACGTGTAGCGAATTTGTAATAGTCCATCGGTATATTGTGACGAACTCCAATTCACACCTTGTACCCACTTTGGCAAACAAAATTATTTATAGGTCTAATAATTCAATATTTACTTTCAAAGGCAATGTAGGTTATCTGTTATGAAATCAAAACTTTATCTAAAGTTACAATTAATTGGCGTATAAAAACCTGTGTATATTTACAAAGTTCTATTTTTGAAGCATCAAAAATAGACCCGAGGATAGACGAAGCCGGAGAGATCATTATCGATATTTATGAGGGAAGTTTTAAAAGGAGTTTTACATGCAAGAGGGAATAGTCAATTTATAAATCGAATGTCTAAGGAAAAATATATATAGTAAGTATATTAAATGGAAGAGGAACTACAGGGCACTGGATAAATTCTCCAGAAATTTATAAATGACAGAGTAGTTCAATGATGGAGATGTGTTTTGGACATGCACAATCAAAGTTCTAATCCCATATCTAGCTTAAGCATAACTCCGCATCCAACTTTGCTATGCATTTGTCCAGTATAATATAAAAGTTTAGTGTTACGACTTGCCGTACAAAGCTCCGACGCTTTAGCTTCGGCTTTATTAAAAATTAATTTTTCATCTGATTAAAAAAGTCCTGTCCTAGCAGAAATAATTATTCAAAAAGTATCCAGAGCTTGATAAAGTAAATATTAGTATATTAAAACTCAACAAAGTAAAGAGTAATGACGTGAAGATAGAAGAGTGACATTAATTTTCGCTCAGCAGGAAGGAAAGTCGCAGGCGAGACAAAGAAAATTTTTAGGGCGTTTTCTATTCGTTATGAATAAGCTTATGATTCTTAGCAAACTACATTATGTATCTAGTTCATGGTATTGGCCGCACATACTGCGTTCTACAGTCCTAAATTAGTGAATAACCAACCCTTTACAGCAGACCACCGTAGAATTACAGGTTTCGCTAGCAACACATCGCAACCGCTATAGCGATTCTTGTGTTTATAGGCGACGACATGCACTTATCATAGTGTTTTTAATGATTTACATAAAATAATCCACCTAGGGGGTCAAGAGATTCGACTGTTTTCCCCTGTTTTTCAATTGTCGAAGTCAAAATAAATCTTATAATGAAAGGTTCTAGCCAAACAAGCAGGCGGATGGATGGTGATTTTATAAAATTATAATTATTTCATTTCATTTATTTGTTGATCATTTGTATAATAGGTATTTTATTTAACATATTTTATCTAAATGAAAAAAAAATTAAATATTTATCTTAAATCTAATTTAAAATAAATCCCTAAAATGTACACATAGCACTAAAGTTGTAGACGTAACCCACAAGATCTCCAACAGGTTGTAGCAAAGCTCGTATTAGGTATGCGGCTCCACTCAATTTTAGATTCAATATTAATTGGCATATTATTCTTTCTTAAAGGATCAAATTAGGTATTCTCCTTGTAAAATGGACCGTTAACCGCAATATTTCACTTTCATTGTCCCATTTGTCCCCCATTGAACCAATTTGTCGCTTTACCAGTCGATCTGCTTTATTTATCAACGTAATTCTTCTTTATTTGAATAACTTACATAACAGTATTTTTTACAATAAGTTCCAAATGCAAAATTTCTTTACAAACAGTTACTATATATTATGTAATCGATACATCTTGTACATCCTTTCATTTCAGTTAATCACGGCGCAGAAACGTGAGTCCTTAGGTACTACACGACCGGCCTATGGACTAGGCTATTGGAGGTCATCGTAGAAGCCCTAGGATAAAAGCAAAAGTGTTCTAAATTATCTACTGTACCAGAATGCCCTGCACTTTCCGGAACACGTGATGCTTATAACCAGCAGCGATTAGGTGATGATGAGAAATATGTATGTTTTGAGAACCAAACAAGTGATTAAGTGCGTGAATGGGTGTAGATGTGTATGTGACAGAAATCATTAAAAATAGAGATTTGGTAAAGTACAACATCTGTTGTTCACGTCTCTTTCAACAATTTTAACAACTCTCTGAACATGTTATTGGCCAAGTTTTATGAGTCGTAATGGGTCCATAACTCGCGTGCACCGGACTATAAACCCTGATACGTGGTGCGAATGCCGACAATACATTAAACTAATGTTACTATTCACTACCACGAGATATATTTTATTAGCTGAACATTTTCGATACAATTTCCTTCTTCTTTAAGTGCATTTTTCGTTGGCAAATTCGTTAAGCATATATTTTATTCAATATCTAGCTACCGTACCGAGGAAAGACGTAAGAAATAAATACAACCATTAACGGATAAATTAGAATAGCTCTGACAAGAGCTGTTAATATCAGCGTGGTTTTGTTTATATTATGTTTGTACCACATCCCTGGATACACGACGGAGGATGAATAGAAGTCAGCAGCAGTCGTCACAGCCGTCTCTTCACAATTTTGACGATGTCGTCGACGAATTGTTTCCTCCACGGCGTTGGCGGCGCAAAAGACCGACCACAGCTAGCTTCGCACCTCCTCAGATAGAAACACCGTTTTTCTATCTCAACAAACAGTTTCCTGTCTCCACATATATTCCACGCTATATTCCAATGTAAATATGTAATGTATACAAATAGGGCATTTCTTAATAAACATACCACAAACGGAGTATCATTACAACCTAATTAATCGCCAAAAATAGTTACTTCGATTATCTTTATAATTATCTGGGGACCAACTCGTCCCGCCCCGTATAGATCCGAGATGACAATTAACTGAATTGTAACAAATATTTTTTTCTGTTCAATAATGTTCTTATTTATTTATTTATTTATTATACAAGGTCCCCAACGAGGCAGGCATCTAACTATAAAACACTGTTCAAAATAATTAGCACAAGGCGGATGCCGCCGCAATTATAGGAAGCTCAGCATGCACCAATAAAAGCTCCAAGCAACATCCTATGTACTACCTAAATCTAATCTAATGTATTCTATTATTTAGTTATTTATTATTATGTAATAATTTATTTAGTATAGTCAAAGAAGTTTTATATAAACATATAGGACATACATCAGTTTCATCATCATCATCATAAGCCTGTGTCTCTCTTCTCTGCCGGATATAGGCTCCCAGGGCTCGCCACTTAGCATCCAGCCCGTGAAGCCTTTCCAATTTTCTACCCCATCGGTTATTCACTCTGCGAAAGATGTGACCGGCCCATTGCCACTTCAACTTGCTAATTCTCTTGACTATGTTGACAACCTCTGGTCTTAGATGAATTTCATTATATTATTTCTACATACATATAAAGTAATAAAATTTTAGGACTAAAGGTCTGTAAACTCTACTAGACGCTTTCAATCAATTGAGACCAGTATCACGAAAGCTTGTCGTCACCGCAGAATACAGAATCAACCAAAACCCACAATCGCACATAAAGTAAAGAAACAGAAAGTGCACTTAATTAGAGTAGTTTACTTTCTAGTTATTAGCCTTTGTGTGGACGAGACGCGTATTATATCATGTAAAGTTTAATTAAATTATGCTGTCTAGTGTCGTCACAACGTGTAAAAATGTCCCTAGACATGCGAAGAAATACAATGCTACTCGTATTATATTTAATGTCTACGTACAACTCCTTTTTGGATACAATGCATGCACCCAATTAGGAATAAGGAAAACTGAAGCGTGTCCATTTAATTAACATTAGACGATGAGTGCCAAATAGCCGAGGTACCTTGAAACATATTGGCAAGTTGGCGTTTGTCGTCCGGGGCACAAATTTGTTAAGCTCCGGTCCAACTGCAGCGATATATATGACCACGTCTTTGGATCGTACTGGAATATATTGGGAAATTCGACGTAACGTATCGACTGTATCGGATTTGTGTTATATCGTATATTCCGTGCTATAGAATGTCACTTTTAAATGTTATTGCCAAATTTTTTACATTCTACTCATAATAATATAATATGCGAAAGTTTGTGAGAGTGGATGTTTGTTTTTCCTTAAAGCAAAAACTACTGAAGCGATTATATTGAAATATATAATAATCAATACTAATAATAAATCTATAAGTGTAGGTATTGTAATATGTATGTATGTTCCTTCATAACTTTAGACATACATGACACAGGATAGGCTACTTTTTTCTTTTTCAACACGGACGAAGTCGCGGGCGCCAGCTAGTATTGAAATATAATCACTCAGTATAATATAATCGCTATAATATTTCAGTAATATAGCTCATAGTCATAATAACACATAAAGTAAAATTTCAAAAGCTGGTATATCTATATAGATACACTAGATGACCTGATAAAACCCAGTAGATTTCGATCCAGCCACCAACTAAATTGTACCACTAAATTGAATTCAATAAATGTGTTTTAATATTATTGGTAACTACATAATAGTTTGGCCACGAACATAGTTTAATATATAAATATATTTTTCAAACGGTATACTAAACTTATATCTTAATACTTATCGATATGAAGGTATGGGTCTGGCGTCAAAGCAGCACTCTCCAACTTTACACAAGAGTTATTCATGAGGGAGCAGCTCTTTGAGTCACTCGCTACACGTAGCTCATGCCATTTGCAAGAGAATGGTATAATGAATGAACCCGAGGCGACTTGGCTACTTCGCGCATGAAAAAAACATAATGAACAAACTTTATGGGACTCTAATAAACTTTGCGCACAGTATTGGCCAAAGGTGGTGTGGAATCTATGCGATCTTGTGCATTCATAAACTATAGCCGTGGTTTAAAACCTAGCTATATGCTAGTGCATCATCATGTAAGTTTTCTTTTGTCTTTCATGTTTCTTTTCTATGTAAACGTTCGCCAGACAGTCTGACAGTCCTGTGGGGAAAGCACTGAAGCCTTAAAACAATCAATGTAGTAGGTAATTAATTTCAGTTTAAGAGTCTTTCTCATATTATTTACGTTTTCTCAAAACAGTCTTAGAAAGACTATTTGCCTGCTTTTAGCAATATGATTAAAGTATACTAAATACTGAACAATCAAATTGAAAAGGCACAGCAGAGTTTGCGTTATCTGTCAAAATGATTTTAATTTTTTTTCACAACTTTATATACCGCAACCTTTAAGTTCCGTGGTAGTTAGTATATCAAGTGAGATCTTTTAAATGTAAATAAGCTGATTCAAAACTTAGTGCTTACTTCATAATATCACATGAATAATGAACGTCCAATGTAAGTGCGCTGTATAAATTATCAACATTTAGAATACATTAAATAAATTATTCTAGTGACGCGATGATTAAAATAAATTAATAATATTCGTTAACGTTATTAAGGCTACCAATTCACCTTAATAGCTAATTTTCAAAAGTTAAAAAATAGGTGATGTTTGATCGAAGATAATATATAAATTGTTGTAAAAATGGATGCTATATTTTAAATCCTATCAGGAAAGGGACAGCCCACTACGCGAAACAAGAACAACAGGCGTTCGAAGCCGGTGGCCACATCTAGTTACGTATAAACAAACAACTTTTCTCTCTTGGCAATATGGAAGACGGTTTTTTACCATTTCAAATATAATAGTTTGTCCATCTATTTGAAAAGGACATTCCGTAATGGAACAAGATGAATGTAAAGTACATATACCGTGTAAAGGCAAACTCTATCGAACTACGGATGAACATTATCCCTAAGCAAATATCGCCAAGTCTGAGCAAACAGAGGATGTCTTGAAATGTCATTTCACTGTACTGCCGAGAGGCGGTCAAAAAGAGGCGGGTCTCACAACACACTTGCTCAGCTCGTAATATTACTGCAGTTCTTATTGTGTTAACTACATTCTAATAAATCCTTTGTTTCGCTCCTAGTCGTGAAACTCTAGGAGGTTCGAATATTTAACATTTGAAAAAAATTTTTTTTTCCTTCGTGTTAGGACTTCTGTTTCCGTGTATGGACACAATGCTCACATATTATAAAACAAAGTTCTTTTTTTTTTTTTTTTTTTTCTTCTCCGCCGCGTCTGTCTGTTCGAGATAAACTCAAAAACTACTACACCGATTTTCACCAATGGATAGAGTGGTTCTCGAGAAAGGTTTTAGTATATAATTTAAAAAGTTACGCGGACGAAGTCGCGGGCAGCAGTTAGTACAAAATAAAAATACAAAATATGTTCTTTATAATTATTATTATATAAATACGCGTTGCTTGTTTTGTCATAATTAAGAACACAGAATACGTTGTTGTGGAGGAATGAACTTGAACAATGTAATGTAACATTTTAATGAGCTTAGCGAATGAATACTATGTTTTTGTGAGAACAACATACTTTGTAATGAACCTTACTGCAGTGCAGTACACTGGGGTGCCAGTGCTAGCGTGCACTGGCTTATAACTAACAGGTTATGCACCTCGAAAGTGCATATTTTTGCACGTACCTTACAATGTGTCTTAGGGCCTCTTTCACCAACTACAAGCAGTGTTGATTAGTTACTTTTTGAAACAATTTTATGTTTTATTAAATTATGCACTCGGTTTATTGCATCCTTCGATAGGCGATTTTTTTTTTATTATTTTCTTTTTAATGTTTGGGACTTTTACCGTACAAACAAAGGTATATCAGCTCCATTATCCCCGCTTACCGGTGACTTTAAATGACAGTTAGCCTACTTGACAGATGGTGAAAGAGGCCCTTAAGATACTAGTGTACTCAATACAAAGTGAGCAGTAATTGTGATTAAATCTATACTAATATTACATATAAAGCTGAAGAGTTTTTTTTGTTTGGTTGAACCCGTTAATCTCAGGAACTACTGGTTCGAATTGAGAAATTCTTTTTTTGTGTTGGATAGTCCATTCATCGAGAAAAGCTTTTAGGCTATGTGACATTTTGAACGGTGGACGAAGTCGCGGGCAACAGCTAGTTTATAATATTTTTAACTTAGTTTACAACTGGTTCGAAATACTGATCGTTTGAAAAACCACGTGGTTTTTTCTTCACTAAATTTCATTATCATTCTTGAGTTAGATAAAATAAAAACATGTCTACATGTAAATGTATCGTACATAAGATACAATCAACGGATTTTGATATTGTTTTTACTAATGGAAAGAGCGATAAACTAGGAAACTTTGTGTATATAATTTGCAGATGAAATGCATCTGTGCGAAGACAGGGGAGGGTCGCTAGTAATTTATATTTTATGGTTGCTTGTGATAAAATTATGACTATTTCCGGTCTAAGCAAATGTCGGTTACGGACATGCAAAAAGTTTAATTATTATCAATAGCTTAATTTATTACTTACCAGCTGGCGCCCGCGACTTCGTCCGTTTTGAAAAAGAAAAAAGTAGCCTATCCTGTGTCCTGTACGTCTAAATGTTTATCTACCAAGTTTCATAAAAACAATTAAATTGTTTAACAGTAATGGAGGAACAAACATACATACATACATACAATACCTACACTTACAGATTTATTATTACTTTGTATTGATTGATTAGCTCATAATATAGCTCTCTTCTGTGGTAAGTACCAACTAATGTTGTCAAAATGACCTTGCATGATAATTGTCATAGAAAGTAACTAATTGAATTAGAAACTAAATATGTACTGCAAAAGTAGATACATTTACCGATTCAATAATATATAATTATTATCCACCTCACTGAAGCCAAAAAATGATCGAGAACACTGTCCCTTACGAGTATTTATTAGGTTAAAATACAAAGTAAACTTGAGCTACAAAGTTAGATCGAAGGGGACGGAATTAATTCAATACAAGACCGATGATATTTGATTAAGAGCAAGTTGAAAATAGTGTCCGTGTGTGTTAACCTCGTGTAGAAGTCGTGCAAACACGCGCCACAACTTTGATAGACATGTGTGCGTACATCGACACTCAGGGTTGACACTGCACTGAAAATCATGCACTGAAACTTGTTTAAAAAATTTAAAAATTATACATGTTCTTAAAACAGAAAGCTCTCTTCTGAAAGTCACTTGAGGGACAGAAAAAGTAGAACTATGTAGGAAACTCAGTTTTACGTACACTTTCTTAATAGATACTCGTAATCGGGCTTGAGTTGACACCTAATGAAATAACAATGAAAAATTGAATCTATTGGTATTATATTTTCCACGGTATTTTTATCAACCAAATAAATAAACTCAAGTTACTCCTGTAAATTATTATATTACGCGGAAAAAGTATACGCAAGGCAATTTCTGTGTATATAAAATCATCCGTAATAACTTCTACGCCTGTATTAGTCCATTTTTTTACACTTTATTGAATTTTTCAAAAGTTTTTGCAGACTGGAACTAAAAAATAGAATAATTCTTAGTACTTCTTAGAATTACGTTGTAAAGAAAGTTCGTGGAATTTTTATATTTTCTTGTATTTCACAACGATTTGTTTGCTGTTTGGTAAAGTGTATACTTATATTCATTTGATAGAGCTCTTTCTGCTCTACAATACAAAACTGTGTTTTTGTTTTTTTTTTGGAAAATTTAATTTTTCATCATTTCTTAGGCTCAGAAATGAACTTCATCAGCATTTTTTTGCTTATCACCGAGGTCAAAAAGCTGCCGAAGCCGCTCGGGACCTATGCAACTTGTATACTGTATACAGAAGGAATCTTAGGCGTGTCTACTGTACAAATTATGGTTTGCTAAGTTAAAGAAAATCGTTGCGGGCGATTTTTGGCGGAACAGCACCAACAAATTGGTCGAGAGGTGGGCCGAGGTCGTGAAAAGCAACGGAGAATACATCACTGATTAATTTATTGTTATAATTATTGTTTTTTGTTCAAACAAATTTTTGTCATAAAAACTCTACGAACTTTCTTTACAAACCAATTTATATTAACACATCATTCCGTGGTTATGAGTAAGACAACCCTATGTAGTAGTCGCGTAGCAGTCGAGGGTCGTCATAAACCGGCAGAGCACGTACTGTCTCGGTCATTGTTGCAACGGCGTGTGCTGCCGCCCGCCTCTACTTACGTTTTAACGTCCGCAGATACACTAGACGTCGCGTTAATTTTGTTACAAAGTCGACATTTCGTTGTCAAACTAACCCGTGCTTCAAAAAATATTTAACACAGATGTTGCTTATTGAAACTATAATAAGATATTAAATCAAAATCAAACTAAAACTAACGTAATTGGATTTAGAAGGCAGACCTATTTTATGAAGTAATTTACTATTACTTCTTATTTACAAATATCTGGTGCCCGCGACTTCGTCCGCATTGAAAAATAAAAATTATAACGTTTGATAAAGCATATAAGCAATAATTTATTCGATCTTTATTGGTTTTTACTTTTACTATTTTTTCCGGAGGAAAATATCGGTTAAATAGTTTGAAACGGTAGCAGACATACGGAATTACTTTCACATTTAAATATTACTATGGATTTTAGCTATGATAAAATTGATAATAGTCAAGAGAGATTTTATATATATGTTTGATTTTGTATTTAATTTTACAAGAGTATCGAGCATTATTTGTCTATCCACAGACATAGTATGGAGACATCTAAGTGGATGTAATGAAATTTACCAATAAAAGTGAGTCGTGAGAGGAAACTTTAAAAGGGAACAGGATAATTAGGTTGCTTTCGTTTTTCCTGAGAGTGTTTTGCTACTTATTTACGGAATTATTGTCGCAGAGATCTCCTTCATTTGAACCGACGATTGAAAGCTCTAGATTCGATTTTAATTCGCCTTAAAAAACACAACACATAAAAATTTGGCGTTTTGTTTCTATAAGAATGATTTCCTTTAATTATTACTATTAACTTACATTAAGTAAAATATTTAGTTAAATTGTTGGAAATCTGAAAGTGCAAATCGCGTGTAACTATGACAATACGGTTGTTCTTATCTTCATTGCAATGAGGACTGGCACTTTACAGAATCCAAATTAGAATATTATATCCATTGTGGAGATGAGAACGACACGTGAGAGTCGAGAAAGAGAGAGAAAGAATGAGCAGAGCCCTGTTCATTTAACTTGACAAACTTAATTATTCATAAAATACCATCGCGGTAGAAAATGTAATACATTTTCAACTTTGGTTCGAAAAATGTGAATTACTTTTCTTCTGAACTCTCATTTTGTAGGGTGAATAGTTGAGTCGTCACCTATACTAATACAATAAGTTTGAACATGTTGTTGGAACGTCTCTGGAACTAGCAGTCAATTTTGAAAAAATATATTTGCAATTGATAGAACACTTTTCTGGACGGTTTTAGGCTATGCTAGATAGTGCTAAGCGAAAATGAAGTAACTATGTGGACGGGCGGTGTGACTTACCGTAAGAGAAAAACGAGAAAAAAAAACAGTCCTTTGCACTAGCCTAACCTGCGAAAACTAGCCTGTACTTAATCTTTTTAATATTAGTATGCGAAAGTTTGTATGTTTATTCTTCTATAACGAAAAAAACAGCTGAACCGGAGGATACAAATGTACTACCACAAAGGAAAAGGGAGAAGCAACCTTTACTCACTCATTGAAATACAACAGCAATGCATCTAACTTTGTTCGGCATAAGTGCAGCACAAGTATACCTGAGAAGTATCCTATTTTATCTCTACTTTTAATTCCTGCGGGATCGATACGTCACTGCCACACCCTGCATTGCACATTAAAATATGTAGAAATTGCAGACCTGTGGAAAAGAGTAGAGGTTCGTTATAATAATGTTTTGCATAGCGAATGAATGGGAAGCGAAACGTGGATGATAGAAAACTTTTATGCTTTATAACGTTGAATAAAATACTTCACTTTTATGATAGTAAAGTTTATGGGCGTTCGTAAAACCTATCGAATTTAGTGTTTTTTGAGGGACGCGCCAGTCCCTCCACTAAATGTGAACACCGGCACCGAACCTTCAATTCTAGTATTATACCTAATAGTATTACTAATAAGAATTTCACACTTTTTCAATTTATTAGTTACTTCAATTTAAATACCCTTTAGTTTTATACAAAAGATAAAAAATAACATTTAAAACTCAATCTAACTTTTACGTGATCGAAAACCGTTTTTCAAATTAGTTTAAAAAAGGCTATTTTACTATTCATAATTTCATTCCAGATGATTTACCTCGGCTATAAAATATATACTTATAAAATATCATTCAAATTTAATTTAAAAATTCTGATAACATTTCGATTGTAAAAGGTGGGTTAAATGTGTTTATATTAATTACTCGTACAAATGTAATATTTTTATTACGACGTCCAAGTTACAAAACTGTTTAAAAATTTTGAAATAAATCATGTCATAATATCTTTTTGAAATAGGCACATTGAGTTCAGAAAAAAGATGAAACATGAACAAAAATTTGAACGATTTGAAACGTGTGCTTGAAAGTACCTACGAGTGTTTGAATTTAAATATATCATTTTCTGAAGTGCTGACGGCTCCTCCATATTTATTATTGCCATAGTTGCAAATAACCTCGTAAACAGAGTTCAACGAATCGTTTTCAGAATCCAATTTCACCTTTTTTTAATCAGTGAAAAAGTGAACTGTTAATATCTTTAAAAAAAATTGAATTAATTTAAATAAATATTTTATTTAAAAACATTAATAAAATTGTAAACGAGCCGTGTCTGTAACTTAATAAAAAAATATATTTATACATGTTTTTTAACCTCGATGACACTTATAATACTCGTATGTCACCGAGGTTAAAAAAATAGAAATTTAGAATTTTTGTCTATTTATCTGTTCTAATCTCAGAAACGGCTTAACCGATTTGATTTGAATGTGATTTTCACTGATGTTTTAATGATTATCTGGAAACTATAGGATACTTTTTATCCTGGTAAAATGTTAGTCCCTGTGGGATTTTCAAAAAACGAACTACAGCGGACACCAACTACTTAGTTTTGAATAAAACTTTACACTCAGATACATCATGTATATAATTCATCCCCGCAACGCGTTCGCTTGAATTTTATTACTCAAATGTAAAATTTATTTTAAAATGTTGTTAAAATAATATTAAAATACAAAACAATACTTTCACAGTATTACATATTTTTTGTAAACAGCAAAGCAAGCTGTTAAAATAAATAAACATGATATTGCTGAATGAGTGTACGTACAGACATAAAACCCGTCAGCGTAGCGACATATCGAACTGTGCACGTGTTTTATCGCGCCAATCATGTTTATCGCTGCGTTATGTTCGTTTGGGAGGCGACATAAATGCGTTAGGGTGTCCACACGTCCACCCAATATAGGGACAAATCAAATTTTCACGTTTTAACTGACTAGTTTAAATATTCAGTTTTCAACAGCTTTCCTGCATGTAAAATTAGTTTTTTATTTGGTTTTATTGCTATCGCTAACGGTAGCTGATTTTGAAATAATTTTTCATAACAATAATGATTCGAAATTAATTTGAAATTAGAGCTAATTAATTTGTGAACACCATTTTTTTACGTAAATTCTAACAAATAAAATGTTTAAAAGTATTTAAAAAAATATATAATACCTAAAGACTTGCTTGTATTTACCGCGACTTCGTCCACGTTGAAAAAATATAAAACTTGGAAATTGTCTGACATATCTTTATCGCTATAACTGTGACTGTTTATTTAGATGTTTATAATAATTACGAATTTATATTTACGAGATAATATTATGTTTTAAAACCTTTTAAAAGTCCCTGAATTCCAAGATTCCAACAAAAGGACGGTTCACACATTCCATTTGAATATATTCATAAAAATCCATTCGTCGAATAGGTGACAGGCTCTGTCGAATTACTCATTCCGTCGTTTCTACTGATTCGGGATTATCTCGCTTTTATTTGTTTGTGCGTTTCGCGTTTTGCCAAATTTGCTCTCCGCTTACAATGATGGCGATACAATCGTCGAATTATGTCGCATTACTCTTTATTAAATAGATACATTTCGCTTATAAACGATTACATTTGATTCTTCTACTTTTATTGTAACGACATCTAGTAGTAGCAGGGCACACTGCATTTTGCAGTCATTTGAGCAGCAGTAACCACCCTCTTACAGAAGACCACCGTGAAATAACAGCATTTGTGCTGGTGTGTTTCGGTGAGAGAGTAAGATCTATGTGTAAAACAATTTTCGGATTAAGTTTTTTAGTTTTAACGATTATGCAATACAGATGAACAAACTTAGCTTTTCATAATATTAACATAGTAAATATAGGATACATTTGTCACAAAGAACCAATATTGAAGTAAGTTTTTCTACGTCGTCTTTTTTACTTACAGCTTAAGGCTACTTTGTCAAAGTAGTAATATATTGCTCGAGCGTATGTTGACTCAGTAATTTAACACGTAATCACATTCTTTGGTTAACAGCAAACAGTCGTGTTGTTTCTGAGAAACCCCACTTGAAAATAATTGAGGGATAATTAGAGGAGGTTGTTTTAGTGAATTGGGGGAGAGGGTCCAATATGGCTTCATCACAACACTTCAACCATTCGGTAATTAGATTTACCAATTACAGTCTTTTATAAATACCATTCAGTTCTGTAAATTTGGGTCAACATTTGCCCGAAAACACACTTGACCTTATTAAGTATTAAGGAATGTTCATTTTGTTATTTCATCCTGTTTCATAATAGACGACATTTTAATCTTTCTTAGAGGACACTCGCCATTTATGTTCACAACAAAAAATACAACAAAGGTCCTTGTCTATTGTCTTGATGTAGACCTTTTAACAGAATTATATCTTATTTATAATACTAAACGAGGAATTCTTTTATGCCACAACGATCTCGCAAACGGCTCTAACGATTTTGACGAAAATCTAGAGTTAGGAGATTTTTTAGGTCTAGAAATCGATCTGTCGGGGTCTTATCTTCGAGAAAATTCGTTGTAGGTAGTTTTTTTTAAAGAAACGGTTACAAAAGTACATGTAAAAATTTTTAAACCTTACATTGGCTAGAGCGAAGCTCGGTCATCCAGTCTAGTTTTAATAACAATATTAAAAATACTTTGTTAGGCATAGCGGTCATTGAACAAATAACGTTGTTTCAATGAGTCAGTTATGTAGGTATCCTTATCCTCTATCCCCCCTTCATTGTTCCCTTATCTATTATCATATTCAGTACACTCGCAGCCCCTATGGCTTCGCTTGTGTTTTAAAAATTTCTTAAATATATATTTGCTATTAGTTGGTATGACATACTTTATTTAATGCAATTCGTAGCTTAATAACGTAAATTTCGATATTAAAAATAAATAAATTCAAAATCTGTTTTTTTAGCATACAAAGCTTATATAGTAAAGTATGTAGATTCTTTTGTTAAGAAGTTATATTTGTATATTGAAGCATAGCCATGCAATCACAGCAACATGAACGGCGTACCGACGAGTGCAGCGATTTCATTTGCATTCTTAATGACCTGTCTGATTGGGGAGGTGCTTCGAGACTTCAATTTTATTATAAAAAAATCTTGTGTTCATAATTATTTTATTCAAACAGTTGGGAAAAACAATAAATATGTTGTAACTTTTTTAATTATGCTCTAAAGTATTCGAAACAAAAAATAAAATATACACCCACTGTGTTCATAGTAACAATAAGATTTAAAGTACACTCAATCAGAACTTATGCAGAAAATTATAACCTATATATTAAGTGGGAAATGGGCTCTGGCTACACACTCACTGAAACACAACAGCACACATGCTGTTTCACGGTGGTCTTCTGTAAGGGGGTGGTTATACTGCCGATAGACAGGATGCCACAATAACTGCGAAACGCAGTGTGCCCTGCCATTATACTAAAATTTCCACACAATGATGATTTTTTAATTTGAATTTTTTGGGTAATTTGTTTGTCAAACAACATTTTATATAGCCATGTCAGTCTTACACAGTCATGTTGTAGGTGTGATGAAGAGCCATCTTTCTATTAAAAAATAAAACGAGTGATCTGAGAAAAGCACACCAACCAATTTTATATGTAGGTATTCTTAGAAACCTGAAAAACATTTTTATAAATATTTAAAGAGTATTTGGTACAAAACATAACTCGATTTTGCTATTAATGGTGCTGTAAATAAGGCGACATTAGAAATTCAGTTCAGTAACTCGTCGTTTATTGAATTGTACTCAAGCTATTGTTGGCATAATATTAAATCCCAGTTTGTAGTAAAAGGAAACGTGTCAAACATTTTTGGTGGAAATTTCTTTACAACGTAATATTTACTATGTTACAATTGAAAAACAAGGATTTATTCACGCTTGTATAATTTTATACAAAGCTAATAGGTATAACATTTTCACCCTTCCTTTACCCATGAA
Organism: Synanthedon formicaeformis; assembly: GCA_945859745.1. Taxonomy (NCBI): domain Eukaryota; kingdom Metazoa; phylum Arthropoda; class Insecta; order Lepidoptera; family Sesiidae; genus Synanthedon; species Synanthedon formicaeformis. The sequence continues at coordinate 232,053 of OX243956.1, read as the reverse complement.
AAAACAATTTGGTAGTTATGCCAATATAGTTTTGTTAATTATATTTTTCCAATTGATTTAAATTGGTCAGAGTTAACGATTCCATTATTATTATTTATCTTTTTTAATTACCAATAAAAGCCTTTTCTCTACAAATAAAGAAAATTAATGATCGAATGGAAAACTATTTGCATTTAAAATTTTCAATAGCAATATAGCACAATAGCAAGAGAAATGGCATCCATATTTCACGTAATTTGTGTAATATCTGTAAATGTGTCAAGAGAACTCGTATATTTATTAGAAGTATTACAAAATGCACTTCGACACTGCTCCGTGTTGTGAAAGCGGCCACTTTACGTGTTCATAAAACGCATAACAAACGATCAACATCTCTGCGTTGACCGAGTTAAGGTCCAAATTCTATTAAACGCCACCGTAAATTTCAACTTAAGGGGCGCTCAAACTGCTCTCAGCAGTTCAGCAGAACTACAACTATACTCTATACATAATATTATATTTACTTCTTGTGACTCCTAACCATTCCTCTCTTATAGTGACTGGATCATTTAATCGAATTAAATTAACGTGGTTTATGAATGTTCTTGCATCAAGAGTTAATGGTTTCAAGGTCTAAGATAAATTAATACAATTTTATAGTAAGACTTATACTAGTATATTTTATAACGACTATAGTGGGTCAAATAGTGTTTTTTTATAATTTTACTTATGAATTAGAGATTAGTCCAATAACAATAAAAAACTCTAATTCCACTTGCAGAAGAACATCGTAAAGTAACAGCACTTGTGCTGTTGTGTTTCGGAGAGTGAGTGAGCGATGCCAAATATCATATCACTATCACAATTTTTCACTTTTCCTCTATCCTTTCAGGCTTAGAATCGCACTTGCTAAGTAAATTTAATAAATACTTTAAATGAAGTACAACTTTGTAAAGGTCGCTTATATTCATTAAAATTGAGTTAGGTTATTTATTTTATTTTTTATTTGATTTATTTATTAAGATTACATACAGCCATTATATATCTATTATATATATAGATTAAATACAAATAAGCCTATAGAATCATTAAAATTATTTCATTTATTTATCTATTAATTTAAAAAACTAATTAATATGAAACCAAAAAAGAAAAAGAAGAGAATGTTCTATATGAAAATTTTTTTTTTTTTAATATATGTTGTGAAATAACTTGTCAATAAAGCGTTCAATATGTAACAATTTAGAATTGGGAGCTTTTGTCCCCGCTTGTTGCTAAGGCCTCGAGTTGAGTCAAAATCAAAAGTTATTTACCTGTATTTATTCAGTTGCCAGAACCCAAGCATTCACAAAATCCAATTAATAAACCCTTTTTACTTGAAAGCCTTCGGATTTCAATTAACACTTCCTTAAATTGAGACTCATACAGAGCGGCTTTGTGGAATCTAAAATCAAAATTTGTCGATCTTTATAAGAAATGAGAAACGGACTAACGGTCCACTTGTCGTTAGGTGGCTTCGTAGCCTAAGGACAAAAACACATGGAGGAAGGCAGGTGTGCTGTCGACCCTACAAAGGTTTTTTTTACATATCTAAGAATAGCTTGAATAAGCCTATTAAGGGTGCTTGGCTTAACGCTCTGTCTCACGGGATCCGAATTCGATACCCGGCAGGTTCAACTTTGGAAATGAACTTTTTAAAGTTAGACTTGTCTGGATTTGTAAAGTAAGGGTACGGCACGCTTAATTTCGCAGTCATTTAAGCTGCTCGTCTTGGTGCAGTATTCAGTGCCCCCTTACAGAATGACAATATGTGTGCTGTTATATTTTGGTGAGTGAGTCAGCACTTGCAGCGCCTGTGGCGTTGCTTTTATTATAGGCGATAGTAGGTGGCCTACCATCAAGTGAATCGTCAGCCTATCTGTCAAGCTAAACATAAAAAATCCACAGGATAAAGTTCTGTCCATCTAGGCCGTCCGCAGCGGTATTTTACTCAAGTAAGGATGAACTGCATCTGGGGCACAGTAGGTACTGTGATAAAAACTCGGAGTATTAATTGGAACAAACTCAGAGCACTCGCCATTGTACACTCGGCTAAACACACACAGAGAGGATACATCAGAATCTATTCTTAAACTAAGTGTTGTTAAGTGTGCATTGAATCGTTTACATTTTGAGCCCATTTCCCGAGCTCCCATAATATCCTTAATCCTACTGCGGTTGCAACGCATTTGCAGCTAATGTGGCGTTGCTTGTGTTATAGCCACCTGCCATCAATTGACAGTCATCATGTTTATCGACCTTACCATAAAAAATCGACACTGCAAAGCTGTTTATAGGGTCTAACGTACGTAGGTATCTAAATAGCACACCTTGTCATCTGCTACAATATGAATACTAAATCACTAGATTTAGGTGTTCGCCTAGTTGAAAGGAATAAACAATCGGTTATAGGGCCAGAAAGTAATTAACGTTGTTGGGACAATTGAAAAGGCAGAAGTGAGGTGCGTATTGCGTTGCGTATGTGACCAATAACATTTAATGTGTGCTCGTATGACAGAGGGTTGACCCAGTTGTGGGGCAAATGGGAATCGCGCAGGCTGCGCCCGCCGGCCGTTGACCCTTGGCCGAGCCGCGTCTCGTGCATGTCTCTATTCGCTTTCCCACTGACTTATAATTTAACACTTCCTTTGTCGGACTAGTCGCCCTCTCTTTAAATTTACCACAGTGGTTACGTTTACCACATTACTTAAGTGGCGTGAAACTGAAAACAAACATTGTAATATTAACTATACAAAAGAATAAAATAAAATATGGAAACGCCAAAAAGAAACATTCACATTAACATAAAATTAAAACAAGTTCCCTAACTAAATATTTTATGATTACCATTTTGTATTATGAAAATGAAAAAGTATTTTTAGTAACAAAATACCTAATGCAAAATTAGTATCAAGTTCGTCAATTATAAAGTACTAGTGTTAGCCTAGTTGTCGAAATTGGTTTCGAACATTTAAGTTCGTCAGAAGTCTTAAGTAAGAGCTACTAAACAAAAATAAAACGAAAATCATTTTACAAACTGAGGAAAAGGTTATAAACTGTTACCTATTTATATATGACAAGGACATACCTACTATTAATTAGTATAATATGTATTTAGTATTTAGTATAATATGTAATCTTTTTTATATCGAAACCTGTACATTGACAACCAAACTGGCTGAGCCACGAATAAGTTAAATTTAGCACAGGCTTATTTCGTTATAAAATGTATAACTGAATTTATACCTCTTATAACTTGAACAATAAAAATTGAATGAGCAAACGCAACAATTTCTCAAATAAAGGACAAAGTCCTTATTTAGATGAGTCACGTAAAACGCTCTCCGAGTATCTCGTTAAATCAGACGACGCCTTACAGTAAAACATTACAGCCCTAATCAAAATTAATATAAGGAAACTTTCCAAAAATTTGAATAAAGATGACGTACTGTGTCGTGACGTAGACGTAGTGGTTTCGCTACGCCGTAGCGCTTCTACGAAGTGGTACGTAGCACGTGCAGCCCTTCCGATTGTATAGGTATTGTTGTGTTCGGCATCAGAGTGGGTGTTAAGGCTTCGACACAATATATTCAACTGGGCGGGACGGCATTGCAATGTATGGGCTATGGCTTTTCTAAGTGTACTGTCATCAGCTTACGTACCGAGATTAATAAAAAAAAATAGTGATGTAATGAAACGGTCGTGGTTCCGCTATGTCATAGCGGGGTTGGACGTATCCATACTATATATATACTATCCTTACTTACGAATATTATAAAAGTGAGTGAGTTTGTTTGTTTGTTACGCTTTCACGCAAAAACTACTGAACCCATCACCATGAAATTTTGCATACACGTTGTCTGGGACACCAGAAAGGACAAGGTATACCTTTCATCGTTCAACGCGGACGAAGTCGCGGGCACCAGCTAGTAATGTTATAAATTTTAGTCCTAACTCTGCCTGACAGGCTATCTGTCTGAGGCATTATCATTAGGTATCATATATTTTGACAGGCGTTATGTTTTTTTGTTTTTAAACGTGGACGAAGTCGCAAACACCAGCTAGTAATAATATAAACTCGTATTGGGTGAAACATAAAGTTTTTCCTATAGAGCGTACGTTAAAAAAAAAGAAAAAAAGGCCACAAGATATTATTATACAAAGGAAAGGGTTTCTTGCGTGATTCCAGACAGTTTAACGCGAAAATTGAATTGCCAACTGTTTTTACAAAACAGAAAGATTACTTTCTTATACAGTTAGTTTATCTATAGATATAATACTTATAATGTATCCACTACAACTACAAGGTAAATATATACCATTTTTATTAATACGATATTTTCTCGTTTTTATTCTGGCTCGCTCTTATTTATTGACTGGTTGAAAGTCATAAATTTATATTAGGATTTAAGTTATGGTTAACTAATGACACGAGTACCATCATTAGTACGGGCCGAAATAATCTGATCACACATGTGTAACATAGTTAGTAACACTAGATTATATATTTCGTCTGTTATTCTGAACGAACCCTGAAAATATAGCATGTTAATGAAATACTTAGCAAAATATAGTTTGAAAATAAACCTCCCAAGTTATTTATTTAGTAACAAAATGAGTTTAAATAATTAATTTCACACAGAAACTATTTAATTTTTTATATTTTAAAAACTTACATACCATTTACATATATACTCGTAAATTAATAATACCCCATATTTTATATCTTTATCATCCCAAATACCTATACCATCCATGGGGCGGAGAAGCCATTGTCTATAGAATAAAAGGCATGTGGATTAATAAAGTTTCGCCACCCCTGACGTTATTATAACTATACTATTAAAGTACGTAACGTACGACCAATATCTGAAATACGGTTCCCCTTTAAACTTTGCCTATAGTTAATAGAGTAGAGGCGTAGTTTATGGATTTTGTTAGTTGTTAGACAATAGTTGTACACCTTTGCAGAAATTGATATTATTGTAGGTACTATATAGACAGTATATATGGCATGAATGACCCACTGTTGGGAATGAGGTACGAGTATACTCGTATAATCACGTAGAGGTTCGATTACTACTGCACCTTGAACTTAAAGCCCTATCAGATCCGGTCAATGTATTGAATGATTATTGAAATCACGTTATTGTTATAAGAATACGATCGGGGTGTTTTCGTTATCTGATTGTATTACTTTAAAATTACAGCAAAATATGTTTTTTCTTACTATTTGTATCCTGGTATCTGTAGATGGTTGCAATACTACATATTAAAAAGTTGATATTTAAAAAAACATTATGGACAGTAAAAACCATTCTCTATTTTCTTGCTAAAACGTTTAGATATATTTCCATATATAAGCAGACTTATACCATAAAACACTTTGGTATCATTTTAAAATATCTGGCTATACCATACAGCTCCGTTCTATACGAGTTCACTGAAAAAACATTCAGTAAAACGTATTTTCATTTGCGAGTCTCTATTAACTCAACAAAACCAATAAAACTCAATAAGACCAAACCATTTGAAAAGGTTTAAAGGTTAATGACTGGTGATGAGAAGTAGATTACTTATGATAAGACAGAACATGCACGTGTACATTCGGTTACGAATAAAAAAAAGGAAATTTATTTGGGAATACACAATGTTTTTTAGCCTTATACACAATGTCATAGCCATGACTTTGGATGCTCAAATTTTTTCTTGTTTCGCTATCTTCATACCTGTTTCAGTGGACAACTAGAAGAGACTACCAAAACAACTTGTAGCATTTTGTTATATGAAATCCCAAGATATATAGTAACGGAATCATTTCATCGCCAATATGATGTCTAATAAACGACACACACTCATTAAAATGAATGTAAGTATAAGTATTACTTTAAAAGAATAGGCTTGGAATTTTATATGAAATTCGAAGACACTTTTTCTAGGAAGCCAAGAATGTTTAATGTGGCGGCACTACAATTTGCAAATAACTAAATTATCGTATAATGTGACATTAGTGGTGGTCGTCGGCTGCCAACTGGGCCAACTGGACGAAATGGCGAAATGGGCTCGTCAATCTACTCCCATCAACTGAAATGGCGAGAGACGAGGCCTTTATGAACCTTCATAACGACGACAACAATTATGCAAATTTTGGGTTGTTTTCCATCAAGCATCAACGGCTCACAGAAATTACACTTCAGTTTTAGATTACATTTGTAACAAAGGGAGCCACACTTACTATAAAGTTATACCAGTATATGCAGAATTTACTTACTCATAATTCCACTAAATGATTTCGACGCAAAATGGGTTACAGCTGAGTTTTTTTTTCTTTCCGTGGGTATTGATAGCATTTCTTCTTGTGACCTTTTTCCGTGCATATTACCTGCATAGTAGGACAAAAAATAGTAGAGAGAGAGAGAGGGAGAGAAGTTAGAAAAAACATTCATAGGTACTGGCCTGTTTGGAATTCATCTTTGATGCGGTCAGATATTCGATATCTACACAATGTAAAATAAATAAATCTCAAACTGAGTGATTGACTTCTGACAAGTACTTACATTAAATGGCATCAACGAATTCCAATAACAAGCATGTTATAAAAGCAATCTGTGCACTGGAATTGAAACACGAAATTTTTTAAATTGGATCGAATCCCGACCGTTTGATACTGAGTTTGTGCTGGAAATCAACATTTAAAAATATCCCAAATTAACCGGGCAGTAGAAGTTTTAACGAGATAACTTCGCTTCGCTTTCATTGGACATGCACATGGATATTTGTTTTAGTTATATGTGGGACGGCTACGGCGATAGTCACATAAATGCGCATAAGAAGACTTTGTGCAGCTGTTGATCTGTGATCTGTTTATCGTGTCCACGGTCAAACGCCGCCGCAACATAAGTAATTGAGCAGTGTACAAACAGCGAGATATAAAAGAGCGCCTCTGCCCCCATCTATAATAGAATCTTTTGGAATGTCCACAGATAAAGTGTGAGCCCGTAGTCTCATGCCACTGCAGATAATAGCCCGATCGAACTGCCACCGCCTCTTAACTACACCACGTGGAGCCACTAACCTGGCGATGCTTTCGCTGTTCCCCACAGTGCGGAAGTCGGCCGGGTCTATAATTTCCTTACCTATTGAATAGGAATAAACCTACTGTTATAATTCGCCTATTTCGCCAATAAAATTTGTATAATAACATGAAAACTAGTAAAAAAGGATCAAGATGACAAAGTTTTTTTCGTTCAAAAAATGACACATCCAAAATAAGTCATCTAAGCACATCCCAAGTAAGTGAAGTGCATTCGCTTGTCAGACTAAAAATGCTATATATTTAGTCCAATATTTTTATCATCACATCGTAAGGGTCCACTGTTAACCACTGTCCTATAGTGTCTAAAGGACAGTGTCTAACAATGGGCTACAACCCATGGTAATTCGCACTCCGCATCTCTTTACTGTCAGCCACTCTCTTGAGATCTTGGTTCCAGCGAGCAGGTAGCAGGTGGTCAGCCCACGGGGCGTTTCAATCACTTAGTTTTCCATTTCATTATTCAAAATATTAGTAATTGTTACGCACTTTTACAATAAGTAAAAAAGTTATGTTATTTATTTTGCTTATTATTTCAGCAGTTCTAGTCGAATTTAATTATAATTGACATAAAGATGAAAACACACTTGAAGATGAATATATTATTAATATCGCTAATTTCGTGGGCACACCCTAAAAGTATGATACAGTAGTGTCTGATGGGAGTCTTCACCTCTGCAATCTCGGATGCAAACCGCATTAAATTTTATTGCTAAAGTCTGTTCTGTCTGCCGCGCACGCACTATATCCTAGTGCTTATTGCTCGGCTACAACTAACGGTTGCCGACGGTTGGAACAATACAAACAATCAATGAACAACATTACTTTATGACACTCGAACAATACTACGCATTTGTATTTCATCTTCAGCCGATTACTGGAACTCAAACTGAGCGACAATACAAGCTGAGTTGAGTATCCCACAGCTCATAAATTGCCTCATAAATTTATCGTCTTTTTTCTTTGCCGTAATCGAAAAAACTTTCCTTATTATTGGGTTATTTATACAAATTCAGTGTCCTGGGGCGGTTCAAAGGAAACTTCAAATTAATTTCACGAGAAAAATTAGTCTGTCGATCGGTATTATATTTCTCGAATGGATATTACATTACGTAGGGTCGAAAGAAATAAATTTACGAAGAAATATCGTCGGAGTCGGAAAATTTTCGCGTAGGCCGACGCGATGATGTTTGTTTGCTGTCACTAAATATTGGCGAAAATTGTTTTTTCGGTTATTTGGTTATTTCATTTAACAAATTTCTATTGTTTTCGGTTGTTTTCGACAATATTGTATTAATGTACTTTGTGAGAACGCCTGTGACTTGTAAATGAAATTCATTTAGACACCCCAAACACTCTAAACTAAATATAGCATTTCTGCCCACTTCGGGTATGGAAGTTCCCGAAGTGAATAATTAATTTATAATTAGTGACAAGTTAAAAAACAGAATTCCTCGCGAACAGTGTTCATGAAAAATTAATGATTTATGATCGAGCGTCGCCCACAAAAAATATAGCCAGACTATGTACGTCTTGAAGGTCAAAACATTGTTTAATTCAGACGAACAGTTCTGGAGATTATCTTCTATGTAACCCGAAATTACAAAAATATCTCCTCTTTACTGAGAGTATTTTTGTTATAATTATCTAAACATCAAATTTCACAAGGTAGTAATTATGTTACTACGTGGGTTTCTCAAGATGATAACATTAAATATTCTGTGTGGACCAATTTCTCTATTAATAAACTTATTTGTTTAGGTTACAAAAGTTCGCTAACTTTACTAAGCCAAGCACTATCCAATTGAGAAGAGATCCCTTTAGCGGTTACGGTTAAGAATATTATTAAAATCAATCATTTTGATCTTTAGAATATTTTGTTTTTTTACATATTTGTGTTCATTTTCTTGCAAGATATTTACAATTTAAATCAATGGAAACACAGCAAAGAGTGCTCGTAGAGCGAAATAAAAATATGATCCCCTCGAAACAACACCAGCTGCTACCTCATATTATTCCGTGAGCTTAAAGTGCTTTTCTATAGAAACGAACACTTAAGTGGCTCCCTCTTATTGTTGTATGCCTTTTCAATATTCTTCCTAATGCTCATGTGTGTTGCTACTTCAGCTTTATTGTTGGAGAAACTTTTAGGCTTCATTACTAGCGCTTTCTTAATGAAACCTACGCGTCCTACAAATGTTATTAGGTTTAACAGAAAACTGAAAGCCCGGGCTTACAAGGTATCACTGCTAGTCTCAAAATCAATTACTCATTATTATTTATATTATTTGGCATACTAGACGTTGAGATTAAGGGACAAGATAAGAACAAGTCTTTGATTTAACAGTAGAAATAAATATTTTTGTCAGAAAAATATCCATTTGGCCATTACTTTTTGACCAATTAGGTTTCTTAGCTAATCAATTATTTATTGGTAAGGTTATGTTAGTTTTGTTTTGCTAATTGATTAAATAACAACCTTTAACAACACAATCAGTATGAAAGACTATTCGTCTACTCACATTTTACTATCACGATCATTTATCATTTTATCATCAACACATTAGAAACGATAACAGTACGTATCTATATGATGGACAAGCGAACGGTCACAAGTCCCTGTGGACACTTTCAGTGCGGAAATGGAGCACCTGTTCCCCGCCGATGAACCCATTACCTCCCGCGCACCAGTCGACTAAATGCCAATGGAAATTACCCTCAACTAGTCCACTTCGTAGAGTGATTCTTTAAATTATTGTCACGTTCCTTTTCCTTCTTGAAAATTTTCAACACAATATCCCTTTCACATATTCAAGAGTAAGTTATTGAAAACCAGTGCGAGTTAGCTTCGTTACACACAGCATAAAGATATTTTTAAACTTAAGGACAGAATAAACTAACTTAAAGTATAAAAAGGTAGTAATGTTTCGACTGAAACGTTCAATCATAAAAATCGATTACTCCTAAATAACAATACTTTGAAGGGAAAAGCCTAAAAGAGGCTATGAAAATTTACGTTCAATTGGTTCTGATGAATTATAAATAGATTTTCCCGTAATAAATGTTTCTAACAACGTCAGCATTATTATTTTATGGCTCTCTTATTTTATTTACGAACAAAAATACCCACTTTGGGAATCCTTATTATAAGTGCATTGTAAAATTGACAATAAAATTTTACAGAATTAAGAATTTGGAAGTTTTGTTGAAAGAAATATAATATTCATTGGCACGGATTATAATTTCTCACCTATTAAAATATTATACGAGTTTTATAAAAATTAAAAGAAGAATTATTTGAGTGGGACGTGACCTTTTTTAATACCTACCTTGGGCACCAGGCTCTCATACAGTTACAACCATTGCGTGTACCTATGTAAAAATTAGGTTAACCTTGTTAACCATACGAGTATTCTGTGGTTTTGTGATTGTGTGGAGCTAATAAATGCATTTTAAATAATTCTATCGAACTATTTTAAAAGTAATTAAGTTTTAATTTTATTATAATAAGCTAAAAGTAATAAAATACCAACTTTGTGGTCTCCTTCTTGTTATTCAAGATCATTATAGTTGTTATCTCAGCTGATTTTAAGTCATATATATCTCTCTCTCTCTAATTCGATTGCAGGCCTAGGCAAAATGTGTTTGTTGAACATTCAAAAATACTATAAAATGAATTAATTTTATCCAATATTTCCACTTAGGCACGCATAGATTTTTTTATGTTAAGGTCGACAGACAGGCTGACGGTCCACTTGATGGTAGGTGGCTACCGTCGCCTATAATACAAGCACCGCCATAAGTGCTACAAGTGCGCTGCCGACCATAGAAGGATTAAGGATAAGGGATAAGGGAGGGATGGGGTAATGAATAAATTTTATCCAATATTTCCACTTAGGCACGCATAGGTATACTTGACCTCACTGAAAATTTTTGGCAGAGCAATTAGCAACCCCGGATGCCCGATGCTAAAAAAGCACTTATGTTCCGTAGTCACGAATATAAATATCTGTGTATATATCTATCTGTGGCATCATAGCTTCCAATCGGATGGACCGACTTTAAAGCTGACGTGATCGAGATGGTTCTCAGCTATAATTTACGAAGGAAGATCTGTTTCAGCGTTTGAAGATCATCAGTTCATTTCTTAGTTTATTTCCATGGCATGGTATTCTTGACCTGATGGTGCAGCATCAAGTAGTCTGCAATGCCAACTCCTCAGCAACTTACGGCAGATATAACGTGTTTGGGGTCAATAGAAAATCGGGGGTTATTTCATATTTTTTAATTATTGCATATTAATTTATTGCTTTTCCAATATTCTAACAACCGTTATTGTATTGAATTCTAAAGAGCTGCTCCAAAGCTGCCTGTTTACCACAAATTTTATCATTAATCTTTGGAAACAACAAGAACCCGTAAGGCATCATCAATTCTTGGAATAATAAAAAGCCAAATTAGGTTGTATGGTGGATGTCTTACTAGTTCTACATTTGAAGCTTTCAAAGGCTTTTCACTCAGTCTAGCTTGAAATCTTTTCGTAAACTTTGTAATATTATAAATTAAGCTCTGAGCACGTGATTAACATATAGTATGGTTCAAGCGATTCTTACATCCAGTGACATTCATCTAGTGTAGAGCTTCCGAACTTAAGTTAAATCTATTGTGCCAACAATTTCTCTAGTTGAATGAACAAAAAACAATGATTTGGATTTCTGCTTACTTTTCTGCTCATAAAAATGCCATCGTAAGGTCACCTCTATGGATAGGAATTAAATTGGTGATGAGGGTTTAAAGAACGCTACACAAAGGGCCTTTTACACCTTTTAAATTATGTATTATTAAGGGAATAAGTAAATTTTAATTTTATTCATTTCTTTCTGTTCCGTGTGTCATAATGCACGTGATCCTGTATTTATTGCAAGATTAGATGTACCAAGCAGCCTCGATTAGAAAAATATCTTAATGCCACAACATTTCAATAACATTTAGTCTGACTTTGGAAGTGTGTTTGTGTTATGTGTCTAAGCGCCTCTTTCACCAACGTCAAGTAGGCTAAACCGTCACTTAAAGTCACTTGTCGCTAGCTGTTATCTAGCTTATATACCTTTGCTGATTTTGCTGAAGTTAGCTGATATACCTTTGTTTGTACGGTAAACGTCCCAAACATTAAATAGAAAATAATAAAAAAAAAACGCCTATCGAGTGATGCAGTAAACCGAGTGCATAATTCAATAAAACAGAAAATGATTTCTAAAAGTAACTAATCAACACTTTACTTGTAGTTGGTGAAAGAGGCGCTTATTAATATTGAGACATATAAAGAGAATGTCTTATATAGAATGTGACCAATTACGAATGTGGGTTAATAGCTCACAAACCAAAGTGTCTATACATTGTAAGTGTTATGTCTAGATATTTTAAACTAGCTTTTGACTGCGGTTTCATTTGAAAAATCTTTATAAATTGTAGATTACATGTTATTCTAGTTTTATCAAATTATATCAAATTTTGAAGTAACAAACGTCCATACATAGTATCCTCGCAAAATTTCGTTATCATAATGTAATATTAGTAGAAGAAATTAAATACACGTTTTACAAAAATTAACTTAGTGAGAAAAGCAAAAGAAAGTACAAACCTTTTTGTCTTCAAAGACAAGTCTGTTTAACAGTGCCTTTTTCACTTGGTCTCACGTTGCGGAATTTCGAGGTTAACGAATGAGTTACCACCAAGCTTTTATTGTGTTTATTATGTACAAAATAAGGTTTCGTTAAAAGCTCCCGTCTATGTGTTTAAAGAAGGGTGGGCCCAAAGGATAACAGTATCATAACAAAGAAGCCTTTACCCTTGCTTTGTTGTACTCCTCACCTAACCACAATATGTGTTATATAATATAAAATACCATATTGTAAACCTTATATAAGCTTTTAATCATTATACAAACTTTTGTAATGTAATCTTTACAGCAATAGCAATATTAGAGTATTATATGAATGTGGTGGATATATTATATGAAACAGCCTGAAAACAGATAAAGGTGTAACAGTTTGCTCAATTTTTGTAAAATTATTTAATTAATTAATTACTTATATAATTAATTAATAAATTCCCAAATTTTTTGTATATATATGTATGTATTTGCTATTATCAGAAAGTAGACAACGGATTTTCTTCTTATTGACGAAAGGAAGGAATTCTGAAAGGGTGTTTTACTTATGGGTATTTTATTTATATTAAGGGAGTTATCAAGGTTTTCATGAAAGAAGTTGGTATAAATATCAGTTTGATAAGTACTCGAGTGTATATGATTATATTCTAAAAAAATGTACATATTTATGTTTTTTCATAGAAAAAGTTTTGCATACACGTCGTTGTTCGCGAGAAATTATCTAAAATAAAAAAGGGGCGCAGACGATGTTGCAGGAAAAAGCTAGTTTCAAAATATTTTTACACATTTTTGTTATCAAGATAGTTTACAAGATACTGTAATTTCCTTGTTACAAAAAGTTGCTGATACGTTAATCTTTAAAAGAAATTCTTACTTTATGAAGCGTGGAACTAAGAACGAGCTTATCTTTATCTTTCAGTTTAAAATATGGAAGGGACTATTTTTATTAAAATTTTCAATCTTCTGGACGTACGAGTTCATTATGTTTACATAAATTCACTGTGAAAATACAGTTAGATAATTGTTTTTTTTTTTTATTTATTTCTAGCTATTGAGCAAACGATAGAACGGTTTACGCCAAATAGCTACCACTTAAGGAAGACTAACTCATCAACTCAAACGCTATAACCAGTTTTACTAAACATCAGCAATAAATGGAAATTTTATATATATTTACATTTCTTTATATTACTTGTAACAAAAACGCTATGCTACTCCACAACGCGTGCTTGGCGCGACGACGGATGCCGACGCTGCCTCTAATATAGTTGCATGAGAATGCAACTTCCACCTTTGGTGCATTACACTATGTATGTACCAAGAATACATTCTTCAAATACTAAATAGACGGAAAATTCAGACATTTTATCTTATAATGTGGAAAAACTGTGTGGCAAGGCATACTATGTTCCTCAGTCGAAAATTGGGCGGTTACTATCTCCTTAAGGAAGATCACCGTGAAACAAAAGCACGTGTGCTGTTTTATTCCAATGAGTGAGTAAGGGATGCCAGAGCAAATTTCTCTCCTCATCAGCAGGGTACTTGCAGCATTTATGACATATCTTGTGTCGTCACTTTTTAGGACCTTTACAAAAAGCGTAGTTATTTCTTTACCGACACTAATGGTGTTAAGGCAAAAAAAAGACGAAACACACACATAAAACAAAACAACAAATAAAGTAGAACATAAAATGAAAACTTCTATTTTTCCTTAACTTCATAAACAAACGCGAGTACCTACATTTGAGGGCTTCACGAATACGCCATGTTTATCGTGCTGCAAAATAAACAGAAAACAAAAATAGTTAATATTTACATAAAATACTTGCTAGATATACTCGAAACCTTCATCTTAGTTTCTATTCTAGATTATTCTGGGATTTTTATTTTGAAAGCGTACGTGGAAAATGTACTTCGCTTCCTCTTGTACTTTGATGTATTTTTCTTTCCCATAACTCGAGACGCTCGTATATTTTCTGAACAAATTCACTTGAAGTCTATTGGCAAACTGAAAACTACGGATGTCATATGGTATTTAAGTGCTAAGTGTTAATTAAGTTCAAAATTTTGGAACATAGTCAAAATGGAAAATTTTGGAACATAGTCAAAATGGAAAATTTTGGAACATAGTCAAAATGGAAAATTTTGGAACATAGTCATTTTGGAACATAGTTTCAAAATCTACGTTGAATAGACTTTGACTAATTTCTAAGTCGCCTCTACGTCTACCGCCTGCGTCTTATCAAGAAAATTGAGTAAAGACTAAAGTCTAGCTCAAATTAAAGTTGAAGACTAAGTTACAATAAATGTTTTAATAAAGATTAGGAGCATTGTTGATGTTATTGTTAGAATTTCATGTCACGTAGTGTGTTTACGAGTCCGCGATACTAAGCTAAACATTTCATTATTTTTACGGACTCGCAAAATATTTCAAGCTTGTTGGGATACATAATAAGTAAGTTAACAGATACATTGAAAACATATATATCGGAACTATGTGGATAATATATGTTAAGATAGATAGTATATATCTACATAACTAACTGATGACCGCGACTTCATCCGCGCCCCTTTAAAAAAATATTACTTTTGACAAAATATATGGGCAATTATTTTTTCAATATTCATAGCTTTCCTAGCCGTCGGATTTTTACTTTTAGATGATCTCCTATGGTATCCCTATAGTCTTGACAATGTGTATGAAAAATTATGTCATAATCTCTTGAGTAATTAAGGTGTGAAAAGGTAAGAGACAGACACAGTTTCACTGTTCACAGTTCAGTTTCACATTTAAAATGTTAGTAGTGATTTGTTACCCTACAGGTCACTCTTTTGTGTGAAGTGATCACCACACAGTCCAGTACAGCAGCCAATGCACGTTGTCCATCATTTTAATAGTTAATAAGGAATAAATTATTGTGAAGATGTGAAGGTTGGGCATGGCTTGTGATTCGCAGTGTATTACATCCGTTTGTCACGTGACTCCATTTCATTCTTTTCGAGGACGAGACGAGAGCCGAATGCTAATGCAGTTATATTTTGAATATTTTGTTGTGACACGAGTGCGCGAAGGCGGTGGTCAGATGGTCGATCGTGTAACATCCTTTCTTCGGTTTATAGCAAACTAGCTGGTGCCCGCGACTTCGTCTGCGTTGAAAATGAAAATATATGAGCAATAAAGCCTGACATCATTATCGCTGTGACGACGCTATTATATTTTTAGACGATCTCTCGGGAACAGTACTTTTTTCTGGATGAAAGGTACCCTATGTCCTTTCTTGTATTACAAAATTGTCCCTCCCTGACAAAATTTCATTATGATCGGCGTTGTCCATATTAATTGTTACTCTAATTGGGTGTCATCGCTCTTAGAGAACTGTAATTTCTGAAAAATAATGACACTGAGAAGCTATATTTTATTGCTTTTTTACGAAATTGTGATTTCGATATTAAAATGAAATAACAAAACTATGAACAGACATTTAATTTCACATGCCTTAATAGCTAAAAATTGGAAATATTAGATTTTTTTCTTGAAAATTGAAGTTGTTGAAGTTGTTGAAGTTGAATTGAAAATAGATTGAAGTTGTGAGGGACCTTGGCATAATACTGGATACAAAACTTACTTTTAATTCTCATCTGGACAATATTGTAAAGAGCCTTTAGGAATTTGGGCTTCGTGTTTCGAGTTAGTAGAGATCTGACTGACTTGTCTTGTGTGAGATTAATATACAATGCCTATGTGCGTAGCGTCCTTGAATATGGCAGTCCGATTTGGAATCCACAGTATGTCACGTGTAGGAGTCACATAGAGCGCATACAGAGAAGATTTGTCAGATGGCTTAACCTCCGTTCGCACTGCACTCCTTTAAGCTACGCTGATTCTTGCAAGCGTCATAACTTAATGACCTTAGAGGACAGACGCACGGTCTCCGATATGTCATTACTTCACGACATCTGTTCTGGTACTCTTGACTGTCCGGCATTGCTGTCTCAAATGTTGCGGCTTCAGGCCGGACCCAAGCGTGGAAGAAAGACAAAACTGTTTCACGTGCCGCTATCTCGAACTAATTACGACCATAATTCTGTGTACCATAGATTACCCACAACTTACAATGATAAGTTCGCGCATTTGGACATTTTCCACCTCCCCAAAACAACTTTCAAGCGCAGCGTCGTGAATACGCTGAAGGAGAAATAAATAGAACCACACACAAACGCACGCACACACACGCATGCACACACGCACACACACACACACACACACACACACACACACACACACACACACACACACACACACACACACACACACACAAATTGATCATACCCTACCCCAGATCCCTTCCCCATTGTTTAGAATGAACAATTAGTATTCAATTTATACATAATTTTTAATTTCTACACAATGAAACCCTCTAATTGGCAATGTAAGTAGTAATAATGTGTCTATTGTATGTTATTTTGTTTTTGCTGTTGGGTTTATGTTCAAAATAAATAAATAAATAAATAAATAAAATTGGTGGAGAAACTTTTTATCACATTTTTTTCGCCATTCTCTCTTAAACACATTCGTTTCAATTTTAAGCTGTTTTATAGCTGCGTTGCGTCATAAATAAGGTAAACGGCAAATGCGTATCAATGTATCGGCTTATGTGCCTGAGACGAGTCCCTTCGGGAGTGGACTCGTAGATGAAAAGTAAAGAACCTCAGAGGTCAGCGCCGAGTCAAGGTCGGCATTACATCGTAAACTGTCTCTCGTGCCATAACCTTCGGTGACGGCCGCTCATCCTTATACGGTTATTAAATAACTCAACATTTTTGTGTCGCCATTGAGTTAATATAATCACGTTAATATCATCACGTCTTCCCCATTAGTCTATACATAGGTAAATAGGTACTTAGTTTGGCCATACCAAGTAATACTCTTAACAAAAAATATATATATGAAGTTGGAATCTATTGTAAATAAAGAAGATGTTTTCGTGTTATTTTGTTTGAACGCGTTAAATATCTGAAAGATGGAACTGAATCAGATTTGATTTTTTAAAATTTGATTGCAACTTAAAGAAATTTGTACGATATTTCTCACACTTCGAAGCCGTGCGAAAATTAAAAATGTCAAAATAAACGTTTAGTGAAAAAGAAAAAATAGCGCGGTCATAGCATTACACAGTCGGGGTACAAAAACCTTTGTCAATTTTCAAATTCCTTCCTTTATCAAGTCGTAGATACTTAGGTCTTTTGGAAACTAGAGCACTAAACAGATAACGGCTGAAATGAAATTTTGGCATGACTGATAAAATTGACCTGGTGCAAGCCGTGCAAGCATATGTCAACTTTAAGGTGACGAACCTTTTCTTACCCCGACTGTACAATAGCACTGGATGTAGCAAATGATATGTCACTGATTTTATTGTTTTTCTTGTGTACAACATTTTTATTGAATACCGATTGCTTGCCTCGCGTCATTTGTTTTCGTAGGAACCTTTTAAAAAATGTAGTTGATATAACGCTCGAAATGGCTACGCAATATGGCCCATCGATCACCGGCGACGTGTTTGTGCGACCGTGGCGGGTCGTCGCAGGCCTGCGCAGGCAGACAGGGGGAGACCTAAACACACAGATTGATTCCCAATTTATTATTCGACTATCTAATACGATTGAGCGTCACATTGAAACATTTATTTTCTACGTGGAAACAGAGTGACAAATAAAAGGGGATTGTTTTCGCTTTATTATAATACTTTTGTAGCGGACCAGCCTATTGAACCATTTCACTACTTCTGTCAACTTCCACGAAGGTGTTTGCTCTAAAAAGAAAGTTATATTTTTAATTTACAAACAAAAGAAGCTTAAAATATTTAAAACAATTTTAGTATAAAAAAATCGAATTAAGTTAAATGTTTCGTTTAAAAAAGTATAATTAAGAATAAATTATTAAAAAATTATACATAAAACTTATATTTCAATGAATAAATATTTAAAGGTAAGCTCAAAAATTAGCTAGCTGCAAAGCTTACTTTATCTTTTATATAGTAAAACTTTTAATATTTATCGGCAAAGCAGGGATTAGTTAGATCTTCGGTTCGCGGAAGAAGCTCTCGTTCACAGAGTAATGAAGCCACAGTGCCACCTTGTGCCAGCTTGGAGCTGAGTAAATCCGGTTAAAACTGCTAACCGACCGTTAACTATATCGATAGTTACTGTTATGAGCCCAACTCTCGTGTTCGACAAGTACTTAACACTTACCATCAATGTGAAAGACAGTAACTCCACTCGGCAGTCACACGTGTTCACCAGTTATGGTATCTTTAGTTGCTAGACTACTAGAACTAAAAGCTAAACTTTTCCTTTTTAGTAGTTTTTTCCAATAAATTATTTCTGGGCGTTCCGTCAAAGGATTAAAAACAAAAAACTGGGGTAAAAATTTTACCTTTTGGACACGCCAACTTTAGAACTAACTATCTTCTGAGAAGTACCTAGATGTAAGTTCTTGTAAAATTCTTGTAAATTCACTTTGTTGCACCTAAAACCCACCTGTTGTTGCTTGTGTCCTTATTAGGCAATGGTGGCCACCTACCTACAAGTGGACTTCCACTCTTTTTAGTACATATAAAAAATAGATAAGGTACTGCAATGTTCGTTGCAGTTCGAGCCAGATGTTCTACTGGGAACCGTAATGGAACGAACTTCGATTTTATTTTGTACCGTGTTAAGCACAAGTTAGAAATGTGACACTGGCCATAAGGAAGTCGGTTAATTTTGCAACAGGACTCTCGAAAGGGATAACAGCTAATTAGGATAAGTTAGGACAAGTAGTAGTCAACCTTTGGGGACATGATCTCATTTATTAGGCTGAAGTGAATAGAAAGAATAAACTTCAGTAGAAAAAGCAGCTGTGGCTGTTTCTTAATTAAATCGTGTTTGTCGTAAGTGCAATGTGCTGCAATTGTACACAATGATAAAACGTAACAATATTTCTAGTGTCGTCGTTCTAAGTAAGTGTATTTGTTCCTAACTTTTTTACACATTGTTATTTAAATATTACGAATAAAAAAGAAAAATGTAATATTTTTATAATTTTCACTACATTTAAAACGAATGATTAAATAAATGAGTATCGAAGATAACATAAATGTTAACTTTCTTAAAAATACTTAGTTTAGAATGGTTTATAAAGAATAGTTTAGGAAGGGTCCACTCTATTGCAAAAGTGCAAGTGGATTTGATAATCTAAACAAGGTTTAAACGTCACATTCAAACATCTATCATGAAGATATGGATATAGATAGAAAAATAAACTATGGAATTCCAGATTCAAAAGCACAAAATCTTAATCTAACATGAAATATCTATATGAAGACAATTACAAAAGGAAGTCTTTATTATGTTTTATTCTGTTGAATTAACTCTCATTTAAAATGTTTGCACAGGACAGTCGACCCTAATCCATCTTTAGAACGCCTCTGGTACTCCCACACATCTTGCGCCTCAGTCAAGAAATTCTTTTTCTTTTAATCACAAAATTGGTACTATTTACATACATTTCAGGGGAAACACACAGTAACCCCGCAGCAAAACCAACAGCATCTTGAAGGCACTGTTATTCTAGCACTCAAAAATTTTTTCACGTAAAATGCTTAGTGAAATGCCCCAAAAAGAGTAATTTTAACTTATTACGGATCTCCTCATTTCTGATTGGAATTCGCAGTGTAACCCCAAGCATAACCCTCTACTAACTCGTTAGCGACGATGAGCTTATGAGGCCCATAGTTAGAGATCACGTTTCAGCGCCATATGTCATCAAACTTTTGTTTTCGACCACTGAGGAAGACTGAGGAGACTTCAGATGGCGAGCGTATTACAAATATGTATAAAGTATGTACTTTGTATGCATAAATATTGTAACGCGAAATGTTAAAAAATGAACATTAAACTTATAATTTGCTGCCCTGAGAGAAATAACACGAGCGTCACAAATTCATGAACAATAGCGAACATTAGTCCACCGAATACCGGAGCTGTAGAATATTTTAATGACGTTATAATAATGTTGTTGCTCTTTGTTCGAATCTCATAAAGTGCTCGAAGTACGCGATAAATAAATGGATCTGTGTCAGGGTCAGAGAGGGGGTTGTTGCTTCTTCGCGTTCTTGTTGGAAACTGTCTTCTTTGGTTATCATGACGGTGGAAAATAAATCACCGAAAACTGTTACTAAATTAATATAACAACTTAATTTAACATCTATTTATATACATATAAGTGCTATTCTCGAATACATCGACACTTCGTCTCTTGTGTATAAGCCAGCAGCCAACATAACCAGCAAGTGTAAAGGATGTCGCAATATTCCAAATGAATGAATCACTCTCCCAGTCGTTCCCAGTAGATCACTCAATTGTAATCTGCGTCTTACGATTTTCTTTTAGTATGAGTTTCCAGAATTTACCCTTTATCCTGTCATCAAGTCATCAATCAATTTGTACAAATAAAAGTAACGGTAGACTAGTCGATTATAAATCAGTTAAAACTAAAGCATTATTATTGAACCACATGTTTCTATTATGACACTGTCGACTGCTGATCCAAACTTAGTTCTGATAGTTAAGTTGCTGATACTCGTAGTTCAAAAACCTGTCTTATTTGAACTAAAAGCTACGCGGTCGTGACCGAGTTCCTTTTTGTACTCGTATTTAAAATGAAAAATCAAATATCAAAGAAAAGCAAATCACTTAAAATGTATATTTCCCAGCCAAAATTGTAGATAAACACCTAATTTCATATTGCACATGATAATGCCATCAGGCAATCGTTAAAACGGCCGCCGAATGAACTAGTGACACGCTACGACTTGGCGGCTTCTTTGAATTTATATTCAGCGGTTCAGTATTATGAAGGCAGCTAAGTAGTAGAATAAATCGATGGTTACACGTATATTTGTTGTATGAAATGGAATATTTTGTGGAAAGTCACGTAACGCCATAAATTGAGCCACTTTGTACAGCTCGGCCATACGTCCGTCTGATCGGTCGCTCTCCATCAATCAGACCTTGTATCAATCCCATAGTTTCGCCCTTTCACTTCCCGATCGGTCTCTCTTTATTTCTGCACTTCGCTCTCACTACTAAACAAATTGCCCTATACAAACTTTATTTTTTTATTTAAACTATTTATGTGAGATTTTTTTGGAATTGAAAAATTTAATCACAATATTTTTGAATCATCGATTCAAAATTTTAATATAAAATATAAATATGTATGATTTTTACCTTAATTTTTTATTTATCTATTCTAATTTAGTAAGATTTATCAACATCGTTATATTATATAGGCTAAATCGCTTTTGAAATTATTTAAAAATCTTAATATTGTGCGAAAATTGATGCTTTAAAGTGACATAGATATATGGTAAAATTTTTTATTCAATATGACTAAAAAGATAGCTTATTTTGAGTTATACATAGTTCGGTGATTCTAATACGTCAGAATTGCAGATTTTCATCAACTGCCCTTTGATCAGATTTGGAGACTAGTCACAAAATTTTTAAATTTAGCAACAAAATTTATACTTGCAAATTGGAAAATGATAAATCACATACATAAATCATAGCAACATTTCCATTTTAATACATAATCTTTTTCATTTCAGAAAATAACTTAGTTTCGTACCATCCCTGTTATCTTTTCACACCTCACTTATCTTGTTCGCCAGTTGGTTCATATCACTCGTACTTAATCTGATAGGTAGAAAAGATTTCGACAGGCGATTTCTTCTTCAGTTGCGTTTCACAATACAAGCTTAATCTGAATGGAAATCTTCACAAAGATTCACAAAAATCTTTTATATAACAGGATTTTCACTTACAAAACTTCAACTTCTAATAAGTCTATTGTCAAAAAAATTAAACTATAATTTAATCTGTCTGCTAATCCGTCACTTGAACTGCCGTCAGGGTATTAACGTCTACAGGTCGACAGCTGCACACTTTAGTACGGATTTGCGAAAGGCAGCAAGCGGCAAATTTCCCCTGGGCTATATACTATATCGGTGCGGTTAGGCACTCCATTGCCACACCGCACTCGCAATTCAAATCCCCATCGCACATAACTAACATATCACAAGGCGTCGGTTCCCGACTGAATTTCAATTCGTTTCGTGAAATTGATGTGTCGCTAATAAATTATCACTAATGTAGTAATCCAAAGACAATCAACAAGATTATATTGAGTCCTTAATATGTTCCTCTTTGTCTTGATATACAATGGTTTCCAGTTGTCTATTTATGTTGGTCAGTTTATATTGGTCGTGCGTGTAATACGAAAGACGGATACCTACAGGCTGTTTGGAAAGTGGATGCAAAGAGTGAAGAGTGAAGCTTAGAACATTTAAAATGTTTTAAGCCTTACTTTTTATAGACGAAGTTTGGTTATATTATTTTTTCAATTTCACTTTTAACTTTAATTGAAACAATAACCAAAATTTGATATTTATTGCTAATAGTAACCATTTGAAGATTTCTTATTATTTGTATATATTTTTTCTATTAACACAATGAGTACCCTGTCTAGCGAGACAATTTAAGTTTCTAAAAAAAGCTAAAATTCTAATTTATAAAAACAGGACTTCTTTGATTTTGTAATAGCAATAAGAGAATAAAATTCGGTTGATGTATGTATTTTATCATTTTAGAATCTACATAAAGTGGATAAGTTTTTGAGATAGTTGACCACCACAGTCTTGATACATATTTTATGTTCAGGTTAAAATTACACAAGTGGACAAAAGTGGTATTTCTAATTTTACGTTAGTAAAACAAGTCGTTGAAAACAATAAGCTATAATAAGATTGGCAAATCTCCTTTACCTTAGGCTTTGTGGCGCGTTAATCAATCTCAATGAATTAGAGTATGAAGCATGACTGTGACTGATAATTCACTTATGAAGAGTTACAATCAAATCAACTTTAGGTGGTGCGAAGTTCACCCATCTAGTTGATATTAAAAATAGTATATCAGAAATACTTTTTGTATTTAAAAAGCATCACCTTCGTTCTCCGAAATACTTTCCAACGGTGAATAAATCGTTGGTAGGTAATATTTTTACAAACAACGAGTTATGGAGAGTTATATATTGTGTACCGCTATTTAAAAAGTTGCATTTCGGAACTTCCCTTACCTTGTTCGTATAATACTAGGCTGTTGCCCGCGGCTTCGTCCGCGTTCAAAATGTTATCTAGCTTAAAGCTTTTCTCGATAAATTGACTATCCAATACAAAAATAATTTTTCAATTCGAACCAGTAGTTCCTGAGATTAATGCGTTCAACCAAACAAACAAACTCCACAGCTTTATAATATTAGTAAGTATAGATATAAAGACATTTTGTGTATTTGTTAGAAACTATCCAAATTATTTTGTCAAAATTAACGAAATAGGGTCGAAAATAACTAAACAGTAGGTAATCTATTGCAAAGACCAAAATATAGACTAGAATTGCAGTAGGTATTCTAAATTTAAAAGCTCTTTGACAGACTATTATTAGACTATTGCTATTTTATAGTAAAGCAAATTAATTCATTTACTTCTTACAATATTACTTTTCAGAAAACTAGAAAATTTTACAAAAGGTTACGTCACAAATATTTGCATGTTCTTGTCGAGTAGAATATACTTTGTACTGGAATTGCTGTATATGAAATAAAGGTTTATTATTATTATTTTATCGTCGATACATTATTAAGATTTGTCGCAGAATTGCTGACATTATCTTTCTATTCAAAAAGTAAATCAGTGTATTCGACGTGTTCAACGATAATATAATTAATCTTACTTCTTATGAAATTAGGTCAACGAACAATGGGGCTTCATTTGATCTCCAGTTTAAGGGAAACAATACGAAATATCAATCAAGGGGCCGTTAGCGAGGGATGAGATTTAATTTAGTCATCTATTATCTTAATGACTTCCGGGAGGCCGAAATGAATGCAGTATCCGTCTAAGTCAAGGCTGTCCAAAGCACGGCCCGCGGTTTATGTTTGTGCGGCCCGCGACGTGTTTTTTATCTACCGAACTATCAAATACTAAAATATTTTAAAAAAAATTTGGTAAATTATTTCGCTTTTGTAGTATCCCAAGTAAATGAAAATGTGTTTTCTATTATGAATTTTATAAAATCTAAATAGGTATAAGTCATCATTGACACATAAGTAACTCACACATGCACTGCGTCTAGTAATAACTAATATTAATATATAATTATAATGTTGATATAGATAGAGTTATCACTACATATTATAAAACAAGGTCCTCCGCCGCGTCTGTCTGTTCGCGATAAACTCAAAAACTACTAGTACTATTCACTGGATAGAGTGGTTCTCGAGGGAGGTTTTAGTATATAATTTTCAGTTACGCAGGCGAAGTCACGGGCAGCAGCTAGTACAAGATAAATTATTGAAGAAATAATTACATTAAATATAACAATGGTATATTTATATATATTTATTCGTGTATAATTTATATATTTTTTCATAAAAAATTTTAAAGTAGTTTTTAAGTAGTATCTGCGGCCCTCCAATCCATTAACTACTTCGAATTGGCCCGGGGTCGTATCCTGTTTGGACAGCCCTGGTCTAAGTAAAACTAGTAGGTACGCCTCGGGAGTTCGTTTGAATAATTGAAGACGAAGCAAGTAGCGAAGTGGTAAGCTTGCGTCATGTTACCTCATCTTCCAGACATTTTAGCTGTCGTGAAATATTCAAATTCTTAATTTTAAATTATAATTCTTGGCCTTGAACAATACCGTAAATTGTTGCTTAAATGATAAATTATACTCACAATACTCACATATGGCTGTGGTGGTGTTACTTTTGCTATAATTAAACATTATTTTTTATCGAAATTCTCTCAAACTTTCATTTTTACTGTAAAATTGAGTATTTAATATGTATAAAAAATGTTTGACTAAAAAAAGTAACAGAACAGTATCAAGGTAGGCTAGCTCATACTCTGGTATTCAACGAGTCCTATTGAGGATAGGACTTAATTTACATTTACTTCATTACAACCGAAATCATCGGTCTCATGGCTAAAATGCGTCCTGTCTCACACAGCACAAAGCGCGGTAAGAGCAGTCGAGTGAGATGCACAATGATTCATACCAAAAATAAAATCATAAACGACCCTTGGGCCAATTCTCTTTTTGACAAAACTACTACATATATCTATTTCGTGTAAAGTTATTTGAACTCTTGAATAACTAACCAATATTTATAAGCTAAGCATTTTGGAGTTTTTGTACACTAGAGTGATGTATTCAGCCTCAAAGTTGCATTAAAACTTGTGTTAAAATATGGATTTTTCAAGGATCATAATATCTTTTAAATTAATAAAAAAAATTTAAGTTTCTATGGCAATGCCATTATTTTAATTCTTTGAAAAATTTTGGATAAGAAGATGTCGTGTTCTCTCCAACCTCCAATTCTAGGATAGAGGATTGTAGGAGGAGTAATTGTCCATACCTCATACCTCTATCAGCGTACTTGTCCCACCTATGATATTGCTTGTGTCAATAGGCTACTGTAGCCACATACCATAATGTGGACCGTCATCCTACCTGCCGTGCTTACTATTACTATTTTTTTATATTAGAGATGGGTTTGCTCTTGGCCAACAACCAGCTGTGTAGCAAGGATGAGGCCTAAGATGGAGCGAGCTCACCCAGAAGTGCCTCTTCACTCGAACTTTGAAAAGATTTGTGTTATATGAGCTCGGAAATACTGACGCCGGCAGGGAGTTTCAAACCTTGGCAGTGTGCATTATAAAGGATGTTTTGAAGTGCTTGATCCAAAAAAGAGGGATTTCGACAAGATGAGGATGATAACCATGTACGTCTGTATGTCATGTAATAAATTAATTAAATGTATACTACTGTTTAATGTTGCCAAACGGGCCAAACCCTACAAGCAGTGTATCCATTTATTTGATAATATCATTTAGGCTCAATCTATTATTTGTTGAGCTCATAAATTTATAATAATGAAGATTGATTGGCAATTGAAGCTATGTACACAGCGGTCACAGCTCCTTAGAAATTTATTAAGAAATAGAATCAATTCATTTCCTCCAATTAAAGGTGAATATTAAATTTCAAACCAGATTTTATGATAATTTATAATAGATTTCCCCAGTCATCTTAGAGATAGAAATAATTCTAGTCTGTCAACATTATTCGTACTTAAGAGACTTGTGTGTGGCATATTGCGAATTTTTTTTTACTATGTTATTAAAATTTAGAACGCTCCAGCGAAGCCCGCCGATACAACCTCAGCCAAAGTAGATACGGAGGCATTCATAAAATTTATCAAACGAAAAAGCTTTCCTGTTCCTCTGAAGTGAATTTATGATTATGTTAGTACGCATTCCATTTTGTTGGACCATTGTTACAGGCTTTTAAGAAACATAATCCGAATAATAGCAGGAAGTTTTTTTAACATCTGACATTAATTTTGATTGATTTCATAAACCTAGTAAACAAGAAAAATTAAAAAAGAAATTCTTCTTAGAAGTCTGAAGAAAAATAACCAATAATTCTTATTTGGCAATATTAGTCGAAGAAATTTTCCTATGATATATCACCTACACATTTCGCCTGACTTATTTAACTAATGGAAAAAAAGTTTGCTAGATAACTCAGAAACTGAATAAAATCGGCTGAGACTTTTTGAAGCCTTCTACTTTAGGGTGAGTAATGTAACACTCTTTAACATTGATTATTATAAATAACCGTCAGTAAATTATAGCCTGCCTAGCGGCGTAACCAGTCCTTTACAGAACCCCTTCTAGAAGACCACCACAAAATAATAGCAGCTGTTTTGTTGTGCTTCAGTGAGCGAGGAAAAGAAGTTAAGGCCCGATTCCCTATTTTTCCTGATATTTGTCTTATCAAAGTCGACATGGCACTTGCAACGCCTATTGCAATAGGCCATATGCGACGGTAGCTACCTACCACCAAGTAGACTGTCAGTGTATTTGTCAACGTTTACAATAAAATCTGTGCTGCAATAGACTTGTGTTGTGGGAAGTACATGAATAGATTCTTTATACCAAGGGTAACTTTGAAAAGTTCGTAGTTTGCCAGTAATGAACATAATAATGTAAAAGTTTTCAAAGAAATAAATTGCGTGTTCGCGTTTGAACTCAATACCGTATGACCGTGTTTGAATACATTATGTAATAATATTCGTATATTTAACATATGCAAATCTCATTGCATTGTTAATATGCAAACATATTAACAATGAACTTGTACTGAAAACAATATATTTCGGTTTATCTTACTAATTCCTTTTATTTTTAGTTTGTTTGCCTCGGCTTGGTTGCACAAGACTTAGCGATAACCTAGCACAAACATATTTCCTGGTGCGGTGACGTCAGCGGCGCTCACCTTTGCCCACCGGCTTTGTAGTCGGCTTCTCTTCTTCCAAGTTGGTGACGGTGGCACACATCCATTATAATATAATCGCAAGGTCAACGTTCTCCGTGCGTCGGCGTCGCGAGTCGCAGACTTGTCGCCCAGTGATTGATGCCCACTTTTTCTACAAACCCGAATCCAATATATTTCAAAGAGAAGGATGTTTTTCCAAGTTTCCGCTCCGTTATACTACTTTTGAAAGGCTTTATTGATGCATCATGTTGTCTTCTATTTGTAACTGCTCAGCCGTATCTCATATTTAATGTATGTATTTGAACTATGAGAAAAAAAAACACAAATCCACGAACGTAATTTTATTACAACTTGTGAATTATGGAATTTCTCCCAATTATTTACAGGATATGTACAATGTTGCAGACCTACTACGCTGCATGTATGGTATACAAATTGTCGATAGACTATTCAATACAAATACTACTCTTTAATAAATTCTTCGTTACATTACAACCCTAGGCCGAAAGAGTTCCATTCGTAATTTTGGTTTGCATATAAATATAAAACATAGTCATTTCTTACACCGATTTGATGGTTCACTCGAAAAGCGTCGGGATAAAAGTGGACCCGATTGGACGAAAGCCGACAGAGGCGCGGGACAGGGCTCGTGTCGCACGCGACTGTCGAACTCCAAAACACCTCTCGAAACAGTCTTAATCGATGGGAACAATAACAGTGTCCTCATCCAGAAGAACGCTCGAAGACGCGGACGGTTCGCGGCGACGATGCGACCCCTTCACTCAGAGTCGAGTGTGAGTCAATCCATTCGGAGCCAGGAGAGGAGTCAAAGTAGCCGATCGCGGCTCAAGAGGCAACGCCTCGCTCCCGATCGACCGCGATGTTAAGGCGG
This sequence comes from Synanthedon formicaeformis, assembly GCA_945859745.1. NCBI lineage: Eukaryota > Metazoa > Arthropoda > Insecta > Lepidoptera > Sesiidae > Synanthedon > Synanthedon formicaeformis. The sequence goes on along the minus strand of OX243956.1, from coordinate 202,935 downwards.
TAGATGCCTCAGACCTCGAACCTCCGCAGTTATTATCGACAGGAACTTCTAATCCGCTACGCCTCTCTTCGCCGAACCTCGCCTGTGCCCTCGCTTGCCCGCCTCCCCTCTTCCTTGGGAAAACGCTGTTCTCCACGTGCAACGTCGCGTTCACCTCCTTTCCTGCTGCACAGGTGCAAGCCTTCAGGAAGCTCTTCTTGAAATTGTCAGAGAGAAATGCGTAAAGAATTGGATTCATGGCGGAGTTGCTGTAACTGAAACAGGCCGCCACTAGAAACACTGTTACGGTGATGCGACTCGCGCATTCCGTCGCCGGCGAATATATGAGGGCCACCTGAAACGCCCAGTAGGGCAGCCAACACAGCACGTATACCGCTATCACTGTCAAAACTAATTTAGTAACTTTCCTATGAGATCGCTTCTTCTCTTTGGATTTGTTCTTTGGTCCGACAGTTTTCAGCTTCTTTATGACAAGGCAGTAGAAGATAAATATGAGGGTCAACGGTGCGGCGAAGCCAAGTGCAAACGAGTATAGAGTGAAGGAGGTCTGTCCTTTGTTAAATTCTCGCTCCGGCCAGACGATATTGCAGGAGAGACCATTCTCGTTCTGTATCAGGGTTGTGTACATAAATATCGGTGTCATCACTAAAGCTGACGCGATCCAAGCCGCCGCCGAGACGATCCTCGACACGAAAGGAGTTCGTACCCGGGGCGCTGCGATCGGATGGCACACTGCTATGTATCTGTCGGCGCTCATGATGCAAAGAAATATGCTGCTCGTGAACTGATTGATCCCTGTCGAGATCATGTACGCTTTGCACATGAAGCGGCCGAAAGGCCAGGAGCGTAGCGACATGGTGGTGATCAAGAACGGAATACCGATGAGGAAACATTCATCGGCTATAGCTAGGTTGACGATGTACATGTTGGTGACGGTCTGCATCTTGGAGTAGCGGAGGACGACGTAGATGACCAGGGTGTTTCCCAGCAAACCCACAATGCAGACGAGCGCATACAGGAACTGCGTGATGACATACACCACTGGTATGTTGATATTCGGACAGTTTTCGAAAGTGTCATTGTAAGTTCCGTTCTCATCAAACGTATAGTTTCCACTATACATTTCTATGTCTTCTGGCTCCATGTTGACGGGGACAGTTGAGACAATTCAACAATGAGAGATGTGATCCAATTGTTGTTACCTGAAATCAATCAAAATTCGAATTAAGCATTTGTATTAGTTAATGTACCTACTCGTAATAGTATACACATGGCCTGCCTCGCCTCTGCACTTTATATATGCAATTTTATACACACAAATATTTCTCTTTTATCTATCTTTCCATTAGTGTAACTGTATCAAAAACCGTTGCTTAGTTTTAGTCAGAGACGGACAGCGACTTTATTTTATACTATTTAGAGAGGCCTATGTCCCAGTGCTAGACGTAGGTCTCTCGTCTGAGTGAGGCATGAATTGGCATAACTTCTTTTTAAATCACAAGTTTTTTTACACACCCAGTTTTCCTCACGAATTTTTCCTTTGTCGTTAGAGAGTGATTAAGATCCAACAATAGAAAGCCCAGCCCAACTGCTTTGTTGATAGTCCAGTGTTCGTCATCATATTAGCCAGATGCAGAGAAGGGGCAGCTAAAAACCCTCAACATCAATATTTTCGTATACATGAATTATTAGGAGACTGTACGCACACAATGCGACATTTATTTGGAATACTTTTTCAAATAGCGATAAACTTACATGTTGTGTGTAAACAGTTTACATGATAATCTCGAGACGACCGTGTCCCGCCGACGCCGCAAGCGTACTTCGAGTTACATATCTGTAACAAAGCGAAACAATTTATTACATCTTTTGTTTGTTCAACCGGCGTAGAGGCTTGCTCTTTTTGTACGCCAATTGGGATGGCCCATTGGAAATCATCGTTTTAATAATAATGTATTCAATATTACGCACACTTATTTCAGATGCAGATGATTTAATGAACAGCATAATTAACAATAGTCAATTGATTATGTAACCGAATCATTTGCTACTGTTGAATATTTTGTTATACGATTATAATATGGTAAAGTTTTGGGTTATGAAACCTCTTAAGAATCGATTCACATTACTGTACCAACTCTTAAGTCAAAGTCAAAGTAACTCCATTTGACTGTAAAGTGGGGGTACGAAAACCTTAGTCAGTTTTCAAATTCATTCCTCTATCAGTCGTAGACTCTTAGTACCTTTTGAACCTAAATCACTAGGCAGACGATTGGCAAATGTTTGAAATGAAGTTTTGGAATGACTGACAAATGCCCTGTGGTGCAAGCAAATTTCGACTTTAAGGTGACGAACCTTTTTTACCCCAACTGTACCTTACTAACAAAAATATGAATTGTCATTTGACTTACTACTATAGAGAGTAGGAATAATATTTAACGTACGTGTACATTTATTACGTACCTAATATATTCTGTTAAAAAAATACTTTTAATAAAGCAACTACGAAGGTTTTTTTGCCGGTTTCTTTTCTATACTCGTAGAAGCATCTTTCCGTTCCCGTTAATAGATTAATTTAATTTGTTTGTTATTGATTATCTATAAACACTAATGAAAGTTTATAAGTAAGTATAAATAAATAAATAAATATGTATGTTTCTCTTTTTTCTAATCTTAATATATAAAAAGGCGATGTGTGTATGTATGTATGTATGTTTGTAAACCGCTGAACCAAATTTGATGAAACTTTCAGACAATCTTCACATTAATCCAGCGGGTAATCCTGTGAAGTTTGGTAGCGATCAGACGCGGACGAAGTCGCGGGCATATACTAGTTGTAGTACATGGTATAAATGTTTCTTTTCCCTAATAAAATAAAATAAATAACAAATGTTCTATAAATGTAGTTATTTACAAAAAGTACCGATATAAAGAGGCCCGTAGTGTTGCGCGTTCTGCAAGTGGCACATAGGACTCAACAACAACAAACTAGGACCCAGTTTCACGTTCTACGCTTTAAGTTAGTTTGACGTTAAAATTATTCGTGCAATATCTGTGTTAAGTAGCTCGAGATTTAATTTAAGTTCCTGTTTTACTATATCCACCACCCTTAAGACTAACACAAGTAACAGCTTTTACTTTTTTTCTTGTCTAAACATAATATCAATAATTGTAACATTACAAAATCATATTTACAATATATATTTGCTTTTATCTCAGAAAAAAGGTAAAAAGTATAAAATTATTTCTGACTGAAGCATGAGAAATTGAGTAGATAATATAAAAAATTGCTTTTATTTAATTTTATTAGGAACTGTTTAGATAGAAATTAATATTACTAATTTATAAAAATATAAAATATGGGTCCAGTTACCTGTAAATAAATGAATTTGAATTTGAATTATGCGACAGTTAAAACTTAACGGTCTAACGCACCTATATATATACATATATATGTATCTTTGACTGGCTACCTTTTTCATGTTAGCACGGAATGCGATTGTTATTATAGTAAATATTTGAAACAGATTACGGTACTGACAGTCGTAAATCGATGTTTACGAAAAGGTAGCTTGCGAATTTTAACTTTCAACACATTAGACTAAACATTGACTAATGGAACTATGACGCATGAAGAAAAACCTGCCTATGCATTACTACTTATTAACAACTAGCTCGTGCCCGCAACTTCGTATGCCCTGTAATTTCTTTTTTGAAAATCCCACAGGAAAAAAGTGTCCTATAGTTTAATCGAGGTAATCATCAATACATCAGTGAAAACCGCATTCAAATCGGTTAAACCTATCCTGAGATTAGCGTGCACAAACGCACTAACAGACGATAATTCTAAAAAATTTTTTTTCCATTGTTTACAAAGTTTTTTACGATTTTATTATATGTATAATACAAAATACAAAATATACACAATTCTATAGTAACTCACAAAAATGTAATATCAGTTAATAAGTTTAAGGGCCTCTTTCACAAACTACAAGTAAAGTGTTGATTAGTTACTTTTAGAAATCATTTTCTGTTATATTGAATTATGCACTCGGTTTACTGCATCATTCGATAGCCGATTTTTTTTTATTATTTTCTATTTAATGTTTGGGACGTTTACCTTACAAACAAAGGTATATCAGCTAAATGATCCCCGGTTACCGGTGACTTTAAATGACAGTTTGGCCTACTTGACGTTTGTGAAACAGGCGCTAAATCTTATTAAGTAAATAAAAGTTAAGGAATTCTCTAACCTTTTAGTAAAGGAGTGCTAATAATAAAATAGCGCTCGTGATGATGAAACATCACTCGCGTTCCGTTTTGACTTTGTTTATTCAGAATTTGAAATGCTAATGCTTTTTTTATCCATTGTGGCTGCTAACTGTGTATAGGCCAAATGTCATCGGTTCCTTCATAATGTGATTGAATTCATGTGTGTGATTTATTCGAGCGAAATCTCAAACATACGAAATTCCTTTGTTCACCTCCCCTTTAAATATACAAAACGTTTACCTTGACTGGAGCTACTTTCACAAGTATTTGTTCAAACATATTTTATATAATAAGTAGTGGAAAATATTATAAAAAGATGAATTTAGCAGACTCTTTTGACTCGTAATTTTCAAGTGTACTCGTTGTCGGAGTATTCAATTCACTCGTCGTCTTTTGACATGACTGTGAGCATACTTAGTCAAAATTTAACTTAACAACAGTAGATTCCTAATATCTTTTATCTTCTATATTATTATACTAGCTGGCGTCCGCGACTTCGTCCGCGTTGAAAAAGAAAAAGTAGCCTATCCAGTGTCCTGTACGTCTAAATACATACATACATACATACAATACTTACAGTTACAGATTTACTATTAGTACTGATTATTATATGATTTGTAAGGTCTGGTTATACACCTATGTACAGGCTAATAACTGATTGAAACCGATGTGCGTATAGGGAACATACGTTTCCAAAACCGTTCAACCTAACACCAAATTGTCAGGGTTCTAGAAAATAACATAAAAAGCTGGAATTAAATAAATTTGTATTATGAAAAATTACCAGAAGTTATTACAATGTATTTACAATAACTGTACTTATAATAATATAGATAATATTATCATACAATCTTTTTTATAGTTTAAATAGCACCGTAGGTAACCTTTAAAAGTTAAAAATCTCCAAGAATAGTTTTAATATTTTTTTGAAAAACTTGGAAGATAAGAGTAAAACAAATATTGCTTCTAATTTATATTATTTAGGGCATTTTTCGATGTAAGCAATGATTATATTATCAGCATGTTGCAGTGGTAGAACTGTGGAGTCTCCTCGTGCCGATAAACCAGTCACGCTACATTGAAACAAAAGAAATAAATTATACGAAGAAATACAAGAACATTATAAATATATGTCAAGAGCGAGGGGAATTCTGTTAATGTTAATAGAAATAAGGTTTTCCTTGATAATTTTTCATTGTGAGACGCGACGTGCATTGTGCGACTCTCCCGACTTTTCGACATGCAAATATTACAAATATCGTGACAAGAATTTCATTATGCAGACACGTTTTCATTTTTGCTTTTTGGCTTTTTGTTTTTACATCATTTCAGATATATATTTGAAAACTGATATCATGTCACAAAAATATTGTAAACGACATTTTAAGACAGCTAAATAAAGGTCCAGTAACAGTTACAGCCATTTAAGAATTTCAGTTCACTGGAAGTTTAAAGAAAAATAGCTATAGAATAAAGGAACGAGGAAATTTCAGGATGTTAATTTATACTTTTTATTTGAATTTAAGCTAAAATAATACCATAAACCGTTAAAATTATTATTCTAGATCCCATAGCGAATAGAGTAATGTTTCCTTTTGAACTGGGATAGTAGATTTTATTCTTTTCATTGATCATCTTAATGATCTTGAAGATTCTAATAATCCCAAGATTCTTCCTAAACTTAAATCTTAAAATAATGAGATCTGAGTGTCGAATAAAAGCAGATATATTTTTAAATACGATCAGGACTCCACACGTGGATAAGTATCAGCAAACGCGCTAGAATTAACACCAGCTACAAACAAATATACAAACAGAGTATCTCGTGTGCGGATGTGACGCATTCACTAATTAAACTCCGTGTTGTGTGAATGTTTGCGTTTCACTATTGTTTTAGGTCTAGTTTGCTTTTAGCACGCTTTTAGCGAGCGCATCTTGTAGGTTTCAAAAAGGTCATAAGTCAAAGTAGGCACTGGTCAGTATATAGATTTCGAAGTATAAGACAGACGAGTAACGCTATCCCGATCCGCTGACTATTAGTCAATAATCCGTTTAGTTCCCGATAGATAGGGTGCAGTGACAGCCAATTACCGCTTTCCTGTTGGCGAAGGGGCGCCGTCAACTCATTTACCAAAGCCTATCTCTACAAGTTACAAACAATACGAGTATATATTCCACGAATGTCTTTTTATTCTTCACTAGCTTAGCCGACGTCGTTTTCCTGTCAATCTATACTTACTAATATATAAAGCTGAAAAGTTTGTTTGTTTGTTTGGTTGTACGCGCAAATCTCAGTAACTTCTGGTTCGAATTGAAAAATTATTTTTGTGTTGAATAGTCCATTTATCGAAGAAGGCTATAGACTATAGAGAACGCGGACGAAGTCGCGGGCACCAGCTAGTTTCATAAAAAAAATATCTACCAATTTTCAAAAAAAGATCTTTTATACTCGTACATAAATACAACAAATAGATCAGCAAAATCCGTAGTGCCGTTCTCAAGTGAAGCTCCGTCATACATGTGGCAATTGATTTTTTAATAAATTTTCACTTTAATACCTATTTATTCAATCCTAACTAGTACTTGCATAAACATTGTTCAGAAAAGCACAAAACTTATTCAACAAGTCGCTTTATTCAACCTTTTGGCAAAGACTTTATAAGTATATTTGGGAGTATAGCACTCCCAAATATACTTATAAAGTCGCTATACACGGCGTAGCCCGTAAATAATGGTAGTAGTACAATTCGTCCACTCGAGATTGTCCACACGAGAGAGAAAGAGAGAGAAGTGGACGAATTCGCACTGTCGCTCGCTAGTGCTAGTATGATTTTAATATAATACCAAAGATTTCGGGGCTTTCTGCTTACTACGCCGCATCTATAGTTCAGATCAATGCCTTTTGGTATATAATGCAACTTAAAATTGGAAAATTAAAGCTAAAAAATTAATACAGGAACATTTAAAAATATTAAGAAAAAAACTTATGAAAATTTAAATTTTTCTCAATAAAACGTATAATTTAAGATTATGCAATTTTAAATATTTTTAATTATATGTTTTACAAAATATAATATTTGAAACTACGAGTAAAATACATTCCGCAGCCATAATTAGCACAGGCCTAGCGACAGTAACTACTACCTCACAGAGGACCACCAAGATACGGCTCATGTGCTGTGAGTTTCGGGATATAAGCCTCATTCCCATATCTTTAACTTATCCTGTATCCTTTTGATTTGAAAATGTATTTTAATAATGAAATTAACTTTCCTCCTTTTGTTTAATTTATAAACAGACTCGTATATGTCCTCTGCATATTAAGAGCGGGCATAAAGAGAAACAGCCAATCCTAGATTTGAATTTTATCTAAGTAAACAAAGTCTAATTTAATTAATTTTTTTAAATAGATAAATACATTATAAATGAAAGCGACGTCTGTAACAGAAAACATAATACAATGAAATTTTCTCGATAGAAAAAAATCACCAAGTGAGCTCTCATTTCCATCGATTTTAGTTTTATTTTCAAAATGACACACATTACAAAGCTAAAAGTGTATCAGTAATTTCACTTCACATATTATCTAAGGCTGTATGTAACAATTTTTCATTTGACATTGTAGTTTACGAATAATTAATATTTAATACTTTTGGCACTTATAACATTTTAATTGAGCGAGATGCGCTATCTTCCGTCGCATGTTGTGCGTAGTTCTACGTATTTTGTGTCACTGTCATGTCCAAGGGGCCACGCGGGTGAAATTACAAATTTTGTTTGCTTTATACCCATTCTTAAATAAAAAATCCATGCAACTCTCAAATTATGTTAGAAAGTATAAATCTGTGCAGTAGAGGAAATTGTTCCCATCTTATTCGTATAAAATGATAATAAATAGAATGAAATTGTCTGGGCGGCCGTTGACCCCCTAGCGAATCTCTTTATGTGAGAAAAGAATCGCAGGAACACTTACTGTCCACTTGATGGCAAGTGCTACCGTCCCTTGAAAAAAGAAGTAACATTTGCAAAAAATCGATGACGGTTAGTTTGAAAATGTCAGAGAAATATGCAACGTTCGAAGGAATTCCCTGCTTTTGTAAAGTGAACGGTAACCTGTCACGTTGAGGTTGAATATTGAATGACGGACAGAATTAGCCTGATAGCGCAACGTCGGATCGCAATTTCAATAAAAGTCGTGCATCCCATGCAATAAGAATATCAGTGGAAACCGAGAACCCACCACAGTATACCGAATCAAATACAGTGCCTAAACTCATGTTGCAAAGCCACCTGTTCAGTGAATCTTTACGGACTTACATGCCATTAACTGTATACATACACAACATTTCACGGTTTAAAAAACAGTAGTGTGCTCTTTTGTTTATGTGGCTAAGTAAGGGCAAATTCTTCTAAAGACCAAAATCGTGTGATTAGGAAAAAGTCGTGTCACTGGGAAAAATTTTCAAAACGAGAATATTTTTAATGAACTACATTAATTAATAACAATTCTTTGAATAGTGAAGTACGCTTTTTAAGTAGTCTATAAGCATAATAACCTCAAATAGCCTATGTATTTATAAAGGTTATTTTGGAATTGTTTAGTATTGAACAATAATAAATATTCGTTATTATAAATTTTTCTTTTCTTTTATTCGTGTCGGTTTATTTTGGAAAAAAAATCCAACACGAATAAAATTCTTTAAATTTTCAGAATAAAGGAATAAATGAAGGAATAATAATTATCAGAATAAATGTTTTGTAATTTTTTTCCTTGTTGCTATTATTAGAAATTTTTATCAAACTTTACTCGGATGTCGATAAAATTGTCGATGACACCGGATGGACATTATCGTTAAAAATATCCCCGAAAGACACGAGAATAAAAACAAACGCTTTTTTTAATGCCCTTCTCATTATATTACGAAATTATGTATATCGAAGTTATTGTTGAATGTTTCTTATAGAACTTGACACGTCTTAAATCGCTAGGAAAGAATATTTCCACGCGGACGTAGCAGTGGGAAAAGGCTGGTCGAAAGTAAAATGTAGTTTGGCTACTGGTTTTGTATACGAGTATACAAGTATGGTTGGCGAAGAAAGAGCTCCGGCGATCACAGTTCGCACTTATTGAATACCGTCGTATCAGCGAATGTTTTACGATTTCTGAAGCTCAGCTGTACACTGATTGGATTACGATGCCATCCAATTATTTTATACACACTTTTTGCTCTTAGTTCTTTCAATTACCAAACTGGACACCAAACAATACTCAAAATTGCACTTAACTTGAATAAATGGAACACATACATGGAAACATTTTCAAATCAGTATATTTTAATTGAAGTTTTCTTAATTTGTGATAAAAAACTCATTATAAAAAAAAATACTAATAAAAAAATATCCTAGACTAACTTTTACCATTACCTAAGCATTTATAAATTTCTAAAACCACTTAGACATTCGCTCTTAGAAGCTGAGTTAACTCGTATTTGTATATTTTGGAATAATTTAAAATGTTTTATTTCCATATTTTTTTCGGTAGTCAAACTTTATTGCTAACTTTCAGGTACCTAATAAATTTAATTGGCTCAGGTTCAGAATGTCCAAAATGTCAGAATGTTTATTGTTCCAAAATGACCTGTCTATCAAAATTTCTAGTCTCAGAATGTCCAGTGTCTCAAAATTCAAAATTTCATGTTTTATTTTTTTATTATAAAATCCACAGCTCTCAACATTTTATATTCAAAGATTGAAAAACTAAAGTAATAACTTTAGCAGTGATGGCTTTCCATGTGAATAATGTAAATGCGATGTTGTTTAATTCCGCGTTACACATTTCTCCGGTTTAAGTATATATGAAATGAAGATTTCGCATGCGGTACGGTTGTTACTCGTCAGTGGAGCTGTGTCGTAACACTTCCCGTTGCCCATATAACTGGAGCTACAAAGTACAATAAATACTTGAGTATAGTTTAATCGTCACCATAATCTGTGACCTACATACCGCGTTCGAGCGACAATGCACTGGCGAATGGCGATGGCTGATGCCATCAACAATACCTATTATGAAATCACAAAACAGTTTTAAACTCTCACAGGATGTGGAAAATATTTAAGAGTTCTAGCACACGCTGCCATTAACTGGGCTATATATGCTACGATAAACGATTATTTTATCTATATAATATAAAATTCTCGTGGCACAGTGTTTGTAACCAGACTCCTAAGAAACGGCTTGACCGATTTTTATGAATTTTTTTTTGTGTATATTCGGTAGGTCTGAGAATAGGTCGTAAACTATTTTTATACCCCTAAGTGTTAAAAGAGGCCCACCCCAATAATTTTTTATACGGCAAAACAACGTTTGCCGGGTTAACGTTTATTATAAACTAGTTGTTGCACGAGACTTCGTCCGCGTAATTTTATAAAATATAGTCTATGTTACTTGTTTATAATATAGCTTCCCAACAGTAAAAGAATTTTTCAAATCGGTCCAGTAGTTTCGGAGCCTATTCAATACAAACAAACAAACATTCGAATCTATCCTCTTTATAATATTACTATAGATAGTATAGATATTAAAGATGACAGTGCTAACTAAAGATTGCCTAACGCGACTTGAAAGTTCTAGAACAATTTAGGTAACACTTAAATCAAAAAGTAAAACAAAATAAAATTAAGGAACACAAAATTCTATGTATGTATAGGTATTCGTGGGTATTTGCGAAAAGTTTTTTTTTTTTAAGAACTCTAATGGTGGGCTTATACAATCGCTTTTGTTTTTTATATACGTATATAAAATATAAATTTATACAGTAAATTTTATATATAGAACAGTAACTAAGTTACAAATAAAATGAACCATTTACGTGCAGCAGTTACTTGGCAGCATTTCAGAAAGTCTATTACAAGTCTTTAAATAACTACGTATTTTCATTCGAATAGATTTTTTATATGTATTTCGGTTAACATTCCTATACTTTAACTGTACCTGATTAAACTGAAATAATTATTTTAAACTACATAGATAAAACAATTCAAAGTAGTGCATAATTCCTTTTTTTTAACTCCGAAATTCCTATTTTAACTAGGAACTGTGGAACTATAAACTTGAAGCCAAACCCACTCAACATAGACAATGAAAATTTTAAAGAAATTCTCTATCGTTGACCATGAAGGGGAAGTATCCTGAAAGCCTTAAGTCAGCAAATTAACACTATAACCAATCAATCAACAGTCTCGTCTATACGAAAATGTTCAAATATACACTTAGTTAAGTTAGTGTTAAGTTTGACCACGTCACAGTTAGGTGAAATAGGTACAATACGGCGTTTTACAAACACTGGAAACAAATGCGCTTGCAATTGATGTTGGAATTTTCAATTGATGGTTAAATATTAACTAAGCCATACATAAACAGAGAAATAGAATGTCCAGAGTGAAATAACAGCACAGGTGCTAATATTTCATGTGAAACAATTGTATTTTACCCACTCTTCCTGTCACCTGAAGCTTTCCACTTTATCTAAACATCTATATATAACTGCCTACTGCACAATATCATAAAATTAAATGAAACATTGATTGTCGACTAAAATAATTATTTTTTGTAATAATAAAACCGCAGAAGTTTGTAATATTTAGTTCAATATCAATAAATAATAATAAGGGTAACAGCAAAAGGCTGTTGATATTCCGTAGAGAAAAAGAACATTATCTTTTATTCGCTCGAGTAAGCAGACATTTGTTAGCTTTTGTGCGCTCACAAAGGGTCTTTGCTACCTTCATGATTCATTCCCATTTCACAGGGACTAGCGGCTAGACTAACATACCTATCTCTTAAAAGTGATTAGTAAATAGTAGAAGGTATGATCGAGGGTTGCCGCATGCGACATTAACTAATGGAACCTCACTTTAATTCAATTTAATTTATTGAGCAATCATTTATTAGCCCATAATGGTTTGTCCATAAACAACTGGTCTCAGGTGGTTCGTGGTTTCATTAGGTTTAAAACTTTTTTTCCATTATCTGCGTACAAACTCACCAAGGTTTTATCGCAATCAAACTAATTTTAAGCTTTCCGGCTTTGCACAAGCTTTCTGGGCGTATACACTACAACCCATCACATCTTCACAATGTGGAGGGATGGCATTACAAACCTTATGAAATATGTGGAAGATAATAAATAGGAGGAAAAACAGACCTGATTGTGAAATTGTGTACATATGAATGTTTGAATACAGCATTCATTTGATAGGGTTCATATGGCAGTTTCCATGGGAAACAAATTGGTAAGAAACCTCCATATTTCCTCTTTTTAAAAAGAATCCTACATTCATATATTATTGTAAATGTGAATATAACTCTGTTACCTTTCCACGCCTTAACAATCATCATGAAATTTTGCATACACGTTGTCAGGGATACAAGAAAGGACATAAGAAGAAAAAAGTACTGTCGTAAACAGTGGTCGCGCCACCGTCGTCACTGAAATAAGATGTCAGGCGTTCTTAGGTGTTATTTTCAACCGACTTCCAAAAAAGGAGGAGGTTCTAAATTTGACTGTATTTTAAAAAATAAAATTATGTTTTCTTACCTCGGAACTTTCGACTGGGTGAAAGCTAGTGCTTCCCGTGTGGTCCCATTTCAATTTGGTCCAGTTCTGACAATGGCATCAATGAGAAAACAGTTTGAAGTCGGTTTTTTTTTGTTCAAAAGAGATATTTATTTAAAAATGAATTATAAATATGAAACATTTATTCAATGTCAATGCAGAGACATTTTGTACAGTTGTTGCTCATTTCTGTGTGTACTTTACATGTTTGATAGCCAATTATTTTGCTACACTGTAGTAGGCTTTATTGTTCCTTTAATTAATGATGTTCCATTACAAATAATTATTTAATTTATGAAGCCTGTAATAATTTATAACGAATTTATCTTCATTACGTAGGTTTAAGTTGTGAGTTTTGAATATATAAAACCATAATGAAATAGACATAAAGCTACTCTTTTACAAAGTTGTTGACCCTACAAACAAATAACAGAATACTTGATATAAGTCATGAAGAAGTTTGCAACTCCTCCTTTTCCCATCGAACGTGTTCAACTTTCTTATTGTTTTTTCCTCTGAATTGATTGCCTCCTTTTTCTTACAGCACACAGTATAAAAAGCCACAGTATTTCGACTGTTTGTGACATTTTACATTCAACATACATGTATTATATCCTCTCTGTGTGGTAGTTTATCTTGTAGTCAATGACTCAAGCACTAAACATGTCTTAGAGTATTCAAATCAATATCATCATCAAATCAAAGATCAAATAATCATCATGAAATCGGAGACTGCAGGCACGACCGGGTCTCATATCTGCATCTCTCGTATAGACAGCAGTGCCTTCTTACCTCTGGGCTCTCACTGTTTTTTTTTAACCAGAATACAAAATAAGTAAATTTTAGTCAATTATTGCGTTAGCTGTTGATATCGCCCCTCTATATAATTTTCGTAACTGAAGTATTTATTATCACAAATGGCTTCCCACTGTCGCGATAGGAAGTATTGTATGTATTTGGTTTATTTATATTACAGGTTTTATCGATCGAAGGATTATCATTTTCTAAACATGTTTACGATATTCACAAGAAGGATTGTTAGTGAACGCAATTTCAACTGTTTATAGGATCATAAAAAGAATACAATTTATGGCGTTCGTTGTTTATGGTAGTGCGTTGTCGAGCTTTCGTCAAAGCAAGGGTATTCATAAATCTGTACATACAGAGAAGCTAATGGAAAATTAATTTAAAACATGAAATTATATATTATGTAGGCTGTACTTACTATTACCTGATTTACGTCAGAAAAAAAAAAATTTTTTTTTTTAATTTTTAAATAACTCTCTAGTCTGTACTTTTGTACTGTGAGCCGGCCTTTGTTTTTCTATTAGTATAACAAGTTATGTAAATCTATTTGAGGAAACTTGTACATGATTTAAGCACACGTCCTCTTGTAAACATAACAAACATTTCTGGTTGTGACAGGGGTAGGCGGGCTCTCTAGGACGAACCCTAGATATGCTCGCTCTATAGTGTGAAGTGTAACAAGGCATTGAATAAATCCTATAGAGGGTTAAGTGAGCGCTTTAATTCTCAGCCAACAAAATTTTGTCTGGAATGTACATTATGTCTAAATAAATAAATAAATATGTGAATCCTTTCACGCTCATAAATGAATATTCATTATATGTTAACTCGTGTTTCTGCTAATATTTGTTGAAAACTCCTGTAATAATAAAATATGCGGAAAGATATAACCAGATTGGCGTGGTAGTCAGAGGTATGAAACCGAATTTAATTTTGTTCTCTCTTCATCCGCTCGGTATTAATTTAATATTTGTGTAACGGACTATTATTGACAGGTAGATACAATGAAACGTCCTCTGTTTGTGAATTCCGTTCATGTAATATTCCTGTCTAACTCCTGTCTAGTATCAACAGATTTTATCTTATATAATCAATTATCTTATATAATTATTTATCTTATATAATGAACCCAATAGATTTTATCTTATACTACCTGACCCCCGTGACTTCGTCCGCGTCGAAAAAGAAAAAAATAGCCTATCCTGTGTCCTGTACGTCAAAAATGTTTATCTACCAAGTTTCATGAAAATCAGTTAACCAATAATTTAAAAATTAATGTGGAAGTAACAGTAAAAAAAATGGTCCCTGGCTATAAATCTCGATTCATACAAGCTTAGTTAGCTAGCATTTCTTACTTCTTTCTGATTAATCCGCTGGATTAAGATGCATGATAATATTGAGACCCTAAACTATTCCCATGGAGTTCTTTCCCAAATAGATACGAGTATGTTCATATTTGTATTAAACGAAAATTTTACATTTTCGGCTGTAATAAATGTTTCATACAACAGTAAACAGAACTTAGAAACACACCAATTAATACTGGCCACTCGCACCAAATTACATAGCTGTACTTGTACTTAAACTGTCTACCTCCAAGGAACAGTTTGTTGTTAGAATTAATCATTAAGATGATGTATTGTGTGTGTAAGTCTATTGTCGGGAAGATGTACGCGGTAATTGGGTTCTGTTTAAACTCAATATAAACTATAAATTAGTTAGCAGCTGCCCGCAGACACTGATCGATTGTGCTGCGATCGCCCATTAACCACCTTCGCCCTCACACCTCACAACACCAACTCTTTTGAAAAGGCGAATACCACTTCAATGCGAACTTTAAAAAAATATTAAGAAAACGGAGTCAGTGGGGGAGAGAAAATAATTGCTTTCAGTGTTTGAAGCTCCCCGAAAGAGCCCCGAAAGACGATGAAAACCATCAAAAAATATTTATGGGTAAGGTGAAAGGAGGGGGGGGAAAGGGGGGACGAGAAAGTCATGACTCAGAAAACTGGGATTTCCTCGGTCGAGAAGCTATTCCAGTGGACCGGTTCAGGAAATTGACGGCTAACCTTCAGGTCTGAAGAGGCAGATGGAGAGAGAGACAGTTTGAAGGTAGTTTTTAGAAAATAAAACAAGAAAAGTTTTCACGTTCCAGTCGCAATGTGGGGACGCCAACCTTTACGCACTTGTCTTACAAATGTATTTTGGCTCAATCTCAACAACAGCGAACCACTCCACACTTTGTTATGTAAACACTTGGATAACGCAAGCCAATGTCAACCATTCTTTATTTTCCGTTTCATCATATCTCTTTAAAATTATTGCACAAATATTATTTAACTTTACAAGTGTTCCATCGTATTTGGCGAGCATGAAAAGAAACTCCGTTTAGGTTTGTGTTTAAAAAAACCAAAAATTGTTTTGGTTCAGTGATTGGGTAAGTAAGACAAAAAAAATATAAAAAAATGGAAATTGAATTCTACATTTTTTCTATTACTCAAATGGAAATGAATTGAGTAATAGAAAAAAATGTTGATTTGTTAACGTGACATTGAATTTATTTGCCGATACAAATATTTTTTTGGGGTATAAAATATTTTTATAGGTTATTTTTTAATAGACTATTCTCAAACCTACCGAATGTACACAAAAAAAAAGATAAAAATCGGTCAAGCCGTTTCAGAGGAGTTTTGTTACAAACACTGTGACACGAGAATTTATAATAAGAGATAAATAAAAATAAAAACGTTGAAAGCTAATGTACATATTAAAACAATACATAATAAGGAACAAATTGTGTTATAATGGAAACTTGTAGTAATATTCTGCATACGTATTTCCTAAATGTTGCACGAAATATAACAAAAAGACAAAAACATGTTATTTAGTAGATCCGCACCACTTAATCGGTTATATTGTGAGCGCCTATATTGATACGAATCCATCAATGTCCATCGCCGCATTCATGGACATAATTAGCATTCAGATTGTTTGGCCAATTGTTTGGCTTGACAAATGTGGCCGCTGATTGGAGCCATTCCCGACCACACGACGGAGAGACGGGGGTCGGGGCCACTGCGGCCATTTTCTGTTACACTTTTAATCCGGGACAGATTAATTGAGTTTCATTTTACGCTCGAATTTTAAGAAAGATTTATAGCACAAAATTCTATACGTGCTTAATGTTTCATCAGCTAATAGGATTAAGTATCGTAACCTTAAATTTTATAAAACATTAAACTATGTAGTATTTGCAGATATAAACAGTGGTTTAAACGTTCTAGAAATGAAGTCTATTTCGCCCAGTGGCTAAGCTGCCAAGCAATTGTAAAAGCATTACGAGTAAGTTCGCAGCAAGAAAATGCTACTTCAAGCCGTGGAGAAATTAGCTATTTATTTTTACTCTATTTATTTACTAGTGACTCGCTACCGGCTTCGCCCGGGGTGCAATTTTTATATATAAGAACCTTCCCCGTTTATCCCTCCTTCTATAAGTGAAAACCCAATAAAAATCAGTCTAGCCATTCTAGAAAATTCTAGAAAAAATAACTATATAAAGAAAGAAAATGTTATTACGAAAAAATGTGGCAAGCAGGTTTTGATTGTTTATTTTATTATTACCATTTATTTATTATAAATATGGCAAGCGAGCTGACGATATTTGATAGTAAGTGGCACCGGCCTTGATGGCAAAAAAGGGGGATAAGATATAAAGCAATATTATAATACTTTATTCTACTTATTCGATATTTAAAACTATACGTACTTATAAAAAATAATAATTGATGACTGCTCCCTATACTTAAAAATAGTTTTCTTTTTATAATATTTTAAGGCACTAAGTATCACCTAAAGTACCTACTGATAATATTAAAAAAATCGGTAACAATTTTCATAACAAAAGAACTTCTGAGTATTATACGCTCTAACGGACTTACAACCTGTTGGTAGAAATTGTAATAATGAAAAATTGTTCTTTTCTTGGAAACAGATTCTCCATTTAAGCGGTCTCTTACATCGTACTAAGTAATGCTTTTAATTTTGTTTTTTCACTTTTTAGGTTTTGGGTCCAAAAACAATTTTACTCGGAAAAAATCTTAGAAAACGCTCACAATAACAATCTTGGGTAAGTAAAAAACAATCACACTTCCACATACTCGTACATTTCACACAGTGAGTCTAAATTTTTTTTTCTGTCTTATCTCGGACTGTCTGTAAGGGATAATCTCGGAAAATTTACTTACGGGTTTTGTTCCTGTTTATGTACAATGTACATAAATGAAAAGTGGTGTTTCAGAGCATATTTTAAATGTATTAAGTTAGAAAGTATAAGAAATTGAAGGTTAGAACGAAGTCAGAAAAATTTTGGATTAATTTGGCTGTTTTTCGGTTGCATTTGATGTAAGAACAATATATGACAAAATACTCGGCCTTAAATAGATCTCAATAACTCTTTTTAACAAAAAATAAACCGACTTCAAACCGTCTCATGGTCTTTTCTCATGGACCAAATTGAAATGGGACCACACGGGAAGCACCAGCTTTCAAATAAAAAAAGAATCATCAGTCACCCAGTCGAAAGGTATGAGGTAACAAACATTTAAAAAAAACAGTCGAATTTAGAATCTTCTCCTTTTTCGGAAGTCGGTTGAAAAAGTACGTGACAGTATATATATGTAATATGCCTATATATTCTATCAGAAAAAAAACAAAGTATATGATATTTCATGGTGTCACGAATCTAGTTAAAGATAAAATAGACCTAACTTATTTCAATATTTTGGGTATTGTTTTATATAAGCCTTGTCATGTATAAAAAATAAAAAATATATTACATGAAATATGTTCGTAATATATATCCTTCAAGTAGCGAACTGTACTGAAATCGCGAAGTCGTGGAGGCTGATTTATAGTTCTCTCAAAGATCGATACCGTCTGTTTTGACAGTGACATTGCGAGGGGGTGTCTTACCCTAGTGTGGCAACACTGCGGTGATTAAACTCAGACATTAGTACTATAATGACTTATTTTTGCACTTTTTACAATACCCGGTTTCTATTAATTTATCTTATGTTTTCGTGAATGTTACTTGAAAAATTGTTAAATCTGATTTGAAATTGTACTTAGTAGTGTATTTTGGAAAAGGAGGCATCAGTTTTAGTTTGCCTACTGCATTAAGCTACAGGTGTACAATGATGCGAAAGGCAACTTTGCGTCGCTAATCGTTCCCGTCGACTACAAATCACTGCCTACTTTCCGATGATACATTTCCCGGACCATTTGCGAGGCCTGATTGTACCCGATTCGATACACAACCTCCACAAGCTAAACTTTTATTTGTTCCACTCCAGTTCGATGAACTAGAGCCAAATGAAGATTTACGCATGTTCATTGGTCGAAGGAAGAGTTTTCCCAATTCATTATTTGGTATACGTGTAGACCACACGCGATACATAGACGACGGGACTATGTTATTTATTATCTACTAAGTTAAGGCATCCCCAATTTTTCTTATGCGACATTATATTCACTTGGACAAAAATGTGTTCTTAAAATCGTGGGCGGTCAAAACAATTAGCAACAAGTAGAATACATTCATCTTCTGAGTGTATACTTTATAGTTAATGCCTACTAAAAAATAGCCCATTTACTGAGAGTTTGAGGTTAGCACGTTTAAGTGTGTTTGAAGATATTTTCGCTAAAACGAGTCGTAAATATATCACGTGCACCTCGTATCTGCATTCGTTCGTTGCACAGCCGCAATGCACATATTTTACACGTGGACAGGAGCCATTTTGAATATTGCCCCAAAAGTAAATAAAAATAGAAGCGGAATATGGTCCGCTATAAAAATGCACTTTGCCCGTTGACAGTGCAACACTGTCCACAACATTATTTATGTTAAAATCAGATGAATTTTAAGTCAATATTCTAACAGTGAAATTTTAAATATTTCTAAAGAAAATTCTGTCCTCGTCTTTGGATTGGATCACAGGATAACGACCTTTTTCGTAAGTTATTTCGTGGTCGCATGAAATAAGACAGGCGAGCTCCTTAATGAATGATGTAAATGTTATATTAAACCTTAATGTTTATAAATTACAATAAAACATTAAGCATTTAGGTTTTAAGAAAAAAAAACTTAAAAATTGTAATATTGTAATTTTATTGACATAAAATTTTGAGAAATGGTGACGTCTTATTTTATAATCACAAAGATATATTATTCTATTCATGCTTTTGTCGAGCGATATTCTATAAAATATGATTGCGTTTGCTTTTGTTTAAATGACTTAACTACAACTTACATTTCTTGACCGTTTTCGTTTTATATAATACGCGCCAACAAAACCATGTCAAATTTTGATGTTAATAGTTTCAGTTTTGATGTTTCTTGGTGTATTTAAAACAGATCTATTGATTTTGTTGTGACCTTTACAAGAGCAATTTATTGTCTGGTCGTTTCGAGTTAACGTTTGAGCGATGCTGTCAAATTTTAAGCCGGGGCACATCCAGTGAAATATATTTGGGTCACGAGACCGGTGAATAAAAAAAAATTACTAAGGAGCCATCTGCGTCCATCTGTTTCAAGAACTAGCCTTTATTACAGTTATCTGACTAGTTAATAATAGTCAGAATACTCGTCTCGTTGCCAAGTTGCCGATAAAGCAGTTTTCATCTGAATTTCATCTCAACTACCCTAAATTGCGAATTACCCTACTATTACTGTTGTGAATTGGTATAATATGATAATAATTTCTTTCATTATCATTTTTATTCTCCTTTCAACAAAACCTTTCATAATTCTATACCACATCTGCTACTGGTCGTTTTGTCTATTAGTTTTTCGCGTAAACAAAAGTTTTTTAAAATATAAATATATCATCACACTATTGAGGCTCCCTTGTGTAGCGAGAATCTATCGGAGACGATCGTAAAGTGTCGGATACGGAACTGTAACGATAGAGATTATGAGCAAACCCTCGTAATATGTCCTGAGACACACTCGTAGCACATTTATGCCCATAAATATTAAGGTGACCACACACATCTCGAATGTTTGTATAATCTAAAGTGTTTTTTATACGGTTAAATCACCAATGAACCGAGCAACAAGCTTAATCGTCTGCCACTGATGAAGGCATCAATCATTCAGTGCATACATGAATATATAAGAAGTATCGCAGCCTCCCCTCGGTTCCTATGAATAACCATTACTCCCACTCAAATTATGTCTGTTTTAGATTTAATTTAGTTAAAAACAATTCATTTATTATGAATTATTAGAAGAAACAATGTGAAATTTCATTTTATTAACATGTCAATATATTTGAATAAATATTTTAATAACACTATATTAAATACCGACAGCCCGTCTGTCAAAAAGTAAATTATAGAATGTACAATAAATTGCAAAAAATGTATAATTTAATAATACTATATAATTGTAATATAATTTTAATGTATGGCAAACTCTTGACACTAGGTATAAAATATGTATGTATACCATATCAACAATACTCATTTGACAATAAAAGTTTATCTTATCTTATGATTCTTGTTATTTGAAAACAGATTACAATCATTTACAACTATTCTATATAAACTTTAATTTAATCTATGTAAGCTCTTTTATTTTTTTATACAAATAAAATGCCAAATAAATTTCTTATCCCACTAAGATATGTACGAGTAAGTGGCGTACTTGCAGTACCTATGACATTACCTATTATGAAGTTCAGATTGTGATATTTCACATTGAAATTACAAATGGGAAATTGTATTCCAACGCGTTTTAATCAAATCAATGGAAAATTCAGAGGTGAACTCGTAAAATGTGCACAAACGAAAAACAGAAACATAAACTATTTCATTAAGCGAACAAAGTTTGCACTTTGCGATTTATTCGTATCAATGCGCAACTAATTCACTAACCGCGCTAGTGCTATTTTGGCGCGAGTGCGATCGTCATTTTCGAAAACGCTAACATAAACCGCACTAGAATGGGCCTCGTTAACTCCGTTTCAAGCAGCTTGGACATTGGACGACATCACTTTGTACAATTTTACCCTCATTTGAGCATTTTTCAAGTCGTTAGATGTTACAAAAACAAACTAAAGTTCCAAGCATTATGCTAAAACCAGGCTACAACTGTATTATCGGGTCGTTTAACACAGACTTTGTTATAGAACAAATGTTTGAGAATTTAACTAAAAGTTATTATTTTTTAATTAAGCTGTAAAAAATTAAACATAATTTCCGTTTTAAATTAGCCAAGTATTCTCAATTTTTTTTTGCCAAATGTAATATTTAAGGCACACAAAATTACCCCTTATTTTCTGTAAAAAATTACCGAGAAGAAACGGATTGAGCAGTTCCTGAAATCTGAAAAGAAATTTTGTTTTCTATTGAAGTAAATGTTTTAAATATTTGTGAGCGAAAAATTCTAATTATTTAAGTGAAGTAAAATAATAATATTACCTATGTTTTTTTTTAATTAATAATACTGTCAATTAGATATTACAATGATGACAAATAATTACGAATAATTAAAAGATTTTATCAAAATTTAGCAAATAGCTGATCCTACGTCTAAATCTCTCATTGACAAACCCATTGAATTGGCAATAGTGATTTTCCATCTTCGGCAAATCACTATTCACATAAATCCTGTGATTAGATGTGCAAGCCCTAATTGTGTGTGCGATATCGGCCCATTCGCACCAGATAGCCGTTCCTATCGCAGACATTTAATTAATAAGCCTATCTTATCGCTGCGGTGACATTTACAAGAGACGAGTGAAAACAACATGTCCTCGCCCGCACACGTCATCAATACACAATCGAAAAACTAATTAAATACTTTTTTTGACAGTCTCGGAAAGAAAACACTGATTTTTACAAGCTTGTATGTATGTATGTATGTATGTTTGTATGTTTGTCCGGGTGGAATCTTGCAACTGAATTTTAAATCGGTTAAAGATAACTGATTTAAAATTCAGTTATGTGACGTCTTAGCATCTTAGCATGCTTAGCTATGTGACGTCATTCTGATTCCAATATGGCGAATCATCCAAGATGGCGGACTAGTAATGTTTTTCTGCAATACCACAGTATGGGTATCAAATGAAAGGGCTTACTGAGGAGAATACGTAAAACTAATACAACTAAACTTTTTTATTCCTCAATCATAGCTAAAAAATAAAAAAAACAAATTAATGGTAAAAAAACTACAAGCTTTTTATTTAAGTGCCCTAAAAAGAATAAAATAATCTTTAAATTAAATATAAAAGCTTGTCGCGAAATTTTCATATTTTATAGGAAACATTTCTTTCATAGATTTAGGCAAGACTAGTTATTACACAGGTAAATCTCACGACAAGCTTTTATATTTAATTAAAAGATTATTTTATTCTTTTTAGGGCACTTAAATAAAAAGCTTGTTTTTAAAAAGTTTTTTTTTACCATTAATTTATTTATAGAGCCTCTCAATATATATCTTCTGCTATTCCATTTCGAATATTACATTATTACATTCATATTTGAGCCATTACCAAACCTAATAAATATCTATCAATTTCGAAATATTCCTGGAACCAGTTATATGTCTGTTTATATTTTATATTATTGCATGCAATACGTCTGATTTGATTATTTATTTAGTAATTTTTTTTGAGGTACGCAGCCTGGCAACCCTCAATGAACGAGCGTGGATTTTAATAATATTAATATTTGAGTGTTGATTGAATTTTCTTATTCGTTGCGAACCTCTCACGAAACGAATTTCTCCTTTCAAAGTTGCTTTTGGAATTTTTTCGTGAGTAATTAGATTTTCCAATCGATCAAATCCAAACGGAAGGTAAAATTTCTTTTTTTCCCCAGAAAGAAGTTCGTGGAATCGTTTTGCCTATCAAAATTTGATATGTATGTATTTCTTATAACTACTGAATTATTAATGGCGTTCATTCGGTCGCTGAACTCTGTCAAATCGTTTCTTTATATCTGTTCCGAAGACATTAGCTGCTCGTTTCAGCGTTTACTTCTGAAAACTGACACTTTTTTATCGTGCCATTAAATGGATTCCTGCTCACAGTCGTAATAGCTTTTGCCAACTAACGTGCATAGATGACACGTGTCACAATAATTAAATAAACGTCTTCACGAATATTTCTAATTCAATTCTAGAAACTCACATTTATAAATTGTATAGAATTCAGCTTGAAAATTCTCAAACGCACTCCCGTCAAAGTATCTAAGAGTACGTATTAGTATTCTAGGCTGTTGTAATTTAGGAGTCATCTGAAATCATCTGAATCACTTCTAAACTGAAGATTTTCATGGTTTAAAATTCAATTTAAATGGGCGAAGAAATGATGGACTCCTCTCACTAATAGACCAATACTAAGCTCCACTGCCTATTAGTAACTGGATCCACTTGGATCCTTGTGCACTTATTGTATGATCATGCAATTTCAGACAAAACCACTTTGTATCAAATATAAATGTTATTGAATATAGCTTTGAGTCTTCTATACCTGACTGTTCAGCGAGGAGTTCTCTGACATGGTCAATTTAACGCCTACTCCGATTCTTCATCCTCGTATTACAAGCTACATATTCCCAGTTCATTCCCATTATTTGAATTAGGAGCCATTATGCAATATCCTGGTGAGTAGATTTTATACTCGCAGACCCGTGAACTGTGAAATAAAGTTCCTGCAGAGGGATTTCCATCTCGCCACAACACGGAGCTTTATTAGAATGTTGTAAATAAATTGTGTAACCGTATTTATGTGTGATTTATGTATTTAAATATGATTTAATTATACTAAAGCTTCGCTGAAATTTATGTGAAATGTTGGCAAAAACTAATAAGAATCATTGTGTTCCGATATTGTTTAGTAACAGTTTTATGCGACTAATAACTGGTCATAACATTATTATGGCTAACATTCGGCGATTGTGAGATCGAATAACAAAGTATCCAATTAATATTGTTATCAGATACATATAGTATATTGGTTCCGACGTAATCAAATACGTTACACATGCCAACTAATTACAAGCGTAATCTGTGACATATCGCAACGCCTACACCTATAAATAACAAGTCAACTCAACTGTGGAAATGTTGGCCGACGACTCGATTTAGGCTCTGTTTCTTTCTCTTTCGTGCTTAAATATATTTAAGCAGATAGTTGAATTTGCGCTTTTACAGCCTTAAGGGTGGTTTTACAGTGACGCTTTCGCCAGCGCGGTTGGTAAGCGTCGCGGGCCAGGAGCTTTGCGTCTCTTGGATCGTTACATAGTTTAACCCACATGCGCGGATGGCCCGCGCTGACGGCGGGCCGCGCTGATGACTATACGAGGTAGCAAACCGCGCGCGTCTAAACTCGTCGAGCGCTTACGGGCCGCGCTTACCACCAGCGCTTACCACCCGCGCGGACGGTAAGCGTCACTGTAAAACCACACTAAGTGACTTTTTATTATATGAAGGTAACCAATGATTTTAAGATATAATGGTTGCTATTTTTGATTGATTCCAGATATTTTATTTTAAAATTGCAAAACCGTTATTATAAATTACGTAAAAAAAATTGGCCGTAGTTTTTTAAAAAAATATCCTATTTAATTTTAACGTGTATTCGCATGACTTTTCATATTATACAATACTAAAATAAACAAATTGAACTGTAGACAAGAAACCGCCTGAGCAGTGCATGCCAAACGGTTGATACTGCAATATTTATAAACGTGAAGGACGCTGACTTTCGCTACCGAGCCCTTCAAAAGGCCTTCAATTTATGTAATTACTTAGATAATAAACAGTCTAAAGGAAAATAATGAAAAGTGGCTAATGTGATTTTCTGCAGTCGGTTGCAAGTGGAAGGGAGTTTATGTCCCGGAAAGATAATGGTTCCGGGATATGCGGCTTTGGAGTCATTCACCTCCTATGTTGAGTTAAACACCATATTGTTCAGAACTGTCAACTCACAACTCGTTAAGGACTGTTGTAAATATTCAAACCGTAAAAAAGGTCCGTCATTACGATCTACAGGAGCTAAACGTTTTCGTGACATCTCGTTTTGAGACATTTACTCTTATTTATTTTTATTTATTTATTATTAATAACAAAAAAATCTACACCCACTATTAACTAGAACAAAAATATGATTGCATAATGCAGCCTATAATTAAAATTATAAAGTAAACCCAAGACTTTCTATTGATCCAAATATTTTAGTTCCGATGACAGGTTTTACTTTGCAGTTATTACTTTACAAAAATAGTATATGTGTATGTAAAAATAGTATATTTGAGTTTGAGTATCAGGTAGATGAATTATTATGTTATCAGTTTATGTCTCGTTTTTGTATGACTAGTTCACCCTAGACTCTTACTGTTATTTTTTTAAATATAAATTCATGTTTACATGCCGTGACATTTATATTTAACATTATATCACAGTTAAATATAAATTCACGGCTTAAAATATCTCTGAAATATAATTCCTAGAAATAATTCAGTAAAATAAAGTGAGGCGGAAAATTGGGCGAGCGAGGCGGTAATTTGCGTTTAAACATTATTAAAACTAAGATTAAAGAAAGCCATTTGCCGAGAGTAGTATTACAGTTTTAATTAAAAATTGTCTTAATTAAGGAATTTGAGACTGAGTCAAAGCGATATTCTTGTCTTGATCAAAAAGCTAAATGGATACATATTAGGTGTCTACGTTGGAAAATAATTTTATTGTAATTTTATATTTTCTGTATTTCGTGACTAAAAAATGTCTTGACACCATTAATTTGTTGTTGGTAGATACACCCACATTAATATTGTTAAAGTTGTCAAAACTCGAGTGCCAATACAGGCGTCTAGGTTCAGATTTTAAATAATACATGCTTTTACTATTTTTGAATTTATTTTAAATTTTTACAATTAACAACTATTTTTGCATTTTTTATTCTTGAAGTTGTTTTGAGTCAGGGTTTGAGGGACCACTCTTAACTATGGTGTCAAATTATGTACAAAGTATATAAGAAATAACGATAGAAATGTGTATAATAAATAATTTTACGATTTGACTTTTACACACTGACTGTAAAAAGACAAAATAAAATAAAATAATAAAAACAACGTGACGGGTCACCTACGATCACTTCTCAGCAAAAAAGCTCCTAAAGAAATTTTCACTTCAAAAACGATAAATAAACATTAAAAATAATCAGCCCATATGGAACTGGCTTCGTTCATAGATCACTTTTGGTCCACAGTTGCTAACTGCCTTCGTCTGATAAACACCGTTGATGGCAATTTAAGGCGTTACTCACTTCGCCGTTGATTTACAACCGAGAACACATTTGGCATATTACACGCTTTTAGGCTTCTCTCCGACCCACAAACAAACGCCCGCGTTTCTACCACCACCTTTTAATACTGAGTATAGGAATCATAAAAAGTTAGGGATTTAATAACAGAGTTTAAAAATGTCTAGTCTGGTATTTTGTCTGTCTGTATACTATTTACATTGGAAGTGTCTTTATGTGCCGTCCCGTCGGATATGTGCCGAACCCTCAAAGATCGAGTGCTACTTTTCTTGAGGCACGTATCGCAATAAAAGAGCTGGTGAGCGGCCAAACTTGTACTTTATTATTCTGTTTGTTGTACTTTTTAGTTTTGGCGTATAAACTTAAACCAACTTTAAATATAAAACATAAAGCAAGGAGCATTAAGTGTAGATAGCAGAACAAGTGCGCTCGTAAACTTGCCCAAGCTGACTTGAGCAGCGCGATGGCGTTTTGCTTCGTTTTTATGCTCGTTCCTTCTGCAAGTTTATGCTTCTTTTTTGACTACCTAATTGCGAACACATCTACGTCTTTCTTTTCTTCGTCGAGGGCATGTCCATGTAGCATACCGCATACTCTATATAGCATAGTGCCCCCTGTGAAACAAGGTGCTCCTGTGGTTTGGCGGTTTCTAAGAAATTTACGTCAAGATGAAGAGCGTAGAACTGTAGAAATTTTCCTTGATAGGACTCTTACCTTAGAACAATGGACCATTCCAGTAGTCTATTCGTAGGATAATATTGTAACTTAATATAAATTACGATGATTGAAAACAAATATGACGAAGACTTGGTTCGGTGTATAGGTATTTATTTATATCTTTGGAATCCCTGTATTATTAAAAATATCTGTAAGAATTCTAAAAATACTTGGCGTTTAGAAAACAAGAGGAAAGTTAATGTTTGCTAAAAGGAAATTGGAATTGTTTCGGCGGCTTACAAATACAAATGGATCTAATGGGGGTTGCTTTCATTTTCCTTTTTGTTTACAGTTTAACCTTGCGTTTAGTTTAACAATTGGTGGCTTGATTACACTTACAGTTTCACGAAATTTCCAAATAATATTTGAAATTGGGATATGACATACCAGGAAAAAAATATATAAAATAATCTCATTCAGTTAATCAATCATTATTTTTCATGTAATTATATACATACATACTCCATCATACACCACTTTTCTAAAGCTGCTAATGCCTAAACGTTTTGTATTGATACACAAAGTGGAGGTCAACCGGTATGCCATGTATTATCATGAAAAACTCTATGTGTGTGCCACATTCGTACGGTAGCTACATATCGGCTACACTTTGAAAGTTTGCTTATTCGGCAAGGCGTGGTTTAATTAAGCACAGTAGACCACATTCGGAAGATATACGACAGTGCGAGTATAAAAGTGGCCAATCCCAACATAATTCGCTCGAAAATGGGATCTTTGACCTTTTCGGGGTGCAGGATAGGACGCGGGGCGCCCAATCTGCATATGTATGATCTTTGCGAATGGCCTTAATCGGCCACTAAGTAAAGCCACCGCTTAAGGAGAACAACGCCGGGGCAACCCATTGTTTCCTTGTTCAGTATTCGTGTTGCATTGCTATCTATGCAAATATGTATTCAGACTTTACTCCTATCATAACACAAACATGCTTCTTACAAGATAATAAATTAAATTTATGGTAAGAAACGTTTCACGTGCAACATTCAAGAATAAAAAAGTAGTCTACACTTGGTTCATTATGTAGTCGCATTTTGCATATGACACGTCACAAAGCAGCGATTGTACGCTTCCCATTTCATTTGGACGCTGATGAGTGAAATTGGCTCAAACGAGAGTCACTCCCGACCGACACCTAATTATATTTGACACCTCCATTCGAAACCAACCAATTTATTGTACACACCGCATTCGAACCCATTGCCTATTGTATTATCTTAATTATCCTACCATCGAGTCGACCGTTAGTAATCATGATGTCACTACGAGTATAATAAATTCCGACAAGAAAAAGTATAGGCATCGTATTTTTCTATCATGTCACCGCCAACTGCTGATTCAAATGGAGGAAAGAATAGGTGAGGCGAAAACGTATCACGATTTTACTAATGAATTTTACATAATATTTAAACAAAATCCTTTATTTCGAGCATATTTTATTATTTATAAAGAACTTTGTTAGTGTACCTCACAAATCAAATCAAATCGAGTTTTTATTGTGTGAATATTGAAAATAAAATATTAAGCGAGCATCATTATTAAAAAAAAATATGTTATTAAAAAATAATCATGAAAATTCTAAAAGACGATATCTGGATACGAAATTAAACTGTCAATAACGAAATTCTGGAATTTCCAGCACATTTTTCTTTATACCTTTGAAAGACTTTAATTTTAGAAATAAAGTCGGGGAATGTATTTCTTTTTTTCATTATTTATTTATCATTAAATCAAATAAAAAAATAATAAAAACATGTGATTTGTAACTGGCAAAGGGCCAGGTTACTCGTGCGCGTACATTTCGTTTGTACTCTACGCTTCAGTTAAACGCATGAATACGTACACCCTCTTAAATCTTGAAGTATGACAGAAGCTAAGCAGAACTTTTTGTTAAATTAAACCTTATCGTGGAGTAAATTTAATCAAACACGAATCGCTCTCGGAGATGAAACAGAGCGACAGAAGATGGAGTTGTTGAGTGGAAACAACGAAGCCAATCCGAAAGAGGCATGAAGCATTTGTCTGGGGACGAGAAGCCAATCAATAAAACGAGGACAAGGGAAATTGGATGCAGTTGTTGCATTGATGCACTTGATACGCTGTAGGTACCTACTGTTATCGCTATAGACATTCTAAACATTCCCCGGTAATCCTGATGCTCAATTGGCAGAAACCAATATTTTCCTAAAACATTGTAATAATCATACTTAAAGTTTTATTACTATTATTACAATAGAATGAAATTGACACTGATTTTTTAATAAGCAAAACATATTTGTAGATTGATCTCTATACCAAGTAGGAAACGAACATGAGACATTTAAGTGCTTGGCGAACATAACGTTACTTAAGGAAGAGATATGCTGTTAACCTCTCACACTATCAACCTAATAAACTGTAGGATTTGTAGAATCAAAGAATGAATTTGAATTTCTTCCCATTTTTAGGCGTTAATTATTTATTAGCTAAGGGCCTCTTTCACCAAATACAAGAAATGTGTTTATTAGTTACTTTTAGAAATAATTTTATGTTTTATTGAATTATGCACTCGGTTTACTGCATCCTTCGATAGGCGATTTTTTTAATTTTTTTTTTCTTTTTAATCTTTGGGACTTTTACCGTACAAACAAAGGTATTATATATCAGATCAGCTCCATTACCCCCGGTTACCGGTGACTTTAAATGACAGTTAGCTTACTTGACAGATAGTGAAAGAGGCCCTAAGTATAATAAATCTAATAAATCTAGATGGCTCTAGGCTTACTGATATCAAAACGGTTGAGCACCTTTTTTAGTTTTTTTATTTTTATTTTATTACTACAACTTACAAAATACGTATTTCTTTTTAATTACTAGACGGCGTGGCGGCGGTGCAATTTTAAAATCTAAGAACTACTAATCTAATCTAGAAATCCAAACTTGTGTTTGACGACTCAAAATCCGAGCATTCAATTGAGTTATCACTATGTATTTAATTGATTTGTTAAATGAATAATCTCACTAAATAAGAATTAATAAAGGTTAGGTCCGTGGAGAATGTTATCATTTGAGTTGTAAATGCTTCTAACACAGCAAACGCTTTGATATCGTAATTAAAATCTCCCCCAATTCAAATATTCTGTTTTACAAATTAAGATGCTTTTTGGTCCATTAATGTTGAGAATTTATTATGTTTCTTTATGACAATTAATGGCAGCCATAGTGATCATCGTCTCCTATAGTGAAAAGCAACAGAATTTGCTTTATAGCCAACAATGTCAAGAAGAAATGTCTGGGATAAAGACAAAGCAAAGATAGTAGAGCCAACTTCTCTATCCTCACTCTTCTGTATTTTGTAGTTTCAAATTTGATTTAAGCAAGTTGTAAAATGTGTTGCAAAGTGCAAAAGCGTCCGTCAAAGCAATGTAGCGAAAAATGTAGGACAAGTTGCGCCGAGGAATATCGCCAAATTGAACCATTTGGCAACGAGGCGCAACATTCTCATTTTGACTATTGTTTGTGGTGAAAATTACAATTGTTAAGTTTAATTGCAGTTGCAGGTTGTAACGAATAATAAAAATAAAATTTCTCTAGTTCCAGGCCCAATAAAAAAAGTACATAATACTTTTAGGATTGTATTCAATTCAAGATATTCAATCTAAACAAAATTATCAAAGGAAAATTGTGTCCACTATAGCGTAGAAAACTATCGTCGTCATAAAATGCAAGAAAATTAATTTGAAAAGAGCTATTATGGAAGTTTCTTGCCATTGTATTGTATTAGTTTATGTAGATAAATAAATAAATAACTAATATCAAAATCTAGGTTCTGAGATGACACTAAAATTATTTATTGCAGATTTGTCAATTTGCAAGAAGAAGTTGTGATCGTATCGGTAGAAAATTCTCTTTTAAGATACTCAGTCATACTAAAAAGACCTAAAATTTCACTCGCTTTAAGTATTCATTTTGTACCTATAAACGCACGTCTCATTTGGAGAAAAGTTTGAGTTACGAAGTCATACCTTTCGTATAAAACTAAGTATAAGTACATAATATAACCTTGGTTGCGATTTGCGATGCAATGCCGTCCCCCCTCATAAATAGATGATAAACAAACAGCCATAAACAAATGGGGTGCAGTCACAACAACGGTGGGAGAAAGAATATTTATATTTGTTTCTGTCGCATATCATAAATTAACTCCATTTCGAAAACCATTCTCTCTAATTCAAACAATAACATTCTATTTTATATCTTTGTCAATGACAACAATTGACAATCGAAAACTTTTGTAATTATTATCATAACAAATGTCTAGGCTTTGCCTGCTAGTATATATTTTTTTCTTACCAAGGAATATCTATTTCATTCTGACTATTTATTGAACACCCTAGTATATGCAACTAACCAAATTAATTATTAAAATATTTATAGAAATTTATTTAGGGGAACTAATTTATTAATAATTAACTTTATTAAGAGATGTTAATTATGCAGGTTATGAAATAATATACTATCTTTGTTCATATCAAAGATACTTTGTATAGAGTACTCACCAGTTCGTGTCTGCTCACGCTACGAAGTCTACAATGATGCATTTGTATTCAATCGTTGCATTGTATTTGTTGGAATGCTTTTTTATCAGATCCATCGTTCGTTCAACAATAAAACGAAATGAAGTCGAGTACAATTTAAATATGCTTTGATGTTGGGCAAGACGTTCCCAAAATGGAATAATCAGGGGATTACGGCTCAAACTAGACCTTCAGAGAATCGTGGGAAATGGATTTAGTATTTTCTGCGAATGTTTCCGGACAAAAAACTGAATCATCCTCGTTTCTACAAGTATCCTACTCGAAGGATAAAGGCTGTAATTATCCGATTCAGTGAATTTCGGTGTTTCCGGAACGGGGAGGAAGTTGTTCGGATAATTCGCGCCAACGTTTAATTCCGTTCTAAGACCGAATACGATTTCAGAGATGTCATTGTACATTTCTAGCTGTAGTTCTAACTGGTGAAAGTAAGCATTCTTTACCAACTAACAGTCGTCAGCCTGCCTTTGTAAGAAAAAAATAACCAATATACGACCTATTTTTTAAATCATAAACTAATATATTCCCCAATAGTTTATACAAAGGAAACTCTTCTACGAGTATTCCCAAGTTCCTCGTTAAACAATAATAACGAATTGTTTTCTTTTTATATATGACATGAATATGCTATTTTGTTTTTGTTCAGTTGGAAGTACATTTCTCATGTCAAATATATTTCTTTGATAATATGTGTATACTGTATAACATTATTTCTTTTATGTTTTACGTAATTACCAACAACACGGCCCTGCTTCTCAACAGTGTAATTGACTAAAAAGCAATTTCAAACGATCGTAAAGCCATGACAACGCCGAAAATCGTTTATTTGTAGAAAAATGACAACGACAGATATTTCTTCATCACTTCTTCTTTCGTGGTCATACGAAGGGGTTTACAGTTTAACTTTTTAAACCTACTTATTTACAATTTTTAAAGATTGAGTTATTATTGAGAATTAGGTTTTGGTTCTCAATATTAAGTCAATATTATTATTATTATTCACTTGATAGTAAGTGGCTACCGTTCCCTACAAGCCACCGCACATGTACTGCTAGTGCACTTACGACTACAGTAGGATTAAAAATAGGGAAATGGGAAGGGGTAGGGGAATAGGGAATGAAGTAGGGAAATTGACAAAAGATCGCGCTATGCGTTTATTTTAACTCGGTGGAAAAGCAGACCTATTTTCTCAGTTAAATGTACTAAATTTAGTAGAGGAACGAGATTATCATTAAGAGGAACAAAAACCTTGAAACCTTTGTAATGTAATTGCGACGTACTCGTTATGAACTTGATGTCGGCATCACACAACTTTGTCATAACGACTCTTCATTAACGGAATCAAGACGTAATGCGTTTACGAAGTCACCAGATACATCAGTCAACATTAACAAGAGAAATGGCGTTTCAACTCAATGGCTTAAGTTTAGATTCGGTTAACATTTTGCTTGGTAGACAAATTGAAATTTTGACATTCTGATCATAATTGTTCGTTTTTTAGATGCTTAGCCAATGAGCCAATGAAATTAAAAGTGCCAATTCGCAGTGTAATAAATTTTAAATTTTGCTTAACACCTTAAAAAGTCATTTGTTCGTGTGTTTAGTGAGCGATTGTTTACTATTTGTCCACAAACAGTTCCTTAATAAACGCCAACGCGAAGTGGGAGAGCTATATTTACATTTGAGGCGAGGGGCCACCCAAGTACCTTCGTCAGAAGGAAAGGAAAGGAACTACAAGAGGAGTAAATCAAATGTCGCAACTTGGGTCGTACGCAGCAAAGATGAAATCTCAATTTGAATTGTGTTTTGTTCAGTTGACCTGTGGAAGTTGGAAGCGCCATCTGGTGTCTGGCCAGTGGCCAACTTTCGGCCAGTGCTGGTCATAGCACTAACGAACTGCACCCAACTTACTTTTTATTTTTATTCATTTGTATGATTGTACTCCTCTCCTCACGTTATGTTCTAACCTCAGATTGGTTTAAATACACCATCCATTATCCATTATCGCTCTTCACGTCTTAAAAACAATATAGGTGTGTAGTTTATTTACTTATGGACATCAAAGTGGTCTGAAGATGTAAACATTCAATTATCTTTCACAACAATGCGATTAGGTAGAGAATAGAACCAGCCGGGTGCTACATGAAGTTTTATATGTCTTGTTGTTGTATTCATTGTATCTATCGTTACGTACTTGTAACTTATCTAGAAGAGACCTGTTTTTTTTTTCTAAGTTTTTAATAGGTAAGTAAATTTTGCTAGGGTAAAATTTATTTACATTATTTCAATCTGACAAAACTAAAGGTCTTTACAATAAAATTTCAAGCAACACTTATATCACAGTTTTACATGTGCTTATATTTTTACTTACATTAAAGTAGTGAGGCATCCGACTGACCCCACATCAGGGTCCGTTAGTCTGTCTGCCGCCCTTCATAGTAAAAAATGAAATTGCAAAACTGGAATAAGTGTAGCGTTGCTTCGATACGGAATGCCGTTTATGCAACACCCTGCTCTCGCATCTCCATAGTCACAGCTGCTTCCGATAGCTGCATGCTTGATATTAGTACACAGTACAAAGAAACAGGAGTCGCGCTAACGGACAGGGGGCTCTCCTAGTTCTAATAATAAAGTTGAAGAGAAAATCTTCTTTACTTGACGCTTAGAGCCTGTCCAGATGGGGCGTTTTACGCGCGAGGGCATACGCACGTACACACTCGCACATTCCCGAGATACTGGAGCTACATATATCCCGTCCAGATGCCAACGCGCGTTTTATCACTCGCGAGTAAACGCGTGCAATAAGCGGGACTCTCGACTCGCACGATCGACGCGAGCGACGCGCGTGTCGAGATACTCGGGCGCCATTGCTGCGTCCACTGTCCCAGTACTACGCGGCACGCGCGTGTCGGTGGCGTGTGGACGTATTTGGTGGATAAAATGGAGCGTGATAATTTCTTTTGCAGAAACAGTATCCCGTACAATATAATTTGGACATGGAGTCAAATCTTCTTGAATAATTTCTAGTAAATCATCGTTACGTTACGTTACGTGTGATGTTACTGACATCCGAAAGTAGTTGAAAAACTTCTCACTGCGTTCTCTGAGCTTTGGGTATAATGTTATAAACATACGAGTACTATGCGTCATTCTGTCACGTAGAATCGGATGCACGTTAAATCGTTAACTTTCTCTTCGTTTACGACCTTTCCATTATAACTGGCAGGAAATTTCAAATCCCTCCCATTGTAGAAACGCGCGTAAAACGCGGTATCTGGACGCAATATAAATTGAAACGCGCGTATGCCCTCGCGCATAAAACGCCTCATATGGACAGGCTATAAGATGGGGTGTTTAGTGAGGCTAAGTGAAAGACTTGTAGCTGTATGATTCCGGCTGTAATCCACTGTATGCACATTGGGGATTGGTTCTCGTTACCAACTCCTGTCCCACCTACTCATACATTTTTGAATTGTTAGCGTTTGCTATTTATGTGGACTGAAGTTGATTGAAAAGTGCTATGTGAGGTTTCAAAAAGAGATGTTCATCAATTCAGATTCATTCGGTGGTATGATAATGAAAGGGTATCAGTTGAACGAAGGCGTCCGCGAAGAGAGGTCGTCGTCGTATGTCCGCACTTCTTATAGTTGGAATTGTAGTTCTGATATATCTGTCGGACGATAAAAGTATTTGGACTATACATAAAGTGGTTTAATTAATGTACCCGAAGTAGAGGGTGCTTTTAAATGTTTAATAGAATATCAAGTTGAATGAAATCTATTACTGTTTCAATGAAATTCAATATTTGAATCGGCCTCCACCCTCATTCCACAAACCCCTACTTGTTTTTCACGATATTTGATTATACTGTGAGTGGTAATTGAAATCGAGTGTCCCTGAGACCTTTGCATATCGAGTCAATGTAGTGAGTGGGAAAAACAAAGACCATCTCCACTTGATAAAATACTATTTCTAAATTATACTTTCTGCCATTAAGATAAGGCCATATTTTGAATGTAAGTAATCATGCAAAGGATATAAGTTAAAGATTAATTTTTATTTATTTATTTATCTTTATAAACTATATATTACTAATAATGGACGAATGGCCCCGGGTTCGATTCCTGGCGGGGTCAATTTTAATGTTATTTTCAAAATTGACTGGTCTGGATTTGAAAAGTCGTGGTAGGGCAACACTGCGTTGCCCAATTTTTTGGGCAGCCGTCTGGCGGCAGTAACCACCACCTTACATAATACAGCGCATATATCGCTACTTAAAAACTAAAGGCCCACAAATCAAAATTACACTTTTTACAGGAGAGCTAATCAAATAAATTTAAATTATTTTTGTCTATTTTTTTTTCTTATTAGATATATTATATATCAAATATAATATATGCATATTATACATCGTTAGAAGCGTATTTTTAAGTAGCATTAAATGTTTTAAGTACTTTTATAATAAACTGAGTACTAGAAGAGTTATAAGCATATAAGTTACTTTTGAATATATAAAAAAATGATCAAAATATACTAAATATGGAATAAAACAACCATAAATCTTTTTGCAACTTACAATATGAAGGATTGTGGTTGTATTTTTGCAATAAAAACATTTTTGGATTTTTTTTGTTTTATGGCCTTTAGTTTTTAAGCATCGATATGTGCTGTTGTGTTTCGGTGAGTGAGTAAGGGACGCCAGAGCCCATTACCCCATCCCTAATCCCTAAAATCTTCCTTATCCCTTAACCTTAATCCTTCTATGGTCGGCAGCGGACTTGTAGCACTTATGGCTTTGCTTGTGTTATAGGCGACGGTAGCCACCTACCATCAAGTGGACCGTCAGCCTCTTCCGTCTGTCGATCTTAACATAAAAAATTAAAAATATAGTGAAACATAATAAAATTTAATTAATCTATTATACAAGATTTAGGATTGATTTGCAAAGGTCAACGGGTAAGAAACCGGCAGCCAAGATTTACTACGTATCTTATCAAATAACCCTTTCATTATGGTGGGCCTCAGTTGGCCTTTGTACACAATTTGCTTTTGATAAATGATTTCATTGCCTTACATTGATTTGCTTTATTGTTTACTAAATTGTATATTTTACCGGTACTTTAGGATTATAATGTCGACCATTTAGTCCTTTAATCAGCCATCAATTTCTATGAGGTTAGTATTTAGGTTAGGTTCTAGAAATATATATGAAAAATTTACAATGACAATAACTCTTAAGACTAAATGGTTGACGAGATAATCCTAAACTACCATTTTACCTTTAAGTGAATTCCTTTTCCTTATCATTATAAAGCCTTAAACTAGAAACAATTCCACACCTTCATTTAGAAAAAAATTTGCTGCAAAATGTCCAATTCTCGTCGGCCCGTGTCCATTTCCAGTCCACTGGGAATTTCACCCACTTAGTTAATGGCATTATTAAGACAGACGAACGAGTGATTTTCGCATGAACCCTTATCAGGTCCGATTAGTGATGTGTGCAGAAGGCTTAAGCTTATCAGGTGAATGCATTATTCTTGGATAACACGGACATACACGCCTATTTTATTTACTTGGAGACAAGTGAGATAACATAGCAGGTTTAAAGTGTATGACAGACATATATACTATTATAATTCATTAGAAGTGTACGAAAAAGACTTCTCTACCTTCATTCTTCTACTAAGCAGAACCACAAGCCCACATACACATTTTCTCGTCTGATTCACTCATTTTGGCGGGCAGAAAAACAGTGGAAAAATGGTGGGAAACCGTTTTATTTTTTATTTTTCTGTTTTAAAATATCATCTATTTAATGTAAGGTATCAAAAACAGAGATCTTTTACTTATAAAATTCGAAATAACTTTTTCCCCGACCTAAATATAATATTATATTGAAAATTAATTATAATAAAAAAAATTATTCATTATCCATTTACCATTTAGATGCTTTGTTCTCGAATATTCACCCACACACAAATACACACACACACACACACACATATTGTAATCCTAACAAAATCAATTAAATCCAAATAGTTTCCATGACTATTATATTGAATTCGGATTTAATAAACAGCGCACATTATTTCAATTCGTACGACATGTAATCAAATATGTTACAAAATGAACAAAGGCAATTGTTAATATGTTGACGAACCCTCGCCCTCTCACCCCATCACCCCATCACCCCATCACCCCGTCGTGGTGAACTAAGCTACTTACTCTTTAAACAATTTGTAATACTCGACTAACATCAATAAGCATATTTTAAATAATCGGTTTTGAGATCCCCTTGTCTGTTATTTCAAGTTCATTAATTCACAGTTCAAGTAGCTTTACGCCGAGTCTTACGTTAATAATCCTACTTAATTAAACATAAGGCGATGTATATGTGGAGAAATTTCTAATTAAATGTATTTGGTTGAAGCATCATTTTATATAAAATTTAAATAACTAGATAATCGGAAAGTATCTAAACAGTGGTAGCCCAACCTTGCTGCGCTAACGCTTCT
Source organism: Synanthedon formicaeformis (assembly GCA_945859745.1). Taxonomy (NCBI): domain Eukaryota; kingdom Metazoa; phylum Arthropoda; class Insecta; order Lepidoptera; family Sesiidae; genus Synanthedon; species Synanthedon formicaeformis. The sequence goes on along the minus strand of OX243956.1, from coordinate 164,092 downwards.
TATATTTATATAAAGAAAAAAAAACAAACTTAAGACACAATTCGAAGGGAATTATTAATTAATAATATTTTCATAATTAATTATGTTAGTTTAACCAAAAGACTGATTACCTACGTTGCATAATTTGACGACACGTTTGGTCTAGTGGCTAGTAACCCTAGCTGTTAACCAAACGGTCGCGGGTTCGAATCCCGCTAGGGGCAAATGTTTTATGTGAACATTTTACCTTTGTACCTGAGTCATGGATGTTTTGTATTTATAATATGTATGTATTTACAAAAAAAAAGTAATCTATGTATTATATCAACTGTCTGGTATCCATAATACAAGCATTACTTGCTTACTTTGGAACTAGATGGTGCTGTGTGGAATGTGTGAAGATATTATTTATTTATTATTTATTTATTATAATTAGCGTATTCTCTTTCAGTTAGTTTCTTCTATGATAAGTGATGGCTGCTGTTTACTCTATTTGGATAAAAGGCTCAGGTATTTTTAAGAGGGTGATTATGTTCTCTACAGGATAGGAATAAATAATAATAGCTATAGAAATAAGAAGAAACAATTTGTTGTTTATTATGGAAATATCATTAATCAGTGTCAAATATAAGTTTATTGTCGCGTGGAAGAGTAATTAGTGTACCTAGTAAATTGATGAGAGCAGCTTCGGGAAGCATTTTGCATGCAAATGGGCGATAGCTAAGATAGATTAAAACCGGATTGAAGAATTAACAAAAATTATGGTAGTATTGGTCAAGTTCAAATGAAAAATATGTGGTTTAACCGTCGCGATGACGGGATTGATGTAAGATGGATGTGAGCTAAAGTGTCTCCCTTGGACATCTACAAATCGAAGCCAGCTCCCCTATTGGCGTTCAAAACTTCAATTGTGGCAATCGCCATGGTGCGACAGGTACATAATCTGTTTTATAGAAATCAAAGGGAAGATATCACGTGACCCATAATTAATACTATTTAAAATTACCTATGTATATCCAATAAAAATGTTTATACTATGTATTTATGTTCACATAATGTGAAACTTTGTATTGGGAAACTCGGCAACGCTAAAACTGATTTTGCGAAACGTTTTATGCAGGAAACCTTTTCAGTTTATAGCGTGTTGAATTCAACTATTTTTTTGTTAGTGAAAATGGATTGTTAATTGTTTGAAATCCAAACAGAATTTTGCTATTGCAAGAGACCTCTTGTGGGAGTATCTCAGACTCTAGCCTGTTTCTAGTTTACCTAGTAAACTAGCAATCTTCGAAATGGGTGGGTCTCAGACGGTCTAAAACGCAATTTGACTAGTTTGTAATGTTGCCTACATCGCAATATGCCTACCGCGTAATACGTCTAAAACTTAAAGATACTAAAACGCATAACACCCTAAACACAAAATGACAAAGACGATGTTGTTTTGAACGTAAGTTAGAGCAGTAATGTCATCACACCCATTGATTGTATCGGAACGCGCGTGTAAAGTCAGATTTCAAATGGAATTTGTCAGCTGACAACTGTCTTAGCCTGTGTCTTCTTGGCAGTGAAGGCTTCAACAAGTGGTTGTATTAGATGTATAATAAAAAGTTTAGATAAAACTAAGTGATTAGTAACCTGCAGGAGCCAGTTGGTGTAATTACAATTAAAAAGAAGAAATACAAGTGGTGTCGCAACAAGTAATAAATAAGCCCCACACAATTATTCCATTCGTTCTTAAGAGTCAACGCCGTAAAATGTTCCATAATTTCTTACATTTCTCCATAAAAGAACAATAAAATAATTTATAAACGAGGACCCGAATACATTTGAGTTGAAAGTAAGTGTTGTGGGAACCCTGATTTAAATGAATTTGTATTCATAGTGCCTAATATCTTACAGAAGTAGCTCTCAACGAATGGAAAAACATTCGAAACGCTACTATTCAAGATTTGCATAAATTCATACTTTCACATTTTATTTGTTTAATTTTATTCAAAATTACTTTTACAACAATAAATTACGACATAACTTTGTGAATTGTGACTTTATGAGTTATAATATTACGTTTTTCATTGTCAACTCTAAACCTATTGCATTATTTTTCTGTATTATATACGGATATTGTTTGTGACTTTGGCCCCGTAACTAAAATTTATATCCTGTCTTTCAAATTGGAACCAACCATACCACACACATAAAACATAACTAAACTCGGTTGGGCGATTTTGGTGATTAACGTAAACGAACATCGTGACATGTGCTTATTATATATTAATATTTTATTTCCAACTGGACTAGTCTGGACATCATAATTATATGTTGACTAATTGAGGAGAGGGATACTTTTTTACAAGTACAATTGATTATGCTCTTGTCTGAGCGAGCATAATAGTAATTTCGTTTCGATGGAAAAATTATGCTTCATAATCCCATTTAAATCCATTTTATAATCTGACAGCAAGTGTTTGTAATTAATTTAAATTTTAAATTCAATCAATTAATATTTATGTAAATGCTTCTTCTTTATTAAATACAGAGGTAGAAATTGTGCTTTTTTTATTACCATACTTTATTACCAAATATCACAATTAAAAAAATAAAAAATAAACAAATTTTCAAGCTTGCTAGTAAATCTAGTAATAAATACTCAAAATTAAATTAATTTAATTTAATCGCAAACAAAGACGATTCTTTAAATATTTACCTGAAAAAATATAAATAAAAAATCTCACTTACCGCTACGAGTCTCAATGTTTCGCGAATCCTATTGCCGAAAGTTGAAATGTTGAAACGAGAGATTGAAGTGACGCGAGAAAAAGTATGAAGTCGGAGACGCACGTGGGTGTCGTAAAGTTTCAGACAATTCGAACGAGGACCTCTCCCGAGGAGCGCACAACGTCAACTGGCGAAGCAGCGTCGTCGTAGCACTCGTAGCGATGGCGGATGGCGTGTCGCCTCATAGCATGTACTCGCGTAGACCCTCTACGAATTCAGACATCTGTACCAATAGCGTGCAATTGTGTTTACTCAACCTCACAATCAAAGAGCTACATAATTACTTTTTTTAATAAAAAAATAAATAACCGTCTACCAACCGAATCGTAATATCATTTTGTTTATAAAAATACTAGCTGTGCCAGCGACTTCGCACACGTTGTATTCGTTTTTTAAAAAAAAACCTACAGTAACCCTAAAAAAAATTAAGGATAAAAAGTATCCTATATGTCATTTCATGTAATATCTGATCATGTAAAGTAATAATCTGCGTGCCAAATTTCATCCAAATCCATTCAGCCGCTTTTACGTGATTAATTAACAATCATCTAAACATACAAACTCTCCTATTTAAAATATTATTATTAGGATAATGCATTTGTCCTCCGTTAGAAAGTAAAGTAATTATCTGGAATCCAATCTACATGAACATAAATAAATGCTCGTGGTGGAGATAATACAAAACATTTATCTTATTGTAAGCAGTGAGGATATTCCGTGGTTCAGATTACATTATTCAGTATCATTCGTGGTCTGAAGAGTTTCCGCCTAATCTTCCGCATTGGAGGCCGTACAGGCTAAATCTGCAAAACAATGTTTCACAGTATGACAACAAAAGATGCGTTAAATACGCATCTAATTATACTTTTTTATATATTGATGTATGCACATACTTAGTATTGTATAGTTATATTAATGTATGTAGTTTAAAATAATTTGAGTAATATTTACTTTTCGAAATGGCCTACTGCTCTGCTTAGATTTCAACTCTGTTCAACAAATGTAAAGAGATGTGTAGAGCTAGAGATATCTTATTGAACCCTTTGAGTAACTGGCGAACTTTTTACGCAAGCGAAGCCGAAGCCAAAAACTACTTCACAGTAATTTCATTGAAAAGGTTTTCGTACAATTTTCGCTGACGTTTAGTTTTTCCATTTTAATCGCATTTCAAAGAGCATAAACTATGCCACCATCTTGTTTATTTTACGAGTAGAAATAAACGTATAATGCAATCCGCTGCAATACTCTCTGTTCGACAAATCTATCCTCATATATTATGAAGATGGCTAAATTCAGTGTGCCCTCTGTCCCCATATATGAGTTGGGTTATTGTACATATGGTTTTTTTTAATACATAATGGGTTGGTTTCAAGGCTTTATACAGGTCTAGACAGCTGATTAGCGACTCGTTAATTGACACGGTCCAATAAGTTGAGCTTTTTGCCGCTATACTACAAAAAAGCACTGATCTGTTTTGGTATCTGTATACCAACCATTAAGAGCGTATTTGTATGACGAATATAAAACGCAATGCCATTAGTCATTCCCAACTGCTAACCGTGAGTAACGCGGAATGTATTTTTGGTCCAAAATGTTACAATAACATGAACACCTGCTGAACGACATTTACAGTTTTTATGCCTCTAACTTGCTTTTATGCTTCTTGCATCCGGTGCAAAGTGTAGCTTTCGCCAGAAGTTATTTCTTGTCAGTGTCCTTATCGTTGAAATCAGATTTATTGCGAAAGAAGACAAGTTCATGGCGAAGTTGCTGATCGGTCTTTCTTTTGGGTAAACATTTATCTCTACACTAATGATTCGCCTTTGAAGTGGGAAAGATTCAGGTCGAAAATTACAAAAAGAAAAATGTTTTTATTATTTTTTTTAAATATTTGACACTAATTATTAGTCTGTGCCTTCCAGTGGTTAATCCACTAACTCAATACCTATGGAATATTCAAGCATGTGAGGTAAACGCAACTCTGCTGCTGCTACTGGATATTTAGGTAAGTCAACATCTCTTCGATATTGTATATTTAATTTTGTTTCGTTATGATATTGTGTACAATAATATATTGTTTGTATTTTGAGGATAATTAACTAACAAAAAAATTCTAGTTTCCTAATTTCCTGTAATTAACCAAAAATTTAAATTTTACTTTGGTTATAACAGCAGTCGCTAAATTTAATGTCACTACTCCTTACGAAAGTTATTGATACTTTTATGAACATAATAAAATATTTCCACAAATATGTGCAGTAAAATTGTTACGAGTATCTTTTGAAACTTGTCTCTTAATGAAACTCTAGTGCAAAATTTTGTATTTGCACAGTGAAGAAAACTTTTTACTATCCTCGTGAATCCTTTCGAGTAATTCCGTCTAAGTGTAGTTGGTTTTTTGTCATTTGTCATCAAGGTACTAATTTAATTTTGGAACTTTGAGATATTAACTGTTATCATTATAATTTAAAAAACAGGTTATTAACAAAAAAAAATAAAGAAAAAGTCTATAATGATTTTCCTTAACCTTTTTCTGCCCTTTCAATGTACTCGTATTAAATAATAGTACTATTTACGTGCAGGTGTAGTATAAAATCAGTTTTTTTAGACTGATCTGACGATAAATGGTAGGCAGACGCGAAACGGTGAGGTGATGAGGCGCATCCGTCGACTGTCGATCGTGTTGATTCGGGAAACATTCCGAAGATAAATTTAGACAAGCGTTTCCAAACAATACAAACTGCAATACATCAACAAAATGGCCAGCACACTGATTGCGGTGAACTGTAATTAAATTTTGTTACAGTAAAATAAAAATATATATTTTATTTTTATGAGAAAATAGCGACACGCTCCCGGCTTCGCCCGTGTCCGATCGCTACCAAACTTCATAGGATTACCCGCTGGACTAATCTGAAGATTGTCTGAAAGTTTCATCAAAATCGGTTTAGCGGTTTTGGAGTCTATAGAGAACATACATACAGACACGGACTTTTATATATAAGAAGAAGATGACAGCGCAGAACATCATGGAAGCATTCTAAAGGTAAGTTAATGTAATGAATAAGTTCAAAAACTACTTGACCGATTTCAAAAATTCTTTCACCTATAAAAGCTATATTTTCTGCGAGTAAGATGGGCTGGCTATATTCCAAAGTTACTCGGGCGAAGTCGTGTGCAACAGTTAAGATTTTAGCCATGAGACTTATCGGTCTCATGGCTAAAATGCGTCCTATCTCACACAACACAAAGCACGGGAAGAGCAGTCGAGTGAGATGCACAATGATTCATACCAGAAATAAAATCATAAACAGACCCTTGGGCTAATTCTCTTTTTGACAAAACTACTGCATATATCTATTTCGTGTAAAGTTATTTGAACTCTGTAATAACTAATCAATGTTTATATGCAAAGTATTTTGGAGTTTTTGTACACTAGAGTGACCTATTCAGCCTCAAAGTTGCATTAAAACTTGTATTAAAATATGGATTTTTCAAGGATAATATCTTTTAAATTAATCCTTTTTTTTTAAGTTTGTATGCATTCGAACCTAGTTAACGACAAGATAAATCGGTATCATGCTTACTTTTATAAATTAAACATAAAACAGCGGAGTAATTAACATTCAACGTTTGTATGGAGGAAAACTGACTTGTATTACCTTAAGTATTCAAATAATAATAAGTTGAGTTTTTAAACAAATAGCTCCCTCTCACCGTGTTGGTTTAATATGTGCAACTATTTTCATTTCGCGAAGAGAACTAAGCAAACACCGGATTCTCATTAGGGAACATCTAATAAATGATAGAGCTCGGGTTAATTCTACCTTCTATTTAATAGGGGCGCAGAGATGAAGTGTTTTCACTTTCCACCAGATACATATTGCCATCTCTCTCTTTCCTTCGGCGATCTCTCTGTGATTGCTTGACGTTGACACTTTGGCAGGTTGTATCCAGATTAATGATTGCAGAGGAAACAGAATATTTGGTATACAGACTTGAATATTTCTGATTATAATTTTAATTATGATTATAGTTTTGATTGCACCGTTACCTTTATTTATCTAAATTTACTTATTATGGTGAAATGGTGTAATTGTTTGTTTTCCCAAATTAAATTAAATTAAATGTGTAACAAAAATAAACATACATTTCGTTAACGAGTTTTACCAATTGAACTCAAACCAGATGAAATGAAATATAATCAAATAAGTACAAGTCCAGTAAATATATTGTAGCTCTTCACAGTTGCTAGCTAAAACTTTTATAATACGAATCTTGTAGCCACCAGACCGTAACACAGCTAAAAAGTGATTTTCATCTACTTTTCAACAATATTTTTCTATAATTTGTTTGTAGGTCATCGCTAAAGCTCGAACACAAAGCTTCGCTGAAATCAAAGTTGTTCGAGGCGGAGGAGATGCAATTAAATAATAGGATAATAGAATAATGTGATCACAGCTATGTTAATGCGCAGTTGGCAAAGTTCGTTTATTGATCGATTAAGTTTAATTGCTAGCGTTCAGTGAAGCGATACGAGTACACTCGCGGTCCCGCACTCCTACGTTAATGCTATCTCGCAAATTTACTTTGCTATAATTTGAATAATGTTTTTAGGCTACGAAGGAGCTAGTAACTCTAAATGAGTCATAAGTTATCGCCTATTTTATAAATACCAGCGTTGGTTCCACTTATGTTTCAGGGAATTACAGGGACTGTCGATCTAATATATTTATTACGGATGTGTGGGCAGCTCATTGTAGACTCGTAGCGTTCATACCGTACTTAATGTGTGATAACATGGTGATAACAATTTAAATTAAACCATAAACAACATCATCTAATGCTGAATCTAATTGAATTAATTATATTTTGGTAAGATAAGTTAGAAGATGGGAGCTAACTGGAATAGACTTTGGCTTTTCCTTAAGCTGCTATTATTATTTTCAAAAACACAAAAATAGGTTTGTTTTCCAGACCAATTTACTAAACGGCTGAAAATATTTTGATGCTATTATCGTGGGATATTTTTACGGTGGATCCAGGCTGCTTCTGACCGGTTCTATTGGAAAATCCTCCACAATCTTGCAGGATCTTGGATATTAGTTACCTGAAAAAGAAGACTGTGAACTGTGGTCACTGTAATCTAGTTTACTAAAACAGAGGACAATATTTACAGCAATAAATGTAATTATACCTACTATGTTAACGTTATATACTAGCATATCAGTCGAGAGACTTCTACATATTGAGCAAAATTTTCCTATGTTCAAACAGCCTCATCAGTTGTATTACTTGAATATGGCTATATATAGCCTTAAATTAAATATCCATTTGGATAGGCACGCTTGAGCACTTGTAACTTGGCTTATTACGTTGTATGTGAGTTCAGTGTATCGGCGGAATAAAGTTGGATAAAAGAAGCCAACGTAACGTGTGCGGTCATTCCGGTTCAACGAGTCCTATTATACGCAGAGAACAAAGAACTCTGTTAAAATGGGATGATATTACAGTATCAACTTTAAATTTATTAACCGCTAGAAAATACCGCGACTCCGTTTAAATAACCGCCATGTTTACGGTTGTTCTGTGCATGTATTGAATCCTGAGGCATCTGGAAATAGAATAGCCATTTTTAGACGCGTTCGCTCTTGTGATTAATGTATGAGAGCATTGTAATTGTTGAAATAATACTACGAGTAGATTATTATTAGTGCAAGTAATAGACATGAGAAACACAATGCTGCTAAATGTGAAATTGGTGGCTTGGTTACTAAACTTTTCGTCCTATATTTCAACACCTTTCTCTAGACTTATAAGGACCCGGTGCTTCGGGCGGTGTAGCCCCTTCATGAGAACATGTAGCAAACAGATACTTGTTTGATAGAGATACGTTCACGTACAAAGTGACAACATGTATCAATATGCCTGCTTCTTGCGTTGTAGATGTCCTCAACTGAAATGCTAATAGCGCTCCGATCGTCTCAAAACAAAACAATGAGTATACTTGACAAAGTATGAGTCTTCTTACAATTGAATGGGCGAAATGCCTCCTATGCCGTATATGACTGTACTCTCCTGGCTGGTGGACGAAGCTATTGAAGGTTGCCTTTGGAACATCAATTAATGGCAGCGAATCTAGAAATTAAAAATATATTACATCCAGACCATGATCTTCGAACCGAGTCACAGTAACCTGCAATTTTTATAGCATTCTTCTTGAAGGTAATTTTCAAGTTATACACAGCTGTCGTGAAGCAGTTAATGATTCTGTCCAGTTTCAAAAGCTTTAAAAACACTTACAACCGTCAAGGAAGCCTTGTATGCTTGTCTAGTAGCAAAAACTATCAATAATTAAATTTCAAAAGGGGTCGTAATCCTGTCTGCTATCAGAAACATCTAAGATCCTTACGACTGCTACTTATATGGTATGTGCTTCTCCACTATCAAACATTTTTAATAGGGTAAAGTACGATCGAAAATTTTTTCCGCAAACAAAATTTGGTGATAATAGTATGGTGAAACAATAAATACAGCATAATGAGTATAACCAAACATAATTATATTTACTCATTCGGTGACAAAATGAAACATGTTTCGATGCAATCTGTACGCAAATGAGGCGGATATTGTGTGACTCCGCACAATATCTAGTGGCAAATGCCTCAAAACATCAATAAATTCGCTCAGCGGTTTACCCACTGAATTGTAGTAGCCGGTGGTAGCGTTTTAAAGGGTAATCAAAAGTACACTCTTGCAATAACTAGTTGCAATAACTAAAATAAAAATATCCTTTTTTTTTAACATACGGCCAAATTTCAGTCTCTTGTCAATTCTTTTACAAACCACCAGAAAGTATTGGTTAGAAACCTCATAAATAATCTATTCAAAAGCAATTCGCGAGACAAATAACGCAGCCTATAGGTAGCCAGTCCTTGCGACCCTATCAGTTAATATACGAATAATTTTAGTAATTTCTGTTTAATTTAGGGCTACTAGATACTTTTTTATTGCTTCATACTTTTTTATGGAAGTAGATATTGATTTATTGATTTTTGTAAGTCGTGTTTGATACGACAAACTTAATATATTCATGACAAATTAACCCAAATTGAGCTTTTTACAACTTTAAATAACTATTATATAATAAAATATGAAAAACGGTTTTAGCTATTTTATGTTTTTCCTATTGCCTAATGTAAACTTATTAGCTTAGCTGAATTAGCTGTCTTATAAACATACTTTATAATACAGCCAATTCAAAGATACCATTATAAAATATAAACATAATAGATAAAACTAATTTAACAATACTGGCTCCTGATACCTGAAACTTGGCTCTTATTTGTGTGCACTTCGGGTAATAATGAGAAATGTGAGAAACTTTATCAAAGAGGTAAGTTACAAAGTTACAAAATTAAGAAAGGAGACGATGGCAGTGAAAAGCACAACAGCGGTCAAGAGTACACATTGGCTTTGAGAGAAATCCTAATTAAAACAAGCGGATGTTGTCTGGACGAGGATCTGACGATCCTATTCAAACAGAGAATATGCAAATAAGCAAACTCACTGGCACTGTCGCTCTAATAGATTCACAAATGAGATTAATTGAATTTCGATCCGACCCTCATAAACAAGACGCACTTTATTATGACCATTACATTCCGGCGGTCGGGGTGTACCTCGGGGTGTGCCGTGACCTCTTTGGAGGGGACGTGAGCGAATTCTCGATTACTTCTTACCTATTCTCAACCAAACATAAGAAAAAATCACTCAAATATTACTCAGTAACGATTAAGTGCTAATCTGATTGACATCCATCACTGTATCATCTGACTAATTGTTTGCTTATTAGACTTTTGCTAATATTGTAGCAAAAGTCATCCGATTTAAACAAACCTTTCACCAGTAGTTAAAATAGAATTTCAGAATGGACTCAGGCTAAATATTCCACACGGGCGAAGCCGCGGACACCAGCTAGTCATTTATATAGTATAAGTTTGCAAATATAAAGATCTGATTATTATACAAATGGAACTAGTTGAGTTATCAGTAAAGTACTATTTATAAATTAAATATGAATATTAACACCTCAAAGTAATACACAGTAAGTGGACTCGTCGGTAATCGATCATCGTTCCTCATCATTTACGCAGTCTTCAAGATGACTTCGGCAAAGGCTGACGACTTAGTGACAGTATTTAGACCATTTCTAGTGTTGTATCCTCTCTCCATAACATCGGTTTCGACCTCATCCAATGGAAAGTTGCATACTCATTTCGCGTACCGCTCTTACATAGCACTCACTGTACTCGTCACAACATCCAACTCCATTTGGAATGTCGTAAATATCTTGACGAGGCAAAAACAAGCGGGAGGCATCCACTTGATTCTCGCTTATTGGATTCACCAGATCACTCTGGTGACATATCTGCTTGCAACGTCCGGAAAAAATAAAATGAGGAAGCTGTTTGCAGAGATTAACCAATTGGATTTTGATTTGAAGTTGACTAATGTACACGTGATAAACAAAAACATTAAATACAGGTACACTTATTTCACAACAAGTTTGATAGTATTCCACATGACGGTTGGCATCGCAAACGTATACAGCTTTGACCGCGGACAAGAGGGAGTGTTCGGAGCTTTCCCAGTGGTTTGGGTGTGGAACTTCATGAGGGCCGTCGCCGATTCAGAGACCATGTGTCTAGCGTGCTTCCTCTCCATACTCCACTCCAGAGTCGAATACTTCGTAACCGCATTGCAAAGCATTATTAGCACGAACACATACAAAAAAGCGAATGTTTATACTTGTTACATGGACATAGTACGGATCATAAAAAGGATTAATAAAATATGGAAAATACAGGTGAATTTTAAGATTAATTCTAATTAGGTAAATTGATATTCTGAAATTACTCGACTCGATTGACATTTCACATGTATTCAATAATCTTTCACAGTAAGTCCGTTCACAAGGCACAAGGCAACGCATATCTTCGATACCCGACGATTTTTGTCTCTGAGCGACTACCGCAATACAAATTCATAGAGGTCCGTACACAGGCACGCGTCGCCGACATTTTGTTCATTCGTCGCCGACATCAGTCGCACGCTACCTGTTTGCCGAGATCTTCGCTACATGACAAACGTCGCTGCGATTTTCAAGATAACGGAGCTTAAGGCCTTTCGTACTCGTACATAAGACTACAGTCGCTACAGATATTCGTGAGATAAGCTTTACAACATTAGTGTCGAAGATTTGCATAGCCTTGAACATTAAAAATGTCTTGTCGTTGTCCATTTTTTTATTTAGTTTAAGTCGTGTTATAAAAATATCCTGATTGCAATAAGACACCCGCTTTGAATAGAATAATTTTGTTTTTATTCTGCAGATATTCTTGGTACTAAGTTTTGAATTATATTTCACTGTGGGAAACACTTTGGCGATGAATCGTTTTTTCATCGACGTTACTAATGATACTGTAAGTATGATAATCAACATTTTTTGACAAAAGTATAAGGCTGTCTGTCTGCTCGTCTGACCGTCCCGTCGATCCGTATGTCGGTCGCACTCGTCAGTTGTATGAAAATTCCATATCGTTACAGAGCTCGCCTTACCTACGCACGCGTTTTTTGCTATTCACTGCGTACGGAGACCCTTCTTTACTTAATTTGACTCCTCTCCTTAACTCCTCCTAACTCCTCCTACACCACGCAACGGATTTTGATGCGGTTTTCACCATCCGTTAGATAATTTTTCATTTTATATAGTAGTGAATTCCCCTTGAAATGGACTTTGGGTGACGATTTACATGTGATATATTTACGACTTCTGTTCCTAAAACGTTTACTAAGATAATAAGCAACAATTAAACTATTAATAAACGAAGCCATTTCGTGTGCGACTGTACCAGTCTGGAAGGTTTGTGCGTCAGGAGAGCTCTGAAAGGTTACAATGTGACGGTCGGTCGTGCTTATCATCAGTACCGACCGTACGAACCGACCACGGTCAGGCGAGCTCTGGTTAAGCCTGAGCCTATATAAAGGTGGATGTGTTGCGCTCTATAATTTTTTTTTTTTAACAGACACAGGGGTATGTGCGCTTTTGGGTCAGATTGGTCCTGATAGCTCGACATCTGGCAATATTTCTTCAATACGGGATGTTCGGAAGCCGAATCGGTTCGCAGCTAGACCGCATACATCTGCTCATCGCCACCATCAAGGACTTATCACTGCAAGGTTCGTATTTCGTTCTGATTTACGATTACATTCAGTATAGTCCCGTTAATTGATTTCGTGTTTTGCAGAGGATTTGAGGAAGAGCTGTGGTGACATCCTGAGCATCAGCAAAGTGTGCCGGCCGCGACTCAAGATCCTAGACGCCGTGGAGGTGACCGGCCGTCTACCGGTTCTGATGTGTTCCGCCGTTGCAACTACCACCATTATATTCTTACAGCTGAAGATTACATGAGATCACACGTACAAGGCTTTTTTTTTTCATTAACCGTGTTGTGGATCACTGTGAATAACTTTCTTGCATCTTTTTGAATACAAACAACAGCATTTTTGTTTTTTTGAACATATTTTTGAACAATAGCACTGATCGAACGTGTCATGCTGTTTTAGGATATGAGCTGTTTCTGTTTCTCGTCCAAACTCAACTTCTAGTTTGGTACACAACAACACTTCTAGTTACCTACACAAAAAATAGAAAAAAAAAATATGGCTTTGACGGAGCTATACAAACTTTTCGGACATGTGCATATTAATTCAGTAACTTCCATTGACTAAGGGACCTTTTCTGATTTGTATTTCCAACGCGCCATGGTGATAGATAAAGAAGTACTTTCTTGACTTTTTCGGTTAGTTACATTGATGGAAAATAAAGAAGTTTAGAAATAAGAAAATCATAGCTGGAAAAAATAAGAAAAAGATGGCTCTTATCAAAAAAAACCCTGTCGGGGTTAAAACACAATTAATTTTTATTCGGTCGCTTGTGACTTTGAATTTGACATGTTTGATTTATGGTGACTACACTGTTATTTTTATGACGACTTAGATACAAACTTTCGATTGTACTTAATAAACAAAAGCACTCTCATAACTACTGAAAGGGTAACATGATTAATCATACCTCCTGCTATCTAAGGTTATCACTAAAATTATCACATTTTTACAGTTAGAAATTTATTTACTTTTTAATTAAAGTTTTTTATATAATATCAAAATTAAACTAAAATAATATCAACGAGAACTCTTGAATAACATCTACTATTTATTATTGTTCGTTTTAGCCAAGGATACACAAGCTAGTATTTTTTATTAAATAAGTCTTAGTTGCAATTGTTTTAGTTCTTGTTTCAATTCGAATCGGTGCATTTATGCAGTAAAAAGTGTTTGTAGTGAAGGTTTCTTTTGTAGTGAAGGTCCGCGTTCTCTATAGCCTATTCGCCTTCCTCGATAAATGGAATATCCAACACAAAAAGAATTTTTCAATTCGAACCAGTAGTTCTTGAGATTAGCGCGTATACATATATTGGTATAGATGCTATGCTCCGTCAGAAGCCAGACAGGCTAATGAGTGTCCAGATAAATTTCCTAATACTTAGATACTGGAGGAAAATCGTTAGTAAATTAGCAGCGGTTAGCAGGGTCTTCAAAAGCTACGCGTCTTCTTTAGGCTTACTATCAAATTGTCTGAATTGTGGCTTTTTTAATATATTTTTCATTGACAAACACAAAACGCCTAAAATGTAATAGATGCCTTTTTTTAGTTAACGTCTGTAAATTACTAAGTTCAATTTATTCACGCAAACTACAACTCGTATTAGACATTTTTTACAAAAAATATTCGTTTGATGCTAAGAATAAGTGATGCTGCGAGTAGGTATGTTAGATATATAGAAAAATAGAGACTCGGAAATGAAACAAGAGTAAGATACCTTAATAGTATAACTGCTTATAAAGGAAAATGTTTGTATGGAAAGTATTGAGTAACAAGTGATGAATGACCATCCTTGTCCTCGACTGTGTGACGGCAATCGGTGCGCGTTGCTGTGCAAACAGCGTTCAGGTTGACTCAACAACCATTTTGCAAATTGCCAAATTACGCTTTGGAGGGATTGAAGGGTGGGGTGAAATTATGGGTAAGAAAACGTTGTTGATTTTCATTGACCCTAATCTGGGGTAAGCGGTAAACAACGGTTAGAAGTCGGATCGCGTTTTCACTGTTCGCTATGCGGCGGTCGGTCGAGCGGGGTGTCAGCAATCACCCTCGTCACGTCAATCACCCCACTATTTTGTTCCCTAATAGCTTCACATGGGAAATAGGTACCTAATGATTACACGGCACTAGGCGTCGGTGTCTTATAGTCATCCCAATCAAGGAGGAGTTTAAAGGAGTTCAAAATAAATTTGCTAAAAAAAATTCCAAGCAAGCTGGAATTAATTCTATTTGAAACATTTTATGTTATTTCCAAGAAGTTACCACTCATATTTACAAGAAACAGAGAGCAGCGAGCAAGGAAAAAAATTTAAATTTAAGATTAAAAAATATTATTTAAAACATATTAGAAAACCTATATTAAATAATTTTTGTACCTCAGTCTTAGGTCATTTACGATTACTCTCAAAAGTGACAATAATTGTATAACTACAATTAACACCTTTATATAGCTGTACCTATATGTTATTCAAACTTTCACTTGACATTAATGCGCTCAACTTCATTAATAAACATACTGATCTCTGGTCATTAAAACAGTATTTATAACCAGTGAAAATTTTTTTTAAAAAGTCCTCGCAATGGTTTATTTGCTTATAAGCAATGTCGGATCCAAAGGTTCTTGGATCTGGCAGCAAATATAATTTTATTCAAGGTTTCACGATCCGTCGTTTCGAGGCAGAGCTAGACCAAGCGCTAAGTAACTTCTTTATACATTCATAAACTTTATATTTTTCACTTTTTTACGGAACATCACTCACGTTTCAATTCACGACAAATTCTATTAATTATGGATGCAAATCGAGCAAACTTTTATGAGAAGTAAAGTTGAGTAAAAAGCTTCAATTTAGATAACTTTGTTTGTCAACTATTTTACCATATTTTTCTATAAATTATTTTAACAGTTTTAGAGACTGATTTTTTTACTCCATTAAAACCTAGTTGTTTTTCACTAAAATTCCATTTTTATATTATGAAACAGTTTTCGTAAAATGAAGATTTTACGGGGTCCGAAGGGTGACGATTTGCAATAAAATCATAATATAAACCATTTCATACTTACACAAGAGTGCAAACACTTTTGAGTGTCCCTTGGCCTTGGAGGCCTGTGATTTTTAAGACCTTTATTATTTACACCATTATATTATATATCTAAATTCACATCATACTACAAAAAATAATATAGTATAAGGTAAACAGGTATGGTGCCACATTTGAATAGTATATTGCAGTCACAAATTGGGCTGCTCGTCAGGCATCGCGAAATATGAAGATATGTGCTGTTGTGTTACAGTGAGTGAGTGAGGAATGCCAGAGCTATTCGCACCTAATTCTTACCGACCGTAATAGCATCTGAAGTTGAGGTCGAAGATGGACTTCGCTTTCCCGTTAATAGACTATTCACTCTGTTCTTGAAGTGTCCCAAGTTATATATTTCAGGAAATACTGAAGAAAACAGAGTTCTAGTCCTTCGGTAGATGTCACAAGGTTGTCCACCAGGTAAGAGTGAAAAATGCCCACGCTTAGTATTCCGATGGCGAAAAGGAGTTGGTTGAACGTAATTCCTGTGCACACTGTTCAAAATGTGTCTGATAGAAAACTGACAGGCAGGAGATTTCGCCTCGCTGTTTTAAGCTTTGGAGCCTGATTTCAAACAGAGATTCATCACCGAGAAGCTGCTTGGCTCGTTGCTCTACCCTATGTCGAGTGCTTCTGGTTTATATTTACCTGAACCGTCCCAGAGGTGACGACAGACACTTACAGCACCCGCGGCGTTGCTTGTTGTTGCTTAGGCAACGGTAGCCATAAAAATATGAAATATATTAGCATAGCACGCAGCGTATAAGCGACACAACAAGCGTATAAGACACACATGTCAAACTTGTTTCATCTCAATCTCACATGATCGCCTGATTTCATTCAATTTAATTTTATGGACGGTCTTAGTCCAACGTTTCTATGTTTTCCTGTCACTGTATCCCCGCATTGCATTCCCTAATCACAGTCTAAATCGACCTTACGTCCTCGTAACCACAAGACTGCCCTGAGCTAGTATTCCAATTTAAACACGAGATTGGGACCAAAGGCTCGCAAACTATGTGCATCCCTCCCACACGGGCATACACACATCACAGCAGTTAGCTAAAGTTATAGTTAGCTAAACAAATTCCTGAAACTCTTGGCTTTTGAGGTATTTATTTATGAAGAGTTATTTAGACCCTTTTGACGCCTTGGTTGATTCACAAAATTACGCCCTTCGAAGTATTGCTTACGAGTTGTGAACATTTTTTTAATATCGCGCAGTGATACTTACGTAATATATTAGAATCGAAAGATCTCATTTGCTCTACGTGAACCATTGAACATGTTTTTTTGAACATGATGCAAGTATTGTACCGGAGCCAATAAGACTCAGCGGAGGTGCGTAAGACGGAGTCGGCTCCTACTTTACCCATATAAGAGGCTTTAACGCGCGAACGGTTCCAAGCTTTCAGAGAAACATTTTCAAATGAAAGACATTTCACAAACAAAATACAAATATTAAAACTCGCAAATGTTTTCGACAATTTTATATTCAGCTCTCGTCGTGAATACATTGTTGGCTACAATTTATTAAGTGTATGGCTCTAATGGTAAACAGAATTCTTAATGAAGGAATTCATTAAATAACTCAGCGGATTTTGCTTTTTAGGTAACTTTGTTTCCACACCTCGCGTATTTTCAAGAATGAGGTTTATTTGCCTACGCAAAACGATATTAAATATTATTAACCTGCGGCTACGTTCTAGTAAAAGTTAAAAAGTCAAAGTATAAATCTTATCTCCGGCTGTCTACACGCAAAAAATCATCAAAATTCAAAATTCTTCTCGGTGTAGTGAAGATGGAGCCTCTCGGAAGTTTGTCCTGATTGTATTAATCGAGTGTCAAAGTTGAAGCGACACAAACACCGGCCCGACCTCGCAGTTTTGGAGGTTGGAGGTTTTTAGAGGTCGGGAGTCGGGGCCCAAGGCGGCCAACACTCAAACGCATTAACTTGTCAATAAAGTAACTCTGCGTTTGGCATGAATGGCGTTTTAGATCTCATTCTTAATATCTATTGGTTTTTTGCAAACCGCCTTTTCATTTCGCCTCCTCCCTTCGCACTTCGAATTGGAGAAAAAAATTCAATTCTTCAAATGTTACAGTCGACATTAAGTACAGAAAATTTTACATTAGATAGGTAGGTAGGTAGGTATACATATCATAATCAATACGTAAGGCCATTCGTATTTTGTATGCATGATTGATAAATGTCATTTTTTGTCTAGGATCTATGTTTTTTTAAATATTTTTCAGTAATATTTTTTTATGTAAGTTAAATGAATAAAATTGAATTTTAGCCGCGAGCCGTTTATATACCTTATGCTGTGTCAAAGAGTAGATAACAAATTCGAGTTAATATGAAATACGAAGACTTTTTCTGTGTCATGTTATGTTTACGTAGATAAAATTATATTTTAAATTCAAAATTAAACATTTATTTAATGTATTATTTATTAATAACATTTTAATACGCACAATAATCGGTTCCGATAATTAAAAATTTATGTGGTGTGTGCTGCCATCTGATTAAAAATAATTAGAACCGTCAGGGCTTCCAACGACTTAATTTTGTTCCTATCAATTTACAGATGTCGCTTCACCGAGTTCACTTTAATCGCTCACAGATGGCGCACCTAGTATGTTCTATATTTGAAAAAAATATCATTAACAGAACCACTACTAATGCACAGTCTCGTGAATTAGGTAACTTTAATGAATAATTAAACAGCATAATTAAAAAGTTGCTTCTTTCGTAAGTGCTATGCGTTTTTTCATAACATCGTAACCGACTGAGTGCGTGTTTGAAAGATGAGTTTAACAAATGAATTAAGTAATAATTTGAAGCTATGAAACGAGGACGGAGTTGATTTGAGCGTCGAACGTGTCATAGTTCACGAGGTTTTGTGTTATCGCAATGGAAGCAAATAATGTGTCGATACGAACCAAACAAACAGATTAAGTGGGATGGGATATCAAACAGGGTCACGTACGAACGATATCACTTCACACTCATGTCACTAATAACTATAACTGCCTACTTACTTTATCCTCTTTTCAAGTCTAACTTAGAGTTTTGAAATTTTACTTTCTTTTCAAATATATCACACTATTCAAATATATATTTTATTTTTATGTAAGCTAAGAACTTAAAAGTATGTAACAGTGTTTAAAGTGTCCCATGTATACATCTTACTTACATGTTACATAACTTACTGCACAGGCTGTTTTCAATCTGTAAAACGAACCTATTTCTTTATTATATCTTTTCTTTATTTTATTTCTGCCACTGCTGGACACAAGACTTTCACAGATTAGATAGGTTCTATTTGAAAACCCTGTGAGGATCCATATCCTCAATGTGAGAATATGGATCTGAAAAGTTTTCAAAGACTGTAGGACAATCGGGATTCGAACCTAGGATATTGTATACACCTAACGAACCGCGCCCGAATTCGCTTATGTTAAGTTTTTCAAGTTTTTCTTTTCATAAGAACCTTTCTTGGACTTAGCCAAAAAAAAAACAATTTAGCCAAATTGGTCCTTTCTACAGTTTTCCACTTAGCATATTATAACGGAGGACTTCACTACATATTATAAAACAAAGTCCTGCGCCGCGTATGTCTGTTTGTCTATTCGCGATAAACTCAAAAACTGCTACACCGATTTTCATGCTGTTTTCACCAATAGATAGAATGGTTCTCGAGGAAGGTTTTAGTATATAATTTACAAAGTTACGCGGGCGAAGTCGCGGACAGCAGCTAGTTGTTTTATAATATGTAAGGAAGGATATATGAATAATATGACGATAAGAAAGTTATGGGGTCTAACCATCGAAATTTATATCTTTGTAAGCTCCCTTATTGACGAAGAAAAACAAGCTGAAACATTACCATTTACCATTACGGTGGTGGAGATATGGTTGCAGACAGGTTTCCCAGTTCAACGTCGTATTATCGCCTTCGGTTTACAGCATTTACAGTAAAAAATGAAAATTCTGGCATATTGAAGCCTGGCGTATTTCCATAAATAACTTTTTATCTTACTTAGAAAATATTTGTTTACCTATATGATTTTTTTATTAATTCATCAGAAAGTTAAGTAAACTTTCTAAAAATTAATAGTCGAGGAATTTCCAAAATGATTTTTTTTATGTTAAGGTAGATAGACAGGCTGACTGTCCACTTAATGGTAGTTGGATACCGTCGCCTATAACACAGGCAACACTTGTGGGAAATGGGTTCTGGCAACCCTTACTCACCGAAACACAAACAGCACACATGCTGTTATTTCACCGTGGTCTTCTGCAAGGGGTTTGTGATTGCGAAACGTAGTGTGCCCTACTAAAACGAATACATATTACCTAAGTACCTCCATGATGTTTCAAGTAATAAATGTTTCCTTATTTGAATCGGAGTGGAATATTGTTTAAACTAATTAATGTAGATCATTAATGTGCTCCCATTCCAAGATGGCGACGGACGACAGGTCATCGGTTATCGCCTCTATAGCACTGATTTAGAACTTCACCACTTTTGTTTTGCTTCACATTCTTATCTATTCATCATTAATTATTTATTTTATAGCAACAGCGCTTCTATTTCAGCGATTCATTTCACAGACTACTTCACCTCTGTTGCCAAAGTAGCCGCTAGAAGGCTCGAGTAAGTTGGCCATGTCTTGGCTGGTGACCATTAACCGACAGCATTTTGACCTCCACATGAAAAGATAGGCGTTGAGACGTTCTTGAGTTGAGATAAAGACGGTTCGAGAAGTTCAGGGGGCAGAGCTTATCGTTGCTCTTGCGTGCGTCAACTCAAATTGGACCGTTCCGCTGTCGCCTCAAGAGTGATAATTGAATGACATAGAGCTAGAGTGCCATTACTTAGATGCGGCAGTGTTATCTGTTTGAGACTAGTTATTTTCCAATCAGTGATTACGTAAAATGCTCGAATATTTTTCGACAAAAGCCCTCGGCGGATTGTTCTAGAATCTCTTAGTCTCATCTTGTGGGCGATTCGCCTCTCGCTGAATTCGAAGTCGGTGATTGAATTTCAAATCAATTTCAAGTTCAATGTCAAATTGAAAAGAGGGTACATTTCGTCGTCAGGCGTAACTTATCATGCACAGATGGCTTTATGTTATTCAAGCAGACGCCATGAAACATTCAACATCCATCTGATCGGTCAACTATGTCAAATTCAAATATATTATCCCCATAAGTACCTATATAAGTATACACTATACACCCTGTCGTAGGTATTCGTCATATCAAAATAGGTACCAGGTTACAGTTGAACTTAACATTTACTATTTATAAAAAAAAAATAGTTAAAAAGTTTTACAAATTACAATTATCATCAATCAATCATATCAATATTAATAATAAATTTGTGTATGTATGTATGTTCTTCCATAACTCTTAAAGGAATTAACTGATTTTCATGAAACTTGGTAGATAAACATTTAGACGTACAGGACACAGGATAGGCTACTTTTTCTTTTTCAACGCGGACGAAGTCGCGGACGCCAGCTAGTTTTGATAATAATTTTAACGGAATAATTTAATTTACACTACAATATAAAAAAAATGTTTAAGCTGGACTTCTGTAAGATTATGAATGAATAGCAATCTATTGTAATAAAGTTTTGACTTATTACAATAGATTGGTATTATTACAATACAATAGATTGGAATCTATTGTAATCCCGTTGGATGAGTGGTTAGGGTGCTTTTCTCGACACTCTGTTCCAGGGTTCTCGGGTTCGATTCCCGTTGGGTCAACTTTGGGTATAATAGCATATACGCTATTGTGTTTCGGTGAGTAAGTGATGCCAGAGCCTTCTATAGTAGGCATGCAGTTCCTATGGCATTGCTTGTGTTATAGACGACGGTAGCCATCTACCATCAAGTGGACCGTCAGCCTGACTGACAACTTTAACTTTTAAAAAAATATCTACGTTATTCTCTCTGACTTCTTCATATAAATAGGTATATTACAATTTATTTTTTTGTTTATTGCATTATCTGTTTACTCCTCAGTGGCAAAATATTTTTGCTTTAGTAGCAAAAGGGCATCAATGTTTATAAGTTCACTCAAGTCACACTAATATGTGAAGGATTGAGTGTGACACAGTAACATTAGGGACTGGCAAACGGAGGTATCCTGCTTTTATAGTTAATCCTAAGTATTAAATCTCCTTTCTCGATTGCACACTTTGCCTATATACCATAGCTAGAAGATATGTATATCTATTCAGCCATCGGCACCGAAGCCGACTGTGTTGTTATCTAAACCGAGATTGACTATTTGTCACTTGTTGAATAATTCCATTACGATGGCATTCCTGCAAAACATATGTATGTATCTTCAAACATTATGTTACCTTGGTAACGAGTTTAATAAGAATATTGTCATTATTTTAGAATTAACTGTGTTTTTCTGATATACCTACTTATTTGGTGCCATTCGTTATCGAAATAAGTATAAAATTTTATATCACTTCTTGCCTAATCACTTATTAGACTCATGGAAGAGCAATTCTTCCATATTTTGAATGAAAGCAGCAAACGAGGGAGAATATAATTGTTTGCGCGACCTATTGGCGACCGACCGTGACCCCAAAGGTGACCCCACACCTTGTAGCCAACATTTGGTCTACTCTTTCCCCATTCTTACGTACGCATTCTGCGATCGTTTTATGGCGAAATCCAAATCGATTTCAAATTCAAATTTGATATCTAGCGGACGAGGAAAATGTGAGTATGCGTGTCCAGTAATATATTTTATGTAAGTCGAAAAAATATTCAATGCGATTTGGACATTTTAATTCATTGATCGTTAGAACGAGACGCGTTTAATATCGGCAAACAGGTTCCTGAGGCGTCGTTAATATTCAAATGGTCTTGGCGAGCCGATGGCGCACATAAATTCATAACTCCACACTATTTATTGAAAAACACATTTCCTATTAGCGAGACAGGCTAGGAAAACTAAACACGAGACGGGGAAACTAGTTAGATATAGGTACTCGTAGAAGCGTTCACAACCGGCTCGGAACCCAAGGTGATCAGCTCCCATACCCAAGGTGCTACGCTCTGTGACAAGAGTCCGCCTCGGAGGTCGATCTTCCATCTCCGTCACGCAGACCTAAGGGTCAAGGGACATTCGGTTCTCCCAGACTAAACACCGCTTTTAAACCAAAATTCTACCTGTCGCTGTAAACATGCAAATGAACGATAACTCATGGCATTCATTGCTCAATTATCTGTATTAGTAATCGGCGGTCAGCGGTCGGCGGTATCCCGAACGAGGATGTCCAATATTTCAATAGGTTAGGCGCGGCCGAGACGCCGGGGGTCACTAGGGGGCAGTAGGGGGCAGTAAGGGTGTCCTCCCCTCGCACCCTGTGCAACTACGGGGCATCGAGTTCGAATTGTTTGCACTAATACCGAACACGTTCTGTTGTCTAATAGCAAATGCGACATTTAATTACGGCCAAAACAGTCTTCCCAGTCATAGGTAGCAATGTGGGCAGCGTTGAGACCTAAGGTGTGTGATATTTGTGCGGGGTGACAATGGGGTGGTGTTTTCGTGCACAAACTCATTGTAATATCTTTTGTAATGAATGGCCGATGAGTCCGGCGCCCCTCGGCGGATATTTTTCATATTTAACCATGAATAATATCGTGGGTACCCAGTCCCATAATGTTTACTGGCTCACGTTGAAAACCTTTTAGTTTGATTAGATAACGACTACCAAAGCCAGGATGTCACCGATGGGATACATTCGATATCTGTCTTTCCTTGTCCCAGTGTCCCAAATTTGGAATATTTTTAAAAGTAATATATTTAAATTCACCCATTATTTGATAAGTAGCTGTTTCGTTGTTTTACAAGAAGATCATTTTCATTCATAATTCAAATATATACGTTTGTAGTCCAAAATAACTTTTTGCTCATAAAACAACGTAAGTAGGTATTCATTTACCTACACACAAAGGTTATTTTTTTTCATATTAGATAAGTACTTAGCAGTTAATATCACTATACTCGTCGTAATATTGTGTAAGCGGGAACGCAGATGGGATGATCATTCCGGCAGCAAGTGTTTCATATCGTAACTATATACTTACCAGTTTGGAGTATAAATTAACACAAACAACGCCATGGGGTTGACTATTCGAGTATAACGCTTGTTTCTTTTTTTAAATATCTGCAATCAATACTTACAATAAATTTGTAAGGGTTGGTCATGGAGTAAGTTACTTTGTTTTCAGAGATATCGTGTTTATAGGCTCTATACATGATACTGAAACTAAATTGACGATTTTTAGAATTTTTTCTGTATGTATGTATGTTCCTCCATAACTCTTAAACGAATTAACTGACTTTCATGAAACTTGGTAGATAAACATTTAGACGTACAGGACACAGGATGGGCTACTTTTTTCTTTTTCAACGCGGACGAAGTCGCGGCCGCCAGCTAGTAAAATAATAAGTAGGCAACAAAAAAGTAAGACCTTTACGAGTTATTATTTTTCTTAATTACGTCTTTTATAATTTTGTATTATATAAGCGGCAATTGGAACGTTTGACGCAGCTTCTAATTCCGGTTGGCCTACACCCCTGAAACTTTTCATTTTTCCTTAAACTTCACATGTGATATGTGCCTATGGAAATCGCGAACTCCTGAGAAGTGGGATGAACACAACAGCGAAGGAGTATCCATTTCGAACGCTTGAAATAATGAAGCGCATTAAAATGTAATTGAAATACGACTTTTTAATTGGCAATAAGGTAATAATAGTTGATGAGGAACATCCACTAAAAGCGAGAACGCACTTTTAGTAGATCGCGGACTCGCCCTCGACCGACTTTACATAATTTCCCCATTAACCACAATCATATTAACAGACATTACACCACGCACAACGGGCTTGGTCACTCGCAGCCACCTTGTCAAAAAATTACAATTGACGCCTCAATTGTATTAAATACTGCACAAAAGACATTTGGAAAGAGGGTCTAAAGATAAATACGTAAATTAATTGTTCCAATTACCTACTATATGGAAAGCAACGAAAATAGGACGGTTGCGTTTCATTATTAGTTAGTTTAGAGATTTCTATAAACTCGCATCAAACTCATGTTTTACATGGATTTATTCTTTTAAATTGCAGATCAGTGTTAATTATAAGTACCTTAGATACCTAATGTAGCTCATTCTCTGTAGCTTAAACTGAAAAAAAATTGAGAATAATAATTTAAATACATTAAATTGTTTACCAGAACGTTTTAATGTATACATAAAATATTTATAAATATATAAATAAATAAAATAAATAAAAAAATCCCAGTATTTAATCGGTGCGCGAAATCAAGCGCTTAAGTTGAGTGAACTTTAATACCTAAGTATTTTTTAAATTTATTTTTGATAGATGCCATCAAGCTTGGACATAGTCTAATTAAGTTGAAACATCATTTCAGATGCTCAGATACTACTGCATTGAGTATAAAACCCCGACCCTAGTGTACCTACATAATTTATTGTGGTTATTTAAAAGTATACTCGTATTTTTAATAGTGTCAATCTGTAGTGACGCATTTACCAAATATACAATGTATATTTATTGAGTGTGAGGCCGTTATGCGGCTCGATTGTCTAATTGAATTTCAAAGTATTCTGGTGACCGTTAAGCATTGCACCTTTGTTCATAAATAAACCAAATAAATGCATCATTTATGAAGTGCTGTACTTCCAATTTTAGCACTCTACCTACGCGACTGTATCTCTTTATGCAATTTTAACTCTTCGTTAACACCAAATCTAGATTTATTTTTAGAAAAATTTTGCATGGAAGTGCAATATACTCGTAGCTTCAAATTAATACAATTACATGTTTGGTCTAGTGATTTGTAACCCTAGCTGTTGACTGTCGCGGGTTCGAATCCCCCTATGGGCAAATGATTATGTGTTAACATTTACCTTACTTGAATCATGGATGTTTTGTATCTATAATATGTATGTATGTAGGTATTTACATAATATTGATAGCCTATTGCTTAGTGTTGAACTAGGTAGATGGTGCTGTGTGGAATGTGTGAAGATATTTATTATTTATATTTTTATTACAATATATTTTATTTATTGTATACTTATTAAATGTGTATTCCTCTTTAATGTTGCTACGCCCGACTGTACGGGTATGTACGGTATGTACGGGTAGGGTAGGTATGTACGGTATGTACCCGTACATACAATATACTAAATATTAATTAATATATGTATATTTGAATAGGCAAAAAAACCAAACATAAATAGGTATTGACATTCATTGTACTTGAATGAACGTTTTTTGCATATTATGTAGGAGATAGTTGCGAAAAAAGATTATTATTATACATATCATTACATATTATTACAATTAAAAAGTACCATAAATCAAAAGCTGTTGGTTATAGCTGAGGAACTTTGTTACAATAGGCTACGTGTCAAGTGTATCTATCCCTTGATCCTCTGAACTTTATGAGCCAAGTGTAAGTACTTACTTAGCTTACTTAATACTTACTTAGAGGAAACTGTGTCTAGCATACGAGTAAAACACCTTTCCCTCTCGGATCGTTGCCAAGTTGCGCCTCTTCGCCTAAGGTTATATTCTGATTTGAATTTAAACATAATTCATCGACCTAAATATATCTATATCTGAATTGAACGAATCTATTCGTATGAGAATTGAATATAAAATGCAATACTTACTTAACTGTAGTCGAGTAATGTGCTGACATTGTATAATACAAGTTTACTCTTCAATAAGCAAGTTTTATGAGATAGCTCAAATTCTAAGAAATAGTACACATATTTATCTATTTATTTATTATTATTATCCTTCCTCATCCTAACTACACAGCTGGTTGTTGGCCAAGAGCAAACCCATCTCTAATAATATATATATATATATTATACTATTTATTCACTAATCATTTTTTTGTTCGTATTTATTTTTGTCAAACAGTTTGACGGCCCACTCGATGTTAGGTTAGGTTAGGTGCTGCAAATGCGGTATATACCGACCTCAATAGAAAATAATGGAATAGGGCTCTGTCATCTCACTAAAACACAACAGCACACAAATGCTGTTATTTAACGGTGGTCTGCTTTCTGTAAGGCAATACAGAAAGTATTTATTATGTAGAAGTATTATTTTTTATGTAAGGCCAAATAACTACAAAACGCCCTGCCACTACTTATCAGAACCAGATTTGAAAAGTTTTATTATTTTAAGGAATTAAAATGAAATTTGTTTCTTAAACTTGTTTTTTTTATTTTTATTAATAACTTTCTTCAAACAAGTTGAACTTTGTAGTGGTCCAACTAAGTATAACTTAACATTAAGAATATCAAACATTTTTATTGCTGTTTAACGACACACTACTTTAAACAGGCTGTAAGAATATATGTTATAAGCAAAACAAGTAGACTTCTATGTGAACAAATAAATACGTCATCCATACATAACTTAACTTAATATTTTTGAGTTAAGTTACGTTCATAATAATAAAATTTAAGTTTTCCTCAATATAACTTAATAAATGAATATAATAAATTCGTTGTTCCTAGTTCTAGGCTCCGTAAAATAATTAAGTATACCTAAAATATTTTAAAGGTTAATCCGTATAGGACATAGGTACTACAAGAAATAGCAACCGATGTACAGCAACTATCTATTTAAATAAACATGTGTACTGAGGCCTACCATAGTCTCTGCTGATACTCGTAGTTTACCTTGCTGACAAAAATGTCGATTTACATTCAATTCATTTTTTTTTTATTTTGAACCTTATTTGAAAAAGGAACTACGGAGATTGTCAGGTTGTTCGTCGTGGAAACAGGTTTCCGAAATGAATTCCTGCGCTAAATTAATTTACTTTTAATGTGTTTGACCAACGTACTATAAATACTTTGTTAGTTTATATGCATAAATAAATATGATACTGATGGCACAGTCTAGTTGTAACCACGTGGCGGCACAATTAACGAACGAAGCCGGGTGACACATGTGGTGACACATTTGCGCTGGTGATGGTGAGGGCAAACAGTCATTACTGCTAGAGAGCGGCCGTTGCTTGCCAAAGTGCACTCTAACACGAGGGGCTAAGGCTCGTAGTCGATCGGTGCGGCGGCGGGCGGGTTATCGCGCGACCTCTTATCACCGCACGCACACTCGCACCGCCCGGCGACCACTTGAATACATTTGCGATACTTCCAAAATGGGTCGCCGATGTCATTACATCGCCTTCTACACAAACGCTCCTTATTATATACCTACCAACGGACTTGTCATATCTTTTCATCACCTATCCTCCGACGTCCCAGTTTTACACTGACTTAATGACAAAGATCTAGTCTGATTGGTCGATCCTGCTGGAAAATGCATCAGTGAAAAAAATTATGATTTCATACACACTGTCGAATGTGTTAATTCTCTTACAAAACCGTTGGCCGTCCCACCGTAGCCACGTGGAGTTTGCTTAGATTTGTTAGCTCTGAAGCTCTAATTGGCGTTCAATTATCACATTTCGCCAATAGTCTTTAGCCAGTAGCTTTATTGTTCATTGTTGCTACACCCGCAATCCGATTTACTTCATCCAAATATTCCTACAAATTATGTAGTTTGTTAGCCCTTGTTTCAGAAATTAAATCTTCTATTAAGCGTTTACCAGGTCTATTTCTAAACAACTATTATCGCACCTGAGTATATGTGTAAGAGAGATAGAGAGAGTGTGAATAGGTTTTTATTTGCTTGCTTAATGTTTGCATTTGTTTACTAATAAGTAGATGTATATTTAGTTTGTTTACCAGTTAAAAAGAAATCTAAGCTATGAGGTAACAAATAATATTGAAGAGCAATCGTTGCAAGTGCTTAGGTCGAGACGAGTGGTAACCTGGCTGGATGGCTACTATGGCTAGGTTAAGGGAGCGAGGTGGGTTAAGGGCGCGGTGCAGTGGGGAGCGGGCAGGTGGAATGGTGGAATAATTGTCACAATAAACAGTCTGTAATGGAGTGGAGCCGCGCCCAACGAGTTAATTAGTGAAATGACACCCCACCTCGGTGCTCAGGCTCACCCTGCGCCCACTCGCGGCCACTCCTGCACAACACTCCCAAAACTCGTCACTTCTCCACACCACCAACAACAGAACTCTTCTTACGGCTACACTTTTCTATTTTAATTTTGTTTGTTACTCTTTCACGCAAAAACTACTGAACCGATCGCCATGAAATTTTGCATACACGTTGTCTGGAACACCAGAAAGGACATAGGGTACCCTTCATCGTTCAACGCGGACGAAGTCGCAGGCACCAGCTAGTAAACTGATAAAAAAATTATAACGGTGATAACGAAATTAAGTAGGAAACAATTGCTATAATATATTCTGATAAAGGTCGAGCTTATCTATGAAAATATATAATTTAGATACATTTACTTTAGTCATCATACATTTCATAGATAAGTTTCATTCGATTTCAACAAAAAGAATAAATGACGAGAGACGTTACGTTCAAATACTTAGTGTTCTTTTTGAATTTATAAAAAACTAGCTCTTGTGTCCTTTTCTGTATCTCCAACAAAGAGTTCTTGATGATCGATTGAATAATTAAGGCGTGAAAGCGTAAGAAACAAAGAAACTCTTTTATAATATTCATTTATAATATTGATCATGCCGTCAGCAATAAAGAGAAGAATTTTTTCATAAGAACAATAAAACGAATATAACAAATTTTAAAAATGTTTATTTAAAATAGAAATAATTCACAGTAAACTTGTCACACTAAATAAAACAATAATACAAAGAAAGGTTAATTTCGAGGACAATATAATTATAATTGAATATTGTACTATTGTGTGTTTAATGAGCACATCGAAGTAACACAATAAATAATAATCTTGAATTGTTTAAATTTAGTTCGAGCGAAGATAATTGAGAATAAAAATAAAAAGGTTATCATCGAGCGGCCACTGGAATGGAGCCATAGTGATAATTAAAACACTTGAAGCTATCTACACTTGTATATATTCACTTACATATTATATGTGATAAATATATCCACACATATTAAAATATTTCAATACATATTAACAAAACGCGCTGATTTTGTCATTCGACACTGCCAAAATGATCACATAAATTTTTTATTAAGTTAACATTTACACTTAAATTTAATACTTAGGGTCTCTTTCACTATCTGTCAAGTAGGCTAACCGCGTCATTTAAAGTCACCGGTCACCGGGAATAATTTAGCTTATATACCTTGGTTTGTACGGTAAACGTCCCAAACATTAAATAGAAAATAATTTTAAAAAAACCGCCTATCGAATGATGCAGTAAACCGAGTGCATAATTTAATAAAACATAAAATTATTTCTAAAAGTAACTAATCAACATTTTACTTGTATTTGGTGAAAGAGGCCCTTATGAAAAAAAATTGTAATGTTGCGTAAATTATTGTGAAATGCTACACTGTTACTCGTATTTAATTCTATTTGCAATTTAAAAAGAAACTGTGTTATGTTGTAAAGCGATAACTCGACATTTATAAATGGTTTTTAAAATGTATTATAAATATGTAATTGTAAGTATTAGAAACGGTTCTTACTTTAGCTACTCGCTAAAGTATTTAAAATCGCTACAAACTCAAAAATGTTTACAGCAATTAATGTTTTCTTTAAAAATTTATTTAATAACAATCACTTAAAATTACCTAATTCGAAAAATCCAAGCACGTTGTACGAAATTTTGTTGTAAACTTAACTATAGTGATGCAACACTTTTCGAATATTTGTTAACCCATTAACTGCCAGAGTCGGATTTATCCGACAATTATTTTCGTGTCCATTTCGCCAGAGCCATATATAATATATACGACAAATTCCTCTACTTGTATAATGTTTATTTTTAAATCATTGCGTTGCTATGGCAACAATTTGATCTGTATTACATGACCAAGTGGGTCTAGGTTTAGTAACATAAATATTTAATACCTTAAAACAATGCTCAAAACATAAACAAGTAGGTAAATGTTAACACTAACTAAATTAAAAACAAATAAGTACAAAAAAAACCCAAAAATAACCCTTTTTTTTATCTATTATTAGTATAATTTTATTATTTTGCACATAACTATGTATATATGGGATAAGTTACGAAAGAACAAAATCTTAAACTATATTACACTAACTTACTCACTATTTTACATATAAAATTCTTCTAACTAGAAAAGCAATATAATTGATTTCGTTAGATCATTTAGCTATCTCTTGGGCAAATTAATTTACAATTTCTAAAATGTTACAATTACAAATAGTAATTATATAATTAATTTATTTATTCAGATGGTTAGGTAAGTACTTACCTTACGTTTTGCAAAATATTAGTTAAGGCTAAATTTAAAATGTACTTACTTGATGTGTGATTTATTTATTCAATATTAATAAATATGTTCATTTATTATTACTTAAAATTCAATAAGTAGTAATAAAGTGCTAATGCCTTTTAAATGTTATTACATACCAAATGCATACCAACAATAAATACATAATTATATAATAAAATAAACGCGAAATTTCGTGACGATGGAAGTTTGTTATTATTTTGTGGAAAAACATCAAAACAGCATACGTCGAATAATAGGTTTATTTTAGTTCGCAATCCAAAAATTTTCAAAAGCAATTTTCAAGAATGGAAGATATTTTATTGTTGGTTATGGTTTTCATTTTAAACCCCGACGCCCGACGTAAAAGAGAGGTGTTACAAGTTTGACTCTGTCTGTGTGTCTATGTTGTATCTGTATGTCTGTTTGTGGCATCGTAGCTCCCAAACGGATGGACCGATTTTGAGCCGGTTCGTTTGTTTGAAAGTTGACTTGATCGAAAAGGTTCTTAGCTATAATCTATGAAGATCTAGTTTAGAAGGGATATCGCTAACTTCCACATGTTGATTGATTTGAAATTTGGTGAATTTGAAATTGAAAAAAAATTAGATTGAAAAAATAAAAACCACCGAAGGAACAGTACACAGTTACTTCGGTGGTATTTCCTTCACATGGCAACTTTGACCTGATGACATGATGATTTGACAGCATCAATTAGTCTGCTGTTTACACGACTGCTCAGCAACTATAACGTGTTTGGGCTCAATAGAAAGTCGGGGGTTAGTTAATAATTTTTAATTGTTATATTTTTTGATTGGAGACATTATTATTGACTAATGATTTAACGTTTTACCAATCACTATCAAAGTAGGCATACTGTATATTGTGTGCACTCCATGGTAAAGTAAGTTTAGGGCAAAGCAGGAGAAACCACGAGGCACAGCTAGTTAAAAAAATAAGCTGCGAATCAGATGTAAAGTATCCAAACATTATGCACAATAACCGTTAAGAGAGTTTTTGAAAGCTTTTAGTTAATTGGAGGCAAGAAGGGAAACTTGAATTCCAGTTACCAGTTTTGTGTGGAGCAGCGGTCACTCGACACCTCTCTCATTCATATGTATATCACTGCTTTTCAATTTCTAATATATGTTTTAAAGTAACCTGGGATTGACAACGCCCTGCCACCATTACATACCTATATGTATACTGGATGGATGGGTAATGCCTATATATATACCTACACTCAAACTGAAGCTTAGATGGCTTTGGATGTACTTACAATGCGTCCCAAGTTACACCCAAGCTCGTCTCTTATGGGACTTCTATCCCATGGAACCTCCATAGCCTCAACATCAATAATGGAATACATCGCGACATCGCTATAATCGACTACAGAATAGTTTCATAATCTCTATAAGGTTTTGGAGTAACCGGTGGTAGATTTCCATTATATAAATTATATCTCAGTCTTATAAACTATACGCTTACCTGGCTCTAGGTTTCTTTTGGGACGAGGAAGAAAACTCCATCTACACTGACTTTTCCAGCGCCTTTGATAATGAGGCAAATATCTAATGCAAAATATGTAATTGCATACTTTATTTGTTTTTGTTTATAAATCCTGATGGTTATTATTGGTCTTTCAATGTGTTGATAAAGAATAAAAAAATAATAACAATGTAATAGAAATTATCTTTAAAAAACAAATTTAAAACCTATACTGGCGTTGGTATTGCAAAAACATTTACTTAGTGTGTAATCTGTAAATGATTTAAAATTAGTTATTATACATTGAATGTGTCACAGATATTAAATAAATATTATAACTCACATTACGTATAGTTATATAATGGAAATAAATAATTCGGCCCAATTATTATTTTACGATTATTGAAAGTATCTAAATCATATGAAGATTGAAAATATTGACAGTCATACCTGTTCAGGGATGGATTGACTGGATGTGGCTGGAACTGGTCCATGGTCTGCTCACCAGGAAGTAGGTACCCAACTCTCTGCATCCGGGGCAGCCTCATCGTAATCCTAAACTTATTGTTGTATAGTGTTGCACAATTAAAACATTAATTAATTACATTTAATATTGCTTAATTAATATTAACATAGATAAATTAATATAAATAAACTAATTAACAGCATAATTGGTTACCTAATCATAAATCATTTGAGCAACATCCGTACAAACAGTTACACCATCCAGTTTAACGAACGTCGGTTGTCTGATGATGGATTGGAACTATATCCAGGGGATTACTTCTATTCAATGATACCATTTGCTGCTTAGATTGAATGGCTGTTTATTGACTTGAAATTATCAATATATTTGTCAGTAGGCACTCGCTCAAACGTAGAAAGAATATGATTAGCAATTTGGTTGATATGAGGCATGGCCATGGGTCGTCAAATAGTTGTCAAATGAGTGAGAATGCAGAGAAAAGTACAGAGACATCGGACGGGACAGATGTTCGTCTAGCGCGGACGACAGTGGCTCGCCTCGAGGCCGGCGAGCGAAGGCTGCGCGCTGCACCTGTTCGACTCGAAACTATGCAGTGCAGTACAGCTATGCGCTATAACTATTACGGGTTACGGGCGTGGGTATATCTGCGCCGAGTGGGACCGACATTGCATGTGTTAAATTTAAAACAAAAATGGAACAAAACGAGATCCGAAGCAAGAAAGTTAACGGTATTGGACATAACCAGCCTCGGCGACCGGACAGGCGCTATACGCCGCGGACTCGTAACTTTATATATGTAAAGCTTATCGCGGGCGCCGGTGGGCGCCCACGTCTGGGGTCGTCGACCGCCTCGTCATCGCTCGCAGGACATCCACCGGACACCGCGCACTGCCTATGGCCTATGGCTACCTCAAATTATGACCTCCTTATCCTAAACGATAAGCCAAGTGTCAATACTCAAATAATATCCGATCGTATTGAAATGAAGGGCGACCAGCGCTGCGAGTGAATAGTGACGAAGCGGCGCAATCGCTCATCGTGCTCAACCTCATATCAGTTTAAATGGAAAAAATATATATTAAAATATTAAAGGAAATGTCTGCCCTTTTCGGTGGTATATCCGATGGGAAACACACATGTATGTGTATTATGTGTATATCCTCAATAAATATCTAATTATCTGACTGGCCATTGAGTGGGCCGTGGGACTGTGGGGGCGGAGATGGAGCGAGTGGTCAAACTCTCAGATGCCTCAACGGACGATTGCCCATAACAATCATCTCATCGATACAAAATAATGTTACATTTTAAATAAAATAGTCAGAAAACTTGCAGAATAATTGGGTTCCATTAGACTTTTGACTTGGCGATGCTCTAATTTTTGGACAAATTGAAGTCCTTATGTAGGTACAACTCTATTCCGTGGGTACAACGATAAACTATAAATTGCTCATATCTTCTATGCTATATAAAGATTATTCAGCACGAGAGTAGGATTATTAACAGGTAGTAGTAGCAGAGTACAAACTGAGCAGTCCTCGGTAAGAATAATTGATGCCAGAGCTCATCCCTCTATCTCCACTTCATCCCTTATTGTTTTTCCTAAAAAGATGGCCATCGAGTTACAAGTTGCTCCTCTCTTTTGGTATTGCTTGTGTTTATTGCCTATATTGGCCACTTTATACCAAGTGGACCTGCCTGTGGCCTGTTAACATAAAAAAAGTATCTATGTAGTTTATCCGGGACTTCACTTGTATGAAACCGCAAGAGTGCGTCTGCCGACTCGTATGAAAATGTTATAAATATATGAACACAGACAATTCCACTCTTCTCGGCAACACTGCACTTATTCAAAAGAATTCAGCAAATAAATACCAAATGTCATTTGCAGGTATACCTTTCGCCTGTGTAAGTGTACAGTTTTATAACTAGCCTTACAGATAGTCCAACTCACAGATAACGATAACCTTACCTTATCTAGATATTAATCGTCTTTTTTTAGATTATGAATGTACCACTTGACGGTAGGTGGCCGTCAAGTATGGTCATACCTTTGCCTAAGGATATATACAACAGCAAACACGACCTGCACGGTGATTTATATAAAAGTGAATATGATTTTTATTATAAACTACTGGAATTATAAAAATAAATAAAGTTGGATATTGAAATTGCAACGCGCAATGGAAGATCTATGTGCAGGTGCACATCGCAGCCATTGCACGTGATGACCTTTACAGCCTATAAAGGCTTGGGCACATATCCGCCAAACAGGACGGCGTTGCACCGTCAGATATGTGCCTAGTCCTTCATACTTTACGAATGCGAATTCCTTTGGTAGCACTGCATACGTTTTTTAATCTTTATTGCTAAAAGATCCTTTAAAATAAATCGTACTCATATCACAATTGTTTATCACAACCGTTTGTGATAAACATTGTCGGGGAAAATTTCTTGGCATTTACCTAATAGAATAATTTTGTGTCTTTTTAACAATTTTATGGTTACTACTATATCGGTCCTATCTTTACACAAATTAATGGAATCGACTTTATCTGTAACATAAGCGGTGGAAGAGGATTACATCTTCAAAATTACAATTACCAAACTGAAATCTTACTGACACTATATTCGATCCACGAGCGGCACAATTTTTTCCACAATTTCTCAAACGAGAAACAAATTGAAAATTCTGTAAAACAGTTTTTTTTCTATTAAATGTCACTTTTTTTAACAATACCAACAATGTTACAAGTTATTTACATAACAAAATACGAAAAGAAATTTCACCCCGACACCGCCACTTTTACCTCGACCTCCGAGACGAGGCCATCCCTTCTTCGATCCTCACCAAGAAATCGGGAGAAGCTCGACGGCCAGCGGACTCCGAGAGAGACAATGCGAAGGATAAAAATATCCGACGATCGGCCGACGACGCGCACACAAGCTTGTCACCGAAATATCTGCAAACAAATGCTACTCACACAAGGACGACATGTCTTTAAAAATAATACGTAACCGACGGCATTCCTGCTCCTGGCCGTGCGTCGCCTATCACAATTACTCGCACGCCTATAGACGAGGCAAATACGCTTTCTTGATATGCGTAACCTTCAACGTAACATTTGTACAAACAATGTATTGAATGTCACACGAAAACCGTTCAGCGAGTCTCTTTTCGTTATACTAAATTCTCACATGAAGGTGTTTTAACTTCGTTGAAGTCTTTTGTTGCGCACACTCTCGAGAAAGGTTCGAGCCATCATTTCGCATAATTATTTTCATATTTCTATTCATTATTTATAGATCATCAATTTCACGTGGAACAATACTCCGTATTTGCTCTTTTTAAATTAATTTCCATTTAACTAACAAGAATTAGCCATTAATAAAATATACATTCAATGTCAAGACAGTGACATTGGGAACAAAAAATAATTCATTTCTACACATTTTCGTCACTAAGATAACTTTTTACACTATAAGATAAATAAGATTCGTCCGCGTTCAAAAATCGACAGTATTTTAGATGAACTTGAAAACAAAACTTTAAGGTTATAAATAGTAGAGTTTTATCACTTTTAAAGAATAAAATTAATTTAATATTTCACGAGTGTTGTGTATAAGGAGGAATTTCACCGAATCCTCTAAAGGAGTCAAATGAAATATATTAAAAAGATTAATATGGAAACGCTATCTACTGTAAAACATGAAAAAATAAAAGAGTTATTCCTGATTTTAGACAACTTTTTACTTAATTAGGTATGTTTTAGCTTCGTCTCATAACAGTATTTTAAATATGAAAATAATGTACTTAAACATGAATTAAAACAAAGTGACAGATAATTAATTAGTGGCATTTATTCACTTTAAGATTCACTTTATAGAAAAGAGTGTCTCCATTTATCTCATCTTAAAACTTTAATCTGTATTAATTTAATGATGTAATAGTAGTAATTTTATCATAAAAAATCAAAACCTATCCCTACTGGTATGGATAAGTGGAACAAGAAAAAAAATAACCATTTGCCTCTTCATTGACTAAACCATTGGAGGTTAGGTTAGGTTAGGCTATGTAACCTATTTAACATCACATAGAAACTTTTAATGTTATAAGTATTCTAACAGTCTAATCTGAACTAACAATCTAACCTTGTTTTTTTTTTTTGTAACATAGCCAACATATTTTACAATATATTGCATATATCATATCTCTAACATCTTGCAAATGGATTCATTCTACAAGCCATGCAACGGAAAATGTGCTAGTGAAAAATGCATTAGTGGCATCTTTCATTTCAGGTACTAGGCTCAAAACCGAATATACCATCGGTGGCCAAATTATTAGGGACAGTCCTCATATTCATGTAATCAATGAATGATTCCCTGGTAATGACAATTACATTTTTATGCACCGTGTCACAAAGCCAGAAGTGTTCTGCATTCTTGGCTGAAAAAAATGTTTTGACTTGGCCAGGGAATTCACCAGACATGACCCATCGAACACATGTTGACTCACCAAACGGGCGATGCCGAAAGAACTGATTACCACCAAGCGCCAATTCATTGAAACTCATCAGAGATTGGAATCATAACTCCACACTCCAAGAAAATGCAAAAACATGTATTGAGAGAAAGCCCCGACGAATAGAAGCTCTTATTTCAGCAAAGAGAGGCATCACAAAACTTGTTTTTCATCAATTAGGTTAATTTTCATCAATACTTATTAATATTAGTCATACGAAGAATATAAATTTTTGTAGTTTTTAATAATCTTAATAAAATACAGATACAAATAAAAAATACATAAGACACCTACAATCAATCATTTGTTAGAGAAATCCAATTAGACAAGAAAATTCAAAAATCTCAGTAGCTACTGACCCTAATAATATTGCCACCCACTGTATTTGCTGAAGATCAAATCTTAAGTTTGTCTGATGTTAAGAAAATTACCTACTTATTTATCTACTATAATACTAATGTACCACTGATTAATAAAGAGGAAAGATTTGATTTTTTTTGTGCGTCTGCGAATCTGGTTATGTGATTGAGTCTGTAAAACTACTAAACCGATTTTAAAATTTTTTTAACCTATAGAAAGCGACATTATCAGGGACCTATTGTATTTTATATTGAAAAAAAAAAAAGAAATAGAGATCCTTACGAAAATTACAATAATCCGACACAAGGTGTCAAAAATTTGCCTAGTCATATTTTGACGTACGCTGCAAAAACTATTGATTATAATACCATTTAAGTACTATTTACTCTATGATAAATACATAAAATACCGTCAAACGGGGTTACTTTGACTTCCAGAGGAACATTGACAGATTTTGTGGCTAAATTGACAATGGGTTAAAAATTAAAACAGGTCAGTTAGTGTCTTTATAACGACTCAGAAGCGCGGGAAGTCCCGGAAAGATCCGGAAACTGTGTTGCCATAAAGATGTGGCGGGCGAAAGGGTACGAAAAAAATCCTAATAACGGAATGTTGATTATTTTGGTAATTTTTATTCAATTTTAATAAAATTTTCACTCAAAATGATGAATATAGTGTTTAAGCGATGACTTTGACTTTCAGTGCATTTTAATACCTACTATTGTCAAAATGCCCCTCACTCTGGGTAACTTTGACACCTACAAAAAACAATAGAAGAATTCATTTTCTTCTCCCATTTGAGCATTGGACTGTATTAGCCAAAGGACTAATTGTACTAAAGAGATAAAAAAAAATATCAAATATCAAAAAACCCTCAAAACCCTGTCAAATTAACCCTGCTTGACGGTTATGTATAATACATGTTTATAGTACTCATCATTACCTAAAAAAAACTTCGCTGGGTCTAACTATTAGGTATAGTTAAAGACACAATAACCGTTTTCTGTTCAAATGAGTCAACCAAAACACGCGGGTAGAATCGAAAGATAATAACATTCGTATCTGATATTAATCCTTATCTAACTAAATAGTTTCATAATCAAAGTTGATTATGTGGTACATGTAAATTCCTCCTAAAATTATTGGAATTGGACCTTTCGTTTGAAGTTTCGATGCTATTAAATAAAAATGTTAAAAGTAAAAAAAAATCCGCAGTAAGGACTAAGC
Organism: Synanthedon formicaeformis; assembly: GCA_945859745.1. Taxonomy (NCBI): domain Eukaryota; kingdom Metazoa; phylum Arthropoda; class Insecta; order Lepidoptera; family Sesiidae; genus Synanthedon; species Synanthedon formicaeformis. The sequence continues at coordinate 124,512 of OX243956.1, read as the reverse complement.
TATTCCAGCTTAGTCCTTACATATTATAAAACAAAATCCTCCGCCGCGACTGTCTGTCTGTCTATTCGCGATAAACTCAAAAACTACTGCACCGATTTTCATGCTGTTTTCACCAATGGAAAGAGTGGTTCTCGAGGAAGGTTTTAGTATATAATTTACAAAGTTAACCGGGCAAAGTCGCGGGCAGCAGCTAGTCTGTTACATTTTATTTTTTGTTTACTGTATTATGCAGTTCTTTAGAAAATGATATATTTTAAGATAAGATTCATATCTTAAGATAAAGTTCACGTCAACGAATTCGGCTAGTGTAATTTCATTTTATGTTTGTCCACCTCAAATCTCTTTTGCTGTTGCTTTCGAGTGTTGAAATCACACACTGAGAAGGTTAGGCATTTAGACTATAGGACTATACCTATCTTAGGCAATTCTAGATAAAATTCTGGAAAGACTGAAAACATTATTTATAGAAAATCTAATGATGAAAATGGGAATATTTATGATTTTTCCAGTCGCTTCGAGGTTTCGCTGATCTTGACCAATAAATAAATCAACCCGGTCGGAAATGTTTTTAACGCATGCTTGGATTTTCAAAACAAAAGAAAGTTTATTTACTAATTACAAATCGACAACTCTGTTGTCATACAACTGACTTATATTTGCAAACATTGCATGCAATATATACCTATATGAGTAATTGAGTATACTATGTATATTGTACATGAAGTGGATTTGGGGACGTGAACCGTTTGCCTTATTTTTTCCTAGTTTCTCATTTGACGATAGTGTTGTGTTTTGTCGCTTTATAATGCGATGATTTTAATTCCAACCGCCTGTTGCTAGTCGGTCGGCGCGGGGTGCGGGGCGCCGTGCGGGGTGCGGGGTGCATGCGAGTTTGTGTATGTGTGTAGTCGTCGGCCGATAGCGCCCCCCGCCCCGCACCCCGCGGCGACACTTGTTACACAGTAGCAGCGAAACGGAACATCGTCTAGTCCACGCCTCGGCCCTCGGGACGGGATAGCGCTTTATTAATTGCGTTCGTGCGGCTAGAGATCGCATGCGTTTGATGGCCAATAAAGAGTGGTTTATGCGAGGGCGAGTCCACCCGCCCCCGACTTATTAATAACATTATGCCCCATTCGGTATAGCGCCTGGGGACGACGCATCCCGAGCGTTACGTCAGGCGGACGGAATAAGCCGGCCGCGGTGGCGACTGCCAAACGCCGGTCAACGACTCCCGAAATAGATGCACAACGGCGCACCTATACGAAATAAAGAACCGGTCCCCGACACCACCACCGCCGCGATCGAAATACGATTCGAAAGCGGAATCCACCTGAGCGATTAACTCGAGCCGGCTTTCACCGGAGACCTGTCCCGTCCCCTGTCTCCGACCGCTTTCCGACGGGAACGGGGGCAAAGGTCGCCCGCGATAACCAGCGACCCTGAAGAACATCACGTGCGAGCCATGTGCTTCCTCATGTCCTCGGCCCGAGTGCGCGGTGAAGGCTCGGGCCTTGACCCACATATTTATATTCGGAAAGTCTAAACTTTCCACAGGCTAATGAATAATGCACCACATCTCGGCTGAATTAATGAGTCGAGTCTGCGGCTGCCTCCGACGGACGTAACCACGGAGCGTCCGACTGGACTCGGAGTTAATGAGTTGAAAACGCATGTTCACTGCCGGCCTCGAGGAATTTTAATTAGCTAAGTGGGTTACGTGGCCGGCGATGAGAAAACGCAGCAGTGCGCGGATTACCGCTGATAACATCGGGCTCGGGAAGCGGCGTCCGCCACTACGCCCAGATGGAGATGCAGGAAACGCATGTGGAAACACAAAAAACGGGCGAGGCGCCTCGTCGTGACGCAGTGTAAACTATAATCTCTATAATAGCGATAAAATGGAATAGATAAAGCGAGTGGACACAAGCGGGCGACTGCGGCCACGCGGCTCGGCGCGAGGTGACCGGTCGCCGGATTCGCTGTGACGAGTGACAATTGTGAAACTGTTACCTGGACGGCGCTAGTCGCGGCGCAAGAGTCGATAATTATAAAGTGGCAGGCACCCGTGGACCGGTTCCGAGCGAGGCGGACTCTTCTTGTGCAGTACGTGGAGCGCGGACGACATCTTTACCTGACAGTATTAGAAAATAACCAAACGACTCTAATGCTGCCCGGTAAGATGCGAACCGCCACTCCTTGGCCTCCGCCGTCTTCGCTGGACGAAACGATTCCGAGAGTTCGCGGCACTCGTGGTCGGTGGACGCAAGTTGCGCGCGGTTTGCGCGTGCGGCCGGAGCCAGCGCGGCGAGCGGACTGTCGGGCGCGGTGGTGGCGAAGGCCGCGCGGAGGCGGCACCACTCGCCCCACGCCCCACTCGTCCCATTCGCCCCACGCCCGCTGCTCCACCGCAGATACCACTCGTAGTACCGCACGCCACCACACACCATCGGACGGCGGACCTCTTCAGCGCCACCAGCCGACACTTATTATAATTGCACAACTTATAAATGACAGTTCAAAAGGTCATGGTCTCTTTGTATTAGGCCTAATTTATCAAACTATCTCTCAATCAAGGCATTTCATTCTTATTTTATTAGCTAACTTCTTTTTTGGAATGCAGGGTTGTAGACTGCTTCACCAGCCATAATACCACTTTATGACTGCGAGCGCAATATGCCTGCAACAACTTAGAACAAACAATATATTTAATTACTAATTAGGTGAATAAGGAAAATAACAGAAAGAATAAATGACACGTCTCGTTATGCAATGCATCTAACTTGCATCACTTCTTATAATCAATATTGATAATAATGACTTAAAATATTTCTTCCATAATTATAATTGCCTCGTAAAGTTATTGAACATGTTTTCTTTACGAAGCCGAAGAACTTCATAAAGAAATTTTATTTCATATTTATATACGACTATAATATAATTATACTTGCAAGTTATTACCTACTCAGTTACTAATTAGAACTGCATAGGTACTTATATTTAATCATAAAATTGTTCATAATTGCTCACTGATGGCAGAAACTCTTTTGATCTTTGGATTCTTAAATTAACAATATAGTTTCCAAATTTTATTTTATAATATAAGTACAGGTCTACTTGTAGGTACATTTTTTTGTTTTCGAGACTTCTGTTAAGTAGGTATTGGTGACTTAATTGGGTGTGTACTATTTTTGTTAATTTGTCTAAATACGTCATTAAATCTTGTGAAAAATAACATTTTGAGAATTTCAATCTAAAGCCTGCCTTTAAAATTGTTTCTAATAACAAATAGGTAGGTATATGCTTCATATGCTGCGCGAATATTCTTTGAAAAATTGTCGGACGGAGACGTTGCCAAACGACCAACGGCGAGATCCACTGAAGTGCCCTACTGTCTAAGAGAAATGTTTCCTAGTTTTATCCATTAAATCCTCGATTAATGGGAAAGGCTATGATTGAGGGACTGACCCGACTGATGACTGACAGAAGGTAAGGTACTGTACGATGAATAAAAAAAACAGTTAAAAAAACAATTATCTACTTAGTGGGTACTTTTCGAATCGTCAGGAAAGTAGGTACATACTTATATACAGAATTGTCGGTTACGGTAACAGGTCGGGAGTTCAACGGTTTGTTCCCATCTTAAAAATTGTTCTTTTTTTAAAATTAATATCAGCGCCATCTCTGTTAACATTGATGTATTATCTCAATTCAATTAGTTTTCGCAAGGATGTATTATTTCGTAACATATTCTAGTTTCAGTGATATTGTGTAGATGGCGCAATATCTGAAAATATACAGAGGTTACAGGTCGCGAGTTCAACTGGTTTTTTTTTTTTTTCATCTCAAAAATGCCCAACGCGCCTAAAGAAGTTTTCAATTCATAAATCTCAATGTATTTTTTTGACGAGCCCATTGGGTGAATGGTTAACGTATATTACGGTGGCATACCCATTTCATAAGCCGGACTTGAAAACTATATGGGAATTTGTTGCTAATTTGTTGCTAATTTGTACCGGAAAAAAAAATTTTGTACCTCCATTAATTTACGAGAAATGATGGGTATGCTGACGTAATATTACGCTAGCATACCCATTTACGATATCTTGCACCTAGCGAGTCCATTCCAACGGCTTATTTTGTTGCTAATTTGTTGCTCTGAGATAGGCTAGTAAGATGTTAAAAAATGTCACCCCTTCAGAGGGGGTGAACTACCCCTATATATTAAAATTGAGAATAGCGAGCTCGTTGTAACGGCTTATTTTAATGCTAATTTGTTGCTCTACGATAGGCTAGTTAGATCTTAGAAAATTTCACCCCTTCAGGGGGGATGACGTACTATTACGCTAGCATACCCATATACAGTATCTTGACAAGGAAAGCACCTAGCGAGTCCATTCCAACGGCTTATTTTGTTGCTAATTTGTTGCTCTGAGATAGGCTAGTTAGATGTTAAAAAATGTCACCCCTTCAGAGGGGGTGAACTACCCCCATATATTAAAATTGAGAATAGCGAGCTCGTTGTAACGGCTTATTTTAATGCTAATTTGTTGCTCTACGATAAGCTAGTTAGATGTTAAAAAATTTCACCCCTTCAGGGGGATGACGTACTATTACGGTAGCATACCCATATACAGTATCTTGACAAGGAAAGCACCTAGCGAGTCCATTCCAACGGCTTATTTTGTTGCTAATTTGTTGCTCTGAGATAGGCTAGTTAGATGTTAAAAAATGTCACCCCTTCAGAGGGGGTGAACTACCCCTATATATTAAAATTGAGAATAGCGAGCTCGTTGTAACGGCTTATTTTAATGCTAATTTGTTGCTCTACGATAGGCTAGTTAGATCTTAGAAAATTTTACCCCTTCAGGGGGATGACGTGCTATTACGCTAGCATACCCATATACAGTATCTTGACAAGGAAAGCACCTAGCGAGTCCATTCCAACGGCTTATTTTGTTGCTAATTTGTTGCTCTGAGATAGGCTAGTTAGATGTTAAAAAATGTCACCCCTGCAGGGAGGGTGAACTACCCCCATATATTAAAATTGAGAATAGCGAGCTCGTTGTAACGGCTTATTTTAATGCTAATTTGTTGCTCTACGATAGGCTAGTTAGATCTTAGAAAATTTCACCCCTTCAGGGGGATGACGTGCTATTACGCTAGCATACCCATATACAGTATCTTGACAAGGAAAGCACCTAGCGAGTCCATTCCAACGGCTTATTTTGTTGCTCTGAGATAGGCTAGTTAGATGTTAAAAAATGTCACCCCTTCAGAGGGGGTGAACTACCCCTATATATTAAAATTGAGAATAGCGAGCTCGTTGTAACGGCTTATTTTAATGCTAATTTGTTGCTCTACGATAGGCTAGTTAGATCTTAGAAAATTTCACCCCTTCAGGGGGATGACGTGCTATTACGCTAGCATACCCATATACAGTATCTTGACAAGGAAAGCACCTAGCGAGTCCATTCTAACGGCTTATTTTGTTGCTAATTTGTTGCTTTGAGATAGGCTAGTTAGATATTCAAAGATGTCACCCCTTCAGAGGGGGTGAACTACCCCTATATATTAAAATTGGGAATAGCGAGCTCGTTGTAAAGGCTTATTTTAATGCTAATTTGTTGCTCTATGATAGGCTAGTTAGATGTTGAAAAATTTCAACCCTTCGGGGGTTATGACGTGCTATTACGCTATTATTATTACTAGCCTATTTATTATTATTACTAGCCTATCGTAGAGCAAAAAATTAATATTAAAATAAGCCGTTACAACGAGCTCGCTATTCTCAATTTTAATATATGGGGGTAGTTCACCCCCTCTGAAGGGGTGACATTTTTTAACATCTAACTAGCCTATCTCAGAGCAACAAATTAGCAACAAAATAAGCCGTTGGAATGGACTCGCTAGTTGCTTTCCTTGTCAAGATACTGTATATGGGTATGCTACCGTAATAGTACGTCATCCCCCTGAAGGGGTAAAATTTTTTAAGATCTAACTAGCCTATCGTAGAGCAACAAATTAGCATTAAAATAAGCCGTTACAACGAGCTCGCTATTCTCAATTTTAATATATGGGGGTAGTTCACCCCCCCTGCAGGGGTGACATTTTTTAACATCTAACTAGCCTATCTCAGAGCAACAAATTAGCAACAAAATAAGCCGTTGGAATGGACTCGCTAGGTGCTTTCCTTGTCAAGATACTGTATATGGGTATGCTAGCGTAATAGTACGTCATCCTCTTGAAGGGGTGAAATTTTTTAACATCTAACTAGCTTATCATAGAGCAACAAATTAGCATTAAAATAAGCCGTTACAACGAGCTCGCTATTCTCAATTTTAATATATGGGGGTAGTTCACCCCCTCTGAAGGGGTGACATTTTTTAACATCTAACTAGCCTATCTCAGAGCAACAAATTAGCAACAAAATAAGCCGTTAGAATGGACTCGCTAGGTGCTTTCCTTGTCAAGATACTGTATATGGGTATGCTAGCGTAATAGCACGTCATCCCCCTGAAGGGGTGAAATTTTTTAAGATCTAACTAGCCTATCGTAGAGCAACAAATTAGCATTAAAATAAGCCGTTACAACGAGCTCGCTATTCTCAATTTTAATATATGGGGGTAGTTCACCCCCTCTGAAGGGGTGACATTTTTTAACATCTAACTAGCCTATCTCAGAGCAACAAATTAGCAACAAAATAAGCCGTTAGAATGGACTCGCTAGGTGCTTTCCTTGTCAAGATACTGTATATGGGTATGCTAGCGTAATAGCACGTCATCCCCCTGAAGGGGTGAAATTTTCTAAGATCTAACTAGCCTATCGTAGAGCAACAAATTAGCATTAAAATAAGCCGTTACAACGAGCTCGCTATTCTCAATTTTAATATATGGGGGTAGTTCACCCCCTCTGAAGGGGTGATATTTTTTAACATCTAACTAGCCTATCTCAGAGCAACAAATTAGCAACAAAATAAGCCGTTGGAATGGACTCGCTAGGTGCTTTCCTTGTCAAGATACTGTATATGGGTATGCTAGCGTAATAGTACGTCATCCCCCCTGAAGGGGTGAAATTTTCTAAGATCTAACTAGCCTATCGTAGAGCAACAAATTAGCATTAAAATAAGCCGTTACAAGGAGCTCGCTATTCTCAATTTTAATATATAGGGGTAGTTCACCCCCTCTGAAGGGGTGACATTTTTTAACATATAACTAGCCTATCTCAGAGCAACAAATTAGCAACAAAATAAGCCGTTGGAATGGACTCGCTACGTGCAAGATATCGTAAATGGGTATGCTAGCGTAATATTACGTCAGCATACCCATCATTTCTCGTAAATTAATGGAGGTACAAAATTTTTTTTCCGGTACAAATTAGCAACAAATTAGCAACAAATTCCCATATAGTTTTCAAGTCCGGCTTATGAAATGGGTATGCCACCGTAATATACGTGAATGGTTAGGGTGCTTGCCTTAACTCTCTGTCTGCGGGGTAAACTTTGGAAGTGAACTTTTTAAAGTTGGCTCTGGTCTGTCTGTAGAAGACCACCGTGAAATAACAGCATGTGTGCTGTTGTGACCACATACCTCATAACTAATTAAAAATAAAAGTCAAATCTTAGGGGTTATGATAGAATGGTTTGGCTAGCAGTCCATGAACTTAGGGCATACAGTATGCACTTAACAGAGCTTCATCATCTTAAATCTAAGCTTAAGCTTAAATCTTAAGCTTAAATCATCATCTTGTCAGGTTTAATGTAGGTAGGTAGGTAAGTGTTGTAGCTTTAAATTGTTAATTATAGGTATCTACCTAATTAGAATAATATTCACGAGCTGTCATGACAAACTTTATTTTTTAACTGGTTATCAAAATTGTACAACAGGTAGATCTTACCTAATATTTAGATATTCTATTTTAAGTAAATATAAATCTAGCTTTAAATTCAATAACAATCACAACAGGTTAATTATTTAACTTCGACTATTCAACTTTATTATGTAAGTAGATTTCTTTATTTTTCATCCATAGATATAACATTGCTAATGAAATGAGGAGAGTTAGACCTTGATTTAGAGTTTTAACTACTTTTTCGGTGAATACTTCACCGTATTCTTTCATTTTTTAATTATTTGTAATTGTTCATACTTATTTAATATCAGTTGGCATCCACAGATCCGGTTAATAACGAATAGCAACGCCGACAGTACCTACGGAACCTGAGACATTCGGTCATGCTCATATGACATGCTTACTTTGCATAAATGCGTTTCATATTTTAACTAAGTAAGTATATGTTTGTTTTGTTCCACTTTTAATGCATTATTATAATATCTACTTATAAAATAGTTAACTAATGCACAGCCAAAACTACTAAGGGCCTCTTTCACAAACTACATGTAAAGTGTTGATTAGTTACTTTTAGAAATCATTTTCTGTTTTATTGAATTATGCACTCGGTTGCATCATTCGATAGCCGAATTTTTTCATTATTTTCAAAGATTTAAATCGAGAGATGCGGCATTACTAGCGAAAGTGTGTTACAAAATACAACATACATTATACTAAAGACAAAAGTATAAAATACATATACTTTTGTCTAAACACACTTTTAAACACAGACAACACATTCCTTACTTCAAACGTGACTGTGACGATAGCGACGCTCTCAACAAGCGACCGTCACTCACTGTAGCTGGCGTGCAACTGTAGTTGGGTTGAGCGCCTGCGCCCAACCCATTGTTAAGAATTTTTGGTGTGTTTTTAGTATGGCGCGAGGAGATTACGCCGCATCTTTCGATTTAAATCTTTGATTATTTTCTATTTAATGTTTGGGACTTTTACCGTACAAACAAAGGTATATCAGCTCAATTATCTTATAACAGCTTGGCCTACTTGACGTTTGTGAAAGAGGCGCTAAGTTTAGAAAGCTCAAATTTGGAACGTAGGTTTATTTTAAAACTTAAGCATCTGCTAATTTTTTGTTTTAGGTAATTCCCTGCGAAGACAGGAGCGGGTTCTAGTTAATGATATAACAGTGATAGCCTCTTGGTTTGAATGAGTAGGCTTAGCCCACATGTGGGACCGGAATATTTGTGTTAATATAGCATTAGAAACAAATTAGAAATAGGATTGGTTGTCGATTGCGATGCCGGCGAATGGCGACAGAGGTCGCCGTGGTCGCGGCTTCAGGTCGAACGATTCTTTTATGAATGACAATGCGCCCACCGAGCCAAACCATTATCGACCTTATGCGAACGGTGTGCGACATCGAATGCGTCTGCCGCTAGTATTCGTAAAGAATTTTAAAGTCAAAACAGCATTTTAGAATTCATCGATTTTTAGGTAAGAATTACAGATTAGCTACGCGGACAAAATAAATGTTACTATCTACATAGTATACGATATACTAACTACAGAGCTGTTGGAATTTGATGGGAATAGCACCAAAGATTTAAATATTTGAATAGCACCCTTCTAACTTAATTACTTATCTATATTTATAAAATAGTTTGTCCTGACTGTCCAGTATTGGCAAACTTCCAATGCAATGCAAGGGGTTGACAGAATTCTTGGAAAAGAAGGAACTCTTCATATGTAATGCATTCTTTCTTTTAAAAGCTACTTCAAAAGATCGCTCGAAACCAAGCCTAATATTTTTTCTTGATTCGGTTTGCTTTATTTTTACTCATGATTTTCAACCGACTTCCAAAAAAGGAGGAGGTTCTCAATTCGACTGTATTTTTTTTAAATATTTGTTACCTCAGACTCAGAACTTTCGACTGGGTAAAACTATTTTGATGATTCTTTTTTTATTTGAAAGCTGGTGCTTCCCGTGTGGTCTCATTTCAATTTGGTCCAGTTCTGACAATGACATCCATTAAAAAACGGATTGAAGTAGTTTTTTTTTTTTGTTAAAGACTTATTATTATCTCAGTAAGTATCGAGTGCTTCCTTACCAAAAACAAAATCAACAGGTACCTAATATTCTTAGTTTAGGGCTGTTATTGGTCATTTGGTCAACTTGTGTTATTATTGAAATTTTTGCTTAATTAGGTACCTACTTAATTCCCACGTCTAACATGATATTATAGTTTGTCAGACAATATATCAACCTTATAATTATTTATAAGTTACTGAATTAGGATACCATAAATATACTCGCGGACTAAGAATACGGGTCGGTACGAAAAACTAGAATATTTCCTAAAATAATAGAGCTAGTGGCATGAATGAAACTATATGTTGTAGATAATTTTATAGTTAATAAAACAACAGCAAAGAACAGAAAAAGCTATTTGTTTATTTATTAAAATTACATAAGAAACAAAAAATCAACCATTTTTGCGATGAAAAATCAAAAGACGTTACCTCACATACCACACAAAAACGAACTTTAAAGCCAAATTAATACTTCGTATTGCCTCCGAAGCCGAAGGCACTTCTTACAGCTGCCAGATAATTAGGAATACTATTTATTAAGTTTCTTATGCGATGATGCGGGATATTGGTCCATTCTTTCAGGTCTCTAAGTGTAGTTGGGGCGAGGTTCCGATTTCTTATACACCTCCCAAACTTGTCCAATTTCATGCTGTTGATTCCATCGTCGTGAAAATGTTCATTTGCAATTTGAGCTGCATGTGGTTTAGCGTTATCATGCATAAATATGGAATTTTCACACAAATTAATTAAGTATGGGCCAACATGGTCATTATATAGGGATTTCTTCTAAATATCTTAAACTAGTTAGCGTACCATTTTCTATCAGCACTAACTCCGTGCGACTCTCTGAAGAGATTCCAGCCCACACCATAAAAGATTCACCGCCGAACGACACTTTTTCTTCAAAACAAGCTGGAATAAAACGTTCCCCTGGCTGTCGGTAAACTCTTCGCCGCCCATCATGCACAGAGAGCATATCTGTATTCGTCAGAAAACATTACTCTTGCCCATTCTTCGTTTTCCCACTGTGCATGTTGGCGGGCGTAACGTAATCTTGCTACTCGATGTTCCCTTTCAAGTTTTGGGCCATTTGCGGGTCTATGTGGGATCAAATTAGTTTCTTGGAGCCGCCGCCTTACAGTTCATTCGCTTACGTGGTCTCGTTGGGTCACTCGAAGTTGATTTTTTACTTCAACAGCCGTGAGATGCCGATTTTGGAGCATAGTCGTAACAATAAATCGATCCTCTCGAGCCGTAGTACATCTCGGTCTGCCGGTTCCTGGTCTTCTAATGTTCTACCCAGCTTCTCGGAAACGTTGGACGACTCTGCATCGTAGAAAGTGACACACCTGTTACTCTCGCTGTAATTCTCTGACTTCTGCCTTCTTCTAGCATAGTGACGATATGTGTACCTTCATCGCGTGATAGCGACATCGTAGTAATTCAATAATGACTGTGAAAGACGACAATGACTGCCTTTTATCATTTTGTTTTCACTGATTGAAAAAGTGAGAAAACAAGCAATATGAAACCAGTGTGATTTGAATTTATTACCAAAATTTTTTTAATTTATTTATTTTGCAATTACGTTGTTTTACATAACATTTAAGGTTTTATATCATACGATATTAAAATTCTCTTTAATATAGAGTTAGTTTCATGTGTGTACCATTATTAATTTGCAAGATACAGAGGATTTTGTCATCGACCCGTATTCTTAGTCCGCGAGTGTATTTCTTTAGCATAATTTATTAATAAGCTCTGTAAAAATAAGTATAAAGGGCGCATCATCTTGCACCTCTCCCCCCCCCCTTTCTGTGCCTCTGTAGGTACGGTACTGTAAGTTAGCCTTCAACTTCCAGAACCGGTGACCGATCTCTATCAAGTGCCAACTGGAATTTAGAATACGAGTAGCAGCTGCTCGACCGATTCAATTCCAGTCCGATATTTCTCTCCTATGACTTTCTCCATCGCCCAGAGCGTCTCATAATAGAGAACACCAATGATTTTCTTTCAGCATATCTGCAAAATAGATAACTCGAGAAAAATTACTGAGATATTAAACATTTAAAGTACGGCTTCCGCAGCAAAATCCGACTAGTTACCGCGCTAACGTGTGACGTCATAACCTGCGACGGTTCTGCCAAGTTCTGCGTACCTACATACTTACTTTCGCTCATTGCGCTCGCGGTCTCGCTATCAATTTAATTGTTTATTAAATATAATAATAATAATATAAATATTATTATAACTCTGCCGTCCACTGTGGTCTATCTAGTTCTTATTGTATCTGAGATTACACCTATATTGAATTTATATTGAATTGAAATTGAATTATAACTTCTTACTTCTTCTTGAATTATACATTCTTACTTACTTTCAATTCGATACTTGTTTATGGTGTGTATCTATGTTGGCGTCCCATTTTGTCTTTGGTACTTTCCCTTGACTCCCATTGGTCTATTTAGCTGTCAGACGGCTGTCAGTCAAATTTAACTGTCAAACCGTGTAATGGTGTCTGTACTCTGTCACAATATTTTATTTTTACATAAACAATAAAATTGCTTTAGCTTAATTGTGAAATTTATAAATAAGTATAATCTTTAGTGATTGTTAAAAAACCATTTAAAATAGTTTTGGATATTGACATGAAGAAGCTTTAGAGTAGAAGCGTATTTGAAGATGGCACAACGTTTCCCGGCAGCAGGGCAGACTTCGGCCCCTCCGCCGAGCCCCATGCAGCAACAGCAGCGCTACCCGGGGCCCGCACAGCCGCAGGGCTCCCCCATGCCGCCTAGGCCTTACCCGGGCCCCAATTTCCCAGTATGTACATATTCCATCTGAACAACTATTCCACGTAACCTCACGCAGTCTTTCTCTTGCCTCTTTTTATGTTCGGCTCAAGAATCAGCACTGAGGTCACCTCTAAGAAACAAATACAGACACACAAAACAAAAAAGAGCTGTTTGCAGATACATAACAAAATCATACATAACATGTTGCAGATACTATACATACATAACATAAATTTAACATAACATAATCACACATCACATTTGATGTATCGTTTTGGTCTAAGAGCAAGTAATCATAGTTACTCTCCTAGGACGACATAAATAAAGCATACAAGTTGCATTCCTACACCTTAACGATAGCTGAATTGGTGGGCTACTCAGATGGCAGATTGCTAACTTTGAAAAATTAATTTTATCTCATTATAATAATAATTGTAGTGTGCAAACAGTATACATTTCTAGTTTTTGTGTTCACCAAATATTTTGTTTTAGAGAGAGAAATGAATCAATCTTTCTCAAACTATGAAACTGAAAACTAGGGTTGTTGCGGATGCAGAAACTTCTCTAGTTCATATCGCTAGCTTCATATCTGCATCAACAAAAGATTTGCATTGATTATTGTAGATCTCTAAATATCTGCAACAACCCTGCTGAATACATACATTTTCCAAAATTAAATGTAACCAAATGTTACAATATACTTATTGATGAATAGGTAATAGGTAATTACATAGTACAAAACAAAGTCTTTTTGTCTGTCCCTCTGCATGTATGCTTTTCAACTATGCAATATTTACAAGTATTTACAACAAAATTACTAAACATTGTGACCTTAAGCAATATACCATACGTAAAGTTAAGGTTAAGATTAAAAAATGGTTGTTCAGTCTTAAATACGACTATGTTGAAAAACTGTTTAAATCAATTTAAAAACATAATATATCGATAGCCTCATTTTATATTCTAAATTTATTGTGTCATTTACTTTTATATGTACATATTTATTATTAATTTAGTGTATATTTAGTAATTTATAATTTGTTAATATTAAAATTAATATTTTTATTTTTATTTTATTTTTTGATATTTATTTTAAGTATCAAAAAATAAATTTTAATCAATTCATGAAGCACACGATACAGGCTTGCAAGCCTAGTGTGTGCTGTCATGGCCAATTAAATTAAATATAATATGTTATTGTAAATAAATAAATAAATAAATAAATAAATAAATAAATAAATAGATAGAATGATTCAATAGGAAGGTTGACATATAATGTGGTGATGCAAAACCTTTCCAGCAACGCAACTTTACGCCTCCGCCGGTGTCGGGCGCCGGGCCTCGGCCACCGCCGGGCGTGGCGTATGGCGGCGGAGCGGCCGGGCCCGGGGCGGCTCCGGGGCTGCGCCCGCAGCCCGGCGCACCTCCGCCTCCGCCCCCACCCGGCGCCAAGCGCACCGCCGACAACCGCAGCCCCATGCCCCCTCAGCACAAGCCTTCCATCTACAACGCGTGAGTATCCATACAATCAATCCATCTTTGCCAACCCAGTGTCAATGGGTGCTCTTCTTGAAGAAATCAGCTGGACGGAAGCAACAAACGAGGCATTTTCTACTGTCTCGAATAATGGTTTTTCTCCCTTCAAAAAGCTGCCCAAATTTTGGAAAAATTAGAATTTGGAAGGCGCATGGTCCAGTGAGTATGGCAGACTATGGACATTCTTCTTGAGCAGCGGAGACAAGCGAGTGGGAATAAGCGGATTGACCAAGCCAGTTACAGGTGTAAGTTTCTCCATCCCTGTGAACAGTTTTGCAGTAATGCTCATCCCGTTGGTAATGAATCAAGACGATCTGGTCTACTTACTCAGCTGCAAGACGTCCACTGCTGAACATAGACCTGCTTATAATCTTTCAATCGTCTGTCCACCTTGTGGGTGGACAGAAAAAATAATAACCAGCAAATGATGCATAGGAATTTGCTGGTTATTATTTTTTTCACCTTTTTAGAATTTTTATTATTGTATTCAGTATTTTTTTATGTTGTTACAGCGTTGAAGTTGAAAGCGTAACAAACAAACTCACATTCACATTTATAATATTAGTAAGGATGCGAAAGTTTGTATGGATATATAGATGAATGGATGTTTGTTACTCTTTCACGTAAAAACTACTGAACCGATCACCATGAAATTTTGCATACACGCTGTCTGGGACACCAGAAAGGACAAAGGGTATCTTTCATCGTTCAACGCGGACGAAGTCGCGGGCACCAGCTAGTTAGTTATAATATGCACGTATTCAATATACTTATTAATACGAGTTCATTAATGTGAAATGTCTCTGAGTGCAGGGAGTACGGACAGGGCGGAGCGGGCGGAGGCGGGGGCGGGGGCAAGCGCAAGAAGCGTCTGGCGGACAAGATCCTGCCGCAGAAGGTGCGCGACCTGGTGCCCGAGTCGCAGGCCTATATGGACCTGCTGGCCTTCGAGCGCAAGCTGGACGCCACCATCATGCGCAAGCGGCTCGACATCCAGGAGGCGCTCAAGCGCCCCATGAAGCAGAAGCGTAAGCTGCGCATCTTCATCTCAAACACCTTCTACCCCGGACAGGGCGACAACGCCGTCGCCTCCTGGGAGCTGCGCGTCGAGGGCCGACTGCTCGACGACACCAAGAGCGACCCCAACAAGGTACGCTCCTCCACTCTCACTATTACCATACCCCCCCATACGCCCCCACACTAAGACCTCGCCGCCTAACGCAGGACACGCCGCAGGTCAAGCGCAAGTTCTCCTCCTTCTTCAAGTCGCTGGTCATCGAGCTGGACAAGGAGCTGTACGGGCCCGACAACCATCTGGTGGAGTGGCACCGCACGCTCACCACGCAGGAGACGGATGGCTTCCAGGTGAAGCGGCCGGGCTACAAGAACGTGCGGTGCACGATCTTGCTGCTGCTGGACTACCAGCCGCTGCAGTTCAAGCTGGACGGACGACTGGCGCGGCTGCTGGGAGTGCACACGCAGACGCGGCCGGTGATCGTGAACGCGCTCTGGCAGTACGCCAAGACGCACCGGCTGCAGGACGCGCACGAGCGCGAGTGGCTGCGCTGCGACAAATACCTCGAGCAGATCTTCGGCGTCTCACGCATGAAGCTCGCCGAGGTACCCGGCCGCCTCGCCTCGCTGCTGCACCAGCCCGACCCAATCGTCATCAACCACGTGATCGGCGTCGAGGCCGGCCACGACACCAAGCAGACGGCCTGCTACGACATCGACGTCGAGGTGGACGACTCACTCAAGGCGCAAATGAACGGCTTCCTGCTCAGCACGGCCAACCAGCACGAGATCCAGGGGCTCGACGCCAAGATCCACGAGACGGTGGACACGATCGACCAGCTGAAGACCAACCGCGAGTTCTTCCTGAGCTTCGGCAAGGACCCGCAGCGCTTCGTGCAGCGCTGGCTGGTGAGCCAGGCGCGCGACCTGCGCAGCATGGGCGGAGGGGCGGGGGCGGGCGCGGGGGAGGAGGAGAGGCGCGCGGCGCTGTTCGCGCAGCCGTGGGCCGGCGAGGGCGTCGCGCGCTACCTGCACTCGCGCCTCGCGGCCCGCCGGCGCGACCTCGACGCCGCGCTGCACGCGCCGCCGCCCAGGCAGTGATCATTTTCTGACAAGCCAATTTTATAGGTGTAAGATTAATTTTATATATTCAATAAACTCAATGACACATAAACTTTGTTTCATTTAACAACCCCTAGGCTAAGCTAAGTTCGCACTGGACTAGTGATTTAGTCGAGTAGCAAGTAATTTAGTAACTGAACGTGTCTGAAACCAAAAGATTATACTATTTTGCAAAATACTTAGTTAAAAAATTAAAAAGTGTAATAAACATGATTAAATGTTTTTCTAATATACAAGATATAACAACATATATAATTCAGAAAGACTGTCCAAAAAGTAATGTTAAAGCCTACATCAAAATGATACTTTCTGTGGTCATGAACTACAATTTTCTGAATTGCAGTGAGCATAGAATTGTTTTTATTAATAAATTGGAAGATATTTCAATTAATCTATTTTTGTATAGTTATTGTAAAAACATTAATTAAATATTAACAACAAATAATTAACATTATTGTAAAAACATTCAAATAATTGAATGGTGCTAGAACTGATTATAAATGATAAGCTCCAAGCAATGTATGTAAAATATTACAAGAAAAAATTGCAATATAAAAATAAATTATAATACTTGGTGTTTTATTTTAAATTTCCCGCAATTTAAATTTATATAATACTACCATAATATTATATATACATATTACATAACCAACAAGCTATTGCCGTATTTTTGGTACAGAACACCAGATGTCGCTAGCTACGGAAATATAAAGCTTCTCCAGTAAGGAGGGTAGATCTCCCTCCTTATTCTCCAGTATAAAAAAAGTTACTCTATGATCTCAATGATAAGAAAGACGACACTAAAGTATTGCCACTTTAATTTCTTATCTATTGTGAAAAGCTATAGAATGTAGAATAGCGGTAAGGAGGCCCAACTCTATACATGAGAAAGTGTCCGTCAAATTCGTTTAATTAGGCGGCGCTGTAGTAGCATTGAGATGTGACGCATAATAGCATTTTATCATTGATTTAAGTGTTACTACACAGTTACTACCTTTCCGTTTCCTAGAATCTATGCATTTTATTTACGGTTATTTCATGAATTACGCAACCAGCCAATCGTCTCAAACACCAATGCTACACTAGCGCCATTCTGGTCAATTTATGAACCACTATTTGTGTCGTTCATTGTAAAAGTGGTGTAACTCCCTATTTTTAAAACCATCTTTTCTTGCCTAATGGTATCACAGTTAGTCATAACTTTCAATATAAAAGTGAAGTAACTCCAATAGTTGCATTAAAATCCCATAGATGAAAATAATGAATGAATGCTTATATTTTTTTTCCTACACTATAATTCGCAAAAAGCTCGTTATTCTAAAATTCAGTTACAAGGAGATAGTTCACTTTTACAATGAACGACACATTTAATGCTGCCACTTTTTCAGTTTAACACCCATGTAAGTTGGTCCTCCTTTACCTCTACCTTTACATAATTACATGTAAGTTATAAGGAAAATTATCGCTGTCAATGTCAATTTTACAATGTTTCATATAAATGTTTTACGCTCTCGCTAGCGAGCGAGTACTGTCATTATAGACTCACACTACTTAGATCTGCAACGATATTCAGTTTACAATGGATCCAGTTAAGATAATGTAGGTACGTAATAAAAATAACAAACGTAAAAATAATTTAAAAAAAAGCAAACATCAAAACAACTGTTCTGAGCCTAGTTGCAAGTTTTACTCGATCAAACGCGTAATAGTCAATTTGTTTGGGAATGAAGCAGGGAGGTGACGTTCAATCGAATAGGCCCTCTAGAGAAGAATCCGTATAATCATCGCAAAACTTGATGGGCTCTGACCTTGAGCGGGTCAATATATTGATTTGATTTATCCGTACGGGCACTGGCAACATTTATACATACATTGTCGTAGAGAGAGTATAGACTAGAGTAGTCATTAAAATAATAATAGTCGTGAAAACGAGACGTATTTATGCTTTATTACCTTAGAGGGAGCGAGACACATTATTGAATTTTTGTCTCTCTTTGCGTATGCGTTTTTATTGTTTGCCACACTTGAAAGTGTGGCACACAAATCTCTTGGTGGATAATACGAGCACTTTGTTTTTTGCCGATTTTCATATTCCAAGCATTTTTCAAAGTTCCTGGGTATTGTGTTAGGTGTGATACGTGTTGCTGAAAGTGGTGATAATGGTGCTGTTGCATTTTAGGCTGTAAAAGTCGATCAGAGCGAAATATTGAAAACATAACCTTTCATATGTAAGTGCTTTATTTTTTGGTTAAATGCAATAATTGTTGCATGCATGTTCAGTAAACATGTAATTTATGTCTTGTTTAAATTTTACAACTGTTTTAGATGATTTTTCTACACGGTATATGTTCCGTGGTACTATGTTTCCGTCCTTATCGGGTGTACGCTCACCGCTTCTCTAGTCTATACTCTCTCTACGTACATTGTATCGTAAGCGTGCAGTAAGGTGATATAGATAGGATAGGTCGTAATTGGCGTATGTGATTGGTCTGTGGTCGCGTAGCTAAAGAAAATAAACAAAATAAATATTGATAACATAACCAAAAGAAAAGTAATTGTGATATTTGTGTTGTGATACTGATAACCAAAATAGAAATTAGAGATGTCAGAGAATTTTGACGACTTCCGTGTTAGTGTGTCGTTGGAACAATACTTCATTGATGAACGGAAGCGTTGTTATATGTTGGTCAATGGTAAGAAACAAGTGCAATGGTTGAAAAAGCGGCTTCAGGCCGCATTCAAATTAGATGAGTTCTTCTGTCTCGTAAGTCGTGGACATCTGTTGCTTTCGGACGAACGACTCTCGGTGCTGCGGCCGGATGAGTCTATCGAGTGAGTGAACAAGACTGCTTCGTTTCAATCGGAAGGAAAACTAAAATAAATATTAATTCATTGCGATTATTTATTTCAGAGTTATACCTCTTAAAAGAGAATCCATCGCTAAAGAGAAAGAAAATTTAGCTCAGAACGGTCAACTTGAACACGGTTGTGACGATAGTGGTGTAAGGAAAAGGAAGCTCAATTGGGAACAACTACCTAAAGAAACAAATAAAGTCAAAAATCCATTAGATTCTCCTTCACGCAAGCTTGTTCAAGAAACAAGTCAATCACAGATCACATCTGATGATGTCTCTCCTAAAGACAGAGAAGAAGATTTGCCGAAAGTTGAGTCTCTGCAAGATGTGAAGTGCCAGGCCTTGGCAATTTTTGATGACTACTGCCACACAACAGGGTTGCTTGTATCCGAACAACCCTCGCGCCGCCGAGTGCGGTCCCGCAAGCGGAGACGGAGACCGGCAGCCACTCTTCCATCCCCTAACTCCAATCCAATTCCTAACTCCATCCAGACCTCAGTCGCTGATTGCATCACAGTTCCTACAGCCAGCTCCGCTTGCATCCCTCTTCAAACACCCTCCGACGAGGACACCAAATTGGTACTTCATAATGCTAGTTTAGAGCCTCGAGTCGCTCGCATTGTACACACCCAGTAGCATACTTATTTCTTTGAATATTCACTTCTTCCTTTCTAATGATGTCCTCTGCAATTATCATTTTTCTTAAAATAAAAGTAAATAGAGAGATTTCTGTTTGCATACAGATTGTCTCAGATCAGAAGGCTCTTCCACATAGTATTCAAAAAAGATGTATGATGTGTTGCTTTTGATGTTAATTTGTGATAGCACACATAATGCAATCCCATCCTATATTTTGGCAATTTTAGAAGCATTACATATTATACACTTTAGAAATATACATCAATATATGGACAAAGTGACTTCTCATTAGGATAGTTCCTGTTATTCTCTGTAAAACTGTTTCTACAGGAAAAAATCAGTTCAGAAAGTTGTTTCTAGAGGGAAGGAATCATCTTGGAAAGTCTTGGAAGTTCTATTGTTACTCTTTTCAAATAATTTTAAGATAAATATATACATATTAAATAGTATAATACTGCATTTTTTTTTGGTCAGTGTGATAATTTTTTAAAGTATGCCAACTGCACCTTGGTACCAAAAGAAAAAAGTACTCACTATTTTCTTTTGGTAATTCATTTGAATTAAGTTATTGACAGGTGCTTTACAAGCTTTATATTGATTGGTATCTTTCTGTAGTATGTAATTGAAACCAATTACTAATTTTATGAAGCTTATTCAAGGCGGACGAAATCGCAGGCGCCAGCTAGTATTTCATATTTTTTTACATTAAGGATAGGTGTAGTACTTACGTAATCAAACATAGGACTATAAACTCACATTGCAAATATACGTACCTACCTATAATTATAGATTTTCGTTTATATTATAAACTAGCTGGTGCCCGCGACTTCATCCGCGTTGAACGATGAAAGGTACCCTATGTCCTTTCTGGTGTCCCAGACAACGTGTATGTAAAATTCCATGGTGATCGGTTTAGTAGTTTTTGCGTGAAAGCGTAATAAACAAACTCACATTCATAATATTTTTTTATTAGATGGTTTTGCCCTTGGCCAACAACCAGCTGAGTAGCAAGGATGAGGCCTATTTTGGAGCGAGCTCATCCAGAAGATGCCTATTCACTCGAACTTTGAAAATTAGTAAGGATTTCATTGTCAATGCTTTAATATGCACATATTATTATTATTATGCCGTTTCAGGAGGTAACATAACATGAGTTGTAGGCAGAAAGAGGTAATCATTTTTAGATTCCGTCAGTCGTGTCACGTAGGTATTTATTAATCCAAGACGAAAAGTTAAGAATTGTTATAGTAAATATGTAGGTACCCAGCCTAAGTAATTAAATTATTTCAAACGCAAATAGTCTGCTAGGTTTGGCTGAAGTTTTTTGCTATGCCAATACTTCTTTAGTATATCTATTGGCACAGGTGTTCGGGGCAATTCACAATAACAAAAGCAAAGCAATGCGGCTTCTTACGACCTCAGGCCACTTTCTTGGAAAATTCGACACCTCAAACATATCACCTCATAAATGTTGCTGTAGGAAAAAGGAACACAGGTAGGAACCAAAGAGAATATAATCACTGCGTTCTAGGAACAAGGATGCCTTAGGATGCGCTGGGTGGACCACAGAATAGATATAGATTATAGTGGCGGTAGCTGGAAAAAATTGGTTACAGGTTGACAAAAACAGGGAAAATCTCGAAATAGAGTCGCGACTGAAGGTTGATAAAAATATTTTGGGGAGTGAAGAGTGGTCACATTTTTCTACAAAATATATTATTTAATTAATTTATGAATGAATAGCTTATTAAAAGCAATAAAAGTTGTATAAATAAATATATATTATGTCGGTAAGATGTTGTGATTTGCGTGTCCGCGAGTCATTCGGGTTATCACCTCTCGCTCTTCTCTTACGTAAGCAAGAAAACTTGCTACAATAAACGTTTAACATTATCTGACTTGTTTTTTTATTGGCACTAGACTCACTTTCGCAGTAGGGGAAAGGAAAACGCAATCATTACATTTTTTGTCTAAGACGCAGAATGGACAGTTAAAAATTTAAAAACAAATAAAATGGTACCTAATTTCAGTCTGATCGTCCTCGATCGACGGTTGAAACTCAAAATAAAAAACAAAGTCCAACAGAATTTACCATTAGTCAGTCTGTCAATATGGTAAACTTCTGTAACTTATGCAATAGAAAATGTCAAATCTATGATAGTAGGTAGGTAAAGTACCCCTTTATGCAAAGATCCGGGTGCAGACTGACGGTAGGTACACTTGATGGTCGGTGGCCACCATTGCCTATTAATCAACGTCAGCCAGGGTAGAAGGCCACCCCCTTCTACCCTAGCTCTACTTTAGCATCCCTTACTCATCGAAACGAGTAGGTACTTAACTGTGTAAACGCAGTAAACACGATGCGTCAAGATAATTTTTAAAATCGCCTGATATAGGTACTATATATCTGAGTTGTGTTTGACGAGATCCGCTTAGTGATTAGTGGAAGCAATTATCCGTAAGTAGGCGAAGGAAACGAGACAAACAATTATTCGTGTAGAGGAACCGATACAATTGCCGCTAACTGATTCTACCTTAATTCCAAACCATTCAACTCTTGCGATGTCGCCACAGTACTTATATACTTCATTTCAGGCTTCAGTCGAGAACTCGTAGTTAGTTAGTAGTAGCGGTGCTCGAAATTTTAGCCCTATCTATTTTATCGTATCAACTGACTAACGACTTTATTACCTGCTTACGTAGGTAGTAAAATTTAACTTACCTATATATTGTTCAAGTAAATTTTAATTAGTATCTAGGTATATAGAACACAAGAGGAAGCGTCATACCCAGGCATTTTCAAAATTATCATCAATCCCGAACAATTTTATCGCAGACTGGATAAATTTACACTATCAGGTGCAATGAAAAAAAAATGCGCTATCAAAAATACTATGAAAACTGTATTTACAAATAGAAATAAGTACTTACAATAAATTTATATATTGTATATAAATATAATTATATGATTATAAAATAATCTATAACTGTAGGTTTTAATATATATTTTTTATTGTTACCTCAGAGCTTTCGACTGGGTGAAACGATTTGGATGATTCTTTTTTTATTTGAAAGCTGGTGCTTCCCGTGTGGTCCCATTTGGTCCAGTTCTGACAATGGCATCCATATAAAAGACGGTTTGAAGTCAGTTTTTTTTTGTTAAAAAGAGTTATTTTGTTTTTGTTATCGGCCGCCAACGATGAACTCTTAATCGCCTAATATCTCATCTGATGAATACCTACTCGATTTTTAAAATCAATGTTTTACGGTGCCCAGGTGTTACAAAGCGTCCTAATTATTATAATTTCAAGGCAAGAAATGCTTTAATATCATTCCGGAACTGATATTTGATATCGGACCTGAACAGAACTCTCCTAATTAGAAAGAAACCATTACAACTCGCGCTCGCGGCACTCACTCCAATTAATACTTATTTATTTTGGCTTTAAAATGTAAATACTTTATCTTTGTGTTCATTGCACGTGATTGTACTCGATGACAATAAAATTTCTAATGCCATAAATTTAATGTTATCTAGTGATTTATTTGTCTTAGCAGTCAGTAGCTCGCGCGATGATTTATTACGATAAGGGCGACGGAGGAGGCTGGCGTGGATGTCGAAGCGAGCCGAAGAGATCTGAAGAGTGGAAGGCCAAAGCTATCGGCGCGAGACGCGAGCGGTGGGACTTGGGAGTTGGGAGGGGCAGACGGAGTCGCATTCGAATAGCGTCTCGAGCCGAACTATACTAAGTCCAAGTCCGTCGCGTCTATCGAGCGCTCGTCTGCGGCGCCCGACGGAGCATCCAACCCAAACCCATCGACCCACGATACGATGCCGGCAATAGGTCAGTGCCTTCATACAACACCTTTTTAATTCAATTGCATGAATAATTAGGATATATTCATTAAATAAATTAAAATTTGAATTGAAGTGAATTTAGTATTTTTTATTAAACAACTTAACTATGATCGTCTCCAAAATCATTACCGGTACGATATGATTACCAAGCGATAAGAAAAAGTGAAGTTAGAAAGATACGTCAGTCAATCACACGATATCTTTGTTATTTCGACCGTTCCCTCGGTATTTATAAACGAATCACTATTTTCGTCTAACTATTAGATATAAAAATACATTTTATAAATTTCATTGCGTCACAATTGCAGCGTGCCAAGGAGATTTCCAAAATAAACAAATACATCTTCCAACAATTAATAAAAGGTATCGCAAATGTTAATCCCTCATAATCAATGTCTATATTTTTAATCTAATAAGTATCGCTCGATCATCAATATGCGTGACAAAGCAGTGTCGAACCGGTATTTATGTAAATAGTATTGCAGCCTTAGATTATTAAAATTGTTAAAATTAAACTTTAAAAACTTGTTTTAAAAGTTTTAAAATTAAAATTGTTTTAATAATCTGAGATTGCAGCGCAGATAGGACTCTTGCTCGCCAGTCGCCACGGACACCACCTCGACTCCAACCGTCAATGGCGTCTTAATTGCGTTTTTTTAACTGGCGAATAACATTAGCGTGACCTCGACATGTGCAGATAAAACATCCACCCACAAAAAATATTATATTAGTTATGTGCCACTTCCAATAATAACACCAAGTGTCAGTGAAAAAACAAACAGGAAATGATAAATACAATTACTTATATGAATAATAATTTCATTGTTAATAAATAAGTTGTCTGTTATGACCGTCGCTAGACCCGAGTGCTAATTGAGTACCTATGTGGATTGTTTTTGTTTTGTAACAAAAGCTCCGCTCGTTCCAAAGTGCGCTGCCGGCGCTGAAAGGATAACATCCATGAAGGTGACTGCAGACAGCCAGGCTTATATTATCGAGTCCCAACTGCACCCGTGACCTATCACAAATTATAGGTCTTAATTTAGGATATACATAAGTTTCGTAGTAAGTAGGTATTGTTGTTTGTCCCGTTGCCAAATACGCGTAGGTGCGAAGTTGTGAATTGACATTTTCAGGACTAAAATGTACCTATTTCTTATAATATTTATTTAAAATGTACAGAGAACATCACTACATAGTATAAAACAAAGTCGCTTCCCGCTGTCTGTCTGCCCCTATGTATGCTTAGATCTATAAAACTACGCAACGGATTTTGATGTGGTATTTTTTAATAGATAGAGTGATTCAAGAAGAAGGTTTTAGTATATAATTTTCAACGCGGGCGAAGTCGCGGGCACCAGCTATCTACTAAAAATAAAGATAGAACCCTTGAAAATTTTATAACAGCAAAGATGTCAGGCGTTATATATTATTGCTTTACAAATTTAGTCAGGCGCTACACATCCCTTACTTTTAACGCGGGCGAAGTGACGGGCACCAGCTAGTTAAGTATAATTACCTAGTTTAAACAACAATGAGTTGGTATTCTAAGGCAGGGTTGGCCAAACCAGATACGATTCCGGACCAATTCGAACTACTAAATAGATTGAAGGGCTGCAGATACAAGTAGTTACTTTAATTTTTTTTAAGAAAAAAAATTATAATAAACATCTTTTTTTATTAATATCAGTTGTTGCCAGACGCAGTGCATGTGTGAGTGATTTATCTGTAAGTGAAGATCTATATTTAGATTTTATGAAATCATAGTAGAAAACACACTTTCACAGAGGTACTTCCCATCACAGATCCCATTTTCAAGCCAAGATTAGTAAAAATCAATTCCTGATCCTGTTCTTCCCTTGTACGACTAAAAGGGATCTGAGTTTAGGTCACCTCTCTATTTATTTTTTTAAATCTGTGAAACGTTGATCAAATTCACCAATTATCTCGTCAATTTACTTCAGGTAGTCAAAAAAGATACATACATCCTTCAAAGTTTTCCATCTCTGTGTAATGTTCTTTGCATTTCGGAAAAAAAAATAGTTTACTTTTCAACCCACATGTCCATACAAATTGGCTATATTGTGTAGTTTCACTTGTATCTTTAAATCGTTCAAGTGTTGTGTCATATCAGTTAAAAATGCAACATTAGCCAGGATTTGACGATTTTGCAGTTCAGAAGTGGCAGATTTTGTTTCATTTTTAAGAAATGTATTTCTTTTCGCAAAGCAAAATATCGCTGTAAGCACTGTCCAGCGCTAAGCCATCTGACTTTCTATGAGTCAAAGCTTTGTTTCCGCCTCTAATAAGATTAGTTATTCTAACAACTTTTAAAAATTTTCCACATAAGGCTTCTTGGTGTATATACAGTGGATTAACGGACAATGAATACCATCCCTGTCATAGCTTTTGCTCCATCAGTTACAATGTAAGAACATTTTTCAAATCCTCCGTAGTCTGTAACAATTATATTAACAGCGTGAAACATATCACTGCCTTTAGTTGTGCCATGTAATGACACTTATAACATTTCTTTTGTAATTGAAAATTCCTTTGAAATGCAACGAATTTAAATTAATAACTGACTGATATCTGTCTGATCGCTACTTTCACAATCTACAATGCAAACACATTTTTTTTGAAACTGTTTGGTGAGATAATACCTACTACAGATTCAAACTTTCCCGCCAATTTCGGCTGCAGCTTTGAGCTATTACAAGTACAACGCATTTTTTTGTGTAAAGTATCGTAATAAGATCATAAGATGTAATATTGTAAAGAACCTTCATAAGATGCAGCCAAACTTTGTTCATTGTCTGTATTTACTTTTAAAAACATACTTGTTTGATGTATTAGTTTTTTTTTGTATATTTTCACCGATATGTTTTTTATACTTTTCTTCGTGTAGGTACCGAAAGTAGAATAGTGTCTTTAAACATTGTATTCTTTATTAAGACAAAACTTGCATACAAATCATACACTGAATTTTATTATTATTGTTGCAAATAAAATAGTTTTTCATCACTTACTTTTCGCTTTTTGACATAATAAAGTTTGTTATTTTTCAAAAAAATATCTATACTTAGAGTGAAACACAAAACAGCAATGCGTAATAAAACACAAGCTAAATCTGATAATAAAAATAAAATGAACGCGTAACCACAACTCGTCGCGTCGAATAACCAAACTTCAATAGACGACAAGCAATACGAGTATCGACTGTCGGACTAATCACATGAAGCTCATTACATTCTGTCTGATAAACCGACAACAAATCTAAAGCAAAGTAGGAAAAAACTAAGAATTGGTTAACTGTCAGTATTGTATGATGGCAGGTTCCGGGAGGGGCGCGGTGGCGTGGGCGCGGCGGTGGTGGCGCGCACTGCTGGGGGAACTGCTGGGGACAGCGCTGCTGGTGCTGCTGGGGGTGGCGTCGCTGCTGTCGTACGGCAACAAGCCGGCTCCGTTGGCGCACCCGGCGATGGCGTTCGGGTTCGTGGTGCTGGCCAACGTGCAGGTGTTCGGGCCGGTGTCGGGCGCGCACATGAACCCGGCCGTCACGCTGGCGGCGCTGGTGCACGGGCAAGTGAGCGCGTCGCTGGCGGTGGGCTACGCGCTGGCGCAGACGGCGGGCGCGTTGGTGGGCTTCGGCGCGCTGGTGGCCATGGCGCCGGCCGACGCGCTAGAGGGCACGGCGGGCTGCACGCAGCCGGCGAAGGGCGTGTCGGCGGTGGGCGCGGCGGCAATGGAGGCGCTGCTGACGGGTCTGCTGGCCCTGCTGTGCTGCGCCGTGTGGGCGGCGCACGACGCAGCGCGCCCCGACCCCAGCGTCCCCATCAAGTTCGGTCTCACCGTTGCCGGTCTCGTCTACGCCGGGGTGAGCTTCTACCCTTTTCAATATATGTACCTACAGTATGTGAACAACGAACAGTGAACAAAAAAAATTGTGTGTGTTCAGCTCCGACACACGACTGGAGTTTATTCCTTCATTTCCTGGCCGAAAGAACATTGTTCTTTTTTTAAATAATATTGTGTATCTCAGAATCTCTGAAATTTCAGATATTCTAAAATATTTAAAAAAAAAGAACGTAACGCATTCGTGCTCGCATTCCGTGTGACAATTTTCACGAGCTTATATGCAAATGGAGTAAACTCCAAAAATGTCCATTGTACGATTGCAGGCTGAGATCTCCGCCGCCAGCATAAACCCCGCGAGGAGCTTGGCACCGGCCATCTTCCAGAACTCGTGGAAGGACCACTGGGTGAGTGATGTGATGGGCGAGCGAGTGAGTGATGGGTGAGCGAGTGGGTGAGTGACGTGCTTGTCGGTTGCAGGTGTACTGGGTGGGTCCACTGGGCGGAGCGCTGGCGGCCGCTCTGCTGCATCGGCTCGTGCTGGCGCCTCCCCCGCCCCGTGCTTCCACCGCAGACCCCCCGCCCCCCGAGCACCTGCCTCTGCACTCCAAACCTGAACCCAATTGAATTTATAAAATTAAGACTTAATCAGAGTGCATAAACTATTTGACTGTTTAAACAAAGATTTTTCACTTTTTTACAGGGTTTTGTATGTCACTGTTATTTTCGATTAAATTATCTAGTCCCGTATGTGTCAAGTACGCGCACAATCAGTGTATTTCTTATTACATAGAATAAGTATATCACACTTTATCTTTATTTACATTTTATATGTATAACATTGATAAATTATTGTAAATAAGCAAGCAATGTATGTGTGTTCATTTCGTAAAATTAAATATTTTTTACATTGTATCCATCATTTATTTTGGTGGGAGACAAGCCCAGGTGGTTTCTCCACAGTTTCAAAGTCCCACGACACGAGACAAGTCACACTTCTGATGTATCATATTTTAAGTGATTTTAATAAAAATAACAATAAGTATTTATGAAAATAAATTTAAATCTTAAAATTTATAACTTCATTTATAGCCAAAATAAATTTTTGGCACTAAATTCCTATAATTAGATAGTAATAATTAATAAAATTTAATACCTATTATCTTTACATGTATAAAACAGTCGCTTTCTTCTGTCCCTCTGTATATACGCTTGGATCATTTAAACTAAGCAACAGAATGGGATTTTAATGGGGTTTTCACTAATGGAAAGAGTTTTAATGACGAAGGTTTTTATATAATATATAATTTCCAGAAGAAATATTGTACCCGTGCGAAGCCGGGAGCAGGTCACTAAAAATATCACCAACAGTTCTGACAGCTTCACCTAATTCTATTTTAAACAACAATAGATAGATGGCGCTGTTCATTTAATTAGTACTAAAAAGAAATGTAAATATTAAAACTGACTTGGAATTTGGAATCATGCTTATCATTATTAATAATAATCACCTAGTCTCTATTAAGCAGTTATATAAATAACACAATAAATGTGTGAAAAAAGCTTTTTTAAAAATGAGAGTATCAGAGTGTGATAAGCTGAAAAAATCAATCCCGAAGTTCTGGGACTTGAGACAACAAAACAATCTCATGTAGGGATACTCTAGCTTTAGTGGCGAAGGAACAGATCAATGAAACACTGAAGCCGGTCACTTGAATGTATTAAATTAATTAGTTTCTTAACATGATTGTGTTGAAGTTGAATGAGGGTACACGTAGTCCCAGTGCGCGTCTCATAACCGCTTGAGGATGCGGCGCTTGTCCTTGGCGGCGGCGGAGGGCGCGAGGGGCGGCGGCGGGGGCCGGCGCTCGCGCTTGGGGCACGGGCCCTCTTCGGCGTCGCACTGCTCGCGTGGCCGCGCGTGGATGTCGCTCAGCAGCTTGGCGCGCCGGAAGTAGTCGTCGTAGTGGTCCAGCAGAAGGGCGCCCGCCTCGGCGTTGAGCGCCGACTCGGGGTTGGGCGCGATGAGCAGGCACTTGAGCGCGAGCAGCACGTGCGCCAGCCCCAGCTCCGGCCGCCAGTCCTTCTTGAGCGTGTTCACGCACACCTCTCCCGTGCGCGACACGTTCGGGTGGAAGATCTTGGTGAGGAAGTAAGCGCGCGGCGGCGCGTTCGGGAATTCCCGCCCCAGCACCAGGCGCACGCGGAACACGCCTCCGCTGTATGGAGTTCCCGCTGAAATGTATTCAATCAAATTTCATTTAATTCCATAGATCTAGCATCGAATTATTTCCTCTATAAATAATCAAATTGAAATCTTAACTACAGCGACATTTATGTAATTCATTCGTGAACAATCCCCTCTCTGGGAGTAAAAATTTATGCTAATCCAAGCAGATTTAAATCAAACTAATTTCTTTCTAACCTCATATTTCCGATGGGGGTAGATCTGTAGACTGTTATATTTTCTCTTCATTCAATGGGAGTTTCTTAATTTTTTTTTTATAATAAACTTTAAAACCATAGATCAAAATAGCTTTATTTGTCTTGTCTGATCTGTTAGAATTACTGATTTTCTTCCTGTTTTAGCAGGAGCAATAACAATACTTTTAAGAGATCCAAAAACTTCTTTCGTCCCGCAGGTGTGGGAGATCCTTATCAACTTTTTTTTTACTTATTTTACCTAGATTTAGAGTAATTTCTCATATTATTTTCCATGAGGAAAGAAGGAATTTTTTTGGTGTTTAGGTATAATTTATGCTATATTAGTAATTGTATTATTAGGATTTGTTGTCCAAGCTGTTCACATATTTACAGTAGGAATACATATTGATATTGGAGCTTATTTCACTTTTGCTATTATAAACTATTAGAGTAACTACCAACTGGTATTAAAACTCTTCATGGAAATCAAATAATCTTTGATTTTTGAGGGTTAGGATTTATTTTTCACTTTACTATTGGGGACTAATTCATAAACTGTTATCAATACTAATAATAAATCTGTAAGTGTAGGTATTGTATGTATATATGTTCCTCCATAACTCTTCCGGCCTTAGACGTACGGGAAACAGGATAGGCTAATTTTTCTTTTTCAACACGGATTAAGTCGCTGGCGCCAGCTAGTTTAATATGTAGTTGCTCTTTCTCGGGGATTTATTCATTGCTATTTACCAGTCTTTACTTAAAACAATTTTTGTATTTCTAGGAGTAAATTTACCATTTTAATCTCTATCAAGAATGTGTATTGGCACAGACCAAAACAATTAATTTTAGGATAATCCTTACTACTAGGACTAAAGGAGCCACAGCCCGTAACAAGTGGTCTGTCCACCTTGTGGGTTTATGTCATACACTGCAGTGGCAGTGTGTAGTACAGGCAGTGTAGCCCAGAGCAAAGAACGAACCTGGTCCATCAACTAGGGCGATGATGTCGGTGAGGTCGTTGTCGCGCAGTTGCAGCTTGATGCCGGCGGGAGGGTTGGCTGCCAACTGCTGCAACTCGCGCATCACGCTGCGAAGCACCTGCGGCGGAAAGTTCTCCACGTTCGACATCCCGCCACTTCAGCTGGACAACGATTCGAGCCACACCATCACCACACGGTCACTTACAGCCCGTCAACATTTAACTTATCGATATCTAAGGAAATTAAGCGTTCCTTTAAACTAATAAATCACATAAACACCAAACCAATCTACAATATAAACCACATAAAATAAATAAATCATTAAGTTGAATTCAGTCAGTATCCGATCAGTCACGCAAATCTTGAAATCTCCGACTCCGATAACTGTCAGTCAGTCAGTGTGACAAAAGAACACAGAACAACAAAATATCAAATGGTGTTATGATTTTATTCAAACGAAACCGTCGTTATTTCATAGAGCGAGGCAATACCTACTGTCAGAGAGAGTTACCATGAACGTAATATACTAACAGGACTAATTACTTAGAAAATTGTAGTTACGAATACATATTATTAATAGTTAATGTACCTTTATTTTTCATTGCGCCTTATACAGATGCTTTTCCGAGCCGAGAGAGATAGTACAAACGGAGGCCGTGTGTCTCGTTCTTGTCATACTAAAAAAAAATCGTCGATTGAAAATTTAGGTTCAAAAATCTAAGTTGAAACACTTGTATTTTAATGTGATTGATTTTATCAACGTATTACAGATTAATTTCATTATGTATATATTCCAAAAATATAATATCGAAGCTTATTTTCCTTTTTATTTTTAATGGTACCCCTTCTAAATCTAAATTGATTATCATGCATATACCATGAACATAGAAAAAAAAAAAACGGACGAAGTGCTATCACTTTACAAAGCGTAGCACCGTGGTGGCCAGTTTTTGTGTGTGCGTGTTTGCAGGGTTGCAGCCCAAGAAACTTTGCCTAAATTTTGGTACATATTTAATGTGTAGTTTATAAACAATTAATTACAATTAATTTAATAAGATTTAGTTACAATGAATAAGTACTACATATGATTTTGTCCGATTGATAATTAGTTTTTTTTTCAGTTTTTAGTAACGAAATTAGTTTTTTTTGCCAAAATGTTTTATTACACAATGTATTTTAAACTTAGATGAAAAAAAATACACAATGTCCTACTAATATTTAGTTACATATTAGGTATATAAGTTATTATATTTTGCTTATTTTAAATATAGAAGGCTTAAAAATTAAAACATAATTAAATAAAATAACTTTCCCTAAATTTTGGTAGTAAGGGTTGAGCACTTCGGTGTTAAGGGAGATCTAGTGTTGCCAGTGCGTTAAGGGAAATCTGCGGAAGATCATCAACGTGTTTGTGTCGATTTTTGACTGGGCCATCTTACACTGAAACACCCACTTCATCAAATTTACTTTAATAAAGTTAAATCACATCTAACAATATTTGTTTGTTAATTATTATATCTGGTTGCCAGGCGTTGGATTTCAATTGTTAAGGCGATACTAAGAGCCAAAACGGGATATTCAAAGGCTAACTCCTCTTTCATAAATCAACATAAATTTCCGAAAAAAATATATGCTTTTTATTGATATTTTATCTATATAAGGTACAAATAATACTGGTCAAACTGTTTAACTACTATGTGAAAAAAAAATCTAAATGGAAGTCGTTTTTGGCTGAAAACTTGTATCTTCTTTTAAACGACAAGGAATATTTACATGATTCTTTTTTTAAATTTTGGTATGGATTAGACCTATATACTGTACAATTAATGACCTAATATAATAGTTTTTCAAGTCATTATCCATATTTATCTTATTTTACCTAAACAAAGATTTAGCGGGTCCGTGCGCGGGCGACGGGCGGCAGTGTAGCGCTGAACGTCGTACGGGGAGGTTGTGCGTCTCGTCGCAGCGCCGGCTTCGAATAGTTTTTATCATTGAGCAGGTGATAAACAGATACGACACTGTTTTGAAGTGAAGTTAATAGTTTGTTGTGCAGACATTTTTAATAATTTGGACAGCTATATTATAATATTGTACATATTTTTATATTGTAAATCAATATTTACATATATACAATATTAACAAATTTACGTTTTAAATAAAATCTTTATAAAATTATTTGTAAATGGATTTCCTCACCATAAAAACTATATTTTTACAAAACTTACACATTCCTAACGAATTTAGTCTTCAAATACCCTAAAAGCTTTCCAAATGATTCTAAAGATTTCCCCACAACACACATACTTTTTTCAGGTCTAAGTCACAATATATCGTGGAATAGGCCTACCGGGGAAACCACGTAAAAAAAACGCGCTAAATACACACTACCTCACTGGTGGCGTGGAAACATGTGCATATTATGAATATGGATGAACAAAAACTTTGTAAGCAAAGATCACAATAAATGAATTTCAATTACTAATTTGTGTTTTCATATTTAGTATTAAAATAAGCTTTTTTGATAAATTTATTACATACCTATATATTTTTTATATTTTACGCTATATCCCCGATGATTAAGAACCGATTTTAATCATTTATTTTGTTAAAATGTTAATCTCGACAACTCCCTTAAAAAGAACTCCCTGAGAATTATTCAATTTTACTTCTAATTTTTAATATCCAATATAAAATTAACATGGAATCCATAATTATGTTTTTTGATAAAACCGGTCATTACTATCTGCTAAATATGTCATAGTTGGTTTCAGTAAATATTAGCTGTCTATTTACACGCCATATGATATAAAACTAGAATTGTAAATAAAATATACTATTAAAATATATAAATAAATAAAAGTTACCCATTTTTTCCTGACGCACCTCAAAAATGCTTTGTGAAGTTAGGCATAATATGTTCAATATCAAATGTTACCACTCTACTTTATTTAGTCTTTGACTCGTTTCACGCGATCTCTAAGTACGGGTGGTGCGGGGGCTACATCTTAGCTCCGCCTACTCGCGCAAAATCCACCGGCTCTTAGAATCACCTTAAGAAAAAAACGCTTTAACATTCAAGTGGCGCGGATAAAGAAGCTACCATACCGAGGTACAAAGGTAAATATTACACAAAACCATTAACGGTTTTTAAATATGGAAATAGATAGCTCTGACTAGAGCTGTTGTTATTAGCGATCAACGTGTTTTCTTCCTTTTGAATATGGAAATAGATAGCTCTGACAAGAGCTGTAATGTTGTTATAAGCGATCAACGTGTGTTATCACTGGATCCACGACAGAGGATGTATTGAAGCCAGCAGCAGTCGCCACAGCCGTCTTTCTTTATTCTTGAATGTGTCGAGATATTTCTTCCACGGCGTCCAGCAAGACAAAGGGCAGTTTTTTTTTACGAACTTCAAAAAGTACCTTATGACAAATTGGAATCGTCACCGGACGTCGGGGAGGTGCGGGGAGGGGTGGGGGGTGTTAGAAGCGCCCGGCGTTACAAATAATAGAACTAAACACTTAACTTCAATACGAGTATGAGGGAATGGTAGGGCCACTTGCGACTGCAGGTATAAGTGGTCCCTGGGCCGGGAGGTCCCTTGCTGTTGGAGGAGGATATTCTCAGTTTCATTTTCTTTTTACTACTTCATATTGATCTATGGGATCCATTATATATACAAACTAGATTTTGCGTGCTGCCGCGGGCGCGATTGTGAGTGATGTTTTTGCCATGGCTAATTGTTTTGGTTTGGTTTTGGTTTTTTTTTGTTTTGTAATTCGTGAAGAATTGGGGGTAAGTTAGGGGGTGGGGGGAGGGGGAGGGGTCTACCTGTAACAGATGACCGTGGTCTACTGAGTAGACCGGAACTGAAAAATTTTGAAATTTGGTCTACTCTAAAAAAATTGTCTTCCCGAGACGTCTCCGATGAGCCCAAACACGACCCGGCTGCATCGCCCCATTTTCGAGTTACGGACGGGGTGTTAAAGGGGGGGAGGGGAATGGGGTGGATTGGGGTCATTGTATCTTGCCTGTGTCTAAATGGCCGAAGGAGATGGACTTTTGCGGCTCTCCGGTCACCGTTGCCGCCACTGCGGCCCTCGAGTTCGGGGTCGCGAATTCCTCGGAGGGGGGCCTCCGCGGCGGATCGACCGGATTACCTTTGTACCAGGTCAGTGGACTGAGGGTGTCAAAAGGGCCTGGAGCTCGTTATTTCACCCACTATTCGACGGGATAAGATAGACCGCCCCACATTGTCCCGTTCCAGGTGAAACGGGAGCTGTTCCGAAAAACCATAAATTTGTATTGGGGCGGGATGAAGGGATGGAAATCTCGAAAAACGGGATTGCCCCCTGGAAGCATCCCAACGAGGGATGGAAACGCGCCATGGCAACCACTCACCTATCCCGGATGGTTTTCGAGATATTCCCATCCTGTCGCCGTAAATGCCACT
The DNA here is from genome assembly GCA_945859745.1 of Synanthedon formicaeformis. Classification (NCBI taxonomy): domain Eukaryota; kingdom Metazoa; phylum Arthropoda; class Insecta; order Lepidoptera; family Sesiidae; genus Synanthedon; species Synanthedon formicaeformis. The sequence goes on along the minus strand of OX243956.1, from coordinate 89,029 downwards.
TGTATGGGAGCGAGATGAAGGAGGCGGGATAGGGGGATGAAACCTATCCCGGCACTTGGACCACCACGATAGGTGATCATCCCCGAAGACGCCACCCCACTATCTCCGGTAGTTTCGGAGGTGTTCCACTGAGAATTTCAAAAGAGTTGTATGAAGTTTAAAAAAAAATGTATGAACGGGATAGGGATGAGTCTTGATTTGGTAACTGCCGATGACCCTCTATGACATTCCGCAAACGCCACCTTTCTATCCCTCATAGTTTCTGAGGTCCTCTTACCATCTTTGTACCAGGTCGGTAGACCGAGGGTGCCAAAAGTACTTGGAGCTCGGGATTTCACTCACTATCCGATGGGATAGAATAAACGGCCCTACATTGCCATCTTCCAGGTGAAGCGGGAGCTGTTCCGAAATTCCGAAAACCATAAATTTGTATGGCAGCGGGATGAAGGGATGGAAATCCCGAAAAACGGGATAGACCCCGGAAGCATCCCACCTAGGCATCGAAACGCCCCATGGAGACAACCAACCTATCTCCTATGGTTTTAGAGATATTCCCATCCCTTTCGCCAAAAAAACGCATTCTTATATGGAGCCAGGATAGACGGGGCGGGATAGTGGGATGAAGTTTATCCCCGAAGTTGGACCACGACTATAGTCGATCCCGCCCAAAGAAACCGCTTCTCTATCCCAGACGGTTTTGGAGATTTATATGAACGGGATGGGGTTGGTCAGGTGGTAAAGGCCGTTGACCCTCTGACATTCCGCAAACGCCATCCCTCTATTTCTCACAGTTTCCGAGATCTCTGCAAACTTTTTACCACCTCGGTGGATCGACTTGTCCATATTTTTCCCTTTCCTCATTTTCGACCACCTTTACGACTGGGTAAAAAAAACTTGCTTATTCTCAATCATCAATTTAAAATCAAACATCAATACGTATAAAACATTACACTTTATATCAAATCAAAAGTAAAAACCATCTTTACATTTTTTTTTTATCTCAAAACTTCATTATAATCTTATTTATTTTCATATTTTTGACATCTAAATTGTTTTACTATATTTTCATAATTTAAACGTTTATTTTTAAAATCAGCCAGTATTAAATTAAATACCTCAACACTCGCAGGCGCTGGGTACAGGTCGCGCCTCGAAGGTGAGGTCGCGCGGCGGTCGGCCCCTTCACAGGATGTGTGAGTCTTCTTCTGGAACGAAAAAGTGTGATTAGTATTGGGGGTGATTAGTATAGCGGGTTGGGATGGCGGGGAAGATTGCCATAGTAGTTCAGGGAGAAATCCTTGATGTACTTGACAATGGAAGGGAAGTAGTGATGGAGATCGAATTCGCGAATGAACCATGGCGCACACGGCTCTTCACAGGAATCGGTTTTGGGCCCACCGCAAACTTTTGAAAATACGTGTGAAAACAAATTATGAAAAAAAAAAACATATATCGGACAGGAACAATGGTTTTTGGCACAGCGAGGTGGCGAGCACAGTGGGCAGGCGGGCACGGCAACACCGACAGGGTATAATTTTTTTTTTTTTTTTTTTTTTTAAGTGTCAAGGTCACGGTATTTTTTTAAGCTAGCGCAAAAATTTCAACGGGGTTGTAAAGAGGGTACACAGAAGCACCAAAAAGCCCCAGTAAGTTAAAGTGAAAAAGCCAAGAAATATATTGGCGACGGTCACCACACAAGTCGCCACAAAGTTGAGATGCATTAGATAAGGTCAGTGTATAGCACGATCAATACAGACTAGATCGGGTAAGTATTTCAAACATAATAATTGAATTTAACTATAAATAATTGGGTTAGGTTTGGGTTAGGTTTGGGTTAGGTTTGGGTTAGGTTTGGGTTAGGTTTGGGTTAGGTTTGGGTTAGGTTTGGGTTAGGTTTGGGTTAGGTTTGGGTTAGGTTTGGGTTAGGTTTGGGTTAGGTTTGGGTTAGGTTTGGGTTAGGTTTGGGTTAGGTTTGGGTTAGGTTTGGGTTAGGTTTGGGTTAGGTTTGGGTTAGGTTTGGGTTAGGTTTGGGTTAGGTTTGGGTTAGGTTTGGGTTAGGTTTGGGTTAGGTTTGGGTTAGGTTTGGGTTAGGTTAGGTTAGGTTAGGTTAGGTTCCCCTCCACGAGTGCACGCCTTGTCGTGGCGGAGGGGCTTAGTAGCGTCCGGCAATCCGGCCGGGCGTGAAGCTAAGTGCACCTGGGGGGCGCAGCTATGGCTTCTTGGTTAAGAAGCCATAGGCTGTCGCCTGGTGACCAGCAATGGTCGTGGGATGGCCGGGTACTACCCGGCGGTCCTGCTGGCTTTAGCGCCTCAGCGCTGGGCGGAGGCCCTTGGGGGGCAGCGGAGTTTTTACTCGTGGCGGCGGACTAGTGGTCCGTGGGCGCGGCGTGTGGCTTAGGCCACCGCCGGGCAAACCGTAACCCCGCAATCGCGGGGCCGGGGGTCCAGCGCACTGAGCGTCGGGCCGCGTGGAAGAAAACCACTATAAAAAATTACCCCAATCCTAAGGTCCCGAGCCCGCCGATGGGATGAATGGCTGGGGGGAACCCAGTCCCGAGGGCTCACCTGCGGCCGGCAGTATCCGGCCCCAGGAAACAAACCTGGGTAAAAATAAACATCATGAGCGAGGCTAACAAGAACGTACTACCCCAGGAGGGTACCCCCGTAGGTGGAGAATCCCTCCCTGAACCGACCGGTTCAGGCTGCCCCTCGTATTCTGGGGGGGGCAAAGCACCGCTCGCAGGGGTCAACCCTGCAACCGACCTTGGCTCTTGTTACACGGATTCCGATAACGAAAATAGGATTAGGACGCGCAGCTTCACACGTCGCAGCTTCACACGTCCGAGGGACGTGCGCTCGCAGAGTGCGGGTCGGGACGAGGCAGACGAGAGCGACAGCTCTCAAATGTCCTTCGCCTCGACCAGCTCGAACCCAACGGCGGGGACCCGCAAGAGGACGAAGCCCCTTGCGAATCAAAGGGCGGTGAAGGCAAAACGCTCTCAGGCAAGGGAGGAGTCTGACCTCGAGACGGACATTCGGGACATTCTCGACGCGAGTGTTGCTCCTGCGAAAACGCGGAGCAAGAGCGGGTTGCCCCGCGTCGAGGATGTCCAGTCAGATTGGGAGGCGCAACCCACGGTGGACGTGGGGGCCAGGATACTGGAGAAACTCGGGGAGGTCGAGAAGGTTGCCGACAGGTCTGGCAACCTTAAGGGGGAATTCGTCAGAATCCTCCGCTTGGCCTGCCTCGAGATACAGGCCGGGACCCTGGTCCTAAACCAGAGGGCCAGCCGCTGGGACGGGCTGGCTCAGGAAAATAAAGAGCTCCTAGCCCGGATCGAGCGGCTGGAGCAAAGCCCCGCAGCGATGGCCGCTGAGCTGGAGACCGCCCGCCGTGGGGGTTTCACGGCGCAAACGAGGAGGACGCCGACGCCGACGCCGACGCCGGAGCCGCCTACGGCCCAAGGATTGGCGAAGAAGTCCCCGCCACCCGCTGGCGGGAAACCGACCGGCCCGCCGCCTGCCTCCGTGCCGGCAGCCGAGGAGGCACAGAGTCCCTCTGGGACTTGGCAGGATATCGCAGCAGCGATGGAGTCCGAGTTTGCCAGGTTCCAGAGGGGACTGATGGAAAAATTCTTCCCAGAAATGAGAAGAAGGCCGCCGTTAAGGCATGATAAGAACCAGGCGGCCACCTCCAACAACGTGGCGCCTGCCAAAGGGCCAGGGAAAGGGAAGGGGAAAGGGAAGGGGAAGGGAAAGAAGAAGAAGCGGCCGGCGAATTCGGTAGTGCAGCCGGTCCCCGCACCCGCCCAACCCCCGAGACCCGGGCAAACTTCGGGTTGGTCGCAGGTTGTCGGCCGCAAGGCCAAGGCTGGCGCCAAAAAGAAGGGGGCACCGGCCCCGACCGCGCCCCAGCGGGGGCCCGTCAAGTCGCCCCGTGCGGAAAGGCCGCAGCTGCCGCGTCCGCCGACTACCGCCGCCATACTGGTGTCGGTACCCCCGGGCTCTGCGACCTCCCTAGCGAAAGTTATGGAGGTCGCCAGGGCCAGGGTGAAGCCCGAAGATGCGGGCATACCAGAGGGGGTCCGACAAAAACGGGCGGTGACGGGGGGACTTCTCCTCGAAGTTCCTGGGCCTGGCAGCGAAGAGAAGGCGGACGCCTTCGTCTCGCTGCTCAGGGCGGCTCTCGCCGACACGGACGCCAGGTTTGCGCGTCCGTGTAAGATGGGCGAGATTAGGGTGATGGACTTAGACGAGTCCATCACCCCCGCCGAGGTGGCAGCCGCGGTGGCGAATGCCGGGAGGTGCTCGCCGGCCGATATAAAGGTCGGCGAGATAAAGTGGGACCCATCCAGGCTGGCAACGGCCTGGGTGAAATGTCCCCTCGGGGCGGCGCGTGCCCTAGCTAACGCAAAGCGCGTTAAAATAGGCTGGGTCTCGGCCCGTGTAGTGGCGCTGGGAACACGTCCTTTACAGTGTTTCCGGTGCCTCGAGATGGGACACGTGCGTACCATGTGTCCCAGCACGGTGGACCGGAGCTCGGCCTGTTACAAGTGCGGGGAGGAGGGGCACAGAGCTCGCGACTGTGCTGCGCGAGCCCCGAAGTGCCCCGTGTGTGCGAGCCTCGGCCGGTCAGCAGACCACCGGCTGGGGTCTAAAAAATGCACACCGCCCAAGAGGCGTAGGGGAGATCGCGCGCCCCCCACACCGGCCACAGCGCCAGAGGCCGGAAACCAACCGGCCACCGAACCGGCGGGAGAGGTAATGGAGGCTTAAAATTCCCGCCCCCACATCAGATCCTTCAGGGTAACCTGAACCGCTGCCGCGCAGCACAGGACTTGCTAGCGCAGTCCATAGCGGAGCGGTCGGTTGCCCTGGCGGCAGTGTCGGAGCCGTACTCCGTCCCGGACCACCCGCGGTGGTTCGGTTCCTCTGACGGCTCCGCAGCCATATACTGGGCGGGCGGAAGCCTCCATTGCTCCCTCTCCAACAGGGGAAGGGGATACGTAGCAGTGGAATGGGGTCACATCGCAGTCGTGAGCTGCTACGTGTCCCCTAACTGCAGCCTCGCGGCGTTTGAGGCCTACCTGGACGGGCTGGCTGTCCGGATCCGCGGATATGCGGCCCGTCCAGTGATCGTCCTGGGCGATTTTAACGCCCACTCGAAAGAGTGGGGCGACGCCCGGGACGATCAGAGAGGAGAGACCCTCCTCGAGTGGGCGGCACAGCTGGACCTCCGGCTTCTAAACCGGGGGTCAACCAGCACCTGCGTGCGTTGGCAGGGGGAGTCCATCATTGACTTGTCATGGGCGTCTCCCCCTGCGGCACGCATGGTGACGGGATGGAGGGTTGCCGAGGAGGTGGTCACCATGTCTGACCACCGATACATTTTCATGGATGTCTCGCTCGGCAACCACCGTCGCCCACGACAGGACGGTCTCCGTCCGCGACGCTGGTCCCTCAAGCGGCTCGACCGAGACATGGTCGTCGCCGCTGCCCACGTCGCCGACTGGTCGGAAGGACAGATTCCGCCCGATCCGGAGGCGCAAGCGGCCCGGTTCGGGGACATCATGGCGTCGATCTGCGACGCCTCGATGCCCCGGGTCAGGCCCCCCAGAAAGGGCGCTGCGTACTGGTGGTCGGTGGAGATCTCCCGATTGCGTGTCGCAGTCGGGAGGGCGCGCCGCCAGTACTTACGCGCCCGAAGAAGACGGCGAGCCACAGCCGAGGAAACGGCCAGAGCACGAGAGGTGTACGGAGCCGCCATGAAGGCCCTCTGCGTCGCTATCGCGGAGGCCAAGGCTCGGTCCTGGAGAGAGCTCATAGAGGGACTGGATAGGGACCCATGGGGGCGCCCATACAAGATGGTCTTGGGCAAGCTCCGCCCATGGGTCCCTCCGATGACGGAAACCCTGGACCCCGAGTTCCTGGGAAGAGTGGTCGACACGCTCTTCCCGGTGGTCCAGGACAGTCCCTCTGACCCTCCGTCCTCCACCTGGTTGGAAGAATACGAGGTGACGGAGGGTGAGCTGGACCGAGCCGTGAGGCGGCTCGCCTCTCGCAGCGCCGCGCCAGGCCCCGACGGGGTTCCGGGCCGCGTGTTGGTGCTGGCTCTGGGCGTTCTGGGGGACAGACTCAGGCGGCTGTTCACCAGCTGCCTGCGCCTGGGAGTGTTCCCCCTCGGCTGGAAAAAAGCCAGGCTGGTGCTCCTGAAAAAGGAAGGAAGGGCCGCAGACTCTCCCTCTGCGTTCCGGCCAATATGTCTGCTGGACGAGGTGGCGAAGCTCTTTGAGAGAGTGATCGCCGCTCGTCTCAGCAGACACCTGTCGTGCACGGGCCCCGATCTCTCGGACTGCCAATTTGGCTTCCGACAGGGGCGTTCGACGCTGGATGCGTTAAAACGCGTCCGCGCCCTGTCGGAGTCGGCAGTCCGAGCGGGGGGGGTGGCGCTGGCGGTTAGCCTTGACATCGTCAACGCATTCGGCACCCTCCCCTGGAAGGCGATACGGGAGGCACTCGTTTTTCATGAGGCGCCTCCCTATCTTCAGAAGATCATCGGGGCCTACCTGCACGACAGGAGCATTCACTATGTTGGCCGGGACGGAGAAAGATTCGAGAGGGAGGTCAGGTGCGGTGTTCCCCAGGGGTCCGTCTTAGGACCACTGCTGTGGAACATCGCCTACGATGCGGTCCTTCGCACCAGCCTCCCCCCTGGACTGGACGTCGTCTGCTATGCAGACGACACTCTAGTATTGGCCAGGGGGGTCGGCTTCCGAGAGGTAGCCGGGCTCGCCGAACTGGGGGTGGCATTGGTCGTCCGTAAAATCACCGGGATCGGTCTCAGGGTAGCGCCTCAAAAAACTGAGGCGCTGTGGTTCCACTCCCTACGCAGAGGAGTGGAGCCTCCCATCCCGGTGATTAGGGTAGGTAACGCAGAAGTCCAGGTGGGGCGGTACATGAGGTACCTGGGCCTCATCCTGGACGGGAGGTGGAGCTTCGAGGGACACTTCGAGCGCCTAGTCCCCCGAATCAGAGGAACAGCTGGTGCGTTGCACCGGCTGCTGCCCAATCTCGGGGGACCAAGGGAGGAAGTTCGCCGCCTCTACATGGGCGTCGTGCGATCCATGGCCCTCTACGGGGCGCCCGTCTGGTCTAACGACCTGGCGGGCTCCTCCCGCTGCAGAGCTCTACTCAACAGCCTGCAGCGGTTGATGGCCATCAGGATCGTACGCGCATACCGTACGGTATCTTTTGAGGCGGCGACAGTCCTGGCACGTTCCCCTCCTTTTGACATCCTGGCCGAAATGGACGCGACTGTGTACGAGCAGTCGCGGGCCGGCGGCCAGGGAGGGGACGAGCCGGGGCCTGCGCTCGGAGTGCTGCGGCGGGACGCCCACCGGCGGGCCATGGAGATTTGGCGCGCGAGGCTCGAGGAGCCTCGTGGTGCGCGCCAACGCGCCGTCGGTGCCGTCTTGCCGAACCTCGAAGCTTGGCTTCGAAAGAAGGGAGTCTGCGTTACTTACAGATTGACTCAGATACTCACCGGGCACGGGTGCTTCGGTGAGTATCTGAGTCGAATCGGACGAGAAAGGACGGCTCAATGCCATCACTGCGCCTCCGACCAGGACTCCGCCCAACATACGTTGGAGGTCTGCCCTGCCTGGGCGGACGAGCGTAGAGTCCTGGTAGATAAGATCGGGCGGAATCTGTCCCCGCCAGCATTGGTTTCGGCAATGCTGGCGGACGCCGACAATTGGAGGGCTGTGGTATGTAATGTAATGCTCCAGAAGGAGGCCGCCGAGCGGGATCGGGAGAGGGCCGATCCCGCTCGGAGGAGGCGGCGCAGAGCTGCCATCGCCAGGTAACTCTGTCGCCGCCAACACGGGCCGCGGACGGCGCTCATCGGGGACGATGCGCCGTCAGACGCGGCCCGGGAATGGCCAACACCCCTATGTGGCGGGGGGGTGCGGCCAGGTGTGGGGGATTCCTCGCGGAATCCCCCAACACAAACCCGGGGGGAGGCACGTTGCTTCCCCCGGGAGGAGCCTCCCCGACTTTCGAGGGAGGCATAGCGGATGTGGAGGGCCCCGGTGCGCTGATGCGAGCCCGGGGTCCTCACACCTCGCTGTGGACTGCCACCGCGGGGGTTTTAGTGGGTATACCCAGGGCCACCTTCCCTGGGGGAGTCCCACATAACCGCACCGTTTTCCCCCATAACGGTGCGGTATGCGTAACTGTCATTTCCCCCGCGGTACCAAAAAAAAAAAAAAAAAAAAAAAAAAAAGGTTAGGTTAGGTTAGGTTAGGTTAGGTTAGGTTGAGGAGGCCATAGCCCGTCTCCGCGGCAAGAGTACCGCCCCTGGTCCGGACGGGATACCCGGTCGAGCCTGGGTCTTGGCGTCGGGCGAGTTGGGAGATCGCTGGCGGGCCATCTTTGACTCTGCCCTGCGGGCGGGATCCTTTCCCCGACTTTGGAAGGAGGGCAAATTGGTCCTGTTAAGGAAGGAGGGACGTCCTGCGGACTCTCCTTCTGGATACAGGCCAATTGTGCTTCTCGATGAGGCGGGCAAGTTGTTCGAAAGAATAATTGCCCGCCGCATTACCGGACACTTAAACTCGGCGGGGCCAGGTCTCTCCGACAGTCAGTTCGGTTTTCGCGCGGGTCGATCGACGATCGACGCCATCCTGCGCCTTAAGTCCATCGCGCAGGAGACTGTGGAAAGGGGAGGAGTGGCATTGGCGGTGTCTTTAGACATCTCGAACGCCTTCAACACCCTCCCCTTCAGCTGTATACAGGAGGCGCTTCGGTTCCACCGATTGCCCGCGTATCTCCAGCTGATTGTCGGAGATTACCTGAGAGATCGGAAGATCCTCTGTCCTTGCCGAGACGGGACGGTCTTGGAAAGGACCATGTCTTGTGGCGTTCCACAGGGGTCGGTCCTAGGACCGCTCCTGTGGAACATTGGATTTGACTGGGCGCTGAGAGGCGCCCTCCCACCGGACGTACACGTCGTCTGCTACGCCGACGACACGCTGGTCGTCGCGTGTGCAGACGACTACAAGGATGTGTCAAGCTTGGCCACGGTGAGCGTCGCTCTCGTGGCCAAGCGTATCGAGCTGTTGGGCTTGCGGGTGGCACCCGAAAAGTCCGAGGCCATGCTTTTCCATGGTCCTCGGAAGCGTCCACCGCAGCAAGCTAGCATCAAAGTCGGAAACGTGAACGTCGCCGTCGGGGTGCACATGCGCTACCTGGGGCTCACCTTGGACTCCAGGTGGCAATTCCATGAGCACTTCCGGCGGCTGAGTCCAAAGCTGATCGGGGCCACCTCGGCATTGGGGAGCCTCCTCCCAAATCTGGGCGGACCGAGTGTCGGCTGCCGCCGTCTTTACACGGGGGTGGTGCGCTCCATGGCGCTCTACGGCGCGCCTGTGTGGGCGGACGCCCTGGATCGCCACAACGTCACGCTTCTGAGAAGATCTCAGCGCGTGATGGCGACCAGGGTGATACGCGGATACCGCACCATATCGTGCGATGCCGCGTGCGTTATGGCGGGTACCCCCCCGTGGGACCTGGAGGCCGAGGTTCTGTCCTCGGTCTACAAAAGTCGAGCGGCAGCTCGCAGTCGGGGCGTTGCTGGTCCCCTGCCGGAGGAAGTGCGCCGCACGGCGCAGCGAGTTGCACTGGCGCGGTGGGCCGACAGGCTCGCCGAGCCTACTGCCGGCGCTCACACAATCCGGGCCATTAGACCTGTCCTGGAGCAGTGGTGCCGACGCAAGAAGGGTGTGATCACCTTCAGGCTTGCACAGATTCTGTCGGGGCACGGTTGCTTCGGCAGATATCTGTGCAACGTCGCAAAGCGAGAGGCGACACCCTCTTGCCACCACTGCGGTGGCCCGGAGGATACCGCCCAGCACACGCTGGCAGAATGCCCGGCATGGGACCAGCAGCGGAGGCTTTTAGTCTCCACTGTCGGAGGAGACCTCTCGCTGCCGGCCGTGGTTCTGTCCATGGTCGGCAGCAAAGAGGCCTTTCAGGCTGTGATCTCCTTCAGCGAGGATGTCCTCTCGCTGAAGGAGGCGGCGGAGCGGGCGAGGGAGGATGCCGCCCTCGCTGACGACATCCGCCGAAAACGAGCAGGGAGGCGGAGAAGGCTCTACGGCCGACTCCTAGCGCCCCCGTGATCGGCCGGAGGGTGAGCGGATATGGGGATCCGCTCGCCTACCAACCCGGCCCTGGTGAAAGACGTGCTCGAAACTTACGAATGTGACATTTTCCTTGAGCAGACTGATGCCCAACTTGGGCGGCCCCAACGTCGGGTGCCGCCGTCTCTTCGCGGGCGTGGTGCGCTCGATGGCCCTGTACGGGGCGCCCATCTGGGTCGACCGCCTGTCGGCTCAGAACCTGGCCGTGCTGCGGCGTTTGCAGCGGGTCATGGCGTCCAGGGTCATCAGAGCGTATCGCACCACCTCGTGGAGAGCGGCATGCGCGATCGCCGGCACGCTCCCCTGGGAGCTGGATGCCGAGGTCCTCGCAGCGGTCTACCGTAGGACCGCCGATGCGAGGGCTAGCGGCGCGAGTCTACTCCCGGAGGAGACGACTCGATGGAGGAGGGAACTCCAGGAGGAGGCACTCGGGCGCTGGCGCGACGATTTGATGCAGGCGGGGTCGGGTTTCCGCACCACGTCTGCAATCGCGCCAGTGCTGAACGAGTGGGTGAGCAGGAGGACCGGCTCGCTCACGTTCCGGCTTGTGCAGGTGCTGACGGGGCATGGCTGCTTCGGTCGGTACCTGTGCAACGTCGCGCGGAGGGAGCCGACCCCCTCCTGCCACGAGTGCGGATCTGCCGACGACACGGCGCAACACACGTTGGAGATATGCCCAAGTTGGGATAACGAGAGAGCGGCTCTGACGGCAGTCGTGGGACACGACCTGTCCCTACCGGCTGTCGTCAGAGCGATGATTGAGACCCCTGACTGCTGGAATGCAGTCAGGGCATTTTGCGAAGCGGCCCTGAGTGGTAAAGAGGCCAGGGAGCGGTCCCGAGAAGTGGACCCCCAGGCGGTCCCACTCAGGCGCCGTAGAGTTGGAAGACGACGTCGCGCCTACGCTGCGGCGCTGACTTGACAGTGACTACCGGGCGTCAGGTAGGACGACTGGCGCCCGGCTTACATTGATTTGACGGCGTGGCGGCCTAGAGATGCTCCCTAGGTCGCCACCATGACGATGGTTCCCTCGCGGGATTTTGCGGTGTGCGGGGTCCGCAGACATGGCCTCGCTGTTATTCGGCCCCGCACATCACCGCCGATGGAGGAGCATGGGGGGGTTTTAGTGGGTATTACCGGCACTCTGCCGGTCGAGTCCCACACTCTCCCTCGCCGGCGCGTCCTATGCCGACGGGGGAGGCTAGTCCGTAAAAGTGATTTCCCCTCCTCAAAAAAAAAAAAAAAAAAAAAAGGTTAGGTTTGTTGGAGAGGGACTCCCTCATAGAGGCGTCCCTCGTTGAATCATGGAATTCAAGACCCGAAGTGATCGATGCGGACACGGAGGCGCGGTGGTTCCGCGAGGCGATGACGCACGTCTGCGACGTCGCCATGCCCCGCGTGGGCAAACCGCAGCCCCGTCGGCAGGTGTACTGGTGGTCGCCGGAGCTTCAGCACCTCCGGACGACGTGCGTCAAGGCACGACGCCGGTACACCCACGCCCGTCGACGCCACCGATCCGCATCGACAATTGCCGAACTTTTTGCCGCCTTCCAAGGGGCCAAGAAGGCGCTAAGAATCGAAATCGCTGCAGCGAAGGAGCGCGCCTGGCAGGAGCTGGTTAACTCTCTCGAGCAGGACCCATGGGGCAGGCCGTACAAGCTTGTGATGAGCAAGCTTCGCCCATGGGCCCCTCCGCTGTCGTCCACCATGGACACGGAGACGCTCGAGAGAGTCGTGGTGAATCTGTTCCCTGCCAGGGCGGAGGGCGACGCTCCTCTTCCCGTGCGGCGCCAGATCCCGGCGGAGGATCCCCCCCCCGAGGTGTCGGAGGGCGAGTTGGACAGGGCGGTTCTTCGCCTCAGCGCGAAGAACACGGCGCCCGGTCCCGACGGCATCCCGGGGAAGGCTCTTGTCTTGGCCTTGAAAGAAGGCGGCCTCGGAAGGAGATTCCGTGAGCTGCTCACAACTTGTGCGACGGATGGCCACTTTCCCAACGAGTGGAAGCTCGGTAAGCTTGTCCTCATCCGCAAGCCCGGGCGTCCGGTGGACTCACCATCGGCCTATCGCCCCATAGTCCTACTGAGTGAGGCGGGCAAGCTCTTTGAGCGGGTTATCGCCGCTCGCCTCACTCAGCATATGGAGGAGACCGGGCCGAACTTGGCCGGCGTCCAGTTCGGTTTCCGGAGGGGCAGGTCCACCGTGGACGCGATTGCGCGGGTGAGGACCTTAGCGGAGGAGGAGATTGGGAAAGGCGGGGTCGTCCTGGCGGTGTCCCTCGACATCTCCAACGCGTTTAACACTCTGCCCCACAGAGTGATCATGGAGGCAATGGGGTACCACGGCTTCCCGGAGTACCTCCGACGGCTTGTCGGGGATTATCTCTCGGGTCGCTCGGTTGTGTACCCCACGCGCGTTGGAGATCGTCGGCGGGAAGTGTCGTGCGGTGTCCCACAGGGGTCGGTTCTCGGGCCGCTCCTGTGGAACATCGGCTACGACTGGGTGCTGCGGGGCGCTACCCTGCGCGGGGTCGACGTCACGTGCTACGCGGACGACACCTTGGTGACCGCCCGCGGTCGCACGTACCGTGACGCGGCCCTGTTGGCAACCGCTGGAGTCGCACAAGTTGTGAAGCGCATACGGCGCTTGGGCCTGACGGTGGCCCTTGAGAAGTCGGAAGCGATATGCTTCCGCGGGCCTCGCAAGGCGCCACCGCCGGATGCCCATATAATTATTGGTGGCGTTTCCATCGGCGTCGGGTCGACGCTGAAATATCTCGGCGTCGTACTCGATAGTCGGTGGAATTTCTGTGAACATTTCCGGAGCCTAGCTCCCAAACTTACGAACGTGACATTTTCCTTGAGCAGGCTGATGCCCAACCTGGGCGGCCCCAACGTCGGGTGCCGCCGTCTCTTCGCGGGCGTGGTGCGCTCGATGGCCCTGTACGGGGCGCCCATCTGGGTCGACCGCCTGTCGGCTCAGAACCTGGCCGTGCTGCGGCGTTTGCAGCGGGTCATGGCGTCCAGGGTCATCAGAGCGTATCGCACCACCTCGTGGAGAGCGGCATGCGCGATCGCCGGCACGCTCCCCTGGGAGCTGGATGCCGAGGTCCTCGCAGCGGTCTACCGTAGGACCGCCGATGCGAGGGCTAGCGGCGCGAGTCTACTCCCGGAGGAGACGACTCGGTGGAGGAGGGAACTCCAGGAGGAGGCACTCGGGCGCTGGCGCGACGATTTGATGCAGGCGGGGTCGGGTTTCCGCACCACGTCTGCGATCGCGCCAGTGCTGAACGAGTGGGTGAGCAGGAGGACCGGCTCGCTCACGTTCCGGCTTGTGCAGGTGCTGACGGGGCACGGCTGCTTCGGTCGGTACCTGTGCAACGTCGCGCGGAGGGAGCCGACCCCCTCCTGCCACGAGTGCGGAGCCGCCGACGACACGGCGCAGCATACGCTGGAGGTATGCCCAGGTTGGGACAACGAGAGAGCGGCTCTGACGGCAGTCGTGGGACACGACCTGTCCCTACCGGCTGTCGTCAGAGCGATGATTGAGACCCCTGACTGCTGGAATGCAGTCAGGGCATTTTGCGAAGCGGCCCTGAGTGGTAAAGAGGCCAGGGAGCGGTCCCGAGAAGAGGACCCCCAGGCGGTCCCACTCAGGCGCCGTAGAGTTGGAAGACGACGTCGCGCCTACGCTGCGGCGCAGACTTGACAGTGACTACCGGGCGTCAGGTAGGACGACTGGCGCCCGGCTTACATTGATTTGACGGCGTGGCGGCCTAGAGATGCTCCCTAGGTCGCCACCATGACGATGGTTCCCTCGCGGGATTTTGCGGTGTGCGGGGTCCGCAGACATGGCCTCGCTGTTATTCGGCCCCGCACATCACCGCCGATGGAGGAGCATGGGGGGGTTTTAGTGGGTATTACCGGCACTCTGCCGGTCGAGTCCCACACTCTCCCTCGTTGGCGCGTCCTATGCCGACGGGGGAGGCTAGTCCGTAAAAGTGATTTCCCCTCCTCAAAAAAAAAAAAAAAAAAAAAAAAAAAAAAAAAAAAAAAAAAAAAAAAAAAAAAAAAAAAAAAAAAAAAAAAAAAAAAGGTTAGGTTAGGTTAGGTTAGGTTAGGTTAGGTTAGGTTAGGTTAGGTTAGGTTAGGTTAGGTTAGGTTAGGTTAGGTTAGGTTAGGTTAGGTTAGGTTAGGTTAGGTTAGGTTAGGTTAGGTTAGGTTAGGTTAGGTTAGGTTAGGTTAGGTTAGGTTAGGTTAGGTTAGGTTAGGTTAGGTTAGGTTAGGTTAGGTTAGGTTAGGTTAGGTTAGGTTAGGTTAGGTTAGGTTAGGTTAGGTTAGGTTAGGTTAGGTTAGGTTAGGTTAGGTTGTGCGAAGTGCCCCCCTGAACACATCAGGGTGGGGAAGATCCACTCCGGGATCAGGGGAGTAGGCTCGGCTTTCGCCTCGTGCCCTATTGACGCCGTCAGAAAGCTGGTCACCGGGGGCCGTCTAACAGTTGGATGGAGTTCTGCCTCTATCCAACTGATCGAGCAGCGCCCTATGCGCTGCTTCAGGTGCATGGGGCTCGGCCACCCGGTGGTCAGATGTCCGTCCAAAAAGGACCGCAGCGGGTTGTGCTTCCGCTGCGGTCTGGAAGGGCATTCCGCCGTTGCGTGTGAGGCGGCGTATCGCTGCGCCGTGTGTGCTGACGCTGGCCTACCTTCTGGGCACCGCATGGGGGGGATGAGTTGCTCCCCCCCTGCCACCAAGGGTCGCCTCACGGCGACACAACCTGTAGCCAGTGCGAGGGCAACCCCCACCGCAGTGGAGGAGACCATGGACACCTCCAATGCCCAGTAAGTCCGTCACTAGGTTCCTACAGGCGAACATAAACCACTCCGCCGGGGCACAGGATCTCCTGTGCCAGTCCATGGCGGGGTGGGAGATTCACCTGGCGGTAGTGGCGGAGCCTTACATGGTCCCTCAAAGCCCCAATTGGCTGGGGGACCTGGACGACTCTGCTGCGGTGGTGGTGAGAGCTGGTGGCGCGGTGCCCCCCCTTTCCTTGAGGGAGAGAGGTTCGGGTTTCGTGGCAGCGAACTGGGGGAGAATGGTGGTCGTGTCGACCTACTTCTCCCCTAACCGCAGTCGGGCGGACTTCGAGTTCTTCCTGGCTGCGGTCGAGGGTGTGGTGAGGCGCGCGGCCCCACTCCCAGTCTTAGTGGCGGGGGACCTAAACGCCAAATCCACGGCGTGGGGGTCCCCCTGTACGGACGTGAGGGGGAGGATTCTGGAGACCTGGGCGCTCAGCCTGGGGCTCCAGGTACTCAATCGGGGTTCCTCCCCCACGTGCGTACGGCGGCAAGGTACGTCCATAGTGGACGTATCATTTGCCACCGCCGCTCTTGCTGCCCGAACCCGAAGCTGGTGGGTCGAGGAGGACGTGGAGACCATGTCGGACCACCTCTATGTCCGATATGAGGTCTCCACCTTGGCCCCCAGCGCGTCACAGCGCCGGGATCCTACGGCGGGTGCCGCTTTCCCCAGGTGGGCACTCGCCAAGCTCCGTCCGGATGTGGCGGAGGAGGCTGCGATGGTGAGGGAGTGGTCGTCTCCGCCCCCTCATCTCGCAGGGGATCCCGACGGCATGGCTGAGCATTTTGCAGACGACCTGCGGGAAGTCTGCAATGCCTCCATGCCGCTGTGGCGTCCTCCCCCTCGCTGGAGGAGGGTGTATTGGTGGTCACAGGAGATCGCCTCCCTGCGCTCCACCTGCCTGGCTGCCAGGCGCGCCCTCCTCCGTTGCCGGAGGAGACGCTCCAGGAGGACGCCTGACGAAGAGGTCCTCCTTCGTCAGGCATACAGGGACGCTCACAACGCCCTGCAGAAAGGCATCTGCAGGGCCAAAGAAGAAGCCCATGAGCGGTTCCTGGCCCTCCTGGACGCCGACCCGTGGGGTCGTCCGTACAGGGCTGTGAGGGGGAAGTTCGCATCGGGCTTACCCTCCACAGCCGACCTAGACCCGGCGCTGCTCGATAGGGTCGTGGGATCTCTATTCCCGAACCCTGGCCCCTTCGAGCCCCCACGTATGGAGCCTCCGGAACCTCAGCCGGAGGCCATACTGCAGGGCCCTCCCGTCTCCGACGCAGAGTTCGAGGCGGTGAGGGAGCGCATCGGGAGGAAGAGGACGGCCCCGGGGCCGGATGGAGTTCCGGCCAAGGCCCTAGCAATTGCGCTGGGGCCGTTGGAGGCAAGGTTCCGGGCGGTACTGGATGCATGTATCGCCCGGGGCAAGTTCCCGGCGAGGTGGAAGGTGGGGCGCCTCTGCCTTCTACGCAAGGAGGGCCGCCCTGCCGACTCGCCGGCGGGGTACCGACCGGTGGTCTTGCTCGACGACTCCGGCAAAGCCATGGAGAGGGTCATGGCTCGTCGGATCGTCGAGCACCTGGAGACCGAGGGGCCGAACTTGCATGATCGCCAGTTCGGCTTCCGAACCGGTCGGTCCACAATGGATGCGGTGGGCCTCCTCAAGTCTTGGACGGAGGAGGCCTTCGCCAGAGGGGAGGTTGTTGTTGCGGTGTCACTCGACATCCGCAACGCCTTCAACAGCCTCCCCCACGAATGCATCAGGGCGGCACTCCGGTTCCATCGAGTGCCGCCCTACCTCTGCGCTCTCGTTGACGACTACCTCGATGGGCGGGTAGTTCTCTACGAGGGCGCGGACGGGACGATTATGGCTCGTCCAATGGCGGTTGGCGTACCCCAGGGGGCCGTTCTCGGCCCCCTACTCTGGAACCTGGGGTACAACTGGGTTCTGCGAGGCAATCTCCTTCCCAAAATGGAGATTGCCTGCTTTGCCGACGACACTTTAGTCGCGGCAAGAGCGCAGACGTGGGAGCAGGCAACTTGGTTAGCGTCGGTCGGCACCTCGTTGGTCGTCCGGCGCATCCGACTGCTTGGGTTGGAGGTGGCCCTAGACAAGACTAGGGCCATGGGCTTCCACCCCCCACGCCGCAGAATCCAGTCGGGGCTCCGCGTCCGAGTGGAGGGGGTCCGGATTCCGGTCGAGAATCATTTCAAGTATCTCGGCCTGACCCTGGACCCCCGCTGGAGTTTCGAGGAGCACTTTAAGCTCCTCACTCCACGGCTGACCGCAGCTGCAGCCGCACTCGGACGGCTCCTCCCTAACCAGGGAGGACCAAGTTCGGCTTGCCGTCGGCTTTACCACGGGGTGGTAAGGTCGATGGCACTCTACGGAGCCCCGCTCTGGGCGGAGTGTCTCACTCCCCACTCCCGGGCCCTCCTGCGTAGGCCTCAAAGGGCCATGGCGATCCGGACCGTGCGGGCCTATCGCACGGTCAGCCACGGGGCTGCCTGTGTCCTAGCAGGCACCTCCCCGTGGCATGTCGATGCTCTGGTTCTGGCCCAGGTGCATCGACATCGGGTCGCCGCTAGGGCCCTTGGAGGAAGACCCGCTGCCGAGGACGTGCAGCGGGTCAGGGCGGAGGCGCAGGAGAGGGCCCTGCTTGACTGGAGTGAGGCACTCCGTGAGCCAACCGCCGGTCACCGGACGATCTCTGCAATTCGTCCGGTGCTAGAGGAGTGGGTGAGGCGCCGTAAAGGTGGCCTCACCTACCATATGGTGCAGATAATGACCGGGCATGGGTGCTTCGGTCATTATCTGCACCTTATCAAGCGAGAGGAGTCGCCGCAGTGCCACCACTGCGGCGACCCAGACGACACGGCCGAGCATACCCTCCAGGTTTGCTCGGCCTGGAATCCCCAGCGCCGCGAGCTAAGCGCGGCGCTGGGTGGTGGTGAAGTCACACTGCCAAGAATGGTCGAGGCCATGCTTGGCAGTGCGGCCATCTGGAAAGCGGCTGTCGCCTTCTGCGAATTTGTAATGTCGCAGAAGGAGGCAGCCGAGAGGGAGCGAGAGGAAGAGGCAGATCTCGCTTCCCTCAGACGTAGACGACAGGGCAGGAGAAGGCGGGCATACCAAGCCCGTCTTCAAATGCCCTAGGGGACCTGCGCACACAGCTGGCTAGCTGTGTGCGCCTGCAAAGGTCCCCCCGTCTGGGGATTGCTCCGGTGTCTCCGGGCAATCCTCCTTCGGCGTTAGCTTAGCCGACACCGGCTAGGCTGCCCAGGGGTGGATCGGAGTTGTTGCCACGGCAGAGCCCGGTCCACCCCGCACAAAGGGCAAGGAGGCACCGGGGAGTTTTAGTGGGTAGTGGCCGGGACCGCTATGATTAGCATAGCGGGTTGCGCCGGCCGACCCCCACATACCCCTACCGTCTAGCCAGCGGTAGGGAATCTGTAAATGGATTTCTCCTCGTCAAAAAAAAAAAAAAAAAAAGGTTAGGTTAGGTTAGGTTAGGTTAGGTTAGGTTAGGTTAGGTTAGGTTAGGTTAGGTTAGGTTAGGTTAGGTTAGGTTAGGTTAGGTTAGGTTAGGTTAGGTTAGGTTAGGTTAGGTTAGGTTAGGTTAGGTTAGGTTAGGTTAGGTTAGGTTAGGTTAGGTTAGGTTAGGTTAGGTTAGGTTAGGTTAGGTTAGGTTAGGTTAGGTTAGGTTAGGTTAGGTTAGGTTAGGTTAGGTTAGGTTAGGTTAGGTTAGGTTAGGTTAGGTTAGGTTAGGTTAGGTTAGGTTAGGTTAGGTTAGGTTGAGGTTAGGTTGAGGTTAGGTTCGAGAGTCGTAGTTTTTGAAGGTCATTGTCTCCGGTGCTGGTCGGTCCATTTCCGTGCAGCGTGGCTCGTTTGAAGCCTTTTTCAAGGCTCTTTTGATCTGCCGAAGCCGTTTTGTGATTTTGTTGTTGTTGTTGAAGATTTTGTTGTTTTTGTTGTTTTTTACTAAGTTTTGAAAAGGTGAAAATCGGCGATAACTTTCGTTCCTCTGAACGAATTTTGTCGCCGATTAAGGACGAAAGGGGCTCCCTTGGGGTCTCTTTCGGCCTGCCTATTCAATTCTTAGGAATCTTTTGTTGTTTAGTTGTTATCGCTATTTTCGTTGTTAGTTTTTTAAGGGTTTCGTTGTTTTTCCTTAAAATCTCTTTTGTTGTCAAGTCGACCTCGTTGCGGACTGGCATGGAAGACGCCTCCTAGGAAGCGCTTCCAGCCAGTCCAAACCCGCAGTTGCTGGCTTTCTTCATTTAGATTTTATAGGTGTCCAAATTCTTTCATTTTTAGGGAATTTCACAATTTCGCTGATATTTCTTGAATATCTCTGTTGTTTATCAACGGATTTCGGTGCTGCCTGGCTTGAAAGACGCCTTTTCCGAAGCGCTTTCAGCCAGTCAAAACCGCATTCCGTTATCTTCCTGGGTTCAGGTTTTATCGTAGTTCTTTCCCTAGATTTCTAGGAAAATTGTTGCTGTTGTCTTCACGGTTTTTCTGTCCCCCCTCAGGTAGGGGTGGACTCTCCTACCGCTTCGGAGGTCGACAGGGCTGTCAACTGGCCCATGTCGGCTTCCAAGAAGGATCCCCTGCCTTCGGGCAATACGCGCTCGAAAACGCGTAAGCGTAATTTGGAAGGTGCAGAGGCGATCGTTTCCTCTCGAGCCTCCTCTGTCTCTGGCCGATCTTTGGGGGAGTCGGGGTCCGAGGAGGATCCGGTTCCCCCGAAAGTGGTGAAAGTGGTGAAGGGCTCCAAGGGCCGTAACAAGCCCTACAGCCACAATGTTGGACTAGCCCAGGCCCGCCGGGAGCTAAGGGAGTGGATATCGTCCGACTCAGAATCGGACGCTGATGTTGAGTATCTCTCGGTGGGGTCCGCTTCCCCCACCGACGGCTCACTGGAGAAGCTGACGAAGCGAGCGGAGGAGTGCGCCTCCACGATCCTTGGGGTTGTTCGGAAATCGAGCAACCTCAAGGGTTCGTGCGTGAAGGAGATAAAGGACGCGACTAACGCGCTGGTCAATGTGATCAAAGAGGTGGCGGCGAAGGCATCCGTCAAGGCGGGGTCCCGCAAGGCGGATGCCGACAAGAAGATATACGAAGAGGTGTGTCGGCTCCAAGAAGAGAACAGATCTCTTCGGGGCCAATTGGAGGCGGCAACTCCCTCGAGAACGAGGCAAAAGATAATTTCTGACGGGCTTCGACAGCAGAGGCACGAGATCAGGGAACTGTCTGAGAAACTCTCTCTGTCTCAATCAGAGGTGACGTCTCTCAGACATTCCCTGGATTCTCGCCCGGAGCAATTGGCTGCTACAGAGTCAATCACGGAGGCGCCCCTGTCAGCGGCTGCTAGTCAATCCCTGTCACGGGCTGAATTCATTGACGCACTTGGGTCACTTCAGGCCGAACTATTGTGCCATGTAGGTGGCATAGTGAGCGCTCATTTAGAGGGTCTGGAGGCGGACGGGAGACTCCTCCCGGCCCAACAAAGACGACTCCCCTTAGCGGCGGACCGCAATAGGGAAGAATTGGGTGGAGCTTCACAGCCCTCGCCGACGACGCTCGCCCCTCCGAGCAATCTCCCGAAGAAGGCTAGGGCCGTAAAGGCGAAAAAGGCTGCAAAGTCCACTGCTGCCGACAGGGCCCCGGAGCCACAGGCCGAGTCGTCGACTCAGCCTGGAGGAACTGCTGACAGCTGGACTGAGGTGGTCAGGCGAAAAAAGCGCGCCCCTGTAGCCTCTGCTCCGACAGCGACAAAGGTGTCTCCCCCAAAGCTCCCCAGGGAGCCTAAGAAGCCAGCGGTGATGATGGCCCTCAATAAGGAGGCGATTGAGAATGGGGCCACTTACAACAAAGCCATCGCTAAGATGAAGGCGGCAGTTTCGCTCGACGCACTGGGCATTGGTCCTGCCCAGTTCCGAGCAAGCTTCACGGGTGCGCGCATCCTCCAGCTTCCGGCGACGACAACGCCCGCTCAGGCGGACTTACTGGCAGCTCAGATTAGAGAGGCGGTGGGTGACGAGGTGAAGGTGACTCGCCCCGTCAAAACAGTCGACATTCGGGTTAACGGCTTGGATGACTCGGTGTCGACTGAAGAGA
Organism: Synanthedon formicaeformis; assembly: GCA_945859745.1. Classification (NCBI taxonomy): domain Eukaryota; kingdom Metazoa; phylum Arthropoda; class Insecta; order Lepidoptera; family Sesiidae; genus Synanthedon; species Synanthedon formicaeformis. The sequence goes on along the minus strand of OX243956.1, from coordinate 67,859 downwards.
TCAAGGCGGCCCTGTCGTCGACTACTGGATGTCCCCCTGACCAATTCAGGGTGGGGAAGGTACACCCCGGTGCCGGGGGTTTGGGCTCGGCCTTTGCCTCGTGCCCAGTCGCAGCTGCCAGGAAACTGGCTATCGTTGGCCGTATCACGGTCGGTTGGAGCTCGGCCTCCGTCAAGCTTCTGGAACAGCGCCCTATGCGTTGTTTCAGATGCATGGGGCTCGGCCATCCTTCGGTCAGGTGCCCGTCCAAAAAGGATCGCAGTAACCTTTGCTTCCGCTGCGGACTGGACGGGCACTCCGCCTATGAATGTGAGGCTGCACTAAACTGTGCAGTCTGCAGTGATGCTGGCCGTCCGGCTTCCCATCGAATGGGTGGGTTCAACTGCTCTCCCCCTATCGTCAGGGGCCGGCCCATGGAGTACTTACAGGCAGCCCACTTTGGTTCTGCCCGTGAAACAAGGGTAGAACCCATGGAATAACTTCCAGGACAAACGGAGATGACGCACGGTCAAGCATGGCTGTAGTCATGTTTGATGGTGCGTCTATTGATGCCTCACTCTGTATTCAGAAGGAGGAATCTGAGAGGAGCGAGAGGATGTGACGGTCTCGCTCCCCTCAGACGTAGACGGCCGGGCAGGAGAAGGCGGGTTTAAGCCCGTCTTCAATTGCCCTAGGGGACCTGCGCACACAGCGGCCAGGCTGTGTGTGCCTGCACAAGGTCCCCACCGTCTGGGGATTGCTTGGATGTCTTCGGGCAATCCCCCCATTGGCGCTAGGCCTTCGGGTCGCCCGTGTGGGGTGGGTCGGAGCAATTGTCTTAACAGACCCCGTCCACCCCTCACATAATGGGTAAGAAGACATCGGGGAGTTTTAGTGGGTAGGGGCCAGTTCCGCCTGCAACCGGCATGCGGCGGAGTTACTGGTCGACCCCCACATACCCCTACCGTCTGGCTGGCGGTAGGGGATCAATAAAAGGATTTCTCCTCGTCAAAAAAAAAAAAAAAAAAAAAGGTTAGGTTAGGTTAGGTTAGGTTAGGTTAGGTTAGGTTAGGTTAGGTTAGGTTAGGTTAGGTTAGGTTAGGTTAGGTTAGGTTAGGTTAGGTTAGGTTAGGTTAGGTTAGGTTAGGTTAGGTTAGGTTAGGTTAGGTTAGGTTAGGTTAGGTTAGGTTAGGTTAGGTTAGGTTAGGTTAGGTTAGGTTAGGTTAGGTTAGGTTAGGTTAGGTTAGGTTAGGTTAGGTTAGGTTAGGTTAGGTTAGGTTAGGTTAGGTTGGGTTGGTGCCCGATTTTGGTCGGATTTCGATATTTTTGAGGGCTGATATCTTTGTTGTTTTCTGGTGCATTTTGGTGTGGCGCATGTCGTTAGATGCCTTTTTAAAGGCACTATCAGACTGCCCTATCGATTTGTCAATTTTGTTGTTATTGTTGAAAATATTGTTGATTTACTGTTTTTCTGCTAAGATTGGAAAAGGTTAAAATCGGCGATAACTTTCGTTCGCCTGAACGGATCTTGTCGTCGATTGAGGACGAAAGAGGCTCCTCTGGGGGCGCTTTCGGCCTGCCTAAACCTCTCTTAGCTCACTGTTGTTGTTAAGTTTTTATCTTCGTTTTTGTTGTTTAATTTTTAGAGTTTTTGTAGTTTTTTGTAATTTTCTTTTTTGCAGTAAGACCTTTTTCGCACCGGGCTGGCTTGGAAGACGCCTCTTCGGAAGCGCTTCCAGCCAGTCCAAACCCACAGTTGCTGGCTTCCTTAGTTTGGTTTTTATAGTCGTTTAAGTTTTTCTGTTTTCTAAAGTTGTTGATTTTCTTTGGATATTTTTGTTGTTTTTCATCGGATTGCGGTGCAGTTTGGTTGAAAGACGCCTCTCCTGAGGCGCTTCCGGCCGGCTTAAACCGTTTCTCGATATCTTTTTTGGTTTAGTTTTTATTGGCGTTCAAAGTTCCAATTTTTAGAGAATTTCATTGTTTTTGTTGTTTTCGGAGGGGTGTTAATCCCTCCATTCTCTGCGGTTAGATACCGTTCCCTGTCCCCCCTTGTAGGGTTTCCTGCAGGGGTGGACTCTCCAAACGTGTCAGAGGTCGACAGGGCCATTAATTGGCCCATGTCGGACTCTAAGGAGACCCATCGCCCTTCGGGCAAAACGCGATCGCAGACGCGCAAGCGCACTGCCTTGGCGGATGATGAATCTTTGAGGTCCTCTAGGGTCTCACTATCATCAGGAGTTCATAAACCGAGCAAATCACTTGCTCGGTCCTTCGAAGAGATCATTGATCAAGAGGAGCAGGGTTCGCAGGAGCCAGTGATCCCACCCAAAGTTCTGAAAGGAACCAAGGGGAAACGCGGAAAACCATATAGTCATGATGTTGGTCTCTCCCAAGCCCGTCGAGAGCTGCGGGACTACGAGGACGACTCGGATCTGGATGAGTTCCGCTCCACGGCTGATGAGTACTTATCGTCGCGATCGGCATCCCCCTCTGACCCGCTCAGTGGGCTAACTAGAAAGGTGGAAAACAGCGCAGCGATAATTCTTGATGCGGTTCGGAAGTCAACCAATCTGAAAGGTACTACGCAGAAACATATCAAGAATGAGACCAACGCGATCGTTGAAACGGTGAAGGAAATTGCGGAAAAATCATCGAAGGAGATCCGACGATTGGAATGCGACTACAGGCGCGTCTGCGGGAAACTGCAGAATCTCCAGTCAGAAGTTGAGGAGATGAGAAAGACGATTGCTGAAGGGCTCCGCCCTGGGCCGGCGGTTGAGCCTCAACCTGAAATGGAGAGGCCCAGAACAGTGGCTGATGGCCAATTCTTGTCGAGAGGCGAGTTCTTGGAGGCCTTTGACTCGCTGCAGAATGAGCTCTTGGAGTATCTGGGAGGTATGGTCAGTGCCCGTCTCGAGGGCCTTGAGATTGATGGGAGGCTTCTGTCCGCTCAGAAGAACCGGCCGCCCCTTAGTGCGGATAGTAGAGCACCGGATAGCGTGGCGACCGCGGATGCGGTGACCACGCTTACGCCCCCGGCCAACTTGCCGAGAAAAGCGAGGGCTGTTAAGGCAGCCAAGCCTGCCCCAGGTCGTGCGGTTGAACCTTTGTCCGGGCCATCCACTCAACCGGGTGGACCCGCTCCTACCTGGACAGAGGTTGTCAGGCGTAAGAAACGCGCCCCTGTCGCTCCGGCCCCGACCGTGGCCAAATCTGCTGTCGGAAAACTCCCTAGGGAGATCAAGAAGTTGGCCGTAGTGGTGGCCCTGACGCCAGAGGCGGTGGCGAAAGGTGTCACCTACAAGAAGGCAATCGAAAAGACGAAAGCTGCTGTTTCCCTTGAGGCCCTCGGAATCGGTCCAGCCCGCTTCCGTGAGAGCTTCACGGGAGCTCGTATCTTAGAGCTCCCAAAGGAGACTACTATAACCCAGGCGGACACCCTAGCGGCGCAAATCGGTGCAGCATTGGGTACGGAGGCGAAGGTGACGCGCCCCATCAAGTCGGCCGACATCCGGGTCATCGGTCTAGATGACTCGGTGACGGCCGATGAGCTGAGGACAGCTCTGGCGTCAAGCACTTCCTGCCCCCCTGAACACTTCAGGGTGGGTAAGGTGCATCCTGGTGCTGGAGGACTGGGTTCGGCCTTTGTGTCGTGCCCAGTTGCAGCCGCTAGAAAGCTGGTGACTGATGGCCGCGTCACTGTAGGATGGTGTTCAGCCTCTATCCAAGTTCTGGAACAGAAGCCCATGCGTTGCTATCGCTGCATGGGGCTCGGCCACCCGATGGTCAGATGCCCATCAAGGAAGGACCGCAGCGGACAGTGTTTCCGCTGTGGATTGGAGGGTCACTCTGCCTTCGAGTGCGAGGCGGAGTACAGATGTGGTGTCTGTGCCGACGCTGGGCTTAAGGCCAGCCACCGTATGGGGGGCAGCAATTGCTCCCCCCCAGTAGTAAGGGGCCGCCTCGGTGAGGCGAGACCGGCAGCCACTAGAGCTGCCAGCGTTGCAAGGGAGGAGCCAATGGACACTCATGGTGTCCATTGAGTCCTTCCTCTCGACAGAGCAGATGGTGGGGCAGGAGAAGGCGGGCTCAGCCCGTCTTCAAATGTCCCTGGGGACCTGCGCACACAGCTGGCCAGCTGTGTGTGCCTGCACGGGTCCTCACCGTCTGGGGATTGCTCGGGTGCCTCCGAGCAATCCTCCGTTGGCGACAGCTTAGTCAGAAATGGCTAAGCCGCTCGAGGGGGGTGGGTCGGAGCAAGTGCCTCGGCAGAACCCGTCCACCCTCCACATTATGGGCAAGGAGGCACCGGGGTGTTTTAGTGGGTAGGGGCCAGTTCCGCCTGCAACCTGCATGCGGCGGAGTTTGCTGGTCGAGTCCCACATACCCCTACCGCCTAGCCAGCGGTAGGGGATCAATAAAACGATTTCTCCTCGTCAAAAAAAAAAAAAAAAAAGGTTAGGTTAGGTTAGGTTAGGTTAGGTTAGGTTAGGTTAGGTTAGGTTAGGTTAGGTTAGGTTAGGTTAGGTTAGGTTAGGTTAGGTTAGGTTAGGTTAGGTTAGGTTAGGTTAGGTTAGGTTAGGTTAGGTTAGGTTAGGTTAGGTTAGGTTAGGTTAGGTTAGGTTAGGTTAGGTTAGGTTAGGTTAGGTTAGGTTAGGTTAGGTTAGGTTAGGTTAGGTTAGGTTAGGTTAGGTTAGGTTAGGTTAGGTTAGGTTAGGTTAGGTTAGGTTAGGTTAGGTTAGGTTAGGTTAGGTTAGGTTAGGTTAGGTTAGGTTAGGTTAGGTTAGGTTAGGTTAGGTTAGGTTAGGTTAGGTTAGGTTAGGTTAGGTTAGGTTAGGTTAGGTTAGGTTAGGTTAGGTTAGGTTAGGTTAGGTTAGGTTAGGTTAGGTTAGGTTAGGTTAGGTTAGGTTAGGTTAGGTTAGGTTAGGTTAGGTTAGGTTAGGTTAGGTTAGGTTAGGTTAGGTTAGGTTAGGTTAGGTTAGGTTAGGTTAGGTTAGGTTAGGTTAGGTTAGGTTAGGTTAGGTTAGGTTAGGTTAGGTTAGGTTAGGTTAGGTTAGGTTAGGTTAGGTTAGGTTAGGTTAGGTTAGGTTAGGTTAGGTTAGGTTAGGTTAGGTTGGGTTGGTGCCCGATTTTGGTCGGATTTCGATATTTTTGAGGGCTGATATCTTTGTTGTTTTCTGGTGCATTTTGGTGTGGCGCATGTCGTTAGATGCCTTTTTAAAGGCACTATCAGACTGCCCTATCGATTTGTCAATTTTGTTGTTATTGTTGAAAATATTGTTGATTTACTGTTTTTCTGCTAAGATTGGAAAAGGTTAAAATCGGCGATAACTTTCGTTCGCCTGAACGGATCTTGTCGTCGATTGAGGACGAAAGAGGCTCCTCTGGGGGCGCTTTCGGCCTGCCTAAACCTCTCTTAGCTCACTGTTGTTGTTAAGTTTTTATCTTCGTTTTTGTTGTTTAATTTTTAGAGTTTTTGTAGTTTTTTGTAATTTTCTTTTTTGCAGTAAGACCTTTTTCGCACCGGGCTGGCTTGGAAGACGCCTCTTCGGAAGCGCTTCCAGCCAGTCCAAACCCACAGTTGCTGGCTTCCTTAGTTTGGTTTTTATAGTCGTTTAAGTTTTTCTGTTTTCTAAAGTTGTTGATTTTCTTTGGATATTTTTGTTGTTTTTCATCGGATTGCGGTGCAGTTTGGTTGAAAGACGCCTCTCCTGAGGCGCTTCCGGCCGGCTTAAACCGTTTCTCGATATCTTTTTTGGTTTAGTTTTTATTGGCGTTCAAAGTTCCAATTTTTAGAGAATTTCATTGTTTTTGTTGTTTTCGGAGGGGTGTTAATCCCTCCATTCTCTGCGGTTAGATACCGTTCCCTGTCCCCCCTTGTAGGGTTTCCTGCAGGGGTGGACTCTCCAAACGTGTCAGAGGTCGACAGGGCCATTAATTGGCCCATGTCGGACTCTAAGGAGACCCATCGCCCTTCGGGCAAAACGCGATCGCAGACGCGCAAGCGCACTGCCTTGGCGGATGATGAATCTTTGAGGTCCTCTAGGGTCTCACTATCATCAGGAGTTCATAAACCGAGCAAATCACTTGCTCGGTCCTTCGAAGAGATCATTGATCAAGAGGAGCAGGGTTCGCAGGAGCCAGTGATCCCACCCAAAGTTCTGAAAGGAACCAAGGGGAAACGCGGAAAACCATATAGTCATGATGTTGGTCTCTCCCAAGCCCGTCGAGAGCTGCGGGACTACGAGGACGACTCGGATCTGGATGAGTTCCGCTCCACGGCTGATGAGTACTTATCGTCGCGATCGGCATCCCCCTCTGACCCGCTCAGTGGGCTAACTAGAAAGGTGGAAAACAGCGCAGCGATAATTCTTGATGCGGTTCGGAAGTCAACCAATCTGAAAGGTACTACGCAGAAACATATCAAGAATGAGACCAACGCGATCGTTGAAACGGTGAAGGAAATTGCGGAAAAATCATCGAAGGAGATCCGACGATTGGAATGCGACTACAGGCGCGTCTGCGGGAAACTGCAGAATCTCCAGTCAGAAGTTGAGGAGATGAGAAAGACGATTGCTGAAGGGCTCCGCCCTGGGCCGGCGGTTGAGCCTCAACCTGAAATGGAGAGGCCCAGAACAGTGGCTGATGGCCAATTCTTGTCGAGAGGCGAGTTCTTGGAGGCCTTTGACTCGCTGCAGAATGAGCTCTTGGAGTATCTGGGAGGTATGGTCAGTGCCCGTCTCGAGGGCCTTGAGATTGATGGGAGGCTTCTGTCCGCTCAGAAGAACCGGCCGCCCCTTAGTGCGGATAGTAGAGCACCGGATAGCGTGGCGACCGCGGATGCGGTGACCACGCTTACGCCCCCGGCCAACTTGCCGAGAAAAGCGAGGGCTGTTAAGGCAGCCAAGCCTGCCCCAGGTCGTGCGGTTGAACCTTTGTCCGGGCCATCCACTCAACCGGGTGGACCCGCTCCTACCTGGACAGAGGTTGTCAGGCGTAAGAAACGCGCCCCTGTCGCTCCGGCCCCGACCGTGGCCAAATCTGCTGTCGGAAAACTCCCTAGGGAGATCAAGAAGTTGGCCGTAGTGGTGGCCCTGACGCCAGAGGCGGTGGCGAAAGGTGTCACCTACAAGAAGGCAATCGAAAAGACGAAAGCTGCTGTTTCCCTTGAGGCCCTCGGAATCGGTCCAGCCCGCTTCCGTGAGAGCTTCACGGGAGCTCGTATCTTAGAGCTCCCAAAGGAGACTACTATAACCCAGGCGGACACCCTAGCGGCGCAAATCGGTGCAGCATTGGGTACGGAGGCGAAGGTGACGCGCCCCATCAAGTCGGCCGACATCCGGGTCATCGGTCTAGATGACTCGGTGACGGCCGATGAGCTGAGGACAGCTCTGGCGTCAAGCACTTCCTGCCCCCCTGAACACTTCAGGGTGGGTAAGGTGCATCCTGGTGCTGGAGGACTGGGTTCGGCCTTTGTGTCGTGCCCAGTTGCAGCCGCTAGAAAGCTGGTGACTGATGGCCGCGTCACTGTAGGATGGTGTTCAGCCTCTATCCAAGTTCTGGAACAGAAGCCCATGCGTTGCTATCGCTGCATGGGGCTCGGCCACCCGATGGTCAGATGCCCATCAAGGAAGGACCGCAGCGGACAGTGTTTCCGCTGTGGATTGGAGGGTCACTCTGCCTTCGAGTGCGAGGCGGAGTACAGATGTGGTGTCTGTGCCGACGCTGGGCTTAAGGCCAGCCACCGTATGGGGGGCAGCAATTGCTCCCCCCCAGTAGTAAGGGGCCGCCTCGGTGAGGCGAGACCGGCAGCCACTAGAGCTGCCAGCGTTGCAAGGGAGGAGCCAATGGACACTCATGGTGTCCATTGAGTCCTTCCTCTCGACAGAGCAGATGGTGGGGCAGGAGAAGGCGGGCTCAGCCCGTCTTCAAATGTCCCTGGGGACCTGCGCACACAGCTGGCCAGCTGTGTGTGCCTGCACGGGTCCTCACCGTCTGGGGATTGCTCGGGTGCCTCCGAGCAATCCTCCGTTGGCGACAGCTTAGTCAGAAATGGCTAAGCCGCTCGAGGGGGGTGGGTCGGAGCAAGTGCCTCGGCAGAACCCGTCCACCCTCCACATTATGGGCAAGGAGGCACCGGGGTGTTTTAGTGGGTAGGGGCCAGTTCCGCCTGCAACCTGCATGCGGCGGAGTTTGCTGGTCGAGTCCCACATACCCCTACCGCCTAGCCAGCGGTAGGGGATCAATAAAACGATTTCTCCTCGTCAAAAAAAAAAAAAAAAAAGGTTAGGTTAGGTTAGGTTAGGTTAGGTTAGGTTAGGTTAGGTTAGGTTAGGTTAGGTTAGGTTAGGTTAGGTTAGGTTAGGTTAGGTTAGGTTAGGTTAGGTTAGGTTAGGTTAGGTTAGGTTAGGTTAGGTTAGGTTAGGTTAGGTTAGGTTAGGTTAGGTTAGGTTAGGTTAGGTTAGGTTAGGTTAGGTTAGGTTAGGTTAGGTTAGGTTAGGTTAGGTTAGGTTAGGTTAGGTTAGGTTAGGTTAGGTTAGGTTAGGTTAGGTTAGGTTAGGTTAGGTTAGGTTAGGTTAGGTTAGGTTAGGTTAGGTTCCCCCCCTAGGTGGGCCATGACCTTGTCGTGGTGGGGGGGCTTACCCTCGACAATCCGATGGGGTCGCGGGGGCCGGTGGTTCTCACCGGCCTTTCCTCGTCCCATGGGATTGTTGTTGGGGACCAAAAAGGCCCACACCTGTGTGCTCCGAGCGGGCTCCGTTCTGCGGAGCTTGTGGCGGAGTGCACGAATGAGAGGAGTGCTCACAGGAGCGCTCTCTCCTTGTTGAAGGTTGCCCTGGCGGCTGGGGCGGGAGTTGGTATCCCTCTCTATGCCTCTCTCGTCAGCTGCCGTCAGGGATTTGGAGTTCAGGGAGCCAGAAAGGCCTGGAGGGGTGGCTTCTGGTCCCCTGCTCGCGTTGATTGGGCGGGACCTCCTTTGTTCTTTGTTGGTGTTGCCCTGGCGGCTGGGGCGGGAGTTGGTATCCCTCTCTATGCCTCTCTCGTCAGCTGCCGTCAGGGATTTGGAGTTCAGGGAGCCAGGAAGGCCTGGAGGGGTGGCTTCTGGTCCCCTGCCCGTTCGAGGGAGGTTTCGCCCGCGTTGCAGGGGGGGGGAACCAATGGGCACTATTGGTGTCCATTGAGTCCTCCCATAATTCAAGCAGATGGCTGGGCAGGAGAAGGCGGGCACCAGCCCGTCTTCAAATGCTCACGGGGACCTGCGCACACAGCTGGCTAGCTGTGTGTGCCTGCACGGGTCCCCTCCGTCTGGGGATTGCTCGGGTGTCTCCGGGCAATCCCTCTCGTTGGCGTTAGCTTAGCCAGCAATGGCTAGGCTGCCCGAGGAGGGTGGGTCGGAGCAATTGCCTCGGCAGAACCCGTCCACCCCCCATTCAAGGGCAAGGAGACACCGGGGAGTTTTAGTGGGTATGGGCCAGTTCCGCCTGCAACCTGCATGCGGCGGAGTAGACTGGTCGAGTCCCACATACCCCTACCGCCTAGCCAGCGGTGGGGGATCAATAAGACGATTTCTCCTCGACAAAAAAAAAAAAAAAAAAAAAAGGTTAGGTTAGGTTAGGTTAGGTTAGGTTAGGTTTTTTTTTTTTTTTTTTTTTTTTTTTTTTTTTTTTTTTTTTTAAATCTAACCCCTCCGACACATGGTCGCAGCCTATATTTACTTGACTCTTTCATACTAGTTCTCGCTTTTATTCTTCTCGCACTTTCATTCCTCATACTTTTTCTTTCTAGCATACATCTCTTTCACACTATAGCGGGTGGGATTCCCGCCTAACTGCTATTCTGATAATCTGTCCTTATTCTATTTCTCTTTATTTAGGGTATGTAGTCAAATGATTGTACACGAAATTCATATTATACACATTAAAATCATTTAAAAACATTAACAATAATAAATAATTTAAAAACATTAAGAATAAAAGATAAAACGGTTAAAAACATTAAAATACAGATAATTAATTAAATAACAATAATTAGAATAATTTAAAACATTGCGAGTATTAAAATATCATTATACAATTAAACAATTTAAAATTTAGATAAAATAATTAAAACATCTGTGTATAATAAGTTAAAAATTTTTTTTGAAAACTACTATTCATTGTTTATTTCTGCTAATTACCCTAATCGCTACACTTTTGCAATAGTCTATAAACTTCTGTCTTTGCTCTCCGGTGATCATCGCATTTAGGTTGGCTGGGCACACTTCCATATCCATCACGTATTCCAGCTCCATCCTCTCCTTGGCGAAGACAGGGCACTCCAGCAGAACGTGCGGGACATCCTCATCATCGCTGGAACAAACACACGATGGGCTCTCCTTGCACTTGAACCGATGCAAGTACTCGGAGAACCCACCGTGCCCCGTTAAGACCTGGGTCATAACACCTTCAAGTCTCACCTTCCTCAGGGTCTTATAGGCGTCTATGGCTCGAGGGAAGAACAGCTTTGTAATGCTGGCCGTAGCGCCGTCCCTGTATCTTTGGTCCCATTCGTCAAGCGAGCGCATTCGGATGCACCGCTTGACGAATGAGACCGGACACAGGTCGTACGCCGGCTTCCGCTTACATTTCAGTGCGGCCTCCCTCGCGAGGCAGTCCGCTCTCTCGTTCCCCTCTAGGCCAGCGTGTGCTTTAATCCAAAAGAATTTCAATATTCTTTCTTGCTTACAGATCTTTGTTAAGTTCGCTCGAGTTTCAGCTGCTAGAGGGTGCAGACATTTACTCGCCGCGACAGACTGCAATGCGGACCTTGAATCGCTGTAAATTGCAACGGTAGTTTCGCTGCGACCGAGAGCTATCCTCGACGCCTCACATAGCGCCAAGAGTTCTGCCTGGTAGACGGTACAGTACGGCGGCAGACCAAGCTTGACGGCCCTGGTTTCGGCGTCGCCCTTCCATAAGGATAGAGCGGCGCCAACCCGACCCTCAATCTTGCTGCCGTCCGTAAAGATGCGAAGGTGGTAGTCGCTGTTTGCGTTTAGCTCGTCCTCGTCCACCAGGCTTCCGAACTCAAGGTTAGCTAGTTCGGCGGGGTGGGGAGCCTCGATCGCAAGAGCCCCCCGCTCGATGACCCTGTCCCCGAGCCCAGGCTGCGGTACTCCCCTCTTGGCCTCGTACAGTGAGGCAGCCTCACGGACTCGCAAGTCAAGGGGGAGTATCCCAGCCAGTAATAAAGCTGAGTTCAGGGACACCGTTCGGTAGGCTCTGCAGATTTTCTGCGCAAAACCCCGCTGCACAGCGTTCAAGATCCGCATAATCCCCACTCTGCGAGTGGCGGGTGCCCACGCACTCGCAGAGTAGGTGATTATTGGCTCCACCGCGGCGATGTAAATGGAGCGAACAACCTCGGGATGGAGACCCCAGCTGACTTTAGCTGCCTTCCCGAGCTGCTTATAGACCCCGAGGGCCTTCTTGGTCACATTTTTCACGTGATCCTTGAAGGTGAGACCCCTGTCTATGGTAAGTCCATTTGATTCTGTCCGTCATGACAATGTCAATCCCGCCCATGGTAAGTCGTGGCGTGTCAAACTTAAGCTTTCTGGTCAGCACCATGGCATTAGTCTTGCCTGGTGCGAACCTCAGCTTATTTTTGACACCCCACTCCAGAACATGCGCGAGAGTGGCATTGGCATTCTGCTCTATCTGGAGTGCCCTGTCTCCATCAAAGACGAGGACCACGTCGTCCGCGAAAGCCTGGCAGTAGACGCCTCTACCGTCCAGGCTCCGCAGCAACGGGTCGAGCGTCAGGTTCCAGAGCAAGGGTCCGGCTATTGACCCTTGGATGCAGCCCCTGCTTGGCTCAGCATTATGAACCTCGCCGCAGTATCTGACGTTAACCGTCCTGTCGGCGAGGTAGCTGTCAAAGACTCGCCTCAGATTCACCGGGCATCCAGCCTCCGCCAGTCTGACCCTGACCATAGGCCACCAGACGCTGTCGAAGGCCCCCTCTATGTCCAATGACACCAATACCACAATCTTCTTCTCATCAAGTTTCTTGTGTATCCGCGACATTAGGTCATAGAGGGCGCCTTCGGTGCTCTTCTGGGGCACAAAGCCATACTGGCGGTCGCTGACCCCCGGCAAAAGATGGTGTTTGAGGCGAGCCACCAGCATTTTCTCATATACTTTTCCAAGCACGGGCAGCAGTCCAATAGGTCGGAACGACTTGGGGACGGTGTAACTATCCCTCCCCGGTTTCCGAAGAACGATCACTGCCGCTTCCTTCCATATCTTTGGAAAGATATGGTGGGCCATGCAGCTGTTCAGTAACCCCAAAAAAGCTTTGGGGTTACAGCCGATGGCCCTGGCACAGATGTCGGCAGTGAGCCCATCGGAACCGGGGGCCTTCTTCGGATTGAAGGACTTCACCGCCATCTCCAGCTCGGTCAGCGTGAACGGGGGGTCGCAGGGCGAGTCTTGCTCCCCCACGTTCACCCCGTCCGCCTCCGCTCTGATCTGGCGGTGAATTCCTTCATCCGAAGTCGCGTGGTCTTTCGGGTAGAACACCTCCGCAAGCCACTCCGCCGATTCCCTCGCATCGAGAACCCTTCCGTCTCGAACCAGCGGCGGGTCCTCCTCTCTGACTGCCGTTCTACCGATCACTCTGTAGATACCATCCCACACGCTCTCGCCACTCTGTCGCTCGCAGAAGGACTTCCAGGAGTCTGTTTGAGCTTGCCTCACGGCCTGCTCGTACTCCGCCTTCTTCTGAACGTATTGCTCAACGACAAACGACCGTCGGACGGGTGCGGCGTTCCTGATTCTATTTTTCCTGGTGGCGACCTCCTTCTTCAAGACTTCCAGGTCCTGCGACCACCACGGCAACGCCAGCTTTTCCCTCGTCCCCTTCCTCGGAATGGCATGGTCAGACGCCTCAATTACTAATTTTGTATAATTTTGTACGGCCGAAATTGTCTGTTCCCTATCCGGTACAACACCCTCTTTAATTTCATATTTTTCAATGAGTTCTAAAATTTTGGACCTAAATTTTTCCCAATCTGCTTTACGGGTGTTGTACTTTCTGGTCGTTCTGACCACTTCCATTCCTCGGGAGGGCCCGAGGTTCAGCTTGAGTGCGATACCGTTGTGATCGGAACCCGTCAAGTCATTGAGGACTTTCCAGTCTTCCACCAGGTCCAATAGGTCATGTGAGCATGCAGTGATGTCCACATGACTACAGAAACGCCGCCCCCCTCGGACTGTGTCGAATGTCGGAGCATCTCCGACGTTCAGAATTTCGAGGCCAAGCTCCTCCAGACTACCTGAAAGCTCTTCCCCCCTCGAATCGATCCTATCGCTGCCCCACCACGGACTCTTTGCATTTGCGTCTCCACCGACCAACCATCTCCCAGCCCCCAGCACAGCCTCCACCCTCTTCAGGCACCCAATGTAGGGTTCAATTGGCTGGTCCGGCTCAAAGTAGAAGGAGGTAAGCGTGATCGTCCAGCGCCCCATCCTTATCCCCACCACCACGATGTTATTGGTGGTGAGTTCTGGGTACTGTATGATTTTAAGACTGCTATCGAAGACTACGATAGCAGCCTTAACAGTACCCTCTTCAGGCATGGAGTTCTGGAAGACCCGCATCCCCCTCCGACCCCGAACCATGCCAGCCGCCCCCACATAGGGTTCCTGAAGGAGCGCTACGGCTGTTCCCCTCTTCTCTGCCTCCACTAGGAGCTCGGAGGTGGCTAGTCGGCTTCGTTGCAAATTGACTTGCAAGAGCCCGTAGGTGCGGCCTTCGCCAGGGGCGCCCTTAGCAGTACTGAGTGGCAGAGCGCGCGATGGCATCCCATTTCAATCTCACTGGGCACGCCGAGCTGAACGCGTTGTGCCCGCGATTCCCGAGCTTGGCCACAGCACAGTTGTGGCACGCTGGGGGAGTACCCGCTCTCCACTCGGGGCACTCCATCTTCAGATGTTGCCCCCCGCAGTGGCTGCACAGGTCCTCCCCCATCGTGCAGAACTTTTTGCTGTGTCCATAGCCCAGGCATCTCGAGCACTGGACCAAGGGCGACTGATCCGCGACCCTGACACGTTGCAGATCAATGTGCAGGACCCCGAGCTCAGTCGCCCTCTTCCACACCTCCGGGGAGGTGCTCAGGACGATGTGCCCAGTGAGCGGATTCCTTGCTTTCCTTCTATATTTCACTTTCATACTCGACTTCTTTTCGTCGAGGCCGTCGAACAGGGACTTATTCTGATTTCTGATTGCCTTTAGGACGTCCTCGTCGCTATGTACTAGTAGGACGTCCCAAAGGATCAGCAGAGGGTCCCTGTTCTCGACCTCGCCGCAAAGAAGTCGTTTCCCTGACTTTTCGATCCTTTCCTTAATTTTCTTCCTATCTTCCTCTGTCCCACAGCTCATTATTATTTTCCTATCCTTAGCTTTTCTTACCCTTTCAACCCTTACCCAGCCATCCCTTGCGTTGACAGCCTCTCTAATTTTACCCAACACCTGCTCCCCGGTGTCCGTGTCATCTTCCGACGTCACGACCACCGAGTGCAGTGTTGGTTTACCTATCGTGGTCCGCCCTACGGCCTCCGCATAAGATCGTGCAGGACTAATGGATTTTACCTCTTTTATATCATCTTTAAGTTTTTCCATTAATTCTGCGTGCTCTCTCAGTGCAGCCTCATTAGCTCTTAATAAGTCAGAATGTTTCTCTAATGCTAAGATTATGTTTGTTTGTGAGATGGGGGTCGGGGAAGAGGGAGGTTTAACCTCTCCCTTTCCCGGCCCCGCTTTTTTACTATATTTCTTTAGACCCTCTGGATCCTCCGCCTCCTTCACTAATGCGAAGAGCCGGTCGATGGCCTGGATTATGTTTGTTTTTAAGTCAGTTTTTAAGTTCCTAGAGGCACTGAGGCTGAGCTTTGCCTTATTCAGGCAAGCCCTCGCCTCAGTGACCCTATCCGGATATTCAATTTTCTGTGTGGCCCTCGCCGTGCTCGCTGCCGGGGCCAGGGGAGAGATGGAGATCCTACCTGTCTCCCATTCCCCTATGCTCTTCCTGACACTCGGCAGCGGAGGCGGAGTCTCCTGGGTCTTCCCGGCCTTAGCCGGTTTTGCACGATCCGCCGCTGGAGACCGTATCATGTTTATGGAGGGATTATCGTCGTCAGTTAAAATCGGCTGTATAATGGCCTCGTTTCAACTTATACTAACTAAGCTGTATAGGGGCTCGTCAATAAACCTAAAACTTAATAAAATTATGTATAGCGTCAGTCTTAATACTGAACAAAGCTGTAAAGGGGCTTGTCAATAACACTTACAACTAAAAATAAAAAACTTAGACTATGGGTATAATACAATACAATAAATAATTAATTACTAGTTAAATATTAATTTAAGAAATTTTTTAAAATTGGAGTTAAAATTAAGATTAATTGAACTAGATAAATTTTTAAAATAACAGGTCGATACCATAAACTAAATAGTCAAGTAGTGCCAAGAGTAAAATAATGTACAAATCAATAAAATCAATAAAATATAATATGAGCTGTATATGGGCTCAGTCTATTTTCAATTTAAAACCTTAATCCAACTACAATCAATACTTAACCTACAAATCAATAATAAAATAAAATAATATCAATTAAAATTTCAGCCTAACAATAAAATTCAATTTTCCAAATTAAATAATGATTGACAATTCAAATATAAGATGAATAATGTTCTTCAATATTATTCACGGTTAAAGTATAGGTTAAAATATATAGTGTTAGTCAATCTTTATTTATACAGTCACATACAATAGATCTCTTTTAAAAAATATATAAAACATAAAAATATAAAATATCATAACTACAGTAAACAAATAAAAATTTTTAGTAAGATAAAACACTGTCAATATCAGTTTAAATGATACTCAATATTGTATGCAATTAAAGTCAGCAATAAATAAAGTTAAAATAAAGTTAAAATAACAACCTAAGCGGCTTAAGTCCAAATGGACTTACGTCCAAATGGCTCACGGCGATTCTATGTTGTCAAAAGGTCAAAGGTGACTCGCCCACTTCAATACCAGAGAGCTGTATAAAGGCTCGCCAATAAACTTAAACTAGTAAATTTCAAGTATAAATTGCCATGAATTCAAATCTCAACTCAACAATACAATTTATTGCCAACTTACTAGTCAATAATGTAAAATAAAATATCAATTTAAGATTTTTCCTAACACTATAATTCAATTTTCAAATTAAAAACAATAATAGTGACAATTCAGAACATAAGGTGAATAATAATAGTCTATATTATTCACAGTTAAATTATCAGTTAAATTATAATTTAAATTGTAGTCAATCTATATTCATATACTAAGTCACATACAATAAAGCCTTTTTAAAATAATATACAATGCCAAGACTACAATAAAATAAAATAAGATTGTAGCTGTAATGGGGCTTGTCAAAATTAAAACTTAGAACTAAAGACTTAGACTAAATAACATACAATAAATAATTACAAATAAAAATAAAATATCGAATATTAATTAATATTAAGATTGGATGAAATTAAATAAGTTTTAAAACAGTCAGTATTATAATTTAAATAGTCAAATAATGATGTCAAGTTTCTTAGTATGAGCTGTATATGGGCTCGGTCTGTGTAGTTATGACTAATAAAAATAAGTAATAGTCAATAAAAACAATATAATATGCACAATGATATGTGTGAGTCAGTATCAATTGTCAATTAAAATCTTAACCTACAGTTAAGATTTAAATGTTTTCAAAATTTATATATAAAATCACACAATAAAACCTTTTTTAAAATAATGTACAATGTCACAACTACAAGAAACAATAAAATTTTACATATACTAAGATCACAATAGGTCAATTAAAAATAATACTCGATATTATATACAATTAAAATCAATACTAGAATTAAAATAAAATTTTTAAAATAATTGCGAGCTGTAAGGGGGCTCAGTCAATATATTAAAATAGTACTTAGTTAGCACTAGTTGCCCAACTAGTCTAACAAGTCTAATTAAAACTTATAACTAACTTATCTAACTTAACCTAAGTCTCCGTTTTGGATTTGGTCAGAATCCTTAATCGGACCAACGGTCGCAGAGACACCCAGCAAATTTTGGGGGGAGAGGGGGTAGCCAAATACGGGGGAAGGAAGGGTCTTAAGGAAAGGGATCCGGCCTAAGGAAAATTTGGAAGAAAAATTTTGAATTTCGTATAGTTAACAGCCAAAATAGTTTTGTAAAAATTTTCAGACGAAGCCGGGTGTGGCACCAGTCAAGTGCGGTAGGTCCCTGAATAGGTCTCGTCGAGGCCTATCCAACGACGTATCGCACGTCTGTGTACCACCAAGGACAAAGGAATTGGTAGGTTTTTTAATTTTTTACAGGTGAAGCCGAATGCACAAATAGTGCTATCACTCAAGTCGGGAAAAAAGGTGGTAATTTTCCAAATCTAATGATATGTCGCGTCGGATTTTAGCGCTATTAGTTAAAAAGTTATTAGCGTTTAAAGGCGTTCAAGTTTAATCCGACGGACACACCCTGGTGCAGGCGATAGTATGCCGCTAGATCGACTTTGAATGACAACAATACCTGTTTTTCGGGTTTTCCCTGCTCCCGTTGGGCCCGAACCTGGGGTTGCTTGTGCTGTCTAGACCTATTTTCTGCAAGGAATCCAGCGGTGTGCTTGTCTTCTTGATCCGATGCTTCTGTATGACGCGATAAGCACCGCAGTAGTGCGGATTTGGCAAAACTTTGATTGCTTATGTCGTCACAGCCGTAGGCCCGATCTTGATAATTCTTTCACTTTTGGCACTTTTTCGAGATTCTCTATCGATTGATGTCACTTTGAACGATAAGGATTTAAGTTTGAGATTTTCGAATTTAATTTTGAAATTTCGAGACTGAATTTAACACTTTTAGGCCCTGTTTGTTTTTATTTATATATCCGCTGTTTATGGGCCTAAAAATCTGATTTTTGGACCAAAAAATAGACCGTGAAACACTGCACACCACTATGTATTCCGTTTCTTCGCGCACTTTACCGTTGACGGAAAATAAATTCCCAAAAAACACTAATTTTTCCGGAAAACTAAACTTGAGATTTCTCCGGAATCCTTGGGCCGATTTTCAAAAATTTTTCACTATTTTGTCCGCCTGGTCCATCCGCTGCCTCCGGTTACCTTCTTTGGTTTTTAAGGGACCCTTTAAGGGGACCCAACTTTTGGGACCCCGAAAAAAGTGTTTATATCTCGGGATCCAGACACCGGAAAAATCCAATTCTTTCACCACAAATAGCAGCGAAGTACCGGCTATCCAGTGGTACTAGCCGTTACATAAATCACCACTGAAAATCTTGCAGCGTATTCGATCAAAGATTTTTCAACACTTTTTCCTGACTTTAAAAATCGATTTTGGGCTCAATTTTCGTCCGATTTCAAAACTGAAAACACCCTCGGGTTGCCCGCAACGAGCTGCGTCGATTGGTGTATCGCAATCGTTTTTCTCACTTAAATCGCACGTACGGTCGATTTTTAAAGGTTTTTCGCCACGCGGAGCACTTTTTAGGGCTTTTGCTTGCGTCCGCTCACTGCTAGCGCGCAACAGAGACTGGTTAGGTTAGGTTAGGTTAGGTTAGGTTAGGTTAGGTTAGGTTAGGTTAGGTTAGGTTAGGTTAGGTTAGGTTAGGTTAGGTTAGGTTAGGTTAGGTTAGGTTAGGTTAGGTTAGGTTAGGTTAGGTTAGGTTAGGTTAGGTTAGGTTAGGTTAGGTTAGGTTAGGTTAGGTTAGGTTAGGTTAGGTTAGGTTAGGTTAGGTTAGGTTAGGTTAGGTTAGGTTAGGTTAGGTTAGGTTAGGTTAGGTTAGGTTAGGTTAGGTTAGGTTAGGTTAGGTTAGGTTAGGTTAGGTTAGGTTAGGTTAGGTTAGGTTAGGTTAGGTTAGGTTAGGTTAGGTTAGGTTAGGTTAGGTTAGGTTAGGTTAGGTTAGGTTAGGTTAGGTTAGGTTAGGTTAGGTTAGGTTAGGTTAGGTTAGGTTAGGTTAGGTTAGGTTAGGTTAGGTTAGGTTAGGTTAGGTTAGGTTGAGGTTAGGTTGAGGTTGGTTGGTGCCCGATTTTCATCGAAAATTGTAATTTTTGAGGGTCCATATCTTTGTGGTTTTTCGGTGGATTTTCGTGCAAAGCAGCTCTTTAGAAGCCTTTTTCAAGGCTCCTTCAGACTGCCGAAGCGGATTATTGAAGTTGTTGTTATTTTTGTAGTTTTTGTTGTTTTTGTGTTTTTCAGCTAAGTTTGGAAAAGGTCAAAATCGGCGATAACTTTCGTTCCCGTGAACGAATCTTGTCGCCGATTGAGGACGAAAGAGGCTCCTTTGGGGGCACTTTCGGCCTGCCTAATCCTTTCTTAGCTCCTCGTTGTTGTTTAGTTTTTGTAGCTGTTTTTGCTGTCAGTTTTTTTAGGTTATCGTGGTTTTTCTTAAAAATCTTTTTTGTTGTCAGACCGATTTCGTTGCGGACTGGCTTGGAAGCAGCCTCTTCGGAAGCGCTTCCAGCCAGTCCAAACCCCTCGTCGGTGGCTTTCTTCGTTTAGTGTATATAGGTGTTTAAGTTTTCTTATTTTCAAGAAAACTGTTATTTTGTCGTTTAATTGTAAATACTTTTGTTAATTGTGGTCGAATTTTGTCGCGGACTGTGCTGGACGTAGCCCCCCCCGGGGCTCCTCAGGGCAGTCTACAACAATTTTCTGGTAAACTTTGTAGTTAGTTTATATTATAAATTTTTGTTGTGATTTTTCGTGTTTTCACGATTTTTGTAGTCATCGCATTGGTTGGATACAATTTGGTTGTGTTGTCCCCCCTCTTGTAGGGGTGGACTCCCCCGACCCTTCGGAGATCGACAGGGCCATTTTTTGGTCCATGTCGGACTCCAAGTCGAGCCGGCCTCCGAGCGGCTTACGCTCGAAGGCTCGAAAACGCGTTGTAGGAAAGGAGGATAGCAGTCGGCGGTCCTCTCATTCCTCTTTGTTGATGGGTGAGCGCAGGATGGCTAGACTCTCTGACGACTCTGCAGAGGAGTTCCTGCGCTCGTCTGACTCGGAGCATCAGGAGGAACCGGTTCCTCCCAAGGTATCGAAAGGCATTAAGGGCCGTGGCAAGCCCCACGCTGTTGGGCGGACCCCGGTCCGCTCGAAGTATAAGGGTAGGCAGTTGGAATCCGATTCGGACCCTTGCCTCTCTGAAGAGGAGTTTCGCCAGGCGAGATCCCCTACTCCCCCTCCGAAAACGAGGAAGGAGATTCTGGCTAGCGAGTTTAGCAAGCTGCGCGAAGAAAATAGATTGCTTCGTGAGCAGTTGAAGGCTAAGTCGGAAACGACGCCCCGTAGGAGTTATCACTCGGAGGAATTCTCCCCCGAGAACGTGGCCGATGCTCAGCCTCCCGCAGAGGTGCCTAGGACAGCGGCCGCTAGTCAGGTGCTGTACCGGGCGGAGTTTATTGAGACGATCGGGTCTCTGCAGTCGGAGCTACTAGAGCATTTAAGTTTCCTAATAAATGCCCGTCTAGAAGCCCTTGAGGTCGACGGGAGGTTACTCCCGCCCCAACAGATTCGTTCGCCACTAATGGTGGATCGTCGAGTGGCGGCCCGAACGGCCGACTCTGATGTGAATGCGGTGACAACGTTAGCCCCTCCGGCTAATTTGCCCAAAAAGGCAAGGGCCGTCAAGGCGGCCAAATCCGTTGGCAAGGCTCCCGAGCCACTGTCTGGTCCATCCTTACAGTCAAGCGGAGCCGTCCCTAGCTGGTCGAAGGTTGTGAGTCGCAAGAAGCGTGCTCCTGTTGCTCCAACCTCTGCTGCTTCAGCCCCGGCAGCGGCTAAAACCGTTGCCCGCAAGCTCCCTAGGGAGGTTAAAAAACTTGCAGTGGTGATCGCCCTTACCCCAGAGGCCGTGGCGAAGGGTGCCACCTACGTTAAGGCCATTACCAAAACGAAGGCGGCTGTTTCGTTGAGTGCATTAGGAATCGGCCCTGCCCAGTTCCGCACTACCTTTACGGGAGCGCGGAGCCTCCATCTCCCAAAGGAGACAACGCCTGAACAGGCGGACCAATTGGCGGCCCAAATTGGCGCTGTACTTGGCGAGGACGCCAAGGTGACACGTCCAGTGAAATCTGCCGACATCCGGGTCACCGGTTTGGATGATTCAGTGTCGGTAGAAGAGCTGAGAGCGGCTCTGGCTTCGAGCACTAATTGTCCCCCTGATTCGTTCAAGGTGGGCAAAGTGCATCCCGGAGCCAGAGGGATGGGCTCGGCCTTCGTGTCGTGCCCAGTTGGCGCTGCCAGGAAACTGGCGATCGGTGGTAGTATAAGGGTCGGATGGAGCTTGGCCTCCGTCCAACCGCTGGAACAGCGCGCAATGCGCTGTTTCAGGTGTATGGGGCTAGGCCACCCGGTCGTCAGGTGCCCGTCAAAAAAAGACCGCAGCAAACTTTGTTTCCGCTGCGGAATAGAAGGACACTCCGCCTTTGAATGCGGGGCTGAATACAAGTGTGATGTCTGCACTGATGCCGGCCTCCCGGCCAAGCATCGCATGGGAGGGTATAGTTGCTCTCCTCCAGTTGTTAGGGGTCGGATCATGATGGCCCCTTGCTCGGTAGCCCGAACCGGGGCTACTCCTCCCGCTCAGGTGGAGCCAATGGAGTAGTCCCTTCTCAGTAATAAACGAGCATACTGTAGAAGTATGCTCGCTCAGGAAAATCCGGCGCCGCGTTGAGTGCGGCGCCCGGTGATGATGTCATCGTGCTCTCAGGCATGGCTGTAGCCTTGTCTAAGAGTACGACAGATTTCTAACACGCAGATGGCCGGGCAGGAGAAGGCGGGCACTAGCCCGTCTTCGAATGCCCCCGGGGACCTGCGCACACAGTTGGCCAACTGTGTGCGCCTGCACGGGTCCCCTCCGTCTGGGGATTGCTCGGGTGCCTCCGGGCAATCCCTCCGTTGGCGTCAGCTTGCCAGAAATGGCTAAGCCGCTCGAGGGGGGTGGGTCGGAGCAAGTGCCTCGGCAGAACCCGTCCACCCCCCACATTATGGGCAAGGAGGCACCGGGGAGTTTTAGTGGGTAGGGGCCAGTTCCGCCTGCAACCTGCATGCGGCGGAATAGACTGGTCGAGTCCCACATACCCCTACCGCCTAGCCAGCGGTAGGGGATCAATAAGACGATTTCTCCTCGACAAAAAAAAAAAAAAAAAAAAAAAAAAAAAAAAAAAAAAAAAAAAAAAAAAAAAAAAAAAAAAAAAAAAGGTTAGGTTAGGTTAGGTTAGGTTAGGTTAGGTTAGGTTAGGTTAGGTTAGGTTAGGTTAGGTTAGGTTAGGTTAGGTTAGGTTAGGTTAGGTTAGGTTAGGTTAGGTTAGGTTAGGTTAGGTTAGGTTAGGTTAGGTTAGGTTAGGTTAGGTTAGGTTAGGTTAGGTTAGGTTAGGTTAGGTTAGGTTAGGTTAGGTTAGGTTAGGTTAGGTTAGGTTAGGTTAGGTTAGGTTAGGTTAGGTTAGGTTAGGTTAGGTTAGGTTAGGTTAGGTTAGGTTAGGTTAGGTTAGGTTAGGTTAGGTTAGGTTAGGTTAGGTTAGGTTAGGTTAGGTTAGGTTAGGTTAGGTTAGGTTAGGTTAGGTTAGGTTAGGTTAGGTTAGGTTAGGTTAGGTTAGGTTAGGTTAGGTTAGGTTAGGTTAGGTTAGGTTAGGTTAGGTTAGGTTAGGTTAGGTTAGGTTAGGTTAGGTTAGGTTAGGTTAGGTTAGGTTAGGTTAGGTTAGGTTAGGTTAGGTTAGGTTAGGTTAGGTTAGGTTAGGTTAGGTTAGGTTAGGTTAGGTTAGGTTAGGTTAGGTTAGGTTAGGTTAGGTTAGGTTAGGTTAGGTTAGGTTAGGTTAGGTTAGGTTAGGTTAGGTTAGGTTAGGTTAGGTTAGGTTAGGTTAGGTTAGGTTAGGTTAGGTTAGGTTAGGTTAGGTTAGGTTAGGTTAGGTTAGGTTAGGTTAGGTTAGGTTAGGTTAGGTTAGGTTAGGTTAGGTTAGGTTAGGTTAGGTTAGGTTAGGTTAGGTTAGGTTAGGTTAGGTTAGGTTAGGTTAGGTTAGGTTAGGTTAGGTTAGGTTAGGTTAGGTTAGGTTAGGTTAGGTTAGGTTAGGTTAGGTTAGGTTAGGTTAGGTTAGGTTAGGTTAGGTTAGGTTAGGTTAGGTTAGGTTAGGTTAGGTTAGGTTAGGTTAGGTTAGGTTAGGTTAGGTTAGGTTAGGTTAGGTTAGGTTAGGTTAGGTTAGGTTAGGTTAGGTTAGGTTAGGTTAGGTTAGGTTAGGTTAGGTTAGGTTAGGTTAGGTTAGGTTAGGTTAGGTTAGGTTAGGTTAGGTTAGGTTAGGTTAGGTTAGGTTAGGTTAGGTTAGGTTAGGTTAGGTTAGGTTAGGTTAGGTTAGGTTAGGTTAGGTTAGGTTAGGTTAGGTTAGGTTAGGTTAGGTTAGGTTAGGTTAGGTTAGGTTAGGTTAGGTTAGGTTAGGTTAGGTTAGGTTAGGTTAGGTTAGGTTAGGTTAGGTTAGGTTAGGTTAGGTTAGGTTAGGTTAGGTTAGGTTAGGTTAGGTTAGGTTAGGTTAGGTTAGGTTAGGTTAGGTTAGGTTAGGTTAGGTTAGGTTAGGTTAGGTTAGGTTAGGTTAGGTTAGGTTAGGTTAGGTTAGGTTAGGTTAGGTTAGGTTAGGTTAGGTTAGGTTAGGTTAGGTTAGGTTAGGTTAGGTTAGGTTAGGTTAGGTTAGGTTAGGTTAGGTTAGGTTAGGTTAGGTTAGGTTAGGTTAGGTTAGGTTAGGTTAGGTTAGGTTAGGTTAGGTTAGGTTAGGTTAGGTTAGGTTAGGTTAGGTTAGGTTAGGTTAGGTTAGGTTAGGTTAGGTTAGGTTAGGTTAGGTTAGGTTAGGTTAGGTTAGGTTAGGTTAGGTTAGGTTAGGTTAGGTTAGGTTAGGTTGGAGGTTAGGTTAGGTTAATTTTTGAAGGTCATTATCTCCGGTGCTAGTCAGTCCATTTCCGTGCAACGTAGCTCATTTGAAGCCTTTTTCAAGGCTCTTTTGATCTGCCGAAGCCGTTTTGTGATTTTGTTGTTGTTGTTGAAGATTTTGTTGTTTTTGTTGTTTTTTACTAAGTTTTGAAAAGGTGAAAATCGGCGATAACTTTCGTTCCTCTGAACGAATTTTGTCGCCGATTAAGGACGAAAGGGGCTCCTTAGGGGTCTCTTTCGGCCTGCCTATTCAATTCTTAGGAATCTTTTGTTGTTTAGTTGTTATCGCTATTTTCGTTGTTAGTTTTTTAAGGTTTTCGTTGTTTTTCCTTAAAATCTTTTTTGTTGTTTAGTCGACCTCGTTGCGGACTGGCATGGAAGACGCCTCTTAGGAAGCTCTTCCAGCCAGTCCAAACCCGCAGTTGCTGGCTTTCTTCATTTAGATTTTATAGGTGTTCTAATTTTCTCATTTCCAGGGAAATTCATAATTTTGCTGTTATCTCTCGAATATCCTTGGTGTTTATTAACGGATTTCGGTGCAGCCTGGCTTGAAAGACGCCTCTTCTGAAGCGCTTTCAGCCGGTCTGAGCCGCACTCCGCTATCTTCCTGGGTTCAGGTTTTATCGTGGTTCTTTTCCTAGATTTCTAGGAAAATTGTTGATTTTGTCTTTACGGTTTTTCTGTCCCCCCTCAGGTAGGGGTGGACTCTCCTACCGTTTCGGAGGTCGACAGGGCTGTCAACTGGCCCATGTCGGCTTCCAAGAAGGATCCCCTGCCTTCGGGCAACACGCGCTCGAAGACGCGTAAGCGTAATCTGGAAGGTGCAGAGGCGATCGTTTCCTCTCGAGCCTCCTCTGTTTCTGGGCGTTCTTTGGGGGAGTCGGGGTCCGAGGAGGATCCGGTTCCCCCGAAAGTGGTAAAAGTGGTGAAGGGCTCCAAGGGCCGTAACAAGCCCCATAGCCACAATGTTGGATTAGCCCAGGCCCGCCGGGAGCTAAGGGAGTGGATATCGTCCGACTCAGAATCGGACGCTGATGTCGAGTATCTCTCGGTGGGGTCCGCTTCCCCCACCGACGGCTCACTGGAGAAGCTGACGAAGCGAGCGGAGGAGTGCGCCTCCACGATCCTTGGGGTTGTTCGGAAATCGAGCAACCTCAAGGGTTCGTGCGTGAAGGAAATAAAGGACGCTACTAACGCGTTGGTCAATGTGATCAAAGAGGTGGCGGCGAAGGCATCTGTTAAGGCCGGGTCCCGAAAGGCGGATGCAGATAAAAAGATCTATGAAGAGGTGTGTCGGCTCCAAGAAGACAATAGGTCTCTTCGGGGCAAACTGGAGGCGGCAACGCCTTCACTGACGAGACAAAAGATTATTTCGGATGGCCTTCGACAGCAGAGGCACGAGATTAGGGAACTGTCTGAGAAGCTCTCTCTGTCCCAATCAGAGGTGACGTCTCTCAGACATTCTCTGGACTCCCGACCGGAGCAATTGGCTGCTACAGAGTCAATCACGGAGGCGCCCCTGACAGCGGCTGCTAGCCAATCCCTGTCACGGGCTGAATTTATTGAAGCACTTGGGTCACTGCAGGCCGAACTGATGTGCCATGTAGGTGGCCTAGTGAGCGCTCATTTAGAGGGCCTGGAGGCGGACGGGAGACTCCTCCCGGCCCAACATAGACGACTCCCCCTAGCGGCGGACCGCAATAGGGAAGAACTGGGTGGAGCTTCACAGCCCTCGCCGACGACGCTCGCCCCTCCGAGCAATCTCCCGAAGAAGGCTAGGGCCGTAAAGGCGAAAAAGGCAGCAAAGTCCACTGCTGCCGACAGGGCCCCGGAGCCACAGGCCGAGTCGTCGACTCAGCCTGGAGGAACTGCTGACAGCTGGACTGAGGTGGTCAGGCGCAAAAAGCGCGCCCCTGTAGCCTCTGCTCCGAAAGCGACAAAGGTGTCTCCCCCAAAGCTCCCCAGGGAGCCTAAGAAGCCAGCGGTGATGATGGCCCTCAATAAGGAGGCGATTGAGAATGGGGCCACCTATAACAAAGCCATCGCCAAAATGAAGGCGGCTGTTTCGCTCGACGCACTGGGCATTGGTCCTGCCCAGTTCCGAGCCAGCTTCACGGGTGCGCGCATCCTACAGCTTCCGGCGACGACAACGCCCGCTCAAGCGGACTTACTGGCTGCAAAGATTAGAGAGGCGGTGGGTGACGAGGTGAAGGTGACTCGCCCCGTCAAAACAGTCGACATTCGGGTTAACGGCCTGGATGACTCGGTGTCGACGGAAGAGATCAAGGCGGCCCTGTCGTCGACAACTGGATGTCCCCCTGACCAATTCAGGGTGGGGAAGGTACACCCCGGTGCCGGGGGTTTGGGCTCGGCCTTTGCCTCGTGCCCAGTCGCAGCTGCCAGGAAACTGGCTATCGTTGGCCGTATCACGGTCGGTTGGAGCTCGGCCTCCGTCAAGCTTCTGGAACAGCGCCCTATGCGTTGTTTCAGATGCATGGGGCTCGGCCATCCTTCGGTCAGGTGCCCGTCCAAAAAGGATCGCAGTAACCTTTGCTTCCGCTGCGGACTGGACGGGCACTCCGCCTTTGAATGTGAGGCTGCATTAAACTGTGCAGTCTGCAGTGATGCTGGCCGTCCGGCTTCTCATCGAATGGGCGGGTTTAACTGCTCTCCCCCTATCGTCAGGGGCCGGCCCATGGAATACTTGCAGGCAGCCCACATTGGTTCTGCCCGCGAAACACGAGAGGAACCTATGGAATAAATCCCTGGAGAAACGGAGATGACGCACGGTCAAGCATGGCTGTAGTCATGTTTGATGGTGCGTCTATTGATGCCTCACTCTGCATCCAGAAGGAGGAATCTGAGAGGAGCGAGAGGATGAGACGGTCTCGCTCCCCTCAGATGTAGACGGCCGGGCAGGAGAAGGCGGGTTTTAGCCCGTCTTCAAATGCCCTAGGGGACCTGCGCACACAGCTTGCCAGGCTGTGTGTGCCTGCACAAGGTCTCCACCGTCTGGGGATTGCTTGGGTGTCTTCGGGCAATCCCCCCATTGGCGCTAGGCCATCAGGCCGCCCGTGCGGGGTGGGTCGGAGTAATTGTCTTAACAGACCCCGTCCACCCCTCACATAATGGGTAAGAAGACATCGGGGAGTTTTAGTGGGTAGGGGCCAGTTCCGCCTGCAATCGAATCATGCGGCGGAGTATACTGGTCGACCCCCACATACCCCTACCGTCTGGCTGGCGGTAGGGGATCAATAAAAGGATTTCTCCTCGTCAAAAAAAAAAAAAAAAAAAAGGTTAGGTTAGGTTAGGTTAGGTTAGGTTAGGTTAGGTTAGGTTAGGTTAGGTTAGGTTAGGTTAGGTTAGGTTAGGTTAGGTTAGGTTAGGTTAGGTTAGGTTAGGTTAGGTTAGGTTAGGTTAGGTTAGGTTAGGTTAGGTTAGGTTAGGTTAGGTTAGGTTAGGTTAGGTTAGGTTAGGTTAGGTTAGGTTAGGTTAGGTTAGGTTAGGTTAGGTTAGGTTAGGTTAGGTTAGGTTAGGTTAGGTTAGGTTAGGTTAGGTTAGGTTAGGTTAGGTTAGGTTAGGTTAGGTTAGGTTAGGTTAGGTTAGGTTAGGTTAGGTTAGGTTAGGTTAGGTTAGGTTAGGTTAGGTTAGGTTAGGTTAGGTTAGGTTAGGTTAGGTTAGGTTAGGTTAGGTTTTTTTTTTTTTTTTTTTTTTTTTTTTTTTTTTTTTTTTTTTTTTTTTTTTTTTTTTTTTTATATCTAACCCCTCCGACGCAAAGTCGTAGCCTATGTTAACTGTACTCTTTCATACTAGTTCTCGCTTGTATTCTTCTCGCACTTTCATTCCTCATACTTGATCTTTCTAGCATACATCTCTTTCACACTATAGCGGGTGGGATTCCCGCCTAATTGCTATTCTGATAATCTTATTTCTATTTCTCTTTATTGGCATTTAGGGTATGTAGTTCAATGATTGTACACGAAATTCATATTATACACATTAAAATCATTTAAAAACATTAACAATAATAAATAATTTAAAAACATTAAGAATAAAAAGATAAAACGGTTAAAAACATTAAAATACAGATAAATAATTAAATAACAATAATTAGAATAATTTAAAACTTTGCGAGTATTAAAATATCATTATACAATTAAACAATTAAACAGTTTAAAATTTAGATAAAGTAATTAAAACATCTGTGTATAATAAGTTAAAAATTTTTTGAAAATATTTATTCATTGTTTATTTCTGCTAATTACCCTAATCGCTACACTTTTGCAATAGTCTATAAACTTCTGTCTTTGCTCTCCGGTGATCATCGCATTTAGGTTGGCTGGGCACACTTCCATATCCATCACGTATTCCAGCTCCATCCTCTCCTTGGCGAAGACAGGGCACTCCAGCAGAACGTGCGGGACATCCTCATCATCGCTGGAACAAATGCACGATGGGCTCTCCTTGCGCTTGAACCGATGCAAGTACTCGGAGAACCCACCGTGCCCCGTTAAGACCTGGGTCATAACACCTTCAAGGCTCACCTTCCTCAGGGTCTTATAGGCGTCTATGGCTCGAGGGAAGAACAGCTTTGTAATGCTGGCCGTAGCGCCGTCCCTGTATCTTTGGTCCCATTCGTCAAGCGAGCGCGTTCGGATGCACCGCTTGACAAATGAGACCGGACACAGGTCGTACGCCGGCTTCCGCTTACATTTCAGTGCGGCCTCCCTCGCGAGGCAGTCCGCTCTCTCATTCCCCTCTAGACCAGCGTGTGCTTTGATCCAGAATAGTCTCATTATTCTGCCTTGCTTGTTGATGTTGTTCAAGTTTGTTCTAGTCTCAGCTGCTAGAGGGTGCAGACATTTACTCGCCGCGACAGACTGCAATGCGGACCTTGAATCGCTGTAAATTGCTACGGAGGTTTCGCTGCGACCCAGAGCTACCCTCGACGCCTCACATAGCGCCAAGAGCTCTGCCTGGTAGACGGTGCAGTACGGCGGCAGACCAAGCTTGACGGCCCTGGTTTCGGCGTCGCCCTTCCATAAGGATAGAGCGGCGCCAACCCGACCCTCAATCTTGCTGCCGTCCGTAAAGATGCGAAGGTGGTAGTCGCTGTTTGCATTTAGCTCGTCCTCGTCCGCCAGGCTTCCGAACTCAAGGTTAGCCAGTTCGGCGGGGTGGGGAGCCTCGATCGCAAGAACCCCCCGCTCGATGACCCTGTCCCCGAGCCCAGGCTGCGGTACTCCCCTCTTGGCCTCGTACAGTGAGGCAGCCTCGCGAACTCGCAAGTCAAGGGGGAGTATCCCAGCCAGTAGTAAAGCTGAGTTCAGGGACACCGTTCGGTAGGCTCTGCAGATTTTCTGCGCAAAACCCCGTTGCACAGCGTTCAAGATCCGCATAATCCCCACTCTGCGAGTGGCGGGTGCCCACGCACTCGCAGAGTAGGTGATTATTGGCTCCACCGCGGCGATGTAAATGGAGCGAACGACCTCGGGATGGAGACCCCAGCTGACTTTAGCTGCCTTCCCGAGCTGCTTATAGACCCCGAGGGCCTTCTTGGTCACATTTTTCACGTGATCCTTGAAGGTGAGACCCCTGTCTATGGTAAGTCCCAGCAATTTGATTTTGTCCGCCATGGCAATGTCAATCCCGCCCATGGTAAGTCGTGGCGTGTCAAACTTAAGCTTTCTGGTCAGCACCATGGCATTAGTCTTGCCTGGTGCGAACCTCAGCTTATTTCTGACACCCCACTCCAGAACATGCGCGAGAGTGGCATTGGCATTCTGCTCTATCTGGAGTGCTCTGTCTCCATCAAAGACGAGGACCACGTCGTCCGCGAAAGCCTGGCAGTAGACGCCTCTACCGTCCAGGCTCCGCAGCAACGGGTCGAGCGTCAGGTTCCAGAGCAAGGGTCCGGCTATTGACCCTTGGATGCAGCCCCTGCTTGGCTCAGCATTATGAACCTCGCCGCAGTATCTGACGCTGACCGTCCTGTCGGCGAGGTAGCTGTCAAAGACTCGCCTCAGATTCACCGGGCATCCAGCCTCCGCCAGTCTGACTCTGACCATAGGCCACCAGACGCTGTCGAAGGCCCCCTCTATGTCCAATGACACCAATACTACGATTTTCTTGTTATCAAGTTTATTATAGATCCGCGACATTAGGTCATAGAGGGCGCCTTCGGTGCTCTTCTGGGGCACAAAGCCATACTGGCGGCCGCTGATCCCCGGCAAAAGATGGTGTTTGAGGCGAGCCACTAGCATTTTCTCATATACTTTTCCAAGCACGGGCAGCAGTCCAATAGGTCGGAACGACTTGGGGACGGTGTAGCTATCCCTCCCCGGTTTCCGAAGAACGATCACTGCCGCTTCCTTCCATATCTTTGGAAAGATATGGTGGGCCATGCAGCTGTTCAGTAACCCCAAAAAAGCTTTGGGGTTACAGCCGATGGCCCTGGCGCAGATGTCGGCAGTGAGCCCATCGGAACCGGGGGCCTTCTTCGGATTGAAGGACTTCACCGCCATCTCCAGCTCGGTCAGCGTGAACGGGGGGTCGCAGGGCGAGTCTTGCTCCCCCACGTTCACCCCGTCCGCCTCCGCTCTGATCTGGCGGTGAATTCCTTCATCCGAAGTTGCGTGGTCTTTCGGGTAGAACACCTCCGCAAGCCACTCCGCCGATTCCCTCGCGTCCAGAACCCTTCCGTCTCGAACCAGCGGCGGGTCCTCCTCTCTGATTGCCGTTCTACCGATCACTCTGTAGATGCCATCCCACACGCTCTCGCCACTCTGTCGCTCGCAGAAGGACTTCCAGGAGTCTGTTTGAGCTTGCCTCACGGCCTGCTCGTACTCCGCCTTCTTCTGAACGTATTGCTCAACGACAAACGACCGTCGGACGGGTGCGGCGTTCCTGATTCTATTTTTCCTGGTGGCGACCTCCTTCTTCAAGACTTCCAGGTCCTGCGACCACCACGGCAACGCCAGCTTTTCCCTCGTCCCCTTCCTCGGAATGGCATGGTCAGACGCCTCAATTACTAATTTTGTATAATTTTGTACGGCCGAAATTGTCTGTTCCCTATCCGGTACAACACCCTCTTTAATTTCATATTTTTCAATGAGTTCTAAAATTTTGGACCTAAATTTTTCCCAATCTGCTTTACGGGTGTTGTACTTTCTGGTCGTTCTGACCACTTCCATTCCTCGGGAGGGCCCGAGGTTCAGCTTGAGTGCGATACCGTTGTGATCGGAACCCGTCAAGTCATTGAGGACTTTCCAGTCTTCCACCAGGTCCAATAGGTCATGTGAGCATGCAGTGATGTCCACATGACTACAGAAACGCCGCCCCCCTCGGACTGTGTCGAATGTCGGAGCATCTCCGACGTTCAGAATTTCGAGGCCAAGCTCCTCCAGACTACCTGAAAGCTCTTCCCCCCTCGAATCGATCCTATCGCTGCCCCACCACGGACTCTTTGCATTTGCGTCTCCACCGACCAACCATCTCCCAGCCCCCAGTACAGCCTCCACTCTCTTCAGGCACCCAATGTAGGGTTCAATTGGCTGGTCCGGCTCAAAGTAGAAGGAGGTAAGCGTGATCGTCCAGCGCCCCATCCTTATCCCCACCACCACGATGTTATTGGTGGTGAGTTCTGGGTACTGTATGATTTTAAGACTGCTATCGAAGACTACGATAGCAGCCTTAACAGTACCCTCTTCAGGCGTGGAGTTCTGGAAGACCCGCATCCCCCTCCGACCCCGAACCGTGCCAGCCGCCCCCACATAGGGTTCCTGAAGGAGCGCTACGGTTGTTCCCCTCTTCTCTGCCTCCACTAGGAGCTCGGAGGTGGCTAGTCGGCTTCGTTGCAAATTGACTTGCAAGAGCCCGTAGGTGCGGCCTTCGCCAGGAGCGCCCTTAGCAATACTGAGTGGCAGAGCGCGCGATGGCATCCCATTTCAATCTCACTGGGCACGCCGAGCTGAACGCGTTGTGCCCGCGATTCCCGAGCTTGGCCACAGCACAGTTGTGGCACGCTGGGGGAGTACCCGCTCTCCACTCGGGGCACTCCATCTTCAGATGTTGCCCCCCGCAGTGGCTGCACAGGTCCTCCCCCATCGTGCAGAACTTTTTGCTGTGTCCATAGCCCAGGCATCTCGAGCACTGGACCAAGGGCGACTGATCCGCGACCCTGACACGTTGCAGATCAATGTGCAGGACCCCGAGCTCAGTCGCCCTCCTCCATACCTCCGGGGAGGTGCTCAGGACGATGTGCCCAGTGAGCGGATTCCTTGCTTTCCTTCTATATTTCACTTTCATACTCGACTTCTTTTCGTCGAGGCCGTCGAACAGGGACTTATTCTGATTTCTGATTGCCTTTAGGACGTCCTCGTCGCTATGTACTAGTAGGACGTCCCAAAGGATCAGCAGAGGGTCCCTGTTCTCGACCTCGCCGCAAAGAAGTCGTTTGCCTGATTTTTCAATCCTTTCCTTTATTTTCTTCCTATCTTCCTCTGTCCCACAGCTCATTATTATTTTCCTATCCTTAGCTTTTCTTACCCTTTCAACCCTTACCCAGCCATCCTTTGCGTTGACAGCCTCTCTGATTTTACCCAACACCTGCTCCCCGGTGTCCGTGTCATCTTCCGACGTCACGACCACCGAGTGCAGTGTTGGCTTACCTTTCGTGGTCCGCCCTACGGCCTCCGCATAGGATCGTGCAGGACTAACAGATTTTACCTCTTTGATATCGTCCTTTAGTTTTTTCATTAATTCTGCGTGATCTTTCAATGCAGCCTCGTTAATTCTTAGTAGTTCGGAGTGTTTTTCTAAGGCCAATATTATGTCTGTTTGTGCATTGGGGGTCGGGGAAGAAGGAAGTTTAGCCTCCTCCCTTCCCGGCCCCGCTTTCTTACTGTTTTTCCCTGGAGCCTCCGCCTCCTTCACCAAGGCGAAGAGTCGGTCGACGGCCTGGAGTATGTTGTTTTTAATTTCGGTCTTTATATTTCTAGAGGCACTGAGGCTGAGCTTTGCCTTGTTAAGGCAAGCCCTCGCCTCAGTGACTCTATCAGGGTATTCAATTTTCTGGGTGGCCCTCGTTGTGCTCGCCGCCGGGGCCAGGGGAGAGATGGAGATTCTGCCCGTCTCCCACTCTCCTATGCTCCTCCTGACACTCGGCAGCGGAGGCGGAGTCTCCTGGGATTTCCCGGCCTTAGCCGGTCCTGCCCGATCCGCCGCTGGGGATCGTAACATATTGCGGAGGGATTATTGTCAAATTTAAAAGTTCAATTCAGCTGTATAGAGGCCTCGTTCTATAATTTAAAATTGAGCTGTAGAGGGGCTCGTCAAAAATCTTATCACTAAGGAGCTGTATAGGGGCTCTTCTTGGCGGTCCAAGGACGGGTTGCCCAAAAATCCAGGAGCCCGAGACCGGTCGCCCAAAAATCTGGAGGCCCAAATGGGCGCCCGAAAATTCGGTGCCCAAAAAATTTGGAAGCCCAAACTGGGTGCCCAAAAAATTTGGTGCCCAAAAAATTTGGGAGCCCAAAACGGGTGCCCAAAAATTCGGTGCCCAAAAAATTTGGGAGCCCAAACTGGGTGCCCAAAAATTCGGTGCCCAAAAAATTTGGGAGCCCAAACTGGGTGCCCAAAAATCTGGTGCCCAAAAAATTCGGGAGCCCAAACTGGGTGCCCAAAAAATCTGGTGCCCAAAAAATTTGGGAGCCCAAACTGGGTGCCCAAAAAATTCGGTGCCCAAAAAATTCGGGAGCCCAAACTGGGTGCCCAAAAAATCTGGTGCCCAAAAAATTTGGGAGCCCAAACTGGGTGCCCAAAAAATTCGGTGCCCAAAAAATTCGGGAGCCCAAACTGGGTGCCCAAAAAATCTGGTGCCCAAAAAATTTGGGAGCCCAAACTGAGTGCCCAAAAATCCGGTGCCCAAAAAATTCGGGAGCCCAAACTGGGTGCCCAAAAAATTCGGTGCCCAAAAAATTTGGGAGCCCAAACTGGGTGCCCAAAAAATCCGGTGCCCAAAAAATTTGGGAGCCCAAACTGGGTGCCCAAAAAATTCGGTGCCCAAAAAGTTTGGGAGCCCAAACTGGGTGCCCAAAAAATTCGGTGCCCAAAAATTTGGGAGCCCAAACTGGGTGCCCAAAAATTCGGTGCCCAAAAAATTCGGGAGCCCAAACTGGGTGCCCAAAAAATCCGGTGCCCAAAAATTTGGTGGCCCAAACTGTGCACCCAAAAGATTCGGTGCCCAAAGATTCGGTCGCCCAAATCGGCCGCCCAAATCCGGGAGACCCAATCGGGTGACCCAAAAGTTCGGTGGCCCAACCCTGGGGCACGCCAAAAGTTGAAGGCCTAAGTTGCTAAACCAAAGGACTTAGGCTCACGGTGCGTCGAGCGGTCAAAAGACTCGTCGACACTTAATACTAGGGAGCTGTATAAGGGCTTGTCAATACAAAGCTGTAAAGGGGCTTGTCAATAAGGCTTAAAACTAAAGACTTAGACTAATAACACAATAATAATTACAATAAAATAAAATATCGAGTATTAATTAATTAAACTTAGATGAAATTAAATAAGTTTAAAACAGTATTATAATTTAAAATAGTCAAACAATGATGTCGAGCTCCTTAGTATGAGTTGTATATGGGCTCAGTCTGTGTAGTTATGACTAATAGGAATAAAATAATAATAAACAATAGAATAATAACACGATAATATAAATAAGTCAACACTAAAAGTCAATTAGGATCTTAACCTACAATTAAAATTTTAGTATTATCAAAATTAATATATACAATCACACAATAAAACCTTTTTTAAAATAATGTACAATGTCACAACTACAATAAACAATAAAAATTTTCATATAAGTAAATTCACAATAGGTCGATTGAAATAATACTCGAAATAAAATTAAAACAACAAGTAATTAAAATAGTAATAATATCAACAATAAAATAAAGTTAAAATAGAACGTAAGAAGCTTAAGTCCAAATGGACTTACGTCCAAATGGCTCACTGCAATTTTATGTTATCGAAAGGTCAGAGGTGACTCGCCGGCTTCAATACCGGAGCTGTATAAAGGCTCGTCAATAAAACTTAAACTATTAGAATTAAGTATAAATTGCAATGAATTATTAAAATGAAATAAAATAAAGAACAATTTAGATAGTGGTAAATAATATACAGGTCAATAATAAAATAAATTAATGTCAGTTAAAACTTAGCCTAATTATAAATTTCAATTATTCAAATTTAAAACACTAATAATGATAACAATTTAAAACACAATGAATTATAATAGTCAATATTATTTACAAATAAAAGTCGGTTAAAATATAGGTTTTTTAAAAATGTCAATACATATAAAATAAAAATTAAAATAATTTTGAGCTGTAAAGAGGCTCTGTCAAAATATTAAAATAGGACTTAATTAGTGCTAGTTGCACAACTAGCCTAATTAGTCTAATAAACTTACTAACTAACTTAACCTAAGTCTCCGTTTTGGATTTGGTCAGAATCCTTTATCGGACCCCCGGTCACAGAGACACCCAACAAGTTTAGGGGGGGGAAGGAGTAGCCAAATAAGTGGAAAGGAAGGGTCTTAAGGAGAGGGAACCGGCCTAAGGAAAATTTGGAAGAAAAATTTTGAATTTCATATAATTAATAGCCAAAATAGTTTTATAAAAATTCTCAGACGGAGCCGGGTGTGGCACTAGTCAAGTGCGGTAGGTCCCTAGATAGGTCTCGTCGAGGCCCATCCAACGACGTATCGCACGTCTATGTACCGCCAAGGACAAAGGAATTAATAGGTTTTTTAATTTTTTGCAGGTGAAGCCGGGTGCATAAATAGTGTTATCATCCAAGTCGGGAAAAAAGGTGGTAATTTTCCGAATCCAATGATATGTCGCGTCGGATTTTAGCGCTATTGGTTAAAAAGATATAAGCGTTTTAAGGCGTTCAAGTTTAATCCGACGGACACACCCTGGTGCAGGCGATAGTATGCCGCAAGATCGACTTGGACGACAACAATACCTGTTTTTCGGGTTTTCCCTGCTCCCGTTGGGCCCGAACCTGGGGTTGCTTGTGCTATCTAGACCTATTTTCTGCAAGGAATCCAGCGGTGTGCTTGTCTTCTTGATCCGATGCTTCTGTGTGACGCGATAAGCACCGCAGTAGTGCGGATTTGGCAAAACTTTGATGGCTTATGGCGTTATAGCCGTAGGCCCGATCTTGATGATTCTTTCACTTTTAGCACTTTTTCGAACTTCTCTATCGATTGATATCACTTAGAGTGATAAGGATTTAAGTTTGAGAATTTCGAATTTAATTTTGAAATTACGAAACTGAATTTAACACTTTTAGGCCCTATTTGTTTTTATTTATTTCTCCGTTGTTTATGGGCCTAAAAATCTGATTTTTGGACCAAAAAATAGACCATGAAACACTGCACACTACTACATAGTTTGTAACCTCGCGCTGTTTTCCGTTTGCGGAACACAAACTTCCGAAGTTGCTGTTTTTTCCGGAAAAACTAAACTTGTGTTTTCTCCGGAATCCTTGGGCCGATTTTCAAAATTTTTTCACTGTTTTGTCCGCCTGGTCCATCCGCTGCCTCCGGTCACCTTTTTTGATTTTTGCGGGGCCCTTTAAGGGGACCCAACTTTTGGGACCCCGAAAAAAGTGCTTGTATCTCGGGATCCAGAGACCGGAAAAATCCAATTTTTTCACCACAAATAGCAGCAAATTGTCGGCTATCCAGTGGTACTAGCCGTTACATAAGTCACCACTGAAAATCTTGCAGCGTTTTCAATCAAAATTTTTCCAACACTTTTTCACAACTTTAAAAATCGATTTTGGGCTCAATTTTGATCCAATTTCAAAATTAAAAACACCCCCGGGTTGCCCGCGACGAGCTGCGTCGATTGGTGTATCACAATCGTTTTTTACACTTAAATCGCACGTACGGTCGATTTTTAACGATTTTTCGCCACGCGGAGCACTTTTTAGGGCTTTTGCTTGCGTCCGCTCACTGCTAGCGCGCAACAGAGACTGGTTAGGTTAGGTTAGGTTAGGTTAGGTTAGGTTAGGTTAGGTTAGGTTAGGTTAGGTTAGGTTAGGTTAGGTTAGGTTAGGTTAGGTTAGGTTAGGTTAGGTTAGGTTAGGTTAGGTTAGGTTAGGTTAGGTTAGGTTAGGTTAGGTTAGGTTAGGTTAGGTTGAGGTTAGGTTAGGTTAGGTTGGGTGCCCGATTTTCGTCGAAAATTGTAATTTTTGAGGGTCCATATCTTTGTGGTTTTTCGGAAGATTTTCGTGCAACGTAGCTCATTAGAAGCCTTTTTCAAGGCTCTCTTGATCTGCCGAAGCCGTTTTGCGATTTTGTTGTTGTTGTTGAAGATTTTGTTGTTTTTTGTTGTTTTTTTACTAAGTTTTGAAAAGGTGAAAATCGGCGATAACTTTCGTTCCTCTGAACGAATTTTGTCGCCGATTAAGGACGAAAGTTGCTCCCTTGGGGGTGCTTTCGGCCTGCCTATTCAATTCTTAGGTATCTTCTGTTGTCTAGTTTTTTATCACTGTTTTCGTTGTTAGTTTTTTAAGGTTTTCGTTGTTTTTCCTTAAAATCTTTATTGTTGTTGAGCCGACCTCGTTGAGGGCTGGCTTGGAAGACGCCTCTTCGGAAGCGCTTCCAGCCAGTCCAAACCCGTAGTTGCTGGCATTCTTTATTCAGATTTTATAGGGGTTCAAAGTTTCTCGTTTCCAGGGAAATTCATAATTTTGCTGATATTCCTTAAATATCTTTGGTGCTTATTAACGGATTTCGGTGTTGCCTGGCCTGAAAGACGCCTCTTCCGAGGCGCTATCAGCCAGTCAAAACTGCACGCCGTTATCTTCCTGGGTTCAGGTTTTATCGCAGTTCTTTCCCTAGATTTCTAGGGAAATTGTTGTTTCTGTCTTCACGGTTTTCCTGTCCCCCCTCAAGTAGGGGTGGACTCTCCAACCGCTTCAGAGGTCGACAGGGCTGTTAACTGGCCCATGTCGGCTTCTAAGAAGGATCCCTTGCCTTCGGGCAACACCCGCTCGAAGACGCGGAAGCGTAATTTGGAAGGCGCAGAGGCGATCGCTTCCTCACGAGCCTCTTCCGTTTCAGCTCGTTCTTTGGGGGAGTCGGGGTCCGAGGAGGACCCGGTTCCCCCGAAAGTGGTGAAGGGCACCAAGGGCCGTGACAAGCCCTATAGCCATAATGTTGGATTATCCCAGGCCCGCCGGGAACTAAGAGAGTGGGTATCGTCCGATACTGAGTCGGACGAAGACGCCGACATCGAGTATCTGTCGGTGGCGTCAGCTTCCCCCACCGACGGCTCACTTGAGAAGCTCACGAAAAAAGCGGAGGGGTGCTCCGCCACGATCCTTGAGGTTGTTCGTAAATCGAGCAACCTAAAGGGATCGTGCGTGAGAGACATAAAGAACGCTACCAACGCGCTGGTCAATGTTATCAAAGAGTTGGCGACGAAGGCATCCGTTAAGGCGGGTTCCCGTAAGGCGGATGCCGACAAGAAAATATATGAAGAGGTGTGTCGGCTCCAAGAAGAGAACAGATCTCTTCGGGGCCAATTAGAGGCGGCAACTCCCTCGAGAACGAGGCAAAAGATAATTTCTGACGGGCTTCGACAGCAGAGGCACGAGATTAGGGAACTGTCTGAGAAACTCTCTCTGTCTCAATCAGAGGTGACGTCTCTCAGACATTCCCTGGATTCTCGCCCGGAGCAATTGGCTGCTACAGAGTCAATCACGGAGGCGCCCCTGACAGCGGCTGCTAGCCAATCCCTGTCACGGGCTGAATTCATTGACGCACTTGGGTCACTTCAGGCCGAGCTATTATGCCATGTAGGTGGCATAGTGAGCGCTCATTTAGAGGGCCTGGAGGCGGACGGGAGACTCCTCCCGGCCCAACAAAGACGACTCCCCTTAGCGGCGGACCGCAATAGGGAAGAATTGGGTGGAGCTTCACAGCCCTCGCCGACGACGCTCGCCCCTCCGAGCAATCTTCCGAAGAAGGCTAGGGCCGTAAAGGCGAAAAAGGCAGCAAAATCCACTGCTGCCGACAGGGCACCGGAGCCACAGGCCGAGTCGTCGACTCAGCCTGGAGGAACTGCTGACAGTTGGACTGAGGTGGTCAGGCGCAAAAAGCGCGCCCCTGTAGCCTCTGCTCCGACAGCGACAAAGGTGTCTCCCCCAAAGCTCCCCAGGGAGCCTAAGAAGCCAGCGGTGATGATGGCCCTCAATAAGGAGGCGATTGAGAATGGGGCCACATACAACAAAGCCATCGCTAAAATGAAGGCGGCTGTTTCGCTCGACGCTCTGGGCATTGGCCCTGCCCAGTTCCGAGCAAGCTTCACGGGTGCGCGCATCCTCCAGCTTCCGGCGACGACAACGCCCGCTCAAGCGGACTTACTGGCAGCAAAGATTAGAGAGGCGTTGGGTGACGAGGTGAAGGTGACTCGCCCCGTCAAAACAGTCGACATCCGGGTTAACGGCCTGGATGACTCGGTGTCGACTGAAGAGATCAAGGCGGCCCTGTCGTCGACTACTGGATGTCCCCCTGACCAATTCAGGGTGGGGAAGGTACACCCCGGTGCCGGGGGTTTGGGCTCGGCCTTTGCCTCGTGCCCAGTCGCAGCTGCCAGAAAGCTGGCTATCGTTGGCCGTATCACGGTCGGTTGGAGCTCGGCCTCCGTCAAGCTTCTGGAACAGCGCCCTATGCGTTGTTTCAGATGCATGGGGCTCGGCCATCCTTCGGTCAGGTGCCCGTCCAAAAAGGATCGCAGTAACCTTTGCTTCCGCTGCGGACTGGACGGGCACTCCGCCTTTGAATGTGAGGCTGCACTAAACTGCGCAGTCTGCAGTGATGCTGGCCGTCCGGCTTCCCATCGAATGGGTGGGTTCAACTGCTCTCCCCCTATCGTCAGGGGCCGACCTATGGAATACTTGCAGGCAGCCCGCATTGGTCCTGCCCGCGAAACAAGAGAGGAACCAATGGAATGAATTCCTGGAGAAACGGAGATGACGCACGGTCAAGCATGGCTGTAGTCATGTTTGACGGTGCGTCTATTGATGCCTCACTCTGCATTCAGAAGGAGGAACT
This sequence comes from Synanthedon formicaeformis, assembly GCA_945859745.1. Classification (NCBI taxonomy): domain Eukaryota; kingdom Metazoa; phylum Arthropoda; class Insecta; order Lepidoptera; family Sesiidae; genus Synanthedon; species Synanthedon formicaeformis. Next base: position 27,713 of record OX243956.1, on the reverse strand, counting down.
GAGAGGAGCGAGAGGATGAGACGGTCTCGCTCCCCTCAGTTGTAGACGGCCGGGCAGGAGAAGGCGGGTTTTAGCCCGTCTTCAAATGTCCTAGGGGACCTGCACACACAGCGGCCAGGCTGTGTGTGCCTGCACAAGGTCCCCACCGTCTGGGGATTGCTTGGATGTCTTCGGGCAATCCCCCCATTGGCGCTAGGCCTTCGGGTCGCCCGTGTGGGGTGGGTCGGAGCAATTGTCTTAACAGACCCCGTCCACCCCTCACATAATGGGTAAGAAGACATCGGGGAGTTTTAGTGGGTAGGGGCCAGTTCCGCCTGCAACCGGCATGCGGCGGAGTTACTGGTCGACCCCCACATACCCCTACCGTCTGGCTGGCGGTAGGGGATCAATAAAAGGATTTCTCCTCGTCAAAAAAAAAAAAAAAAAAAAAAAAGGTTAGGTTAGGTTAGGTTAGGTTAGGTTAGGTTAGGTTAGGTTAGGTTAGGTTAGGTTAGGTTAGGTTAGGTTAGGTTAGGTTAGGTTAGGTTAGGTTAGGTTAGGTTAGGTTAGGTTAGGTTAGGTTAGGTTAGGTTAGGTTAGGTTAGGTTAGGTTAGGTTAGGTTAGGTTAGGTTAGGTTAGGTTAGGTTAGGTTAGGTTAGGTTAGGTTAGGTTAGGTTAGGTTAGGTTAGGTTAGGTTAGGTTAGGTTAGGTTAGGTTAGGTTAGGTTAGGTTAGGTTAGGTTAGGTTAGGTTAGGTTAGGTTAGGTTAGGTTAGGTTAGGTTAGGTTAGGTTAGGTTAGGTTAGGTTGTGCGTCTATTGATGCCTCACTCTGTATTCAGAAGGAGGAATCTGAGAGGAGCGAGAGGATGTGACGGTCTCGCTCCCCTCAGACGTAGACGGCCGGGCAGGAGAAGGCGGGTTTAAGCCCGTCTTCAAATGCCCTAGGGGACCTGCGCACACAGCGGCCAGGCTGTGTGTGCCTGCACAAGGTCCCCACCGTCTGGGGATTGCTTGGATGTCTTCGGGCAATCCCCCCATTGGCGCTAGGCCTTCGGGTCGCCCGTGTGGGGTGGGTCGGAGCAATTGTCTTAACAGACCCCGTCCACCCCTCACATAATGGGTAAGAAGACATCGGGGAGTTTTAGTGGGTAGGGGCCAGTTCCGCCTGCAACCGGCATGCGGCGGAGTTACTGGTCGACCCCCACATACCCCTACCGTCTGGCTGGCGGTAGGGGATCAATAAAAGGATTTCTCCTCGTCAAAAAAAAAAAAAAAAAAAAAAAGGTTAGGTTAGGTTAGGTTAGGTTAGGTTAGGTTAGGTTAGGTTAGGTTAGGTTAGGTTAGGTTAGGTTAGGTTAGGTTAGGTTAGGTTAGGTTAGGTTTTTTTTTTTTTTTTTTTTTTTTTTTTTTTTTTTTTTTTTTTTATTTTGCTAACCCCTCCGACGCAAGGTCGTAGCCTATATTAACTTTACTCTTTCATACCAGTTCTCGCTTGTATTCTTCTCGCACTTTCATTCTTCATACCGGTTCTTTCTAACATTCATCTCTCATTCACACTATAGCGGGTGGGATGCCCGCCTATTTGCTAATCTGCTAACTATCCTTATATCTATTTTTTTTCTTTATTATTAACATTTAGGGTTTGTAGTCAAATAATCGTACACAAGGCTCATATTATACACATAAAACATTAAAACATTAAACACTGACAATAATAATAATAAATAATTGCGACATATCAAATAAAATATAAAAGGTTAAAACATTAATACATTGATAAAAATTTTTTAAAAATAATTAAAACGTTATAAATTTAAAAGAATTATAGAAATTAAAACATTAAAATACATTGATAAAATTTTAAAATAATTTAAAACATTATAGAAATTATAAAAATTAAAACATTAAATACATTGGTAAAATTTAAAATATTTTGACATTATAGAAAATAAAAAATTATTAAACAATTAAAACATTTGGTAATTAAAACTGGTTAAATATTTGTGTATAATATATTAAGTATTTACATTTCAATTTGAAGACTACTATCTTATGTTTTATTCCTACTAATCACCCTAGTTGCTACTTTTTTGCAGTATTCTATGAATTTCTCCTTCTGGCTGCTTGCGATCATAACGCTAAGGTTGGCTGGGCACACTTGCATATCCATCTCGTACTCCAGCTCCATCCTTTCCTTGGCGAAGACCGGGCACTCCAGCAGAACATGCGGGACATCCTCATCATCGCTGGAACAAATGCACGATGGGCTCTCCTTGCGCTTGAACCGATGCAAGTACTCGGAGAACCCACCGTGCCCCGTTAAGACCTGGGTCATAACACCTTCAAGGCTCACCTTCCTCAGGGTCTTATAGGCGTCTATGGCTCGAGGGAAGAACAGCTTTGTAATGCTGGCCGTAGCGCCGTCCCTGTATCTTTGGTCCCATTCGTCAAGCGAGCGCATTCGGATGCACCGCTTGACAAATGAGACCGGACACAGGTCGTACGCCGGCTTCCGCTTACATTTCAGTGCGGCCTCCCTCGCGAGGCAGTCCGCTCTCTCATTCCCCTCTAGACCAGCGTGTGCTTTGATCCAGAATAGTCTCATTATTCTGCCTTGCTTGTTGATGTTGTTCAAGTTTGTTCTAGTCTCAGCTGCTAGAGGGTGCAGACATTTACTCGCCGCGACAGACTGCAATGCGGACCTTGAATCGCTGTAAATTGCTACGGAGGTTTCGCTGCGACCCAGAGCTACCCTCGACGCCTCACATAGCGCCAAGAGCTCTGCCTGGTAGACGGTGCAGTACGGCGGCAGACCAAGCTTGACGGCCCTGGTTTCGGCGTCGCCCTTCCATAAGGATAGAGCGGCGCCAACCCGACCCTCAATCTTGCTGCCGTCCGTAAAGATGCGAAGGTGGTAGTCGCTGTTTGCATTTAGCTCGTCCTCGTCCGCCAGGCTTCCGAACTCAAGGTTAGCCAGTTCGGCGGGGTGGGGAGCCTCGATCGCAAGAACCCCCCGCTCGATGACCCTGTCCCCGAGCCCAGGCTGCGGTACTCCCCTCTTGGCCTCGTACAGTGAGGCAGCCTCGCGAACTCGCAAGTCAAGGGGGAGTATCCCAGCCAGTAGTAAAGCTGAGTTCAGGGACACCGTTCGGTAGGCTCTGCAGATTTTCTGCGCAAAACCCCGTTGCACAGCGTTCAAGATCCGCATAATCCCCACTCTGCGAGTGGCGGGTGCCCACGCACTCGCAGAGTAGGTGATTATTGGCTCCACCGCGGCGATGTAAATGGAGCGAACGACCTCGGGATGGAGACCCCAGCTGACTTTAGCTGCCTTCCCGAGCTGCTTATAGACCCCGAGGGCCTTCTTGGTCACATTTTTCACGTGATCCTTGAAGGTGAGACCCCTGTCTATGGTAAGTCCCAGCAATTTGATTTTGTCCGCCATGGCAATGTCAATCCCGCCCATGGTAAGTCGTGGCGTGTCAAACTTAAGCTTTCTGGTCAGCACCATGGCATTAGTCTTGCCTGGTGCGAACCTCAGCTTATTTTTGACACCCCACTCCAGAACATGCGCGAGAGTGGCATTGGCATTCTGCTCTATCTGGAGTGCTCTGTCTCCATCAAAGACGAGGACCACGTCGTCCGCGAAAGCCTGGCAGTAGACGCCTCTACCGCCCAGGCTCCGCAGCAACGGGTCGAGCGTCAGGTTCCAGAGCAAGGGTCCGGCTATTGACCCTTGGATGCAGCCCCTGCTTGGCTCAGCATTATGAACCTCGCCGCAGTATCTGACGCTGACCGTCCTGTCGGCGAGGTAGCTGTCAAAGACTCGCCTCAGATTCACCGGGCATCCAGCCTCCGCCAGTCTGACTCTGACCATAGGCCACCAGACGCTGTCGAAGGCCCCCTCTATGTCCAATGACACCAATACTACGATTTTCTTGTTATCAAGTTTATTATAGATCCGCGACATTAGGTCATAGAGGGCGCCTTCGGTGCTCTTCTGGGGCACAAAGCCATACTGGCGGCCGCTGATCCCCGGCAAAAGATGGTGTTTGAGGCGAGCCACTAGCATTTTCTCATATACTTTTCCAAGCACGGGCAGCAGTCCAATAGGTCGGAACGACTTGGGGACGGTGTAGCTATCCCTCCCCGGTTTCCGAAGAACGATCACTGCCGCTTCCTTCCATATCTTTGGAAAGATATGGTGGGCCATGCAGCTGTTCAGTAACCCCAAAAAAGCTTTGGGGTTACAGCCGATGGCCCTGGCGCAGATGTCGGCAGTGAGCCCATCGGAACCGGGGGCCTTCTTCGGATTGAAGGACTTCACCGCCATCTCCAGCTCGGTCAGCGTGAACGGGGGGTCGCAGGGCGAGTCTTGCTCCCCCACGTTCACCCCGTCCGCCTCCGCTCTGATCTGGCGGTGAATTCCTTCATCCGAAGTTGCGTGGTCTTTCGGGTAGAACACCTCCGCAAGCCACTCCGCCGATTCCCTCGCGTCCAGAACCCTTCCGTCTCGAACCAGCGGCGGGTCCTCCTCTCTGATTGCCGTTCTACCGATCACTCTGTAGATGCCATCCCACACGCTCTCGCCACTCTGTCGCTCGCAGAAGGACTTCCAGGAGTCTGTTTGAGCTTGCCTCACGGCCTGCTCGTACTCCGCCTTCTTCTGAACGTATTGCTCAACGACAAACGACCGTCGGACGGGTGCGGCGTTCCTGATTCTATTTTTCCTGGTGGCGACCTCCTTCTTCAAGACTTCCAGGTCCTGCGACCACCACGGCAACGCCAGCTTTTCCCTCGTCCCCTTCCTCGGAATGGCATGGTCAGACGCCTCAATTACTAATTTTGTATAATTTTGTACGGCCGAAATTGTCTGTTCCCTATCCGGTACAACACCCTCTTTAATTTCATATTTTTCAATGAGTTCTAAAATTTTGGACCTAAATTTTTCCCAATCTGCTTTACGGGTGTTGTACTTTCTGGTCGTTCTGACCACTTCCATTCCTCGGGAGGGCCCGAGGTTCAGCTTGAGTGCGATACCGCTGTGATCGGAACCCGTCAAGTCATTGAGGACTTTCCAGTCTTCCACCAGGTCCAATAGGTCATGTGAGCATGCAGTGATGTCCACATGACTACAGAAACGCCGCCCCCCTCGGACTGTGTCGAATGTCGGAGCATCTCCGACGTTCAGAATTTCGAGGCCAAGCTCCTCCAGACTACCTGAAAGCTCTTCCCCCCTCGAATCGATCCTATCGCTGCCCCACCACGGACTCTTTGCATTTGCGTCTCCACCGACCAACCATCTCCCAGCCCCCAGTACAGCCTCCACTCTCTTCAGGCACCCAATGTAGGGTTCAATTGGCTGGTCCGGCTCAAAGTAGAAGGAGGTAAGCGTGATCGTCCAGCGCCCCATCCTTATCCCCACCACCACGATGTTATTGGTGGTGAGTTCTGGGTACTGTATGATTTTAAGACTGCTATCGAAGACTACGATAGCAGCCTTAACAGTACCCTCTTCAGGCGTGGAGTTCTGGAAGACCCGCATCCCCCTCCGACCCCGAACCGTGCCAGCCGCCCCCACATAGGGTTCCTGAAGGAGCGCTACGGCTGTTCCCCTCTTCTCTGCCTCCACTAGGAGCTCGGAGGTGGCTAGTCGGCTTCGTTGCAAATTGACTTGCAAGAGCCCGTAGGTGCGGCCTTCGCCAGGGGCGCCCTTAGCAATACTGAGTGGCAGAGCGCGCGATGGCATCCCATTTCAATCTCACTGGGCACGCCGAGCTGAACGCGTTGTGCCCGCGATTCCCGAGCTTGGCCACAGCACAGTTGTGGCACGCTGGGGGAGTACCCGCTCTCCACTCGGGGCACTCCATCTTCAGATGTTGCCCCCCGCAGTGGCTGCACAGGTCCTCCCCCATCGTGCAGAACTTTTTGCTGTGTCCATAGCCCAGGCATCTCGAGCACTGGACCAAGGGCGACTGATCCGCGACCCTGACACGTTGCAGATCAATGTGCAGGACCCCGAGCTCAGTCGCCCTCCTCCATACCTCCGGGGAGGTGCTCAGGACGATGTGCCCAGTGAGCGGATTCCTTGCTTTCCTTCTATATTTCACTTTCATACTCGACTTCTTTTCGTCGAGGCCGTCGAACAGGGACTTATTCTGATTTCTGATTGCCCTTAGGACGTCCTCGTCGCTATGTACTAGTAGGACGTCCCAAAGGATCAGCAGAGGGTCCCTGTTCTCGACCTCGCCGCAAAGAAGTCGTTTGCCTGATTTTTCAATCTTCTCCTTTATTTTCCTTCTGTCTTCCTCCGTGCTACAGCTCATAATTATTTTTCTGTCTTTGGCTTTCCGCACCCTTTCAACCCTAACCCAGCCGTCCTTAGCGTTTACGGCCTCCCTAATTTTTCCCAACACCTGCTCCCCGGTGTCCGTGGCGTCTTCCGACGTCACGACCACCGAGTGCAGTGTCGGTTTTTCTGATATGGGCCGCCCTACGGCCTCCGCATAAGATCGCGCAGGACCGACAGTCTTTACCACATTCACTTCATCTTTAAACTTTTTGATTAATTCCGTGTGGTCTTTTATTGCGGCCTCATTTGCTCTCAAGAGGTCCGAGTGTTTTTCTAATGCAGCCAATAATGTGTCTGCCTGTGCTGCGCGAGCCGGGGAGGAAGGAAGTTTAACCTCCTCCCTTCCCGGCCCGGCTTTTTTACTATTTTTCCCAGGAGCCTCCGCCTCCTTCACTAAAGCGAAGAGTCGGTCGACGGCCTGAAGTATGTTATTTTTCAAGTCGGTCTTTATATTCCTAGAGGCACTGAGGCTGAGCTTTGCCTTATTCAGGCAAGCCCTCGCCTCAGTGACCCTATCTGGGTACTCAATTTTTTGGGTGGCCCTCGCCGTGCTCGCTGCCGGGGCCAGGGGAGAGATGGAGATCCTACCTGTCTCCCATTCCCCTATGCTCTTCCTGACACTCGGCAGCGGAGGCGGAGTCTCCTGGGTCTTCCCGGTCTTAGCCGGACCTGCTCGATCCGCCGCTGGAGACCGTATCATATTTTTGGAGGGATTATTGTCGTTAAAATTAAAATTAAAGTCGGCTGTATAGTGGCCTTGTTTTGACTTATACTAAATTAAGCTGTAGAGGGGCTCGTCAACAATCTTAAAACTAATTAGCTGTATAAGGGCTAGTCAATACTTTAAATAAAATTTTGTTAATAAAATTCTATAATAGCCAACTCAACCCGATTGAAATACAATTAAAATATTAGTTAAATTATTAAACTATTTGTTAAATTAAAATATTAAAATATTAATTAAATTAAGATATTAAATTATTAGTTAAAATATAAGGTAGTCAATCTATATTTATACAAGTCATCCACAATAAGTCTCTTTTAAAAACACACACACAATAAACACTCGAAAATATTAAGTGTCGTAATTACAATAGACAATAAAATTTTTAGTAGAATAAGACACCGTCAATGTCAATTTAAACAAAACTCAATATTATATAAAGTTAAATCCAACAATAAATAAATTTAAAATAAAAACCTAAAAAGCTTAAGTCCAAATGGACCTACGTCCAAATGGCTCACAGCAATTTTGTGTTGTCGAAAGGTCAGAGGTGACTCGCCGACTGTCAAGTCAAGCTAGGTACCTACTACAATTACCAACTCGGGCCAAGTTGACTGAAAGTGTCTATCTTAATACTAAACAGCTGTAAAGGGGCTTGTCAAAAAATAAAACTTAGAACTAAGACTTAAACTATAGGTAAAATACAATAAATAATTACAATTATTAAGTAAAATATCAAATGTTAATTTTTAAAATTAAAATTGAAATTTAAGATTAATTGAAATTGACTAAAAATTTTAAAATAACAAGTCAGTACCATAAATTAAATAGTTAAGTAATGTCAAGATTAAACAATATACAAGTCAATAAGATTGGTAACACGGTAAACACAATAGTAGGTAATTAAAGTACCTGTTACAACGATTCAGTGATATAAATAATTTACCGTGGTCTAATATGAGCTGTATATGGGCTCAGTCTAAATAGTTTTAATTATGGTCGACGAGTCAAATAATAACAGTCAATATCAATTTAAAATCTTAATCTAGCAATACAAACAATAACTAACCTACGAGTCAATAATAAAATAAAATAATATCAGTTAAAACTTAGCCTAACAATAATATTCAATTCTTCAATTCAAAACAATAATAATAGTGACAATTTAAACAAATAAAATGAGTGATAATAGGAGTGATAATAATCAATATTATTTACAATATATCAGTATAATAAGCACAGAGTAATAAGTTAAATAATACACAGGTCACAAATTCAAGTAAATAAAATAAATAATTCAAGATTTTTATACGAGCTGTATATGGGCTCAGTCTATATGGATATAATACAAGTCAAGTAATAGTCAATATCAATTGTTTCCAAGTCAAAAGACAATAATAATAGTTATATGTGAAATGATTTACAGATATTAAAATGCGATTTTACTTGTCACTATTATATAATTAAATTGGTCAGTTAAAATATAAAATTTAGCTGTAGAAAGGCTCGGTCAATAAGTTAAAATAAACTTGATTAGTGCTAGTTACGAGAACTAGCCCAACCAGTCTAATAAAATCCTTAAAACTAACTTAACTATCTTAATCTAAGTCTCTGTAGTAGATTTGACAGAATCCTGTATCAGACCTCAGGCCGCCGAGACACTGCAAGGGTTTAGGGAGGGAAAGGGGTAGCCAAATAGGGGGGAGGGAGGGTCTCTTAGGAAGGAGATCGGTTTGGGAGTGAATTTAGATAAATTTTTGAATAATTTGGCCAAAATATTTTTATTTAAATTGCCAGACAAAACCGAGTGCAGCAGTAGTCTAGCTCGATAGGTCCTCGGACAGGGCTCGTCGAGACCTATCCAATGACGTATCGCACGTCCACGTACCGCAAAGGACTAGGGATTTATGGGCTTTTTTATACTTTTGCAGGTGAAGTCGGGTGCGAGTGATAGTGTCCACGCCAAATTGGGAAAAAAGGTGTGAATTTTCCAAATCCAACGACGTGTCTCACTGAATTTTAGCGCTAGTAGTTGCTGAGTTATTAGCGATTTACAGTGTTCAAGTTTAATCCCGTGGACACGTCCGGGGGCAGAGGATAGTTTAGGATAGTTTAGCCGCGGATCAATTTAGCGCGGTTTATTATTGTTACCCTGCAATATCCCGGCGTACCTTAAGCCCGATTCTGTCGCTGCTTGTGTAACTAAACTAATCCTGCAGCGAGGATTACAATGGTGTGATTATTATCCTCCTCCGATGTTCGTAGGCTTCACGATAAGCAAATTCCTTCTTTTGAAAACCATCTAACAAGACCCCTCTAATTGGTTATAATTGGTGTCTCGTATCTTCGGTTCCCGTCGTCCGATTTTCTTCCTCTCTTCAGTTTTCTTAATTTTAAAAGAAAAGCTTTCTTGTCGTATATAAATTTTTTGAAAATTTTGAATTTTGAAAATATTTTATTTCACTTTGATATTACGTAAACCGAATTTATGACAAATTTTGCAAAATTCCTCTCGGGACGTTTCTGTTCGTAACTTTAAAACTATAAGTCCTAAAATTGTGTTCTTAGTGTCAAATGAGAGAGGGGAAAAAACGGAGTATTTATAAATTTAGAACCAAGCCGCGTCACCAAACCTGAACGCAGGATATGTGTCCAAACTTTTGGTTCCAAAGAGATACGGAATCTTTCACAGGTTTTCACTACAATTTTTTACTTTCGTTCTATTGTTTATAATTCCTACACTATTTGTCCTAAAAATATGCTGTTTGTACCCACGTGTAGAGGAGGATCTGGTGGATCCTGTGCAAATAAGCAAGTCCAGCCGTCTTCTGTTCTTTCAAGAGTGTCTGCCTCTGAAGACAAGTGGAATTTTTTATCAAATTATTCGTAATTTTTTGACTTGTTTCACTATATTCACTATATCTTCACAACCCAATGTCCTAAAAATCTGCTTTTTGCTTTGCTGGGTAGAAGAAGAAGCACTGTATCCAGCAACACCAATCACTGAGGGGCGTCTTCTAGTTTGAGGGGTGCGGAAGTTCCCGAAAACAAGGCAATTTTCGGGAATCCTTCACTTCAACTCGTGATATCTCCGGATCGGCTGGTCCAAATTTGATGCGGTTTCCACCGTTCGACTCGCCGGGTTCAACTCCCCCTGATGACCTTCCTCCGCGGTCCCGCGGAAGCCCACTAAGGGATCCCACCAGTGGAGACCTTCGGAATTCCGGTTGTCCCGCAGAATCCGGAAGCCGGAAAAATACGGGCTTTCCGGGACAAATGAGAAGAAGGTACCGGCTTTCTAATGGTAATCTTCGATACACGTTTTCCCGCACAAAATCTTCCAGCGTTTTCGCGCAAAGTTTTTGAACCAATTTTTCCGGACTTTAAAAATCGATATTGGGCTCAATTTTGATCCAATTTCAAAAATAAAAACACCCCCGGGTTGCCCGCGACGAGCTGCGTCGATTGGTGTATCACAATCGTTTTTTACACTTAAAACGCACGTACGGTCGATTTTTAACGATTTTTCGCCACGCGGAGCACTTTTTAGGGCTTTTGCTTGCGTCCGCTCACTGCTAGCGCGCAACAGAGACTGGTTAGGTTAGGTTAGGTTAGGTTAGGTTAGGTTAGGTTAGGTTAGGTTAGGTTAGGTTAGGTTAGGTTAGGTTAGGTTAGGTTAGGTTAGGTTAGGTTAGGTTAGGTTAGGTTAGGTTAGGTTAGGTTAGGTTAGGTTAGGTTAGGTTAGGTTAGGTTAGGTTAGGTTAGGTTAGGTTAGGTTAGGTTAGGTTAGGTTAGGTTAGGTTAGGTTAGGTTAGGTTAGGTTAGGTTAGGTTAGGTTAGGTTAGGTTAGGTTAGGTTAGGTTAGGTTAGGTTAGGTTAGGTTAGGTTAGGTTAGGTTAGGTTAGGTTAGGTTAGGTTAGGTTAGGTTAGGTTAGGTTAGGTTAGGTTAGGTTAGGTTAGGTTAGGTTAGGTTAGGTTAGGTTAGGTTAGGTTAGGTTAGGTTAGGTTAGGTTAGGTTAGGTTAGGTTAGGTTAGGTTAGGTTAGGTTAGGTTAGGTTAGGTTAGGTTAGGTTAGGTTAGGTTAGGTTAGGTTAGGTTAGGTTAGGTTAGGTTAGGTTAGGTTAGGTTAGGTTAGGTTAGGTTAGGTTAGGTTAGGTTAGGTTAGGTTAGGTTAGGTTAGGTTAGGTTAGGTTAGGTTAGGTTAGGTTAGGTTAGGTTAGGTTAGGTTAGGTTAGGTTAGGTTAGGTTAGGTTAGGTTAGGTTAGGTTAGGTTAGGTTAGGTTAGGTTAGGTTAGGTTAGGTTAGGTTAGGTTAGGTTAGGTTTTTTTTTTTTTTTTTTTTTTTTTTTTTTTTTTTTTTTTTTTTTTTTTTCTAACCCCTCCGACACATGGTCGCAGCCTATATTTACTTGACTCTTTCATACTAGTTCTCGCTTTTATTCTTCTCGCACTTTCATTCCTCATACTTTTTCTTTCTAGCATACATCTCTTTCACACTATAGCGGGTGGGATTCCCGCCTAACTGCTATTCTGGTAATCTGTCCTTATTCTATTTCTCTTTATTTAGGGTATGTAGTCAAATGATTGTACACGAAATTCATATTATACACATTAAAATCATTTAAAAACATTAACAATAATAAATAATTTAAAAACATTAAGAATAAAAAGATAAAACGGTTAAAAACATTAAAATACAGATAATTAATTAAATAACAATAATTAGAATAATTTAAAACATTGCGAGTATTAAAATATCATTATACAATTAAACAATTTAAAATTTAGATAAAATAATTAAAACATCTGTGTATAATAAGTTAAAAATTTTTTGAAAACTACTATTCATTGTTTATTTCTGCTAATTACCCTAATCGCTACACTTTTGCAATAGTCTATAAACTTCTGTCTTTGCTCTCCGGTGATCATCGCATTTAGGTTGGCTGGGCACACTTCCATATCCATCACGTATTCCAGCTCCATCCTCTCCTTGGCGAAGACAGGGCACTCCAGCAGAACGTGCGGGACATCCTCATCATCGCTGGAACAAACACACGATGGGCTCTCCTTGCACTTGAACCGATGCAAGTACTCGGAGAACCCACCGTGCCCCGTTAAGACCTGGGTCATAACACCTTCAAGTCTCACCTTCCTCAGGGTCTTATAGGCGTCTATGGCTCGAGGGAAGAACAGCTTTGTAATGCTGGCCGTAGCGCCGTCCCTGTATCTTTGGTCCCATTCGTCAAGCGAGCGCATTCGGATGCACCGCTTGACGAATGAGACCGGACACAGGTCGTACGCCGGCTTCCGCTTACATTTCAGTGCGGCCTCCCTCGCGAGGCAGTCCGCTCTCTCGTTCCCCTCTAGGCCAGCGTGTGCTTTAATCCAAAAGAATTTCAATATTCTTTCTTGCTTACAGATCTTTGTTAAGTTCGCTCGAGTTTCAGCTGCTAGAGGGTGCAGACATTTACTCGCCGCGACAGACTGCAATGCGGACCTTGAATCGCTGTAAATTGCAACGGTAGTTTCGCTGCGACCGAGAGCTATCCTCGACGCCTCACATAGCGCCAAGAGTTCTGCCTGGTAGACGGTACAGTACGGCGGCAGACCAAGCTTGACGGCCCTGGTTTCGGCGTCGCCCTTCCATAAGGATAGAGCGGCGCCAACCCGACCCTCAATCTTGCTGCCGTCCGTAAAGATGCGAAGGTGGTAGTCGCTGTTTGCGTTTAGCTCGTCCTCGTCCACCAGGCTTCCGAACTCAAGGTTAGCTAGTTCGGCGGGGTGGGGAGCCTCGATCGCAAGAGCCCCCCGCTCGATGACCCTGTCCCCGAGCCCAGGCTGCGGTACTCCCCTCTTGGCCTCGTACAGTGAGGCAGCCTCACGGACTCGCAAGTCAAGGGGGAGTATCCCAGCCAGTAATAAAGCTGAGTTCAGGGACACCGTTCGGTAGGCTCTGCAGATTTTCTGCGCAAAACCCCGCTGCACAGCGTTCAAGATCCGCATAATCCCCACTCTGCGAGTGGCGGGTGCCCACGCACTCGCAGAGTAGGTGATTATTGGCTCCACCGCGGCGATGTAAATGGAGCGAACAACCTCGGGATGGAGACCCCAGCTGACTTTAGCTGCCTTCCCGAGCTGCTTATAGACCCCGAGGGCCTTCTTGGTCACATTTTTCACGTGATCCTTGAAGGTGAGACCCCTGTCTATGGTAAGTCCCAGCAATTTGATTCTGTCCGTCATGACAATGTCAATCCCGCCCATGGTAAGTCGTGGCGTGTCAAACTTAAGCTTTCTGGTCAGCACCATGGCATTAGTCTTGCCTGGTGCGAACCTCAGCTTATTTTTGACACCCCACTCCAGAACATGCGCGAGAGTGGCATTGGCATTCTGCTCTATCTGGGGTGCTCTGTCTCCATCAAAGACGAGGACCACGTCGTCCGCGAAAGCCTGGCAGTAGACGCCTCTACCGTCCAGGCTCCGCAGCAACGGGTCGAGCGTCAGGTTCCAGAGCAAGGGTCCGGCTATTGACCCTTGGATGCAGCCCCTGCTTGGCTCAGCATTATGAACCTCGCCGCAGTATCTGACGTTAACCGTCCTGTCGGCGAGGTAGCTGTCAAAGACTCGCCTCAGATTCACCGGGCATCCAGCCTCCGCCAGTCTGACCCTGACCATAGGCCACCAGACGCTGTCGAAGGCCCCCTCTATGTCCAATGACACCAATACCACAATCTTCTTCTCATCAAGTTTCTTGTGTATCCGCGACATTAGGTCATAGAGGGCGCCTTCGGTGCTCTTCTGGGGCACAAAGCCATACTGGCGGTCGCTGATCCCCGGCAAAAGATGGTGTTTGAGGCGAGCCACCAGCATTTTCTCATATACTTTTCCAAGCACGGGCAGCAGTCCAATAGGTCGGAACGACTTGGGGACGGTGTAACTATCCCTCCCCGGTTTCCGAAGAACGATCACTGCCGCTTCCTTCCATATCTTTGGAAAGATATGGTGGGCCATGCAGCTGTTCAGTAACCCCAAAAAAGCTTTGGGGTTACAGCCGATGGCCCTGGCACAGATGTCGGCAGTGAGCCCATCGGAACCGGGGGCCTTCTTCGGATTGAAGGACTTCACCGCCATCTCCAGCTCGGTCAGCGTGAACGGGGGGTCGCAGGGCGAGTCTTGCTCCCCCACGTTCACCCCGTCCGCCTCCGCTCTGATCTGGCGGTGAATTCCTTCATCCGAAGTCGCGTGGTCTTTCGGGTAGAACACCTCCGCAAGCCACTCCGCCGATTCCCTCGCATCGAGAACCCTTCCGTCTCGAACCAGCGGCGGGTCCTCCTCCCTGACTGCCGTTCTACCAATCACTCTGTAGATACCATCCCACACGCTCTCGCCACTCTGTCGCTCGCAGAAGGACTTCCAGGAGTCTGTTTGAGCTTGCCTCACGGCCTGCTCGTACTCCGCCTTCTTCTGAACGTATTGCTCAACGACAAACGACCGTCGGACGGGTGCGGCGTTCCTGATTCTATTTTTCCTGGTGGCGACCTCCTTCTTCAAGACTTCCAGGTCCTGCGACCACCACGGTATCGCCAGCTTTTCCCTCGTCCCCTTCCTCGGAATGGCATGGTCAGACGCCTCAATAACTAATTTGGTATAATTTTGTACGGCCGAAATTGTCTGTTCCCTATCCGGTACAACACCCTCTTTAATTCCATATTTTCCAATGAGTTCTAAAATTTTGGTCCTAAATTTTTCCCAATCTGCTTTATGGGTGTTGTACTTTCTGGTCGTTCTGACCACTTCCATTCCTCGGGAGGGCCCCAGGTTCAGCTTGAGTGCGATACCGTTGTGATCGGAACCCGTCAAGTCATTGAGGACTTTCCAGTCTTCCACCAGGTCCAATAGGTCATGTGAGCATGCAGTGATGTCCACATGACTGCAGAAACGCCGCCCCCCTCGGACCGTGTCGAATGTCGGAGCATCTCCGACGTTCAGAATTTCGAGGCCAAGCTCCTCCAGACTACCTGAAAGCTCTTCCCCCCTCGAGTCGATCCTATCGCTACCCCACCACGGACTCTTTGCATTCGCATCTCCACCGACCAACCATCTCCCAGCTCCCAGTACAGCCTCCACCCTCTTCAGGCACCCAATGTAGGGTTCAATTGGCTGGTCCGGCTCAAAGTAGAAGGAGGTGAGCGTGATCATCCAGCGCCCCATCCTTATCCCCACCACCACGATGTTATTGGTGGTGAGTTCTGGGTACTGTATGATTTTAAGACTGCTATCGAAGACTACGATAGCAGCCTTAACAGTACCCTCTTCAGGCGTGGAGTTCTGGAAGACCCGCATCCCCCTCCGACCCCGAACCGTGCCAGCCGCCCCCACATAGGGTTCCTGAAGGAGCGCTACGGCTGTTCCCCTCTTCTCTGCCTCCACTAGGAGCTCGGAGGTGGCTAGTCGGCTTCGTTGCAAATTGACTTGCAAGAGCCCGTAGGTGCGGCCCTCGCCAGGGGCGCCCTTAGCAATACTGAGTGGCAGAGCGCGCGATGGCATCCCATTTCAATCTCACTGGGCACGCCGAGCTGAACGCGTTGTGCCCGCGATTCCCGAGCCTGGCCACAGCACAGTTGTGGCACGCTGGGGGAGTTCCCGCCCTCCACTCGGGGCACTCCATCTTCAGATGGTGCCCCCCGCAGTGGCTGCACAGGTCCTCCCCCGTCGTGCAGAACTTTCTGCTGTGGCCATAGCCCAGGCATCGCGAGCACTGGACCAAGGGCGACTGATCCGCGACCCTGACACGTTGCAGATCAATGTGCAGGACCCCGAGCTCAGTCGCCCTCTTCCACACCTCCGGGGAGGTGCTCAGCACAATGTGCCCAGTGAGTGGATTCCTTGCTTTCCTTCTATACTTCACATTCATCCTCGACTTCTTTTCGTCGAGGCCTTCGAACAGGGACCTATTCTGATTTCTGATAGCCTTTAGGACGTCCTCGTCGCTATTTACTAGTAGGACGTCCCAAAGGATCAGCAGCGGATCCCTGTTCTCGACCTCGCCGCAAAGAAGTCGTTTGCCTGATTTCTCTATCCTATTCTTAATTTTTGCCCTATCTTCCTCAGATTTACAACTCATTATAATTTTACGATCTTTAGCCTTCCTAACTCTTTCAACCGTCACCCAGCCATCCTTCGCGTTGACAGCCTCTCTAATTTTACCCAACACCTGCTCCCCGGTGTCCGTGGCGTCCTCCGACGTCACGACCACCGAGTGCAGTGTTGGTTTACCTGACGTACTGTGCGCTACGGTCTCCGCATAGGATCGGGCGGGGCCAACGACTTTTGTTGTCTTTATTTTCTCTTCCAATTCTTTAATTAATTTAGTATGATCCCTGACTGCGGCCTCATTTGCTTTTAATTGAGCTGAGTGTTTTTCTAGGGCCTCCAGTATATCTGTTTGTGCAAGTGCCGGGGGAGAAGGAAGTTTGGCCTCCTCCCCACCCGGTCTCGCTTTTCCGCCACTGCCCCCCTGAGCCTCCGCCTCCTTCACTATTGCGAAGAGTCGGTCGATGGCCTGGAGTATATTCGCTTTTAGATCGGTTTTTAAGTTCCTAGAGGCACTGAGGCTGAGCTTTGCCTTGTTTAGGCACGCTCTCGCCTCAGTGACCCTATCCGGATACTCGATTTTCTGCGTGGCCCTGGCCGTGCTCGCTGCCGGGGCCAGGGGAGAGATGGAGATCCTACCTGTCTCCCATTCCCCTATACTCTTCCTGACGCTCGGCAGCGGAGGCGGAGTCTCCTGGGATTTTCCGGCCTTTGCCGGTCTTGCCCGATCCGCCGCTGGGGACCGTAACATGTTGCGGAGGGATTGTCGTCAAAATTTAAAATTGAATTCAGCTGTATAGTGGCCTCGTTCTATATTTTAAAATTGAGCTGTATAGGGGCTCGTCAAAAGTCTTATCACTAAGGGGCTGTATAGGGGCTCTTCTTGGCGGCCCAAGGACGGCCGCCCAAAATCCAGGAGCCCGAGTTCGGTTACCCAAAAATCTGGAGGCCGAAATGGGTGCCCAAAAATCCGGTGCCCAAAACCCTCGAAAGCCCAAACTGGGTGCCCAAAAATCTGGTGCCCAAAAAAAATTTGGGAGCCCAAACTGGGTGCCCAAAAAATCCGGTGCCCAAAAAATTTGGGAGCCCAAACTGGGTGCCCAAAAAATCTGGTGCCCAAAAAATTCGGGAGCCCAAACCAGGTGCCCAAAAAATCTGGTGCCCAAAAAATTTGGGAGCCCAAACTGGGTGCCCAAAAAATCCGGTGCCCAAAAAGTTCGGGAGCCCAAACTGGGTGCCCAAAAAATCCGGTGCCCAAAAAATTTGGGAGCCCAAACCGGGTGCCCAAAAAATCCGGTGCCCAAAAAATTTCGGGAGCCCAAGCTAGGCACCCAAAAAATCCGGTGCCCAAAAAATTCGGGAGCCCAAACTGGGTGCCCAAAAATCCGGTGCCCAAAAAATTTAGGAGCCCAAACCGGGTGCCCAAAAAATCCGGTGCCCAAAAAATTCGGGAGCCCAAACTGGGTGCCCAAAAAATCCGGTGCCCAAAAAATTCGGGAGCCCAAACTGGGTGCCCAAAAAATCCGGTGCCCAAAAAATTCGGGAGCCCAAACTGGGTGCCCAAAAAATCTGGTGCCCAAAAAATTTGGGAGCCCAAACTGGGTGCCCAAAAAATCCGGTGCCCAAAAAATTTGGGAGCCCAAACTGGGTGCCAAAAAATCCGGTGCCCAAAAAATTCGGGAGCCCAAACTGGGTGCCCAAAAAATCTGGTGCCCAAAAAATTCGGGAGCCCAAACCGGGTGCCCAAAAAATCCGGTGCCCAAAAATTTGGTGGCCCAAGCCGGGTGCCCAAAGGATTCGGTGCCCAAAGATTCGGTGGCCCAAACCGGTCGCCCAAATCCGGGAGACCCAATCGGGTGACCCAAAAGTTCGGCGGCCCAACCCTGGGGCACGCCAAGAGTTGGAAGCCTAAGTTGCTAAACCAAAAGGACTTAGGCTCACAGTACGTCGAGCGGTCAAAAGACTCGTCGACACTTAATACTAGGGAGCTGTATAAGGGCTCGTCAATACAAAGCTGTAAAGGGGCTTGTCAATAAAACTTAGAACTAAAGACTTAGACTAAATAACATACAATAATAATTACAATAAAGTAAAATATCGAGTATTAATTAAAATTAAATTTAGATGAAATTAAATAAGTTTAAAACAGTGTTATAATTTAAAATAGTCAAACAATAATGTCGAGCTCCTTAGTATGAGTTGTATATGGGCTCAGTCTGTGTAGTTATGACTAATAGGAATAAAATAATAATAAACAATAGAACAATAACACGATAATATGATTAAGTCAATACTAAAAGTCAATTAAGATCTTAACCTACAATTAAGTTTTCAGTATTATCAAACTAATATATACAATCACACAATTAAAACCTTTTTTTAAAATAATGTACAATGTCACAACTACAATAAACAATAAAAAAAATTTTATATAAGTAAATTCACAATAGGTCAATTAAAATAATACTCGAATTAAAATTAAAACAATAAATAATCAAATAATAACAATATCAGCAATTAAATAAAGTTAAAATAAAACCTGAGAAGCTTAAGTCCAAATGGACTTACGTCCAAGTGGCTCACTGCAATTTTATGTTATTGAAAGGTCAAAGGTGACTCGCCGGCTTCAATACCGGAGCTGTATAGAGGCTCGTCAATAAAACTTAAACTATTAAAATTAAGTATAAATTGCAATGAATTATAACATAAAAGAACAATTTAAATAGTGGTAAATAATATATAGGTCAGTAATAAAATAAAATAATGTCAGTTAAAACTTAGCCTAATTATAAATTTCAATTCAGATTTAAAACATTAATAGTGATAACAATTTAAAACACAATGAATTATAATAGTCAATATTATTTACAAATAAAAGTCAGTTAAAATATAGGTTTTTTAAGATGTCAATACATATAAAATAAAAATTAAATAATTTTGAGCTGTAAAGAGGCTCTGTCAAAATATTAAAATAGGACTTAATTAGTGCTAGTTGCACAACTAGCCTAATTAGTCTAATAAAACTTACTAACTAACTTAACCTAAGTCTCCGTTTTGGATTTGGTCAGAATCCTTTATCGGACCCCCGGTCACAGAGACACCCAACAAGTTTAGGGGGGGGGAAGGAGTAGCCAAATAAGTGGAAAGGAAGGGTCTTAAGGAGAGGGAACCGGCCTAAGGAAAATTTGGAAGAAAAATTTTGAATTTCATATAATTAATAGCCAAAATAGTTTTATAAAAATTCTCAGACGGAGCCGGGTGTGGCACTAGTCAAGTGCGGTAGGTCCCTGGATAGGTCTCGTCGAGGCCCATCCAACGACGTATCGCACGTCTATGTACCACCAAGGACAAAGGAATTGGTAGGTTTTTTAATTTTTTACAGGTGAAGCCGAATGCACAAATAGTGCTATCATCCAAGTCGGGAAAAAAGGTGGTAATTTTCCAAATCTAATGATATGTCGCGTCGGATTTTAGCGCTATTAGTTAAAAAGTTATAAGCGTTTAAAGGCGTTCAAGTTTAATCCGACGGACACACCCTGGTGCAGGCGATAGTATGCCGCTAGATCGACCTGGAATGACAACAATATCTGTTTTTCGGGTATTCCCTGCTCCCGCTGGGTCCGAACCTGGAGTTGCCTGTGTTTTCTAGACCAACTTTCTGCGAGGAATCCGATGGTGTGCTTGTCTTCTTAATCCGACGCTCCTGTACAACGCGATAAGCACCGCAGTAGTGCGGATTTAACAAAACTTTGATGGCTTATGGCGTTATAGCCATAAGCTCGATTTCACTGGTTTTTTCACTGTTATCCTTTTTTCGAGATTCTCTTTCGAATGATATCACTTAGCACGATATATATTAAATTTTGAGAAAGTTTTATTTAATTTGGTTATTACGAAACGGATTTTTATCAATTTACTCACTGTTTGTTTTTGTTTATATCTCGGATGTTTTTGGAGCTAAAAATCTGATTTTTGGACTAAAAAATAGATCACGAAACACTGCACACCGCTATGTATTCCGTTTCCTCGCGCGCTTTACAGTTGTCGGAAAACAAATTCCCAAAAACACTGCTTTTTCCGGAGAAACCAAACTAGTGATTTCTCCGGACTCCGTGGGCCAAAATTCAAAATTTTTTCACTGGTGTGACCGCCTGGTCCATCCGCTGCCTCCGGTCACTTTTGTTGATTTTTACGGGACCCTTTAGGGGGACCCAACTTTTGGGTCCTTGGAAAAAGTGCTTGTATCTCCGGATCCAGACACCGGAAAAATCCAATTTCTTCGGGACAAATAAGAGTAAAGTACCGGCTATCCAATGGTACTAGCCGATACACAGGTCACCGCTGAAAATCTTACAGCGTTTTCACGCAAAGTTTTTTCGACACTTTTTTCAAACTTCAAAAATCGATATTGGGCTCAATTTTCGTCCTATTTCAAAACGGAAAACACCCCCGTGTTGCCCGCGATGAGCCGCGTCGATTGATGTATTGCAATCGATTTTTGCACTTAAAACACACGCACGGTCGATTTTTAAGGGTTTTTTGCCTCGCGGAGCACTTTTTAGGGCTTTTGCTTGCGTCCGCTCACTGCTAGCGTGCAACAGAGACTGGTTGGTTAGGTTAGGTTAGGTTAGGTTAGGTTAGGTTAGGTTAGGTTAGGTTAGGTTAGGTTAGGTTAGGTTAGGTTAGGTTAGGTTAGGTTAGGTTAGGTTAGGTTAGGTTAGGTTAGGTTAGGTTAGGTTAGGTTAGGTTCCCCCCCTAGGTGGGCCATGACCTTGTCGTGGTGGGGGGGCTTACCCTCAACAATCCGATGGGGTCGCGGATGGCCGGTGGTTCTCACCGGCCTTTCCTCGTCCCATGGGATTGTTGTTGGGGACCAAGAAGGCCCACACCCGTGTGCTCCGAGCGGGCTCTGTTCAGCGGAGCTCGTGGCGGAGCGCACACTGTTGATGGTTCCCCCGGCGGCTGGGGCGGGACTTGTAGCCCTCCATGCTCGTCCTCGCCAGCTGTCGTCGGGGGTTTGACGTTTGTTGAGGTGGAGTTCAGGGGAACAGGGAGGCCTGGGGGGAGGCCCCTGGTCCCCTGCTCGTTGTTGAGGTTCCCCCTGGCGGCTGGGGCGGGGCTTGTAGCCCTCCATGCATGTCTCGTCAGCTGTCGTCGGGGGTTAAGGTGGAGTTCAGGGGAACAGGGAGGCCTGGGGGGGTGGCCCCTGGTCCCCTGCTCGTTGAGGTTTTGGAGGTGCTGAGGGTGGGGGGGGATCCAATGGACACTGCTGGTGTCCATTGTGTCCTCCCGTAACTTCATGGCAGATGGTCGGGCAGGAGAAGGCGGGCACCAGCCCGTCTTCAAATGCCCTTGGGGACCTGCGCACACAGCTGGCCAGCTGTGTGTGCCTGCACGGGTCCCCCCCGTCTGGGGATTGCTCGGGTGTCTCCGGGCAATCTCCCTCGTTGGCGTCAGCCTAGCCAGCAATGGCTAGGCCGCCCGAGGAGGGTGGGTCGGAGCAGTTGCCTCGGCAGAGCCCGTCCACCCCCCACTTAAAGGGCAAGGAGACACCGGGGAGTTTTAGTGGGTATGGGCCAGTTCCGCCTGCAACCTGCATGCGGCGGAGTATGCTGGTCGAGTCCCACATACCCCTACCGCCTAGCCAGCGGTAGGGGATTAATAAGACGATTTCTCCTCGCTAAAAAAAAAAAAAAAGGTTAGGTTAGGTTAGGTTAGGTTAGGTTAGGTTAGGTTAGGTTAGGTTAGGTTAGGTTAGGTTAGGTTAGGTTAGGTTAGGTTAGGTTAGGTTAGGTTAGGTTAGGTTCCCCCCCTAGGTGGGCCATGACCTTGTCGTGGTGGGGGGGCTTACCCTCGACAATCCGATGGGGTCGCGGGGGCCGGTGGTTCTCACCGGCCTTTCCTCGTCCCATGGGATTGTTGTTGGGGACCAAAAAGGCCCACACCTGTGTGCTCCGAGCGGGCTCCGTTCTGCGGAGCTTGTGGCGGAGTGCACGAATGAGAGGAGTGCTCACAGGAGCGCTCTCTCCTTGTTGAAGGTTGCCCTGGCGGCTGGGGCGGGAGTTGGTATCCCTCTCTATGCCTCTCTCGTCAGCTGCCGTCAGGGATTTGGAGTTCAGGGAGCCAGAAAGGCCTGGAGGGGTGGCTTCTGGTCCCCTGCTCGCGTTGATTGGGCGGGACCTCCTTTGTTCTTTGTTGGTGTTGCCCTGGCGGCTGGGGCGGGAGTTGGTATCCCTCTCTATGCCTCTCTCGTCAGCTGCCGTCAGGGATTTGGAGTTCAGGGAGCCAGGAAGGCCTGGAGGGGTGGCTTCTGGTCCCCTGCCCGTTCGAGGGAGGTTTCGCCCGCGTTGCAGGGGGGGGAACCAATGGGCACTATTGGTGTCCATTGAGTCCTCCCATAATTCAAGCAGATGGCTGGGCAGGAGAAGGCGGGCACCAGCCCGTCTTCAAATGCTCACGGGGACCTGCGCACACAGCTGGCTAGCTGTGTGTGCCTGCACGGGTCCCCTCCGTCTGGGGATTGCTCGGGTGTCTCCGGGCAATCCCTCTCGTTGGCGTTAGCCTAGCCAGCAATGGCTAGGCTGCCCGAGGAGGGTGGGTCGGAGCAATTGCCTCGGCAGAACCCGTCCACCCCCCATTCAAGGGCAAGGAGACACCGGGGAGTTTTAGTGGGTATGGGCCAGTTCCGCCTGCAACCTGCATGCGGCGGAGTAGACTGGTCGAGTCCCACATACCCCTACCGCCTAGCCAGCGGTGGGGGATCAATAAGACGATTTCTCCTCGACAAAAAAAAAAAAAAAAAAAAAGGTTAGGTTAGGTTAGGTTAGGTTAGGTTAGGTTAGGTTAGGTTAGGTTAGGTTAGGTTAGGTTAGGTTAGGTTAGGTTAGGTTAGGTTAGGTTAGGTTAGGTTAGGTTAGGTTAGGTTAGGTTAGGTTAGGTTAGGTTAGGTTAGGTTAGGTTAGGTTAGGTTAGGTTAGGTTAGGTTAGGTTAGGTTAGGTTAGGTTAGGTTAGGTTAGGTTAGGTTAGGTTAGGTTAGGTTAGGTTAGGTTAGGTTAGGTTAGGTTAGGTTAGGTTAGGTTAGGTTAGGTTAGGTTAGGTTAGGTTAGGTTAGGTTAGGTTAGGTTAGGTTAGGTTAGGTTAGGTTAGGTTAGGTTAGGTTAGGTTAGGTTAGGTTAGGTTAGGTTAGGTTAGGTTAGGTTAGGTTAGGTTAGGTTAGGTTAGGTTAGGTTAGGTTAGGTTAGGTTAGGTTAGGTTAGGTTAGGTTAGGTTAGGTTAGGTTAGGTTAGGTTAGGTTAGGTTAGGTTAGGTTAGGTTAGGTTAGGTTAGGTTAGGTTAGGTTAGGTTAGGTTAGGTTAGGTTAGGTTAGGTTAGGTTAGGTTAGGTTAGGTTAGGTTAGGTTAGGTTAGGTTAGGTTAGGTTAGGTTAGGTTAGGTTAGGTTAGGTTAGGTTAGGTTAGGTTAGGTTAGGTTAGGTTAGGTTAGGTTAGGTTAGGTTAGGTTAGGTTAGGTTAGGTTAGGTTAGGTTAGGTTAGGTTAGGTTAGGTTAGGTTAGGTTAGGTTAGGTTAGGTTAGGTTAGGTTAGGTTAGGTTAGGTTAGGTTAGGTTAGGTTAGGTTAGGTTAGGTTAGGTTAGGTTAGGTTAGGTTAGGTTAGGTTAGGTTAGGTTAGGTTAGGTTAGGTTAGGTTAGGTTAGGTTAGGTTAGGTTAGGTTAGGTTAGGTTAGGTTAGGTTAGGTTAGGTTAGGTTAGGTTAGGTTAGGTTAGGTTAGGTTAGGTTAGGTTAGGTTAGGTTAGGTTAGGTTAGGTTAGGTTAGGTTAGGTTAGGTTAGGTTAGGTTAGGTTAGGTTAGGTTAGGTTAGGTTAGGTTAGGTTAGGTTAGGTTAGGTTAGGTTAGGTTAGGTTAGGTTAGGTTAGGTTAGGTTAGGTTAGGTTAGGTTAGGTTAGGTTAGGTTAGGTTAGGTTAGGTTAGGTTAGGTTAGGTTAGGTTAGGTTAGGTTAGGTTAGGTTAGGTTAGGTTAGGTTAGGTTAGGTTAGGTTAGGTTAGGTTAGGTTAGGTTAGGTTAGGTTAGGTTAGGTTAGGTTAGGTTAGGTTAGGTTAGGTTAGGTTAGGTTAGGTTAGGTTAGGTTAGGTTAGGTTAGGTTAGGTTAGGTTAGGTTAGGTTAGGTTAGGTTAGGTTAGGTTAGGTTAGGTTAGGTTAGGTTAGGTTAGGTTAGGTTAGGTTAGGTTAGGTTAGGTTAGGTTAGGTTAGGTTAGGTTAGGTTAGGTTAGGTTAGGTTAGGTTAGGTTAGGTTAGGTTAGGTTAGGTTAGGTTAGGTTAGGTTAGGTTAGGTTAGGTTAGGTTAGGTTAGGTTAGGTTAGGTTAGGTTAGGTTAGGTTAGGTTAGGTTAGGTTAGGTTAGGTTAGGTTAGGTTAGGTTAGGTTAGGTTAGGTTAGGTTAGGTTAGGTTAGGTTAGGTTAGGTTAGGTTAGGTTAGGTTAGGTTAGGTTAGGTTAGGTTAGGTTAGGTTAGGTTAGGTTAGGTTAGGTTAGGTTAGGTTAGGTTAGGTTAGGTTAGGTTAGGTTAGGTTAGGTTAGGTTAGGTTAGGTTAGGTTAGGTTAGGTTAGGTTAGGTTAGGTTAGGTTAGGTTAGGTTAGGTTAGGTTAGGTTAGGTTAGGTTAGGTTAGGTTAGGTTAGGTTAGGTTAGGTTAGGTTAGGTTAGGTTAGGTTAGGTTAGGTTAGGTTAGGTTAGGTTAGGTTAGGTTAGGTTAGGTTAGGTTAGGTTAGGTTCCCCCCCTAGGTGGGCCATGACCTTGTCGTGGTGGGGGGGCTTACCCTCGACAATCCGATGGGGTCGCGGGGGGCCGGTGGTTCTCACCGGCCTTTCCTCGTCCCATGGGATTGTTGTTGGGGACCAAAAAGGCCCACACCCGTGTGCTCCGAGCGGGCTCTGTTCAGCAGAGCTCGTGGCGGAGCGCACACTGTTGATGGCACCCCCGGCGGCTGGGGCGGGACTTGTAGCCCTCCATGCTCGTCCTCGCCAGCTGTCGTCGGGGGTTTGACGTTTGTTGAGGTGGAGTTCAGGGGAACAGGGAGGTCTGGGGGGAGGCCCCTGGTCCCCTGCTCGTTGTTGATGGTCGGGCAGGAGAAGGCGGGCACCAGCCCGTCTTCAAATGCCCTTGGGGACCTGCGCACACAGCTGGCCAGCTGTGTGTGCCTGCACGGGTCCCCCCCGTCTGGGGATTGCTCGGGTGTCTCCGGGCAATCCCTCTCGTTGGCGTTAGCCTAGCCAGCAATGGCTAGGCTGCCCGAGGAGGGTGGGTCGGAGCAATTGCCTCGGCAGAACCCGTCCACCCCCCATTCAAGGGCAAGGAGACACCGGGGAGTTTTAGTGGGTATGGGCCAGTTCCGCCTGCAACCTGCATGCGGCGGAGTAGACTGGTCGAGTCCCACATACCCCTACCGCCTAGCCAGCGGTGGGGGATCAATAAGACGATTTCTCCTCGACAAAAAAAAAAAAAGGTTAGGTTAGGTTAGGTTAGGTTAGGTTAGGTTAGGTTAGGTTAGGTTAGGTTAGGTTAGGTTAGGTTAGGTTAGGTTAGGTTAGGTTAGGTTAGGTTAGGTTAGGTTAGGTTAGGTTAGGTTAGGTTAGGTTAGGTTAGGTTAGGTTAGGTTAGGTTAGGTTAGGTTAGGTTAGGTTAGGTTAGGTTAGGTTAGGTTAGGTTAGGTTAGGTTAGGTTAGGTTAGGTTAGGTTAGGTTAGGTTAGGTTAGGTTAGGTTAGGTTAGGTTAGGTTAGGTTAGGTTAGGTTAGGTTAGGTTAGGTTAGGTTAGGTTAGGTTAGGTTAGGTTAGGTTAGGTTAGGTTAGGTTAGGTTAGGTTAGGTTAGGTTAGGTTAGGTTAGGTTAGGTTAGGTTAGGTTAGGTTAGGTTAGGTTAGGTTAGGTTAGGTTAGGTTAGGTTAGGTTAGGTTAGGTTAGGTTAGGTTAGGTTAGGTTAGGTTAGGTTAGGTTAGGTTAGGTTAGGTTAGGTTAGGTTAGGTTAGGTTAGGTTAGGTTAGGTTAGGTTAGGTTAGGTTAGGTTAGGTTAGGTTAGGTTAGGTTAGGTTAGGTTAGGTTAGGTTAGGTTAGGTTAGGTTAGGTTAGGTTAGGTTAGGTTAGGTTAGGTTAGGTTAGGTTAGGTTAGGTTAGGTTAGGTTAGGTTAGGTTAGGTTAGGTTAGGTTAGGTTAGGTTAGGTTAGGTTAGGTTAGGTTAGGTTAGGTTAGGTTAGGTTAGGTTAGGTTAGGTTAGGTTAGGTTAGGTTAGGTTAGGTTAGGTTAGGTTAGGTTAGGTTAGGTTAGGTTAGGTTAGGTTAGGTTAGGTTAGGTTAGGTTAGGTTAGGTTAGGTTAGGTTAGGTTAGGTTAGGTTAGGTTAGGTTAGGTTAGGTTAGGTTAGGTTAGGTTAGGTTAGGTTAGGTTAGGTTAGGTTAGGTTAGGTTAGGTTAGGTTAGGTTAGGTTAGGTTAGGTTAGGTTAGGTTAGGTTAGGTTAGGTTAGGTTAGGTTAGGTTAGGTTAGGTTAGGTTAGGTTAGGTTAGGTTAGGTTAGGTTAGGTTAGGTTAGGTTAGGTTAGGTTAGGTTAGGTTAGGTTAGGTTAGGTTAGGTTAGGTTAGGTTAGGTTAGGTTAGGTTAGGTTAGGTTAGGTTAGGTTAGGTTAGGTTAGGTTAGGTTAGGTTAGGTTAGGTTAGGTTAGGTTAGGTTAGGTTAGGTTAGGTTAGGTTAGGTTAGGTTAGGTTAGGTTAGGTTAGGTTAGGTTAGGTTAGGTTAGGTTAGGTTAGGTTAGGTTAGGTTAGGTTAGGTTAGGTTAGGTTAGGTTAGGTTAGGTTAGGTTAGGTTAGGTTAGGTTAGGTTAGGTTAGGTTAGGTTAGGTTAGGTTAGGTTAGGTTAGGTTAGGTTAGGTTAGGTTAGGTTAGGTTAGGTTAGGTTAGGTTAGGTTAGGTTAGGTTAGGTTAGGTTAGGTTAGGTTAGGTTAGGTTAGGTTAGGTTAGGTTAGGTTAGGTTAGGTTAGGTTAGGTTAGGTTAGGTTAGGTTAGGTTAGGTTAGGTTAGGTTAGGTTAGGTTAGGTTAGGTTAGGTTAGGTTAGGTTAGGTTAGGTTAGGTTAGGTTAGGTTAGGTTAGGTTAGGTTAGGTTAGGTTAGGTTAGGTTAGGTTAGGTTAGGTTAGGTTAGGTTAGGTTAGGTTAGGTTAGGTTAGGTTAGGTTAGGTTAGGTTAGGTTAGGTTAGGTTAGGTTAGGTTAGGTTAGGTTAGGTTAGGTTAGGTTAGGTTAGGTTAGGTTAGGTTAGGTTAGGTTAGGTTAGGTTAGGTTAGGTTAGGTTAGGTTAGGTTAGGTTAGGTTAGGTTAGGTTAGGTTAGGTTAGGTTAGGTTAGGTTAGGTTAGGTTAGGTTAGGTTAGGTTAGGTTAGGTTAGGTTAGGTTAGGTTAGGTTAGGTTAGGTTAGGTTAGGTTAGGTTAGGTTAGGTTAGGTTAGGTTAGGTTAGGTTAGGTTAGGTTAGGTTAGGTTAGGTTAGGTTAGGTTAGGTTAGGTTAGGTTAGGTTAGGTTAGGTTAGGTTAGGTTAGG